>JAUTDP010000008.1:0-2400000 GCA_033439795.1 Sordaria brevicollis | reverse complement strand
GAAAGACTCGAGAAGAGGTTGTCCTAATCCTCTATGATCCTTATCTGATCCTCCTTAAATGTCTTGGCACCTGTCGATTGCATAATCATCCAGGGACTTTATGTACCGAGATCACTGGAAGCACAATGAAATGAACGGTTTCCGCCACCCGGAGCTTTTGCTCATCTCATGTTCATGTCGTCAGGAACAGAGATCACAGAGAACTCGCGAAACATGTAGTTGGCGGTTTGAGTCTAATGTAATCAATGACTTCCCGCAGATGCTTGTACCTAGGTAGAACTTTGCCTTACTAATTCCCCTTGGCTGAATAACCCCAACCTTGGGCCAACGAATATCACCTTTTCCACTCACATATAAGATTGCCACTACAGCCGCTTACAGATCAGCCTCTTATATATAGATAGGGCCGAGTGTAAGACAAACTACTTTCTATTTCAACCTTTCAACCACCCAACATCTACCGTCATATCGTCTCGCCCTTGATGCGCTTTAAACCCGCGACCCGCTGTCTTGCTGTCGCCCAACATCTGAAAAGCATCCCATATGCAAACCAACCCTTCTCGGCCTTCTTCAGCACCACCAGCAACATCATGGCCTTGAACGGCATCTCTACCGAGAACGGGACACACCCGCTCTCAGCCGAGGGTACAACACTAGCCGCTCTTCCAAAGACATGGCACTTCACTGCCTCTCTCCCACCAGATGCCGCCTTCCCTACACCGGCCGACAGCCACAAAGCTGATCGCGATGATCTCGGTCCTCGCCAGGTAAAAAACGCTATATTCACATGGGTCCGTCCCGAGAAGCAACAAGACGCCGAGCTTCTCGCCGTCTCTCCAGCTGCCATGCGCGACCTCGGTCTCAATCTGTCCGAAGCAGAAACCGAAGAGTTTCGCGAAGTGGTGGTAGGCAACAAGATCATCGGCTGGGACGAAGAGACGCTTTCCGGGCCCGGATACCCCTGGGCCCAATGTTACGGCGGTTTCCAGTTCGGTCAATGGGCAGGCCAACTCGGTGACGGGCGCGCCATCTCCCTTTTCGAGGGCACCAACCCGTCAACAGGTGTGCGATACGAGGTCCAGCTCAAGGGCGCCGGCATGACGCCCTACAGCCGTTTCGCGGACGGCAAGGCCGTACTCCGCTCATCCATCCGCGAGTTCGTCGTCAGCGAGCACCTCCACGCCCTCGGCATCCCCAGCACCCGCGCGCTAGCCATTAGCTTGCTCCCGCACGCGCGAGTGCGGCGCGAGACCATCGAGCCGGGCGCCATCGTGGTCCGCATGGCGCAGAGCTGGCTGCGCTTCGGCAACTTCGACATCCTGCGCGCGCGCGGCGACAGGAAACTCGTGCGTCAACTAGCCACCTTCATCGGCGAAGAAGTTTTCGGGGGATGGAACAACCTGCCGGGGCGGCTAACCGACCCCGAAGGAAAACCCGGCCACGAACCTCCTCGGGGGATTCCCAAAGAAACCATCGAGGGTCCCCCAGGAGCAGAAGAAAACCGGTTCCATCGTCTGTATCGTGAAATCATCCGGCGCAACGCTTTAACTGTAGCCAAGTGGCAAATCTACGGCTTCATGAACGGCGTGCTCAACACGGACAACACATCTGTCTACGGATTATCCATCGACTTTGGTCCTTTCGCTTTCATGGACAACTTCGACCCCAACTACACGCCCAACCACGACGACTTTGCCTTGCGCTACAGCTACCGCAACCAGGCGACCATCATCTGGTGGAACCTAGTCCGACTGGGCGAAGCCTTGGGCGAGCTGATTGGCGCCGGCCCGGACGTCGACTCCGAGTCTTTTGTTCAAAACGGTCTCAACTTTGACGACGACGTCGCTTCCAAACCCATCGAGGAGCGCGCGCACAAGCTCATCACCCAGGCGGGCGAAGAGTTCAAGGCCGTCTTCATGGCCGAGTTCAAGCGCCTTTTCACTGCCCGCTTGGGGTTGAAGAACTACAAGGAAACCGATTTTGACTCGCTGTTTGATTCTTTGTTGAATATGATGGAAGCCCTCGAGCTTGATTACAACCTGTTTTTCCGCCGTCTTTCTTCGCTCAAGACAGCTGACTTGCAGACCGAAGAGGCGCGCCAAAAGGCGGCTGATGTGTTCTTCTCCAAGGTTGAGGGTGTTCCTGGACCGGGAACAGACGAGGAAAAGGCTTGTAAGCAAGTGGGCGAGTGGTTGGATAAGTGGAGGCAGCGGATCGAGGAGGATTGGTCTTCTGAAGGGGCTGATTCCGATGAGCGTGTGGCTGCCATGAAGAAGGTTAACCCTAGCTTTATCCCCAGGGGATGGATTTTGGACGAAGTGATTCGTCGTGTGGAGAAGGAGGGCGAGAGAGATGTGCTCAAGAGGGTGTTGCACATGGCTACACACCCGTTTGAAGATGCTTGGACGGGTAAGGAGTTTGAGGATGGGCCGAAGGGCAAGGGGGTTTATCAGGGTGATAAGGCCGAGGAGGAGAGGTGGACGGGAGATGTGCCCCAGCAGAAGAAGGCTATGCAGTGCAGTTGCAGTTCGTAAGTGACGATTACTGTTTGGTTGGTAGTTATGAGATATCCCTTTCTGTATTGTTATTGTAGTATCTTTAGCGAAGCAAGAAGACAAACTCAACAATCTACGAGTTCAAACTATCAGACATGCTGCACTGTCAAGGACTTTAATCCGAGGACTTTCTAGACAATATGAAACGAGCACGCAATGGATCATGGAAATGATATGGTTCTTTAATTCAGGAGAAATTTGGCAGTCTATTCATCGTGTTAAGAGGACCTCAAGGGGATCGATTAGGTAGATCAGGATTTAGTGACACCAGGACGAGATCCTCCCAGTTTGTCCTGGATTGCCAAAAGGTATTTCATAGGATATCATCAGCAGTCCAAGAACCCGTTTTCTTTCAAGCCCGTCTAGGAATGTTGTCAAGATGAACCGTCGAGTTGATACTCCGCTCCATCCCCTCTATGCCCGACTCCAAATCCCGTCAAAGAAAATCAAGCCGGAACACCGCCGCTTGAGTAAAGGATGGAACCAAAAGCAAGAAGTAAAAGAGCACTGACCGCCAGGAAAGGAACTCGATCAGTCAATCCGAATCCTGCGTGCACCCTGCGCCACCGGTCCAAGCTCTCCCAACCTCGACATCACGACACTCGGCTCTCGTTCCATTGATGACATGCTAGCAAGCGCAAAAGAGTCGGTGTTGTGAGCGAAGTAAAAGTAGTAGCCTGTCCGGTCTTTCTTCACGGTCATGACTCCGATTGCACCCGCAGAGGGTTGATTCTTGACGCCCGGGTGGCCCATGAAATCGTCCAGGATGAAAGCCTCCAGCAGCGCGTGCTCATCTAACTCTGATATGCTGTGTCCTCCAAAGCCACGGCGGCTGCATTCAAACAGACGCTCTGCACATTTGGCTGAGGCGATCGAGGTCGCCATGTGCTCGCCCGTTCCACTGGTGACAGCGGCTATGGAGGTGCCTGTGTGATCGTCTGGATCCTCAGGGATCACGGCCGTTCCAATTCCGACGAGGGCAGCAGGACCGATGCGACCACGGTGCTTCATGCCGATGCCGCCGGAGGAGGAACCTGCGGCGATGTGTCCCTTTAGGTCAATGGCAATGGCGCCTACTGTATCAGTTATTAGATCTTCGTCCAGTTCATTTGCTCTTGAAGGCAGCTCCTCATTAATCTGGGCCGTTGCAGTAAATTGTTCCTCCGTCTCGATCTCCCTAGTGTTTAGGGCATGATCGTGATCCTTCTTTTCGCCCATAAATCCATCATTTGTTGACAATGACGGAGATGTCCTTGGGTTATTTCCAGTAGTTGGGAAATAACCAATATCGTCGCTGTGACTATTACGTGCTACTGCCTTCTTTGCACCTGCGTTGCGTGACTGAAAAGCAGCTGAAACATAATTCATGGCACCTCGATCAACTGGCCTGCTTCCTCCGTTGGTAAGGCTTCTCTGAGGTGTACGGGGTGTACGAGGTGTTACTGGTGATCCATTCTCACCCAGTAAGGGTGACCCTCTACCATAAGGCGAGTCGGGCTGGCCCTCATTCCAGATCCCGGTCAAAATGGCACTCGCGTGGTCGCGACGTAAATTGGCTGCGTTCAGGGTTTCCGCGGCTTTTTCGTAGTCACTAGGCGTCGGGGACGGGCGATGCGCCTCTAGGTTTCTAGGCGAAGCTTGTGGAAGATGGGAAGAGCTACTGCCTGGGGTAGTCTGTCTCGCTTCTGCCTTCTTCAGGTCCTCTTTCCAGCGAAGAAACCGATCCTTTGCGTTTTTGGATATGAGGTGTTCATTCGGTACGGTGGCCATCCCGTGTTCTTCGGCAAAGTCCCTAGCTCCTAGACCCACAAGGATATTCGGCGGTACTCTGCGAAGTGAAAGAGGCTGGCTACTCCTGTCAAGAATCAACTTGGCAAGCGATATGGGGTTCTTGATGCCTGCGTATGCCAGAATGGGTCAGCGTCTCTTCTGCCCGCCTACATGTGAGATCGGTGTTTGAGGCCTACCGGGAACAGCGCCACAAGCACCACTTCTCCCCAGATGGTCGACTACGGTTGCGTCACATTCGACAACACCATCCATGTTGAGATTGCTTCCGAAGCCGGCATTCGTAATCTCTTTGTCCTCCAAGCACCTGATAGCGGCTTCAACGGCCTCGGGGGCAGAAGCACCGGCTTTCAGGAACCTCATGGCGACACGAGAGGCTCTAAATTCGAACCCATCAGCAATGCGCCTTTTGGTGACCCTTGGCTCAACTTACTCGCTGCATGCTTCCAAGTGCACCTTTTCGTTGGTAACGCTGTGGTACCCTGCGCCTGCATGGACGAAGATGGCCGCAACTGGCTTCGTGGTACGCTTCCATATCCTCTCGACACTCCCGTCGAAGCCTTGGTCACGGTCGTCAGGCCAGTCTGAATCGAAGGAACTGGCTGACATGTCGATATCTGATTCGGCTGACGCATGGTCTGGCCCGTCATTGTGGTTGCTCATTGCGGTCGAAGTCGCGATGCAAGGACTCGACGAGGTTGTCGAAGCAGCAGGGTGATTGGCGAGGTTGGATTGTTTAATGGCGGAGCATTTGTCTTTCAAGTGCGTATGTAGTCTGAGGACATGCTGAGCCCTCAGTTTTGTTGTAGAAATCGAGGCCTGTGGACAGAGATGGCTGGAAGGGCTAATCGATTTGAGGGCAAAGGATCGGACGAAACAGCATCCAAGAGCGCGTCCTCGTGAACTGGCTTTTTCTCGATGCGCGTAGCAAGAAATTCTGAATGTTGAAATCGGGTTGGGGCGGAGTATTGTAGGAAGGTAGCTTGACTTGCGATACCCAAAGCAGTGCCAGCACTGTTGTTGGAAGATGGGATGAAAATGATAGCCAAACACGGCTGCCCCTTCAACAACAACCTGATAAGAAAATAATGATGCCCGGTAAAAATGATGTATTGAGTGGGTATTGGAAAAGTGATCCCCGTCGAGCTGGGCGAGGACTCAGATTCGCCTGGGGATGAAGAGACCCTGTGAATGTAATAGGTGAGCGGAATGAGGATGTGTGAAGGCAAAGGTTTAAGATGGAGGGCTACGAGAGGAAGATTTGGAGAACAAAATGTGGACACGGGAACAGGTTGATTATTGTGATGAATGAGAAGCTGTGAAGGTCCACTGCAGTACCTCTACGGTCAGTACCTTCACCGCAAAGTGGACTTCGTTGCTTAAGATGAAGCTGAAAAGGATCTGGTAAAAATGGCAAGCGCAATTCCGGTTGCAGGTGACTTCCACTCGGTGTCTCCTTCCTCCTCGGCGAGAGATGTTCTGTCCGTTCGGCGTTTTCGCTATAGCTTGATCCCGACCGGCCCCACTTTTCCCAGCTATCACCGTCCGGGCCCGGGGATGCCTGCCGTGTAGTTCGAGCTCCGGTGCCTGGGATCGGAGAGTCGGGATCCGCGCTCAGGTTACCCATGGTATCTGGAAGTCCTAGCAGCGAATGAATGATGAAGAGTCAACCATAATCCTCGACGTGTTGAGAAGTCGCCACTAGCATATACTATATACTAGTGAAGCCAGACAGCCCGGGCCGGTGTTGTTTGGTGGAAGTTCCCTTGTTACAGCTAAGTAGGTAGGCTCCGGCATCTCCAGCTATGGCGTCGTTAGGAATGCACCCGACAACTGACAAAGTGGATCGCCGTACCTTATGTACGGGGGAGTCATGTACGGGGACTCGAGGTCTTGGCGCACAGCCGCACAGGTACCTCCACAGTATCATCCAGCGCTGTCAGCCAGGCGTAAGGAGAGCTAGCTCAACCAGGCACGTAATCTTGGACATCCAACCTCCACTATCCACGCTCCCGCCCCGTCACTTCATCCATCACCAACTCTTAACAAGTTGCCCGGTCGTTGCTTTGCGCCCTCACCGAATCGCATCCATCACGAGCTGCGCGTAGCAGCAAAACCACCGCAACAATGGCCAATACAACCCCCGCCGTTGTCATGGACAAGTACGTGCTTCCAAGTGTTCCGTCTCCACCCCGCCCGCTCCTTAAACAACAGCTCCCGGGGCCGCCATCGCTAACATCCCCTAACCAGCGGCACGGGTTTCTCCAAGCTAGGTTCGCATGTCCGACACCCCCGGATTCGAATGAACACCAATTGACCAAGTTCTTCCGTTCGCAGGTTTCGCCGGCAATGATTCCCCTTCGTTCGTATTCCCGACAGCCATCGCAACCAAGAGCGCCGCGGCAGGCACCGGCGGCTCGGGCTCTGGCCGCCCTGCCGTCGCCAACAAACCGTCCTTCCTCACCGGCGGTGCTGGTCCCGGCGGCCATCTCTCAGCAAAGCGTGGAACCGAAGACCTCGATTACTTTATCGGCGACGAAGCCGTAGCGGCCGCCAATGGCCCTGGTACGTTGGTCCACACCGCCTGAACGGAAACCAGTGCTGACGGAGTTAGGCTACGGGTTGCACTATCCCATCAGACACGGGCAGATTGAGAACTGGGTGCGTTCAGGTTGCTCGATGATATTTGGTGGATGGTTGGAGCTAACGGGAGCTTAGGATCACATGGAAAGGTTTTGGTCCAACTCCATCTTCAAGTACCTGAGGGTAGAGCCCGAGGACCACCATTTCCTCCTCACTGAGCCTGTAAGACCACACTTTCCACTTACGATACTACATATTTTCGCAGTACTAACATGTCGATTCAGCCCCTCAACCCTCCCGAGAACCGCGAAAACACCGCCGAGATCTTCTTCGAGTCCTTCAACTGCGCCGGTCTCTACATCGCCGTCCAGGCCGTCCTGGCTCTTGCGGCTTCTTGGACGTCATCAAAGGTCCAGGACAGATCCCTGACCGGTACTGTCATTGACTCCGGTGACGGCGTCACACACGTTATTCCCGTCGCCGAAGGCTACGTCATCGGCTCATCCATCAAGTCGATTCCTATCGCCGGTCGCGACATCACCTACTTCGTCCAGTCGCTTCTCCGTGACCGTGGCGAGCCCGACTCGTCTCTCAAGACGGCCCAGGAGATCAAGGAGGAGTACTGCTATGTCTGCCCGGATATTGTCAAGGAGTTCGCCAAGTACGACCGCGATCGCAGCCGGTTCCTCAAGCACACCATTACCCAGCCCGGCGGCCGCCAAGTTACGGTCGATGTTGGTTATGAGCGTTTCATGGCGCCCGAGATCTTCTTCAACCCCGAGATTTACTCGTCCGACTTCCTTACCCCCTTGCCCGTGGTTGTCGATGGCGTCATCCAGTCTTCGCCTATCGATGTCCGTCGTGGTCTCTACAAGAACATTGTTCTGTCGGGTGGCAGCACGCTCTACAAGGACTTTGGCCGCAGGCTACAGCGCGACATCAAGCAGCTTGTGGATACGAGAATCAAGGCCTCTGAGGTTCGCAGCGGTGGAGCCAAGAGTGGTGGTCTTGATGTCCAGGTTATCACGCACAAGAGGCAACGGCACGGCCCGTGGTTCGGTGGTAGCTTGCTCGGCCAGACGCCCGAGTTCCGGTCGTACTGCCACACCAAGGCGGAGGTATGTCTGCTTACCGTTCTCGTCCAGTTCAGTCGGTTGCTAACGGAACTTGACAGTACCAAGAATACGGACCCAGCATTGTGCGCCGGTTCGCTCTGCTCGGAGGACCTGGTGGATCTTGAGTGTAATGTTTTGTTTCTTGGAGCGAGTCCGCATCTTATTTGGCAGGCAGCGGGCGCCGATGTTTATATAATGGCGATGCATAGAAAAGAGAAACTAATGCTAGTAGAATTGCGTCGGCGTGATAGGCCCCTAACTTGTTTGTTGACATGTTGATGTTTAGCACGTCGTTGCGCAGAGCAACGGTCCGCTTGGAAGGGGTCACTTATAGGGCCGATCGGTTGGTTCCGGAGACAGCGTGCCAGCCCTCCTGACAGTTCGGGCGAAGTCGCTCTAAGGATTCCACTGCAACTCTCCTCCGTGAGCAGGGATGGTCAGCACCACGACTACCTACGGTCCGCGCCGGGTGGTCTGATTAGGCCCGTTCTGGACTGGACGTACTTCGGGCGGGCTTACCGATCGCTTCCATCTCGTATCAATCTCACAGCTTGCCGAATCTCTAGATCTTCAATGTGCCAGTTTTCTCAGGCCATTGTTTAGACTGTAGTGAGCTCAGTTGAAGCCTGGGCTCGATCCATCATGCCGCGAGATATCTATCTGACAGCCATCTCGGGCTTCGCTTCAAAGGTCACCGACCATGTCCATCTTCCACGACATTTTGTAACATTACAACTTGGAATTCACACAATTTGCTAGTTCATCCATTTTACGTAGGCAGCAACCAAAATTGGCGTAAATGTTGAAGCTATACACGCAGCTGTATGTATACCCACGCCGTCCCTGACGCCGGCAGCTAGGTAGCACAAAGAATGCGGGGAAGAAGCTTTCATGTCTCGGAACCCCCAAACCCAAACGCAGTTTTGGTATAGTCTTGCGTCAAAGGAAGGGTTCCAGATTCCAGACCCCTCATATGGTGGCTTATAAGCCTCGTCGTCACTTGCAGCACCGGCCAGGTGGATGTGCCGTATTGATGCTTCTTCGCTCGAGCGGAAGTTCGACCCTTTGCTTTTCTTTTGGTCTTGACAACAGTAGCTGAGCGGTACTGTTACCAACCAACCGCCGTCGTCGTCTCAGCTAGCTTTACCCCAACCCAACCATTGGTGACACAAAGGCGCGCGGGGGAGGCGTTAAAAGGTCACGATGCACAAACGAGAAAGCTTCAAGGAGGAGAACGAGGGAGGACTAGCACGGATATTAGTCTGCGTGAGACAGCGGCGTTCGGTGGAGCGGAAAATTGTCGTTTATAAGAAAGTAGGTAGAAACGGGGAATGGAAGTCTGGGGTTGGAACACAGCACGAACGGCGGCGTGAGCGGGGTCTTCTTTCTCGGATCGGGCCCGCGTGCGGCGGTTGGCTGTCAACGAACGACAGCTTTAGAACACGGTATTTGAGTACTGTACTCGGCTTAAAGGTGCCGACCAGGCGTTTGCTTTCGTTGAAACGTGAAGCACATTTAGTTGGTGATCGAGAGAAAGATGGATGACGAAAGATAAGAGAAGGTCAGAATTCCGGCGGCTCGATAATAGTACGGGAAAAGTTCCTCACAAAACTCAGGAGATGGGCTCACCAACCTCAGGTGCTTCACCACGACATTGTTGACATGATGAAGCGGGAAAAGGGCCGACAGAGCAAGACTGGACACCCAACACTGTCTTTGGACTCCGCTGTGAGGCTGGATAGGGCTGCCCTAAGAAGTTAGCGTGAACTACCTAGTAGGTAACGTTGCCCCACTTGTCAGTCACTCTCATTTGACTTTGGGCACATCAGCGACTTCACAACTGAACACTCAACTGCAACGACAACGAAGTGGAAGCTCTCATCCCAGCCTCTACCTACGCGTATCCATCCGTCTCGTCACCTCTCGTTCGTCAATCTCAAATCATGACAATGGAGAAGTCGGGACGATCACTCTCGACATGCGCCAAGAGCCGATGATTTCCTCTATATCCCCAACCCTCATCAGCTTTTACTCCTCTTTTCTCCATCGACATTGACATCGAGAGGATAGAACAGCACGGGAATAGCATCTTGCATGAACACTTCATCCACAGCAACGAGCTTGTGACCTCTTTTGCTTCCAACTGTTGGTTCAGAGTACTGTATGCAATTGAGCCTTCCCCGCATTTCAAATCGGAGAGTTCCTTTCTTCTTTCTTTGCTTCTCTCGTTGAGTGTGTCTCCCAAATACCCAAACCCCAAAACTGCGGACAGGATTCGGAAATTCTGAGCCGGCCGGATGCAGCCAGCAGCTTCACTTGAAGCCTCCTTTCGAGAATGCTGGCCATTGGAAGGGCGGGGGGCGCCTACCGGGCTGATGGAAAAGAATCCATCATAGCGTTCATTTTCTGCAAGTGCAGACAGACAATGGGAAAATTGACCAGTGGAAGCTTCCCGTACCGTCACATTCTCTACGTCTCGCTCTTCCGGCTACGTACCCCTCGCCCGTCAGAATCATACGTTTTCGCTTCCATCGTCTATCTACCTACACTCCAAGAACCCCTCCAGTAGAGAGTCTCGGCCCCTGCATCGCCAGACGTCCGACAAGTCTTCCCACCGAGCCACCACCACCGCTCTCGTCTGCCTTCGTAGCTCGCCGAGAAGTCTGGTCTGTAGAAACGGACGTTGGACGTGCAGATCTCGGTCCTCCCCTCTTCCTGTAGTCATACCCTGCAGTCTCGTGTTTTCTTTGGTTCGCTGTCCACCATGACGCCTGCTTGCCTTGCTTTGGCTCAGTCCATTGCCTCCCCCTCCTGCCAACGGTATGCCGATCGATCGGGCCTGTTGCTATCCCGGTCAGATATTCCCTTATCAGTGAGGGGCGACGGAAGGAGACTCGAAAGAGTATAAGAGGCCATGGCTGCCGCAGCTATTCCCGGGCTTGCACACTCTCGTCTTTTGTTCATCATAGACTTCCATCTTATACAAAGAGCTTCCAGTGTCTCTTAGAATAAGAGACCATATTGTGTTTCCTTCACATTCCAACCAACAACAACAGCACACCTTCACAATGACTCAGCAATTCGAGATCCCAGAACAGCAATGGGCCCAGGTGGTCGAGAAGAAGGGCGGTCGTAAGTTTATTCCTCTCTGTCAATAGTCAAAGACAACACATTCTAACTTGTTACCTCCTTCCAGCCGTCGTCTTCAAGCAGATTCCCGTCCAGAAGCCCGGTCCTGATGAGGTCCTCATCAACGTCAAGTACTCTGGCGTCTGCCATACCGATCTCCATGCCATGAAGGGTGACTGGCCCCTCGACACCAAGCTTCCCCTCGTCGGTGGCCACGAAGGTGCCGGTGTCGTCGTTGCCAAGGGTGAGCTCGTTTCCGAGGTTGAGATTGGTGACTACGCCGGTATCAAGTGGCTCAACGGCTCTTGCCTTGCCTGCTCCTTCTGCATGCAGGCCGACGAGCCCCTTTGCCCTCATGCCCTCCTCTCCGGTTACACCGTCGACGGTTCCTTCCAGCAGTACGCCATTGCCAAGGCCGCTCACGTCGCCAAGATCCCCAAGGAGTGCGACCTCGAAGCCGTTGCGCCCGTTCTCTGCGCCGGTATCACCGTCTACAAGGGTCTCAAGGAGTCCGGTGCTCGCCCCGGCCAGTGGGTCGCCATTGTCGGTGCCGGTGGCGGTCTCGGCAGCATGGCCATCCAATATGCCAACGCCATGGGCCTGCACGCCATTGCTATTGACGGCGGCGAGGAGAAGGGCAAGAACTGCAAGGAGCTAGGCGCCAAGGCCTACGTCGACTTCACTCAGACCAAGGACCTCGTCGCGGACGTCAAGGCCGCCACTCCCGAGGGTCTCGGTCCCCACGCCGTCATCCTGCTTGCCGTCTCCGAGAAGCCGTTCCACCAGGCCGTCGATTACGTCCGTGCCCGCGGAACCATCATCTGCATCGGTCTTCCTGCCGGCGCCTACTTCAAGGCTCCCGTCTTCGATACCGTCATCCGCATGATCACCATCAAGGGTTCCTATGTCGGTAACAGGCAGGATACCCAGGAAGCGCTTGACTTCTTTGCTCGTGGCCTTGTCAAGGTTCCCATCAAGACGGTCGGTCTTAGCAAGCTCCAAGAGGTTTATGACCTCATGGAGGAGGGCAAGATCGTCGGCAGATATGTCGTTGATACCAGCAAATAGAGGAGATGGGAGAAGAGTGACGGTCAAAAAAGGTAGCATATGGCGGGCGGCGGCGTTGCTGTTTTCGAAGAGATGATTACGATTTGTTACGAATGTTCATTCTTGGCTGACGCGGCGTTTTTGTTTTGGTGGCAGGCGGTTGAGAATGAGCATGCAATGGGTTTAAAAAAAGGAGAGTGGCCGGTTTGGTGGCAGGTGCACGGTTTGGTGTTCGAACCGTTGCGGTTGGGCGAGATGAGTTTTAGTACGAGATATCCTATTTCATAATGTTGAATGTTGAAACCTCTTGAACAAGAACGTTCTCTCATTACTTGTTATCATTAAATCCGGAAGAACATCTCCTAAGATCGATATATTTATCCACTATGAGTATCCAACGTGTAAGTAGGTGCTGTCATCCCTACTTTACCTCATCCTTTCTAAACAGCAAACCCTCCACTATTAACCTGCCTAGTCTCACTCGCCGCCACAAAAGTCCCATTCCCAAACCTCATCACCGCCTGCACCGCGCTCAGCCCAGGAGCCTGCCAAGTCACATTATGTCCCCTGCCCTTCAAATCCTCATACACATCCTGCCCATACCCCCTTTCCACCAACAAAACCTCGGGCATCAACTGATCATGCAACCTCGGCGCCGCCACCGCAGCCCTCATCACACTTCCCTCACCACCCACCCCCTTTGTCCCCATCTCAGTAGTATTCGGATGCACCCTCAGTCCCTCAAGCACATTAAACGCCACCTGCGTCGTGCTACTAATAATCCTACTCCCCCCCGCCGCCCCCGTAGCGAACCACAAACTTCCATTACCCAAATGCTCCACCATCACCGGGCAGATGCTACTCAGCGGCCTCTTGCCGGCGCGAATAAAGTTGTTGGGCGAGGGCACGAACCCGAACGAGTTGTTCTTGTTTGGCTGGCTGAAATCGTCCATTTCGTCATTCAAAATAATGCCCGTGTCGGGGGTCATGAGGCGCGCGCCGAAGAGGAGGTTTAAAGTGGTGGTGGAGGAGATTGTTAACCCGGAAAAATCGGCGGTCACAATGTGGGAGGTGCCGTGGCTGGCAGCGGCGTAGTTGCGGAGGGGGTCGTAGGAGGATAAGGGGAGGGTGTGGTTGGGGTTTATTTTGGAGGCTATGGATTTGGTGGTGGAATCGGAGAGCATGGAGGATTGGAAGCGGGAAATGTTGGAGATGAAAATGGGGTCGCCGAGGGACTGGCGAGCGCCGTAGGCGAATTTCATGGATTCGACGAAGCGGTGGTTTGTGAGATCCAGGTCGGAGGAGAGGGAGGAGGAGGGGAAGTGGGACATGGTTTTGAGGATGGAGAGGGTTACGGCTCCTGAAGAGGGCGCGTCGGTGGCGAAGATGCGGAAGGAGTCGCGGTAGGTGATGTTCAAGGCGGGCTTGATGGAGACGTTGTAGTTGGCGAGATCGTCGTGCGTGAGGATGCCGCCTAGGGGTTGGAGCAGGGAGATGATGGAGTCGGCGATGGGGCCGTTGTAGAAGGCGTCGGCGCCGAGGAGGGCGATTTTGGCCAAGGTGCGAGCGTACCGTTTGCGCGTTATGGTGTCGCCTAGCTTGAGGAGGGTGCCGTTGGGTGCAAAGTCTTCGGCCCAGACGGGGTCTCGCGTCAAAAAGTCGTCGGAGACAGAAGCGCTCGCCATGTACCGGACCAAGTCCTCCGTCACTTTGAAGCCGTCCCGGGCGATCTTGACAGAGGGCATGACGAGGTCGTACCACGGCAGCCGGCCGTACTTGCTGTGCACGTACTCGAGCCCGCGGAGCTCGCTGGGGATGGCGACGGAGAGGGCGCCGATGACGCTGGCGTTGGGGTCGTCGTTGTACATGTCCTGCGTGGCGGCCGCGGGGGCGGTCTCACGGTAGTCGACCGTCTCGTAGTTCCCGTCTGGATCGCGCACCAACATGAAGCCGCCGCCGCCGATGCCAGAGTGATACATGCCGATGGTGCCGACGCAGAGGGTGGTGGCAACCATGGCGTCGGCGGCGGACCCCCCTTTTCGGAGGGTGTTGATGCCAATTTCGGAGCAGATGGCGCTCTCACTGGCGACGGCTCCACGGTGACCTTCGGAAGAGGTGTTTTGAATTACCCTTTGGTACTTGAAGTCTTCCAAGGGAGCGGCGGTGACTACCACGGAGCCGAGCTGGCTCAGCACAGCCAGGCCGCATATTAGCGGTGATAGGCGAGCTATTCTCTCGAGTTAGTGGTTTGAGACGTGAATATTTGCGAAGGAGGTGAACTTACGCATGACTGCCGGTCTTCAAGATGTCTGATGAAGCGACGTGATTGCACCCAAGTTGTCTGACCTCTTGGTCTTGAACCGCGCGGTTGTGAGGGAGGGGGTGTTGGAGATAAGGGATGTCACAACGGTGTATCCCACCTCGAGGACGCCAACACCAGCAAATAGCTTCCAGATGATGGATGGAATCGAACCTCACGTGTCCGGAGTTCCTACCGACTTGTGGTGACGATCGCCATCAAAATGGCGGAGAAGCCCCTATGAAAGTCTGGAGGAAGAGGTACCTTTCCAGGTAACACGTCATTGACGCTCCCCCGCTGGGAAATCAAGATCAGAGGGTCGGATTGGATAGGATAGCCAACTCTAACCCAAACGGACTTAAGGGCACCAGGTCTACAGGGGTAGATCTTATCTTGAGCCGCCTTCCAGATAGGCGAAAGACACTATCGACAAGGTTAGGAAATGCAAGCTGGATTTTGATGGAAAGTGAACCATTTCGTCTTGATCAAAGACAACTTGTGGTCGAATCCCAGTTCGGACATGATGCACCACTGAGCTTTCAAACTTGGCTGCGTCCTGCTGCGACCTGTACCTGTAGGCGTTGCATCCCACGTGCGATTCACTTCTCGGATCGAGTTGTCCATGTTGTCGGCTCGTTGTGCTCAGAAGCTCAGACCGGCAAATGGTTCCAATCTTCCACCATTCTGGTTCAAGAAATCGGAAACCAAGTTCCATCTTGTCTTTGATCTTTTTATTAGATGGGGTTCAGGCGTTTGGTGTAAGTGATCGGATTCGGAAAGAAGTGCCACAAACCAGATACTTGGCGTTCCCACACTCAAACGTCTTGATAGTCTTGGCGTGCATGAAATCCGAATTGAGCTAGCCACAACAATAAGCAAACGGATTTGACAGAATCGACCAACTTTGACCATTTTCATTAATTCATCCTTCTTCTCTACATTAAAATCGATAAAAACTGGCGCAAAATAACGAACTTTAAATGCAGATAATAATTGCTATTTCTTCTATTATTTTTTACTATCCCTACATTTATTTTATTATTATTATTATTATATAGTATAATTAATATTCCGAATAAAAACTAACGCGCCGTTATCTATATAATTTGAAGCGGAGCTTCAACATTGAGAAGTGTTGAAAAAACACGGAGCAAAGCGTTGAGCGTAGCTTCTTCTATAATACGGTGACCCCCCTGCAATAATCCCTGTAAATCTTCCCGAGGTTTACCCGCGATTTGGCGTGTTGGGATTGGTTGAAAAAAATTTCTGGAGTTGGAATTGGCTGGATTAAACCCCCTATCCCTATTCGCCAAGCTCGCTTAGCACTTAGCGGCTCGCTTAAGGCTTGGCATTTGAAAGTGGATCCTATTATGACAAAGTGGGTACCAAAATGATGAGTAAGCCGAGACGAGTAGTTTGGTACTACTCACGTGACCGTAGCTAGCCTGCCGGCCGAGAAAAACGACTTTGAAAAAAAAAAACCGACGGATGGAATTTGTAAGGAAAATTTTCGAAAAATTTCGCCAAGTCCCCAAACCTTCTCGCCTACCCGGCACTTTAAAAAAAATCGAAATAAATTTCGCTGCCGGGGGGGGGGAGGGGGGGGGGGGCGGAGGGGTAGTAAATTATAATAATAATAATAATAGTACTAATAATAATAATAACTCTTATAATAATAATAATAATAATATAAAAAAGGTATTAAAAATATTAAAAAAAATAGAGGAAGTAAATGTTAAGCTCCGCTTCAAGTAAATTTCTGCCCACCTGTATAAAATTTGCCGAAGGCAAATTTTGCGGGGGTACGGGGGCGGCAGCCCTCGTGATTTATAATAACGAGCCCGTAAAAGATATTACTATTAATATTGGAATTAGCGAACGTACTATATATCGATATAAACGTAATTTTAAACTTTTTAATAATACGCGGTTCCCGTTAAAAGTACCTTAAAATATTAGAAAATTCCTTATAGGAATTATAGAGGTATAATTACCCTTATACTAATATTAATATTAATATTAGGTATAATTATTAATTAATATATTATAAAGAAAATTATAGAGTTACTAATTTTAAAGTTAACGTTATATTTCGACGAAATTTATACCTTTTTAATTAAAGAATACGATATATACGTATCGACCGAAACTGTAGTTCGTTATTTACGTTAAGAACGTTAGAAAAAGAAGAAGCTAATATTTAAGGCGGTATAATAAAAGTTTAAATTAGTAGCTAATTGGATAATAAAAATATCTTTATTTACCGGCGAAATATTTATATTTTATAATAAATTTAGTGTAAATCGACGTAATAAAATTCGTAAATATAAATAGGCTCTCTACGGCGCTATTATTATTTAATTTAGTACCTTTAAATATAATAAGTAATATTACTTTCTTTTAATTATATTGGTCGATAATTTAATTAAAGTAATAGTATTTAAAGGTATAATCGACGTACCTAGTTTTGTAAAGTAATTGCGAAAGTGCGTTCTTATTATTATAAATCCCTTCTTTGGCTATAATAGTATTTTAATAATAAATAATATTAATTAATATTTGTAATAAGAATTATATTATATATATATTGAAGTAAGTATTTTGCTTTAATATTTATTACTATATTCTTTAGAATTTAACCCAATTGAAGCGTATTTTGGTAATTTTAAGAAATTAATAAAGAAAGATTATTTAAATAAAGGTAAGGATATTATAAATAATTTTAATTTTATTGATTTTATTCGTTAAATAGTTATTAAAATTGGTTATAAAGTAGAATAAATCCGTAATTATTATCGAAATTCTAAGCTAATTATAAATAACGTTAATAAAGATAAAGATTACGCTAATATATATATTAAAGAATTAAAGGAGTTTTAAGAGATTAATAACGTTAATAGGTAGAAGAATTCGAGATTACTAGAGTAACGTAGGGAGTATTAGAGAATAATAATAATTTGTATATAATATATTTAATTTATTTATATTTATTTATATAATAATAAAAGAAATCGAAAAAACGTGCTAGAATCGTACTAGATCGAGCGCTAATATTTATTTATATAATAATAAAATAATTGAAAAAGACCGTATAAAACCGTTAAAATCCCTCTTTTTCCCTATTATATATCGATTCGTTATAATTCTTCTATATTTACGTAATTTACTATAATATTAGCCGCTATAGTAATAAGAATTTAAATAACGCTATATTCGAGAATAGTAGTATAGTCGTTTAAATATAAATTATTTAATTGCGTAATAAAACCGTATTGGGTATTTAATATAAATATAACGGTTAGTATATATAATAGATAGGTAGAAAGGTATATTAATTATAAAACCCGCTAATTTCTTTAATATTAAATTATTCCGATTTAAAGTATTATTTAATATTATTTTTAATATAATATAAAGCTCTAATATAAAACTTAAGGTAGCGAATTAATTATATAGTTAATTTCGAAGGGTAGTAATATTAATAACGGCTGCGTTTAATCCTTTTAGTATATTCCGTAGTATAATTAGCGCCCGCGACGCTATAACCGTTTATTTACTTTTATTAATGTAGTATTTTCGATAAAAAGATTTAAAAAATTCGGTAATAAATTTAATTAATATACGGTTTTATAGTAGTAGTGGTAGTGGTAAAGATAGTACGGTTTATTAATTATATTCTTCTCGTTCGTTTATAACCGAAGGCGGTATAATTAAAGGGGGTATTAGAAGAATCGAGAGGGATATAGAGGGTATTCGCTTATTATTTATAATAGAGGAGGGAAGAGGATTATATTTTATTGTTAGAATAGCGTAGTTAATTAATTAATTATAGAATATAATTGTAAAATATTTAAAGAGTAATTTATTAATAATATTATTAATAATATTAGGCGCGCTAATATTATACGTAATAGTATTAGGTAAAATCGTTATAGTATTTAGTATTAGTATATTAATTTAGTTAATTATAGAGGTAGCCGTAGTAAATAAAGGTAATTATAGAGTGTAATATAGAAGGTAATTATATAGAGGGGGAGGGAGACTATAGGGGTAGTGCGGTTAATATAGAAAATATAGGTAGTATAGGTATAATTAGTATAGTAGCTACTCTTCCTTTTTATTATTAAAATTTATTTATATTAAAGTTATTTATAAAAAATTAATAAATCGACTTTATATTAATATTATTATTATTATTATTAATATTATTAATAATATTAATATAAATAGGAAGGCTATTATTAGTATTATTACATTTCCTTTTATTATTAGAATTATTATTAGTTGTAATAGTTTCTATTATTATTATTCGCTTAAATAATTTAATAGGGGGATTTTATATAGTAATATATTTATACGAAATAGTATTAACCTACTTGCTTATATCTTTTATTAAAAAATTATAATATATTTTATAGCCGTCGATTAAATAATATAATTAGTAGTTAATACCCTTCGTATAATTCTTATACTAATAACCCTCGGTATATTTCTATATATTATAAATAGAATAGAATATATTAATGCGAACTGTACGCTTATTATATACCCGCTCCTCTTCGTTAATTTTATTGATTTCTTTTATTATTATATTAGTAATAATCCTTTTATTAATATTAAATTTAAGGGTGGTAATAATAATCGACGATTGTAGCGTAGTAGGAGTAATTTAAGTAATAAAAGGATTGGCTATATTACGAAAGGGTATAGGAGTAGCGGGTATATTAACCGAACTAATAATTAACCTAGCGATAAAAATAAATGCCGTAGGCGCTATAAATAATATAATAAAATAAAAAGTAAATATTAGGGTAAAAGTATAATATTAGGTATTATTATAGTAAAAGTATACTTTTATAATACTTTCGTTATTAAAATTATTAGTCCTATTATCGAAATCGACCGCTATAATAATTTTAATATAAAAGGTAACCTTATTTCTACTATTATTATTATAAATACTAATATTATACGTAATATTATATAATTTAATTTTTTATATAACCTTAGCGGTAATAATATTAATAATAATTTATTAAATATAATTTTATTAAAGACGTTAAATTTTATTAAATAAAATAATATTAGATTATTAATTTATAATAGCGTTATCCTTTTATTCGATTTTAATCTTTTAATAATTGCCGTTATTTAAAATAGTAGGAGGTTTAATTTTAAAGGCGGTAAAATAAATATTAATAATAATAAATTCGACCTAAATATAATTAGGGAACGAAGGTTTGGGAAGGGGGGTATAGCGCGTTAATACAATTAGGATACTATTACCCTAAATAGGGAAACTATATTATTATTAAAGAATATATATAAAATAATAACGGCGATTTTTTTAATAAGGGATTAGCGGATAAGGAAGGTAAGTAATTCTAATTCTTTACTATTATTTTCTTCTTCCTCCTCTTCGTCGTTAAAAAGTTTAATACGAAGGGGGGAAAACGGTATAGGTTCGTTTTCCGCTTTAATTTCGATTTCGCCCGCGGTTTTACCTTTTATTTCGTTTTTTATCTTTCCCTCTTCCGTTTCCAATTCGGGGGTAGGATTTTTAATAGGCGCTTTACCTTTATTCTTACTTTTAAGTATAACCTTCTTCTTAAGGGTAAATTTTTTAAGGGCGGGTTTCTTTTTAGGGGTAGCCTTTTTAAGAGCTAGAGCCTTCTTAAGCGGGGTTTTAATCGTAAATAAATTAATAATAGTATTGTTAGTACGAATCTTTTTTTTAGGGCGGGTAGAGGTAATAAGTTATATAAGGGAAATTATATCGGGATCTTCGTTAAAGTAGACCGATATAATATTACTGCGGCGGGTCCTCTTTTTAATTTATTTTTTTAAAATCGATTTAGGAAGTATAGTAATAATATTTTTTAATAGATAGATAGATAGATAGATTAATTAAATTGCTTTATTTATTCGATAGAATGAAAGAGGTTATTTTAGGGATGGATTCTATATTGGAATGAAAATAATCGATTAAATTTGTAAAGTTACAGGTACGAAAGGGTAAGAGTAGGTCGTATAAGGTAAGTCTATTCTAGGAGAAAGACTTTAACCTAGCTAAATATAAATCTCTAATTAGGAATTATCCTCTTTTATACTTATACGCTTCCCTATAGGTCCGGAATAATCGGCGCCCGGACTCTAAAATCCTTTCCTCTATATTATATCCTATTATTTTTATTTTATCCGCTATTTTATCCATCGTCCTAAGCTATTATACCCTAATTATATAAATCCCTTTAAACCTTCCTAATAATACCCTTACAATTATCCCCCCCCCTAAAAGCTATAATCCCTTATAATTCTAGTATTAATTATTATAATCTATAAAAAACTTTATTTCCTATTTTAAAAAACCCTATTTTCCGTTCGTATATTACATTACGCTTCGGTTTTATTATATTATTTAATTATCTATTCTTATTTTACGCGTTAACGTTATTCCCCCCCCGGCTAATTTAATCCTTAAATTATATTATTATATAATAATTATTATAATACCCGTAAGGGCGACGCTTCTACGCTAAACGGTTTTATTAAAAGATTTAAAAACCGATTAGCGATATTTATATCGACGTATTAAACGAAGTAATAATCCCCGCCTATCCCGGCTATTTATATTATATTAATATTTCTGCGCCTATTGGCTGCGGTATTATAGTAGTTAATTAGTTTTACGGTTAATATTCGCCTTTTAAAATTATTACCGGATTCTTAAAAACCGATTCCGAAACGGTTTAATTTCCGTATATTATACGCTTTATTTACTATTTCGGTATTTTTTTCCCTTCGCGTCCTTTCCCCGGATAAAAAGCGTTTTGCTTTAAATAATTAAAAATTTCGAAAAAATTCCGAAGTAGGATAGAAATTCTATTTTAAATTAGGATTAGAATTTTATCCGGAATTGGTTTTAGGGTTTAATTCGAATTACCTTTCTTTTTTTTAAAATTAAGCCCCTATAATCTTTAAAATATAAAGGAGGATTTATTAATTTTAACCGGTTAATTAAGTTAATAAAAATTTTAATATATATTAATTATTTCCGGGAATTGGAAATATTTTAAATTATATCGTCGATTAACGATTATGTATTTTATATAGCCGGTAATTTATTATATTTCCCTAATTTAAAGAATCCTATTAATATCCGTATTTATTAATTAGGTTATAAATTTCTCTACGGTTTAAACCGCTATAGTTACTTTAAATTAAATAACCCTTAATACTATTTATAAATAAACGCTAATAAAGAATTTACTAATTAATTTTAAATCCTCTTAATTTAATTATTTTATCCTTATTAAATAGAAAATCCTTAATTTAATAGGAAATATTAGAGCGGTTTTCTTCTTAATATGTTAAATTCTTTATAATCTTAATAAAAAATTTACTAGCTAATTTAAATTCTTTTAAATTAATTATTTTATTTTTATTAAATAAAGAATTTTTAATTTAATAAAAAGTATTAAAGCGGCTCTCTTCTTAATATATTAAATTTTCTATAATCCTAATAAAGAATTTACCGGCTAATTTAAATTCTTTTAATTTAATTATTTTATCCTTATCGAACGGAAAATCTTTAATTTAATAGGAAATATTAAAGTAATTCTCCCCTTAATATATCGGATTTTTTATAATTTTAATAAAGAATTTACTGGTTATTTTAAATCCTCCTAATTTAATTACTTATTTTTATCGGATAGGGAATTCCCGGTTTAATAAAAATATTAAAGAAACTTTTTTTCCAATTTTTAATATTCGGATTCTCTAAATTCCTTATAACTCTAATTTGTAATTCGGTACGGCTATTTTTTAATTAATATTATATTAAAATATTTAAAATTGGATTATTAATCCCCGGGTATTTTATTTCTAATATAAATTACCTTTAATTTATCTTATTACGTAAATCTTTCGCCGGTAATAATATTTCTTTTCCTATTAATAAATAAATTTTTAATTCTTATCCCTATTAAGGTATATAATAATTATTCGCTTATTAAATTTTATATATAATATTTCGCATTATATTCGGCGCTTATTATTCTCTATAATTATAAAATAATAAATTCTTATTATATTATTTATATTAATTATTCTATTTCCTATAATACTTTTATTTAATTTTCTAATATTTAAAAAACGCCTTTTGCGCATTCTCGAAATATTTTTTAAATTCCTAAATATTATACTCTACGGGCTACCCTACCTATTTAATTAAAAATTTCTAATTTATATTTATTCTTTAATAATTTATAATTTCTTTAATTTCTTATTCTTTTTACTTATTATACAATTCCGGTAATAATATCTCGTAATTTCTATTTTTTTTATTCTTTTAAAATTCTAATAAATTAATTAAAAAAATATTATATATTTAGCTATATTATATTAATAAAATTATTTAATACGCTTAAAAACTAATTCTCTTTAATATTTTAACTTTAATATACGTAAATATTAATTTCTTATTTTTAAATCGGAAATTCTTAATTAATAGGTTTACAATATCGCCCAATTGAAATTTAATCGGCGTATACCTCTTATTATACCCTTTCTTCTACACTTTTATCGTTTAATTTTAATAACATTATATTATTTTATAAACTTCTTTTAATTTCTATAATCGCTCCTTTATATTTTAAATTTTAATAAAATTCTACCCCTTAATATATTCGACTATATATAAATAATAGCCGTATAAAGCTTTAAACGGCAAAACTCTTATAATTACGTATATAGAATTATTATACGTAAATTCCGCTTCCGGGAATTCCCTATTCTAAAATATAAAGTCGCCTTCTAAAGCTCGGATACGTAAAATCTTTTTAATAATTTAATATAAACGTTCCATTTACTTATTTATTTATAAATAGAATATAATAAATAATTTTCGTAAAATTTTACGCATTTTAATAAATTCCTTCCAAAATTCGCTAATAAATAATTTATCCTTATTATTTATAATTCTTAATAGTAAACCGAATTGGTATTCTATATATTTATATAATAAAAACGCTATAGAAATTATATTAAACGTTTTAATAATAAATTTAAATAAAACTATTTTAATAAATTAATTTATAATTATTAAAATAACGTCGTATATTTTCCTATCGGCCCTTTAATTCGGTAGAAGGCCGGTAATAAAATTAATATTAATTTTTTAAAAAAGTTATTCGGGTATTAATAAAAATTAGAAATCTCCGTAGGGTCGGTATTGGGGTTTTTAAATCCCCTAATATAATTCGTACTTTATAACGTATTTTTAAACGTTTTATATAAAGCCTTCTTAATAGAATTTCCTTTTAATAAATTCTAAAATTTTAAACGTATTTATATAACTAGCCCTTAAATTATTATAATAAAAGCGCAAAATCTTTTTATAAAATAATTTTTCCTTAAAAATTATTAATTATTCTTTAAAATAAAGAACCCCTTAATTATTTAATTTATATCCCCCGATTATAATCCCTTTAAATTAAATAATCGCTACCCGTTTAGTTAGGTTTAAATCCCTAAATTAAAATCCTTTTATAATAATATAAAATTCCCGGCTCGTTAAAGGTATTTAAGGGATTTTTTAATATACTATTTTCTTCGCGATTTTACGTAATAAAATTTAAAGGAATGCTCCTTTTATCGGTTATATTAATAAAATATCTTTTATAATAATAACGGACTACGTTATTCGTCGAATTTATTTAACGAAGGCGTAAATTATAAATTTCTTTCTATACCGGTATAGGATTTTAGAATTTAATTACTTTTTAATTATATTTAATAATTTTAAAATAAAATTTAATTTCTTTTAAAAAATCGGTAAAACGTCGTTATAAGTTATATCCCCTTTTATATAATTTAACCTCCTAAATAAACCGTCTATTAGGTTTATCTTTTTTAATTAGTATTTTATTTCGAAATTGAATTAAAATAATTAATAAACTTAACGAACTAACCTTTTACGTAAATCGTTCGCCGGCGATTTTATAATATTTTTTAATGTTTTATAATTTATAAATATTATAAACGGTTCTAAAAGTCCTTTTAAATAATATACTTAATAATTTAAATTAATTATAATAGCGAATAATTTTTATTAGCCTATATATTATTATTATTTTATATCTATTAATTTTTTAGAAAAGAATATTATAGGGTATTAAATATCTTTTATAAATTGGGATAAAATTCCCGAAATAGCCCTTTATAAAGTATTTATTTTAATTTTAATCTTTTTAATTAGGTCTTAATAATAAAAGATCAATACCGTTATAAATATTTCCTTTAAAGCCCGGAATATTTTATCGGCTTCCTTAATTTAATAAAATGTATTTAATTTCTATTTATTTTTATTCCCTTTTAGTAAATCGGTAATAAATTTTATTATATAAGAATATTAGTATATAAACCGTCGGTAAAAATTAGCAAATTTTAAAAATATTTAAATATTATAAAAAGATTTAAACGTTAATTATTTTTAAACCGCTTTTACCCGTTTAGAATTTATTATTACCCCTTTCGTAATAATTTAATAACTGAGGAAATTAATATAATCTTTATAGAATTCGTACTTAAACGTTTTTATAAAAAGTTAAATAGCGTATAAACGTTCGAAAATTAAACGGAAATATTTATTATATTCTTCTTTAGAATTCGAATAAATTAAAATATTATTAAAATATATTATATAAATATAATCGATAAATTTTACGAATGCTTTATATATATATATTTAAAATATAGCGGGTACGTTTATAAATTTAAACGGTATTACTATATATTCGAAATAACCGTACCGCGTTTTAAAAACGGTTTTTTATTAATTTCCTTCTTTAATTCGGATCCGATAATACGTTTCGCGTAAATTAACCTTAAAAAATACTTTAGCGCTAATTATTCGGTTTATTAATTCGCTAATTAATAATAATGGGTATTAATTTTTAATAATAATTTTATTTAATCCCCGGTAATCGATATATAATCGTAATATACCGTCCTTTTTAAATATAAATAAAATTAATACCTTAATAGAATTTTAAGAGTAGTAAATATAATTAATTCGTAAATTCTCCTTTAAATATTCGCGTAATATTTTTAATTACGTAATAAATAGAAGGTAAATAAGGATATTAAATACTTTTTCCCTTTCCTTAAAAATAATTTCGTATTTAACATCTAATAATTATAATAATATTTTAACCTTTTTTTTAGAAAATATATTTTTAAACCCTTTTAACGCTAAAAGAATATTATCTACCGTACTTTCGGGCAATTCTTTATCTTCGTCTACGTTTTTAAAATCCGGCTTTAATAAATTATATACTAAAATTAAATTAATAATATAGGCTCGGTTACTATATATTACTTTACGTACGAGAATTATAATATTAATAAAGGGTACCCCTTTAAATTTAAATTTATTTTTATTAATATATATAATAATATTTTTAAAACCTATACCCGGTATAAATAATAATAATAACGGTATTCGACTATTTTTTCGAATTGTATAAAATAATTAAATAGATTCTCTTTCTTAACTCCTTTAATTTTTTAAAATAAATATTAATTCGTATACTTTATAGTAATATATCTCTCTATTATTCGTACTTATTAAAATAAAAAGAATACCGGTTTCTACTTTTTTTAATTTATATTTCTTCGTAAAGTTTTTATATATAATATTAACTTCTATTCCTAAATTTAAATTTATATATTCTTTTAATCGGCGACCCCTTAACGTAATTAATATTATAGAAGTCTTACTTAGCCCGTTTTTTCCGGCCGTTTTAAAATTATTAACCTTATTAAACGACGGTTTTTTTATAAGGTTTAACTTTTTATTAATTCTTTAATATCCGAAATATAATTATTTTCTTTATTATTATTATATCTAATATTTTATTCGGTAATTATATTTTAAACGGTAACCTTCTCTTTCGGCCGGTCTTAATTACTTATTTTTCTATATTTCGTATAATTACGAACGTAATATCCTTTATTTTTATAATTATAATAACTTAAATTAAATTCGTTATTACCCCCGTTCTATTTATTAAGGGATTAATCTTTTTTATAGTTTTCTCGCCCTTTAGAATTACAATCCCGATTATAATCCCGGTTATAATTTCGATTATAATCCTTATTATAATTAGAATATTTATTATTCGAAAACCCTTTATAATACGAAGATTATTCGTTATAACGACCTTTACCTATTTCGTCCCTCGGGGTTTATTTCTTATTTCTAAATTCGGTCTATTAATTTATTACCTTTAAAATAATCTCTACCGGGTTATTAATAAAGATTTAATATATACGGAAATAATCGTATATATCCTTTTTTAATTAAAAGAAGAAATTATATACTAATTATTTATTTATAACGATATTTTTACTAAATTATTAATAATTATATTAATATCGATCTTATAATTTCTATAAATCCTTATTATTATTTTAACGTATAAAGAATAATTATTCTTTAATATCGAATTCGTAAATTTCAAGGGTAATATATTCTTTACGGATAAACCCTAAAAATTCTTCTTATATTATAGGTCGCTTTTAACCTTTATCGTCGAAAAGGGTAATAAAATATATATACTACGAAATAATTATAGAATTATCGGTTTTAAAAAGGGCTTATTAAATAAATTAATAAGTATTAATATTCTTATAAATTTAATTACCGTTTTTAATATTATCGATCTAATCTTCGACTTTAACGTTTATATTATTTATTATTAATTTACGAATATTATATATAAGGGGATATAAATAGGATTCTTTATTTCTTTAACCTATAATTTTCTATATAAATTATAATAATATTTATAGGAATTATAATATTATCTCTACGAATCTTTAGCGTTTGCGCCATCTTATACACTTACATTCGTAAAACGTTCGCTACCTATAACGTTCCTACGCGGGGGAAAAATTATTAAAATAATTAAATTAATCGGATTAGGCGGATAGGGAATAAGAGCGGGTCCGGAAATAGGAACGGGTACGAAACTAAGAGCGGGAATAAAAATAAAAACGAAAACGGAATTAAAAATATTCGTTTAATAAATAATTATATACGGATAGGGAATAATTATACTAATTAGATTTTAAAGGGCTCTTACCCCAACGAAATTCTAATTATAATTATTATTCTATTTTATTAATATAATATTCCTTTTATTAATAAGGGCTCCTAAAGTAGTAATAGTTAAAAGTACGTAAATTCTTTATTAAATACCGCTTCTTAACCCGTATTTAAATTTTTTATTTAAAATTACCTTCGGCCTCTTCGTACAATATAAATTCGGATTACAATTTATTATCGCTAATATTATTATATTTATCGCCGGGATTTTTTAGGGTAATATTATTCTTAGGTTTATAGGATACCGTTTTATAATCGTCTTCCCCGTATTTATTAATAACCCCTTTATCGGTAGGATTTTTAATTATATTATTAATAATACGTAAGTAATTATACATTTTTTATATTAAATTTATATTATTTTTATAACGAGAGCCAATAGTGCTTTTTCTATACAAATTCTCCTTACGCTTATTAATTATATTTACGGCCTTCGTTAATAAAATTATAGAGGTTAAAGAATTATAAAATTATAAATACAAAAGGGTAAAAGTAGGTCGTATAAAGTAGGTTTATTCTAGGAAAAAGACTTTAACTTAATTAAATATAAGTCTTTAATTAAGAATTATCCTCTTTTATATTTATATACTTCTTTATAAGTCCGGAACGGTTAGCGCCCGGATTCCGAAATCCTTTCCTCTATATTATATCCTACTATCCTTATCTTATCCGCTATCTTATCCATCGTCTTGGGCTACTATGCCCTAATTGTGCGGGTCCCCCTAGGCCTTCCTAGCGATACCCTTACAAAATTTTACGAGTGTGAGGGGGATTTCTATTTATTTGCTTGTTGTGGCCAGCTCAACTCGGATTTTATGTACGCCAAGACTATTAAGACGTTTGAGTGTGGGAACGAGCCTCGGCATTCTAGACCCTAACCCTCTCTACATCAATCTTGGAAGTCGAGCACTGAGCACTTGAGTGAGGTTGGGTTGGTTCCTTTCCAGTTTCTTCTCACCTTTTCTCACCTGCCGCTTTCCCGTCTTGTGTTTGCCTCTGGTTCCACAAACAACGACAAAAAAAAAAAAAAAAAAAAAAAAACACCGACAGTCACAGCGCGGTGCTTCGTATCACCCCGGAAATCCGGCAATCCACGCTCTAAATCGAGTGGGCGGTTCTGCGGTTTTCCTCGTCGGAATGCAATTGCTCCTGCAGCACACCAGCAATCAATTGCGAGTTTGCTTGGACAATGGCCTTTCCCACAGTTGAAGGGCAAGAGCCCAGCATTTCCACAAGCCATGCCTCAGTGAGCTCTTCATCAAAGAGACCATGAGTTTCCCCTGAGACGACACCGAGATGCCCGTTCGGACTTTTGTCCGCGACCCTGAGCTGCCGAGCTCAACCCCCGCGCGGCAGTGGTCTCCGAAGAAACAAGAAGCATGGCGATGCCTGCCATGGAACTTCGATCCGGTCTGAACTTTTGGGTCTTTTCACATGGCCGGCCTCTCCGCGGAGGCTTGGCAGGGACGGTCGAAAGGGGACGCGATTGCAAAGTCTTTTTTTGATGAACTTGGATTGTGAACTGGGGGCATTGAAATCCGAGCCTCGATTGTTCCGTGATGATGGGGATGGTGGAGAACAATGGGGGGCCCCTGGCAGACCGGACGAATCACGGGTGATGCCGACCGGATCGCTAGCTGGAAAAGATGAAACAGTCTCCATCCTCTCTCTTTTTTTTCCTTCGAGACCCCGAACTGCCCCTGGGACTCTGGAAGAACTGTTCAACACCAAGAGCAACCCATCCCGCGATCAACACCCCACTATGGCCCGACCGGTCAAGGGGAAACTTCATCCTCGTCAACTTGCCGAGAACAACCTCTAGGAAGGGGGGGCGGAGCTGCCCCAAGACCAAGTGTAAACCAAGGAGGGAGTCGCAGGCATTTATGCAAAGAGTCAAACTTCAACGCCGAGAGGAGACCATCAACACGATCCAAGAGTCGGACGAAACGTGCTGCGCTGAAAATAGCTGACTGACCATTCTGATGGATGGTAGGACCGTGTCACCATGCCACGACCATGCAGTGTCAGCCATTGGCCTGGTTTCTATATAAATGCACGTATACGGAAATGTACAAAAGACTCACGTCAGCCGCGCCAACACCTTGCATCCGCTCGTCATTAAACTCGAGGGTATAATGGATAATGAATTGTCCTGTTATTGTTGTTGTTCTTGGGTACGAATGAGGAGACGATACGAATGGTGGAAAGTCCGAGGTATCCTCATCTCATCTCTCTTCACTACTACAGGTATTGACTACCACTTTTAGATATTCTACCCGCCATGACTGTGGTCTTACGGTTGAAACCAAACGGTACATCTCGCCAACCGAGACTCAGCATCAAACACATTCGCGGCTCTATTATTTGACATCAACCAGATTTTGCTGGCGATCACTTGTCTCAGAGACTCTTCACTTGTACCGCCCAAAAGCCGAGTCGATCGTCCCATCTTACGATCACCGACTAGTTGAGGATCATGACATACACCACCATCAACGACTATCAACTCATGCACAACTCTAGACTCACCTTGCCTATTCCAAAACCACTTCTCGTCTTTCCGAATGAATGAAGAAATCGATCAATCAATGCATGCTATTTTTTTCTAGGAATTTCCAGGCACATTTTCTGTTGTCGTGGGCTCGGCGCCTCCTAGCCCTCCCGTGCTCTCCTTGAGGCCCCTAGAATCTTATTCGGGAGGTCGGCAACCTGACCCCATTGGCGGGCAACCGTTGGTATGGTTGTCTCAGAAACTCTGTTCCTGCGTCTGCCTCCTGATGCCACCCCTGTCACGACAAGGATGCCTTCTCGCCCGTGTTACAGAAATCTGTGAACCAAGGACTCCTGGATTTCGCGAAACTGTCCTCGACAAGATGAACCCTCGTTCTCGTGGTGCCATTGGGACCCCGGGGCCCCGGTACTCCAACATCATCACATTTCACACCGATGGGGCCGCAAAGTCCTTTCCGTCCTCTGGCCGCGTTCGACAACAGCGGGGAGACTGCTCTGTATGGAAGAGGCCCCGGTCAGGGTTTGTTAAGGCTCTGTGGAGCCCCTATTCCAAGAGTCTTCCCAGTGGCCAGACGTTGCTAGTGTTGCTGTATGTACCTCGTTTACGTGCAGTGGCTTCCATCGTCAACAGGGGTTCTTTTGCTCTTGGCTGTGGATGCGGGGAGTTTGTGACTTCGTGAGAGTTGGATTCATAAAAACCCCCGAGAAGTCTCTTCCCCCCCCTCTTACACCTCTCTCTTGATCTCTTTTTTCTTCGTAGCTCCTTCTTTTTCCGTGGTCTGTCTCTTTACAGTCAAGCATCATTCCTTTTGCTTGTCTCCTCCGTCTAGCCAGTCTAGCAGCCTTCACTTGTCTTTCTTCCTACCCTTTTACGTTCTCTGTTACGAGCAAGTGTCTTTGACCTGCCAGTCTAGCGAAGTCGATCTTCGCTCATTCGAAACCATCAACACCAACTATATTGCCTGGGTGCAATAGACCATTCTTTACAACCTTCAGACCACGTCTTTGAAAAGAGGGAAACCGAACGACCCAAACAATCACTCGATACGAACCGATACATACATCAGTCAACATGAAGTCCTCTGCCATTGCCCTCGGCTTCTTGGCCACCCTCACAACCGCCTACTCTCACCCTCGCCATATGCACTTTCGCCGCTTCAACACCACTGTTCCTGCCGTCAGCTCTGCCGAAGCTGTTGCTAGCTCTTCCTCCGAGGCTGCTGCCATTGCCTCTTCCTCGGCCGTGGATCTTTCCACCGGTGTTGGTGCTACCTCTTCCGGTGTTGCTCTCTCGACTGGCGTTCCTCTTTCGACTGGCGTTCCCCTCTCTACGGGAGTTCCTGCCTTCCTCGATTCCGTCAATGCCACGGCTACTGTTCCCGACGCTCAGTCTCTCACCACCCTGACCGTCATCGCCACCTCGATCGAGACCGTCACCTCGTGTGCTGCCACCATCACCAACTGCCCTGCCAAGACTGAGGATCTTGCTGCCCTTCCCACCGAGGCGCTCGCCACTACTGTTGTGACGAGGAGCATTGTCCTCACTGAGACCGTCTGCCCCGTTGCTGATGCCTCGTCCATCTCTTCCAGCATCGTTGCTGAGGCCTCCAGTACCGGTATCGTCGGCTCCACCCTTCCTCTCTCCTCTGCTCCCGCAACCGCCTCTGCCTCGGTTACCGATGCTGCCTCAAGCAGCGCTGCTGCGGTGACCACCTCCGCTCCCATCTTCAGCAACTCTACCACCACTGCTGCGGCCGATGCTGCCTCGTCCGGTCTCACCACCCTCACCGTCATTGCCACTGAGGTTCAGACCGTCACCTCCTGCGCTGCTTCCATCACCAACTGCCCTGCCCGCACTGAGGACCTGGCCACCCTTCCCACTGAGGCTCTTGCCACCACCGTCGTCACCCACACTGCTGTCCTCACTACCACCGTCTGCCCGGTCACCGAGGCCTCCTCCATCGTCTCCAGCGTGATCGACAAGGCCTCCAGCACGGGCATCAAAGTGACCGAGTCCGCCGTCGAGACCCTCACCACCCCCAAGGCCATCACCATCACCCTCGGCAACGGCAACGGCAACGGCAACACCCGCGTCGTCACCACCACCGTCATGTCCACCATCAAGAACACCGTCGTCAAGACCATCACCATGACCAACCCCGCTCCCGTGGCCACCTCCGCTGCTGAGGCCGTCGGTGGCGGCAACCCTGCCAACCCCGCTACTTCCCCTGCCGCTGGCGTCGAGGTCGACACCACCTCCACCATGACCACCACCACCACCGGCACCAGGACCATTACCGTTGGCAAGGGCGCCACCGTCACCCAGGTCGTCACCCAGCCCGCTGGTGCTGCACCCTCCACCGGCTCTGGCAACCCTGGCAAGGGCAAGGGTAACGGCAACGGCAATGGCAACGGCAATGGCTCCGGCGCCGACACCTGCAACTGCCCCGCCGCCGTTACCGTCACCGCCGCCGCCGCGGAATGCCCCACCGGTGGCGCTGCCCCTGTAACCGTCACCATCCCGGCCTCCACCGTTACTCTCCCCGCTTCCACCGTCTACGTGACCATGACCGCCCCCGCTGCCGTCAACAAGGATGCCACTAGCACCTCTGCCGCTGCCGCTGCCACCACCACTGCTATCAACTCTGGCAGTGATCTCTCTGGCGAGACTGGTGAGACCGGTGAGGAGGAGTCCTGCCCTCCTGATGAGGAGGCCACCGGCGAGGAGACTGGCGAGGGTGAGGAGGATGACGAGACCTGCACCGATGAGGCCGTCACTGTTACTTCCACCGCTGCTGCCAGCGCCACGCTCGCTCCGTTCCCGGCTGGTAACAGCACGGTTCCGGCAGCGCCTACTGGGACTGCTGTGTTTCTTGATGAGATCTAAACACAGTTAGGTTTGTCAGCATTGTGGATGGATAGATGAGTGGATAGATGGAATGTGAAAGAAGATGATTTGAGGAAAGGGAGAAAAGTAGTTGGGTAAGGTGTGTTTGTTGATAGTTGGATATATACTATACTTCTTGTTATAAACCTTTTGTATCTGTACAGTATGTATGTACGTTGTTTTTCTTTGAATGATTTGGATCATAGCAATTTCTTTGGAAGACCAAAACCGATGTGAGAAAGGGAAAGCTGTTAGCTTGAGCCGGTATGTTTGTTTTGCTTGGGGTTACACTAGACCTACACGTGCTTTTCGAATGACGCTATGATTTATGCGTTATTCACTGTGTAGCTTCCATAACCTATACCAAAGGCATTTACTCCACGGGCACCATGGCCGTCTTATACGGGCACCAAACCTTATCCGGGCACCAATCGGGTTAGGGTTATAAGTAACTATATAATTTTTCAGAGGTTTTTTTCAATGTAACCGCGCACATACAATAACCGCACGTAAAAGACAACGCTAAACCCAATTAATAGGTAAATCCCCCATTTACTCGTATAAACTAAATAGGGTATACTTATATTTAAGGCTATTAACGCTAATACCATTTCTTTTCTTTTATTCTTTTTTATCGTATATTTTAACTTCCCTTCACTAAAATTAACCTAAATTAATCGCGTATATATCGAATATACGTATAATCGTTATTATAACGCCGCTATAGAATCTAAATACGCTAATTAATCCTATATAGGTCGAAAAAAGCGATAACGTAACCGAATTTTATATAGTAGGGTGCCAAAAGTTTGGGTTTACTTCCCCACTTTCCCAAATTTTCACTACATTAGCTTTTTCACCTTTTTTCTTTCTTTAGCCATAATTCTACTAAATTTGCAGCAAAATGGATAAAATCGGGCCCATTTTAACGGCTAATCGACGCCCTAAAGGGGAGTTTAATAAGGCTATTCGTATAGTAATCTATAGCCTCTAATTGGTTAGCGAAATTAAAACGTCGATTGCTTAGCGTTTTGGCTATTACCGCAATACTATTTATTAGACCATTGAACGCTTTAAGGAGAGGGGAACCTTTAAAATTAAGGTACGTTCGGGGCGCTCTAAGAAATTTAAGCCAAATTCCGTTCGTCGATTAATTTCCCGGGTTAAAAGGAGGTTTAGAACTTTATAATTGGAATTCGTTGGTTATATCCCCGGAAGTTTATTTATTAATACCCTCCGTCGAATTCTCCCCTATTTTTATCGATGAAAATGGAGATTAATTAAAAGAATAAAATTAATACTTAATAGAATAAAGGAAAGATTATTATTTACTAATTATTAAAGGGATAAAGAAAAGGCGTTAATAAAAGTATATTAAAAGTAATTACCCCCCTTCTTTTTTTCTTTTTTTTAACTTATTTCTTCTTTTTTAAGATTCTTATTTTAATAAATCTATTATCTAAAATACGCCTAATTCTAGTATAAGATAAATCTTCCGAACGTTAAAGTAGAAATAGGATAAAAATAAAATTAATTTAAAGGCCTATAGGAAATATACGCTAAAAGTAATAGTATAAGGGAGGATTTAGAAGGGGGGGAAATCCCCCCTTATTATTATAGATAAAAATCCTAAAGTAATTAAAAATAGCTATACTTTTTAGAATTATATTTAAATTCTAGAGTAAAATCTTCTTTAAAATTATTAATTAGGAACCTTTTTTTAGAAAAATAACGCCCCTATTTATACTTTTAAAGAAGTAATAAATTAATTAAAAGAGTATAGTATTTAAATTATTTATTAGCCCGTTTATAGTCCGGATTTAAACCTTATTAAATACGTTTAGAAGAAGATAAAAGAGATCCTTAATAAAGAGTACCCTAGGCTCTTTGAATTGATTAATAATATAGTTAATATTAGACGGTTTTACGAAATTCTAAGGGAGTATTAGGAGAAGGTACCTTAAAGCCTTATTAACCGATTAATAGAATCCGTACTTAAACGGTTAGCCGTAGTACGTCGGGCGCGGGGTTGGTATACGAAATATTAGGGTAGCGAATTAGAGCTTTTTAATAGAATTATCCGTTTTTTCGTCCGATTCTTATTAATTAAAATAAATAGGGTTAAAATCCGGGGTTCTAATTCGTAGAAATTCAAAGTGGGGCGATAAACCCAAACTTTTAGCATATAATTATATTAACAAAGAAGAGTACAACTAAGAATATAAAGCAAATTACGAAGAGGATAAATAAAAAGGTTTTTCCGATACCGACACCCTTATAAACGACCGAAATAACGATTAAAATAGCGATAATAGCTCTAATAATTCTAATAACAAAGATGCTCTATTCGATTACAAAAACGAAATTTATAACCTACCTCCTAATATTATACGTTTAATAAATATTATCGAAGCCCTTTAAAAAGCTATTAATATATAGGCAAAGTACTATAATTTTACTATTAATCGTATATAAAATTGTAATTTAAAATTTAAAATCCCTATTATAAAATATATACGGTATTATCTTCCTTATAATTAATATAATAAATTACGTAAATTAATTACAATTATTCGGAAGATTATATTACGAAAGTACGATTACAAATAAAGGGGGGTTATAAAGAAGAATAAAAATATTAACCTCTAATATTTCGAATTAAATTCCAACCTAAATTATTAAATTTATAATTATAATCGATTATAATATTTATTAACGTACTTTTAATACTGTAAAATAAAGCCAAATATATTAAAGAAAATTAATAACACTTCGAAATTTAATATTATATAAATTCGAAAAATTACGATTATAATTCGTAATGAATTTCCTAGTACGGTATATATAAAGGCGGATATATATAACGTACGCGCGCGACTTCGTCATCGTAATCTTAATAAATATACCCTAATTAACGCATTAATTAAAATTTTTAACGATAACGGTTTTAAATATATTAAAAAAATAGATTTAGAAGACTTAAACCGATTATTAGGTTTAGTCTTTACTTTCCCAATTTATATATAAATAGCCAATATATTTCCCAAAATTATAATTATTAATAATACGTATAATACTAACCAATTTAATTATCCATTCTATTAAATTTCGAATTTTTCATCGGTTAATACTATATTCAATTATATTTTTAATATTATCAATAATAAAAAGTAAGAAGGATTTAATTTCCTAATTAAAACTACCCTAGAATTATAATAATAGTATAAATTACTAATTCCTTCTATTATTATTATTAATAAATTTAAAGAAATAAAATAAACGTTAACTAATATATTCCTAAATATTTAATAATAATTATACTTTTTCTATATTACTAAGAATATTCTTTATAATACTAAGAAGAAATAGAAAAGTAAGAAGAATAATAACGACGACGGCAATAATAATTTAAAAAACGAAGAAGGTAAAGATAATTAGGAGAATCCAATTACCTTCGATATAATCGATTATAATATTTATACGTCTACGCGCTCTAGCGAATTTATTAATCCTATTAAAATAATTAACGACCTATAAAATATTATAATTATATTCAAATTTATAATATACGCTAAAACCGAACTAAATTTTTAAATAATATAAGAGAGGTTAAAGAAAGTCTTTACTAATTAAATAACTACCCTTTAATATATCCAAAAGAATTAACTTCCAATTAAAGAATAATAAGCACTCTATTTTATTAAGAAATACCGGAATTTTAATATTAAAGTTACGTTATTAATAGAATCCAATAACTTTAACGTTAAGAGTTTCTTACTAAATAGTAATAATAATATTTATAAACTAATTTCTATTATTATAGAAATAATTATAAATTAATACTAAAAATTTAATAAAAAAATTATTAAGTAGTAAATTCTTTAGCGATAAAAATACTTAAATTATTAATACTTTAATAAACTTCCACTATTAATTAACTATCTTACCCTTAATTTAATTAATTATAAATACCTTTAAGCCGAAAAATGCAAATTAATAAACCAACGCCCGAATCTACCTATTTTAGGACTTTACGACGAAGAATATAATATTATTCCCTAATATAAATTACTATACTACTATATTATTTTCAAACGCGTAGTGGTAAAAAAACTTCTTAAATTTACGTATATATTACTATATTAATATTATAAATAACTTTTAATACGTCCTTTTTATATAATTAAATATTTTTATATTATTTTTATTATTTAATTAACGTTCTTAATATAAAATATTAATAATTTCTATTTCTATTTTCGAAACCTTCGTATTACGCTTAAAAAAGGATAGAAAGGTATTAAAAATACTACTAAATTTATCCCCGATAAGTATACTCTCCCCCCCGCCGATAAAAATTAAAAAAAAAACTCCTAAAACCCTTAAAAATACTACGCTAATATTAAAGAAAAAGAAGAATAACGTTATTAAACCGATTAAATAAAATAATTTTAATAAATTCTTTAAATTATAACCGAATATATAAAGGTATAAATCCTATAACAAAATAAATAAAATAGACGAATTCGCCCTCAATTCTACGAAAAGGAAGAATAAAAGGAAAATTAAATTAACGTAATATAACGAATCGATTTTAAATTACCAACCTAATAGCGAAGACGATAAAAATAACGAAAATAACGAAAATAACGAAAATAACGAAGAGGAGAATAACGATAATAAAAGTAATAAAGAAGAAATATTTAATTGTATTTATATAATTACCCCTAATTTTCGTTTACCCTCTCTTTCTTATTCCCTTACCCCGTTTCGTCCTCCTTCCTTTTCTCCTCTTCATTTTCTATTAATTTTATAATTAGAAGGAGAAATTAACAAATAAGGGAATAATTAAAAATTACTTAATAAAAAGGATAACCTTAAAAATAACCGAATAATTATAATTTACTCTTATAACCCGGTATTTAATCCTTTAAATAAGGATTTTATTAAATAATAATAAAAAAACCCTTAAAATAATTTTTAAAGGTTTAAACCCCTTATTTAAATAAAATAGGTATTAATACCGCTCTTTACAAAATAAATTAATAAATAGCAAATTATAAAGGGTAAAGCTATAATATCCAAATAATATATAATTTAAACTTTATTAAAACGGGAATTAAAAATAATTTTAACGCTAAATTTAAATATAAATAATAAAACGGCGTTAAATTTTATATTTAACGTAGAATTAATCGATTTAAATATTTACGTCGATACTTCTAATTTAATACCAGAACCAAAGTATAAATTACTACATTTTTAATTACCGCGGCTAAATTTATTACCTCTAAATTTAAATTTAAATTTAAAACGGTAATACTAATTACAATTAGAATTAGAATAATTAAAATAATTAAATACATTACCAACCTTAAGGTAAATAAAATTAAAATAGAGACCAAAATTAACGCTTACGCTAAATTTATCCCTAAATTTATTATATAATTCGCTAATTAAATAAACGCTTACCCGTAAGAAAATTCGCGATAAATAATAAAAATAAATTCCAACGAAATTAAAAAGAATTCGATTTAATTTTCAATTTTAATTTCCTAATTCTTAACCTCCTAATATATAACCTATTATAATACAAAATAATCGTATTAATAAACCTATTTAAAACTATTTTTAAAATTAACTTTAAACGCTATATCGAAATACTATATTAAAATATAAAATATTATACTAAAAATTACAATTTCTTATTTTAAATAATAAAAAATAATAAAAAAGGAAATTCCCCCGTTTTAATTATACGCCCCGCCCAAATCCCTTATACTTTAAACTTTTCGGCGAAATATTAATAAAAAACGAAAAATAGTACGTTACTTATAGCGGCGTATATCCCCCTCTACTTACTACCTATTACCCTTAATATTCTTAATTTACTACCTATAATATATTTTAAACTTATAATTAGTAAAAATAATAAAAAATAATTATATTTAATATAAATACAATTCGAATAAAGGGTTTCTATAATATTAATAACGGCTACTACTTATTAATAATAAACCGCTATATTATAAGCGTCCCTATAGCACCCCTTTCGGGGCTAATAATAATCGAAATAAAATTTAATACTTATAAAAGCGTTTAAAACGTTTAAATAAAATTAAACGTATTTTAGCATTATTTTTAATAATAATAATATAATATAATTATAATTATAATTATAATTTAGGAATTCTCCCGGGGAAAGGGGATAAGGTTAGCGATATTGTCTTTAGTATTAATGGCCCGTACGTATGTGATTTCGTGAAATATATACAATTCCATAGAGAGTTACATATAAAACTATATCACTTAGCGAATGCGGGTAATACGTTGGAAATTTCGATGTAAATAATAAATTACTTTAAAGTTTCATGCCAAGCATTGAAATATTGGTGCCCGGATAAGGTTTGGTGCCCGTGTAAGACGGCCATGGTGCCCGTGGAGTAAATGCCGTACCAAAGTGAACTGGTTGTATACCCGCACGACGTTTGGACGCATGATGAGAACAAAACCCCATCTTCAACAAACTAAAGCGCCTTTGTATATACGGTAACATGCTGGCCGTTGTCTGCCCGTATCTATCTCTCTTACCTATTCCCAACAAGCTGCTATCCAAAAAATCAGCTCAAAAAGAAAGTTAATAAAGCCACCTTTCGCCCAGGATATACTGTAGTTCTCTCTCTTTTAGGGCTTTTCCTTCCGAAGGTCCAGTTACACCCTTCCCTCTTCTCCGTCATACATATCCAAGAACATGACCCTCATAATCTTCATCCCACCCCGTAGAACTCACTTACTCAGCAGTCAACTCAGCAATCCTCCTCTCCAACTCGGGCACCTGCCTCAACAGCACATCCAGATCCTCCTTCTCATCCTCCAGCTCCAGCCTCCTCTCCGCATCCAGCTTCGTAAACACGTACTTCCCCTGACCATCAAACTGCAAGATATGCGTATGATACTTCCACAAACTGCGACGATGCGACACAGTCATGAGCGTGATGCCCAGCGCCTTGGCGTTATCGTACATGATCTTTTCGGTATCCAGCGTCACGCTGCTCGTGCACTCGTCCAGGATGGCATAGCGCGGCTTGTGGTAGAACAAGCGAGCCATGGCGACGCGCTGCTGGAGACCACCCGAAAGAACATCGCGCCACTCGGCTTCGGCGTCCCATCCCTCGGGGTAGAGCTCGAGGAGGTGCTCGAGGTTGAGGACCTTGAGGATGGCTAGGAGGTCGGCGTCGGTGACGCCCTTGGCGCGCATGGTGCGCAGGCCGTCCGGATAGATGATTTGCTGGCGCAAGGAGCCGCGAGAGAGGTAAGGGCGCTGAGGGATGTAGAAGATGTCGGTGAAGGGCGGCTTGTGGACGGTGCCGCCGTAGACGGGCCAGAGACCGCCGAGGATGCGGAAGAGGGAGGACTTGCCGCAGCCGTTGGGGCCGACGACGAGGAGGTGGTCGCCTGCGCGGAGCTTGAAGGAGAGGGCCTTGACTAGGACGTCGCCGTTGGGAGAGATGATGGGGCTGCATCGTAAGTTAGTATCGCAGTGTGGACGACCGAAGAGGTTGGGGGAACATACACATCAATAAACTCGATATCCCTGCTCTCCACGACTTTACCTCTGCCCTTAAGTACGGCCTCGTTATCCTCGGTACCTGAGCTAGATACCAGCTTCTTCTCAAAGTGTCCGTTCTGGATATCATCCATAACCTCCAACAGTGACGACACTCTGGACGTGTAGCCCGCCAGCTCCATGATTTCCCTGTACGAGAACATGATGCGACCGAAAGCGTCTGAAGCCGACAGAAGCATTCTCCGGTTCGTTACGAACGTCTCGGTGCGATCTCCCATGTTCATCTTGAGCTGGCCCGGCAGCTTGACGAAGACGGGGACACTGCAGAGCATCAAGCCCAATGCGCCCCAGAAGTACTTGATGACAAAATCCTCCATGAAGCTGTGGTAGAAGCGCCGGCGCAGGATGTAGTTGACGTGCTTGATCAGGGTGAAGTAGCCCTTGTCTAGCGTGTCTTTTTCGGCTTCGTGGCCGGCGTATAGGGCGACCTCTTCGCTGTGATCTATTAGTCGGGAGTGCTGGAAGCGGAACTCGCCCTCTAGTCGGGCCTCTTCAGCAACGTATTTGCCGAAGGGCGGCGTTAGCGCCCGCATGACGTTTGCTGAGAGTTGCACCAGGAGGGACATGAACACGACGCCCTCTCCTCCGACGCTCTTTGATAGCGAGAATGTGTAGATTGTCTGTTGAGGTTAGCCAGAAGTGTTCCTTTTACAATTACGAGTGAGGGTTACGCACCATATCGAGAATCGGCTTGGCCAGGTTGCTGTACAACTCAGCCAAGCTGTTGGAGAACTTGGCCACATCAACCGCAATGAGCTGGTCGGGGTTCTTGATCCTGTCGTCTAGCGCAGAGATACCGTAGAAGGTCAACTGCGAAAGGTATTTGTCGTGGATATATTGGGTCAATCTCGTCCTGTACTTGAGCGACAATTCGGCTTGGTGGTATGAGAGCTGTGAAGTGGTTTAGAGAATTAGCATTTCGTCCCATGCTGTTCGTAAAGGTAGTACTCACCATGGAATTCGTAAAGGTAGCCGGCACCGCAATCAACATCCAATACACAATCCTCGTGATAAACTCCCTTCCGTTGCCCTTCACCAGCGCCTTGACAATCGCACCATCCATGGCCGCCACCTTGAGCGAGATCAGCGTCCTCAACACCAGGAAGAAACTGTGGCTGATCAACAGCCTCGTCTCCTTGCTGCGCCAGCCGGGTACCACGATCTTGAGAAGCCGCAGCAGCGAGCGGAAGAACTCGCGGTTCAGCTCGACCTTCTTCTTCTTGCCGGCCGTGGCATCGTCCGAGGCCGAGGCGGTGGTGCCCCGGCGCTCGGCGCGCTTGGCGGCATCGCGGGCCGAAGCAGCCTTTTGCTCGGCGATGGCGTGGCGGACGCGGTTGACGAGGGCGACAAGGAGGGTGATGTAGACGGCGCGCGAGATGCGGGTGCGGTTGTCGAGGTACATGGACGTGAGCTGGGTGATGATGCCCTTGACGGTGCGGTCCCGGAAGACGGGTAAGGTGGGTTTGGAGAGTGTGGGCGCCATGGTGAATGGTGATGACTTTGTGATTACTATACTATCGTTGTCGTCTTGGTGGTCATGGAGTCGGGATCGAAGGTTGACAATATGCTATGCTATGGTAGCTATGGTAGATCGAGGCTTCGGTTATCGAAATCAGATGAAAGTGTCGGTTACAGGCGCCAACATGCGACAGACCAGTGTCGCTTTTCCGTGAAACAGATGGTCGCGATGCTCTACTTGTAATGCGATTATGGACAATGGAATGGAAGAGTCGAGGTTGTGATGGCGCTCTTCAGCCTGTCGACATGAACATGGTACTTAATTTTTGGAGTTGTGGATGTTGAGATCGTGAGTGAAAGTAGGAAAGAAGCCAGAAAGCGATGTTGGCTGTACCAGTAGGTAGCGCGTTCGTTTCCCCTTCCTCGGCCTTGCGTCACGAACCTTGACTGGAATGGACAGAATCGTTGGCCGTTGAACGGATCGGCTCAAAATGCTGGTGTCGCCCGGGTGGTCGTACCGTACAGGTAATCAAGTAATAAAGCGAGGGGAAAGAAAAGAAGCATGTGATCGTTCCTTCCCGGCAGCAGGTCAATCGTCAGGCGTGTCAAGCATGGATGACACTGACGCTGACGCTGTTAATCCACAAGTGAGCGACTCCACTTACAGTATTCCGGGGTAAATTTACCCAGTAGTTCTGTGGGGTTAATCTGGGGAGACCTTGGCTCAGTACATGGAGGCAAATTAAATGAGACGGCTTTGGGATTCAGCTCACCTAGTAACGAAGGAACTTGTCTCACTTTCATTGTACAAAGGGACTTTTGGCCCGTTTGTCTTCATTCACCTCTGCAGCACATCCATCTCTTGGCTTCAGTTGCCCTTTCAGGGGGCCAACACAACCCAAAGTAAACAACAACCAAGCATGCCTCACTTTCTCTTCCTCCTTATCACCCTCTTCACCTCTCTCGTCCTCGCAAATGTAGAAAAAACCATCTTCCTCGGCCCCTCCTCCTCCTCCTCCTCCTCCTCCTCCTCCTCCTCCTCCTCCTCCTCAGAGGGTCACCTCACAACACAAAATGACCAAACTACCCAAAGATGGCTAGACCTCAAACTCTCTCACCAAATCCACACCCTCTCTCCCATCCCCTCTGCGCAATCCTCACTTCGCACCCGCCTAAACCGCATCTTCCCCTCCACTGATCACCCGCACGGACAAGATGCCTGGTTTCTTTTGGACAGCCTGAAACAAGGACAGAGATATGAAGTCAGAGTTTGTTGGGCTGCTACGGTACGTTATTTTCTTCCCTTTTTCTCTTGGGTTGGCAAGACTGACTGACGACAAAAAAAAGCAACCAACAAACTTCCACCTTGAAGCCTACACCCCGCACCAAGTCCTCACCACCCCTTCCCTTGCTGGGTCGTTGATGGAATATTATCCCGCTGTTGAACCGCGGGAACCTTATTTTTACGTGAAGAAGAAGAAGGGCTCGGATTCGGCATCTTCATCATCAACGGGAAGCCTACTTCTTCGAATCTCGGCAGCAGCAGATTACTTCACCTCCAACTCCACCCTCATGCTTCACCCGCCGCCGGTAGACGTGGACATCATCCTCGACCCTTTTTTGTTCAACGTGCTGCCGAGGTCGCTGGTGCCGACGATTGGGTGGATCGGTGTGGTTGCTGTGGCTGGGTGGATGGTTGCGAAGAGGGTGGTTTCGTTCTTGGTGGCGATATCGGAAGGAGGAGCAGAAGCCGAGGAGATGAGTGAGGGGGAGAGTAAGAAAAAGAGGTGAAGACGAAAACCAAACCTGGGGGAAAGACGGGCTGAAAAAGGTCATTGACTATGATGGTGATACCGTAAAATTGGAGACAGTCAATGTGGTCCTTACGTGGATAAGAAATGTCTTTCAATGCCCGTGAAACGTATTTTTGCAATATAAACATGCTATTGATCTCGCCTATATCGCCATTCCCTTCGAATCCTCTTACAGTAACTGTCCACGTCTCGTCCGTTATCTCACCCTCTACGCTCAGCATAAGCAATCGCTTATGTCCCATAACTCTGTCCTGACGTCCAGGCATACACGCCATAATTCTCATTCTTAAACGTAGGGTAACGTATAGGCACGCTATGAGCCTCAACATCGACACTACCGCTTTTCAAGACTACAAGACTCTATAAGAAACCCATACTCCCATCATCATTTGCACGTACAAACTTGAGCAGCTAGGCATTGATGCTTAGCTAACCTGCCCCCTCCACTCTCCATAAATCTTGAGCATCGCCGCTTCCTCGCGCTTAGTTCCACAGTCATTCCCATCCTCCGAACGTATGCAATCCAGTAGTACAACCAAAGGGGGGTCAGCATGTTTACGTGCTAGTGTACGCTGTCATTGCTTCGTCGTGTATTGGTTCCCAACTGTCATACTTTCCAGTGGTTATCCATCAGTGTCACCGGTGTCTGCTGGCCTTTGTATACTGATCCTGACCCTGCACCCTAGGCCCAGAGATTTGGCCATTTCAAGTCCCTCTCGCTTGTCCATATTCTTTTTCGTATCCTTTCCCTCGCAACGACTAATCGATAATTGGAGGCCCAGTTCGCGAATAGTGCTGGTGTACCGATCATGTTCGACCTTATTCCTCCATGTCCCTTTTCGATATCGCTATCCACCTTCCAATTCCTACCTTGATGCCTTTACCAAGTATTACCAGCTTGCCTTGTGCCCCTCCATCCTCAGAAGCACTCAATCGTCCTGATGCTGGCGTTCCTAATACCGGTATCCACCCTGCTGCTGCTGCGGCGGCGGCGCACCGTACTGAGGCTGCTGTTGACCATACTGGCCGCTAGGCGGCTGTCCATATTGTCCAGGAGGCGGTGGTGGGTACTGCTGCTGCTGCTGTCCGCCGTACGGAGGCTGCTGGCCATAGGGAGCTCCTCCCTGTGGCGGTTGTCCGTACGGAGCACCCTGACCCTGCTGGTGGTATCCTCCCTGTGGCTGGCCGCCGTACGGGGGCTGTCCGTATTGCCCTTGCGGTTGTCCGTAATGCCCGGGAGGTCCTCCAGCCGGGGGAGGGGCGTACTGGGGCTGACCGCCGGTCGGTGGCGAGGTGTACGAGGGGGTGCTACCATAAGGCTGCTGACCGTGCTGCTGCTGGTTTTGACCGTAAGGGGCATGTTGACCAGGGGCGCCATATGCAGGAGTGTTGCTGCCGCTGTGCGATTGGTGTGACTGGTGCGATGGTGTAGGTCCGGCCGTCTGGTAGGTCGAGGAAGAGCTGCCTCCGGAGGTGGCTTGCTGGTATGTCGCGGGAGGTGTCTGGCCGCTGTAGGAACCGCTTTGTCCAGAGTTGGAGTAGCCGAAGCCGGAGCTCTGCTCAGGAGTTTTCTGGTTAGCCTTTTTTACTGCTTGGTGTTACAACAAAATTCAGGATTCAACTTACGGAGCTAGGCTTGTTTCCAAACAGATTACCAAGGCCGCCCATAACGCCAGAGAGACCACCGCCATGGCTGCCTGAAGAGCCGTGCGATGATGACGCATTGCCGTGATAGTTGTGTTGGTTCGAAGACGAGGACGAAGACGGAGGCTTGTTGCTGCTTCCGCCAGACGAGAACATGCCCGAGACGAGCTGGGACGCGATCTTACCACCGAGACCACCGCCGCTGCTGCTGTTGCCGTGATTGTTGTTGTTGCTGTGGCTGCCACCGCCCATGGCGCCCTGAAGGAGGGAACCAACAAGGCCACCCGCACCGCCACTGCTGCTGCTTCCATGCGACTGCTTGTTTCCACCGGCGAGGTTGCTGATGAGTGTGTTTCCGATGAAGGACTAGAGTAGGAAGACAAACTGTCAGTCGCGAGAATCTTCCCATGTTCAGGTTGAAAGAACGTACACCCAAACTCCTATCCTGATCAGGACCTCCAATCCCCCTCGTGCCGTCCTCCCGAGGAGCAACCGGCTCTACTCTCCCATCGGGGTACTTGGCGCTCTGGCTGCCGTCTGGGTACGTGATGATCTCGGGTTTCCTGTCGCCGTCGCTGCCGGGCACGCCGTAGGGGTGTTCATGGGCGGCGCCGGGGGTGGCGCCAACGGGAGCTGGATCTGTGGGCGTCTCCCATTGCGAGACGCCGGTGGAGAGCTGGACGTAATAGTACTTCTTGGAGGCGTTGTCCCATTGCGCGATCCAGCCGGCGGGGAGCGGCGGGGGCGCAAAGGTTGGGCCGTCGTTGCCTGGAGACGCAGGGCCTGCCATCGGGCTGACTTGTATGTATATGAGATGTTTCGATTTCTTGGTGGTTGTTGTCGGTTGAGGTTTGGGTTTGTTGAGCGGACTTTATGGCTGTAATTGGAAAGAAAGTCGAGTCAAGGAGCGAACTCGGTAGGTGTTCACAGGTGTCGGGTGAGAGATGTTCCAAGTTCCAAGCTGACTACTGTGCTGTACTGGGGCGCCTTAGTCAGTTCGCTCTTTTCTTAGGTGGTCGTCTTTTTGGTCGGTCGCTTCCACTTGAGAAAGAAAAATGATTCCGGTCGCGTTCGTATTGGATCGAGAGAAAAGAGAGAAAGAGAACTAGAGGCAGCTAGACAGGAAAGAGGTTGGCTGGGGAGGATAAGAATGAATAGAGGTAGTCTAGTGGCTGAAATGGCGCGCGATGGCCTCAGACGATTGGACTGTGGACGTAATGGGTCGCAGTTGCTGCTGTCAGCCGAGCAACGAGCGACGAGCGACCTGGGGGGACTGCGAGTGTGAATCGATCGGCCGAACTCCAGTTGCGAGGGTGTGTGCGGGGCTTCTTTTTAGGCCTCTTGAGGCGGTCCTTAACAATGGAGGTTGCGATTGTCGGCCCGGTACCCGACTTCGTTGCAAGTCCGATACACAGGCAGTGACTCTCCTCTTTATCTGAGCTTTCACGTCAAAGTAAAAAATAGGAAGAAAGGGAGCCTTCTTTCAGTTTCCCCCAATGTGGAAAATGAATACCTTGACGACCAGATGAACGATGGTGTAGGAGAATTATAGAGGGGCAACCCAAGACTTTTCAAGGGATCCAGGGTCCTACTGTTAATCATCACCATCCAGGGCCCTGCTGCACTGCGCGCTTATTAGGTATTAGTACAACCTGAACTTGGAACCCAGCCGCCTCTCTCTTACGCAAACCACCCAAGAGATACACTGCCCACCACGAGGCCAAGATATGGAGACCCAGCTGATCAAGGATCTCTTCCATCATTTTCGAGGTTACGCATCCCTCCTGAGCCTCCCTCCTTTCGCATGCTTCAAACAGTTCTGCGCATGAGATCGTCTCAGCCACTCCTCCGGTACTCGAATGATGGGTGCGGCCGTGGCTGCCGGTTTCATCTCGCTACTTGACACTATCGCGGACTTTCCTTTGTCATCGAACTCGGAGGCAGCCCATGGGTATATAAGCAGCCTGCTAACAGATTCTGCGTACATCATGACCAATCCCTGTTAGTGACTCGACTTACAGGCGGCCGTCATCGGATGTACCCGACGAACACCCTCCTCTCGGCCCTCTCCTCTTCCACCCGACTCTACCTACCCAAGCCACTCTGATAAACAACAATCACTTCTAGGTCTTTCAACGATGCATGCTACTCATCATCTGAGGACTAACTTTGGCCTCTGCAATGTCATTAAAACCATCGTTGAGCACATGTCTAATCTAGCTCTTTCTTCCGGCTACTCCCTGCAAATGCGTATTATCAATGTATTATATCAACCAAGCCAACGCTCCCCATTCCCTCCTTCAAGTTCTTTTTCAAGTGGGACCAGCAGAGCCCATACTGCTTTACGTCCTCAAAGCCCTCAAAGTCTCCTCAATCTGCGTCGTCGTAGTACCGTTACTCTCCCCATTAGCCATGCTTCCCTCGGCAGACGAGCCCTCTTCCTCAATGCGATCCTCCTCCTTCTTGATGGCTTCTTCCACCTCTCTTACTCTGTCTGAAAGTTCCTTACCGTTCGTCTTGCCGTTGCTGTTGCTGGCGGCATTGTTTCGGTCCCTGGTTAATCCCTTACGAATAGCCAGGACACTGTCGACAATGACGGCGTCGATGCCTTCTTTGACTTGTTTCTGTTTTGTTTAGACACTTGATTAGTTCCATCCAGCCTATATGGCAAAAATAAAAAGGAAAACTCACCTGCACCAAGCTAGGATCATTATTCTGTGACCCATAACTGACACAAACCAGCCCGCTCTGCTTAACCACCCTCACCAACCGCGGACTATTAATCAGCGGCTCGGCGTTGCTGACAATGCCCAGCAGATTCCACCTGCTCGCGAACCGGATCGCCTCCTGCAAGCTGCTCGCCCTGATATCGCCGACGGGACACGTGCCCGCGTCCGTCAAAAACAGAATGGGAATATTCGGCTGCTTGAAGCTCAAACACAGACAGATATCCGGGTTGAAACTGCTGAAAATCAAGTGTCTCGACCCGGCCATGTCATAGACTTTCTGCAACACGGTATCGCAGAACGAGTTGAGCTCGACCGCGTACGTGTCCATCTCGTGCTCCTCGCTCTCGTGCAGCATCGGGTACTTCATCTCAATGTTAAAACCCACAGATTCGGGCAGCTTGCGGAACAAGTCCTCGAGCGTGGCAAAGGGGGCTTGGATGAAGTTGCCGCGCGAGTTACCCTTGTAGCCCTTCTCTTTGAAGTCGCGCGTGTGCTTCATGCGCTCTTCCATCAGGTCTTTGTGTTCGCCGCCTCCGCTGGGGAAGTCCATGGACATGGACCGCTGGCGCGGGCCGGGGCTGTTGCTGCGGAACTTCTTAAGCGCCCTATGCTGAGCTTGTTGACCGGCAGAGGGCCCATGATGGCCGTGGTGGTGGTGGTGGTGGTGGTGGTTGCCAGAGCGGGAGGAGTCGGGGTTGATGTGCAGGAACTGTTCGAGGGTGAGAGTATGGACGGGTGCGTCAAAGCCCGTCTCGCTGACGAGGAAGTCGTGGTAGATGACAGGGACGTGGTCTTTGGTGAGTTGCACATCGAACTCGACGTATTGGGCGCCGAGGTTAGCGGCGGCAATGAACGACGGGATCGTGTTCTCGCCCAGCTGGAGAGACTTGTTGGCCACCACGTTCTTGCCGAGGCCACGGTGGCCGATAACCATGGTAGAGTCCAGCTTCTTCCAGTATGTCTGCTGGGAGGTGACCTCCATCTTGGGATGAGAAAAAGGGGTGATGACCAGGAAGTTGAAGTTGACTGTTCCGATGACTTCAAAGTTGCTGCCCATGATCGGCACCGAGATGTCGCCTTGGAGGTTCATCCGCTTGGTACCGACGGTGGGACGGACACTGGAAAGCAGAGCGACACCGCGGCCCACCTTGTTCTTTTCATTGCCCGAGTATGTCGGGACGATATCGAAGAAGAGTCTGACCTTGGAGGCATCCTTCGTAGTGAAAAGGATTGGCTCCGTAGAGATGTTCTCGTGGACAGGCAGGTCGATCAGAGTAGGATCACCCTGCGCGCCTTGCGCAGACACGACAACCGATAGAGCCGTATCCAACTGTGTCGTGTGCGCTTCAGCAAGTGGGACCTTGTCCAACTTGATGGCCTCGATTCCCTTGCGCATATCCATGGAACCCAGACTGACGAGTACCAAGCTCTCATTTTTGAGATACCTGTGGCCAAAGGTCTTGACAGGTTCAGCAGGACGCGAGTTTCCGTTGGAGCGTCTATCTCCCAGGGATGAAGCCAACGCGTTCTCAGTCTCAGGGTACGGCGTAGTCGTTGATGACTTCTCATCGTCGGTGCTGCTACCGCTCACATCCTCTGGAGCCTGACTATGAGCTGACAGAAGCCGTGCAATCTCAAGATGGCCTCTCAATGCCGCATGCTCCTTTGCCGTCCAGCCAGACGAATCCAGCTTGTCCACATCCGCACCGGCATCCACGAGGAGCTGGGCGACACCCAGATGACCATCAACAGCCGCGATATGCAGCGGAGTCCACGCGAAGTTTTTCTCAGTCAACTCGAGGTTGACCTTCTGCTGTTCCGTACCCTTGAGCAAAACCCTGGCGCACTCATCATGGCCAAACCTGGCCGCAACGTGCAAAGCCGTCTCGCCGCTATTATCCTGCCAGTTGATATCAACTCCGGCATTGACCAGCAGCTCGACGATATCCTTGGAGTTGGCCTTGGTCGCAAGAGCCAGCACCGCGCTCGACTTGGAGATGGCACGCCTCATTTCGGCCTGGTGGTCATTAACCCCCTTCCAGTTCTCTCCCTGAAGCAGCGCCTTGGTGGTTAGCGGGTGGCCGCCAATGACGCTCAAGTGCAGCGGCGCGTTTCCGTCTTTATCCTGCCATTCAGGGGCGTCGATGCCGTTCTCGACGTTGAATTGTCCCCAGTCCTGCATCTTGCGCATGATGATCTGGCACACGACCACGAAGCCGAACTGGGCGGCATAATGGAGCGGGATACGGCCGAATGCGTCCTTGGCGATTAGAGCCACTCTCTGGTCCGGTCTCAGGTTCTCTAGTAGGTACTTGAGCAGCTGAATGGCTTCGTCATCGTGGCCGAGGAGTTTTGACTCCTTAAGGGTTGTCCCACGCGGTGCTGACAAGGGAGAGGTGGCGGGTGTGAGGTAAGGCTGCGCGTAATGAACTCCAGTGCGCGGGAAGTAAGACTCGACTTCTGGCTCACCACTGCTAATGAGTGAAGCCGTTTTTGTGCGACCAATGTGAATAACAAGTCTGTGGATGCAGTTTCGCTCGTTGATATCGTCGGGCTCGTCCAGTGACTTGACTTGCTTGAGAAGGAAGACAATGCAGTCTCTCGATCGGGAGGAAATAGATCGCTGGAGTAGGTTGAGTAGCAAAGGTTGTTGTGATGGTGACGAATCTTGGGCGTTGGCTAGATTTCCTTCCTTCAAACCGCTCTCCAAAGTCGCGACGTCGTCCTTACGAATGGCCTGATCTAACCTGTCGAGAAGCGCACCCGGTACGTTAAGCATAGCTTTTGCAGAAGCACGGCCCAACGAGAGTGTTGATCTCTCGGACTTTGCATCGTCGACATTCTGGGCATCTCCCAGTTTCGACAGCCACTTGTTGACCTCGGTCAAGATGCGGGTGATGGCGTTATCCGTGGCGAACGGCAGGAGATCGACCTTTGTGGAAATGTAGTTGTGTTGGGTGCTCGTTGTGTTGGTGGGCACCTTCTTGTCCAGCTTCTTTGTGATTTTGACAAACCCGCGTCGGTTGATTTCGCCGAACCATTGCAGCTTCCGGAACTGACCTCGCAGCTCAAGAAGAGCCCCCATTAGCTCCTCGATCTCGTCATCATCGAGGTTGGCGACGATGTCGGGTTTGCTGCCATAACGGTCCTGCAGCACCTTGAGTCGCCGGTAAGCCTCGGCATACTTCTTGTTGTAGAAGGAGTCGACATCTTCGAGATTTCGGTCCAGGGCAAAAAAGAACTCTGCCAAATCTACCGGCTCTCCATTCTTGGCCGCTTCTTGAGCAGCCTTGATTAGCTTCTTTAGGCCTTTGTAGTTGATATAAAAGGCCGCCCACTCTGGGACCTGGTTACGTGGGAGACTATATAGCCGTTAGCTTGTACTACGAAGAGGATCAGTATTTAGTTGGGTTTGTATACTTTCTGCCAAACTTCATAGTAGGATGTCTTGAAACTCTGTTTTACAGTCGATATGTGGGTAATTAAGAGGCTGCTCTGTAGGTTGGCAGCAAGGTGGGCGAAAGTGCAGACGTCAAGGTGGTGTTTTGAAAGGGAGCGTGGCGGCTCTCTTTTTATACTCTCCGGGACTATGGTAGATGATTTGTTGGCGGTCAAGGGGGCGGTTCAAGGCCTCGGACAGGTCAGGTTCGAATGTGAGCCACTAGATGTATGGTGACAGCAAAGCAAGCAGAATAAGCAAACAGTTGAGTGAATCGAAGAGATGAAGAAGAACAAATTATAGGTAGCTTTAAAGTCGTCTTAACAATAAGAGCCTAGTCTAGAACCCTGGTGGACAAGGGATTGCAGGCGTTGCCATTGACGAAGTGGAGATGGAAATTCAGTTGGAAAAAAGGGGACAATCAGGGCGGGGATCCATAGCTGTGATGAAATACCTAGTTCTTAAGTACTCTCAGTACAATACCCTCCGCTATGTCTCCGACTCTCCGGCGGTCGAGTTGTGCTGGTGGCCGGGGATTCGGCACTGGAGCGGGAATGGAATGCGGGCCATGCGGGCGTCATCATACAGGTAGAAAAGGGAAGAGTTTGGCCAAGCTTTGGAGATCCCGTCCCTTCCCTTCCCCCAACTGTTCCTGTCTTCTTGAAACTGTGCATTCCCACTGACGGGAAGTGACAAGAGTCCAGTTCACCTTCCTTCGCCTCAACCACTTTACTCCGCGCCCTATCAGCCAGTCAGAGCCCGCTGTGGCGTCTGCTGCAGCATCCCCCACCTCTCAGTGGACAATCCGACAGCTTTACAACGACACCGGCTGGCGGGGTCCCACCATCTCAACTTTTGTGAATCCAGTCATGATTGTCATAGACACCAGACTCGAATATGTTCCAGCATGTGAAACGTGAATGGTCGATTTGACCGCAACGTGTATTTTTCCGAAGGTTCCCTTGGAGCGAGTCTATGGAGTCACGGAGACCGGGACCGAGAAGTCATCCCATCTTGTCTGTCTGTCCGTATGAGTACTACATACCTCTACAGCTATACTCCCTTCTCGGACTCCTTGACGAGCTGGCCACAAAGTAGGTAAGGACGGAGCTGAGCTACACCGGTCAGATAGACGCGTTCGCGACAACGAATTGGTCTCGAACTACATGTACATACATCATTCACCGCCTTCGTCCAACCTACCCGTCAAGGTATCACAGACAAGGACAGATGGATCCAGATCCAGAACCCCTAGAATAGTATCCCGCATGACCTCGTGACCCCTCGTGCTTTTTCATGGAGGACCCTTCAAACATTAGTCAGGAACCACGACGCCCAAAGAAGGCTGGGACGGGATTGAGAAACAAGGGACATATGACACGACATCATCCATCATCTTGAAAGATGAACGGATCATCAAAACTGACCTGACGGAGCAGGCCGAGCTAAAACGCTGATGCCAACGGTCGTGATGGCCTGGTGACAGTAAAGTCTTGCTAGAGCGTTAGGGTTCCCAACAACACCTCGTCGTTCTCCTGTTCACGATCTCAATAGGTGGCCCTCTGTTCTATTTTCTGTTCCCCTTTCAAGAACCATGCTCAGTTATGAGTTGACCACCTCCAGACTATCCCTTCCCTTCCTCAATCCCCTTCATTTTTCTTCCCACAAGTCCGTCCCGCCCATCGGTTCAACACCTTTCAACCAACGACCCCCTTAGTGACTCCCAGTAACCGGCTCCGGCCTCGACGCAAAAACAATCTTGTACTTGATAATCTCCAGCACCTCCAGCTCTTCCTTTCCCTCATCCCCTCCCTCCCTGCCCCCTTCACCCCCTTCTTCCCCTCCAGCCCTAGAACCCCTCCTCCTAATCACTCCCACAGCCTTCGGCAACTGTTTAACCTCCCCATGCAATCTCTGATGCTCCCCAATATACATGTACACCCTCTTCATCCACTTCTTGTCGTTGACATCAAAAGTGAGGGAGTTCGGGTTGTAATCGGGGAAATCGATGCGGCCTACCGGGATTGGTTGCGAAGAGGATGATGTAGGGTCAAAGTCGCGGATGTTGAGGGTTCCTTGGAGTTCGAGGAGGGCGAGGCCGGTTGGGGTTTGGATGAGGGGTGGGAGGGGGTTTGGTGATGAGGTGCTGGTTTGGAGGGCACGGGGGTGGAGGGGGATTGTTGGTGTTGACATTTTTGTTGGTGATGGTTGGGTTGTGTGATATTTGATGTTGGTGTTTGTTGGTTGTAGCAGAAATTCTTCCCTTGTTTCTCCCTTCCACTGGCCTAGGTGAGTTGAGGGCCTTTAATGACTGGCTGTCCAAGTGTTTGAGGCTCGCACAAAAAAAAGAAGGTAATTTCTCGAGGCAGGGTGGAAAAGATCACGGTGGTAGTGCAAGTTTTGTTGGATGGCGTTGTTGAGATGGTGTTTGCATGAACTTCTTGTTCAGTCCAGAACTTCAAACCCATTTGCATTTTCTCCAAACCATCAGTGTGGCCCGTGCACGCATCAAGAGAAAGATGAGATAGCTCCCTTTCGACGGCGATTATTGCGCATGCTACTAATCTAACGTCCCCTTCTCGTATCCAATTTGATGCTCTTGATCGGTACAACATGTACCTTTGTATGATCCTTCAACACTATTCCTCATCAATGCATTCCTCTAATCAACGGCCGCCCGCATGCCATATCCTCAAGTCATACAGTCATAACCATACTCCCATATCTTCTTTTCCTTATCCAATCTTTCGTTCGTTATCCCTTCGTTAACCAAGCATGAGTTTCATATCCAACCTCTCATCATCCGAATCTAACCCTACAGATCATTCTTCTACCTCAGGTCGACGTGACCAGCCGTTTGCTCAAACAGAGCTTCAACCTCGGTGCCAATCTCGGGTCTGGCCAAAAAGTCACGATACTGAAAAAGACACAAGTCAGCAACTGCTTCTCATCCCTACCCTCTCTACGTGCAAATTTAAAACTTACCGCAAAGCTAAAGTTCAAAATCAGCGCCACCATCAGCGCAACACTAACCACCAACGGACCCAAAAAGTTATCAAAGTCCTTTCCACTCCTCTCAATAATCATCCTCCTGCGCGAGTGCAGCAAGAAGTATCCCCACCCGCCAGCAAACGCCGCAGTCAGGATGAACCCAATCGCGATCCACTCCGCCACCGTGTCCCTACCCGCGGCCGTGTACAAGCTGATGGCCAGACCTCCCAACAGCACGCAAATGTGCTGCCACCGGAGGAACGTCCGCTCGTTAGCCAGCCAGACCTTGGGCTCGATCTGCAAAGGGCCGGAGTTCTTGAGCCACTCGGTAGGCTCCTCGACACCCGGAGGCAGGGTCACGGAACCGCGACGGCCGCCGCCGCCGCCGCCTTCGCGCTGGGCCCGCTTAAGACGCATTGCTTTGGAGTACTTGGAGAGCGAGAAGCCGGGGAAGACGGAAGAGAGGGACATGGTGCCGTAATCACCGCCGCGACCACCGTTTTGTTGCTGGCCGGCGTTCTGTTGGAGCTGGCTGCCGTCGCTTGCGAGGGGCTCACCGGCGGGGGTCCTGTCTGTCGCTCCGGAGACGGGAGTTTGCGGTTTGACGGCACCGCTGCTCTCGGCCGCTACGCGCTCAGCGAGGTAGGACTTAGCCACGGGAGAGCTCCGGGAGGGCTTGAATGAGTTGCCTAGTTTGGTGCCCAGGAAACTACCGACGACTTGCTCGTTCTGGGCACGGTTGGCTCGCTTTGCTTCCTCCTCCTCGAATGCCGTCTGGGGATCCTTGCGGATGTCGGTGTCCAGGTCAGGGAGCCAGAACGGCAACCTATTGACGTAGTCCTCGAAGAGGGAGGCGACTCCGTGCATGAACTTGGAAAAGCGAGGGCAGGGGTGGACCAGATGCGAGGCCATCAGGTCCGTGACCCAGATTGGTCGCTTGCGGTTCTGGTCCTCCTTTAGCTTGATTTCCAACACTGCGTAGGGGAACCGAGACACCTCGCTCTGGTTGATGTTCTTGAAGGGGTAGGTCATGTTGCTGTCGTCTATATCGGTGCGATGCCAGTTCTGCGGGTCGCGGCACGGCCTGTCGCGGTCGAGGGTGTCCTCGCGGATAAAGGCAATGTCGGTGTCGATCGACACGCGAATGCGATCGTCTCCAGGCTTCTGGAAGGCCGTCCGCACGTAGTTTGCGCGAATGACGGGCTGAAGTTTGTTGCTGCGGATGTAATCCTGGATAGCATTGGCAGTGGAGCGGAACTCGTCCACGTCTGCGGTGCTCTGGCCCTGGCGTTCCATCTTCTGAATCGACTTCTCCATCTTGTACTCGCCATCCAAGTACGGCTTTATGTACTTCTCCTTGATGGGGAACTTGCGCTCTTCGCTTGTGCCGTTGTCGTGGATGATCTTTTGCTCCAGAACAATATCTGGCTTCTGGCTCAGCTGACCATACCAACGCAGGCGGAGCGATGACGCCTCGGTCTCACGATCTACTTTTTGATTATACATCTGGAAGCTGGGGCTGTCAAAGTACAGCGACGTGATGGTCGGGTCTTCATCGCCATCCCATTCCTTGGCCGACTGTTGGCTGTAAACGAGAGTAGGGAGCCGGCGAAGGATGTACGTCTTGACCTCCAGTAGGTTATCGGGATGAACCCAGAACTTGTAGGCCGTATACTTCTCGCCATTGTGTGTCTCGGGTTGGCTTTCGGGATCGAGATATGGCTCGGCGGGGGCGTTGTCTTCGAGGTGTTGACGGATAGCAAAGTACATGAGCGACAGCTTGTTGAGCAGAGGCGAGTATCCTTGCTCCGAGTTGAAGGGCCGCTTGGATAGGCTGACTTGCATGATGGGACGGATCTTGTACTGATCGCCACGCTTGCGATCATGCTTCTTGACGATCTTGAGGAAGCCCGTGTAATTCAGGCTGCTGTACTTTTGAAGTTCCTTGACCTCGTTCGTGATTCCATCCAGCTCGGCCTCAAGATCCTTGAGTCGCTGGGCGAGGGCTTCGTCAGTCGGCTTGTCCTTGTTCTCGGAATCGGCAGGCGGGAGTTCTTTGAGCTTTTCGAAGGCAGTATCTACTCGTTGACGCAGCTCCTGCATTTTCTCCTCCTGGAACTGAGCCACCTTTTCGAGCTGGGTGTTGAAGATCTCGTCGCAGAAGCGGTTTTCGTCCTCCTCGGTCCATGGCTCGTCCTCATCATCAGGCCGGTCCTCGCGGAGGATGCTCTTGAGCTTGCCATAGTCGATGTACTTGTCCCGCCATGGCTCGTAAATGGACTGCTTAAGCGTCTTGCCGAAACGCATGGTCGCAGTGGTGTTGTCGTGTTATTGCGGCTGGCTGCTGTTTGATCAAGGCTTGTCTCGGAGACGCTTTTGAAAGATACGGTGGGATGCCCGATATTGTTGCGATAATGGATGGCAAGCAGTCCAAACTCAAGCTTCGTGGAAAAACAAGATGCGATCACAAGATTGCGCAGAGAAGGTCATGGCGCCAAAACTGTGGTAGGTTCAAGTTGTTCGGGTGTTCGTACTTCCAGTTCAGCAGGCCGTGGAGCCGCCAGACTTCGTGGATCCATCCGCTGAAGCCCTTTGAAGCGCATCCCCACATCACTTCGTCACTGTCGCAGGGATTGCGTCGGGGCGTGTTCGAGGCCTGCTCCACTGGAGTTGACCAATGATGACAGGGGTATTCAGATCTGCAATTGGCCAATCATTGCTACACGTGCTCTCCGATTTCGATCAAGGAAAACCTCCGCCAAGACAATGTCACGATAGCTTCACGCTGGACTTCACATGTTGCGAGGCAAGCCAGTCACGTTCAGAGGCAATGAGACAGCGAACATTGTGCAAAGGTATGTATTTGCAAAGTTGCAATGTTATATACAGGCAAAAGACTACTACTCCAAAGCCAACTGACGATCTAGATGAGAAGAAGAACAGGAAACTGGCGAGAACATCGCAATCCCACAAGGGCCATATCTGAGCATGCATGCTTTTAAATGCAGCAAGACAAAAATAACCAAAAAGCAAAACCAGCAGACACAAATCCTCCACACATGGTATCAACCTTGACGGAACCCAATGCAGAAATCACATCACCCGTCTCATTCAACATGAGACTGAATCACAACTGCACCCTCCTCGCAATGCCGTGCCCGTTATCGATATTCAAGCGGCGGCGGCGGCAGCAAACACCTCCTCAGCAGTGCGCTTGACAATGCCTCCAGTAACAGGCAAGCAAGTGCTCTTCTCGAGATAGAGATCGACCTCGCGAGCAGCCTGGCGACCTTCGTTGATACCCCAGACAATGAGCGACTGTCCACGACGGCAATCACCGGCAGCGAACACACCCTCGACATTGGTGTGGTACTTTCCGGGAGGAGTCTTGACGTTCTTGCGAGGATCCTTCTCGATCTCATCGCCGAGCACACGAGCCTCGGGTCCGAGGAAGCCCATGGACAGAAGGACGAGATCGGCCGGGAAGAACTGTTGCGAGCCCTCAACCTTCTTCATGTCCCAACCACCGCTGGCCGACTTGGTCCACTCCACGCGGATCGTGTTGATGCCCTTCACCTTGCCGTTGCCGTCGTCGACAAACTCCTCCGACATGATGCAGTACTCACGAGGATCCTGGCCAGTGTGTTGCTTGACCTCGTCGTGGCCGTAGTCAACACGGTAGATGCGGGGCCACTGAGGCCAGGGGTTGTCACGACCACGAGCCGGGGGAGGCTTGGGAAGGAGCTCAAAGTTAATGACCGACTTGGCACCGTGGCGGACAGAGGTACCAATGCAGTCGTTACCGGTATCACCACCACCAATAACAATGACATGCTTGTCCTTGGCAGAGATGTAGGAGCCGTCAGCCAGCTCGGAGTCAAGGAGGGACTTGGTGTTCTTGTGCAAGAACTCCATAGCGAAATGAATACCCTCAAGATTGCGGTTCTTGATGGGAAGATCGCGGGCAACAGTGGCACCGGTAGCAATGATGACGGCATCATTCTGCTTCTTGAGATCCATGAGTGTGATATCCTCGCCAACCGCAACACCAGTCTTGAACTGGACACCCTCGGCAGCCATGAAATCAGTACGCCTCTTGACGATGCGCTTGTCCAACTTCATGTTGGGGATACCGTACATGAGCAGACCACCAAGACGGTCGGCACGCTCATACACAGTAACAGTGTGGCCAGCCTTGTTCAGCTGGTCGGCGGCTGCGAGACCAGCAGGACCGGATCCGATAATGGCAATATTCTTGCCGGTGCGGACCTTGGGGGGCTCCGGAACCATCCATCCCATCTCGAAGCCACGGTCAATGATGGCACACTCGATGGACTTGATACCAACAGGCTGCTCGTTGATTCCCAAGACGCAAGCGCCCTCGCAAGGAGCAGGGCAAACGCGACCAGTGAACTCGGGGAAGTTGTTCGTCATGAGCAGGCGGTTCAGGGCATCGCGCCACTGACCCTGGAAGACCAGTTCGTTCCACTTGGGGATAATGTTGGAAATAGGGCAGCCGCTGTCCGACTGACAGAAAGGAACACCGCAGTCCATGCAGCGGGCAGACTGGTACTTGAGCTCATCCTCGTCAAGACGCTGAGACAGTTCGGCCCAGTCCTTGATACGAGTGGCGGGCTTCCGATACTTCTCAGCACGGCGCTGATACTTCATGAAGCCGCGCGTCTTGTCCAGCACAAGCGCCTTCTTCTTGCTGATGGTGTTGTCGGTGATGCTCTCCTCAATATCCTGAAGCTTGGGTGCGTGGGGATCCTTCTCCTTCTTCGCAGCCGCAGGAAGGTTGTACTCAGCCCGCTTGTTCTCGGCGGCCTGCTCAGCAGCCTTGGCCTTCTCCTCCTCCAGGACGCGCTTGTAGTCCACAGGCAGTACCTTGATGAAGCGCTTGAGTGCGCGGGAGAAGTCAACGAGAATACGAGCAGCAAGCTCGGAGCCAGTGTAATGGTGGTGATCCTCGACGAGACCGCGGATGAATGCAATCTCTTCGGGCTCGGCCTCCTCAAGAGTGCTGGCTTCAACCATCTCGGTGTTGAGCTTCGTCAAGAAGTCGCCCTTGATGTCCAAGATGTAGGCAATTCCACCAGACATACCGGCGGCGAAGTTTCGACCGGTGCTGCCCAGGATGACGACGCGACCACCAGTCATGTACTCGCAACCGTGGTCACCGACGCCCTCAACGACGGCGGTGGCGCCAGAGTTGCGCACAGCGAAACGCTCAGCTGCAACACCGCGGAAGAAGCAAGTACCGCTGGTGGCTCCGTACAAGCAGACGTTACCAACGATGATGTTCTCCTCAGCCTTGAAGACAGCGGAACGAGGAGGATAGACAATGAGTCTACCACCGGAGAGACCCTTGCCGACATAATCGTTGGCATCACCCTCCAGCTCAAGTGTGACACCCGGAGCAAGGAAAGCACCGAATGACTGACCCGCAGAGCCCTTGATGTTAACATGGACAGTGTCATCAGGCAGTCCCTTCTCGCCGTAGCGCTTAGAGATTTGGTAGGACAGCGAAGTGCCCATGGCGCGGTCAGTGTTGACAATATCGCACTCAATACGCGAAGGCAGGCCCTTATCAAGCGTCAACTCAGCCTCTGTAATAAGCTTGTTGTCCAAGCGGACATAAAGCTTATGATCCTGCTTGCGGACGTTGAAGGTTGCCACTCCGGGACGGAGCTTGTGAGCGGGCGTCAGGATGAGAGACAAATCGATGTTGGAAGTCTTCTTGGTTCTGAGATCCTCGCGGACCTTGAGCACCTCAACATGCCCAACCATTTCGTTGATGGTGCGGAAACCGAGCCTAGCCATGATGGCACGGAGCTCGTTCGCAACATAGTAGAAGAAGTTGATCACATGCTCAGGCGTTCCGGTGAACTTCTTACGGAGCTCAGGGTCCTGAGTTGCAATACCGACCGGGCAAGTATTGAGATGGCACTTGCGCATCATAATGCAACCCATGGCGATGAGAGGAGTGGTAGCAAAACCCCATTCTTCAGCACCGAGCAAGCAAGCGATGGCAACATCACGGCCGGTACGAAGCTGACCATCAGTCTGAACAACAACGCGGCCACGGAGGTCGTTGAGAACCAAGGTCTGGTGAGTCTCAGCAAGACCCAACTCCCAGGGGAGACCGGCATACTTGATGCCAGTCCAGCGAGAGGCGCCAGTGCCGCCGTCATGGCCGGAGATGAGAATGTGATCAGCCTTGGCCTTAGCGACACCGGAGGCAACGATACCGACACCGGTCTCAGACACGAGCTTGACGGAGACGCGGGAACGAGGGCTCGAGCACTTGAGGTCATAGATGAGCTGCTTCAAGTCTTCGATCGAGTAGATATCGTGATGGGGAGGAGGCGAGATGAGACCGACACCGGGGGTGGAATGACGAGTGCGGGCAATGGACTTGGAAACCTTGTGTCCAGGAAGCTCACCACCCTCACCAGGCTTAGCACCCTGCGCCATCTTGATCTGAAGTTCATCAGAGTCGGCCAGATAAGCGGATGTAACACCGAAACGACCCGAGGCAACCTGCTTGATAGCAGAGCGCATGGTATCGCCGTTGGCCATTCTCTGCGAGCGCTCAGGATCTTCACCGCCTTCACCAGTGTTGGACTTGCCACCGAGTCTGTTCATGGCCACAGCCAAGGTAGAGTGGGATTCCAGGGAAATAGAGCCGTACGACATGGCGCCAGTGCAGAAGCGACGAACAATCTCGGTCCAGGGCTCAACCTGATCGATGGGAATGGGAGTACAATCGTCGAACTTGAAGTCAAGCATACCACGAAGCGTACAAGACTTGATCTGCTCGTATTCGGAGAGTGAATAGGCCTCGTATGACTTGTCGTTCTTGGTACGGACGGCATCCTGAATGTTGGCAATGGACGTAGGATCGTTAACGTGTGCCTCGCCATTGTCACGCCAGTGGTATTCGCCAGACTCGGGAAGTCCAGGAACACCAACCGTGTAACGCGATGGGAAGCCGCGCTCATGCAGACGGAAGGCGTCTTCGGCGATGAGTTCGAAGGTGATGCCCTTGATACGGGAAGCAGTACCCTTGAAGCAGCGCTCAACCACACTGTCATCAACGCCCAAAGCCTCAAAGATCTGGGCGCCCTTGTAACTGGCCAAGGTAGAAATACCCATCTTGCTCATAACCTTGAGAATACCGCCATCGCAGGAGTGCTTGTAGTTGTAGATGAGCTCATCATCGGTAAGCTTCTTTTTGATAAGCTTCTCCTTGTTAAGCTTGATGATGCACTCCATGGCAAGGTAGGGGTTGATGGCGTCAATACCATAGCCAAGGAGCACGCACATGTGGTGAACCTCACGAGCCTCAGCCGTCTCAGCGACGATGGCAGCCATAGCACGCCACTTGTTGCTGACAAGGTGGTGATGGACCATGCCACCAGCGAGGAGAGCAGAAACCGCAACACGGTCCTTGGAGGTCTTGCGGTCTGAAAGGACAATGATACGATCACGAGCCTCAATAGCGGCAGTAGCCTCCTTGCAGATGTAGTCGAGGTGTCTGATGTAGCCCTCAATGCCTTCCTTCTTGGGGAATGTCAAGTCGATGGTCTTGACCGTCCACTCGGGGTGGACAGTGGACATGTTCTTGAGCGCATTGAATTCGGGAATGGAGAGGATAGGGCTAGGAAGCAACAGTCTCCCGCACTGAGAGGGGTCCATCTCAAGCAGGTTGCCCTGAGGACCAACATAGCATTCAAGAGACATGACAATCGACTCTCTGATGGGGTCGATAGGAGGGTTGGTGACCTGAGCAAAGAGCTGACGGAAATACTCGTACAGCAACTTGGGAGCATCAGACAGACAGGCAAGAGGAGCATCGTTACCCATGGAACCAAGAGCTTCCTTTTCATCGGAAGCCATGGGGCCAAGCAGCAAGCTCACCTGCTCGAAGGTGTATCCGAAAGCGTGCAACAGAGGGTCCTCCTGGATTCTGGTGGCATCAGGCTTGGCGGCAAGCTCAACGCTCTGGCTCTGGGAGAGTGTCTCGAGAACCTGAGGCATGGTGATAAGCTCATTGTCAAGCCATGATCTGAAATCCTCACGACTAGAGACAGCAGCCTTCAACTCGGAGTCATCAATGATGCGACCAGCACGAGTGTCAACAAGAAGCATGCGACCGGGTTGGAGACGGCCCTTCTGGATGATCTTCTCGGGCTCAACGGGGATAGTGCCGACCTCGGAAGCGCAGATGATGCGGTCATCATCCATCACGTAGTAACGGCATGGTCTGAGACCATTACGGTCCAAGTTGGCACCACAGAAACGGCCATCAGCAAAAGTGAAGAGAGCAGGACCATCCCAAGGCTCCATTTGGCAAGCTGCCCACTCATAGAAGGCCGCCTTCTTGGGATCCATGCTCTGGTTCCCTTGCCAAGCCTCAGGAACCATCAGCATCACAGCCTCGGGAAGAGAAAGCACGCCGTTGATAGTGAGGAGTTCCAAAACGTTATCGAACGCAGCAGAGTCGGAACCGCCAGCCTCGACGATAGGATAGAGAAGTTCCAGCTCGTCACCAAAGACATCAGACTGCATGACACCTTCACGGGCACGCATCCAGTTCTTGTTACCACGAAGGGTATTGATCTCACCTGTAAGGGTTTTTGTTAGCAAGGGATAGCAAGTATTTTACAGTCAAGGTCTATCACATACCGTTGTGAGCAGCCCATCGGAGAGGCTGAGCACGATCCCAGGAGGGGAAGGTGTTGGTAGAGAAACGTGAATGCACCAAGGCAAAGTGAGCCTCGTAATCATAGTTCACCAAGTCATTGTAGTATTGGTAAACTTGAACCGGCGCCAACTGACCCTTGTAGACAATGTTCTTGTTGGAAAGGGAGCAGATGTAGAACCAGTTCTGCAGACCAATCGTGTGTGTAGCCCTCTTCCGAAGAACATAGAGCTGCCGCTCAAACAGCCTCTCGTCAAACTTCTCGGGGTCGGTCGTTACTGGCTCATTGCCGGTCCCGTAAGCAGACGCCAGCACCACAAAAGGCTGCAGAATGGCAGGCTCTCGGGAAAGCGCAGCAGGACCAAGCAAAGTAGAATCCACAGGAGGCTCTCGCCATCCCAGAACCCTCAAGCCCAATGACTCGGCAATCTCTTCCAACTGCCGCTTCGACTCCTGCAGTGTCTCGGGATCGGGCTTGAAGAAGAGGTTTCCCACTGCATACTGGCCCAGTGGAGGAAGCGTAACTCCATTTTCGCGCGCAAAATTCTTGACGAAGAACTTGTGGGGGATCGATGTCATGACACCGGCACCATCACCATCGCGTGCGTCTGATCCCACGGCACCACGATGGGTCATGTTGCAAAGAAGGTTTCGTGCATCGCTGACGATCTTGTGGCTAGGCTTGCCCTTGATATGGCTGTAGCGTGGCTAGTCAGTGTTTGGTCAATGTACCTCGAGTTTCTCTCTGGGGTCTTACCAAGCAAAGCCTACACCGCAGGCATCCTTTTCGAGCTCAGGATCGTACAATCCCCTGCGACACTTTGTTAACAGCCTGGCCGAATTAGTACAAGGGTATTGGTGTCAGACGCACTGCTTCACCGGCAGGGCGCCAGCCCACGAAGAGTTATTATCTGTTTGGTATTCATAAGGATGATATTCCTCTTTCTCTGTCTCAAGATGCACTTGTCGGTCGTCGAAATCCTCGATAGCGCCCATGCTAGGCAGGCTGTCCTTGGCAAACGCTCGAGGTATGGGTATCGTTCAGAAAATGTCAAAGACGCCGACTTGGCTTTCGGAGCTCGAGATGTAGAAAATGGAGAAGAGGAAGGAAGAAAGGGCGGCTCGGATGAGACGAAAGGATCTAGGGAGAATGGAGTCAGTTAGATGTCATGGCACATTTAAAGATTGAAGGCCGAATATTCGATCTGCACAGCGAGGTGGGGGGCTTCTGGATATTGCAATCATGCAGTTGGACGAAAGCTGACAGGCGAAACGGCTTTATGCCTGGGAGTTCCGGGCAGAGCCCGAGACCGGACAATTATTGCAGACAAGACACAGAAGAGTGAGGACCCCAAGTCAAAGCAGCAAGTATGCCCGATCTGGGCATGCTGAGCCAGCTACCATGGACAACAGGCAAAAGGGGGTCCTGGCCAAGCTCTTCGCAACAAAAGAGAAGGAGGGGCTCCGAAGCCAAGACTGACACACCGGGTCCCTGATCCGAATTGAAAGCATCATGATAGAAAACGCCCAAGCCACCGGCTGAGGTTGAGAGAGTCTGTGTGGAGGGACAAACGGAACAGCAGATGTGTCGTCGCTAACACACCATCCGATGGCTTGCTGCGAACATTGGGACAGGACCTTGGGGTAGAAGTGGGTGGGTATGTGTGTCCATGTGCGAGTTGATGGTGATGCCCTCCTGCAGTGGTACTCGAGAGTTGTCTAGAGTACACCCGCAGCTGCCCTCGTGTGAGCTTGTGATGCAATTGAACGCACAGTCGCACCCAGCCAATTCCAGGGCTGCCCACTCACAACTCCAACACCAGCTGCGTGGGATGCGATATGACGAAAAAAAGCCAATTGCAATCTTTCTTATCGCGCCTATGCGGCTTCCGTCCTGTCTCCTGATAGGCCAGCAGCATCCGATATCGACAAGACCCCAAGCCCAAGCGTATTTTGCCGAGAAGATCAGACGGAAGGATTGACCATCGGTACTGATATGATGGTGTTGACGGTGTTTGTCAGTGCAGTCGATCTCGACGCCATTGGAAGACGCTGCAGGTGAAAGTGGTGGAGGTGAAAGAAGCTCCATGCCGTTTTGGTGATAGTGAGGAAGATGGATGTGGGATGCACAGGCGGGGGCGGGCGGCCGGGGGCGACCGGGAGATCCCAGCACAAGCTCTCCCCCAAAAGGCCAGGGCTCCTAGCGAGGGCGGGGGCGGGGTCCACCAAGTGCGCCAGGGGCATCACCACAAAGTTGGCTTTACCCTGCGTTTCCACCTGGTGACGACGAAGTCCCCATCATGTCCATTCGGGTTGTCTTGTCACGACCATGAAGAATATGCCAAGCTGTTGCTGACTTGGCCCTTCTAATGGCCAGGCATGTTGTTTTTTGAGCTTCCAGGCTGTTACCGTGTCATGTCTTCGCAGCGTTCGCGCTCTCTGAGGAGAATGGCTTGTGACTCCGGTTTCGGAACATGCGTGGCGTTTGGTGTCTTGGCAGTGGTCTCGGCTAGGAGCTTGAAAAAGTACGTATCTTCTGGGCTGAGTGTCGGGTGTGTGGGTGGAGTCGATGGTTGGTTACCTGCCGGTCGTAAACTTGGCAGTGTACGTAGCTTGTGAAGTCGAGGGGCCGGGATGATCGAATGGTGTTTTCTCGGGAAACTGAACGAAGTCTTTTTGGTTTTATAGGCTCGCAGAGGGAAAAATCCAGACATAGCATGTTGGAGCTGGCCATATATGTCTGATGCTGTTCTCTTGCGGTGTGCTTGTAGGTTGCAGCGGACGGCGTTTTCCACGTCGGAACGCCTCTTTGGCAGGTAAAAGTGTTGCCGGATGTCGCGTGTCTCGTCCAGTTCGGTGTAACTGCCGGGGCAGAGGGGAAAATGGGAAAGGGAGCGTGTATTGTTTAGTTTAGTACTTACGAATATGTAACTTTGACTTGGGAGAGCACCTCCTAGTTGACCTGTTGAATAGGCTGACAGAGGAGCAAAGCAGTGCCAGGCGTAGGAGGGTCGAAAGTGTGCAAGAAAAAGAGAAAAAAGAGGTCGAGGAGAGGAAGAGGTGGGCAACGACGGATTTTATGAACCAAGGAGGGCACTGGCGGGGAGAGTCAGAGAAATTGGGGGAGGGGGTTGTTCGGGAGGGACACGCCAGCGCAGAACGGAGGACGGAAAAGGTGGTCAACTTGGTTGGCGGCCAAAGAAGTGGAAGCCACTCGGGGCTATTCAAACACCAGATCCGACTTTCTTGTCGGCTCTCGGGTTGCTCAAATCAAGAAGAGAACTGACCGGAGCGGAGCACAAATGGTGAACAAGCAGGCAGGACTGTGAGCAAGCCAAGCCGGAGCTCAAGGCCCTGGGAAGGGAAACGGCGAGGGCTTGAAGGCATGCAAGAGCAGAGAAGGGACCATATCCGGGTGGATCCCAGTGGACAATCCAAAGACGCACATTGGTTGGTTTCACACTCAAAGCATGTGGTAGCTAACGCGGCAAGAGCAGCCCCAGCGCCAAAACAGGAATAACTGAGGGTATATTGGCACAGGTGTGTGGGGGGAAACAGGTTGGAGTGGTAGAAGTGGGGAGATTTCCAATGCTCCTTCTTCGCAAGACTACATACTATCGACAAAATGACAATGAGTTTTACCAGAGCACTTTGACTTACGCCGGCTGTCCAATATCTACAACAAGCCAACTCCTCGCTCATCCGTACACCGGCTGCAACCAAGCGCGAAAACGGTGACTCTGCCAGCTGTGTTTACTCTCCTGGCAACACAAACATCTTACGACTCTCTCGCTAATACTTCAGACGACTCTTCTGCGTTTGTCTCAACCCATTGGCAAATCCCCAAACACAGATCACCAAATTCACAAAAATAGGATAATATCGTAAACCATTGCCTCTCCAAATAGTCGGTTTTCATCTTCCTTACCACTGCTTCAGTACCACCAGCCGTCAGATGTTCGAACATGGTCTGCAAAGGGTAAGGGGAGTTCTTGTACTGTACCGCATAATTGTGTGACGAGGTTTAAACATTTCCCTCCTCTTTCCAATGTTTAATAGCAACTTCAAGCGCCGCGGCATCACAGCCTCTAGACTGGCCCAGCAAATCACGTCATGAACTTTCTTACTTGCCCCTGAAGAGAGGCTGGCACAGATGACTGATTGCCATCCCCAATGCCCCCATTGACGGAGGATATTTCGCAGTTCTCGATGATTGAATGATCCAAGGGGCTATTCTGTTCACTAAAGACTAAAGAGGGCTGTGTAAATGAAACACCATCACTCGCTCAATGAAGCCGGTCAATAACACCCCACACTCGTAGCAATCCATCTTGCATCCACTTGAAGCTAGCCTCGAGATCCACCAGCGTCAAATGCATGCAAGGCATCCATGTTTAACATTTTGACCCCTGCTCGGATGGCTGGCAAGGACGAAGAGAGGTCAAACGATGTACCGTTCAGTAAGCCAATCACCAAGCTCCCTTTTCCAACGCCTTGCTCATGAGGGCCGATGTCGCCGGACCACACTTGATGGACTCCTTGGAGACCCTGTGCGCCGGCTCGGTCGAGAACCAAGGGCACGACAAAGACACTAAGGACTAGTCACCCATAACATGTGATGATATTCACAGAAAACTTGTGACGGAAGTTCGTGCTGATTCAGAGTCGATACAGGATCATTCTTCTTTACGACACATGAGCTCTCCTCGGACTACTTATCCCGTGGATTGGGCATTGGTCGACTGATTCAGAAAGAAATCCCGTCTGGGCAATATCCCACGCGCCGCGGTTTGTCGGTGGTTTTGTGGTACGACAGTCAACCCCTCAGAGACCACTCGATTCATCGGTGATGCGACAACGGCTCCCACCCAGTCACCCGGAGTCAGTCGGCCGTCTTGGCAGAATCCTGATGAGATCTCTTCAGAAGGGGTGAAACCGTCCAGAGAAAAATATGGTCTCAATCAAAGGAAAGTTAACCAATAGGATAAGCCAATGCGGTCGTAGTATCGCTGCAGAGTCACCCAAAAGAAAGCCTCGAGCTGCCCTTGGCGGACGATAGGGATGAGACAGTACAGATGCTGATCAAGGATGTAAAAAAATCATCAGCACAAAACACCATGCCCCGCCAACCAAATCGAAAACCGCGGCTCGAGCTCTTATCAAAATCCACTCTCCCAAGAAGACCGTCGTATGCCTCTTAAAACAACGGTCCATTGCTATTCTCACTATACATACCTATTTACACGTGAGTAATTTCGTACTCCTCTAGAAACTGACAACCTGCTGCACGGACAAAGACAGTGAATACGAGAAGGGATCACTGTGCGAGGACGCTGAAAGCGATTCTCATCAATAACACCAGCCTTCATGAATTGAAGAGCGCATTCAACTACCATGGTCGACGAGCGATCGCGGGTCCTGTCCACTTTGGCCCGCCCGGGAGGGTTAAATTGATAGAGGGACGGCCCACCGCGACTACGTCACCCACTTTAAAAGGGGTGCTTCAAGTGCCTTGCGGGATACTGAGGACAGGAAACATACAAAGAAGCTGTCCGTCGAGGAAATTTCGCAACAAATAATTTTTGTCGCTTCGCCTCAACCGCTACCCTAATTACAGCCCTCCTCCTCAGAGAAGGAAAAGTCCGTTGTGGTGATGTCGCTGTGCATTGCTGCCTCCCGTGGCTCTCAGTTGAAATACAAAGGCGGGGTAGCTGTTGAGTGGGTGTGGAAATGGCACCCTTTCACCACCCAACACAAAGAGGACAAGGGACCGTGGTCATATACGTATAAGGAAAATAAAACATTCGTGATGGGTGTCCATCCGAAACGAGGGAAGTGGGGGTTGTCGACCTCATGGCTCATATTCTTGAAGTTTACAACAGCTTCATCACGCAGGAAAGGTCACGATGCAGGCATCGTATCTAATCGGCCGAGGAGTTATTGTCTTCACTCTGTCAAACTTCTGAATCCGGGAACGTCCTGCCTTCTCTACCGAAAAGGTTGGCAGAGGAGTCAAGAAGGCCACGGTTGTCTTGGCATCTTTTTTGACTTTCACACCACCCTCACAACACCACATTGTCCTTTCACACACGGCGTTACTTTAATCAAAAGACCGACATCGGCGGCTCTCCCGCACAGCGGTCCTTTGAACTTTGGGGGGATGGGCCAGCCGGAAGCGAGCCAATACGAAATAAAAAGTGTGTCTTTCACGAAGCGGAGAGGATGAAAACTCATTCACAGCACTCCTTCAAGACTGTCTTTCCACCCCCTCTGCGACCTCACAGAGGCGAAACATTTACTCGGAAGATTTCTAACCCCGTCACCCAGTGGAAAGCGACAGGCAGTCATCAACAGCCTTTCAACAGTCCAACAGTTGCCGAAACAGCCCAGAAGCAAGCAGTGGGAATAACACCCAAGCTGCTTCCGAAAACACCCGACGGTTAAGGCGCTTAAAGACTATGAAAGTGGGGGTAAACTAGTGTCCTCAGCTATGTATGTACAGACTCCGGCCATTCACAGCGTGGGAGGTTAAACTTCCAAAAAGAAAAGGCGCTAAAAGTCTAAATATCTGGAGCCCCGAGCTACCGCATGCAAGCATTTTAACAACCGCGGTAGGGACAAGGGGTCTGAACTCAGAAACCATTCAGTTGACAAGGGGGCAATTTAAGCAGTTCAGAGGGTCGTAGGGGAGGCTCTCCAATTACCTCATGAAAACTACCTTAACATGTCCCTAGGAAACGGGCCGGATTGGTTTGTCTCTCTCATCGTCTCGCGGTCTGTGACTTTCGTTGTTGACCTTTTGTCTGAACAATGAAACGGGCCAGATGAAACCAGGAGATCGGCGGGATAGACATTCGGCCGGGGGCTTCATGAGAACTCCGCTGCGGAACTTGTGGATTGACCGGGCCTATTTATCCGGTGTAACTTTGTAAGTGACTGGAGTCGGGGGATCGTCGACAACTTTACCGAGCCATGTGCAATGATGAGAAAGCCCCGATCTAGGGATGAGCGGCCATGTGAGAGTGGTGACCTTTGAAGACGATTTGGGTGGATTTATATTGATGGAGGGTTTCCTGTGATCTCGCCAACTTCGACAGCTGAACACTATAGCTTATGAGTGCAGCCTTTGATTTGAAGAACACGCTGGGCAGTTACGATGAAATAAGCTCTAGTCACTTTTTAGATGACATGCAAGTTAAAATATCCAAATCTCGATGTGTATGAAATTAAAGAAATGTGAACTCGAGTTATCCATCAGGGTGCTCAAGTGCTTCAAGTGCACGGGCCCTATAAAAGAACAGCAAGTGCAGCCGCATTGTGGGGTAAAGGAAGGTACGACTTAGGTACGTACCTGCCTGTAACTGCGCTACGTACTGGGTACCTGTACCGTTACTGTAGTGACGAAGGTTTGCTAGGGATCTCGTCCAAAACATCAGTCTCCAAAGAAGCTGAATTCACGACAATGCATGTCATCACCACTTTGCCCGGATGATGAGACATCAGACCTCAGTTTTCTATCCAGAGATTAGACCCATTCACCCTAATATTTCACCTTACTGAGTCGAGACGAAACCCTTCACTGCTTGACGACCAACCACTTGCGCTAAACATCACGACCGCATCACCGCAGAACTTTCATCAAGACGCCCTGGCTAACCACAAATCTTCCGCTTTCCGCATTTGAAAGATCAAGATACGGCCCAGCGTCGCGATCTCGGTGGTCGCCGGTCAGGATTGTGCATGTTGTCCATTTAACAAACAACCACCCAACATCTGAACCGGTACTGCAACAGAAACCTCATTGATAACCAAAGCAACCATGTTTTCCGTTCTCCCTGACTTGGCCCCGCGCGACGTAAGTTTTGGAACCTCCTTATCTATGGGCTTGCTCAGTTCTACCCCTCCAATCCTACCTAACATTAATGGAAACTTGCTTATCATCTTGCTAACCTAACCCCCAGTCCCACTTCCTCTGGTACACCTCCTCCCGCAACCCTCTCGCATCTTCAACCTCTGGTCTCCTCTCGCCCTTTGACCCATCATCCCTTAGTTCACCAGATGGCCTAATAACTACCACCAACTCGCAAACCAACAACACGGGCACCACCACCAGCGGCAACAGTCACTCACACAACAGCCGCCATGCCTCCCGCAACATCCAAGCCGCCATCATCGAGCGCTCCCTGCTCGGCCGCCTCCGCGCCGACGAGACGCTCATGGAACGTCGCAAGGCCAACGTGAGCAACCTGGGTAGTACCTGGCTGAAGCCGCCGGGGGTCAGCAAGACGCTGTTCCAGATGCGCGAGGAGGAGCGCGAGAGGCAGGAGCACGAGGAGGCGATGCGGCGCGAGGAGATGCTGGCTAGGGAGCTGGCGGAGGCGGAAGCGGCGGCGGCGGCTGTTGCTGCTGGTGTTGATGCTGAGATTAATGCGACTGCTACGGTGCTGGAACAGGGAGTTGCTGCTCGTGCGGAAGGAGGAGGGGGGGTGGAGGTGGCGGATACGAATACAGTTCTTCCTGGCGCTGCTGCTGGTGGTGATGACATGGAAATGATGGAGGGTGATGACGATGATATGGGAGGCAGGGATCTGGATGAGGATATTCCAGATGCGGATGAGGGAGGGTTTGGGTATGATGGGGCTACTGATGACGATGAAGATGAGGAGGAGGAGGAATATGAAGAAGATGAAACGGAAGAGCCAATCACCGAACGAAACACCACCACCGGCGACCATCATGCCAACGAAGACGACGACGAAGACACATTGGAAGCCCCACAAGCACCACCAACAGCAACGAGCACCGGTTTTTCTATGCGTCATCAGCGCCACAACGACCAACAGCGTGAGCTAGCCAACGTGCGCGCCAACGAAGAACGCATGCGCGAGATGATGGCCCGCGGCGGTCTTCGTCCGACGCACATCAACCTAGCCGCCGGCGGCGCCGACGAAGACGACGAGGACATTGACGATGAAGACCGGTCGCACATGCTCGAAGAAGACGACATCATCGGCACAGCGAACAACAGCTACGAAGATGCCGAAGTGGGAATGAACATGGACGACAGTCTGGGAATGAACGCCAACTTGGACGATGACATTCCCGACGCAGACCACGAGCATGCGCATCAAAGCGGTTTCTATGAGCATACCGATTCCGAGGCGGAGCTTCTTGACAGCGAAGAGAGCGATAACGAGCAAGAGCAAGTCAACACCGGCATGGGCGTGGGCGTGGGCGGTAATGGGCACAACAATAACAATAACATTAGCCACATTGGTAGTAGCAGTCATAGACGCGGTTCTCACCATCACCAGAACCAGCGTGTTAGCTACGGACCTGGCTCGGCATCGGGATCGGGATCACAGGGTCAAAGTCGCCGTGTGTCGCTGCCGAGACAACAGCAGCAGCAGCAAGGACAGCGATTGTTGAGGGCTAGTCTCGCGGGAAGCACTAGACGGAGTACCCTAGGAGCGCCGAGGAGCAGTCTGGACATCAGCGGACTGTTGTCTGTTGATGAGAGCAGTCCTATGATGAGGAGCAGTCCGAGGGTTAGGAGGATGCACTAGTGCTGTGTATAGGTAGTGTGTGCTCGATGGTTCTAGGACCAAAAAGGAAAACAAAAAAAGGTAAGAACTTGAGGAGTTTTACGTGGGAGAAACGGCTAGCAAGCAAGCATCAATTGATACCAGGTCCTTTATGTCTGGCGCTTGGAGTTTTCTTAGGATCACGGAGAGTAAGTATGGATAGGTCATTCATAGGATATTCTTAGGCTAGGAGTTGGGGTTGAATATGATAATATTAGTCTCGAGAGACAACCTTGGTCTTCTGTGGTACCAACATGGGCTATTCGAGGGTAATCAGAATATCCCAGACACTTCTTTCCCCTCACATCCCACGAATACTACACGGGTCCATCTCATGCTATCTCCTGATGGACCAATATATCAAAGCAAAAGTAATGAAGCCCAACCATAGCAGAAGATGTAAAGAAACCGAGATGTGATGGTTTCTTGCTGAATCCACCCGAGCAACAGAAAAGCAAACGCAAGCATCCAGAACGCCACATGCAAAAGCCATCGATGTCCACCCGGATTCTACCAAGGGGCGGCCGATCCTTATCCATGCTTTTTCTATCCCAAAGAGGCGGCCACCCACCCACGTATTAACGTAGAAAATATTCGTCCACTCGTCGCCCTTCATCGAAACCATCCATGCATCCATATATATCATCGCATACCGTCCTCCGATATTGTGCTTCTTTTTGTCCCAGTGCTTCATCATCTCCATCATTATGCTTCATCGGATTACTTCATCTTGTCTGCACCACAGCAGCAGCAGCAGCAGCAGAACCGCTACCCAGCGACCCCCTTATCAAGTCTAAAAGAGACCCTCTCGTGAAAGGTACCTTCTACTAGAGATACCTCACGTAGAAAAAGATGAACACCACCGCAGCGAAAAAGGCAAGCCACACCCTCCAGCCGACGCCGCTCTTTTGCGCCATGATGAGCATGCGGTTCATGGTGCCGCGCAGCCTCAGACGTGTCTGATCGAACGATTCATTCATCTTTTCGGCCAGGGCGGAGGAGTCTCGGATTTCGTCGCCGATTGCTACTGTCATCTTTTTTTGCCCCTTAAGGTTAGTTGACTGTGCGGGGTAGCGGGAAAAAAAAGTAGTGGTTGAGGAGGAAAGGAGGAGAGAGAAAGGGAAAAAACGTACATCCTTCAAAATCCTAACCTTCCCCATTATCCCCTCCACCTGCTCATCATTCTGGCTCTCCAGCTCGTTAAGCACCGCGTCGCTGTACTGGCCTTTTGAATTCGGTGTGGCAGACCGGAAACCTCCTCTTTCTTGTACTCCTAGTGTTGATGATGAGCTGCCGCCGTTGTAGTTTCCGTAGTTGCTCCCACCGACACCGACACCGCCTCCGTATCCATATCCGCCGCCGCCATAGCGGGCTGGGCTGGCGTTGGCCGAGCGACGTTCGGAGGCGCTGGAGCCGGAGTAGCCTTTGAAGAGGTCGCTGCGCGGGTCGCGCTGGTGTAGGGAGGAATGTGCGAATCTAGACATTGTGTAAGGAAAATTGGTTAGAAAAGTATTGTCTTATCTTGTAGACGAAGGGCGGTTTTAAGTGGTGATTGATGGGGCGGTATGGGATCGCGTTGGCTGGTTAAGTCGGAGGAGGGTTTGAATGATCGATCGGGCAACGTAGTGGTGAATAAACCGACTCGACGTGGCTTCGGTTTTGCTTTGCTGTCGTTGTCGCTCTCCCGTCGCCGTTGTGGTCGCGTTGCTTAACCGTCGTTTATGCACATGAGCATATCATATTCCCGTACGATATCGCGGCATGGTCGTGGTCGGGAAATATTTCGGAACCAGAGCGATGACGTAGTTGAGGCTTTCGCGCCGTTGCCAGGGGCAAACATTCCGATCGCAAATTTGTCTGGGTAGTAACCCCAGCGCTGTGATCTTTCTGCTATAAATTCGTTCTGTTGTCGCCAAAAGCCGCACAGCTCGTTCGATCGCTCCGCGTGTGTCGAGTCGGTCGTGGGATCGCTCGTTCGTTCATTCGGGTCGGGTTGACAAGGTCAAGTCGCATATCGGAAAAGGGAAAGGTGACATCTCTCCGTCATGGTGTGGTGTGGTGCAAATGCAAAAGAGAATCGAACTCACCTGGAAGCCATATTGAGAACGAAATTCCGGAGCCGATTAGTCGTTAAATATTAGAAAGGTAAGTTTGGTATGTCAGGTATGAAGTAGATGAATTGGCAAGAAGTTCCAAGCTAAGCGTGGTTGGGCGGTGGGTTTGTTAGTTTGTTGGGCGGGTGGTGAAGGAAGAAAAATAAAGTTGGACGGGATGGATGGACCCCTGGAGCCCCAGGCGCCGTTCGGCAGATCCCCCTTTTTTCGGTGCTTCCGCCCCTGTCTGACCGGGTCTCCGCCCGAGGCTCGGCCCAAACAGGTCCAGATGGTGTGCCGTCGAGGTGCATAAGTGGAAGCAAATTGTTCAAAATGTGTACAGCGTGATTCGTGCTGCGTGCTGCACCATGTTGTTAACAACGAAGATTGGTACGAATGAATAGCTGGTTACATGTCGCGCTTCTTGATTTTTGGGCAAGCCGTTTCTTTAGTCTATCTAGCCCGCACCATTTACCTTGAGTGGTTGGAAGAGAAATAATTGTAGTTCTTTCGGACTTGAGGTTGTCGTATGTATTGCCTGAAATTGGCCTATTGGGGCGTTCCAAGTTGTCTCCATTTTCTGTTGCTCATCCTCAGGAAATGTGTCCTAAGCCATGGTGAGCCGATGATGGGACATTTAAGAAGTTGAAGTTTGTCACAAGCTAAAACGAGCGTCTGGAGGGGAAGCTAAAAATATGTGGTGGAGTGGGCCAAGATTGCGAACCTTGTTGGTGCGATGCCCCAGTTCCTGACGTCTGTTGTGTCGGTACCTTGCATTGTCCAAGTTTGGATTCGACATCAACCTTCAATGGAAATAGGCACAAACCCAGACGAGAATCATGTAATCAAATAGACAACTATAGCCTCATGTCTGCCTCTTTCTTTGTTTACTGCCATACTCCATCGCGTCGGAACAAGTGAGGGTAGGAGACAAGTCTCCACTCGTCAGGGTAAGGTTAGTCAAGACAATGCGACCAGGCATATCCTAATCCGACGACGTATGGACCGGTAGGGTTGATACCGTTGAATTGGCTTGACAGAAGAGATGGATCTACCTGAATGAAACAAGCGGCCACTCACTCCCAGTCTATGTATTGCCAAATTCTGATTCTGACCGTGAACTCCCAAAAGCCATTGATACGGAAAAAAAGATTCCATAAAGTCCCATAGCTCGACATTCACGCACATAAAAACGTTTCCCCAATGAACCAAGCTTCAATAACAGCCAGCCTTATCAAGGGCCCTTACACATCCCAAAAGCTTGTCATCATAAAGCAACCCCCCACCGACAACTCGGAAAGAGCCACAGTCGGAAAAAAAAAAAGGAAACGAGGAATTGTTGGCGTTTTGTTGTGAACCATCACAGGATATCAGAAGAAAGCATCAGAGGAGGACGACTACTCCTCCATCTCCTCATCCTCGGGCACAAACTCCTCATCGTCCTCCTCGTCGTCATCCTCGGCGGGAAGGTCCCGGGCAGCCTTGGCGTAGTCGATCTCCTTCTGGCGGGTGCGGGGACCGCTGAGGACGTTGCTGGGGTCGATCTCCTCGAGGTTGTCCTCTTCTGTTTTTGGGGTGTCAGTGTCAGTTAACAAAGTGGTGACGCGACCACGCTCATGTTTGCGCGTCGGATGATGGAGGGATAGCAAAATTTCAACTTACCAGCTTCGGGCTCCTGCAAGATGAATGGTTAGCATGAGCAAGGCGCAAGAAGGAAAGTACCAAAATTTGGGACGTGAAACTCACCTCAGCCTCATCCTCGTCATCATCGTCCTCCTCATCATCTCCGGCCTCACCCATGGGGTGGTCCTCGGACTCAGCGGCGGCCTTGCCCTTACCCTTGCTCTCAAAGGTGGTGTTGGCCTCGGTGGTGCCAGCGAGGGTGGCCTCGGTGGTGCCGTTCTCAGTAGACATCTTGAAAATGTGGTGAATATGTAGCCAGGAAAAAGGCAGTTGCTGTGTTTTTTGTTTGCGCGTGGGCGATAGTGGTAGATGGATATCCGATCAACAGATTCCAAAAAATGGTGATTAGTTGAGAGATGTTAGTGAAGCTCGACGCGACCAAAAGTTGGGTTTGTCAAGGAAAAGTTTTTGGAGTTCAGGCGGGGTGAGGAGAAATCCAAGATGTGTGATGTTTGGGAGTTGGTGGTGATTTCCAAGATGAAGTTGAGAAGCTGATGGCCCGTTGAGAGAGCAACGAGACAGGCGCGTGCAAGCAAGCAAGCAATGACATGGGAGCAGCGAACAGCTTCCATTGGAAGGTGCCCACTTTCCAATTAAGAGGCGGGCAGCTAGCTATGTATATGACCCACTTGGCATCTGGTGGTGGAGTCTTACCCAAACAACGCTAAACCTCATCGGCAAGCTTTGCAACTGGCGAGCAGCTGTCAATCGGGACGCAAGGGTAGGAGCCGTGCAGTTGAAGCGGGGCCCCCTGCTTCGGCACGCAAGCGTCCCTGTCCCATCTGGGTGCCATCTGCTAACACTGACGCAAGGGGCACAGAAGTCGCCAGCTGCAGTGTGTGGAAGACGGATCTCGAGTGATGAGGAACGCGACCGAGGTGGATGGGAATAAGTCTCCCTGCCCTGCAACAGGTAACGGATTATTGCTACCTATGAAGCGAGTACGTTAAGGTAAGGGCTTCAATCGAGACAGCCTAACGAGGCCGGCGTTGCGATGAATGGTAATCAATAGAACCAAGACGCGGGCATCCTCACCGAAAGACGAAATTTGTGTACAAAAACTATATGCGCGAAGACTTGTTTGACTGAAGGGAAGGAAACAAATATGAACAATCTATTTTACTTCCCATCGCCTCCGCCTCCCAGGGAGAGGACCATAACGATGGCAATGACCCACCAGTACCTAGAACATAGCAAACCAGCATCGTTAGCAATCATATTCCTCATTATCTCTCAACGACACCAAAGCTCTGTCCGCGGGAAGGGGAGAAGGAAAGGGGGTTCAATATACTTCTGCAAAAGCGTCTTCTCCTGCGGCACCACCTGCTTGCCCTCGGGCGACAGCACAACCGGCTTGTTCAGCTCCGGCTGCTTGCCCTGAGTGGTGCGCACCAGCACTGCCTGCGGTCCAAAGTCCCTTGTCTGTCCGGCGTCGATCCTGATGCCCTTGAACGCGACGCCCAAGATTTGCTGGTTGTCGTAGGTGCTGCCGCTGCTCTCGTCCACCGACAGCACAAAGTGCGGCGCGTACCCTTTGCCAAAGTTCTCCGCCGATATGACCGACGTGGATGACGCCCACTTGTCTTTCGTCTTATCGTACACGCCGATGCGCAGGAGCTCGTGGCCCTCCAGGTCGTCGAGGATTTCGGGCGCTTCATAAGAAGACACAATGGGTGCCACCGCCGCGCTGCTTGGGTCTTGTGCGGTGTCGTAGCTGACTTCGGCGAGGAATGATGGCGCAGCGGAGGAGCTGACGGGCTGGATATAGATCGGGACGATGACGACCTGAGCCGTTGCGGCCGTTGCGGCGAGCAAGAGCGCCGAAGTAAGCGACGGGAGGAGCTTCATGGTGGACTGGAAATTGTCGGGATCGTGTCGAATATGGGACTGCCCGTTGAATTCCTTTGATATCCTTTAGCTGTTGAAAGGGGGAAAGCGTCGATAATCACCAATGATGGATGATGAGAGGTTGTTGCTGGCGCGCAAAGAGAGGCGGACAAGTCATTGACAATGACGAAAATGGAGCCAGAGCTGGAGATGCTGGCCCAAGCCCGACTCGGAGCTGTTAGAGCTGTGTAGTAAAAAGCGGGTCCGGTCCTGAGCCTCCCTCCACTTGGCATCGGTAAGGTGGGTTTTCTATCCGCTCCAGGGCCCGAGCCGATCACCGGCGCCGGTTGAGAGGGCCTGACGTCCGGTCTACCATATATCACTGACATTCGTCCTGAGATATCAACGACAGATTTACTAGCCAGAATTTCAGTTGCAAAGGGCTGATTGAATCCAAAGGTAAAGACATCGTGCATGGAAAAAGAAAGCCCAATCCCGCTTCAGTGGTATCTAGGAAAAAGTGCTATCCCTATACGAAAATGTATGAATAAAGAACAGCCCGTTCATGTCTCGATATACCTTGTTTCCTCACGCTTCATTGGACTGTCCAATCGTCCCATGTCTCTCCCATCCCATCATCGAGCTTTAGTATGGTGTATGTCTGGAACGGGAGCAGTACCCGTTCGGCTCGTGTCCTTTCCTATCTTCGATCTCCCACTTTGTCTTACTCCCCGGATTTTCTAATCGTCTAGGCTTGGTACTTCATCGCTTGGCTGCTGGAGATGAAAGTCCCGTAGTGAGGTCCTCGTAGATGATTCCTTGTCGCTTTTGCATAGGTAGATTCCGCTGTTAACCTTTCTTCCATGAACTCCATGCCATGTAGATCTTGCTTGCGCTCTAGTTTTGATTTTTCACGTTCCCTCCATATCAGACTAACCGTCACCATTTGATGAGAACCGAGGAACACCTTGGTGACGTGGCATGTCTATTCCGTCTTTTTTTTATCTCATCTCATCTCCTCCTCTTCGTCTTCTTCCCCGTCTATTTCGTCGTCGTCGTCGCCTATCGCATCGCTTTCATCTAGTTCGTCATCTTCGTCATCGTCTTCTGCTTCTTCTGGCTCCAGGGATTCCACCGCGTACCCTGGGCATCGTGCGACGAGCCCGCCATAGTATGCGACAAGAACGTCAGGGTCAGGCACAATCTTCCAGTCAACACGATGGAGGAATTCTAGCTCAAGCATGTTGAGTTCGGCGACTCTGACACCCCCGACCCGCGCATAAAGGGTATTGGTCAAAAAGGAGTCAGACAGCCCCTTCGCCGCGACGGTTGCAGCTGTTATCAAAAATCGATGAACGGTAAGTGTGTTGATGGTAAAATCCGAGTATAGTGCGCAAAGCCGGTCGATATAGTAAACCATGGAGAGAAGTATGGGCGGTGACAGGTAGGCGTGTTTCGCGAGTCGGTGAAGATAATCGAGAACTGATATTCCAGGGGCCGTTCTGTTGAAGATCATGTCAGCAGCTTGGTCCTTCTCACGAGCAAACCATGATCAGGTCCCGGGCAACTTGAAGACTGGAGGCTACTTACCGAGAGTGAAACCTCGTCAGGTTATGACGCTGCCCAGCTTTTTGAGCCTGCTCATCGTTAAGTTCAATAAGCTCGCCCAGCATGTGCGAGATGAGCACAACCAGATCTTCGACCGGACAGTGCTCATAGCGCCGGGGCACAACTTTGGGTGCTAACCTCGCCCTCTTGGGAGAGTGTGGACCATTATGTCCTGCCCTTGCCGCTTCGACTTGGTTGTGGGTGACGTCGTCTTGCGAGTTCCTCCTCTTCCCGGGAGTGCCTGTTTGAGGAGTTTGCGACACCGAGTGCGGTTGGGGCGCCGTTGAGGAGACGGGCGGAGTCGGAGGCACGGCGGCAGCTTGTGATATGGAGGTTGAGGCCGAGGCCTGACCTTGGTGGGAAGCCATGGGTTCGGCGGAGGTAGTAGGTATGTGTGAGGGCTGAGATTCGACGAGGTTTCGGGCGGCGGCTTGGTCGTTCGACGAAACAGGGGTTCGACTAGAGAGCAGGGTACCGGTTTGGTAATCCATCGGCTCCATGGGCGAGTACTGGGTCGCTACATCGACGCCCGCCCAGCGCCGAGGCCGGGTCGAGGAAGGGGAGCCGGGGCTGGGACTGGAGTTGGAGCTGGCGGTTTCGGGAGGGTAAGAGGCTACCGGCTCTGGAGGAGCGTGTCGTGTCTGGATTGGAACGGAAAGAGAGGTGGACGAAGTGGCGGGGGCGGCTGTGGATTGCCGGCGAGAGGATAGGGCCGGGATCCGGGAAGCTGCTTCTCGTGGTGAAGGGGTAGGAGCATAGTGGAAGCGACCATGAAGAGCACCGCGACTCGGTCTCGGGGAGGTTGCGGCAGCGGCTGCGGTGGTCGCGGTCACGGTTGTAGAGGGGGGAGTTGCGGTTGCGGTTGCGGAAACGGGAGACCGAGTTAGCATCATCCCGGCCTCGTCCGCCTCGCAGGGCGAAAGCAGGCAAGGCAGCGGAAGCGGGAGCGCAAGAACTGTGGGAGTGTCGTGGAGTCCCGGCGTGGGGCCCGAGCCGATGGCACGGTCGCTAACAGTGGGGCGTGGAGCAGGGTTGTGTTGTCGATGAGCTTTTTCTTTTGTCCACACAATCCCACACAATCCCACACGAGGGCTCGTTCTGGGCCGTCTTTTGCCCACTGCAGCAGATGAGGTCCGAGGTTTTGAGCACGATTGTTTATCACTCTCTGGTCTCGGAGTCACTGTTGTCCCAAGAGCAAATAAGCGGTCCGATCGACGTTATAAGGCAAGGCTGTGGCCGAGGACCGATCGATACCGAAAGGATACTCAGGTGGTGTTTGTTAGAGGGTATGGACTATGGAGAGGAAGAGAAAGGAACGATGACACCTTGAGTTGGGTCGTCGAGGAAAAGGAAAAGGAAAAGTGAGTGGGGTTCGGGTGATTGAGCCGTATCAAGTACTCTTGTTAGCACTAACACGAAGATGGTGGACTCGACGCCAGTTCAGAAACACAGAACACGTCCACTCGAGGTCTTGTATGACTTTTTTCCAAGGTAAATGGCGATAGGAAACAAACGATCCTGAAGGGGTTTATGGCATTGGAACAGGCATGCTTGGCAATGTAAAATATCTGTCATGTCGGGCTACTAGATGTGGTGGTTGGTTAGTCCTCATACATCTCGGAAGGATTGAGCATCTCATACTTCCTTAACGTCGAGTCAAAACTTGATCAACAAGGATGGGAGGACAGCTGCTTGAATGAGCACAATACGAGTACTAGTCGAGCACATCACAACCATGGATCCCCATAGAATAGAGTATCTCACTTCATATAGCCAAATCCCCCAAGAGTGATGCGAATGGGCGCCAAGTACTTCGTATTAGTGGCACTAAGATCGTTAATGTTCAGGTATGTACCTCTACGGTTTATTCCCTAGATGCTGACAACATCGATGTAGCCTCTGGAGTTAAGAACATTGGATGAAATGGAGGTCTATAGCCTGAGTAACAGTTTCATCTCATTCTAGATCCAATCTGAAGAAAACGATGAGGTAGAAAATGGGCGCGGAACAGCCCTGTCTGAACCTTGGACGTCGGTATCTACCTCGAGACCTTATACAGTAAAAACCCCTGTTCCAGCAACGCCCTCTACACATCACCCCTTGAAAGTTTGTTAGCGCGACTCTTGTGACAGGGGCCTGCAAAAGCTCACAGAAAAACGCCGCGACAACCACATTTAATGGAAAAAATTTGAGAGAGTGTACGCACTAGGGAAAACGCATTGGATTGATACCAGTTTGTTGTATAAAAATTGGTGGAATATTGGTTGAGTTGCGAAGTATATCTCTTGGAGTCCCGCGCTAACGAACTTTCAAGGGGTGATGTGTACGAGCAACCCCCCTGTAATTGCAACAGTTTGGCCAGATTTTTTTTTTTACTATGGCTAAGCGCAACCCTGCAACCAGCAACTGCAAAAGGGGGTATTGCTCTTATTTTGTATGGTGAAATTCAAAAAACGGGTCAGTTATAGGACCAAAAATGCTTGGCAAGCAGGTTTTGGTACATTTTTTTTTTTGAGGTTTCGAAGGAGCATGGTCTGTGCACGACACCACTTACAGCAACCCCCCGGTTCCTGCAACACTTTGGCTTGTTTTTTGGGGTTGCTGGAACAGGGGTTTTTACTGTAGACATCCCACGTTAAGAAAGCACACCCCAGGTGCTACAGCTGCCGCCCGGTGAGTCCCTGTGCACCCCATTCCAGAGCACGTCAATGACAATCCGAGGAAGGAACCGCCCCGCAGCAGCCCCGGGCCAATCCATCCGTGGCTGTCGTTCTCCGCCACCGTCATTGGCCGTTCACAGCGTTCGGCCTTCCGTCTCGTCATTGGACATTCACCATTGGAAGGGACCTCCAACAATAATTCATCGTCGTTCTTCTTTCGCCAACAGTTGCCAACACTGCATCGACCGACACCAACACCAACACGCTACCTCTACCGCAACTATTCCATTCATTTCTCCCTTCCTTTCCGTATCGACACACCAGCTAGTACAACCTGAACATAAGAAAGCGCGGTGTTCCCCCAGCGCCTTGATATACTCCTTCCGCGGAATCCAACACACCATCTGTCATCGGCCTTATCCACTACCACTAGCTTTCCATCACGTCAACGGCCAGCCGTCGGTGCAACTCACCTCCGGCGCAACTCAAATAAAGCCAGTCGCAACATCGGCGAGTTGACCAAATAGCTTCACGTACCCATTTTTACCAATATACCAGCCAGAGATCGGCCTGGTTCTCGATACAGTCGGCATCCATAATCTATCGTTACACCGCGGTCTGCGACTTCCGACACAGGTTCCTCCGTGGACGAGAACGAATCCACAACTTTGCCGGCGATACATGTCCGGAAAGGGAGCGGAGGCATATTGACCACCAACACCAACACGAACGATCGAACTGCGGTTACTACCAGCATCCGCGCACCAGTAAAATAGCGCCCCAACATGGCGCATAGTCAGAATTCACCGACTTTGCTATGGCAAATCCAGAATGCAAGGAACCATGCCGAGCAGACCGGCCTCCTTCGCCAACTCAAAGATGAGGTTATCGGCGATGCTCGGAGCAAGGAAAAGTGGGTGAAACAAGGGATACTACAGTCACTCGTTCATCTGCTTCAACAAAAATCAACAGCTCAGTCACCCTCTGCCCTGGTAAATAAGGAGGCTTATACGCCCATGAGCCATGCTACGGACTTGCCAGATGATGATCGAGTGCGGCTATTGGCTTTGCAGCTCATCGCTAGTTTTGCCAAAGGTACGCCATGTCTCCTTGAACCAACTGATTATTGCAAAAGAGACAGAGTTCTAACCGGTAGAAACTGTTACAGGTGGCTCTTCGTTCCTTGTGCCTTTAAATGCGGTTGGAGTGGTTCCTGTCATTTTGACATATATATGCCCGCGCAAGAACCCCGCACAACTTGTCTTGACTTCTCTGCGTGCCCTGAGCGACATGACAGACGCTGCCAGTCTCTCGTCGAGAACAAGTACAGAAGATACAGCTGTACTGGCAAACGCTCTGTTTGTACCTGGCTACATGGAATCCTTGTGCGCCATCCTCGATGCAGAGTCTACCTCCAGCATAGCACAAGAACAAAAGTGCTTGGTTGCGAGTTTGATAAGTCGGTTGTGCAAGGAACCGCGGTACCAAAATATGCTTGCCGACGCCGGGATCCTGGATGCCTTGGCCACGCTGCTTGCTAGCTTCGTGGTTGCGCGAGGAGAGGTCTTGCCATTTACCATGGACGAGCTGAAGAGGGAAGGCCTGGATGTTGTGATACCACAACCTGCTCCTCGAGGGCTACGGCTGGCCCTAATCTTGGAAGCGATATCTGTTATCATAGCAGATTCTCGTTTCCGAACTGGTTTACTGCTTTGTTCACCGGCGATCATGGCAGTACTCTTCAGTAGTGAGTTCGGCGAAAGAAGATCTACAATCTACCGCACATGGGAACTGCTCAACAAGAGTGGCCTTGTTCAAGGCCAGTCACTAACTCGCTCTGCTGTTGACTATCTGCTTCCAGTTGTTCCGGTTACGACGCCGCGATATCTCCTGGCCCAAAAAAACCCAACAACAATGGTGTTTTCTCCGAAAGTGAATCAAAGTACACTGATTTTCACGGTAGAGGATCGGGAAGGGCTTATTGGTCGCGGAGATACCAATGAACTAGAGAGCCCACTAGTACCGTGGTTGATCCACCTCATGCGATCTGGTACTAGCGATCATGAAAAGGTCACGGCTGCGTCCGTACTTGCATCGCTGTTCAAAGGTGGCTTCATGAGCTCAGACCGAGAATTCTCCCTCAGCGTCCTTGTCGTTCCGGTCCTTTGCCAGATACTCAAAGACTACGAAAAGGAGAGCGGCAAGAACCCAGGTGCCACCTCTGTCAATTCCCAGACGGCTACGGCATGGGCTATCTTGGAGCGGACACCGGCCATCTTGGCTCGACTTATCGCAGACAGCGTGTTTCTGCAGCGGGTTGCCTATGACAGCGGAGCCCTGAATCTGGTTTGTAGGTTGTTGAAAGACTCGTATGAACTCTCGGCAAACCAATCGCCCCCTAAACTTTGGACACCAAATCCCAAAGAGAGACGAGACGCTGGAGAGGATGGATTTTCAGCATGCCAGCTTGGGCCACCGGGCCAACTTCCAACGCGCGCACACAAGATCAGAGTGAGAGAAAGTTCGCTTAAACTCATAACATCACTGGCCACATTCAATGAGGACTACAGGAAAGAATTAGTAGCGGAAGACATACTACCGTGTGTCACAGAGTCACTCTCCGAGACGCCACAGAAACCGACACCACCCAAGGAAAAGCCGAAAACGGAGGGCGATGGCGCTGTTTTGATACACCCATCGGGTCATTCTCCTTATGGTCATAATCCAACGTCGGTCCTGATCGCGGCGTGCCACGCTGTGAGGACATTGTCAAGATCAGTCAGCAACCTTAGAACGGCCTTGGACGACAACGGCGTGGCCATGCCAATTTTCAAGCTTTTGAAACATGTGGATACTGATGTCAGAATTGCAGCTTGCAGCGTCATCTGTAATTTGTTGACCGAAAGCAGCCCAATGCGTGGTGTAAGTGGATATCTTGTCTTTTTCTCGTTTCATTGAGTTTCGACAGTTTACTGACAAGGTATTAGCCTCTTATCAAAGCTGGAATCATCTGTGTGCTCTGTCAATACGCAAAATCTGATAATGCAGGTCTGAGGCTCAATGCCCTGTGGGCACTCAAGCATCTTGTTCTCATGGCGGACAAGGAGACCCAGAAACAGTGCCTGGAAGAACTCGGTCCTGGGTGGCTTATTCAGTTGATATGTGACGACACGGAAGACAATTCACTACATGCCCGGATTATGGCTGATCGTCGACTTTCACAAGAAGCCGGTGAGGATGAAGCGATGGATACAGACGACGGTTACGCCGAAGCAGCCGACGATGTATGGAAGTGGCAAGCCATACACCGGAATGGCCCTGGGTTCGATTCGACGCGTATGCGCCTTGCCGATAACATGCTCAGGGCATTACGCGAAAAGGAGTTTGACGAAGTTCGGAAGGCGCGTGAAGCCGATCTCGCCATCCAAGAACAAGGACTCGACTTTATTCGCAATCTTATATCGATCCCTGGGCAACCGATGCAGGCGGAAATGGTTAACCACGTCTTCAGCGAGCTGGGCCAAGAGCGGCTCTTCGATATCTTGGCATCCAAACTGCGCGTCAAGTTCCTCCGCCCGTTTTCCAGGCGACAGTCTTCCCACTCGGGGACACCTGATGGCGGGACTTGGTCCGGAGCCGCAGGCCGCAATGCCGGTATGGACTCGCGCGTATTGTACCCGCAGTCCAAGATCATCGTAGCGGTAATCTATCTTTTGGCACACATTGCGGCGGGACATCCTCTACATCGACAGGTGGTTATAGCGCAGACGGAGCTTCTTCAACTCTTGGCGGGCCACTTTAACAACAAGGACGTGGAGGTGCGGCGGTCGTTGTGTCATCTGCTCAAGAACCTGGTATGGTGCGATGGCTCCGAGGACAAGACGAACAGAGATCAACGGGTGTCGGAACTCGAGAAGTTGGGGTTCCTGCAAAAGCTCGAGGGCCTGCAGAATAACGATGCCGAGCTGGATATCCGGCAGCGTGCTAAGGAGGCGGCTTCGAGTATCAAGTGGAACGAGGAGACTAATGGACCCCAAGTCATGAATTATTAGTGGCATGAGAATTGTTTTGGGTGCTCGCGGCTTAACATCGTTTGGTACGAATGGCCATGGTGGAGGTTCACATGCTTCAGGTGACGGGGAAACGAACGCGGGCCATTGTTTTTTCCCCGTTTTATGTACACAATCTTCAGGGTCTTATGGTCAGACTTGCCGTTCGTGGCAGGTGAGCATTCTGAGAAAGAAGCCAAGTGAGGGACAAGAAAATAGCAGAACTAACCGTGGGGATGAGTTGGAGGCCAAGCAATCCCCCCTCTCTTCCAGAGAGTGGGCGAAAAAATTGGGGGACAGCCTAAAATCGAGGGACAGGAAAGTCCGTGCACACCATTATCTACACCCAAATATCAATATTCAATCAACCATCTAAATTCAAAAATTTAAAATTTTGAAAAAGGAATCTTCCCTTTATATCTTTGAGAATCTTCCCTTCTATCTTTCAATCTCGCTTTGTAAAAGATTTACGAAAGTTAGTAGTGATATTGATATTATAGTACAAGTTAATGGCTTTCCTTGTGTCGTTGGTTGACTGTTTGGTTGTGAAATAATTGATAGTAATGTAGACGTTTTGAAATAAGGAGGGAAAATTAGTTAAGATTTATATATATTTTGCTAGGAAACTCTAACGGGCACGGACTTCCTTGTCCCTCGAAAATGGTCTGTCCCCCAATTTTTTCGCCCACTCTCTGGAAAAGAGGGGGGATTGCTTGGCCTCCAACTCATCCCCACGGTTAGGCAGGATGGTTCATATGCATAGCGAAGTGCAAAGCAAGGGCACTCAGTAGTAGCGTCTATCAAATTCGTCCATACCTCTTAGGAACATCGAGCGGAGATGGAATTGGTTTGGTCAGATACAGGAACAAAATAGTCCTCTCCTCTTCATTGGATACAATCAATGTTTGTGGTTCCGGACTTTATAAATAAATTTGATAACATGGTGGGATAGCAAGTGTAAGCATGCGACTTTTCAAGCCAAGCCTTCAAAGAAGTTTCCTGACAAGAACGGCATCGAGATTCAACAACCACCATGAACTATTAAGTAAATCTTTCCTATAGCTCCGTCACGGAGAGGTTTTAAACCAGATCGACATTATATCTTGCCTCCTTCGTAACCCATCACCTGAATGAAAATTTAAAATATTAATACACGCTATATCGCATCATACGCGTGGACGCTACGTCAACGACTTCTCAAGCCCGCCGCCAAAAAAAAAAAAAAAAAAAAAAAAAAAAAAAAAAAAGGAACTTGGCTCACCAACCACGTTTGTCCTATTTGCTCCCGAATACCTACCTGTATGGTTACACGAATTGAAATGAAGAACAGATGTCAGACCTTGGAGATGGAAGCGAAAGTTGTGAAACATTGCTTGGCGGGCGGCCTCCAAGGGGCGATTGAGATCACATTGTTTTGGCTGTGGTTGTAATGATGATGGCGGTTATCGGTTATGGTGGGAATTTTATGTGTGTGGCTGATGTTAAATGAGATGCAAGTCATGAATCATCACCCGCCCGGAATGACATGGCTTGGGGTTGTAAGTTTTGTATGTAAAGTGTACTTGTAAGATTGAGTTTGGGGTGGGTGTGGTTGTTAGTGCAACATAAAAGATGTCGTTCTGGCAATGATGTTCGTAGAGGATCAACAGAGACAGTTGTGAGAGTGAAAGAGGAAATTGCATGCTGTAGGGGAGCGAATTGTTCAGGTTATATCGTGTGATTTGAAAGGCTTATAGAAATGGGTTTTGATGGTGGTTTTCGACGTTGTTGACTTTATGGACCGTACGGGGTCCGTTCTCATCTTTAACTCGGGAAGTTCAACAATGTCCATGGCTGAAATAGGCGTCGAGGTTGTTTTGCTCACTCCACTTGGACTTTCGACATGAATCGTTCAAACATTCCGGGTCTTGTCTTTTCTTTTCCCCTTCTCGACCGATTCGAGTGAAGCTTCTTCATATTTGAGGAACATTGGATGAGTTTTTGGGCAGCACTGAGATTTATAGTCTCGTGAGAAGTGTGGGATGATACTGAAGACGCGGAAATGCCATCCATTCTCATCAGACATTTCAGACTTCCGAAGTTGACTGCGAGAAAGTGAGGGAAGCTCGGAAGAAGATGCTGGAGAATTGTGGATTCTACGAGCTTAGAAATGACGACACCGCGGTGGAGTGGTTACGCAGTGCGGTGCCTGCGGCTCGGCACGCGGTTGAAACGGCGGCAGGGCTGAAAAGAAAAGGCTTCTCGTCTCTCGACAAGGGTTCCAGTTCTCGCCTTTTCCGAAATGTCCACTGGACGGGACTGTTGAAATTTTCTTTCCACTTCATCCGGGGAATGGTTGTAGGGTCCCTCGGTGCTCGCAAAGCCCTAATGATGGAGTAAGTCGGACATTAGGTCGAGGTAAGGGTTCATCCTTTTCCTTCTTATTGTCGATGAACGATGGAATGGAACTGCTGGGAAAAGTCGATTGGGGTCTGGGAGGAAGAGAAACCTCGTGGCTTTTCGCGAGGACTTTTTGACATGGGTTGCCGGGGTGTCTTATCCCCCCCCCCCCCCCCCCCCCAAAATGGAATGGAACTTTCGGTTCGTTGAAGCTGTCGCGTGATCTTGAGAAGATCTCTTCGACTTGGCATTTCGATTGTTAGTGTTCGCCCTAACATTTTCGTCCTGCACGTATTGCATGTTAATGATTAGATGTCCGTCCCGACTTTTCCGATGCGAGCCCAACACAATCGAGATCCTTTGACTACATACACTACTGGCTTGTCTGGTTGTATGAGATAACCGCTCGTCACGGGGAGTCTTGTTTGAAAGGGTTTGGAAACATGACGGCGACGTAGAAACAACAGAGATGTACACTAGCAAGGTGCTGCTGCGGTAATGTAACGGGTACTTACACGTTGATTACGTAACCGCCAAGTTCATCTGCCGACATTAGCTTGCGGCAGCCACCCGCCGACCGGTCGACGACACGACTTTTGCACTCAGACACACACACACTCACTTTCCACGTCGCATCCATCATCGTGATTCAACACCGCAGCGAGGCGTCCGACAAGCCAAGAATGCCCGGGCAGGCTCGTTGGGGGAGAGATTGAAGGTGCGGAACGACACGGAAGTCGCGGGAGCCCTGGTTGGTCACCTGCTCGTGGCTGCCCACCCTGGGACTCTGGAAGCTTGGTTTTGTGAGGCTCGCTTGCCCAACAGCAACCGACAGCTCCGATCGATCCCAAGCTGAATCCTCAAAGACAGACCAAGGCAGGTACGTAAGGCTAGTAGCTAGCTGGATGAGGCCGTCACGACCTCAGTCAGAGTTTTCAGCCATGACAGACAGTCAGACACCAAGAACCTCCTGCCCCGGTCGCGTCTCCGAATATGCCGATGTCACTAACGCAAACAGGGCCAGGGCCAGGGGAAAGAGTTTGTTGAAAGGGCAGAAAAAAAAAAGGGCTGACTGGCGATCAGTCATTTAGGGATGCCGTATGCCAAGACCAAGCAAGCCCTTGGGACCATCCTTCCCTTTCGTCATGCAAGGAAGCGATATTCGTTTCAAAGTCCGTCATCGGTGACAACGCAACAGATCGTTGATGTTGGGAAAGGGAAGGGAAGCTCTAACTTACTGCTGTTTATGCAGGCCAAAGCGTAAGCAAGTCTAGCAAGGGACGGACAAGGCCATGTGTGGTCATCCAATGCAAGGTGCAGGCAGTGCCTTGGAGCACCAGAAGCGGGTGAGCAGACTTGAGAGCTTCAGTGAGCCGTTCTCTAGCTATCTCCAGCCACACATACGACCATCTTGTGGATAGCTACACGTCTACAACCTGATTGCCCGACCTTTGTCTGCAGCCGAGAACAACAAGAGCCGAGATATCAACAGCAACGTCCTGGCCTAACAAAGTTTGGTGCGATCGGAAGTTGGTGTGGTTGGGTTCAGACGTTGTTGGTTGGTTGCCAGTGCCCTGGTTGTTGCGTGGCCCAAGTGGGTGTGTAGAGTGTGCAAACCCTGGATCTTCCAAGAGGAAACAAAAAAGGGAAGAACATGTCACGATGTGTGTTGCGGAGCAGGTGGTCCGGCTCCGCTGTATCATCTCGTCACGACTCTCGTCTCTTTCCAATATCAAGACCACGTTATTGCTAGGCAAAGTGGAAGCTACGGGGAGGTCAGATCGACAGGGTCTATCAAAAGGCCAATCGGCGGGCCAAGCGAGCTAGTGCCGCGAGAGCAGGCGTGTTGGACGGATCATGGTGTGGATGGGCTGCTGGGAGGTCCTGGAGGTCCAAGAAGCTATGATGCGTTGATCTGGTCCCTCCTTGTCCGGACTCGGTCATGGATCGGCTCTTGTCTTCCCTCTTTTGCGCCTTTGGGCAAGGGTTTTCGTCCCAACACACTACAAGCCAGTAGTCACCACCCTTGCTTAGTTGCAGGTACCGGTACGTCGTTGACAGTTACGTACCTGACTTACACACCCAGGGGGCCAGGAGTCGCTACCCGGCCAATGGCCAAGCTCGGTGCTCCGGTGCGGCTGCTGTCGTGCCCTCCTTCGTCCCTTCGCGTTGACGGGTCAATGACGCCGGAAAAGGCGGGTTTCGAGAAGTTTCCCATCAAGCCTTCCCATTAGTGATGTGGCCAATGCTATCTCCGGGCCCTGGAAGCAGATGTCATCCAAGCATCCAAGGCAGGCCAGACCGGAAAGGCGCCCATCTTCCCAAGCCTGCATCTCCTATAAAAGTCCAGTGTCTTGCCTACATCTGACCCAATCCTCCAGTCCATCATCACAGCATCAGCCACAACAACAGAGTTCGTGCAACACTTCAACCAAGCATACACTTTCTCACCAACTTAGCCATCCTTACCGGGGCAACGAGCAAATCAACGACGAGCTATCTTACCTCTAGTGTACGACTACCATCAACAACCGTTACACCTCGACGTCCCGACTTACCGGATCTACGATGGCGATTCTATTCCCACGCAACGACGTCTTGGACGTCCATCCCGCTCCTCAGGGGCAGCATCTGAGTGAGCACGGTTCGGATTGGCTCTGGGCTGCCACTGCCCTTTTTGCTTTCAACACTGTAAGTTCTCTTCTCATGGAACCCTCCTCATCATGGTGCCTGTGCTAACCCATGTGTCAACAGCTCGTCCTTTTTGCTCTCAAGTTCAAGGCCAGCCGCGGTGAACGCCTCTGGCACTACATCTGGATTGTCACCAACCTCGTGGCTACCCTCGCCTACTTTGCTATGGCGGCCAACCTTGCCTGGGATGTGGTCACCCAGAGGAACCAAGTCCGTAGCCATGGTCCTACTCGCCAGATCTTCTGGGCCAAGTACGTTCTCTGGGTTGTATCTTTCCCCGCCGCTATCCTCGCTCTCGGCATCCTCTCCGGCGTCTCTTGGGCCACCATCGTCTTCAACATCTTCCTCTCCTGGATCTGGGTCATCGGCTATCTCGTCGCCGCCTATGTTCCTTCCAACTACAAGTGGGGCTTCTTTGCCTTTGCTGCCCTTGCCCACATCTTCCTTGCCTTTGAGACCATGTTCCGTGCTCGCCGCTCTGCCAACCGCGTCGGTATCAACCGCGACTACATGATGCTCTCTGGTTGGACCAACCTTCTCTGGCTCCTCTACCCCATTGCCTGGGGTGTCTCTGACGGCGGCAATGTCATTGGTGTCACCAAGAGCATGATCTTCTTCGGTATCCTCGATGTTGTCTTCATCACGACTCTCAGCTACGCCTTTGTCTTCCTCAGCCGCCGCTGGGACTACAACCGCCTCAACATTGCCTTCACTCAGTACGGCCGTGTCCCCATCGCCGGCACATACCCTGAGAAGCACGCTACCACCGCCGGTACTACCGGCCACCACTCCGGCGTGACCGCTCCTCACACCACTGCCCCCGCCGTCTAAGCAACGAACCCTCTTTTGAGGTTCTTGTCAGCAATTTTCAAAATGGCCAGCATCACAACACAATTCAAGATGGGCATCTTCCAGCCTGCTTGCCCTTACCTGGCTGAGCATTTGGAAAGGATAAACACAGCCCCATTTACACGACCTGTTACGACGAAATGATAATGCGCTCCTTTTGATGTCTGGCTACGGTTCTCGTTTGGTTTCATGGCACAACGATACCCAGCATTCGCTCGCTTTTGTTGTTTCTGTTTGGCGATGATTTGTGTGCAACGAGTTTGGGAGGATAGAGGTTAAGTTATGGGATGGATATACCCCGAAAGGGCTTGGGACAGTGGAGGATGAATGGGGTGCAGATACTAATGGAAAAATGAAGGTTGAGTTGAAATGGATTATGGGATGGCTGTAATGTATAATGGAGTTGATGGGGAGGGCATCCCATGCTATAGATAACTCGCCAAATATTTAATAACTTGATGACACTACCTGGTTCACATGATAACGTTGAGTGCTTCTAGGTAGTGAATTTTGTCGGTTCCAAGCACGATCTGTATGAAGATTGCAGGCTTGCCGTCTCAGCCTTTTAGTTCTGTGTATGCTCGGAACACGTCGCTTACATGTTCTAGCAGTTTTCACACTCCAGACGGTTATCAGTCTCTTTTACTAGACTTCATTTGACGCGAAGGTTCCTGCCTTAGTTACAACCCGCTTGTGACTGTCTTCACCTGTATGGCAGCTCTTGCTTTGTCTTCGTGGGGGATGTTCTCGTCATCGGCAAGAGACAGACACTGTGAAGGAGCGCAGTCGGAGAGAGAATACAAGTGATTTCAGAGATCGGTAGGTACAGGTGAACTGAAGGCTGCGGGTAGAGTAGAAAGATGCCGCTCTTTACCTGTTTCCCCTGCCTTCCTTTCTCTCATGGTCGTACCTACCCCAGTGTCTTATCTACCAGCCGTTACTTCTCATCCGCTCCGGTGCGAAAGAAGAAAGAACGACACTTCGCTTAGCCACCTACGAGGCATAGGTGCAGGTAGCCACGACTGTAGAAGCAGCAAATATCTACCCTCAACGTATTGTGGGAAGTCGCTGCCTGATGTATCTTGCTTCATATGGTCCACTTTATGCCGGCGGGAAGTGCCCCCTGAATCCTTTAACCCAGAATTTTGATGTCCTTTCCTTCAGTGTCCACTACCCACAACATCGAAGACAGAAGAGAAAACAAAAGACAGATCCCAACGAAGGTAGTCTGAATGAATACAATCCTGCATGTCGATGCCCACCAACATCGAACGACCGACCGACCGACTATCCCATAGTCATAGTTGCACAACATGTCTCTGCCGTTGCCTCACGGGTGGTGACGGGTGGTGATGCTACGTTGGAAAGGTATGTTGCCGCTTACATAGCATAGGCACATCGGTTCTGCTACTTCCACTGCAGCACCGGTGGGAAAACTACCGAGACTACCGGCCGAAATTATAGAAGTGAGTGCCATTAGAGTGGGAGTGGCTTGTGGATAAATGAGTAGGTATATATTTTGAATGATTCGTTGGAGTGGAAGTAGATAGATGGTGGTGTGGCGGTGTGAGTGGAGGGTAGACTTGTGAGATGTCGGTGTCCGGGACTCCGATGGAGTTATGTTGGTGAGTTTGGGAGAAGGATGGTAAATGGTGGATGAGTATGTATAAGGACTGGACTGGAACCTGAGCTTGGGAAAGGAGTGAGGTAGAGGGCCAGTTACCCTTGGAGCAGTATGTGAAGACATTCAAGATCTGCATTGGGATAAGGAGGTCATTCAGAGGTATAGATGGGTAGGTACTTGTATTCGGTTATACCATTCCCCGCACCAACAACATCTCGTTCTTCTTTCGAGATCCCCTTAATCCTTTCCCTCACATCTCTCTCTCTCCGTCTGCATGTTCTCTCTTACATCCTTCGTATCTTTCCAAGTTGCAATCCGCCCATCGGTAATACCGACAACCTCCAACACAAAAAGCCCTGAATGCATCTACCCACGCGCGCCTAGCAACATCCGTGCCCGAAACCACGTTTTCTATAAATTACTTCAAGGATTAAGCCATTTCAAGTTTTCCAAGAAACAAGCAACAGTGGCGCCTCCCCAGGTTGAGAAAAAAGCAAACAAATTCCTTTTCTTTCACAGTGTTGACAAACTTGAACTCCGCCAATTGAATGACAACGAAGATGGCGGTGCGGTAAACTCCGAAACGGAAGAAAGAGGTACAGTAGATACCTTACGGTGTAAGTACAGGCGGGAGGTGGACATGGATATAACTGACACGGCACGGAATAAAACTGTGTTACATTTACGGGGCGCTGATATCTGGAGACGGGAACGTTTGTTGGGGGGTGTAGCGAGTATGGTGTGGTGGGTTATGTGGCGTCTTTTGAGGTAGTTAGCCGTACTATACCAGAGGGGAGTCCGCGGTAAAAACATAAGAACTCGGTTTCAAGGAGTCGTAGGAAGTAGAGGTAGTGGGTATTTCTGTGATAGAGCAAGTGGGACACTTCGATATATGTTGGTGTATTATTTGTGGGAAGTGTCAGCTTCACCTTTCTCTATCTTTGACGGACGGCTATGGCTTGGTTAACTACGTCTCTTTGAAGTTTGTTTGGTAGATATTCGGAAGACACTCGTCCTTCATTGTGGGCGGCTATGTAACAACCGTGAACCAGTGTGTAAGATATGTACCTAGACACTTACCCGTCCCTTACCTAAACCTTCTTCTTTTCTTCGGACCCGAAGGACGACAAAGATTCCGTGGTCGCAAAATATGCAAGCCACAACTTCAGGCTGAAATTGGAATTGGAACGAATGAATGGCATTGAACCGTCCCGACGGTATGTACTACCCCTGCGAGTTACAAGAGGCCACAACAAATGTACTCTAGCCGTGTTTCAACGAGCCTTGGTACGGCCACTGGGGGTTCTTCTTGGGAGTAAAGAGAAAAGCTGGAGAGGCATCGGTTTGGATGAGCATAAGAGCAAGACGGTAGATAAGAAGATCAGCGACACCAACTGGGACGGAAAGCCACGCCACAGTTCAAGTAAGCGCCTCAATGACGGTTTGAGGTTGGACAAACCTGAGAAGGGCTCGGAATGGGGTGTCCTCCCTGACGGAGTTCTCCGTGCGTATTTTGTCTTGCCGTCGAGACGGTTTCCGACTTTCACAGTGTCTAGTTGTTGCTGTCTCTGTTGAGGCTGGTAGTTCCCCGTGGTATGGTTGTCGTCTCAGACAGAGAGGTGAGACGGTTAGTCCAGTGGCTTGTAAGATACCTTACGCCTGGAACCGGTAGACTGGTCGACTCAAAATGATATCTAGGTGTCTCTTGGAAGTCTCTATGTTCTCTTTGTGAGAGTGATTATTTATTGAACAAGTGTCAAACCGAACTTGCAAAAAAGCTCATCGTTTACGGGAAACACTGGCCAAAGCTCAAGAGATATCAACCCTTTTGAGGACTCTTTTTATTGAACTGTTTGCCCCGTTGGCCACCATCTACGTTCCGCATCCAAGACCGCCGGTCTCGTGTTCTTTCCAAAAGGCATGGCCTTGGGATCCTGAATGCAACTCATGCAGTGAAAGTAATCACGTAGACTTGGTTGGAAGAATTGACCCCCACCCAACCAATCAGATGGGTAGATGAACCTGTATAGATCTTGTTTCAGATCCTCGGGCTGGAAAAGGTGTATGAATCCGAGGTTGAAGTGTATTATTAGAGCTTGTGATTTCATGTGCTTGCTGCTACCGTATAATCTCGAGCCATCCGGATCCAGTTTTCTTGGGTAATAGGCTTGATCTAGCAGAAACCTCAAGTATACTACGCGAAGATTGCTTCTATGGCCTGCACGGAAGAGAGGGAATGTTAGTGTTTGAGCCCAGAGCACTCTATAATCGATAGTATGCGCTCAATTATGGTGGGCATGAATATTGCAGTGTGCGTGAGTGTTATGCTAGGTTAAGCCTTCTTACCGAAGAAAACTCGATCCGGATAGCCCGAGACAGTACGGTAACTGCAGTGCGATAAGATAGAAGATCGAATAAACAGACAGTAACTCCACAACGGTATGCAAGACGTTCCCATGGCAATGATTCCTGGAACTACTTTGACGTTGTCATGGCATTGAGCCTCAATGCGGTTCTCTTGTCTTGCACATCCGCATTCCATCAACATGCCCATGCCACGCCCATGCGAGTCCCTCACTTAATCTACCGAATTTTTGGAGATCCGGTCGGGCGGCGAGCGGGCTTCAAGTGTTGGTATATCAATTTGATGATGCTTGAGGTACGGTGTGTTCCATTCAGTAAGGGTTCCCGGTGCATTGCAAAGTTGTAACACTTGACAGCCACGTTCAAGTGACGATCCCAACACTTGACTTTCCAGGTGTATCGCTGCCGAACAATTGTATGGGTAATAAAGTGAATGTGAGGCCGAGACCGAAAGCTGGCGAGTACAGAGATCTGGATAACAACTGAACGACCCAGCGACCGAGTGAGTGGTGCTGCTAGATATTCCGATGTTTCGGATCACGAACTGGGATGATTCGGCGTGAACTTGGACCACAAAGCTTCTCGGCTCCGTGAAATTTTCTGCATGTCCAGACCGTACTTCCTGGTGTCGTCAGTGGCATGTTGCCCGCACGAAATACATGGTTTCTCGGACACGGTCCTGCCTACATACGTCCCCAACCCAAAACAGAGGCGCGCGGCCGATTAGCCCAGTGGAAGACCGTCTCGTAATCTGGGCGGCCCAAGCTCGCACTTGAGCTATGGTGATCTGCATTGCGGAGCGTCGGCCACCGTGCCGTTTTTGAGGATGAACCTTATCAGAATACCATCGGGCAAATTATGCCTACACTATAGGCCGTGAAGAGATAACGAGAACATCCAGGCATTAGATGGGCTTTCAAGATCGACACTTTGTATCTTGATATGGGGATGACATTGGCACCATCTAAATGCTGACATGCTGACGCTTTGAAGAGTTCGTCGCAGTTGGCACAGACATTTGGCGCCGCCCCGGAGCGCTGGGACGGGTGATACAGTAATGACCCCTGAAAGTGCAACTAATCCGGGCACTATGGGAGCTGGCCAAAAGATTTGCACTTAATGGGGGTTTTGCACTTACTGGACCCCTGCTCCCATACAAAGTTGAGAATCCGGGCCGCAGAAAAAGTTGCACTTCACGGGTCACTTTGTATGTGTTTGCACTTTGGGGGGGGTTGCACTTGCAGGGGTCATTACTGTAGTGGTGGTGGTGGGACGGCACTTGCAAGCAGTTGAGTATCCTCCGGTAAATCTCAGTTACAACCTTGACGTAGCATCGTGAAATGCTTGCGTCCATCATCTCGCTCTCCAGCTCCACGCCCCTTCACCTTTCTTTTTTTTCTTGCTCGATCTCTTGTCAAGAGATCTTACGAAAGAGCTTGTCAATATGGGGGTCGTCGTCGTCTTGTCCGAACGGATGCTTCCTTAATCGCTTCCACGACACTTCTCCTGAATTTCTTCTTTGACAGTTAGCTTCGGCTTGGCAACATGGCCGTGTGACATGAGCAACTGGCCAGCAGCAGGCGAGGATGGACACGACACACGACGGACGGAACATGCCAGTCGACGGACGGGAAGCTGTCGGTTGCAGTGTGTGGGCAGCGGTCGAACAACCAAGGATAAACGGCCGAAACTTGTTGTCGAACCACACTTGACACAGCAGGCACAGACAGAGGAGCACCGAACCAGGGCGCGTCCCGTTGGGTTCCTTTCCCTCCCCCCTGGCGGAAAGAAAAGCGCAAAATGTGGTCAAACCTGGGACGATGCTCCATAGGAGAAGGCCAGATAGCGAAGCGACCGACCGACCGACCGACCGAACGCCCCTTGCCCTGAATGAGTGCGTTTTCCACTTTGGAGGAGTCCATTTTATCCGCACTCGCTTGGGGGTTGTGGGAAGTGGAAAAGGATGGGATGATGGCATGGGCCCATCTCATGGATCGATGTTGTTAGTGCACCTTGGATCTCAGATGGATCTTGCTTTGATACATATGGAACCAGTCGAGGGTTGATGTTATCGAGATGTCTTGCGGCAATAATAACCATGCTGTTATGGCCGTTCCTTTTCCATTAGCTTCATCTGCCTTTGTGAGATCCATCAGTGTCTCTCCTTCTTTCTCGGCCTGAAAATTAATTGCTTCCACAATGCCGTGATGCAGAGACAAAATGTCGAGTGTCGATGGGGTCTTCGGGTCGCGGAAGTAGCTTCCTGCACAGAGCAGATGGAGAAGCAAATGGAGACACCGCAAGCAAATGGTTCGCGGATCAACAAGAACAGTCGCCAGGAGAGACCAGGCACGGTCCACGCGAAGCCGGCAAAAGGTCCCACACCTCGATGGGAAAAGCACCAATGGACGGCAGAACCTGAACCCCGGATCAAAAGCCAAGGGTCAATCCTCCAATGAGAGGCTATCACGACCGTCCGAGCGCCCTCCCGCCCCGAGGGTTGTCAGGGTTGTGAGGATTTGTGTTAAGCTTGTCGAGATGGTGGCGGAGGAACGGCACCAAGCCCAGATGGGACAGACCTCCTCTTCACCGAGACTGAGACTCACACTTCCGGCCTCGACTTTCGGCACTGTGTCTCCCTTCAGACACAGAGGGCAAGGCCGCAAGAGGCCACGGCAAGAGGGTTACACTCGAGTGTGCAAACCGTTAATAAACCGCCCGTCAAGGTGTCAGCTGTGCCCAGCCAGTCGGGAGCGCGCTGGCGGCCACTTGTCCGACGGTACAGTGTCCAGACTGTCGTCGCCTCGAGGGGGAGAGAGAGTGTGAGCGCCTGAGAGAAAAAAAAACCTCGAGAGAGACGGACGGAGGAGGGTGAGAGAGCAACCGGCACCGGACAAGGGGTCTCAGATGACGGGACCAGGCCCAGAGAGGGCAAGATGGGAGCCATGGCGGTCCACTGCTGATGCAACCACCCATGCATAGTCTAACCGTCTGTCACATTTTCCGTCCGCGCTCATTTCGCAGAGGTCCATGAGGCCCTCCTCTCTGGAGTGTTGCTGGAGTCTCTGGCTCTCTTCAGTGGACTTGGTTTGGGCCCTTGTCGGACGAGGCCTTTCCCACCCCCAAAGTCGGTTGTGTTCCTGGGTTTGGCCGTCTTTTTAGTTTTTTCTTCTCGTCTTGTTTTGTGATGTGAGCCTTTGTTTTGAGAGTGTTGTGCTTGTTACCCGACCGACCGACCGACACACGACGAGTAGGTATCAACACCGGACAGGAGCTCAGGCCCAGCAGCCCTCCACTCCTTTCTCAAACGCCCAGACAACCTCCCAGCTACCCGCATACCGTACCAGCGTACCTATCCAGGGCCGTACGAGTTGGACGGTGACAGTGCTACGGTCCTGGCTGCAGTCGAGTGGTCGCCCCAAAGGCTTGGAACAATACGTGGACGTCCGTTCCAGAGAGGTTCGCCGAGTTTGCGGCCAAGTGACCAATAGCAGCAGTCCCAAGCTGGTCGCAAGCCCGTCTTCTTCACACAGCTCCCACCCGTCGCTCTGGTTTCTGGGAACCTTGGGTCCGTAGTCCCATAGCACCCCCATTCCATCCATTCGTCGTCCCTCCCCTCGTCCACTTCTTCGTTTCCCTCATCCAGCCAATCCCTCAGCTTCCTCAGGCCCATCCACCCACCACAATCCACTCCCGGCCGTCCCTGTTTTGTCCTGTCGGTAGCGCTTCCACCTGGCCTGCTCCTCTCGCTTCCCGTCCTTCACAACCCTCGTCCGCCCCGTCGTCCTTTTGTCGTCTTTACTTTCTCCATCCATCTCATTTTTCCGACCCATTCGCTCGATCGCCTCTGTTCCGACCTAGAAGCGACGACGCCCACGACGACCACGACGACTACCTCGACGGTTCGTTCCAGATCTTTCGACGTTTCTATTCAAAAGAAGCGATCCAAACGTCAACCTGCCAGTATTCGTTTTGCTGGTCTCCTGCGGCAGCCATCACAAGGTGAGTCGGAACTGCACGACTTGCATCAATCTAGCCACTGTTGCCGTGCCAACAAACCCGCGTTAAAGTAGCTGTTTAGATCACTCTGCAGCTATGAATTGGGGAAATGGTGTCGATTCCGACTCAACATAATGACGCTAATGTTGGTCATTTCTAGTTAAGACCGGCGCTCCTCCCCGACGAGCTGGGCAGTAGGTTCCCATCATCCAGCAGTCCGGGACTGAAAATAGAACCAGAAGTCCGGGATTTGCTCAGCCACCCAATACTGCAGTGGTAGTTGGTGAAAAAAACGTGGATAGCATGGGTGCTCAAGTCATCGCGGCTGCCACAAACGGCCTCCCTCATGACGATGAGCCTCAGCCTATTGTCAAGGCTCGCACAACTAGAGATGGCAGAACGCTATGGTATTCCCTGAGAGTTGTCCAAGAACCTTTGCGTGCAAGAGCGTGTGGTTCAGGGCCCAAATGTAAGTGCCAAAAAGTCCAGATGTGATCTTTCGGCGGGTCGTTAATTGTTGTTCTAGCATCCGCCGACCGTCGCCCTGTGGATCCTCCTCCGGTCGTGGAGTTGCGCATCTTTGAGGGTGAAACTTATGTTATTGCCAAGGAGAGGGATATCACTTTCCAGCATAACGCCAACTTCTTTCTCTATGCCACGCTCGAGCATGCACGTGTCATGGCACAGGGCCGACTCCAGACCCCTTCGGGCAACACACCGCCTGTGCTGACTGGCATGCCTGTCTCCGGCATGGCTTATCTTGACCGACCCAAGCTAGCCGGCTACTTCTTGTTCCCTGATCTCTCGGTCCGCCATGAGGGTCGTTATAAACTGACGTTCAACCTGTACGAAGAGACCAAGGAAGACAAGGACAAAGACCCCGAAGACCCAAGCTGCCCTCAGGATGGCTCACCAGGATCCTTCGACTTCCGAATGCATATCCAGTCGCATGATTTCGTCGTCTATAGCGCCAAGAAGTTTCCCGGATTGACCGAGAGCACGCCCCTCAGCCGTACTGTCGCCGAACAGGGATGTCGCGTCCGTATTAGGCGTGATGTGAGGATGAGGCGCCGCGATGGAAAGGGGAACAGTGCCGGTAACGACTATGAGAATGGCGAGGAGGAATATCGGAGGGCCAGGAGGACCGCCACACCAGATACCGCGAAGCAGGAAGCTTACCGACAAAGATCAATGAGCGGAAGCACCGATAGGACGCCCTACTCCGGCATTAGCGATCCTAACCGCCGACCTTCGATGGCTGAGTACCAACCTCAATACTCTGCGCAGACACCGACACCTGGAGGCCACCTTGGATTCCTGGGACCCCCCAACACACAGCACCAGTATCCCACCCAACCACAACCACAAAGTTTCGCCCAACAGCACTCGGTTCCCCCTTCACCTGTCTACGCCACGAGTCAACGGGCGCCTTATCAACACCAGCCGTCTTCCTACCCTCCGCCGCCAACACCTCATCAGCCGACATACCAGTCCGAACATCAGCCATCGCGGACCTATCCGCATATTAACCCCGCTCCTCGTCACGACAGCATCCACCAAAGTACGAACGACTACAGACTGCCGCCGCTCAGCAGTGTCGCTCCTCCTTCTCAGCCGCCTCACCAACAACACCCTCCCGTGGCTCGATCAGGAGCTCCTCTTCCTCCTCTGCAAGTTGACCGCTTTCCCCCTCACGAGCTTCACCCATTGGTTAGCCCTAGCCCTAGCAGTATGGCCGCTCCGCCGTACCCTCGCGCATATTCTGTTAGCAACAGCGGTGGCCCCTCAAGTTCTGGCGGTTACCCCCTTCCCCCGCCTCCACCGATTGCCGGTTCGAAGCGCGGGCATGATGAGACTTTCCGGCCAAATCCCGAGATCACACGGTACCAAAACGGGGCGCGTGAGCAGGAGCCTTTGGACAGAGACGACCAGTCCCATATATTTCAGTATAGGCGTGCCGACGGCAGTTTTGAGGTCAAACGCCCCGATCATATTCGATACTGAGGTTCATCATATCTCCCGCACGGGGTTGTCCGCTTTGTGGGCAATCTTGTTGAGGTTGATCAAGTGTCTTGCCGGAGCACTGAGAATCAACGCGGGCATTACGTCTACGTTACTCGTCTTATTGAATGGCTTGTTGAGTTGAGGATTGCAGTCGTTGCTGTTGAGCTAGGTGTTGCGGCGTTTGATCGGCGGTGCCGGTCGGGGTTTTGAATTGTCTTTCTTTCTGCCCATTTGTGGTTTGTCGATTTTTGCCTAATGGGTTCTCGTTTCGGTTCGGGTTTTCGCTCGCGCGCGATCTTGGTCTTTTTCTGTCACCTGTCTGTCTTGTCAGAATCTGCCAGTTGATCTAGGGATGTCTTCTTCTTGTCTTTTCTTGACTTACCGGCTATTCAGATAAAATCTTTCGCTTGAGTTGGATGACGGGTTTGGATGTTCTGTCGTTGAATGGTTTTGTATGAAAACATAGCCACACAATCGTGGCGAAGGCACGAAGTCAACCGATCGGAGATGCATTAGGGCACAAGACGGACGCACGTCCATGCAGACAATCCGCATGGCGCTGAGGATTTTGGGTGTGCTACCAAGACCAAGCTATTGGCGTTGGAGAACCAAAAGAAGAAGCCGGAGAAACCAATCTCCAGTACTACAGACGTTCTTTCTTCACTTGTCTTTCCTTCCATGTTCTTTTTCACAGGTTTGTTCCTTTCGCCTTTGCTTCTCTCTGTTTTCGTTCTTTCTACATATTTGTCGAGGTTATAAATCGGGTTTCATACGGTGTGCGGGATCCATATCGGAAGTTAGTTGTTAGCTTAGTCTTACGGAAAAGACGGCAGAAAAGATAGGAATCCAAGGTTTTGCAAGTTCAAGTTCAGAATGAAACTTGAAGAAATGGAAAGGGTGAGATGCGTACACAAGGGAGGTGCATATATGTATGCACCAAGTAGCCCCTGATACACCATTTCGAGTGGTAGAACCGTTAGCTATGAGGTTGAACAGATACCTATAGTTCTTGCAAGTCCATTTTCTAGAACACCCTTATGGGACATTGAGCATGTCAAGAGGGTTGAGCGAGAGGGTTACGGCCAACGCACATTTGTTTACTGTCGTTGATGTCCCTGACGGATGTGTAACTACGACTTGGCTTTGACTTGCTTGGTTGTGGCTTCGATATCAGTCACTTAAGCCAAATCGGTTGCCAGTCACAGAAGCTTCACTCAGGCATGGGAAGCCTAGGTTGATAGAAGAGACGGGGGATAAGAACTGTAGATGAAAAGCAGAGAGGACGTGTAAAAGATCGGACAGAAGGTGGGGAGAAGATTGAAAACCTTTCGACCGAGGTCAAGACGAAAGAGACGGGAAAAAGAACAAGCTGGAGCAAAATAGGAAAAGAAAAAGATCGAAAAACTTGGCCGTAGGGTGGTAATCAGCTGATGCTAGACTTGGTTGACTATCCCCGAGTTAGCGAAGGTTCGAACCGTTGACCTGCCTGATCCATGATTCCCGTAGAGTTAGTTAGGTCGTATACAGAAGGTATTTGCTCCGGCAATAATACCACCACGACTAAGTCCAGTTAGCACCCGTTTAGCACGAACGGCAACCAGAACCGCCATGGGACAATCCACCGAGAGCCCGAGATGAAAAGGCAATATTAGTTGGACATTAGATGTTGCGCAACGCGGCCTTTTTCTGTTTGTGGGCTGCTGCGAGATTCGAAGATCACCGAGATCCGAGCGGCGTCAAGTGAATGTGATATCGGGAAGGTTTCATATGAGTGCCTTGTTATGTTTTATCAGGATGTTTTTGTTTTTGAAGCTCGGGGCGGTGGCCGCAGTAGGTTCACAAGCTCTTATTCGACTCGGTAATAGTATGATCTTCTCAAGCTCGGATGTGACCATGAGAAAATCGCCAGGTATGTCGTGCAGCAAATTTTATTTGGATCCTCTCTTTCGGAGCTTTGTACGTATTGAAACTGATCTCCTTGGCCTTGGGTCGTACCGTTGTAGATGGCCATTGACCATTCCCCAGAAATGAGTCTTGAACCCGCGCACATACAATCACGCACTGGCTCCCTCACACTTTTCGAACGTGGTGGCTGCATTGTTCTGATTCTGAACTGGAACGAGCCTCGGACGGGCTGCAGGGCCGTTGAACGTGGGCCAGTTGATCCGTGATCGTTCAGCCGGGCGGGTATGGTCGCCAAGGCGTGTACCTTGTGGTACTTGGGAATGCGCATGCTGATCGTGGTGGCCGCGTCGGACGGTCACAACGGACGGTGAACGCCAACCAACAAAGCCTCCGAATCTCTTTCCCTCGGGACACTTGGTGTTTGGGAACAGTTTCTTTCGGTTGCCGTGAAAGCGCACCATTGTATGACGATGGTGCCACGGGCGAAACACCCCCGGACTGCTTCCTGAAGTTTGGCGCCTCCAGACACCCAACCCATTCTTCATTCACGTCCCAAGAGCAGCAAATGTGGCACTTGTGCAGTCAGCAGCGTGGAAGCCAGATTGCCATTGCAGCAGGTCACCGGCGCAAGTTGCTACCGCTACCCGCAACGGCACGCGAGGCCAATGCAAAGCATATCACCTCTCCGCCGAGCTCCCGGGGGCCATGCGTCCTGCCATTCCGGGCATCTTCCCCCCCTGGTGTCCTCCTGGCCCTGGATTGCCTGATGGGGACTGATGGGCGTTCATGATGGACAGTGGCCCGCTACTGACCCGCTATCAGACGGGGCCGCCGGGGGTCTCAATGGGGTGCAATGGGTGATCCTCCTGCTTCCGAGTCCACCGCAAAAATGACCAGACCCAAGCCCCGAAACCCTGTGAATAATTGTCTCATTTTTCAAAACATGGGAACCAGATTGAGTGAAAAGGTGATCCGAGACAGCTGGCAACTCGGCCTTCCCCTCCTTTCGCCATTTCAGAAGCCGCACAAGCAGGGAAAACAAGATGAGGCATCCCCACCTTCTCATTGGCCTTTGTTCGCGTTTTCCCCAGGTTTTCCATGGAACAGGGGGGCAGCCAGGTCTGCCAGGTCTGCGCAGGCCAGGAGCGGGACTCAGCGGCGGGGACACCAAGGCACAGGCTGGCCGGCCGCTGGGCGCCCTGATTTGATTTGTTTGATTCGGCCTTGGCTTTTCCGCCCGGCTGCGAGCTTCCTGGAAACGCAGGAACAGGACCACGGCCGGCCACCCTAGCGGACACCACACACCCACCGGAGTGCTGCTGGGCGGCTTGCTGGGGGGAAGCTGCTGGGGGTGAACGATAGTTCGGACGGTCTTGTCTCCTTTCTGGCGCCAAAAGTAAACAAAACCCACTCAATCGCCTGGCACCACCCACGTCCGTGGTTCCCCCAACCTCCCATAACGCCCACCACCGCCTTTTCGATATCCACTCGCTCACCGAATAAACCACTCATTCGTCCGTCGGCACTCCTTTAAACGCACTCAAAACCTCGCCGAAGCCGCGCGTGAGCGAGTCCGCTTCGCCCGACGAGGAGCGTTGCGATTTCTGCTGGTAGGTGTCTGTCGCCTGTTGCATGACACGCCGCACGCAACCAGAATGCCGCATCGCCTCTCCTGCACGCTGACATGTTCACTGATCGACTCTCCTCACGATAGCGAACAGCAGAAGACACTAGCCAGCCTGGACCCAAGCAAGCCCTCCGCCGACCGATTTGGTCGCCTGCTGAGGTCCGCAAAGGCGCGATTCCGTTCGCACCTGCGACCCAAAAAGAACGACCAGACGAAGGCCGCCCCACAAAAGAAGGAATTTGTCAACTTCTCGAGACCGAATGCCATGGCGTCGTCCCGTCCACCACAGTCACCCGTCGTCGGCCCAGGCGGCCACAAACTGAACCACACCTCTTCGGCCGCTAGCATCAGCCGATTTGTCGAGGGATCCATGAACGACCGTGTTTCCGCCGCCCCACCGCCATCATACCTGGAGGATATGGACGTGGAGGAGTACGAGCGACAATTTGTTGGCACGCCAGTCACCGAACACGCCCCGACCATGCCAGCCATGGAGCGACACCACACCCGTCAGACGACTTATACCGCCTATACGACTTATGAGCCTTCCGCGCCTCCACCAGAAAACGAGCAGGAAGAACAACAAACGCCGGCGCAGCAGCCAATGGGCCACGGTCGCAGTAGGAGCAAGTTCCTAACGCCACTATGGGATGGTGTCCGCGAAAGGTTCAGCCTGAGTCGTAGCAAGTCTTGGGGAGCCATGGTGAGCGGTAAAGACGCGATGGGACGGCCCTCTCTGAACACCCAAGCCGACAGCCGGTCATCGATTCACCGTGGTCGAGGCACAACCATGACGGCGCCATGCACGCCAGCTGTCGAAACGCCGCCTCCGGTACCACCTGTGCCTGTCTTTAGAGGAGCAGCTGCAGCGCTGGCGACGCGCGATCAAGAGGCGGCGAAGGAAGCAGCCAAAAAGTTCTCGGCCGCCGATTACCCCACTAAGGAAGAGGTGATGGAGAGTTACAAGAACTTGGTGGCCTCGGGATTCTTTGAGCAGCACGCAATTCACGGCACCAGACATCCCCTTCGAGCCGCCCAGAGCGCGGGAACGGTGTTGGGTAACACACCGAACCGACAAGATAGTGTTGGCAGGGCTCGCGCCGCCACGACTGCTCTATCATCCCGTTCCAGTCGTCCCTCGCCAGTACCCAGCCGACCCGAGTCGCCAGCTGAGGACCTGAGGCCGTTTGCCGAACACCTGGCCCAGAAGCACCAGAACAATGATGAAAAGACGTTGCATGCCTTGTTCACCGGCTTCCATCGCAAGACAGCGTCAGTACCCGTTAACAACTCGATGGCCCCACCTCCTCTTCCCTCGCCTTATAGGGAAGAGCCAACACATACAATTGGTTCTGCTTTTGTAAACGGCTATTTTCCTCCACAAACTGATCCGGTGATTGCCCCAGACTCGCCTTCCCGCGGAACGAAGCGCGGCACTGATCCCAATGGTAACAACATTGAGACCAACGTCGATTACGGATCCGTCCGCAAGCTGGCCAAGAAGTTGCGAAAATCTCAGTCGAAGATCGAGTTCAATGAGCGACCCACGTCCCCAACCAAGCCGCGTACGTCCATATCAAGTTTCCGATCGGCCGCCGCATCCGTTATGTCAGCTCCAGTCGCCATGAAGAGCAAGTCGTTCATGTTCGGCTCCAAGGATAAGGGGAAGACCAGGGAGAGCATGGAGAGTAGGCCAACCACGAGCGCTACGTCGAAGGGCAACTTTCTGTCAGAAGAAGGCGCTGCCTCTTTCTTTTCTCCTCCAAGCCAGGCCCATGGCTTAGACGAGGCATTGTCCGTCAGCACTCCGGTTCAAAGGATAACCAAGGTTCCCAAAGGTCCGTCGTCCTCATCGTCAGGAAAGGGGTTTCTCGGCTTTGTCCGCAGCAGGCGTAACAGTGTCACAAGGGGCCATCGTCCGAGTGCGAGTGAAGCAACACCGATGACCACCAATACCTACGGACATGTCAATGGCTATCAGAGAGAGGAGGACAGAATGGATCTTACCAGGGACGGGGACGAGGATGATGCTATGATCATTGACTCTCCTGAACCCGAGTACCAACTGGCACCAGCATCGGAGCGACCAGAGACTCCTCAGCAGCGACCATCAACAGGGAACTCGGCAACAACAACAACACCCGTCAGCATACCCAGATTTCACTACCCGAAGCCGACACAACAGCCCCAGAGCTCATCGCCATTGAAAGCTAGGCCATCACAGCCCAATCGTGCGCCGCCACCAGTACCTGGATATGGCCTCGGTGACGAAGTGGTGGCCAAGAAGGAGAGAAACTCGGTCGACAACGGAAGTGTAAGTGGGATTGTCAGCCACCGTGATTCGGGCCTGGGCGAAGCAGGAGAGGATGTTGAGAATATTCACAGGGTATGGTGATTGAGAATGTTGCGGCGACGACGACGACGACCTCTTCCATCGAGCCATGAGCAAAGCGCAACCTGATATTGGACAACCAAAGTCGAAGTAAAAGGTTTCGCTTCAATGTGGCGTGTGTGAAGTGCGTCTGTGAAAAGTCGGCGGGACAGGAAAAGATGAAAATTCTGACTCGGGTTGAAGGGAAAGAGGAATGGAATACTTTCTCTCTCCCTTCTTTCCTTCCTCCGTTGGAGGTTCATTTTCATCCGTCGCCCCTGCCTGCTCCACCTCACAGCGCATGACCTACTTACTCGCATTGGATTTCATCGCATCGCTCCTTCCTTCAATTGGGATGACTCGCGTCAGATCATATCCTCGCGATGCTTCCCTCCCGAAACCCTCCTCGCTTCCCTTCCATCTTTCCACATGCAGCTCTGCAAAACGAAACATCTTGCCAAAATCGCCGCCGATCATCGGACCATACCATAATAACGTCCATCGTCTTCAATCATTTGTTCACGATACGGGTTTTCTTCGATTTTCTTTTACAGCGTCTTAGTTTTATGTTCGAACTTTCGGTACTCGAATCCTCTTACCGATTGATCGGCAGCGCGGCAAGATGTTTTGTTCACTGCAGCGGAAGATAACGAGGCACAGCAATGCAGTACCTACTACCTAGTGTAGCTATGCTCAAGGGCGCGGTGGTGGAAGTTGGTTAACTGCATTGGGGTGTTGGTGACTTGAGTTGGTCAGCTCTGGCTTCCTCCCCTTGTCACTTTGCTGTTTTCCTTTTCTTCTTCTCTTTTGGTTCTACTTGATGAGATATGACGATGTTATGACCCCCTTAGTTTCTTTTGTCTCTCTTTTGTCGATTTAGTGGTGTTTGTTTTCCTTTTTCTGTTACCCAGCCTAGCGTTTACCCCCCCCAAAAGGAGCGATGTGGGCTAAGAAGATGGAAAGACGAAAGTGAAGGTGACGATGGTTGTTATATTATATCCGAGGATGCGTAGGCATAAGATGTTTGGTATATAGGGTTGTACGAAGGTGGGATGTTTCACTTTGTTCTGACCTGGAACGGTTGGATGATTAATGTCCCTCGGTAGCTACAATTGATAGCGGTTTTTTTTTTTGTTTTTTTTTTTTTTTTTTTTTTTAGTTTTTGCTGAACGCATTGCAACAACTTGAACGGTCTTTACGTTGACACTATGCCCGTTTGCCATCTGTAACACCAAGTGAGCATTTCCTAGACATCGCAAAGCATTCTTCTGCGTCGTTTCACTTCCACCAAAAATCACCTAAACTAAACCTGCAGGTACAAGGGATTGCTTACTTCTCGTCTCGTCAGCATCAAATACGGCACTTGAACCACACCCACCGACCGCTCCGACACAGCGGTACAATCTAGGTATGTACAGTACCTACATGTACATGCAGCCCAGGACCCTGAAGGCCCCGATCGATAATTGACCGCTTGGGCGGGCGGTCCAGGTTTTTTTAAGTTTTTTCCCCGCTAAGAAGAATTTCCGAGCCGATTAAACTGGTTTTGGTAGCAGTTGTGTGGGGATTTTAATTGTATCTCTCGGACCGCTGGAAATTGACTCCGCTTTTTTATACTTTACTAAAAAGCTTTAAAATAGGGCTATAAATTTCTAAATAGAATTTAAACTCGTAATATTCTACCGTTTTCTTGGTGTTGGATTGCTGGGTTTTAAACCTCTAGAAATTGGGCGGTCCCGAGTATAATTAACGATTTTATTAGTATTTTGTACCTTATTAATTAGGAGGTATAATAATACTATAGCTATATATTATTAATGTAATTGAGTAGCCTTTATTTATATTATTAATATAGTACTACGTACTCTTCTAAATAGTAAAAGTTATAAACTACCGGGTATTATATATCCTAGTAATCCTATTGCAGTACGTAAGGAGGCTAAATCTCTATATAATAAATTAAATAAATAATTTAAAGATTATTTTAAAATAAACCGATTTACTTTTAATACCTTTTTAATTTAATTGAAAATTTATATTGGATTAAAATTATCGCGCTATTAAACGCTAGAATAAAAGTTTATAATTTATTTTTAAATCCTCGCGTAAATTTAATTTTAGAGAGAGGCGTCGTATAAGTTTAAAATTGTATAGAATACTATAAATTTAATTATAAAAGATATATTAGACTAATTCTATATTTTATATAAAGCGTACGTACGTTTTCTAGAAAATAGTTATTTAAATACTAAAATCGAATTCGACCCGAGGTTTAATACCTTTAATAGTTATATTAGTACTATCGACGGTATATACGTAGCGGTTTACGTTCGCAAATTTTATTAATAATAATTTTGCGATTAAAACGGTAATTTTATATAAAACGTATTCGCGGTAGTAAAGTTCGATCGGTTATTTTCGTATATATTAGCGGGAATAGAGGGATCGGTTAATAACGTAGTATTATACGCGTAAACTTTTGGTTAGTTGTTTCGAATATAAGAGGATTGGTATTATATTGTAAATACGGGGTTTAGTATAAAGTATAGTATTGTAGTCCCTTTTATTAACGTTAAATATTATTTTAAAGATTAGAGAAATAAGAATAAGAGGTTAAAGATTGTAAAAGAGTTATATAATTTACGTTACGTATATATCCGTACCGTTGTCGAATATATATTTAGAATTATAAAAAAGATGTAGAAGATTATAAGGATTATACCCTTCGAATATAATTTTAATAAATAAATTAAAATTGTATATATTATAACGGTATTCTATAATTTTATTATTGCTTAGCGACCGAAGGTACTATTAACCGATAAATAGAAAGTAGTAATAAAGGTAGTAAAACGGCGAATAAGGAGGGTTATTATTAGTAAAACTAATAAATAAATAAGGTATTATATTGCGCTAGTCGTATAATAGCAATATTAGAGATATTTGTAAAAGAAGGTAATAAAGAGAGTGGCTAATTTAAATTCTGATTTTTCCGACTTAAAATAATTATTTTATCGAATAAGAAGGAGGGGTGGTTATATATATAAAAAAAATAATAAAATATTAGATATTTGTATTATTATTATTATTATTGGATAAAATAGTATATGTGATAAAAATAATGAAATATTAGATATTTATATTATTATTAGAAATAATAAATTTATATAAAACTTTTTCAAAAAATAGAGTATTATTTATATAAAATTAAAAAAAAATCTAAATAATACGTTTACGTATATACCCCTCTACTTTATTCTATTCTACTCTATTCTATTATACCCCTTTCCCTTTTATTCTTTCTATTTATTTATATATATTTATTTTATTTCCTTCCTATACGCATTATACTTAATTGCGTTTATCGAATTAGCCTCCAAATAATTTATTACCTTTATTATCTCCTCCGCGGTTAATTTATTAATAAACCTCTTTTAAATATTTTTAACCGCAATTTCGAAAGTAATAATATTAGGAATACCAATTAGTAACGCCGTTATAATTACTATCGATTCGCTTAACCTATTTTTATTATTACTAATTTTACGTAGGGTAGTAGGCGCTCGTTTATATTTAACCGATATAAATTTTTCGATTAGGATAACGGTTTAATTTAAATTAATAAATTGCGTTTTTTTCTATATTTTAATCTCCTTCTTTTTCTTCTTTATTAATATTAATACCGTTTTTTCTAAAGTTTTAATTACCCTTCCTTTACTTCCTTCGTTATTTTTATCTTTATTATTATTATTATTTTTACTATTATCGGTTTCTTCGTCGGATTCTTTATTATTCGAATTGCTATTAACTTTACCCTTATTTTCTCCTCCGTTAATATTTTCCTCGATTTGGTCTTCCTCTCTACTATTATCCTTTATTTTTCGAATATAGTAATTGGAAGTATATTCCTTTTTAAAGACCCTTTCGTATACTTTCCGGTTCCTTAGCGGGGTTAAACGAAGTTAATTATAAAATTTGCGTTCGGTATTATAACGGGAGAAAAATTTATTCTATATTTCTTTAAAAATAATCGGTAAATCTATAGCCTAATCGTACCTAATACCCAACGTCGTTATTAATTTTTTTTAAATAATAAAACGCTTACGCTTAATATCCTATTTTTACTTTACCGCTTTAACTATTTAAAAATATAATTATATAAGGTACTTTTTTAAAGCCCGTTTTAATATATATTATTATACTTTATCGAATTTCTTTATTTTACTACTTTAAAAGTAACCCTTAATTTTATATTTACCGAATTAAATTATTATTTAATTAATTATTTTACGGGTATAAATAATATACTTAGGCGGAACTTTAGGAATAGGAGGCTTACGTACCCGAGGTTAATTAAAAGCGGTTCGTTTACGTTTATTAATAAGATTTTAGGTAAATTAAATAAATAGTTAAAATTCTATTAATTAAGTAGATTACTCTTAGGTTTTAATTAACGTAATCGATTATAATTAATTAGGTTAAATAGAAGGAAGAGGGTTAATAATTTAATTAAATTAAATTATATTATTTTACGGGGGGGTTAGCTAAATTAATAATTATTAAAAAGGTTAGCTCTTATTAGCGGGTATTTTATCGTCGTCGGTAATCGAAATATATAAATAGTCGTTAATAGAAAGGTTCCGGTTAAAAACCCCAATAGAGGATAGGTCGACCGCTTCTTCGATTATTTCGATTGGGGGATTTTCGTTATTATTATTTATAGCGGTGGTTTTAGCTAGTAAAAACAATAATAAAGCAATAATATATGAAGTCAAAACAAGCTTATGAACATTACGATATTATTACGTATTTAGAGCAAAGGCGGTAAGCCGGAAGCCCAGCAGCTAGACTAGAAACGTACAAGCTTACAAAGTGGATTAAGAATGCGGTATAACCTCTAGCGGCCTCCACTCTAGGACCTGTAAAGTTACAAAAAATCTAACCGCTGGCACAAGCGGTCCATTACCGATCGGGGCCTAGGGACCAGTTCAGTTCAGTTCAGTTCGGATCACCGAGGCAGCGGTGAAGTTCGGATGGCTCCGGCGCTTATCGTCAAAGAACGAAGAAAATAATGGACTAAAGATAGGAGCAATTACGTATGATACGTGTATAATGTTGTGTGCCTTGATGGGCTGGTGTTGCGAAAGTACCAAAAGTGAGGCTCCCCGACCCCGGTTCAAGACCAGCCAAGCGTATCCCTACACCGTCTGGTGCGGTGCGATGGCCTGTAGACATGACTTGATTTCAGCTCAGCTGAACTACTCTTCAGCCATCAGCCATGTCCCCTTGTCCTCCCTTTTCTTTCTCAATTATTTTCTTCCACCGCTCCCAAAACGGAGGCGTGAAGGGATCGGTGCTGAAAACTGGTTATACCATAGAGAAATAGCTAGTGCATCCGGTGCACTGCCGATGCCGCCGGACTTTCCCAACCCGGCGGTTCAAAAGTTGCAGGTTACACAGCCTATGTCTAAATCCCGGCAAGGCCCTAGATACACAGGATGTCCGTCATAGGTTTAGTCCAGCACTGGTACATAGTAATGACCATAGTACGAAGGATCTACGCCGCATGTCATCCCATCCCATCCATCGGTGAACTCCCCTGACCCCCTAAAAAGGCGATATGGCCGTTACGTTAACTGTGTTCTTGTTTGTCAAGTTCTAGGAAGCTGTTATGGGACTCATCCGTTCACAGATCAATCTAAAAAAGTTTTTTTTTTTTTTTTTTTGGGTTCAGTACGGTGACTATCTACCGTTACTTCACACAGTATCAAAACAAAAAGGCGGACGGCAGTCAGTACTCAAAGTTCAACGACCTCCTCGATGAGGTTGCTACTGGGTTAGTGTGGTGTTGTAGTGTAGATCATGCGCTAAATGGTGGAGTTTACAGACCGTAAAGATCCCGGGGTGCATACGTAGGCCAGGGTGGCGGCTTGTTGCTTGAAGTAATGGATGTGGACCCTATGGTGATGCTTCTGATCACGAGGGAAAAGCGAGAGAGGGAACTGGGAACAGGAAACCCACTCTAAGACTGTGTCGATGATGGAGATTGGTATCGCCGTTGAGATGAAGGGTTGATATTTATATGGTCCGGATGGTATCTGCTGTTCCCCATGGCCGGGTAAGTACCCATGATGGTGCATCCTCAGGCTGGACCTGAATGATCTCCAGTATCACAACATGCGCACGAGTGTACATAAAATGTGGCATTGGATTTTCAGAAGAAGCAGAGGTGAGATGTGTATCGTACAGCATACAAGGCTTCAACTTTTGTTGCGTATACAGAAGTTAAACACAGCAGCGCGAGCCGACGTTCTTCGCTTGCGCTCAAAACAGATGAGTGACGACATGAAAGTTCAACAATAAGCAAAGCCAAACCGCCTAACATGCTTAAATCCATCGATTCATAAAACTGCAAGCCATGATGCTATCTCGTCCGTCCTCGGCGGCCAGATTGGTGACAGATAAATCGACTTCCAAAAACGCCGTCTCCGCCGAAGTCCCGATGAGATTCCAAAAACACACAGAACCTGGACACCCAAAAGTAACAAATAATAAAACAGAACTCGACCTGCGGGCTCACTCCGAATCTCCTCGGCTCTTTTTTCTTTTGTTGGACATTTTTCGGATGTGTTCGCGCCCTTCCAAAACAAATGCCATAAAAAGCCCAGTTATTCATCCATGATTCCATCAACGTCATCAACTCGCACCATCCGCCCAATCCTAGGATATACCGTTTTGCGCCAACTGTGAAACGACAATAAGAAAGCAAGCAAAATACCAAACCCATACACGCGCAGCATATATAGAAATGAATCGCCACAAAAAGCACGCCAATAGCTCCCGAAGCACTTAGTTGTTCCTGTCCGTGGTGCGTTGAGGTCGGTAATTAGGCATTTCCTTAAACCACCCTTGAGCTTCATCATATTTATATGCATGGAATTCGATTCCGTAAGGCTTCGGCTCGATGGCATAAAGCATGCCTAACGGGACATCAAGATCGGCGATGGACTCCCTCGTCAAGTCCATGAAGTATGCCATAAGCACACGGCAAACCGAGCGGTGTCCGATGATGAGAACGTGGTCGGTGATGCGTTCGATTTCGCGTACCATATCACGCAACCTACTTATGACTTGTAGGTACCCTTCACCGCCAACACCAGGGTAGATATAGTGAAGCTTGTCCTTGGACCGCTTCTGGTACTCCTCCGGGTACTGCTGCGCAATCTCCTCGTAAGTCATGCCTTCAAATGTGCCGGCGTTGAGTTCGTTTAGCATTTCCCATTGCTTGACGTCGTAGTCGTCGTCGGCGTCGAAATATTCGGCAGATTCAATGCTGCGCTTGAGCATCGAAGTCCAGACACAGAAGTTCTTGTCGTCCAACTCCTGATACAACTCGGGGTACGGGGGCGTGTGGTCACCGGGCGCTGGGGGGAACGTCGACGAGGCGATCTTGTTCTTCTGCTCGATGAGCCATTCCTTCCGCTTGAAGGTGATGAAATTGTAGAGAGCCTGGGCGTAGTAGTGGCCACGTTCAGTAAGACCCGAATCGCCGCCGAGTTTGTGCAATTGGTTGTCCTGGCTCTGGCCATGCCGAGTAATCCAGATCTGCCTGGGTGCGAGGTTGAATGTCGTCAGGTAAGAAGCGATGCCGGCCGTCAGGAATCCTCGCAGTCTATGGTGGATAACTTTTCGGCCCACGTCGATCATCTTCAATGTTTTAGTATGAGACTCAAAGGGGAACGCCTAGATAAGGGGAAACCATACCTGAATGTACTGCAGGTCATTATCTTCTTCCCACTTCCCAAGCGGCTCGTAAGCACTTTCATATGCTTTAACACGCTCTCGGAAGTCTGCAAGCGACTTGTGAGGATCCTTATCCTTGTAGTCAGGGCCGGCAAGCTTCAGGCGCATATTTGCCTCCAAAAGCTGTGAATTGATTGTTAGTCCAAGGGTTCCTTAAGGCCTCAAAAGCACAATTGCCTTACATTCTGGTCGTGGCATATGCTCTCAATGAAGAGTATACCAAGTTTAGGCTCCCTTTGCTGAATATGCTCAACGATGAGTTTTCTTCGGTGGACATTGCTGTTTGTCGCATCAAGAATGCCGACCGATCCACCCTGGTGCAAGAGATAATTCAAAAGCTCATCAAGCGTGTCAATGGCGACCTGCTCACGAAGCTTTGCAGCAGTCTCGTTCTTGGGGTCGAAGAACTTTGCTGACTGATCAATTGGATCCTTGGGCGCTTCATCGCGGTGCTCGTTCAAGTCCAGGGATGTCGGTTCATCCTCCTCCAACGTAATCTTGGGGGCATCCTTGCCCTTTAGAAGGATAGTGGCTGCTCTCTTGGGTGCGTCGTGGGGATCGTGCTCATCGTGCTCTTCCGCCGAAGTCGGAGTGGGTTGATCAGGTTTGTGGGTGACGCCAGCGGCGATACGTCGGCGATTCCCCACATTGAAGATCTTTGTGTTATGTTGCTGCCAGGAAAGGTAGCGCTGAATTTTCTTGGTAATGTAGGATTTTCCTCTTGCTGGCAGGCCGACCATGATGATTACCAACTTGGCGGCAACATCTCGTTCGGGAATTCTGCCATCGGGAGACACCCTCGATCGTGTCATGCCCGGAATGTTGAGCGTTGTGGCATGCGGTCGTATCCTGGGCGTTACGCAGCCCGAGTTCTGTCGTATGGGCGGGCTATAGCAAATCACAATCAGCCTTTGTGACTCAATCGCGAACCCCACATCATCGCCAACTTTGATCGTTGGGATGCACTATGGGAGTACGCGCATACGAACTGTAAAAATGAAGCTTGAAAACAAAAGACAAGTTCAGCCTTATAATGCGGGGTGGGTTACACATACATTCGCGGCGATCCAGGAGCTGTCGAGGGGATGCTCTGGCTGTATGGAGAGTTGTAAGCTATTGGGTTATGCTGGCCAGTGAAACCAATACCACCAACACCACCGTCCAAGTCGTTCAGCGATCTCAGCGCATGTGAGAAGGCCACGGCGGGCGCGGGTAGAAGAGTGTCATGATGTTCTTTTTCTTGGCTATTTTGCTGGTTGTTGCTGTCTTGTGATTGTTGTTGTTTCGCGGGAGCATTGACAGAGATCGTCGGCGACGAAGGAGTGGTTGCGGCGGAAGCCATGAGTTGACCTTTCATGGCCAGTTTACGCAGCGACTCCGGGGGCGACGAGGTCCTGCCAAAGTCTTTGTGAGAGGGAAGAAGGTCAGCCGAGCTTCCGGAAGCGGGAGTGCAAGAGGGTGCAGAAGTGGTGTGAGCGTTGAGCAGATGAGAAGTAGCCTGGGTCTGCAAGAGAGCCCAAAGTAAATAGCTAGAAGGGTGGTGGTGTTGGTGATGTTGGAGCGGATAGTAACCTTTGGTGGGAAGAGTGCCGGTGGAAGTTGGTCTGTCGGGAAGATGTGTAAATTCGGGCGAGGACGATCGGGACTCGGATTGCGGTGTCATGGACGTCGGGGTGTCTGGCGGCGTCGGCGTGGACCACTTGCGAGTGCCCGTGGCTCGTGGAGAAGGCACGGTTGGAGAGTCCATCCAGATGGATCTTTTTTGGAGACGGTGGTGAAGTGGCCTGGGTGGTGAGCTGCGGATTGACGTATTTGGCTTGGGCTGTTGCGACCAAGAGGGTCGAACTGGCTGCGTTGGAGTGTGCGAGGACGTGTGGGCGTGCCACTACAGGGCGAAGGAACGCTTGGTAGGGTGTTTGGGTGTGGTTCAATCCAACCTTTTGGGGTTGCTGGCTGGGGTCGATGACTGGAGCTGGAGCAGGCACTTGTTGGATGGAGTCGATGTTGGGGGCGCAACCGTCTTTTTATTATTCCAGGCCAATCAACTTGGGTCTTGGATAGAGCGTCTGAAAGGCCGGGGTGGCTGGACCTGGGTATCGACGTAGATCTGGGTCAATGAGCGAGAAATCTCTTTCCTCAGTACACTCAGCAGATCTCAAAGTCAAAAGGCCGAGCGGCGGCGACGAGTATTTGTTGTGCTGAACTGTGGTTGTTGTAATAAGTGATATTTTCTTGTGGTGGTGTCCTTGATTGGAGGGACCTCGAAGTTTGGAGAAGGAGAAGCTCAGAAAATCTGAGCACCGGTCGGCAGATACAAAAACGTTTATAAGAGGCCAAAGTTGCCACTAAAAATGTCGGACATAAAAAGCCCGATGAACGGCCAGGCGCGACTGGATGATGATAAATGCGGTCCTTTCAATGTGCATACTACAATTTTTTGAGTTTGGAGCATGGACAGAGGGGACCAGACCTGCTCCCGCGTGGAGAAATATCTTTCAAAAGGTGGATGAAGTCGTCAAGGGCTCCACTATTTTAGACGGAGACCCTGGAGCCGGCAGGAGGGACTTGGAGGGGTGTCGACGTCTGCGGTGCTGCAGGTGGACGTCGTGCGTGGGATGCACTTCCTGTTAGGGCCGGAGGGCCTTTTCTTGGTGCGGCTGGCGGCCCTCGCGCGCGGGTGCTGTCAGTGTCAGGAATGCGCTAGCAATGGGGTGACCCTCCGTCCCATCTCATCAAAGGAAGAAAAAACCTGAACTTGTGTCTGTTGAATCATCTCACCACAACCATGAACCGCCACACTGTACCCAATGACGACTGCTGCTCGTCCTCGCCAGCGCAACAGCAACAGCTCTGCCGGGGGGCTGCGCAACGCCAAGCTCACCTTGAAATTAACGCCGTTCCACGCAACGGACAGATGACGGTTAGAGAGTCGGCTGTATAAGTCGATCCAGCTCGGATCGAACCAAGGCTGACTGCTTTTGACACGGAACCGCAATCAGGTCGAGTATGACTGCGGTCTTGTCTGCGACACTGTCAAAGGCTTGGCTGCTTGGCTACCTTGTGTGTGTTTGCCAGACTGACTGTACTCGGAGAGGTTCTGGGTAATGATGATGATGCTGATCTCGGAATTTGGTGTTCTGAAACTGATACACCTTGGAGATTTTGCCAAGACGGCGACACGGGGGGTGCAAGGGGCGTCTTTTATCCCTTGGCCAGAGACAGCCGATGCCCTTCTCTGGCCGGTCTTTATCAGCATGCCATGGACCCGGCCATCTCTGAGTCGACTATCGGACATCAAGGCCCATGGGTGACACTTGTGTGCAAAGAACAAAGGCTGTCGTTGTAAAGAGGCGCCATCCACCACCGCCAATATCGAGGTGTTATTGGCCAAGAAGCCCTGCAAACAGGAGCTTTACTACAGAGGTCCATGAAAGGGACGCAGTCATTGCCAGACGCCTTGTTGGAACTCAGATGGAGGTTAGGACGGATATGAACACGAATATAAAAGGGTGCGGATTGGTCCTGGCCGCTTTCTGACCGTGGGTGGTGGCTTCATTCCTTTTCGGAATATCACCACGCTTTGTCCAAAGTTTTGGGACCACGGGGAGACGCAGCCTTTGGCCGTGATGGATGTCATCCGAAATTTTGGCCACGGCCAAGCAAAGGACAGGTAGAACTAGAGATTCTTTACGATATTTGTCATGCTGGTTTCTTTTCGTCGGTGAGTAACTCCGTGGTTCTCCAAATGTTTGGCGCTCCGGCCCTTGTTTGAGACCTCAAAGGTCAGCAACTCGATTCGATGATGATGGGATCCGGCTGGGCGGTGCCACAAACTGGGAGATTTGGCGGCTCAGCAGTGATGCTCCCCATCTTCGTCCGATGTCTCGTCGAGATCGCCAGGAGGATCGTACTTGTGCTGAATATGTGAAAAACCGTGTGGAAAAGACTTGGTCCGTCTTCGGAGTTCCCATCTGCAGAGTCCGTGCAGAGAATGTGCGTGCGTGCCACTAGGTAGAAGTATGTACGTGCGAGCGTCAAGAGATCTGTACAGAGGCTGATATGACGCGGAGAAGGGATAAAAGTGCCGTTGTACAAATAACGCAGTCCATGGCTAAGATGATGCAGAGGGAACAAATCCCCATGCTGTCCATCATGGGAATCGTGCTAAAGGGGAAATAGAACCCGTCCCAGATGATGATTGAGTGGCCGGGAAATTCTACCTCAATCTCCATGCCATCTTGCAGGTGGATTTTACTTTGCAGTTTGTCCGCTGTTGCCGATGTCGTGTCCCTGCTGCCTGGCCTGTCATCTCCCTTGGGCTTTACCATAGACAGCCAGTTTGAGGGAAAGTGAGGATCAGGGAGAAGGATTGGAGGTCCGAGATGGACGAGACTGGTGTATTGCGACTTGTTGCGGGTCAGAATGTCAGGCGGCCATGGTCGATGGCATCCAAGTAAGATGGCACGGATGGACCCCCACAGGCCAGCGCCATCGTGCTGCACGACAGCGGAGTGTTCAGTGTAAACATTGGATGACAGGGCGCCACAAGGTCTGGTGCCGGTCATGATGAGGATGGTGATGCTACCACATCTCACACATCCGCACAGGGTACCTCTAAGAAGCTTGGCTAGCTTGGATTCATATTGGTTCATCTTGGGTATTCGCTGTGCTCGAGAATGATCGACGGGAAGGACGATGTGGCGGCACCCGCTTCTGCAATTGCCGGAGTCAAGGTCTTAGATTAAGGCAGCTTGGCAGCGCCCGGAGTTGCCAAAAGGATGGTGGTTATTTGACTCGCCAAGATGGCTTCCTCTTATGCCAGTAGAGGTATGAAGATGTCCGTTTGAGATCTTCAGGTTGAGAGTTGAAGCCACGAATGGGCGAGGGGGTGTACTAGGTAGCGGATGGATAACTGAGAAGTAAGGATCGATCAGAGTAAGTTGAGGTGTGCTAGGTTTAGAGGTACACTGTAGGTCCTTGATCTTTGGTAAACATTTGAGAGGAGAGAAATGAATCCAGTTGTTACCTCTAAGGTAGTCAGGACCTCTCTGATAATAGATTATGGTAACAGCTACCACGTATCAAAGAGACGGTCACAGCGAGAAAGCAAGCTGTTCCCTGTGTTCCTTACATCCCCATCCTGTCTTAATCATCTGGTCAATGTAAGCAGCAACCAGAGAGGCTCTCCCGTTCTTAAAGCTCGCTGTGAGGTAACCATCCCAATCCTATCAGATTCGCACGGGCTGTGTGCTCGACTCTTCATTTGTTGCCTTTCGACCCGGTATCTAAGTGCTTTCTGCTTGAGGTTTGGTCTGCACACTCTGCATAAATCGCAACGAACGGCTCTCATTCCATGGCGAAATACTTGCCTCTACATAACGTCTGGCGGCTCTGTTGGTACTCACAAGCATCCAATGTTGCTGCTGATTGATATGCCTCCATGAAGGGACCCCGCAGTGTGCAGACTGACGAGCGCAAAATAGTGGGACTTCCACATCACATGGAAGATATTTCTGACCAATAGCAGGCAGCAATGAGCCATTGCCCTCTCGGTGCCTGCCGAAAAAGCAATTGCTGGCTGCCGTTGTCCTGGCGGGAACCCCGGTCCCGGTCTGCGCCAGTGTTGCAGGTGGAAATGCGGACGAAAGTCAATCGATGATCAATGTTTGCGGGCACCGGCCCTTCTGTGACGCGGGGTGGCCCTGACCTGACTCCAAATGCAGTGTTCGGGGAGTCGCTGCGGACGGGACTGCGGTAAACCCGGATAAATCGACTGTATTCGATTCCAAAACGACTGTGTGGGGCCCATACAAATCGCCAGCCAAGACCAAAAAGCTTAGGATATCTTGGCATCAGTATCTCGCGGGCGCAACCATCACCAAGTCCTTACGAAGAGCATCATTTTCAACGACGACAACGAGGCCCCAAACCGATCTTTTTCGAAGCGCTCAACTCTCATTCACACGCGGGGGCCTCTCACCGGCCCCCTGCACCCCCGGAACTAACCCTAACCACTAACCCTAACCGCTAACCCTAACACTAACCTTGGGGCCGCCCGTGAGAGCGACACAGTCGATTTATCCAAAGCACACAGTCGATTTATCCGGCTCGACTGCGGTGGGCTGTCCGCTGCCCGCTTTGAAGTGGGGCATTATTTTTTTGTCAATCGATGGATGAGCCCAGTCCGGTCCCGACCCAGACGGCGACACGACCTACCCGATCACGGGCAACACGCGCGCAAACGGGCAACAAGCGACGGCAAGCTGTGAAAGTGCATCTCAGTGCTTGACAACATTGCACTGGTGGCAGTTTGCTTGCTTAGGTTCCCTTCCCTTGCTCGGCTTCCCACTTGGATGACAACGGCCAGGCATTGTCTGCTGTTCTTTCCCGTCTCCAAACCCTCATTTGGTCTTGCTGGACAGGTACATTCTAGCCACTCTCACTCTCACCACCACCACCACCACCATGGTTCCCTTCCTTCTCTGTCAATCCGTCCAGTCTCGCTCATTTCAAACCTGATTCATCAAGCACTTTTCAGGTCTCTACCAATACCCTGCCAGTTTTGTTCGACACTCTCTTCGGCCTAGCAATTCCAACAACCAGGCTCTCCTCTCTTGCGACCCGGCGGCCACCACACAAGTACTTCTACAATCAGACTTCGAACGATCCCTATCACATCTCCGGTCCGGCTGTTCACGAAAACGACTCCGAACTCTTGTACGCTCCCTGTTACCTAGCCGGTCGAATTACCCACATACGCATTTTTTTGGTCAAAGAGCTCTACATAGTCTCGCCAAGATGCCACACGAGGACAAGTCTATGGCAGCAGTCCTTGCTGCACAGGATCCCATTGTCCAGAGCCTCGTACGCGAGGAAGTCGACCATGGCGTCCTGATACCCCTCAAGACAACTCTCGAACTGAGAGATGACCACGTTACGGGCCGGGTACTGATTACCCGAACTCCCGTCAAATCGGCGAACCCTACTATCAGGTATGTATGCTCCTTGCTGCAGCCTCCCAAGCCCCCGATACCTCGCCGGGTCCCACAGGCTGACGTCTATTGCAAGCCTCTTGCGCGACATGCTACCTGAGGAAATCGTTAAGGGCGTTCCACATCTACGCAGATGCGCCAAGCCAGGCGACCTACCCGCCCATCTCAAAACCCAATTCATGAACGAGACACCCCAAAGCCGACAGATCCACACGGGCAAGTCGAACTGGATCTACATTATCCTCGGTCCCGAATCCCAGCTGTCGCGTGACGAGCTGGTCCAGGCTCTCAAGACGGTCGAGGGCCTGGAAGAAGACATCTTCATCCGCAGCGTTCCTGTTCCCATGGTCGCCCCAACCTCGCAAATTCAAGCCGCCATGTGGTCCCAACATTTCTGGCCTACCCTATACCGCAAGAATAACCCTCTTGGACCGCATCCCGCCATGGTATCCCGAAGCACAGAAGAGATCACAGACGATGCTGCGATATGGATGACACTCGCCCACCAAGTGGCCGAACAGAGCCAGGCCGCTGGTCACGGAGAACCCATGGGAGCTTGCATTGTCCAGCGCGAGGAAGGCAACAAGGTCACCCTTGTGGCCCTTGCCGCTGACGCTCGTTGGCGTTGCCAGGGAAAGACGGGATGCACTGGAAACCCTATGGCGCACTCTGTGCTTCGTGCCATCAGCATGGTTGCTCAGAAGCTAGTGCGTGCCGAGAACAAGAGGACCGACACGTTCCAAACCCCTATTCTCGAGTTTGAAGCCTTCCAGGACAAGCCTCTTCTGGACGACGAGCAAAAGGTCTTTGAGATCGATCATCCGTCTCCTGATGGGTACCTCTGCCACGGGCTTGAAATGTACCTTACGCATGAGCCTTGCGTGATGTGCTCCATGGCCATCCTTCACTCGCGTATGGGCAAGGTCGTCTTTCGTCATCGTATGCCGTTGACGGGCGGGCTCTGCGCTGAGAACCGTGGCAGCGATCACCCATCGCTTAATGGGGCGGATGGAGGTCGTGGACTTGGCCTATTCTGGCGCCGGGAACTCAACTGGAGCTTGGTGGCTTGGGAGTGGGAGTCGAACGGTTGCCTGAAGCCGCTGCCGGTCGACCAGATGATTCATGCCTGATGGTGCAGTGAAAGAAGGACGTGGAGTATGTCGCATGTCGTATTATAGGGAACTGTTATAATCTCTCGTGGGGTAAGCTTTGGTATTCACATGTTTTGGGGTTTGCGGGAACAGAAGGCAGAGGAATTAGGTAGTCCTCCCTGTCGTCTCTGTCGGATTTGGCATTATTGAACAGGCATTTTTGAGCAAAGAAAAGGGTCGCAAAATGGGGGGGGGCAAAGGTTACGGCGTTTATCAAAGGTTTCATTACCTCGTGTCCTGTCAAGTTAAGCATCAAGTTGCATGGTAGCGAGAGCCCGCAAGCCTGCGTTGTTCAAGATCATTGTCGTTATCGGACTGGCCATTCTGGTCTAATGAGGGACAGATTATTTGCTCCTGTAATATTGCATGGATGGTTTCGCCTTGTACGATTGAAAGACTTAGCTCGGAGTCATCACTGTCAATGAGGGAGAATAAACTCTTATTCTCTCTCGTATTTTGTTGAACTGATGTGTTTCTTGTCCTTGATTGCTTCTTTGAAGACCAAGATGGTATCTGGTTGGAGTTTGGAGGCGTATCTGTTCTTATAGCCGATGTCTCCACATTCCCCTGGTCTTGACTTGGGGTACATTTTCTTTAGACCATGCGGTCCACTCATGTCGATGTTGCGATTGGGCCGAAGCGTCATCAGAACATGTAGACAGCCAACAACTTCGAAAAACTTAGGGAACCTGTATTGTGACCTCATTTCTACCTCATCGTCTTTTCTCGGGCATACTCTATACCCACGCTTCCCGGTGCTTCGTGCTGACTGCAAGGCGAGGCTCTGCCGATCATCCCAACTGGTTGACGGCCGTATCAGATTTGGGACGAACTCACTGGCTTCCACTTGCAGGTTTTGCCGACGGTACATGACTTCTGTGCAGTGGGAAACAAGCAGGGCCGTCCCGCTCCGGGGTTAGCACTAGCGACTCGGTGTCGCTACAATCAAGGCCTAAGTAGCCTCACGGGTCTCACCGGATCCTGCTATCTCTAATATTTTGTGCTTCTCCAACTACAAATTCCTCTCCATTTCTTCCTCTCATCATAGAAAAGGTCGCACACAAGTGACAGGGAGGCAATTGTCTGCGACGGAAGCCAACAGCATATCACCTGCTGGTTTTACTGAGGACACTCTTCATTATCTCAACTTCTTGCTTATTTTGAGCGCATTCTCTTGAAAAGTCCCTTCATCCGTATCACGGACCTCACCGCCGACGACACCGCCAATCTTTGCACTGCAAAGAAGCCGAGAACACGTCCATCTCAAGAGCTGGATAGTCGGTTTCCCGGTGTGACTTTTCGTCCACAAGCTGGCAAACAAAGCTCATTCCCATGATCAACTCTGTCGATACTGCCTTCCTCATCGAACAAGTCTTCTTCTCGATGGCTCAATAACACCTGCCTTACATTGCCGTGCAGATATCCAGCCCGGTTGACATTGACTTAAACAAACAAATTCTACACGTCGTTGTAGATATCGAACCACTCAAGGACTCCATATAAATCTTGAAACAAGCTTTCGGGATTTGCGATCATCGTGCTTGGCTTTGGGCTTGGCTAGGAGTCAAAAGTCTTGGAAGTCTTAGCATAGGTCTTGGAAGACCCCCGAATTTCAAGATGCCAACCTTGGCCATCACCAACTTCAACATCGTATTAAGCGTCCTGGGAGGATGGATCTCGCTCTTTGGGCTGGTCTCATACCTCTGCAAGGAGAGCTACTACATGTCTGAAGCTTGTAAGTTTCGATTCCGCCGAATTTTCAACCGCGCACGACCACGTTTTCACTAACATGCTGACTCGGAACTGTACATAGTCATCTCCCTATTGGTAGGCGTTGCATTCTCCCCGCATGCTGCCAACTTCATTCGCCCTCTCGTCTACGCCGGCGGTGACCCTCTCACCTTGCAGGAAATCACTCTCGCATTCTCCCGGCTCGTCCTAGGGGTGCAGCTTGTCCTTGCTGGCGTCCAACTTCCCAGCCGATACTTGCGCCAACAATGGCGCCCATTATCTGCGTTGCTCGGCCCTATCATGGCAATGATGTGGATAGCAACCAGCTTGCTCGTCTGGGCTCTCGTGCCCAGCTTCGGCCCCGACGGCATAGGGTTCTTGAAAGCGCTGGTTGTCGGCTCCTGCGTGACGCCTACGGACCCCGTCCTCTCCAACGTGATCGTCAAGGGCCGGTTCGCCGATCACAACGTCCCCAAGGAGCTGCAGCGGATCATCGTCGCTGAGTCCGGCGCCAACGACGGACTCGGCTACCCCTTCCTCTTCTTCGCCCTGTACCTGATCAAGTACATGGGGCACGACTACCCCGGCGACGGCGCCGGCGCCGGCAGGGCCATGGCGCTCTGGTTCTACGAGACCTGGGTTTACATCATCATCCTGTCCATCGTCTACGGCGCCGCGGTCGGCTGGCTCGCCAAGGAACTGCTGCACTGGGCCGAGGAGCGCAAGTTTGTCGACCGCGAGAGCTTCCTCGTCTTCGCCATCTCGCTGGCGCTCTTCATCACCGGCACGTGCGGCATGATTGGCAGCGACGACGTGCTCGCGTGCTTCATCGCCGGCAACGTGTTCACCTGGGACGACTGGTTCCGGCTTGAGACGCTCGACGACTCGCTGCAGCCGACCATCGACATGCTGCTCAACGTCACCATCTTCATGTGGTACGGGGCCGTGTGTCCCTGGGACAGCTTCCTGCACAACCACGCGGGCATGCAGATCTACCGGCTCATCGTGCTCGGAATTCTGGTTCTTCTGGTAAGGCGCTTGCCGTGGGTGTTTATCGCGCACAAGATACCCTGGGGCCGGAAGATGATCCCCCAGATCGAGGGCACGAAGCAGGCTATATTCGTGGGCTTTTTCGGGCCCGTGGGCGTCTCAGCCATCTTTTACCTGTACATCACGCTCGAGTTTCTGAGAAACATGATGGAAGGCACCGACGGAGGCGAACCGCGTGAGGACGTCCGAGACTTGGCGGAGACGGTGCAGGTGGTGGTCTGGTTCATCGCCGTCTGCAGCATCGTCGTTCACGGCCTTAGCATTCCCGTGGGCAAGCTCGGCTTCCATCTGCCCCGTACGCTGTCCAAGGGTCTGAAGAGCGGCACCGCGACACCCACTCGTTCGGTGGTTCTTCCGGATTCCAGGCGCTCCAGCGGTGGACCGTTGCCGTCGTTCAACATTGGTAGCAGGGTAAACACCCTCATCACTGGCATCCGGCACCGGCGATCACGGGACGTGATGGACGATGCGGAAAGAAATGGTGAAGTCAGTGATAGCAGTCAACAAGGAGGGATTCCGTTGACGCGACCCGTTTACAAAATCGGTGGAACGATTATTCGCAATCCACCTACCAACTCTGACACCGACGCCGCTGATCCAGAAATGCAGGAGCAAGGTGTCGTGACCATTGTCAATGGTAAAAACCCATCTCCATCCTCTGCTAGCTCAAGCAATACTACTCTGGAAGAAGCAAAACGGGGGAGAGGTGTCTCAACTACACCGGCAGCTCGCGAGGCAGTGGCTTCCAAGTCTCATAGCAGAGCGCCGGGCCGGTCGATAAGATTTCCGGATGACGACGACAACAGCGACGGAGGTGTTGCCGGGAGCGTGCCGACGCTTGTGGGCGAGAATGCTGCTACTGCTACCGCTGGTGTCAAGCAATAGGATTTCAGAATCAGTAGGTCTCGAGGGGGAACTGACGTGTCGTTTAGCTCGAGGTCAGGCTAAGGGAGAAAGTGGCAGATCGAGGGAGTTGAAGGGACGGAGGGTGGATCTGACGTTAGGGTTAGTGAAAAGGGGTTTGGGATGGTGAAGAGATGGAAGCCATGTTTGGGAGTATAGTGTGGATGGCGAAACCCTGTATGGCCAGCAACGTAGCGGGTGATGGTCGAAACATTCAGGACGGTAGAAAGGAAGAATGAACGAAAGAAATTATAGAAATTAACGCAAAATTCTGGTGCACCAATACCCTGTCCATATTCTCAGCCTTGATCTCGGGGTGTGATGAATATCTTATCTCCCAAATCCGGCCCCGTGGCGGCTGCCATCCGAACAAGTCTTACAAACCCCGCACCCTCCCGTCCGTCCTCCTCCGATCGGCCGCACCCGGACCCGCACATGAACCGCGCCCCGCTCCACTCATCAACCGGGCCGGTTCCGATGAGCCGGGCCATCTCGGTCTAACTCCCGACTCCGCAAATATGGTCCGGATTGTTTTAGCCGATCACTAGGCCAGAGTGGTGTCATTTATATGGTTTGTGTCCGGGTTGCGGAGGGGGTGGTGACTAGCGGCATCGGATTTTGGTCCCTAGATTCTCGTTTCTGACATTCCCCTCTTGTGGATTTTTTTTCTTGTGTTGGTGTTGCAACCTCAGCTCTCTGAATTTTGCTGTTGTTCTGGACATTCTGGAACGGTTGGCTCGCTGCGTTCTAGACTGCGCAACATGCAAGATAATCGAGAGTTAGACGGAAACGGGAATAACGGCATCCTTTTTCTGTCCTGTGTCAACCACTGCATGTCATCTATGCTATCTGCGTCTTGGGACAGCGTGGGAAAACACCGAAAGATGCGAGAGAAGGGCAACAACTGGTGAGAAAATGTGATGGATCAGCGTTGGTGCGGCGGCGTGCGTGGTTAGGTACTGCTGCAGTTTTTGACAGTTGGACGCAGGTGAAGCTCTCAGCATCAACCCCATCGGCGCTGTGACTCAAGGATTTTGAGAATCTTGTTAGCTCGAGATTTGGGTGTGAGATCTATTGTACCCTCCTCTTTCTCTTTTCACTCTCTTGCAGAGCTTGGCGAGGGCACCAAGGGCAAGTCGAGCTGGAGTAGAGTTTCCGGCACGCCGCGCGGCAGTGTAGAAAGAATCTGACAAGATGTTTCCGTTGCAAAGACCGCAGACAGACTCGCTGCCCAACAGCCAATATTGTCTCCACCATGAAAGGAGACGACGATTTTTCAGTTCTTTGGATCTGTGAGAGATGACTGGAGGTGAACCTCTTCTCTGGTGGACTTTGGTGAGGAGAAACAGAAAAAGGTAAGCTGCAGAGCACGGGCCACATCTGCAAAAGATATCCATAAGAGAAAAGTGGCTCCAGCCAACGGGAAGCTGATTTTCCAACGGTTTCATTCGGCTCTTCTCCGTCGACAGCTATGAAATCTTGAAAGACCAAGTATGAAGAGTTTTGGAAAGATAGGGCACGTAGGCCATGGTTGTAAGCCCAACTTATCGAGTCTATGATGCTATAATGTTTGATCAAAGTTGCCGTCGTTGACCCCGAAGACTTTCAACGCCGGCCTGTCACTTTTCGGTGGAGAAACAGACGTTCGGATGGATCCAAATCGCTTCCAGGTAGGTTGCGAACTTGCGCTGAGTCTGACATGGCTCCAAGGCCAAGCCAGCCAAGCCTATCTGGTCCGAGCAGGGACAAGAGTTCTTGTGTTGCACCGGCTAACCACTTTGCATCTTCATTTTGTCATCTCCTTCGAGAGGAAAATGCTGTGAGCAGAAAAAGGAGGGAGATAAAGTGCCGTGCAATATGGGCGCAGTACGACCTGCCGGCTGGTGATACCTGCAAAAATGAATGCAAAAGATAAGGCAAGAGGATGCAACTAGAGGTAATGTGATGAATTGCTGCTGCCTCCATGTAAGAAAGGTCCACGTAAGTTGGCTGGTTGATGTGTGCATAATTGGCTAGCGACCTAACAGACAACCATGCTGCATTGGTGACGTTCTGTTAGTGACGGGGTACCCACAAACAATATCCACTGCACAACCAGCTCAGTCATGATAGGAATGGATTTTTCCACTTGCTCTGATAGCGCGTCCCCTGGAAACTCCCCTCTTTTTCGCTTCAGGTTCATTGCGCAGTTCATCGGGCTTCGTCGACCTCCCGCACCAGCCCACCATTTTGGCACACTTCCCTTCCACTTTCGAGTCCGTCCCCTCTTCTCCCAAGTTCCCAACTCATCATTGGACGTGATCCCAGACCCGAGCCCAGTCAGTCCTTGCCTGTCTACCGTCAACGCAGGCCAGTCACGGTCCATGCCTATCTTCTCCAAACCCATTGGATTCGCAACCTTCCAGACTCTGGGGCCAGCAAAGTGCGAGTTGATTCCCTAGACTCGATCCCGTCCAGTCACCCAAAACAGCATTTGCCTCTCTCCGCCGTCCCGTCGTCTCCCACCAGAAGCTGGAAACACCAAAATCCAACCATCTCAACCACCCGACACCCACCACCTCCCCCAGTCTTCAATCAGCCATCGACAGCAGCACCGTAGCCGGCAACTGCGCGCCCCTTGCATCTCGCGTTACCTCAAATATCTCTCGTCGCAACATCGACCGTCGATTACCGAATAATCCGTCGTCCCTTTTTTTTGTCGCTCGTCCCGTCGCCGATTGCGCTTCTTTGCCCGCCCACGTCTCTCAGGTCTTCCAGCTTGCTCTTCCCGCTTCGCTCAACAGTATCTGCACCGTCAATTGGCCGCCCGCTTTCATTTTCGCTTACCGCCTCTCGACCTCGATTTGCTGTCCGCGAAACACATCGCTTCTTGCGCCATCATCCCACAGTCTCTGAAACTCGAACAACAACAAAGTCTTCGATTTTCGCCTTTATATATTCGTCGTGATCGTCATCTCGTTCGGGGGACACATTGACTTGCTGCACTCTCGCAACCCACGACCGCGATTCTGCCCTGCGCCGCACGGAAGCAGATGGTAACGGCCTGCCACGAGGCCCGCCGCGATTAGGAGCTCCAGTCCCAACAATATCAACACCACGTGTTCACAAGTGTCATCCCATCCTCGACCGACGCGCTAGAGTTCATTCTATCTGATTCAAGGCCGAATCACGACGGGTGCCAGGAACAGCCACGCCGGTTGGCTTCCGCAAGCTGTTCCATCGTAGCACATCATCGACACAATTTTTGCTCATCACCACAGACAAAAGCCATGCCGAGCTTCAATAATAACAGATCGGGGGAGAACGACTTCACAGAATTTCTAAACGTCGATGGATATCAGCCCTGGTCAACCCAAGAAGCTCCCGATGGCGCCCTTCCAGGTCCCGACTTCAATATGAACCAGGCATGCATCTTCGACTCCGACAGTATGAGCCCTGCTGCCAGCCTATACGGCGCATCACAGTTTACCGAAGCTTCACACTTTACGGCCGAGAACACCCCGTTCGATATCGACCAGCAAATAGACGAAAATTTCCAAGACGGCTACCGATCACCCCAGATGCAGTTCGCTTCGCCAGACGTTCAGACGAGCCCAGAGTCAGCACCCGCCACATCAAGAAATTCCATGTCTTCGTCATCGACATCCATGGACAGTCTCACTATTGATCCTTCCGATATTAAGCCGACCGAGGTCACACCAGCACACACCAACGAATTCATGGCCAGCCCGTACGACAACAGTCCAAGCCCAGTTGCTTCAATGCGTGATGCATTATCACCACAAAACCCACGCCATCCACAACCCTTGATGCCATACGTGGCGCCTGAACAAGCTCAGAGGGTGAGTGATGCTATGATTTGACTTGGTGTCCAGAGATTTCTAATTACCTTCGCAGCATTACTCCGTAATACAACCCGATGCTATGGTAACGGATGGATCACAAGAACAAGGCCCTGGGATAAACATGGCGACTGCCCAGCATATGGCGCAGGTCATCCCGGGGCCAGTTGCTAACTTACCGATGCATGGCTTGCCAGCGCAGTTCATGGTCCCGGCCTCACACTGGCCAGCAGCATTCACTTATAGCATGCCACATATACAAGCCGATGGTCGGGGAATTTCTTTCATGCCGCACGGGATGCCCATGAATATTCCCCAAATGCCTAGCGGTTTTGGCGGTCCTCCCTATCACCTGGACGTTTTGCTCATGGACAGGATGCGAAAGAAGGATGGAGCTGGAAACGCTAACGGAGAGGTCGAAATTCCCAAAATGAGAGTTGAGACACAAGCCAAGTATAGGCTCGCTCTTTTCCCACTTCCACACGGCGTCAAGAAGCTTCATCTTCCGACACAATACATCAGCAAGGTCAAGCAAATGGCTCGACCTCTTCCTCCGCCATCACCAGAGAGACTGGAGTTACATGCCGTGGTTGTTTGCACCAGCGCAATGGAGAACCCCGATCTAAAACAGAAGGCCCTGATGCGAGCCCGCTTGGGTGCGCAACGTCAAGTGAAGGGAGAGCCGAAGCCGGATAACGAGGATGAGCTACCGGGCCACGATGGTGGTGAGATCCGAATTTGTCAAAAGTGTATCAGGCGTGAGTCGAAGCGAGCTGGGCGGAAGAAGGTAAAGAACGTGGAGGAAGACGAGTATTGGCGATCCTTCGAATCCGACAGGATCATTGTGTTCAACGCTGCCGAGATCCAGGAGTGGCATGAGCCAAAGCCTGAGGAAGTGAACGCCTACCACGTGGAGTTCTACATCAGGATAGCGTGCTATGGCCGGCATCACAACGATAAGAAGAAAGGTTTCCAGGTCATTTTTACCATTGTCGACCACGAGGGTAACTACATTGCCCAACAACTCTCGTCCCCAATCGTCATCACGGACGATCACAAGACACGCGACAATGTTCAAGTGGACGACGAGTTGATTCCGGACCAACCGCAGAATAGCACCGTTAGTGCTCCTGCTTCGGCCGGACGACCCACCCCTCCTCCTCCTTCTCACGACATGCAACCACTCAAGCGCAAACAGCCCACTGCTGTACCTCCAGTTGCCGTTACCACGCCTAACCAAGAGATCTCTCAGCCTCCATCGCCAATTCGACCGATCACAACCTCGAGCAAGAAGAGAAGAGTTGGCAATCTTACCATGACACCAGTAGAACCGATTGCCCCGATGCCTCCACAGCAGATTTCCAACGCGTCGGTAGCGGCTAAGCCAGCACCACCAGCCTCATCAGCATTTGTCCCACCAGTCCAGAGACACTTTGCCCGGCCTTCGGACGCGAGTCAACAGCAATTCAACCCGCCACCTCTTGTCACTGCCGCAGCGACGATGTCGTACACTGGCGGCTCGCCACCTTCGGCTGATAATAACGATCAACAAATGTTCACTTTGCCTGGCAACCAAGCGCTCGGGTTCTTCGCCAATCCCACCTCAGGAAACCCAAGTCGCGCCCAGAGCCCAAGTCACTGGCAAAACACCAATGGCGGTAATCTGCTGAGCCCACTCATGCGGTCAGCAGTAGGCAGTCCGTTCGCGACAGCGCCGGCACCTGCCCCCGCACCGGTTGTCAATCCAGTGCCTTCTGCGGAAGCTCCAGTTCCTGTTAAGCTATTCAAGGTGATTCCGCATCAAGGCTCAGTAGATGGTGGATTTGAAGTTACCGTGCTAGGCGGCGGCTTCTCCCAGGGCATTGTAGTCATGTTTGGTGGGCGGCAGGCCACAACGACGACGTACTGGGGAGCCGAATCTTTGGTGTGTCTGGTGCCTCCGAGCGACAAACCGGGCAAGGTTCAGGTTACCTTCAAGAACCACCAGGTGCGTGGTCCACCGGTCCACTTCGAATATATCGATACAAGGTCCGACGAACTGGCCAAGTCTGCCCTTGCTTGCCTGGCCCAGAAGATGGGCAAAGATGTCAACTCCTTCGCCAACGACCTTATCCAAAACTTCAACAACGAGGCTTCTGGCTCCTCTTCATCGGGTGCTCCTACATACAACCATGGACACTTCGAGAACTACCTCCTTAATGTCATTGAAGCGATTGATCTGGACGACACTCCGAACAGACCCAAATGGAACCTTGCTAGTGGTGCCAGCGGAAAGACTATGTTGCATTTGGCCTGCTCCCTTGGTCTTCGCCGGTTTACTGCAGGCCTCTTGGCTAGGGGTGCGAACCCTGATAGCCGCGACAATGGCGGATATACCCCTCTCCATATGGCATCCCTCAATGGCCACGCTGAGATCGTACGGCTCTTGGTTGCTCATGGCGCTGACCACACCCTTCGGACCTTGTCTGGATTCACGGCTGCGGACGTGGCCAAAACACCAGAGGTTGCCCAGCGTCTTGCCACCAGCCGACTCCACAGCAGGTCCCGCAGTCTTGGATCACTGTCTAGCCGGGCTACTAGCACCAGCAGCCTCCCTGCAATGCTGCAGAGGACGATGGTGCTTGAAGAACCGGTATCCGAATCTACAGAGCCCGAAGACTCTTCAGAGTTTACCTCAGATGTCGAGGATTCTTCAGAGGACAGCGAGTCAACAGATGGTGACGAGGAACCCGTCCTCGAAATGCGCCGTAGCAGCATTGCATCGCCACCGGCAGGCGGTGAGAATGCCGCTGAGCGGCAACGACCTCCTCTGGATGGTCTCGGTCCTGTTGCTGCTGTTAACGCTATCCTGGCTCAAATGCAGCAATTGCAGCAGACAGCCATGCTCCACGTCCAGAACTTCCCTCAGCTACCGTTCATGTTGCCTCATATAGTGCACTACATGCCAGCGTTGCCAGGCTACCAGACGGCCCAGCGTCTGGCAGCTACCGTTGTTCCAGGAATTACTGCTCCAAGGCCAGAACCAGCCACCACCCAAACAAGGACCTCGCCGCGTACCTCAAAGGAATCTGCAGGCTGGTTCAATAGCCTGACGAGCAATAACAACAACTCTGCTCCTCCACCCTCTTACGATGAAAGCTGTGGCAAGGGCCAGAGCGGGTTCCCAGACGAGAAGCAGGCGTCGATCGCAATGGCTGCGGCAGAAGCTGCGGCGGACGAGAAGTGCGCGGCTCTGTTTGATCAAGCCGGTAGTAGCAGCATGACAGTCGAAGCAACAACCACAACAACCACATCAGTCGGGGTAGAAGTCAGCAACGTGGAAACCGAAATTCATGAGGAGGTTGAAGTCGAGACGTCACCTGAGCTACCCGTCATGCTTGAGATTGGCCGCAAGAACGCCATCACCAAGGAGCAGCAGGAGAACCTACGCAGGGCGCATTCCGTCAAGAAGAAGGAGCTGAGTAGGGATAGAAACCTCTATCTCATCTGGATCCCTCTTCTCATCGTCACGCTCTTTGCGACGGTCTTCAACGAGCACCACTCCATCTGGAATTTCTTGCAGATGGCTCTCGAGTTCATTTTTAGCGGTGGTGATGGTACACAGCAGGTGTTGGAGAATCAGTCAGTCCAGACTGTGATGACACAACCACAGCCACCGATTCAGCCATTGCACGAGCCAGTGAGGGTAGTATGATGATGGAGGGTTGTAATGTGATGGATAGTTGAGTTGAGTTTGCTTTGGGCGGCAGACTTTTTTTCATGTATTTTTTTTTCTTCCGGGTTGGCGGAGATGAGACCTCTTCCGTCATCCGAGGTTGATATAGAGTTTTGTTATTCAGCCATTCGTTATGCGCAATGCGCTTCTTCTTCTACCTTCCCCTGCATGAACTGGTATCATGCTTCCGACTTGCACCTGCCTACATAAACATGTACATGATATATATGTAACACTTTGGGTGGAATTTGGGATAAACAATGGTGGAAACGGAATGAGTAAGGAGGAAGGAAAGAAAAGAAATGAAAAAGAAGGGAAGACGGAAGCGTGAGATGATAACAGCTTCGAAGCGGGGCTAATAATTTATTGCTTGAAGATCTTTCGTTACAAGATACTATCATGTGTTCCAGTCTAGTAGAGTAGATATGAAGACGAAGAGGAAGATGATTATCCTCAAGGCGTCTATTTTTTTTAACCTGAACGGCTTCGAAAGAGCAAGGCGTAGTGGGAGTGGTATAGGTTTTATTTCAAAGCAGCGTTGCTAGTGACAGGAAACATTGGTTCAAGAGACACAATCGCACTTACTCGAGAATCGTCTTCATCGTTATCAAAAGTTAGTGCAGTAGCACATAACCCCGTGGGAAGACTCATACTTTTACCTATTTGACGGGCTGCCGAGGCCATATTTAATGTTCAGCAATTGAGCGTTCTCCAATACATAAAAGGGAAGAAAACAACAAGCCTTCTCAGTCCCTTCTCGTCACCCAATCTGGTATAGGTAATACCACCACTCATAGGGCTTTCTACCGACATTGCATCACGCAAAAAGCCGGGTGCGTAGTAAGTGAGCCTTACCTTTAATATCCCAAGGGGGAAACAAATCGAGTCCTGGAGATAGAGCTCACAAATCATATACTTGATGCTGAAATCAGGATCCACGAGTCCGAGAGAACGGATATTTGCATGGATAACGTCAATAGAACTCAGGCAGGCAGATGACATTTTCTCATGCGCAACCTGACACTAATGCTTTACCCCTCAATATATGCACCTATAGTACAGTCCCTCAAAAACGCGGTGGTGTAACTTTCTTGAGCGATAATGGCTGGTAGTACCCGTTCGTTGCTCTATACTTATTTGCGGGCCGCCTTGCACAACTTGCTACCTCCTTTGGCCGCACATAAGGGCGAGCAAAAGAGAACGAAGAAAGACAGACAGACCAAGATAATGGTGATTGTGAAAACGAAGTAAAAGTCAAGGAAGAAAAGATCGGGGAAAAAAGGTATGACCAGGTCCATCCTTCTATATGCCAGTATTCTCTCTCACGAAATCGGGGATTCGAAGGCCTTCTACATAACTTGGGCAAACCAAAACAAAACAAGCAAACCAACCAGGTGTTTTATGCTTCTTATGAGTGTCCTGATTGGCCTTCGAGATTCAAGGGCAAAGTTTGAAGTTTTGAGAAACCAACCCAATCCCGCACTTTTTGTTGAAACGTTTGACAAACAACACCCAACCCAAATTTAATTTCTCGACCCGGTCGTCGATCAGGAACACAGGTACAAGCAGGGGGGAAAGCTTTGTGATAGATACCATCATAACAACAACAAGAGTGGATGTGTAATATATATCAGGGCAAGTGAAGACGGGGGGGGGGGGGGGGGGGAAACAATGTGGGTGCGGGCATCTGGGACACTAGAAAAGATTGGAGTACACATCCCGATGTTCTGTTTGGTTTGTGTGAAAAGATACCCAAGTGTTGAACGCAAATGTGTTGGAGGTAGATGATACATATGTTGGATCATAATTATACCGTGGGAAGTCAAATGATATTTCTGTTTCCGGATTTGGTATTTGAGGCCGATTCTCAGTTACATACAAGGATAGTGCCAGTCTGTTACTACACTATCTTCGTTTGGGGCAAATTCTGTAGTAGGTTTGTTAGTACAGAATTCGTACCTTAATACTCTTTACCGGCATGTTCTGTCTGTCCCAAGGAACAAACAGTACACGGACACGAGCTTTATTGTTTGGTTAGGCCGGCTTGTATGATTTTTCTATGGCAGAACACCCGACCGGTTTATCTGAAGATAGTAACGACATGAATTGATAACCGGTGGCTCGTTCACGCGGGCAGTTCAGTTCGTCTGATCTTGGTCTTGTGAACCCCACCTTCCTGAGGCCGGGACGGGAAAGCGAAAACTGAAGCTCATCTCATCTCAGATCTCTGACCTCCGCTCCCCAGGGGCACCTTCCCTTCGGGCAGAGGAAGGAAGGAAACAAGGAATATCATTGCAATCCTGATACTTGGGCGGGAAAGAACAAGCGCCATGCGGGGTTGATAAATCAAAGAATATATATATATATATTTTTTTTTTTTTTGGTGAGTGTTTCAAATGCAAAGCGGCTGCCCGAAGCCATGCATCGATTGGCAACCGTGACCGAGAAAAGTGCAGGAGCAAGCGCCAGCAGCCCTGGGATTTTCGTGGCTTCTCTTTCTGTGGCCTCACAAGCAGACCCAAAGTCCTAAGGAGGACACTGCGATGCAAAAAGTTTTCTTGATTGACAAATTCTGACGTTTTTCTTCGGCCTTGGGAATTGGACAAAATAAGACATGGGGTAGAAAAAAAAACAAGCATTTTGCTCACTCCAAAACTCAATCGCCGAGCACTTTGTCAGATTCCAGGGTGGTATTCTGGGCCAAAACAGTATAGACTAGTATACAGCTGGTCAGTACTGCCAGCCACCCAGAAGGTTTTGGCAAATAAGGGATACCCCCAGCTCCCCCGACCAGAGTTCCAGAATCCTATTCTCCACAGTCACATATAGATACATAGAATTAATTAATTCTCCTATACAATTTGACAATTAATAATCTAATATACTTATTACCATTAATACTAATAATAACGATAATATTACTATTATTATTATAATATCTTTTTTAAAGTAAATTAATAAAATAATTATTAATAACCCTTTCCTTATTAATAGCGACGATTAAATCCGCTAAGAGGAAATATTATAAATTAAATATAATTTTAATATTATTAAAATTTAGCTCCTAGGCGAAATCGACGTACCCCGCGAACTTCTTTACTTTAAACCCGGCAATTTCCTTTTTAAATTAATTATTAAATTCCGTATCGAAATAATTAATAAAAAATTACGTTTTCTTAAAGCCGGTCTCCTTTGTACTATAATTAATAAGGTTAGAAAAACCGTTGAAATTCTTTACTATTATCGAGATAATATCCTAATCGATAGGATCCCTACCGAAGAAGATTTAGGTAGTTTCTAATTTTACCGTAATACTAAAATTATTTACCCTAATAAAAAGAAAAATTGGCTAAAATTCGAAATTAGGAATAAAGCCGTAAAAATTTAGATAAGATTTTTAATTAATTATAGATTTTAAAGTTTAATTATAAAAGAAGAATAGGATATTTAAATTTAATATAACCTCCTTAAGTAAGGAATTTAATATAATATTACCGATAAATTCGTTAATATTTATAAAGCCTATATTAATAGTATTATAATCCTTCGAAAGGAACCGACCAATTTTAATACTTAATTCTAGAATTAGGCTATAATTATAAGTAATAGTATTATTAAAGGAATTAAGGAATATATAAACGCTATATTTTAATATAATAATTTCTACACCGCTATTAAAATTATCCGACTTAATTACGCCGATATAATATAGAAATTTAATAATAAAATAGAAAATAATATTTTGAAATATATAAAAGTGTATAAAGATTTTAAAAGGTAGGGTATAAATAATTATTATAATATTATAACCTCCGCGGGTAAAAATAATCGTAGGGCGTTTATTATCGAAATCGACGGTTAAATTTATTATTACGTTAATAATAATAATAAAATTAATAATTATTAAAAAATTAATAATAAGGACGTTCGTTAATAAAGTAGAAATAAAAAATTTAAAAATAATATAAGTAAACGAAAATAAGCGTTAAATAATTCCGAAAATGCGTATAAGAAATAAAATTCGAAAAATAAAAAAAGTAAAAGTAAGGAATTCCCCGTATATAAAGTATACGAAAAAGGATTTTACTCTTTTAAAGAGTATTAATATATAAATTTAAACGTTAAACTTAAAGCTTTTAAATTATATCCCTCTACTACGCGAATTATTAAAATTAATATCGCGAAGGATATTAATTTAATTAAGAAAATTAAAATTATTAGGGAGAAGGCTATTAAAACGGTAAAGTTTGAATTTATATAATTCCTTAAGGAGGAGTATAGGGTAATTTTCTAAATTAATGACGGAAATAAGCGAAAAGAATATCCCTTTAAAAATTTAATTATTTTAGATTCGGAAAATTCTCTTTATATATTTAATAAAATTATTCGTTTTTATTACTTTCGTTATACCAATTTAAATAATTACTTATAAGTAAATAATTCCCGTATTAAGATTTAAAGTTTTAGGGAGGTTAATATCGTTATTAAAAGTAAGAAAGGTAATTTAAAATTACGGTTAAAAGAGGTTGCGTTTTACTTTAATTTCGTTATTAATTTCGTTTCCTTCTTCCTACTATAAAGGTAAGGATTTTACTAGGATTATTAACCTTTAAATAATTATTTAAAGAGAATTAACGGGTTATTCTTTTATTCTTTAAATATTGTCCTTAATTAAACGGTTTTGGAATATTTACCTATATCCTTTATTAGATTAATATTTATAGCGCGGCGATATTAAATTAATTCCTATACGAAGAAATTATCGATTTAAACCGTTAAAATATAGTATTATTAATTCGGTTACCCTAATCTTTAAATATTCGAATATTTATAAAACGTTAATAAAATATAATTATAAAGTATTTTAATTAAGAAGAAGGACGCGGATAATATAATTATAATAAATTTTAATTCGATCGAAGAGCCTTCGAATAATCTCCCTTCTATAGTACCCTTAAAAGGGATATTAATAATTGAATATAATATTTATATTATAATTAAAATACGACGTTAAATATAATAAATCCTTCGAAATTATAAATATAGATTAGGGTAATACTTTATAATAAATTTCCTCGAATTCGATAAGGATATTAACGGATACCGATACCTTATACTTATTATTTATTAATGGTTTAAATATATATAGGATTACTACTTTTCGAATTAGATATTTATTAATATTATTTCGATCTTGTATAATTATATAAATATATTAGTATATCGATATAACGTTAAGGTTAAGGCCTTTAAATATAATAATAAATTCAACCGAAGAGAAATATTAATTAAATTCGGAATAAGAAATATATTATTCGAACCCTCTATTCCTAATACCTAAAAATAAAATAGTAGAATAAAATATTTAAGGGGTATAATAAAGTAACGATATAATATAATAAAAAATAGCTCAAAATTTCTAATCGATTTATAATTAGAAATTATATACGTAATAATTTACTTATTAAATTAGTTACTTCGATACTTCTATAATTAGAAATCCCTATATAAATGCTTTTATATTTATATCGTTTAATAATATAATTAATAAAAATTACGGCGATTAAATATTAATTACCTTCGAATATATAGGTGTAAAATATACTCTATAATTAGTATAGTATAAAAGAAAGAAAAATATCGTTAAAAGTATTTCCCTAGAGTATAGATCGGCTATTTAATCGGATATAGCGCCTTTTCGATATATTATATATAAAACCCTATTACGAAATAAATTATTTAAATACGCGACGTAATATTTAATAAACGTATTAGATTTTCCCCCGACGAAATTAATATTAAAGAGGATTTAATAATTTTAGAAATAATAACTATTAAAGAATTTATTAAAAAATTAAATAAAATAGATAAGTAGGACTTAAATTAGGGGGTATTAGCGAATCCCTATTTAAAAAATACCGAGGTTAAGCCTCTTTTAAATACGATATTCGAAAAGGAAACCCTAAATTCTTAGTAAAAAACCGCCTAAAAAATTAAAGCCGGGGATATTTATAAAATTATAGGGCCGGATAAAATAATTATCGATTTTATTATAAATTTATACTTAATATCGCTAAATACCCTTCCTTTATATATAATAACCCTATATACGGGCGTTATATTAAATTAAATAATCGATAAATATTTTCGAAAATTAGAATTATAAAAGAGTACCTTTTTAATAAAAAAATTATTATAATTAATAGTAAAAATAATTATTAGAACGGTTATAAAAGTAAAAGTATAATAGCTATTAATTAAATACGGTAAATTAAATAATCTATACCGTTATAACCTCTTAGGGGTATTAAAAAGCTATTACAATTTCGAAAATTACCCTCTTAGCGAGAAATTTCGTAAAGTAAAACGAACTTACTTTAATAACTATAAGGATATAAAAATTTAAATTAAAATCGACTAAAATATCCTTTATACGAAAAGGAAATAAATCCTTAATTGTATATAGGTATATATTTATAAATTTAATAAAAATAATACTTTAAATAAGGTTAAAATTAAATTAATAATCCGAGGAGATTAATAACGTAAAATAGGCGTTAATACCTATACTTTTACCTTAATAAGAAAATCTTTCTAAATTATTATTATATTAACGGCTCGTTTTAATATAGAGCTTATTTAATAGAATATAGTAAACGCCTTCGTAAACGTTACGATCGATAAGGAGATTTATATACGTATATTATTAGGATATTGGGTAGAAGGAAAGGTTTTTAAATTATTAAAAGCGTTCTATAATTTCCAACGAACCCTTTTATTATAGTAAAGGGAATTAAACGGAACGTTTAAGGGTATAGGATTTAAAACTATTTTTGAAGATTTATATATTATAAAGAAGGAGAGAGTATTTATATTATATTACGTTAACGATATTGTTTTTACTTATTTAAAGGAATATAAAAATTAGGTTAAAGAGTATATTAACTTATTATAATTAAAATATTAATTAACCGGTAATAAAGAATTATAATGGTTCTTAGGTATTAAAATCATCCGTAACCGTAAGGTAAGAAAAATCTAATTATCCTAAGAAATTTATATTAAAAAAATTAATAAATTATTAAAATTTATTTATAGACCTATTATAATATTAATAAAATAAAAAAAATTATTACCCTTCGATAGGCTGGTTAACTATATTAAAATTAGAAATTATTAGATTAATATAAGCTTTATATTATACGCCGCTATTAATATACAATTAAATATAGCTTTCTTAACTAATTAATTAATTCGATTTAATTACAATCTTAGTCTAAAATACTATAATACTAATAAAAAGGTTATTTATTACTTTCGTATAATTAAAGATTAGTACTTATATTATAAAAATAATAACCGATTTAAAATAGCTTTAAACGCTTTATTTACTAATAATAAAATAAATTATAAAAGTTTTTAAAGATTTATAATTAAATTATATAATAAATTTATTTATTAAAGTACTATTAAATAGATTACTATTGCGACGTTAATAATAGAAATAGAATTTTACGTTATTAAAAAGGTTATTAAGGAAATATTATTTATTAACCGATTTATTAAAATTCTAAATATAAAGTTACTTAACGACTTTATCCCTATTATAAAATATAATAATTAATAGACTATTAAAGTACTTATTAAAGAAATTCCTATTTTTATTATTAAAATAAAGCATATTAATATTTATCGATATTAATTTCGAAAGGAAATTATTAAAAAGGAAACCCTTAAAATTAATTACTTAAAGACTAAAGAAATACCCGCGGATAAATTAACGAAAATATTTAGAGTATTAAAGTATAAGAAATTTAGGGAATTATTAAAAATATTTATAAAATTATTACGACCGGTTATAATAGATAATAATAAAAAAATTCTAAAAATAAAGGATTTAAATAAATATTTGGGTATTATAATAGGAGAAATAATAGTAGATTAATTAAAGGGAATAGGAAATATATAAATAGCTTTATTCTCGACCCTAAAAGGGTAATCGAAACGGTCTTCGAATAAAGGGGTATATTAGATTCTAAAGTAATATTCTAGGCTAAAATAGTATAGATTAGTATATAGCTGGTTAGCACTACCAGCCACCTAGAAGGTTTTAGCAAATAAGGGATATTATTAGATTCTAGGGTAGTATTCTAGGCTAAAATAATATAGACTAATATATAGCTAATTAGCACTACTAGCCACTTAGAAAGTTTTAGTAAATAAAGGATACCCCCAGCTCCCCCGACTAAAGCTCTAGAATCCTATTCTCTATAATTATATATAAATATATAAAATTAATTAATTCTCTTATATAATCTAATAATTAATAATTTAATATACTTATTACTATTAATATTAATAATAACGATAATACTATTATTATTATTATAATATCTTCTTTAAAGCAAATTAATAAAATAATTATTAATAACCCTTTCCTTACCGATAGCGACGATTAAATCCGTTAGGAGGAGATACTATAAACTAAATATAATCCTAATATTATTAAAACCTAACTCCTAGGCGAAATCGATATACCCTACGAATTTTTCTACCCTAAACCCGGCAATTTCCCTCTTAAACTAATTATTAAATTTTATATCGAAATAATTAATAAAGAATTACATCTTTTTAAAGCCGGTTTCTTTCGTACTACAATTAATAAGGTTAGAAAAACCGTCGAAGTTCTTTACTATTATTAAAACGATATCTTAATTAATAAAATCCCTACCGAAGAAGATTTAAGTAATCTTTAATTCTACCGTAATACTAAAATTACCTACCCTAATAAGAAGAAAGATTGGTTAAAATTCGAAATTAGGGATAAAGCTATAAAAGCCTAAATAAAATTTTTAATTAACTATAAACTTTAAAATTCGGCTATAAAGGAAGAATAAAATATTTAAATTTAATATAATTTCTTTAAATAAAGAACCCAATATAATATTACTAATAAATTTATTAATGCCTATAAAATTTATACCGATAATATCGCAATTTTTCGAAAAGAACCGACCAATTTTAATACTTAATTCTAAAATTAAGCTATAATTATAAATAATAATATTATTAAAAGAGTTAAAGAATATATAAACGCTATATTTTAGTATAACGATTTTTACGCCACTATTAAAATTATTTAATTTAATTACGCTAATACAATATAAAAATTCAACGATAAAATGGAAAATAATACTTTAAAGTATATAGAAATATATAAAAATTTTAAAAGGTAGGGTATAAATAATCGTTATAATATTATAACCCCTGCGGGTAAAAATAATCGTAGGGCGTTTACTATCGAAATCGATAGTTAAATTTATTATTATATTAATAACGATAATAAAATTAATAATTATTAAAAAGCTAATAATAAAAACGTTCATTAATAAAGTAAAAATAAAAAGCTTAAGGGCAATATAAATAAACGAAAATAAGCGTTAAATAATTCCGAAAATACGCGTAAAAAATAAAATTCAAAAAATAAGAAGAGTAAAGGTAAGGAATTCCCTATATATAAAATATACGAAAAAGGACTTTATTTTCTTAAAGAGTATTAATATATAAATTTAAATACTAAACCTAAAGTTTTTAAATTATATCCCTCTACTATATAAACCGTTAAAATTAATATCGCGAAAAACGCTAATTTAATTAAAAAAGTTAAAATTATTAAGGAGAAGGCTATTAAAACGGTAAAGTCTAAATTTACGTAATTCCCTAAGGAGGAATATAAAGTAATTTTCTAAATTAATAATAAAAATAAATAAAAAGAATATCCCTTTAAAAATTTAATTATTTTAAACTTAAGGAGTTTTCTCTATATATTTAATAAAATTATTCGTTTCTATTACTTTCGTTATATTAATCTAAATAATTACTTATAAATAAATAATTCCCGTATTGAAATTTAAAATTTTAGGGAAATTAACGTCGTTATTAAAGGTAAGAAAGGTAATTTAAAATTATAATTAAAAGAAGTTACGTTTTGCCTTAATTTCGCTATTAATTTCGTTTCCCTCTTCCTATTATAAAGGTAAGGATTCTATTAGAATTATCGACTTCTAAATAATTATTTAAAGAGAATTAATAGGTTATTCTTTTATTCCTTAAATATTATCTTTAATTAAACGGTTTTAGAATACTTATTTACATCCTTTATTAAATTAATATTTATAATATAGCGATATTAAATTAATTTTTATACGAAGAAACCGTCGATTTAAATTATTAAAATATAATATTACCGATTCGATTACCCTAATCCTTAAATATTCGAATATTTATAAAACGTCGATAGGGTACGATTACGAAATATTTTAATTAAAAAAAAAGACGTAAATAATACGGTCGTAATAAATTCTAATTCGACCGAAGAGCCTTCGAATAATTTCCCTTCTATAGTACCTTTAAAAAGGATATTAATAATCGAATATAATACTTATATTATAATTAAAATATAATATTAAATACGGCGAATCTTTCGAAATTATAAATATAAATTAGGGTAACGCTTTATAATAAATTTCCTCGAATTCGATAAGGGTATTAACGAATACCGATACTTTATATTTATTATTTATTAATAGTTTAAATATATATAGGATTATTACCTTTCGAACCGGATATTTATTAATATTATTTCGATTTTATATAATTATATAAATATATTAATATATTAATATAACGTTAAGGTTAAAGCCCTCGAATATAATAATAAATTCAACCGAGGAGAAATACTAATTAAATTCAAAATAAGAAATATATTACTCGAACCCTCTATTCTTAATACTTAAAAATAAAATAGTGGAATAGAATATTTAAGGGGTATAATAAAGTAACGATATAATATAATAAAGAATAATTTAAAATTTCTAATCGATTTATAGTTAGAAATTATATACGTAGCAATTTACCTACTAAACCGGTTACCTCAATACCTTTATAATTAAAAATCCCTATATAAACGCTTCTATATTTATATTGTTTAATAATATAATTAATAAGAATTATAGCGATTAAATATTAATTACCTTCGAATATATAGGTATAAAATATACTTTATAATTAATACGGTATAAAAGAAAAAGAAATATCGCTAAAAATATTTCCCTAAAGCGTAAATCGGCTATTTAATTAAATATAACGCCTCTTCGATATATTATATATAAAACCCCGTTACGAAGTAAATTATTCAAATATATAACGTAATATTTAATAAATATATTAAATTTTCCCCCGACGAAATTAATATTAAAAAGGATTTAATAATTTCAAAAATAATAATTACCGAAGAATTCGCTAAAAAATTAAATAAAATAAATAAATAAAATTTAAATTAAAGGGTATTAACGAATCCCCACCTAAAAGATATTAAGGTCGAGCCTCTTTTAAATATAATATTCGAAGAGGAAACCTTAAATTCCTAATAAAAAACCGCCCAAAAAATTAAAGCCAGGGATATTTATAAAATTATAAGGCCGGATAAAATAGCTATCAACTTTATTATAAATCTATATTTAATACCGTTAAATACCCCTCCTTCGTACGTAACAACCCTATATACGAGTATTATATTAAATTAAATAATCGATAAATACTTTCGAAAATTAAAATTATAAGAGAGTACCTTCTTAATAAGAAGACTATTATAATTAATAATAAAAATAACTATTAGAATAATTATAAAAGTAGAAGTATAATAATTATTAATTAAATATAATAAATTAAATAATTTATACCGCCGTAACCTCTTAGGGGTATTAAAGAACTATTACGACTTCGAGAATTACCCTTTTAATAAAAAATTTCGTAAAGTAGAACGAGCCTACTTTAATAGCTATAAAGATATAAGAATTTAGGTTAAAGTCGATTAAAATATCCTTCGTACGAAAGGGAAATAAATCTTTAATTATATATAAATATATATTTATAAATTTAATAAAAATAATACTTTAAATAAGGTTAAAACTAGGTTAATAATCCGAGGAGATTAATAACGTAAAATAAGCGCTAATATTTATACTTCTACCCTAGTAAGAAAGTTTTTCCGAATTATTATTGTATTAGCGGCTCGTTTTAATATAGAATTCATTTAATAAGATGCAATAAACGCTTTCGTAAACGCTATAATCGATAAAGAAATTTATATATATATATTATTAGGATATCGGGTAGAAGGAAAGGTTCTTAGACTATTAAAAGCGCTCTATAGCCTCCGACGAACCCCTTTACTATAGTAAAGGGAATTAAACGGAATGTTTAAAGGTATAGGATTTAAAATTATTCTTAAGGATTTATATATTATAAAGAAAGAGAGAATATTTATATTATATTATATTAATAATATTATCTTTATTTATTTAAAGGAATACGAAGATTAAATTAAAGAATATATTAATTTACTATAATTAAAATACTAATTAACCAGTAATGAAGAATTATAATAATTCTTAAGTATTAAAATTATCCGTAACCGTAAAGTAGGAAAAATTTAATTATCTTAAGAAATTTATATTAAGAAGATTAATAAATTATTAAAATCTACTTATAAACCTACTATAATACTAATAAAATAATAAAAATTATTACCCTTTAATAAATTAATTAACTATATTAAAATTAAAAACTATTAAATTAACGTAGGCTCTATATTATACGCCGCTATTAATACGCGATTAAATATAACTTTCTTAATTAATCGATTAATTCGATTTAATTACAATCCTAATTTAAAATACTATAACGTTAATAAAAAGGTTATTTATTATTTTCGTATAATTAAAAATTAGTACCTATATTATAAAAGTAATAACCAATTCGAAATAATTTTAAACGCTTCGTTTACTAATAATAAAATAAACTATAAGAGTTCTTAAAAATTTATAATCAAATTATATAATAAATTTATTTATTAAAATACTATTAAATAGACTATTATCGCGACGTTAATAATAAAAGTAGAGTTTTACGCTATTAAGAAAATTATTAAAGAAATACTATTTATTAACCGATTTATTAAAGTTCTAAATATAAAATTATTTAATAACCCTATCCTTACTATAAAATATAATAACTAATAAATTATTAAAGCACTTACTAAGGAAATTCCTACCTTTATTACTAAAATAAAATATATCGATATTTATCGATATTAATTTCGAAAGGAAATTATCGAAAAAAAGACCCTTAAAATTAATTACTTAAAAATTAAGGAAATGCCCGCGGATAGATTAACGAAAGTATTTAGAGTATTAGAGTATAAGAAATTTAGGGAATTATTAAAGATATTTATAAAGTTACTACGACCGGTTATAATAAATAATAATAAAAAAATTCTAAAAATAAAGGATTTAAATAAATATCTAAGTATTATAGTAGGAGAAGCAACGGTAGATTAATTAAAGGGAATAGGAAATATATAAATAGCTTCACTCTCGACCCTAAAAGGGTAATCGAAATAGTCTTCGAGTAAGGGGGTATATCAAATTCCAGGGTAATATTCTAGGCCAAAACAATATAAACCAATATACAACTAATCAGCACTACCAGCCACCTAGAAGGTCTTAGCAAATAAGGGATACCCCCAACTCCCCCGACTAGAGCTCCAGAATCCTATTCTCCACAGTCACACACAGATACACAGAATCAATCAATTCTCCCATACAATCTAACAGATACCCCCAGCTCCCCCGACCAGAGCTCCAGAATCCTGTTCTCCACAGTCACACACAGATACACAGAATCAATCAATTCTCCCATACAATCTGACACACTTCGACACATGGATTGTTGCTGTTCTTCGATGTTTCCATCGCCCCGTGGTAGCGGATCGCAATTTCGCTTACAGCCTGGCCGGGGGTGGGGGCCTATCGAAGTGTTAAAACCGCCTCCTCCGACGACAACCTCAGAATTTCAGGCCCCACCGGTGAGTGTCCAGAACTTGCTGTTCGGAGGTATGCCGAGATAGGGAAGGCGCCGGGAGTTGGATACACGTGGGAGAATGACGAATCGATGAACGGAAATGTCTCTCTTGATGGCAAGCCCAAATTCAATATTGTTGCCGATCTCAAGCTGGTAAGAAGAAAACCAAGGCATAGGGCTTGAACGGGAGGTGAGGACGGAGTCATCTTTGGTTGAATTCCCACTCTCAGCCCGCCTCTGTTCGAGTGGTCCGGACTTCGACCGGGTTGGAATCCGATCGGATGGGAGGGGGCACGGACGTTCTCGTAAAAATGTCGCAGGTCTCTGGAGACACTCCACCTCGAATCGCAAGATGCGTGCGGGGAGCAAGTCGTTCGACGGGAATTGTTTTGCGGAAAGAAGTGCTGTCAAAAGACGGGATGGGATGATCGCCGTCAAGGCCATGTCCTTTCCACTGCACTCTGGAGTGTGCTGTCATGCCCATGATAAAGGCGGATATTAGCCAGGCACAGCAGCAAACACTTTGTATATATGAGGTGAACAACTCCCCATTCCATTGCCTGGCTGGTTGTTTGTTGTGTGTTGGTGACAGCGAGTGACTCGGCACCACTTGCCCATCCCCTCCCGCCCCGTACCCGACTCCGTCCCCGCCGTACCACCACCCAGACCCCAATTCAGAATTTTGTTCCTGCAGCGGCGTGGATTTTTGCCCTGATTTTCTGGCTGACCAACATCAGCGCTGATTCCGTACCTGCATAACCGGCCTGGATCTCATTGGTGCGTGCCTCGTGATGGTGGGCTACGCCAGCAGCTGAGAGGTCGATCCATCCTTTTCTGTCCCTGCTTGGCCATGGTCGGCTCTCCGAGTGCCACAACACCACAGCAACCTACCTCGTCGCTTTGGATTCTGCTGAAAAAAGAATCGAAGGCGGCGGTGCCGTGATGGGTCCCTGACTCTCCCCCTCCCTCGCCTCTTTCGACTCTGCTCCGGTGCCGCGCGTCCAAGCGGACAAATGTTTCCAACCAGCTGAAGCGACTCGGCAGGTAAAAATCGACTGATGATGAGAAACACGCTTTCGTTTCTTTGTCGTCTGATGTTGAACCCAATACATTGATGCGAGTGTACCTTATTGAAGCCGATGCATCAGCTCGTGCCGCCCTGCCGCCCTGCGGCCTGCACGCCTGACGTCCCGCCCTTTGTTTGAAGGACAACGCTCACGGAACGTGATCAAAGACAGATTTGGCCCAGAGATTCACGAGACAAACGCGCCTTGGAGCGATATGGACCAACAAGATGGTGTTACAAAGCCAGCCCAGACGATACCGAAGAAATCCAAGTATCTGACGAGACTGGCATTGCTCCCTCCAAGTAGCCGTGGCCGACGATTCCGGATCTCGACCCTCGCTTGTTATCTGACTGCTTGCAAATTTGTTTCGAGATATGCGTCTCTGTGGCCTGGGAGAGATCCCATTCGTGGGCGGGCGGCTGTTTGCTTCTACCGAGTGGGACCTTACTCTGGTGTATGTATACCTTTGCGTTTCTGCCGCGCTGCGTGCCTGCCTTTTTGTGTGCTCAACGGAAGCGTGGGAAGGTTGCAACTCGGGTCCCTGCCCTTGCCGCCAAGGCGTGGTCCCAGGTGTCATCGTCGTTGTTCCTGCCCGTTCCTGCCGGCTCTTTCTCCCAACCGGAGACCTTACCCCTGGCGGTTACGTCTTGCCGGGTCTGGAAGCCTTTGAGTCCCCACCGTGCCAATGGAGCCCACCCCTCCTTCTCAGACGGGACTCCTCCTTCAAGTTTTCCAGCCGCTTGGAATTCATTGGATGACCCATTGATGTGTTCGTTCCCGTCCTATTGTCCGTTTGGTTGCCCATCCAACCCACCCCGAACCCCAGTCAGTTATAAGTTCTAGTTCCCCCCTCCTTCTCGCGGACCTGCCCATCTTTCCTCCTTCTTGATATCCCGCCATCATCATTCTCTCCCACCCTCTCTTGACTGCTTCATCAACAGTCCCACGCTCTCTCAGCACCATCTTGTTATCTATATCCGTCAGGTTGCTAGCTTCGACCGACGTTGATCACTTGCTCCGGCACGCAACTGTCCGCCTCCCCTCAACCTCCAGCCAACGCATCGGTCTCCAGATCGGCAACATTCCTTTTGCCTTCTTGGATCCGGAACGGTTGACCCGTACATCCCTTCACTCGACGAGACACCCAGCCTCACCCGCCAACGGTCTTCGTATCTGGTTATACGCCGTCTCAGCATCATTCTCTCATTAAGCGCTGCTGGACAAGTTGCAACACTCGGCATTATCTTTCTTCTCAACACACAAACATATCAATCAACATGGTCTCCAAGTCTCTTGTTGCCCTCGCGGCTGCCACCTTTGCTGGCGAAGCTCTTGCTGCTAGCATCCATCGCGGTCACGAACACCTTCACGTCGCCAAAAGGGACATCGTCACCCATATGGTGACCCATACCGCCTGGACTACCGTCACCGTCACTCTTGGACAGAGCGCCGACCCTGCTCCGACCGCCGTCGATAACAACACCAAGCTTACCAAATCCCGTGTGTCCAGCTCCAGCGCCGCCGTCGCTGTCCCGGCCGAGGCTAGCTCTGCTGCGCCTTCCATCAACATCGTTGTTCCCAACGTCGCCGGCAACGTTGCCGTTGTCAATGCCCCTGCCAGCCCGTCGGCCACACAGAACAACGTCCCGGCTGCCGCTCCCTCCACTACGACCCCTGAGTTGACCGGTGGCAAGTCGAGCGGTAATCGTCTTCAGCGCGGTCTTGCCTATAATGACGGAGCCTTGCTCTCCAGCTTCCTTGGAAATGGCCACAAGGCCACGTGGACTTACAATTGGGGTCAGACCGACGACTCTCACAGTGGCCTTGAGTTCGTCCCTATGCTTTGGGGTACGAAAAATCAGTTTGAAGTTTCCTGGCCCGCCAATGCCGAGCAAGCCATCAAGAATGGCTCCACGGCGCTCCTCAGCTTCAACGAGCCTGACATTCCCGAACAAGCGAACATGGACCCCGGCACAGCTGCCGCGAAGCACAAGCTGTATATGAACCCTTTCGCCGGAAAGGCTCGTATCAGTTCTCCGTCGATTACCAACTCTGGCTCTCCCGGCATGGGCCTCGATTGGATGCAGAAGTTCTTCGATGCCTGTAATGGAGAGTGCAGGGTGGACTTCCTGGCCCTTCACAGCTATGGAACTGACGCACAAACTGTTCTCAACCACCTCCTCGATGCATACAACCGGTTCAAGCTGCCCGTATGGATCACTGAGCTTGGGTTTCAGGACCCCAAAAACGAGGTCAAGACGACAAAGAATATGGAATACTTCTTGGATCAGTTGGAGAACAACTCTACCTTTTCATTCGTGGAGAGGTTCAGCTACTTCATGGTTGCCGTTGGTGATGATAAGATGATGAGTTCATCTTCACAACTGAGGTCCTTCGCCAAGGTCTTTGCCTATGGTGCTTGAGAATTTACGCCATCTGTCACTCTGAAAAGATCTACTTACCTTTGAACTTTGGTTCCATGTGTCAAAAGATCTATCGAGTTTGGTTGGACCATCTTCCGCAATGTCAGGCTTAGCCGTCGGCTTTGGTTGCATACTTTTCACCTTTCATTTACCAAGTCTTTGAGATATCCTGGGAACAAAGGGAGTGGCGCATTAGGATGGATGGATGAACATGAAAGGAGGGTTGGAGCATATGGATGGATGGACCAAAAAAGACCTGGAGTTTGCCCTTTTTGCCTCTTCTTTTGCGGAAACCTTTTGACATTTCACTTCTTTGTGCATAAATTGCATTCACACTTTGATTTTCACTTCTTCATCACGGTCACGACTCCAGAAGACATCGCGTTTACACATCGCACAATCCTTCTTTTTGTGTTGACGATGTTGCCGTCGTGTATGGGCGCGTGTCCTTTTTTTCAACCACTAGACATCGTTGGGTCACTGACTCGACATGTCTTCTTCAATCTTTTGTTTTTTCTTCGAACTTTATGTGTGTATGGGCAAAAAGGACTATGATGATATAAATGAACGACAGACACATTTCACAATGGGCATATACAAGAAAGAGGACATAGAGTTGCCTCTGGATTGATGGGATATCCTTCTGTGTATAGAATGAGGATCATTCGATAGATAACATGAAAAAGGAATCCAATTATCGTGTCAGATAAACTCCCTACGTGCCTAAGTGCCAGTGCTTGCAGTCTTGCTTAACGCATAATTATCGCGAAATCCGAAACACAGGCCGGACGGGGGCAGCGCAAGGTTGAAGCTTTCGCCATTTGACACAACAATGCGTATATATGCCTAAACCCACGTGGAAATTCGTTGTTACTGTAGGGTCCTGCACGACTATACCTTCGGTTTCAATGCGGTAGTTGTTTCCGCCACGGTCGACATACGGTCGACACGTTGCCGTCTGTCAAGTGCATTCTGCGTCGACTTGAAGTCGTAAAGTGGGCATTAGCAGGCATGGGCTTGGCATGTGCACTAACAGCCCTACGCTAAGCGCGCTGTGATTGCGACCCTGGCAGGTGTCATTTAAGCGGGAGCGGGCCTTCTGCGCGTCAACTTGACAGCGGGTCGAAAGCGGGCCCAAGCAGGGGCTTAACTCCGGAGCCAAGCCCTAAACAGATCGAACGTATAATCCCCCCTGAATGACGTTCTACCTACTCCATTAGGTATCAATGCTTTGTGAGTATATCATGTTGTCTTGGAATATGCCTTGGGTATATTCGTAGGTAAAATTTGTCCTTACTGCCTTCGCCCAGGTGAAGTCTCTAATTAACCTACCCGAGATCTTGAAATCCGGAACGTATAGACAAGTCTTCTCGTCTGGGTATCGTGGCCATCTCCGCTTCGTTCAACAATCCATCCTACCAAGAGTGCCTTGTTTCTGGTAACTTGGGCCTAATTAAACCAAAACCTGACCCTCTTTCGTGATATAGCAACTTTCAAGCGCCAGGTAACTTCAGAAACCCAGCTCTAGTCATTTTTGATCACTCCCCGCACTACGACTTGCCCGACTCGCACGGCTTCCACGACTCTGCTGTGCACTCAGGGTGATGACGGTATCCCTACGACTCCGATTACGGCTGTTGCTGTGACTCGACTAGGGATCACTGTTGTCTTCGTATCGCCGCGACGAACTTCTTCCGCGCCTCCTTCCGTCGATGCGACCGCCCGTCCCAATGACCACGCTATTCCCTAGCTTTACCCCCTCGGCCTCATTGGCTTCGGTGAGGCTGGAGCCGTAGTCGACGTCAACCCGGACCTCTGTTGGGGAGACATGGCTGGATGGCAATGGTGATACGGCGTCGCTGATACCCCTCTTTCTGATATTTAGTGGCATCATGCGTATCTCGTCTGACTCCTCGGTTGCGGACCGCTTCGTATGGTCTTCGTTGAAGGGTTTGTTGGCGTTATTATGGTTGCTCGACGAGCTGTCGTTCAATTCCATCGGATCGCTACTGTCAAGGGCAATGTCGCCCATGTCATCTACTATGGGCTTGGTGCTCGGAGTGGGCCTGGGTGAGATGCTGCTACTGTTGATGCTAACACGGTTTGTCGAGGAATTGTTCTTTTGTTCGAGCATTCCCCCGTTGGCCTGTTGTCGCAATTTTCGGAGGTCGTAGGCGTCTTCGCCGTGGTTGCTGTGTCTCTGTTGCGACATGGTTTGGGAATCATTGTTGTGGTTGGAAGCGATGCTGTCTCGTGAAGTCACCCATTGGATGACGATGGCGCTGAATAGGACTGGTGACGGTTAGTATGTCACTGGCACACAGAGTCGACTGACTTACTATCACTATTACAACACATCAGACACACCCATCCCGGCTCGCCATTCAGGGCCATGAGTACTGATAGGTTGCTGTCGAAATGTTAGTCAACTGTGAAGGAAACACAAGTTAAAAGAAACATATATCTTACACGACGCTGCTGGTAAGGGTGCAGATGCAACCAATAAGGGTCCGCATCGCCACTAGCTTCAGTCTTCTGTTTCCCCGAGTCTGCTGAGAGCTGTTGAAGGCGTAAAGACCTGGTCAAGTCAGTCTCTATTCCTGAACTGTGCAAGAGAAACCACATACCTAGCAACGGCAACACAAACAGAACCGTCAGGTAGACCTAAATAGTCAGCATATGGATATCAATAACTGGGGTCCTGGAAAGCTAACTCACGTTGACGAGCAGGTCGTAAACAATGAGCGGGATCATGGCATATCTCTCCATTCCGATTATGCACTGTTTGTTTTCTATCTTCGTGATGCGGCTGTGAGTTCCCGTTAGTACGGCCTAAGCTCGGGGAAGAGTTCGACATACTAAACGAAGTTGAGGACCACTACGACGCAATACGCGCCTAGGTTCCGTCAGTCTTGTTTATCTGCAGTTTTCAAGGTTGAGGTGACCAACCGAGTACCACGATAGTGTTGAAGAGGTAGAGTTTGGAGTGTATCCGAAGTTTTTTGCTTCCAGATCGTATAATAAACTGTCGCCGGCGTCAGAGTAAGGATTGATTATCCGGAATCAAGGTTGACTAACCGCTTTCTCTACCAGAAACATGTAAATAAGCTGCGGGTAGGATTGTTAGCTGGAGATTTGGGCGCAGGAGATGGGGTTGAGACGAACAATCTACAAGTAACGTTAGCGAATCATCTTTTTCATATGTGGTTTTCTTTGGGCACCATACCTTCGTGGTAACATAGCAGGCCAGACACAGTAAGATGGCCGACTCGCAGATGGATCCCGAGGTATCAACGCCGAAGCCAAATTGGAGTATGGCAGTAGCAAACACAAACAAAAAGGAATCGGCGTAGATGGCGAAGACCACTACATAAAAATGAACGTCAGCTTTGAAGCGGGATATGATGATGATGTCGACTCTGTCGAACAGCCGCAGTATGAACAGTACTTACTCCACTGAACAGGGGGAAGTCTTCTCCAGACTTTGACCGCAAGGAATCTTTGAGCTGTTTCGCAAGAATCGTGCGTTAGTTTCATGCCACCACCAGAGAAAAAGATGACGAGTAACTGGAATGCACCACTCACTGAGAAAAATAGAGATAATGACCAAAGAAATCATGGCAAGGATGACGCTAATAACCATGCCGGCGAGCGGCTCCTCGCCAGTCTCTGACTCCTCCATCTTTACGTCGTCTTCTCGGGTGCTGACAAGCGGTGGGGCCATGGTAACAGCAATCGATCCATCAATCAGGCGAATACGAACATGAGGTTAGTTGTATGAGGTTGTGAATGTCGACTGGCGTAGTGTTGTGTCCAAGCGGGTGATGTTTTTCTTGGTGAAGCGCAAAATGTTGACCATCCAATGGCGACTGAAGGCTATCCAGATCCAAGGCTCGATCAAGAAAGTAACCAAAGATAGGTTGGTCGAGGGAAGAATGAGGAGGAAGAAGAAGATGGTGGCCACAGCCGAAAAAAAGAAAAGAGAGAGAGGTGAGCTAGATCGTGGGAGTTGGCGTGTGGCTGGGTAGGTATCTGTCAGGTAGCCAAGGTAGTCAAGGTAGGTCGAATTAGATTAGAACCACAAAAGGCATTCGAACAAGGTGAGTCGAGGTTGATATGCGGGTTCGTTTGTTGAAAGGTTCGAAGAGGAGATTGCCAAAATCTCAGCTGGATGGATGTAAACGAGGAAAAATCCAAGAGCACGATGGCGCGCTGAGAGAAGAACAAGCGTAGCCTAATCGAGCCCAGAAGGTTTAGAAAGGAACTCGTCGAGGTTGTTTGTTTGTTGGTAGGAATGGCACTATATTGCAGGAGATTCACCAGGGGCATCACTCCGTGGTGAGCTTAAGGTGAGGCGATGCGAGGTGAGGTAGGTGTCGGAGGTTTGCAAAGGTCAGATGGAAGAAAAGGAACTGGGGAAGATGGGATCACCTAAGTGGGGAGATCGGCGAGATGGAGTAGTAAGTGGAAAAGTGCAAGTGGTCGAGGATCGCGCACAGGGAAACGCCAAACAAGGATGGGAAAGTGAACAAAAAATACTACTAGTATCGTCTTCGATCCATCCCGAAACTTCCTCAGACTCACTCGCTCCTCACCGGGGTGGCTCTTCCCTTAACCACCAAAGAACAGATGCATTGTGGATTCCAAGATCCGTTCTTGCTCGTTCATAGCAGGTTTTGGCCCTCGGGCGCCTCGGTGAGAAGGAGCGCGACAGTGTTCAAGCCACATTTTGCTGTTGTGCCACCTCACCGGCGATGGCCACTCGAGAAAGAAAGCCAACGAGAAACATGGCGGTGTTAATGATTGGCACCTCCTTTTGCAAGTTATCGAAAAAAAGAGAAATCCGAGAAAGACATTTGTCCATACCGGAAAACAAATTGGGGTGGGAAATGATGGTTTATGAGCGAGTGTCCTGCGCAAATTTCGTTGATCGCGGTTGCCAATGTATGGATTTCTGGCAGTCGCTACAGGTGTTCCTGCTGTTCGTGCAGGCCGATGCCAAAAGTGCAGTCTCCCCCCCATCTGCACCTGCCTCCCACACACGCATTACTGGTACTCAACTTCCTGCCTCTTGCCATCCTGCATCTCGATTTGAGATCCCGAGTCTCACCTTTGACGCCCGCAGTCTTATCGCCTCCACTTGATGGCGCTAGAAAAAAAGACCATCGGCATCTCGGCCACAAAATTCCCGCCATCATTCTTCGAGAAATATCGGTTTTGGACGCGAGTGGAAAATCAGATTGAAACGAACAGTTCCTTGGATAATCAGCCAGTCGTTTTCCATATGCCTTCAAAAGGTCTTGCAGCAAATAATCCCATCCATTGCATGGCAACTCACTACCTCCCAAGCCAACGGAGCTGAACCACCACTTGTCTGATGTCTCTGAATCCCCCCTGGTTAGTTCCAGAAGCGTACCACCTCAAATTCTCGGAATGTGTAACTACCGGCGCACCAATCACAAAACAAGCTTGCTCGGCTTTCCATCATGCTCTCTCTTTTTTCAGGTCTTTGCGGTTGCAGAAGTAGGTAGCAGCTAATACCGGAGGTCTCGGCGCATGTGCTAATTCAGGCTTCAAGAAGGGGACGGGGGAAACGGGAGCTGAGGCTGAAAGCCCGTGATATGAGTTCCTATCTCCTTTCAATCCACTGGTTCGGGTAGACTCGACTGGCCTATCTGTCCATTCACACAAGGATCAGCGCCTCCTCTTTGAGCAAAACATATGTTTTTACACACTGAAGAATGATAAATACCATTATAACTACCTACTCATATGTGTGTGTACCCCAAGTCATCCAATTCATAAACTGTCCCAAAGTCCATTCCACTCTCTTCTTTCCCGTCCATCCCGTCCTGTGGAGCCGGTAAAGGTAGGCAGGCAAACCTTAGGAAGGCCCAAACCCCTATTTGCAAACAAGCCATATTGAGGTATCCAAAAACACCGGGATCCCGTCAACGCCCTTAAATGCACAAAACCCGACGTATTTGTCCCGTCATCCTCTCCATCCTTGATAGAAAACCAAGCCAGCAACAGCAAAACCCAAATGGCAACGCAACTTGAAATCAACCAACCGGTCTATGTGTGGTATCCAAAAATTTTCAACCCATGAGCAAGAGGTATTCCCTGAAAGAAATGATAGGAAGAAAACAGAACCCAAAAGCTTTGGGCATCTTAGAACAAGATGAAATGTGTGTAATCAAGAGTTCGAACCTTCCTGTGTGGTAAACGTGGTTATATGCCCATCTGCCGGCTGCTGCGACTGTGACTGTGACTGTGACTGTGACTGACTTGCCGGAGGCCTTGATCCTCTAAACCTGCCTCTGAATCGCTCAGCTAGTCTCACTCGCTGAGCAGGATGATGATGATATTGATGATCTGTGGATTCGCCATTCTCAGGGTTAGCTGATGTCGCTAATGACGATCCAGTAGTCGACCGTCGCCGGTGGTGGTGCTGTTGTTGGTGTTGATGGGACCGGTGTCTTCTCAAAATTTCTATTCGTTCTTCGATACCGGCAGTTCGAAGTCTGTGCAAGTCGAGGATTCGCGAGGACCGTCGCCGCTCTCTAGAGATGGTGGTGCTTGGCGTGGGCCCTCCACTGGCGCCGGGGTGCTCTTGAGCGCTCTCGTTGGCGATCGGCGAGGATATTGATGAGTCGATAGAGCTGTGAGGCCGAAGATCGAGGCGACTGTGAACGGTTAGAATAATGCATATATAGGTTTTGAAGACGTCCACTAAACCTACCAAAGGGGACAAGTTCCCGAAACGTTAACTAGCCAAGGATCGACGCAAGCTGGGTGATACTTGTGATTGCAGGGGAGAACTCGAACATCTTCACCCATTGTGAAATCCTCGGTACAGATGGAACAGCCCAGATTGATGTCGTCGGAGCTCGTATTTTCGATGCCGCCGGCTGCATTGGCCACACCCGTTTGAGCGCCATGAACTGTTGCTGCTGAAGCCTGTTCGGGACCGTCCACACTTGATACTATCACAGGTCCCTGATGTTTGTCTGAAGACCGTACCTCCTCCTGAACTGCTGACATTTTCCCTCCTGAAGCTGGATCCTGTGATGACCTGGAGGGTTGCTGTTCGAGCTCAAGATCCGGATCTGGTTTGGCGGGAGGGTTCTCTCCGAACTTGATGATAGGCAAGGTTTCAAGCACTGCACGCGCCAGCCCCTTGGCTCTGCTCTGGCTAGGCCTTCCGCCATAACCTGTCCGAGGTCCGTATCGCTCTGGATAACGATGAGCCCGTATCGCTCCGGTTGCGATAATGATAAGGAAGAGTAAAGTGATAACTCCGGTAATGCTGTAGAGAATGCTCATGGCGACAGGTGAGCCAGATCCAGTCCGCTCCTCGTCCCCATCGTCGTCATCTTCCTCATAATCCCCAGTGATAGTGGCGGTACTTCCTGATACAGTCGTTGTGATGTTAAGTGTGTTTTTGGCGTCGATTTGGTCCGTCATTGTGAAAATGGTGGAGTAGTTCCAGTCATCCGTGCTGTCGCGTCGGCAGCCAGCCCCGTTCAAGCTGTAAAGCAATATAGCCTTTGGTGACTTGGCCATGAGCTTTTCCAAGTTGGAAGTTGAGTTTGAGTGGTCGCAGGTGAGATACGCAATACTGGTGGAGTCAACGAACTTGAACCAATCGCCTTCTTCAGTAGGAATTATTGTGCCCTCGATTTTGATCTGATGGGGTTTGATTAGTGAAAGGAATATTTTAGATATGTCTTGAAGTGGCCTACCTCTCGAGCTATGGCGGACTTGTTCAGCCCAACAGCTTCAGTCAAAGGGACAACATGATATCTGACCGGTTCGGCATCACTCGAATCTAAAGGTACAATAAGTTGTAGAGTGAGATATTGGTCCCTTTCCCAGTCCGCAAGCTCCCGCACAGAACTAAGCGCATTCGCGACTGAGATCACTAGCATGGTGAGGATAACGGGGAGAAAGACTGCTCGCCGCGACATGCTGCCAAAAGCGGAAGTGGCAGTCAACGGCGCCATACTGATGTCTTTTTTTTCTTTTTTCTTTTGTTTTTTTTTTTTTTTTTTTTTTTTTTTTTTTTTTTTTTTTAACAGATATTGCGATGGTCCAAAAGAAAAGGGTTCGAATTCACGGTGCGACACTCCAGATGCTCGCTGACGAGAGAGGATGGTGAGAGACGTCTAATAAACAGGGCCGGATTCTGGTTGTCTAGAGCAAGAGACCTGGGGTCTCACATCTCTGTACAGCTATGAGTCGGACGGCAAGGGCAGAACATGGCTGAGCCGTCACGCTGGATGGAATTGATTTGAAATGTATCGGTTTTGGGATCGCCCTGCGGAGGCTTGTAGGTAGATAACTGCAGGTAGTTTTGATAGAGCTAATGCGTTGAGGTAGATGCGTTGTGAGGTGATGGGATGAAACGGGGCTGAGGATGATTAATCGTAGGTTGTGCCCGGGACTGGCAACGACACTTGCGAGTTGAAAGAATAAGACGAGCGCTGCTCTGGTAGGCCAGCTTGTCCGATGTCCAGGTCCTTTCAGTCTCGTGAGGTGCAGAATGCAAGAAGGGAAGTGCTTGGACGGACGGGTTGGATGGGCCGCCCGCGGCCAATTGTGGTGACGCAGGTGAGTGAGTCTAGGCCAAAACCAAATGGAGCGGGGGCCAGTTAGCGAGGTACAAGCCTCCTTTGCCACGTGCAGGCTAGCGGCGAGGTACCCCACTAAACCCCAAAGCTTGACTGCTGTGCCTTGCAAACACCATATCAGTCCCCACTCTGGTCTGACCGCCACGTAATATATACACAACGTAAAAACTTCGTAATTTAACGACTAAAAAAACTTCAAACCACTATATCATTACCAAACTTGAGGGTATTTATATTCTAATTACTATTCTATAACCGTATAAATCCCTTATATCGAATAAAGCCTATATTAAAAGGTAAAAACAATTAGGCACCTTTTAATCTATATCGAATACAATTTATACCCGGTACCGCCGCTCCAACTCCCGCTATACCTCCTAAACGCTCTTACCCTAATAATAATAGCGACCGCCGACGTTCGAAGCGGATGTTATAACTTAACGCCCGCGTAAAAAGGGTTAATACTAATTTAAATAACGGCGACGATAATAAGGAGAAGGCTCTTACGTAATTATAATACTTTTAAATTTAATTCTAATAATTATAATAATCCTAAACCTAATTCGAACAATTATTAAACCGACTACAATTAAACCTTCCTTATATTATTCTAAGAAATAATAATCTAATTACTATTCGAACTTCCTTTCTACCGCCTATTTTTATTAATCTAAAAATTACGCTCAAAGCTCCTACTACCTCCTCCCCTATTAATTATTAGTAATTATAATTAGTCCCCCCTCGAACTCCCCCCCAAACCCCCCCTCCTTAATAATAATAATTAACCGCTACTACCGCGTAATCATTTCGACGATCTACTATATTTCGAACTTTATTAAAACCGCGTTAAAGGAAGAAGTCGGCTAACTAATCCGTAACTTAATAGCCTACTATCCTACTTAATATCGAAGGTATTAGCGCTTCGCTAAGCCTAACCGAAGATAACGGTAATAAATCCCCTATAATATAATAGAGAAATAAATAAGCGGCTAAAAAACAATATATATTAACTAATAAATAATATATAAAAGAATAAATTAAAGAATTTACTATTAAAGAGGTTACTACCTAATAAACTCTTATTATAAAATCCTATACTTCGAAGAAGGCTTAAAGTCCGCCGCCGATTCCTAATTTTATAACTATCTATATTATATATTCTAAAATATAATTATAAAATCGTTATTTTAACGGGCTTAAAATTAAACTCGGTAAATTATTTATTAACCTTATAATCGAGCGGGTTATTATCGAAAAAAAGTTCGATAATACTATCGATTAGGCTAACTATAGCCACCTTAATTCTAACTTTAAATACAAAATCTAATAATACTAACGTTTATTTAAAGACGTTATTATCGACGAATTTAATATTATAAGGATAAAATGCAAATTCGAAATATAATATTCTAATTAAACCGCTAGCGTATAAAATAATAAGCGGACTACGCTATTTTAAATTCGTATCCTCTTTAATTACTATTATATTAATAAAGAAGATTCCTTATTCGGGTATTATAATACTTCGAAGGTAATACGTAATTTATTATTATAATTAATTAATATTTATTATATAATAATTACAACCCAATTATATATTTTTAATAATTTTTTTAAAGATTTAAAAGAAGAATTAGAAGAGCTACGCACTCTATTTACCCGCGGTACGCCTACCCTTCGAATTTCGAATTTTAACGACCGTATTATATACGCCCAATCTCAACCTAATAATTCCCTTCGCTATATAAATACACCCGGTAATACCGACGTCGCGACGCCTATATCTATATATAATAAAATAATAAATAAAGGATTGGAGAAGAAGAGGTCTAAATTAACCATTAATTTAATATTAGAAGATTATTATAAAAAGAGGGATATTAAATGCGAAGTAGAAAAGGAGGGCAAAATAGGGGAGAGGTTAATATATAACGAATTAATTAAATTATATAAATATACGGATAAACGGTAATATAAAAACTATTATAATAAGAACCCGTATTACTTTTATTACGTATTCCCTAACTAAAAATATTATTACCTTCTTATTAATAAATAAATTAAGGAATAAACCGCCGCTATTATAATATAGAAGGTTATATTAACGTTGCCGCCCGCTAAAATAATATCCGTATAATTTAAGCCTTACGATCGCTATAATAATAATTATTAAATCTAGACTAATATTACCATATTTAGTTAAAACGGTCTTTAATAATTTTATCCCCTATATATAGTAAGTAAGCGCAATTACCAACCCCCCTAAATATTTAATTTCACGCTTTAAAATAATTATTAATAAGCGAACGGCAACGTATATAGTATTATTAGCGCTAGCGGTACTCTAATATAACTTACCCTACCCGCGTAGCCTATTATATTTCCTTTTACTAATTATAAAAATATAAAAATAGGGACTATAATACTTACTTTAATTAATAAACCCTCTTTACTATTTTTCCCTACTTAAAATAATATTAATACTAATATTTTACAAAAAGGGGGTTCCAACTCCTACGTAAACGACCCTCAACCTTCCTCTCTTCCTCCCTCTTTACCGCTAAATTAACTAATTAATACCTTTATTATTAAATTTTTTAAATAATTAATATTTAAATACGCGCCGTAATTTTATAAAAATAACAGGTTATACGATTCCTTATTCGAAATTTAAAAATCCTTTATAACGGGTCGGCTTACCCTCTACTAAATACATACTCTACCCTTAAATTAATATATTATATATAGCATCGATAAAGGTATTTATAATATAATTAAACGGTCGATTAAAGAATTTTTATACTTCGAAAAGGATTATATCTAACGATTATTATTATTAGCGCGGGTAATACTAGCGCTAGCGCGGACGGCTCTAGAACTTATACTAACGCAAGCATTAACGTAGGCATTAATATAAGTATTAGAAATTATATAAGTACAATAATAGGAATTATAAATTATCAACCTTAAATCGCTTATATTATTTATATAGATTATAAATAAATAATCTCCCCTCCCTCTATTGGGTATAATATTAATTACCGTCTTCTTATAAGTACCTTTACTTAAAATTCCTTATAATAAAACCCTTATAACGCGGACTATTATAACCCTCCCAATTATAACGCCGGCGACGACCTATTACGTAATAATTTTACTAAAGAGTATAATAATAACGAAGATAGTAACCCCGACCGTATATAAACCAACGTAACCGCAAGCGAATATAAATTTACTAAAGAGGATAAGGAGCTTTAAATAAAAGGGGGATTATATATATTAATATTATTATTATAAATAATAATAGATCTAATTTGTTTTTATACTCTTTTAATACTTTTAATATTTTTAATACTTTTTCGATTATTATAAATAATAATAAATTTGAGGGATTTTTCGTCATTAAATTATACGACTAAATTACGTAATTAAATTATACAATTAAATTACCTAAGTAAGTTATATATATTCGACTATATTTATTATTACGTATCTATTATATAATTTAACATCCTTTATTATAATATTATTCCCGTTATTCGAAATTCGTAATAATATTTATTATATAGGGTATTGTAATCTTTAGGCTCGTATACTTCGTTAAATTCATTATAAAGTACGCTAGCCTTATAGTAATAATTTCGTATAATTGGCACCCTTTACCCAACTTCTATTACCGCCCTAATAAAGAACTCTTTAAATTTTTCTACCTTTAGCGAATCCCTATTTTCCTATAGATAATAGCATTTAATATAAGCCTTTAAATTACTAAAGTATACCTTTATAAAGTTAAAGTCTAGGGAGTATAGGGGTAAGAACTATAATAGTATATTGCGGTTATTATACGCGTCCTTAATAGATTACGCCTTATACTATAATACGTTATTTATTATTAAAATACTATTATAATTAGGGAAAGGATTTATTTTAGGCAATACGCTCTCCTATATTTATATAACGAAATTATCGGTATTAATAATTCCTCTATAATAAAATATATCGATAAAGCTATTAATAAATATAATTAATAATAAGTAAAAGCGTTACCCTTTTATAAATATATTATCGGTCTATATAAATATACTTTTTGGCGCTTAATTAATACGACGTAGATTATCCTTCTTATTAATATTAAATTCGTTATAAAAGACGTATATTTCTATTAAAAACTTCGAAACCTTCTTTAATTAATTTAATTTTAATAGATCGTTACATTAGGAAACTTTATACGCCATCCTCTTATTAGTCTATTACACTTTCTTAAAGTAATAGGAAATTATAGAGGTCGATACGTATATATCGTATTAAATAGCTAATTAGTACTAGATTTCATCGAAGTATAAATATAATTTATTATTTAAAAATTTTACGATTTTCTATATATTACGAATTAAATATTACTATAGCTAATTATACGTATAGTATTATTTATATTAACTTCTATTGCTTAAAGAGTTAATTTAATAACGTTTTTAATAGTACGAAGCTTCGGGTATAGGTCGCCAATCCTATTATACGTCTATTTAAGGCGCTAAATCTAGCGTTTACTTAAATTAATAATCTATACGATTTTTTTAAAGTATTCGCCAACAACTAATATAACGTATATTATTAATCTTTATTAGTAGTTAGATTAGTACGGTATAGCTACGATGATTCTCGATCGCGAGAGCTTTAAAACCCGATAAAAATTGTTAAATTTGGGTGTAATTTAAATAAAAAATAACGGAGATATTAAAGTTCTACGATATAGCATGCTGTTTTTTATGTAAGTTGTGTTGCGTGGCGGTTAGAGCTAGAGTGGGGATTGACATGGTGTTTGCAAGGCACAGTGACTCTTGGTCTTCTTGGCTCTTGGTAATGAGTATCGATAGCGGTTGATGACTCGATGTGCTCTAATTCGCCGGAGGGTCTATGTGTAAGGGATGACAGTCCGTGGCCTCGTAGGTTTCGTGTTTCGTGGTTAATAAATCTGAGTAGGATGCTATAGGTTGTGTATTGTATGAAACAGGCGTCTTGCTGGAGTTCAACGTCGGACTGCGTGTAGGTTGGGGTTCAGTTATGCTTGCTAGGGCATGCTATGGAAGGAACTAGAGGCGGGCAACATGGAACACCGGCAGTCACATCGTCTATCTGACGGCAACTCCACGTTGATGAACACGACAAGTGCAACCGAACTTGTTCAGCTGAAAGGGATTCCATACGATGGAAGGAAGTATTACATTGCGTGGAGCTCAAAAGCCGAGACAGACACCTCTCCGATGGCTCCGTGAACTTGGGCCGCTATAAACATTGGACGACGCTGTTGTATACACCATGCGGAGGATCGCAATGCCAGCGTGATGTGGATGGCATTTTTTTAGGGTCTCCTGAGCCTATGACACCAGTTAGGCGCCCATTACCTTGGACTATATGTGCATGGTACATAAGGTACGCTCTTCTCCAAAGCCAGGGGCAATTAAGCATGATCAACAGATTTAAACTGGGTATTGCACATTGATCATCAAGCAACCCAGATCACGCGATGGATTTATGCCACTTGCAAATTCGACTGTTCCGCCGTTAAACACTACCATAGGTTCGAATTATGTGGCAATGACACTCCGCGTGACATTTCAACATTCTGTTTCTGTACCGCAGATTCAACAGGAAAGCTCAGGAATGGATGGGCTAAAGAGGCTTTGTCAGCAACTCAGAAGCATATCGCCATTATGTTCTACGCAGTTGGTTTTTCCATTTCATTTACTCTATCTGTCCATATCATTAGGTTTTCGGCTTGCCCGGAAAGATTTAGCCGCAGCTTGATCACTTGTCGACGCCGGCGGCTAACGCTTCTCTTGCTAAGGCGCGAGCATAGTTTCTGCCTTGGTCTGCGGGCGTATGATATTTTGAACGGAGATTGTCGCGAAAACATGACGATCAATACAACAGAGGACGTGCTGATAAACTTCGGGTCGCTGCTTGGAACAAACGGAGCGGACCCAAAGTCAACTCGGTTGAGAACAATGAATTGGATGGATGGCTGCAGTTAATTGGCCCTGTGGCGTCTTCCACGGCTTCGTGGAAGCTTCCATTTATTTGCATTAACATGGTTGCAAATTGCAATGTTGTCAGGGGTAAAGTTCTGGTTATTGAATGATGATTCCTAACGCGAAGGAAGCTTTGTGATGGCGTCGTGGATCAGTGCGATAAAAGCTTCAAATAATATGGCCTAGGCTGATCCGGAGCGCAGTTTTGATGAAAAAAATGTCGGGACAGCCATTGAGATCGTTTGTGAACTTTGACCAAGTGACTGAAAAGGTTTTTGGTCCGGCATCGTAGGTGAGTGAGCGGCTTCTAGAACTCCTTGTACTACCGGGTACGCACCTGAGGTGGAAGGGTATCACGATTGCAAAGGGAATCTGAGGCAGGGTTCTTCCATTAATCATCAATCAGCATCGACATGTCTCATCGAGGAAATGGAGAGACAGGTTATCAGGGTGATGCAGCTCCAATGTGATTTACCACGATTCGTCCTAAGAGAGGCGGGCATGAACCGGCGTGCATTTGAGATAGAGAAGCACTCATCGATGGAACCGATCCTTGTTCCAACCTTGCAGTGTAGAGGACGATAAGTAAGCCAGGAGAAACCGAGTTGTACGCCGGCTTCCCTAATGTGCTCACCACCCTCTTTCGTCTAATCGGTATATCCGATAAGGTCGTGTTGGTAGAATATCGGTAACGGCGTTTTTCTAGCAGGGAAAACTTTGAATTGCGAAGTCGGCATAGAGGTAAACGCTGTCTTTTTCAAATCTCTTCCATGTCTTCGAGATCGTCCACGACGGGAAAGTCGCCGACCTCGACTCGGTCCGGCCTGACGAAGACGCCATGTTTAAGTTGAGACTCTTCGCCCCAGAATCGGGTTCCTCCAATGCTTCCATCATTCTTGCCCACTGGCTCGTCCAGGTGGACACCAACCCAAGCACCGATACTGCCTGGAATCTCCTTCACCTCGCCCACGTACCTGATTACTCCTCGTCTAGTGTCGTCTTGTCCAACTCTGCATCGCTTTCCAACCTCAATTCCGCGCTCTTCAACTTCCCTAGCAAACGCAGCGATCTTAGCTTGCTCGTGGCTTGGGGCATTAGGGTCGAAGCGTCCGAGCTTTTGGGCCTTTTTCCACGCCAGAACTGAATCGGTTTTTTTCTCGTACTCTTCCTCCGGCATGACATACTTCTCCACGCCGGTGGCATTGAAGTTGGGCCTCGCCGAAGGAGGTCGCAGGTCGATGATCTAGCGCATAGTCAGTCACAGATCGTCTCACGATTCACATAAAAAACCGAGCCTCTCTCACCTGGAACTCTGCATAAGGGGCCAGAGGATAACTCTGCAAATACGTGTTCTCCTCATCCGCCGCTTCCACCGGAATGGTTTCATTCGTCAAGGTCTTGAGAGTGATGCGCTGGGACGAAGGGGGAATGCCCGTGATGGGCTCCATCTTGGTCTTCAACTGGGCGATGGACCATGAGGGCGTGATGCGACGCTCGGAGGAGGAGTACTCCGACGTCACGTACATGGGAACGTCCGCCATATTGAAAGCTTCTGGGGCGGAATGTGAAAAATGAAACTCGGATAGTGCAAGTTAGGTTTGAAGAGTGACACGGAGTTTGGGTAACGGTTTGGGCACGAGGAGAAGTTCACTTGACCGGATGACGGCGATTGGGAACGGCGGTAACAGGCGCCAATCACCGATGTGGGGCCGTTGAAGGGTCCATTCCCGTCGTATGTAGAGGTTCCATGTCTTATCAACGACGGCCACCTCAATATAGACTTGGGCAGTGACGAACAGGACGTGAGAAGGGTCTGAAGTCGAGGAAGCGACACAGAGCTAATTGGAATTGATACCTACCCAAATCTCTTTTTCTGGAAACCCCTTGATGTTCCGTCAATTGGCGTTCGTCTACCAAGACAATGCCGCGGGTGCTAATGCAACAAAAGGAGGGGAACACGGGCCACCACCGCTCTAAGAGAAGATTACAAGTTACGGAGGCACCATAGCAGCAGAGGTTAGGTATAAATGTAATTACACGTATTGAAGTTTATTTGCCGGACCACCTCGACCTTCTACTTGACTTTAGTTTTGGTATCACGAGAGTTCGGTTGTTCCTTCCTCGTGGAGGAACCTCACCCACAGTTGCCTGTTCGTTGTGGTAACACCTTCCACTACACATCATTCACATGATGGTTTCCGCCCATTGTTGGCTCTTTCCCTCCGGATACAACTTTTAGGGTTTTGAACACAGTCATTACACAGATTCAGTTTCTGTTTTGATTTTTTTTTTCCCCTCTTCCATCTGGCGAATTCCGAGTCTAATCTGGGCCACTCACTTTTTTCGTCTCCCTTCTCCCCGACACCCACGTTGTACTCGAGTTGCTCGCCGACTCGGAAGCCAGTAACTCTTGACGACTCCCTCCATCCTCCATTGTTTGATTGCGTTGATTGAACATTCATCGGAAGGCCGGCTTTTCTCTTCCTCACCGCGTACTTTTCAACCGCTCCAAGCCTTACCCCGACACAATTGCCTCTGCGCCTTGGGGATTGTTCTTGTCAGCCTCCAAAGGTCCTTGCACCCCCATTGCCAATGCGGAACGAATGAACAAAGCTATTGCGGCAAACACGGCCACCCGCCCGGAACGAAGCCGAAAGCCCGGGATGATGCACCCATTTTGACTGGGAACGGGGGCGAGCTGGACGCACTGCGATCCTCGGGCTCCGATACCATTGGGTCTCGTCCGTTTGTAAGCTCCGACAACAGGAAGCCGTGTCCTTGGGAACACCACCTCATCGCAGGCAACATACGGGCGCCCATCATATGCCGTCAAACTTGAGATTCACGGCAAGCAAGACTTCAAACGCCCCCACGAACCACCATTGGCCAGCCCATCTTGCCCTCCTCCTCCACGACCATTTCGGGATGGACTGAGGCTGCAGACAATGCAGCTAGGCCCTTGAGCCACCACAATGCCATTGCTACCTTGCTACACCTGGGCAGAAGGAGCAAGGCGCATCTATTCGCGGCCCTCCCACGCCTGGACTGGGGAACATGTCGATGTCCGGATCAAGGGGCCACTCGACCACTCAAGGCTTCCTTTTTCGTCTTGGGCGCAAACGGCCGGACCGTCATGAAACACAGATCCAAAGGTTCGTTGCAGAACCTGACAAGTCACAATGCCTTTAACAATGTTTCTCCTCATCCATGCTCCCTTCATTCATTCATTCCTTGACGTTTCCAGTCGGTGTTGCCTCCCGCACCCTGTCAATGGAAGCCAGATGAGGCTGTCAAGGAAAACACATGGCCGCAGTTTCTGAACGATTGAAGTCCATGAATTCAGCCCTTTGTGCTTGCTCTTTCCCTCAACCCTGACATTCATTCGCTCTAGAAGAGTTTTAGTCTGACAAGCTCCGTTTTCCGCATAGGCTGGCTTCAAGGGCATCCATCATGGCCCGCCTCGGTGAAAGGTGTGCGCTGGCCAGACACTCACGCACCAGATAGGACCAGACAGGAGTCCTCGAGAACGCTGTGTGCAATTTGCAAATATGCGCTTTCTAGACGAACAAGGACATGGCCTGGATACTTCCTCACCCACGCATCGCTGGGTAGAAGCATGCGTGCACTCTCCCAAGATCTGTCTCGGTGCTGTTCACCGCCACCTCGGGTTCCCGTCAAGCGTCAATTCACAATGTCTTCCAAACTCTGCTTCACTACCACGCGACAGCGGCGGCGAGAGACGGCAAATCGTCAATGTGACCAGGTTCAGCCCTGGCCGGGCGACGCGGGGGGTGTACCTATCGCTCAGACGCGGACGTGGGGTACATGGGAGGTACGACCGAAGATGAGGCGCTTTTTGGGCAGCCAATACCACCTATTTCGACCAAGCTGGGGTCGGTAATGGCACGGAATAAGCATTACTACCGCCATCAAACGGAACCCGCGTCGACAAAAAGAACCATCCATGACTTCTGGGGACGGATGCAGCCGAATGTCCACGTATTCGCTATAGGCTTTATGAGGGCAGAAGAGGCTTGGGCTTGTACATTATTCGAGTCTCAAGTACCTACATAATAGTGGCTAAAGGGCCAGCTGGCTTGTTTCTGCTGGGCCTCTCCGCGCAAGCAAGCCGATTTGCTTCCGAACTGCTGTTGGGTGGTATTCCACGGCTGCTCCCTTCCCAGTGGATGCCACTAACACTCAGTCAACTAGCAAAAGGGTATAAGGACGAACAGGACTCGGGAAATTGAACATCCAACCTGTTCGAGGAGTGTGTGGGGCTCGAGCGAGAACCGGAGGCAAATCTGAGAAACTCGGGAACACAGGAGGGTTTCTATGTCGTTCGTCTCACAAGCTCCACTATCCTTGAATATCCCCAGATATGGACCTAACCGTTTGGACCTAGCTACGATTTCACGAATCGAGATCGGCTGACCGGTATCTCGTCATCGCAGATGAGGCCACTCAGTGAGTTGTCATTAGACTGCTCGTAAACCAACTGTCTCAGATAACAATGCAGGCAGCAAACGAAGCAGTCTCGACAGGCAGTCGCTGCTATGTTCGGGCAGCAACAGCAAAACAACAAGCACAGACATGCCCTCATCCTCTCCCTGTTTCCCTGTCGTTTTGATTCCCTATTAGGCCTTCACTTGTCTGTCACCGGTCAGCTGGCCAGCTTATCTTTTCAGGCTATGAACCTGAGTTCTAACTTTTGGATCACGGCCTCGCGGATACCTTTTGCGTGGCCGTCTTTTCCATCTTCCAACTGGCGGCTTTCACGGCTTGTTACTTCGACTGCATTTCAGCTTTGTTTGCCGTGAGGTGGGTGATGAGTCAACATGATATACGACCGCTTGGACCGTTCGCCGTGCACAAGGGGCGCGTACCAGGTTCCCAGAACCCATCTCGCCCACGAAGGAGGCTGACATGCAAAGAGGAGTATCTTCCTACTGTCGAATAAGATCGAATGAGTGCGGTTTAATTGACCACAGCCTAAGCAGTCTGCTCGCACGCCGTGATCGTCATGTTGGGCAAGGCAGGCATTTTCTTCGTCAAGGCCGAGGGTTCTTGAAGGGTGCAGTTCAAAGTACCCAACGAGGTGGTCATCAGGGGGCTCAATTCAGGACTGGCTTTGGTTCTGTGAACTGGTCGCCCAAGGAGACGTTTAGATCATTCAGTCCAACAGTGAGCAGTTTCCCATCTTTCTCCAGAGCAAGCGAACCACGTGAAGGAACGCGAGTCGCGGTCCTCTTGCGTGCACATCGCACTGCTTCCATCAGGAGCTCTGATCTTTGTGGTATGGAAACAGAACAGTACTGCAACAGAAGCTTGACCGCCAGTTCATCGGTTCTCGGCGTCCAAAGCAGCGAAGCGGTCTATGACTCCGTGCTCTTTGCAACAGACCGCGGAAAGGTGCGCTGATATACTCTGCCACGATGAGTATTTGGCCGCTCCCGTAAGCACCATTCCATTGTTCATGACTGTTTGACAATTCGCCCGGCCCAAAACCCAAACGATGTCCAAGTCCACCTGGGTGTCAACAGCCTGTGTGATCCTAAATTCAGAGCAACAACTTCCGAGACGCACAGACAGTTGAGGCCGTTTAGTCTTCCGCACTGTCACCATTTGGCCACGAGTCCCTTGTATCGCATCCGATTGTTACGACAGTTTGCGCCATGTTCAGTCAACGTCGTGTTCACATAGAAAACGGAACTCTTGCACAAAGCCACAATCCATCCAACTGCAATTGCCCCAAGCTTTGTGGAGAGCGGCGCTTCTCTTGTTCCTCCTCATTATAGGAAAGGACTAGGCCATCTCCCAAGACACCCCCGTTGTTGCGCTCAAATTGAGATTGTTAGGTCCTGAATTTGGTCAGCAATCATGGGTACAGAATGAGCAACCCGGGAACAGGTTAGATACCGTCTTGAATGGGAATGTATCATCACCTTGCTCAGAGAGGATCTCGGGCTAGCAATAGCCCAGATCCTACAAATGCAGAGCCGAACGATGGATATCCTTGGATTTGCACGGGAGTGTTGCCGAAAAGTGGTAAACGATTCGCAATGTCGCGCTCTTCATTCTCTTTTGCTCTCTGATGGCCGCCCCTTTGCGCCATGCACATCTCACAAGCGGAAAAGAGCTCCCTGACGGTGTAGCAGCGATGTTGCTGTTTCCTCTAACATTTACGTTATATACGGCGAATCCTGATTCAGCCCGAGGCTCCGCTCCACAACTGTGAACCTAGAGGTTTGAGTCCATGCCTGTATAACGCCCATACAAAGGGGTTTATGAGGAAGGGAATTCTATCGCAAACGGGATTACGAAACTAGCAAACATAAACGGGTGCGACATCCCGTTATAATGGAGGGTGGCTAGTGCGTCAAGGTTCCCCACCAGATTGGTGAGATTGGTTCTCGACGTCCGCCAGTTCACAAGCTTTTTGGGTTCGATACTCATGGGTACTTTTGAGGATACAGTCTCAAGTATCCTCGCTACCTACACGTACCAGACATAGAAAGTTTGATCTGCGGCCCTGTAGGTATCTTACCGTTCATCAGTGGCCAACCCGTTCCCTCACTTGGGTCTTGCTGGGCTTGGCCAATACGACCTAGCCCTACTTCGATCTTCCCCCAGCCCATTCTGCCACCAAAATCTTCGACTGCCGCCCAATTCGCGGCGCTGACGACAGTTCACTACAGTGGGACAGGAACCGAGTTCCCGATAAAGCCCAACGGTGCCATTCAAACACAACACATTTGGTTCAGTTTCCACCCAACCGTTAGCATCGCCTCAAGGTCTCAAAATACCCCAGACATGACAACGTACGGTCTGTGATCCATCCAGCTTACATAAACACTTTCTTTTCGGGAGCCTGCGCACCGCTTGCGCCCTGTTTCTAGGGAAGCGAGAAGGATATTCCTCAACTACAGAAGGTGACGAGTGGGGAGGTGTTGGTCCGGTACACTGCCATGCTTTATGCATGACTTCGTGTCATTGCCCCTGGTCGACGACGCTCCTAAGCTTGCATGTAAGCCAGGTACCAGTCTCCCGTCCGGCATTTCTGCCACTGGGAGGAAATCTGTCATCTACGGTCAAGAGTTCCTCGCTATGGCGGGTTCCAATCGGTCAGCAGTCCGGAAGAAACTGGCTGCCTCTTCGGTGACGTGTGCTTTACCAAACATGGATCCGGAGACTACTTTGACAGATCTTCATGCCCCACCGTTCGATAAACATGACAGCTAAAACGGCAGTGGCTTGTGAGAGATTCATCCTGACTTGTCACCAGCCTGGTGTGCTGAAGCTTCTCGGGACAAGATATCCAGTTGTGACGCTGCGGCCACAGAGGAAGCCCATTCGATGCCTTCTTTTTGCCCAAGGCGCGGTATGGTGAAGCCATAAGGCGTAAAGCATCAGCTCTGAGGCCGCGGGTTTTCTAGAACGAACCGAGCTCCACGACATGTTCACCCTGGACTGAGGACGTGTGGCTGCCATGAGGGAGACCGACCCTGTCTCGAACTCTGGATGTCTCTCCGGTGTGTTAGCCCTTTTGGCTGCGGAAACCCTACCCAGGAGCTTTTCGTTTACAGGGTCCTCCATGACAAAGTCCCATTTACAGAGTACATTCGAAGTTCTCACTAATACTCCACATTAAACAAGCACACTCTCTCTTCTTATACACCCACCCCCCTTGTTCCTCTGCTTTCTTGGCTGTCGACCACGATTCTTCCAAACCTGTACACGCCCTTAATCCTCTGCGTTTGTACCTTTCCACGATTCTCTCGTCCCTAGAGAGTATCCATCTCTTTTTCAGGAGATCCTGGTCTTGTCACGCACCAGCCTCGCCTTCTGAAGAGGTATACAGTTTCGAGCTTACAACTCACCTCACACCCCAATCTGCAAACCGCAGGTTCCCGGAAACATTCAAACCCATATTCCCTGCTCTTAGCTCTGACCTGGCTCCGGACGAAAGTTCAAGTTATGGGAGAATAAGCCTTCCCGAACGGAGCTTCAAACAGTGCAACAGCGGAACACTTTATTAGTTCGAGCAGTCATACGAATTGGCACTCTCTTTTTGCATCTCTTCATTAGCCTCGCCCTAAGACAATTGGTTCGACCATCACCAATCAGGAAACAAATCCTCTCCTTCAAGAAGATAGCCCAGCAGCTCTTTCCGGCTGGATCCCCTTCTCTCGGTCAAGGAACTCACATATTTGGATCGTTTCCATCCCCACATGTCTTGAATTCTCAACGACAAATCATTCTCTCCCAACGGCCTCACAGCAAGCTTTGGCCTGCATTAGCAGAAGCCTTTCAAGTTTACATTTTCAGCTTTCTAGCAATCTTCAGAGGCCCGGAGAACTATAACTTCGCGTACCTTCCTCGAAATTCCTGTCATTCATCTCCCCGACCGTTCCGCGCCAGCCCAAGACAATCCAACAGCGAGCATATCCTTCCCAAGTCTATGAACACTTCTCTATTCTAGTGGAGTCTTTGTAGATACCGCCATCGTGGATATCGCATCACTCCTCAAGCGTTCCGACTCAGATGAGGCCCCCGTGGCTCACTCCCGATACACATCCACAACGACACTACCGCCTTCCGCGACGGTACCACCACCTGCTCTTAGCGGTTCATCATCCGCCACGTTTGCTCCAGCCACTGGCACTCGATCTCCGAGATCTAGCGGTGCTGGCGGACCAGGAGCAGGAGGCAGGTTGGGGAAGTCAGTGTCAGGAAGCGCCAGTTCGAATCGTCCAGGAAGCGGCGGCGGGAAACGAACCATGCCACCACATACATCTGAGTCGCCAGCTAAGAAGCAGAGCAAATGGTCACCTGAAGAAGACGCACTGATCATCGAGCTCCGCGGTAGCGGGATGAAGTGGGACGATATTTCCAAACGTCTACCGGGTCGTAGCTCTATCAGCTGCCGTCTCCACTACCAAAACTACCTAGAGAGACGCAGTGAATGGGATGAGGAGCGCAAGAACAAGCTGGCAAGGTTATATGAGAGGTGAGTTTGAACTTTATTCACTCCTCAAAGCTCGTGACTAACAAACGCATAGGTTTAAACCCGAGATGTGGGCCAAGGTTGCTGAAGAAATGCAGGTTCCCTGGCGTGCCGCTGAAGCGATGCACTGGCAGTTGGGCGAAGTCGACATGGCCAGACGAGCGGGAGTTGTTCCCTTCGCGCTCACTACAGCGGCTCTGGGTGATCCATCAGTCATGCACCATCGGATGCCCACTTCGAGAGCCCATCATGGCCACTCTCAGTCTCAAGGAAGCCTTCCAAGAGATATTCCCACCATGCCGTCGCCAAGATACAGCCGTATCCCACCTGGGCCTCTCATACCACCTCCATCGTCCGGTGGACGGCCACTGGCAGCTCGACGCGAAAGCTTACCGACACGATCGTCCTTTGCACCACCTCCTCCACCACATCATCACAGCGACCCTAGCAGCTATTCGTTGGCGCCAGCTATAGGTCTGGCTCCCATCCATACATCAAGCTATACTCATCAGAGTCGTGGGGGAATGCTGCCAAGCGTCGCCGAATTGACAACCGGAGTAAGCCCCTACAGCACGCCTGCATACTCGACGGGTGGCATGACCAGTATGGTGAGCCCAACCCACAGTGACACGGCTAGCCCTGGACCAACTCACCCTGGCTACTCGGCCTACCCGCCTCTGGAGCCACTTGGAACCGTCAAAAGACGGGCAAGTCCGGACCCGGGAGGGATACGTGAGACAAGCAGGAGACGGCATCACTTCCAGCCTCGACAGGAAGATGGTTACTCGCCCATTGGACCGCCACCTGGCATGACATCGTCACGACGTGGACAGAGATTGGAGTAAGAGAGCCAGTAGAGAATGACAGAAGCTTTGGATGGTGTGATTGAGGGAAAAATCAAGACTGCTTTGTTGGGCAAACCGGCACGCATGAGGTTACTTGGTTATGCTGGGATTCCTTGAGGCCAAGGACACACTTTCGCACCATCATGGTCTCAGCCCGAGCCGCGATGAATGTGTTTTCATCTCCAAAACAATGACAGCTCACGTGTTTCGGTTTCAACACTGTTTCAATAAGCACTTGCCTAGAACAGGACGACCTTTTCTTTCCCTCGGCTTCACTACAGGCAGGAACAGACAGACATTCGGCATTACGAGGTTTCCTTCGGTTTTTCTTTTCGGTTTCCGCTTGCTTTTCCTTTACTTTTCCTCTGCTAGATACCACAGATACGACACAAAAAACTTTGGATACCACATACAGACATACGGGCACTGGCACAAGAAGAATTGGATACCATACACCCAGATACACCACAGATACCAGCAAGAACCATTTTTATTCGGAGGGAAACTAATAAATTTTAGCTTTCTCTACCTCGACACTTTTGGTTTTCTTCTCTTTTTTTCCCCTTTCCTCGTCGGTTCTCGCATGTACATCTTTCATCCAAAACGGTTTTATTTCCTTTGTCCGGTTCAAGGTTCAAAACAAAACACTCATACCCTCGGGAAATCTTGGTTCCCTCAATACAATACACTTTGTCTTACATAGCGTCTTTGTTCTCTCTTTCAGGATTCCTGGTACGAAAATGATGACTTCAGAACATGACACGGCTCTTCTGTTCTTTTCCTATCTCTGGTTGTTTCACTTTCGTCGGGTTTCCTCTTAACTTGACCATAAATCGTGACTTAGGGAAATTTTCACCGACAAACAATGGGCTTTGTCGGCGTGGTTTCACCTCTTGTCTTCCTTCTTCTTGGCAACACATTTACCATTCATCATGCTACCATTTGATTGATCACCTTTAATAAGCTCTTTTCCCCCTCCCGAAATGACTAGAACTAAGAACACAAGACAGATCACATGAGATAGAAAAGGGCGGTCACTATGGGAAAGAATGGTGAAGAGGATGGGTTTGGGCGACATGATAGGCTGGAATAGCCGGGTCTTCTTTCATTCTGTCATTTGCTGAGGGGGCATCGCACAGGGTCGGGACGGGAGCTACCTTGGCAACGAAAATGTAGGACTACCATTCACAAGGACGGACGGGTAACGACAAGACACGGCGCGGCGCGTTGCGGTGAACAGGATTCAGCATTCACCATGGACTCAATAGGATTACAAAATTTACGCGGAGCTCGAAACATGGAACACGGAACATACACTAGCAAAACATGGCGATAACGACGGGGCTAAAAGTACTGGGATTGGGCACGAAGAGAAAGGGAATCATGGAAAACTCGGCTTGTGTTAGCATTTTTTTGTTTACATTCCTTTTTGTTTCGGGTTCGGTCCTCGGAGATATCTTGGGCCTTTCTTCTTCGCCTTGGGGGTACTTAACCATAGACTGAGAAACAAGTAACAATACAAAATCGGAATAGGATTGGGTAGAAAAGGGATTGCATAGGGCTTGTTTACGGGTGGGAGTTATGGAATTTACGGGATCATCTTGTTATTATTTTTCAACAAATTAGAAAGCGTCAGCATTCTCATCTTCTACGAACCAAAACAATCAAAAAAACTTATCACTCAGTTGGCAGCTCGGGTTGGTCAGCTACTATTTGAGGTAAAACCCCGAGATGGCTTGGCCGTAATTACTCGTGTGAGGAATGGCGAAGACTCCAGTTCTTTTCAATGTTGTGTGAAACGTGAGTTATCTGGTATCAAGCATCGGAGAGGAAATTAAATAAGTAACGGAGATTGTTTCGGTAAGACTCAACATAAACTATTGGATACAGATAACCCTCCCAAAGTGGGCAGAAGGTACAAGTACATACCACGAAACCTATTCAGCCTAACAATGGACGGACACGAGAGGAGACTGGGTAGATCGGGAAAACATGGATCTCAAAATAAGGCTTGCTAGTTCGACTATGCGAGCGTGCGAGAGGCTTGTTGCCAGCTATGACGGGAACGAAAGTGAAACTAGCTTGAGCGGACGCCGAGGGCATCTCTCAGCAAGGGAAGAACAAGTCCTACAAGGTCAAAGTACTTACCTCGCCTTCGCCTGTGATCACGCCACTATTATAGTTGGCCTTGAGGAAGACAGGTCATACAGGCCAGGTTAGATCAAGCCAAATCATGCCATGCCATGGTCAGATCAGGAATCGTAGAAGGGGAGAGACACTCGCTTCTGGCCATCGTGCCTCCCTCCCAATGATCGGTTCTAGGTTCAGGTACCGTTCGCCAATCGGTTCAGGTTCGGGTGCTCACGACCAGAAACTCAGGGGCGGTTCAGGTCTTCATGACAGAAATGGAAAGTCAAGGGCCAAGCGGTGGTTCAGGTAGGTTCCAGAAATGGAAATTGTTTCGGGGAGGAAGATGAAATCAGGGCAAGTGAGCAAGGGGCGAGTGGATGAAGACATCCGACTGCGAGTCCTCATTTACATTAAGAACGTATGGTAGTGTATGGTTAGGATTGAGGAGACGACGTAGACGAAGATATGATGCAGGGGTAGGGGCTCTGTTTCTGCATGCATGATCGGAGTGTTTGGTTTGAGGAAAAAAGGGTTGGGTATTGGGACCAATCGCTTGAACAACACTAGCAGTAGCGTCAGGGACCGCCCGGAGCCCGGGACGGTGGGAGTGTCATGAGTGGCCAAATGTGTAATGGAGTCATGATTTCTATTTTCCGTTCCTTTGGTAGTGAGGGAGTAAGGTCGATCGGTTCGATTCGCTTGCTCAGCTAGCTGCCTCGTCGACAATGATCCCAAATTGTCGTCAGACTCAACCCAAAAATCCGGCCCAATAGATGATGAAAAAACATTGTCTGCGCACTATTGTTCGTCATTGGTATGCGTGCGTGGCCACGACCCACCAGTTGTCGCGCTCATATCCGCTCATGACGACTGCGCCTCGGGCTGCCAACACATCCTCTTCCAGCTCACCTTTACGGTAGAGGTGGTAATAGCGCTGGAAGACTGGGTCGGTGTTGGCGGCGGCGCCAGTGGGACCCCCGGTATCGGTCTTGGCCTCCGCGGTTGCGGTTGCAGTTGCGTCTGCGCTTGTCGGTTCGGTTACGCCCGCCTCCGTGCCGCTGCCGATCGCCGGGCCAGTGTCTTCCGGGTTAGATGATGATGGTACTATTGTTGACGATGTTGGGGCCGCCTCCTTTTCCCCAACATTTTCAGCGGCGATGCCTTCCTGTGGCTCGTTGCTATTTTGAACCTGCTCCCGCATTGGCGTATCTGCCTGCTCGTGCGCCTGCTCTTGCGCCTGCTTCTGCTGGCGCTTTTGCTTTTGCTTCGGAGCTTTTGGCTGCTTTTCTTTCTTGGGTTTGGGTTGTTGGCTCTTCAGCACCCAAGGGACCAACAGATCCTGCTCTCCGCCCTCGTCCCATCCACGACGACTCTCGCCCTGCTCCAAAGCCCAGACATACACCATGACTTGGCCGCCGGGTCTGACGCATTTCAGGAGTTGTCGAATAGCCTCCTGCCGCCTAGTCCGGGTGGACATGTGGTGAATGACGGCGATGCAGATAGCAAAGTCAGCTCGGCCCTCACGGAAGGGCAGCAATAGCCCGTCGGCTACAAGCACGTCGTTCGCCACTGCCACTTCCCGGTCTGCTTCTTTTCCAATGATGGCATTCGGAGCCTCTGACTCACGCTCGCCGTCTGCTGATGGTACCTCTCCTTTTTGCTTCTTCTTCTTCTCCTTGCTACCAGCTGTTTGGGTTTTCGCGACTTCAGCTTCAGGCTGCTGCAGTTTCTGCAGCTGCTTCACCCGCTCGTTGGCATGGGAAACCAGATTGGCACTCCGATCCGAGCCCACCATGAAAGTGTTTTTGTTGACACCCAAGTACTTGCCATTGCCACAGCCCACATCAAGACCCACGTATCCAGGCTGTTGGGCATGCAGGAACTGGGCCACGGCAGGCCAGGGCTTGTACCGCGTGGCCGAGAAATGGGGTGCAATAGCCTCGTACACGTTGTGAACGTTGGCACGCTCGTAGGCCTCCGCCTCAGCTTCTGGGTCCAGCACTACTGCTGGGGCATCTGAGGAGGGCACGGCGGCGACCGCACCGTTATCCACGGCTGCACTCGCACCTTGTGCGGTATTTGAAGCTGTCCCTGTACTACTGCCAGGGGCAGAGGCGGCAGATGCGGCAGTGGATTTCAAAGCTTCCGCTGCTGCCAGCTTCGCAACAGCATCAGCCGCTGACGCAGAGGGCAATGAATGTGATCCCATCTTACCAGGGAGTGACAATGTTGGGAGCAAAGGTCAAGGAAACGTCAATGCGCACAGATTGCTAGGAGAGCTTTGTTGGCAAAGTTGGTGATAGCCAGGGGTAGTGGACTCGGGGCAACGCAAGACAAGGCAAGCAAGCACAAGGCGGTGCCAAGGTGAAGTTCCGAATTGATGATACCCAACTCAACGACTGGGCTGCAAGAATTCTCTTTTTTTCTTCCCGACAAGCTGGATTTACCCCTGAGACTAGAGCAGTAGTGCGTGGGTAGGAGTGAACTGAGCCAGCAAGAAAAGTCAGGCTAGGCGGGTGGAGGGTCGGGGAGGCCGGGCAAATGGGCCGGGTGGGCTTAGCTGGCCAGGCAAAGTAGAATGGTGTGAGGTGTTGTGCTTTGGTGCTGAGGTGTGAGTGAGGTGCTGTGAGTATTGTGTTGTCCAGGAAGCTGCGTTGTCCGGGCTGTGTTTTTTCTGCTCTGGCTCAAACAGTTAGGCCGTTACCCCGCATTCGGCGAGGGCTTGTTGACTGAGAGTGAACACAGGAAGAGCCGAGTCTAAGATCTGGGTGACTGAGTCTGAGATCTCCAGTCTGACTCTTGACTCTCTTCCTGGTGGTGAGGACGTTGACTCGTGTGCAAGACAAGTCTCTCAACGCGACACACTTGACCGCTGGTTTAAGCGAGGCTGAGTTTTTGCGCAGTGAACATCCAGGCTAGACCACGATGTCTGAGAGGTCCGGATATGAAGCCGAACTCGCTGACGGTTGGGGAGTGGCTGTCTCAATGGTTGGATGCCGACTTGCAGGCTGCAGAAGCTGCGCAGGAGTCGCAGGGCTGGTGGCTCCTTGCCGTGTGCTGGCGCGCTTCGTCCCCTCTTCCAGAAATTCCGGCGACCGTCCGTATAGTGTTAAGGGCGCACCGGGGATGATGAGCCGGACAATGGGGGGATGTGTTGGGATGGGGGTTGCAAAGACGGTGATGAGGCCAGGATGGGAATTTTCAACAAACAAACGCACTTGGCGAGGTGTGAGAGGTTCAGAGTTCCAACGACGTGAAAAGAGAGAGTATGTAGTGGGGAGCGTTAACAGGGTTCCACCACGGCAACTTCTACCGTTTCCGCTACCACAGTTAGGGCCAGCCTACCTACCTACCGCCCGGGCACCGCTACCGTTCTGCCCTCTCCGTATGCAATGCATGATCACAAGGATGCAGTGCCGCCCACGAACGGTGGAGTTTTTGAATGAATCAAGCAATGTCTGTCCAATGTCCACTCACTCTTTCTCGTTTCCTCCGTAACAAGAACTGTTTGGGTGAGAGAGAAACAAATTGTGGTGAGTTCGCTCTTCAGGTCCCTACCACGCTGACTGCATCCCTGAAGCCATTGGGCACTGAGACCAATTGACCCAATCTGAGTGGTCCCGGAGCTGGCAGCCTGCAGTAGTTGGGTTCTGAAAAAACAGCCATGTCATCACCACGACCGAGGGGAGTTCGTGACGTAAAACGGGTCGACATGGGCCTTCCCGTCCCTAGTCTAGTGAGTTCACATACGGTGGTTCGTTGACGAGGTCCAGTTCGCTGTTCGAGAGAGAACGGAAGAACGTCTTGCTGAAAAGTTTGCACTGACCGGCATCATGAATGGAGGTTTTCTCCCCTACCATAGCATCCACTAGTCGATAGGTACCCGAATATCAACATGACCCCCAAAGATTGGAAGACGACCCCCAATGTGACGTCTGTGCATGACGGGCTGAGGGAGTGACGGCGGCTGACGGGCGTCCGCATCCCATTTTTCCCAGAGCCGCGCCAGCCTTTGAAGGTTTCCTTCAACTTCATCACAACCGCCGTCAAAAAGCTCGCGGAATCTCCCGGCGACAGCCCCTCGTACGCTCGGTAACATTTGCCGGTCTGTAAAACCTGTTCAACCTTGCTGTGTACCGTTCTACAGACCGAGTTGGACCAAGTCTGACTCTGATCAGACCCAGAGATGTGGACTGAAGAGGAACGAGAGGGGGCCTGAACGTGCCTGAGGGTTGTGTGAGGCTACATCATCGCTCGCTGGCCAGGTTGGCCTGCAACATGACTGCAGTGCCCGCAAGCAAGGGGGACTCCGGCTCCGTTGGCACGACATAGCAGTGAGGTACAAGCCCGCTACATGAGGGGAACATGGAGTGACCTCTCGGTACTGCTTCAGCTGACACACTAGGGGGTGCATCCATCACAGGCTTCTCGTTGGTTGACGTCTTTTCCGACATTGAAATATTCTCCGATCTCAGTTCTCACTTCTGCCCATCGATTAACTCCACGTTGACTACCGTCGCAGTTTAATGAACAGCAGTTCGAGTTCGGCTGCAATGCTGCGCTGCACACTGCGCGCTGTTTGTATGCACTTCAGCTGACGACCAGTACGACATCCTTTACCTACCCCAACCGATCCGAACCCATCACTTTACCTCTTGCCCGTGTTCAACGGGCTTTGCGCATCAAACACATCAGTCGTGATCAGGTCGGGATACGTCACTCCGCCCTGCTTCAGCGCTTCATCCATCACCTCCATAATCACAAGACTTTCCTCCCACGGCAGCGACTCGCTTTCCTTCTTGCCGTCCCGGATGCAGCGCGCGCACTCGTCGGCCTCCCAGAACATGCCGTGACCCCAGTCCCGCTCGGGGTCCTTGGGAATCGAAAAGTCCACCGTCTCGATCTTGCCGCCGGCATCCTTTTGGATCACCTTGTACTGCAGTGGCCGGTACGCCGGACCCGTCACGTGGATCTCGCCGCCGGGACCCTGAATCCGGATAGCCGGTCCGGCTGTGTTTTCGCTGTCCACACCGGTAGCCAGCCGGAGAGAGGTCAGGGCAATACCCTGGCTCTTGTGCTGCGGCCACTGCACGATAATGCTGGTGGCCTCGTCGGCACCCGTGTGGTATTTCTGGATGGCGGCCACAACCTTGGGCTTCTCTTTCTCTTTTTGCAGATGGTACATGGTCTGGAAGACCCAAGTGAGCGAGTAGATGCCGAGGTCAAGAAGGGCGCCTCCAGCGAGGTCGGGGTTGACCATGCGGTTCGTGTCCGCGAAGCTAACAGTGCCATCAGGCTTGTCGTTGCCGACCGACAAATCGGCTATTGCAGTCAGTCTGTCAGTATATCATTGCCACTCACGCTGCATAGAGACAACTGATAACGTACCAACAACGCGATAGACGGGCCCAATGATTCCAGACTGGATCAGCTCCCTAACCTTGATGCTAATGGGCTGATAGCGAGTCCAGACCGCCTCCATGAAGAAGACATTCTTCTCCTTGGCTTTCTCGACCAGCTTGTGGGCCTGCGAGGCCGTCACTGTGAGGGCCTTTTCGCACAAGACGTGCTTGCCGGCCTCAAGGGCCAACATGGCATTCTGGAAGTGATGGCTGTGCGGGGTGGCCACATAGATGATATCGATTTCGGGGTCGGCGACGAGCTCGTGGTAGGACCCGTAGGCCTTGGCTGAACTGGGGGCCTTGATCTTTACGAGAAACTCTTGGGCCCTCTGCTGGGAGCTAGACGAGGCCGCGGCGACCACCTCGTGGCGGACATCGTGAACGTCGCGAGTAGTGGCGGGATTGGTGAGCAGATCCTGGGTGAATGCTGATCAGACGGTGTTGTTGTGGTCAGCTTGCTGCGTTGTCATTCATGCCATCGTGGTCCAGATTCTCGTGGAGCTCATGGGGGGAAACTCACTCTCAGCAATCCACCCAGTTGCCATGATACCCCACTTGAGGGTGAACGGGGTGCTGTTGGACGCCATTGTTGCTGCTCTGCTGCTTATTTCTGTCTCCACGCGAACTGACGAGATGGTCGGATGTCTTTCGGTCTGGACTGATCAGAACTCTTCCAAATGATTGTCGATGAGAGATTGGACAATCAAAACGACAAGATCGAGGCGAACTGGCCAAGGTCATAAACACTCGTTTCATAGGTGCCTAGCTGTCCGTTCGGGCCCCTCGTCGTCTGCGATGGAGTCGCCGTTTCCCCTCATTCCCACTTGGCCCCATGGGGTTGATGGCGGGGCAACTCGCCCGGTTTTGGGGCGCCCTAGGGAGTTCAGGCTGTTGTACGGGCCGGTGTTGCGGATAAAGCGGCCCCGAACTGCCACGTTCAACGAGACACGCAGGCTAGAGGCATGTCATCTCCAGCGCCAGACGGCAACGATGCCGGAGAACCCTGGGGATAGAATTTCGATCAAGGGGAAAGGAAGGTGCTCGAGTTCGAAAGGAAGCTTCCATCGGGAGAATGCAGTCCGGTCACGGGTGGTTTGCCGGCCGAGAAGATGATCGGTCAATCGGCGCTAGCACTAACAATTTCCACCGTGACCCCTTCTCCCCTTTGCGTCCCTTCCAGTTCCAGTCGTTCTTTCCCGTGGTGTTGAACGTCATCCCTTGTGTAAAATCGGCATCGTCAGTTGTTAACCCTGCCCCGCCCGCAAAAGGGAATCGCACTAGGAAAGAATGAGCAAAATTCGACGACCCCTCCTTCCCTACCTCCATTGTTGCAACTGGATATCTTTTGATGCGTGGTTTCACTCAACTGATTTTGAAATTCATCGTGGGTCCGATCCCATCCCTTCCGTCCCTTTCAAACAAGAAGTCCGTCGTATCCCCATTGATTTGCTATTGTGTCCATTGTCGAATTTCGGTTTGTCACATTCAGTCTGCAAAAGCCCTGCTAGCCAAGCCATTCTAGACCGTCGACCGACCATCCTTATTTCCCTTCCTTTCTCGCCCAATCCACCTTGCTGCCGCCAAGCGCAGGTCAACAGAGCCTCGTTGCCTCGTTCAATTCCAACACCAACCATACCCGCCTCGGTCCCGATTTGGGTCTGGACTCTGCCCGAGTGCCATCAGCCCAGCTATCAGGCATAATTTCCAATCGAGACTGAAGACCGCCGGTCACACGTCCATCAAATTTCAGAGAGTGGAAGCAGGTGGAAGCTATCGACTCGCTAGACCCTCAACATGCTTTATGCCTCCTGCCTCCTGTGCTTCTGCTATTGATCACTCCTGCATCGGGCATATACAGAGGCAGTACACTGTATCTGTACTGCGTGGGCTTCTAACCTTTGCTTCCCCGCTCGTTTGCCTTGATATTTTATTTTATTTTCTTTGATTAGACTCGATACGGGTTTGAAGGATTCCAGCACCGGGTTCAGTGTCTTTGGACGCCTCGTCTTATCACGCAGTAACACACTAAAGACCCCCGTTTCTGAAGCCGGCATCTACCGCTGCAAGTCATCCGCGGGTCTGGACGAGGTTGCCCAATAGAGACCGGGACAGCTAAAATGACGGCCTACCCTCGATATAATGACGGTCTCTAACCGCTTTTAGACTAGCATCTAATTTTTCTACTATGTTAGTACCTATATAAATCCGCACTATATGAACATTTCCTAGCAACATTGTACTACATTTTACGACCGTACGTTTAGGGCATGTTTATAAAACTATACGTTTATAATAAGACTTTATATTACGAAAATTTGTAGAAGGTTTATAATATTATAAATAATAATAATAAATATTAATTAGGTAATTAAAATCGAATAATTTGCTTATTATATTTAACGGCTTTTAATTACTTCTATTTAACTACCTATTTAATATTAAGAGTATTATTAAGAATAATTTTAAGGGGAGGTATAATATTAAATATAATTATATTATTAAGGGGAGGTATAATATTCGAAGGTATAATATTAGTAATTTATATAAGTGAAGTTATCGCCATTTTGTATTCTTCCTATTGGGCTATTATTATTTCCTATATTTATTATAATTATTATATAATAATTGGTTTTTTATTAGTCTTTACTATAGTTTTTACCTTCTTTTTAAGCGGGATATTGTATAAAGGATTATAACTATTAAGGGACAGCGTTGGCACCGTTAAATATATGATAAGATATATGTTGTTGCACGAAGGAAGGGAAGGGAGAAGTGTGTGCGGAGGACTGGATATATAGGCGCGAGCCCATACCCTAGTCCGTGCGCACCCACGTAATACTGCACGTGACCACAAGTGACCAAATCTGGACCATGTCGAGCCATAGCATGCATACCATAGTCGGGATAGTCTTATTCTCTTAAACCTCCGTGCGCTACGGCTAGAACTTTACGGGTCTAAATAGGGATATACACCCCCCCACCAATTAAATATTATACTATTTTTAGACCCGTAGGTTCCAAACTACGCAGTTTACTGCAGTCTAAATATAATTTAAATAAAAGGGTCTAATCTATAAAAATACTTCCCCAAAATTTCTAATATATTTAATATATATAATCTACAATTATTATAATATTTTTACTAATTTTATTTTCTCCGCTATTACTTCCCAATATTTTTAATATATTTATATCCTACTAATTAATTTAAATCGACGAACCAATTTCAATTCTTTCTTCCCTTATCCGAACGTTATAAATTTAAAACCTATACGTTATATCGTCGTATATAATATAAACCGAGTTTAATAAATAATAAACCGACGAATTATAAATTAAATATAATATATTATTTAATAAAGATTTTATACTAGAACTAGGATCCGAAAAATCTATTTTTATTTAGAATTCCCTCGATAAAATCTATATTTAAATCCGATTATATCGTTTAAATTTGCGATAATACTTTATTTTTCTATTTATATATTAAAGTAATTTGAATTTATACTAATTTAATAAATATTTTAATTTACTTATTTTCGCCCTTCAATATCCGTTTATATAGTAAATATTTACTAATTACGGAATTTATTTATATTTAAAGTAAAATAATTCTAATACTTTTAAACCCCTTTCCTTTAAGGATTCTATTTTATTTTATATAATATATTAATTTTACATACAATTTAAAACGTACTTTAAAATTTCCCTCCATTCCGAATTTAAAGTATTCTTATATTAATTAAATTTCTAATAATTTCTTACCGAATTATTTAATAATATTAATAATATATTTTATAATCCTATTATTAAAAATATTTTAAATATTATTTAGGTTCGGTCTTAGCTTTATAATATTTATAAAATTATAGCCTAATATGCGCTAAATTTAATTTCCCTATTTATAATATTATATATATAATAACGCGTATTATAAAAATTATACCGGTAGAAACTCAATCCCTAAAAATAATGGGACATTTATAATAAAATTATTATTATAGCGTTTATTATTATAAGTTCGTTCGCGCTTTAAAAGAGTACCTTTATCCTATAATTATTTAATATCTATTTTAAAAGTAATTCTATATAAATTCGTATATATAATATATTAATTCGCTTTAATATAATATCGTCGTATAAAATTATATTTAATATAATTAACCGATTTATAAAGATTTTTATAGTATATATTTACTGATAGGGTAATACCACGATGCGTTATAGCAATCTGTAATATTAAAAAGAAGATGATGATAAAAGGAAGAAGGGAGCCGCAGGCTGGCGCCCGCGGGAATCCTTTTCAAGGATTCAACCCGACCATTAAATAACGTGCAATTCAAGGTAGGTCCTCGACCACGCCCGGCGGGCACCTACCAAGCATACGCCTATCAATCTGCCGGCTGGCGGGTCCTGCCAAAGCATAGCGCCCATAGCATACCATACTTCCTATCTAACAAATCTAATATATATACATATAATCCTTACTTCCGCATCAAATCCCGGCATCATAAAGAGGAATACCATTATCCTTAATAGAAATATACTTAATAAAAATATCTTCAAACGGGAATAGCCTCACTTCCGTCTCGAGGAACGTCTTCTATCCTTCTAATCCTTCTCGTCTACGAAGCGAACCTTTTACTATCTATCCACATAGGACCGCGGGGCGCCTTTCTTTCACTTATCGGGGTAATACCTCCAATAATCCTTAATTAAATCCTTTACCTAATCTAAATCCTCCATATCCTTCCAATTATTCAAATAATACCCATAACCTTTCTATTTCACATAATACTACAACTTACCATCAACCTATTTATAACTAGCAATCTTCTCAAACTCGTACCTTTTACCGCGGGTTCCATCGTCATCGTTAAAATTACTTTAAGAATCCTCTATAGGATTTAAAGGAAGTATTAATCGGCTAAAGGGATCTTCATCCTTTAATATAAATAAGAGGTATATAATAAAAATAATAGGGTATATTTTTATATTTCGTAGCAAATTAAATCGATACGCTAAGCGACTAACCCTCTCGAAGACCTTAAATAATCTAGAACGTTACTACGAAGTCTTACGTAACGGACGACTAAGGAGGTAGTAACTATAATAGAATTTTAAGAATACGTAATCCCCTACCTAAAATTCTAATTACCGGTGGGAAGCGTCGTATCGAATTTTTACATTAATAACAATAAAGTCTATAGTAAATTAAGCTTCTTAACGAAAATAATCTCGGACGGCGGGATTATTTTCGAACTTATATTTATCTTATATTTAAATATTAATATTAAGGGGGCTTCATAGCTTATAACCAAAGAGGTATTTATACAGGGAAGTCTTAATATTCTTAATAAACGCGCTATTAAAATTCTATTATAGGGAGGGGATAATCAAAAGCCAATTATATCCCAATTTATAGGTAAAAGCATGAAAATAAATAGCGATTTTAATTATCTAATTTTTATATTCGGCTACACCGTTACCAAAAAGGTAATAAACGATAATTATTAGAAGTTTTATACTTATAGCGGTCTATATACCTTTCTAGAATTAGGAAGTGAATTTTCGATCTCGGTCGGAAATAATACTAATCGGAAAACCCTAATCGTATAGGAAGAATAACCGGACGGTAATAATTCCCTATTCTATAACAATATAGGTTTTATAACTAGGAATAAATAAAATTCTTTTTAACGTTTTATTAATAATAAGTATAAAGGAATTAAAAGTATCGTAATTAAATATTTATTACGGAATATCTTTTAAAGAGATTTTAGGGAATCCGATAATAAAATTAAGGGAGATAATTCTTATAGGGAAAACTTCTTCTAATTTAATTAATTAATAGTTTTTAATAATCGGCTATCGGTCGGTCTAATTAAATTAATATACCGGATAGTATTCTAAATATTATTTTACTAGCCGAATTTTATTTACAAAGGATAGATTTTAAAATTCGTATATTATACGATTATAACCAAAATGATATTTATCGTTATAAATTACTTCTAATATTATTTTAATTTATTTAAAGGGGACGTAAAGTATTTTTATCTTATCTACCTATTGGTTATAAATAAGGCCATTTTTTATAAAGAAAGGATAGCCCGGTTTTAAAAAAACGATATCTCCGTCCTCAGAAATATATTTAAAATAAGCCTTAAAATATTCTAAGATTTTATTAAATTTAGTATTTAAAATATATAATAAAATAAAAGCTTTATATAGCTTTAGGTTTATTTACACTTCTAAGAAGGAATATTAAGCGTTATTTATTTATATTATACAATCCTCCGTTTAAATATCGTTTAGGATTAATATACTTTTTAAATTTTTATTACTAAATACCGTTCGTAAATAACTTAATATATTAAAAATAAAGTTTAATTTACTAAAGATATAAAATACTTTTAACTTATATTCCAATAAATAAATAAACGTATTAATTAAACGCTTATTTACTCGGTCGATAAAAAATATACGTAGGGAGGTCTATTCGATAATATTTTTAATTACTAAATAATCGGTTAAGATTATAATAGGTAGGTTATACACATAGAATTAGGTGCGGAATTTTTTTACAACTTAAATTAAGTAAGCGACTTCTAATTTAAAAGGATTATATTTAATTTTAACTTTCGTTAAAACTTTACTTAAGAATATAATAAGTAGTATTTAGGAGGATAGAATAAGGGAGCCTTTAAATTATCGGTATCCTTCCTTTAAATAAAATATTATAATTCTAAACCCCCGTTCTAAAAAACTATCGATTTATAAGAATATTAACCGATCGGGGTTTAAATAATAAAAAATAATCCCTTTATTATAAATAACGTATTAAAAAGCGTTAAATACAATTCGCTTAATTAAAGTAAGTATAAAAAACGTTTTTATATAATAAACTATTCGACAAGCCGGTTTACCTAATTCGATTTTTCTAACTTTACATCCTTTAACGAGGAGTACTATTTTACAAAATTAGAAAGGTTCGATAAACTAAGCGTAATAAGCGATTAGGTAGCGAAGAAAGCCTATTCCGCCTATATATTATTCGAACGCCTTTAAATTATTAAGGAAGGTTAAGTCTTTAAAAGCCTTAATCCTATCTTTAATTATTAAAAAATTAAAACCGTTAACGTAAAATCTTAATAATTCGACGCTAGGATAGCCGAAATATAATTTTTTAAGAGATAAAATAATATTTTTAAAAACGAAGAGGGTGAAAATAGCGTTAAAATACCGAAAATAGTCGTTAATTAAATTTAACGCAATAATAATATTATTAATATATATTCAATAATAATTTTTATACTCCCGAAGGAATATATCTATAAATTTCTAAACGTACGCGGGGGTGTTTTTAAATCCCATTTAAGCGACCGTTAATTATTCTAAACCTCGGTAAATAATTAAAGTAAACCAATCCCTATATTTATACTATATTCCGAATTAATAAAAGAAAAATACAACGTCAATAATAATAATAATAACCTTACTACGCATAAAAATTATAATCTTATATTATAAAGGGAAAGGGTAATTATCGGGGATTATAAAGCTATTAAAAATACGTAAATCGATTACCAAGCACCCTTTAAATCCATTCTTTATTTCTCTCTAAACGACGAAGACGGAGTGTACGAAAGGCGTTACATACTTTACCTAGGTTATCTTCCCTTACCTATATAGAGCGTCAAAGACTTTATTAATAATTACTTAATCCTTCTTACTTACAGGGTATATTTACGCTACAATTTTATAATTTTACTAGCCGTCGACTAATAGTACCCGTATTATATCCTCTTCGGGCATTTCTATTAAGCCGCCTTCTTTCCACAATTTAAGGAATCGTAATACCAATTTAGCCAGCGCGCGAAATACCCTCCTATTACTTACGAAAATATAAATACCCTTATTTATAATAATTTCGGGTGCTTTATCGTCTATACAAATACTTAAATTAAATTGCTTATCTAATATTTTAAGCAAATTAGACGGGCCTACCTTCGGCGTTTAAGGGTTTAAATCTTCGCTAATAGCGTTAATTAGAGAAGTTTTTATTTCGATTTCGGCTGGGTCTACGTTAATTTCAACGTTCGCAGGGACGTAATAAATCTAGCAAATTACTTCAATTACTACGTTAATAAATAGGTCGGGGTTGCCGTTTAATATTTATAATACCTATATAGCTATTACGATTTCGCAAATATCGGTCCAATTAGAGGTAAAGTAGCCGTTAACGTCATATTCAATAATTATACCGACTTTTTATTTTCGAAGAATAATTATATCTACGTCTAACGTATTTTTTATTAAAACTACGCGCGGAGAGCGCGTATTAATTACCGCGCTAATTACCGTAGGGTATTAGGAATCGAATAGGAAACTCCGGTCCTTTAGAAAGTTAACGTAATTAATTAATATTATACGCTCCTCTCTTAATTTTAGAACGATCTTCTTTTCTATAACTATTTTGCGCGAATAATAATATAGCGGTCTTAAAACGTTAAAAAAGACACTAAAATTATCTTATAATAAAGCGACCTCCCCTTTACAGTAATCGATCTTTACTTATCTCGGATATAAGAAAAAATTAACAAAAAGAAGAATAGATTCTAAATCGTCTATTACCTAACCGGCCGCCTTTATTTTTAATAAAGTAAATACGCTTCGAACGTCTTTTCTAATTAAATATATTATAAATATTACCTATTTAATTAATTTAAATAGTTTACCTCCAATTCTTTTAATATAAATTATATAATTAATTGAAATAGAGTATTCTAAAGTATTAAGAAACTTACAATCGATAACTATTTTTACTACGCCCGGATCTATATATATTTCAACTTCCTCGGCTTTTAGATTTACCCGGGTAAGGATCCTTAAATAGGTAAAACTAACGAATAATCCTTATTTAGAAAATTCGTTTTATTAAAGGGTAACCTCCTTCAACCGGAATAGGATAGTGGAAACGTTATTAATACTCTTAGTATATATTATCTTTAAATAGAAATCTAAGTGGGCGAAGAGTTAATTCTATAATAGGTAAGCGTTACTATAATCTATATATTATAAAAATTTATTATTTATTTAAATCCTAAGGACGGATTCGGTATTAGCGGTTTTTAGAATATAATTCTTCGCATAATTATTCTTAATATTATACGTTTCGAACTCCGTTAAATACTTAAAATAAATTAATTTACTATTATATATATAATAAACCGAATTATCCAAACTATATCCATCCTTAAAATCGTATTTAATAAAATTAATAATTTCCTCTTCCATATAATTAGTACAATCTTTACTCCGGTCGCGGTTCTATTCAACATTGCGGTTATTATTACAGGGACGTACGTCGTTAAAATAGTAATTACTTTAATTATTGCAGTTACATAAAGAACCTCGGTCGCGGGTATTACGGTTACGGGAATTATCGCAGTTGCGTAAACTATTATAATTATAAGAGTTATTACAATTATAGGAACTATCACAATTGCGGGAGCCGTTATAATCGCAATTACTACTATATTCGCAATTATTATTATAATTACGTCTAGAACGGTTACGGCTACGGCCGCGATTATTATTACAAGAGGATATAGTACGGCTAAAACTATATTTACTTTTAACTATAAAGTATAATATAATACGCTTACTTTCGATTAATTATATATATCCATCGGCGTTATAATTTAGAGGGGGGTTAGGGACTAGCGTTTTAACGTTAATATTAAAACTACTCTAAATTTGAATTAATATTCTATAATAATCTCCGTTCCTTAATATAATACCTATAGCCCGGGCTAAGCGGAATTACTTCAATAAATAATTAACCGCGGCGTTCTTATCCTAATAAATATTATATAAAGTAAGCCTACCCTCGTTGAATTTACGGGTAGCCGTAACGGTATTAAGAGTAAATTTAATTATAAAGGTTTATATAAAATCCTCGAAAGTAATTAATTTTGCGCATTTATCCGAGGTAAATTAATTATACTACTATATATAAACGGCTCTTTATAAAAAGAGAAGTTATATACGAATTAATTATTTGCGTAGGAATCCGCGAAGATCGTCGATAATTAATCCAAAAAGGCGATTAACGAATATAATAACGTTAATAAAAATTATAATAATACCGCTCTTAATTATACCTATATTATTAGGATTATTAATAAAAGGATTAAAAATACCGATTTTATTACGCTTAAAACGAGTTTTATTTTTATTAATATTGGGAATAAATTTAAAGAAAGTAGGCTTATAAGAATTATAACGACTATTATATATATATTTATTTAGAATTATACCGTCGTTATTACTATTATTATTAAAATCGCTATTAAGGTTACTAGCGGGCGCAGACTTACGAAGGGTATTAAGAAGATTTTTAATACCTTTTATAATAATAATAGTAATTTTATTACGAACTTTATTATTTTTTAAACAGATGGCGGCTTTATTTAGTAACTTTAAAAAAAAAACGGGGGGGGAACGAAACGGGTTAATTAAAATAAAAGTATCTTTAATTTTATTAAGTTTATTAATAAGGTCGATTAAAATTTTAAATTACTTCGGCTTATACGTATTATATTTAGCGCGGGCTTTATTCCTAACGGCCTTATACGTATTTTTAATAGAGAAGTTAGGGTAAATATTAGAATAGATATATTTTGCTTAGAGAATATATATTATTTGGATATAACGTTCGTTCGCTTTAATATAGCGTAAAAATATTTCTTCCTAATATTTTATTATATAATAGATATTTTCGTCCCTTTTATTTTAATTTTTAATTTAATCCTCCGTTATTTTAAATACTTTAATTTCTCGATCTTTAATACCGTTAACCTATTTTATAAAATTCTCTTTGTTAATTTCGACGTTAGGTTGGAATAGTTTAATAACGTAGGGATCGATATAATTAGGGTCGAAGTCGTTAAATTTGCTACGGGGACGGTATAAATCGTTACTAATTGGCTTTTTTTAAGGAATTTTAATTTTCTTTAAGATATTTTTATTATAACGAAGGTAGGGAAGGATATCGAAATATATATAGTCGTTCTCTTCTTTAACGTAGGTTTAATATTTGTGAGTATTAGTAATATAGGAGTTATTAGAGAGGAGGTCGCTATTACGAATAGCCGTAATATTAAACGTGCTAGAGGAGTGATTAGGAAAATAATTAGGCATATTAATTAAATTCTATACCGGAATTTTACCTTTATCTTTATTTTTTAAGGTAATTATAATTTCAGCGTAGTTATTTTTAAATTCGAATATATATTAGGTTAAGGTCTTTATTTAGGCGGAATAATTACGATAAAGCTTTTTAACGCAGTCGTTAATTTTTTAAACGCTATTTTTATTATATTTAAAGTACACTTCGATAATTTTTATACGGCGGGTATTTTTTCTTCTCTTAGAATTTATCCAATTTATACGATTCTAGACTTTACAATAAGTAAAATACTTAAAGGCTTCTCTATCTTCGTATTCTTCATTACTATTCTTATTATCCGATCGGCCGAGCGTAATAATATTGCGTTCTTCGCGTTTAAAAATGTATTTATTAGGGGATTAAGCGGGTATAAGCGTTTCGGGAGGGATAATAATTGAGGAAGATTGTCGAAAGTAAGTCTTAAAAGGAGATAAGGTATTAGCGATTATATTAATAATATTATTTATAATATTTGGTTTAAGGGGTAAAGGCCGCGGGGTATTCTATTCGTTATTAAGATTGAATTTAATTTGAGAATTAGAATATTAGCGGAATTAGGTAACGTCGTAGTAAAAAGGAGCCGTATTAACAGGTTATTTATTAAAACTATTTAAGCGTTTAAAATTATACGTTCCGGCCGGAAGGGTTAATATTTTACGCAGCGAACGGCGGGGTCTATTAAGGGGGTCTTTACTAATTATAATATACCGGTAAAGAAATTAATATAATAATTATAAGTACGTTAATAAAAAGAAATAGGTAATAGTAGGGGGAATAAGAGGATTTTAAGAATAGAAGCCGTAAACGCTATTGAAGGTAAATTGCGTATTATTTTAGGTTATTTTTAGCGTCGAAATTTAAAGAAATTCGAATCGGGGTAATATTGGGTATTTTTATATACTAGCCGATGTAAATCGACGTTAACGTAATAGTATAGAATAATAGAAACGGGGTATAATTAGCGTATTATTTTAATTTTAGTATTTTAAATAAATGGTTTAAAATTATAATAACGGATTAAGTATCGTTAAAATCGCTTACCGAAAATAAACGGGTAAATAATTAACGAGATTAGCGAATTAGGAGGGGTAGTCGTTAAAATTATCTGCCGAAAGTAGGCGGATAGATAATTAATAAAATTGAATAAGCGATCGCGATTAAAATAATTAAGCAATGCGATTTAGGAAGGGGAAATCGTTAAAATCGTTTGCCGAAGGTAGGCGGATAGATAATCGATAAAATTAGCAAATTCGCGACGAAGGTAGTTAGCGAATTTATTAGGAGGGGTACGAGGAGTATATTGTTCGCGTTGGTTACTAAACGTTAAATTATAATTATTAATTAATAGGGTAATATTACGATACGTTATAATAATCTATAATATTAAAAAGAAGATAATAATAAAAGGAAGAAGGGAGCCGCAGGTTGGCGCCCGCGGGAATCCTTTTTAAGGATTCAACCCGACCATTGAATAACGTACAATTCAAAGTGGGTCCTCGACTACGCCCGGCGGGCACCTGCCAGGCATGCGCCTGTTAGTCTGCCGGCTGGCGGGTCCTGCTAGGGCATGGCGCCCATGGTATACCATGCTTCCTATCTAACAAATCTAGTATATGTACATGTAATCCTTACTTCCGCATCATTTACTTACCTTCTTAATACCTATTCTTATATTAATATTATTAAAGCCAACCTCAAATTTATTAATTATAATTTTAATATAATTATTATTTATAATAATTTCAATTTTATAAACCGTATCGGTAGGTTTAATATCGAATAGTAAAATATTATATAGAATTTTACTATATACCTCCTCGTTGGTAGTCCTAACGTTTATAACCCATTTACTCCGGTTTAATAGCGTTTATATATTAAATTTAAAATTAAATAATTCTTTAATTATTTTAATATTATTTTACTATCCCTCTATAAAGCGGTATATTATATTATTAAAAGGCGGCTAATTTCTATATTCCGCAACCGGGAGTAATAACCCAAATAAAATATCCTAATTTTCCCGATTATTAAACGAATTAAAATTAATATAAATTATATATTATAAATACTTACAATTATAAAGAATAAAGGTAAAATTACTAATATTTATTAATTATATAATAAATTATTCTTCGATATCCTCGGGTTCGACGAAAACGATTTTAGGGACCGATTTATTTTAATATATAATAATTAAAAAATAATATCCTTTATCCGCTATATTATCCTTAATTAATTCGAAGTTAATTACGCTTATAACCGTAAATAATAGATTTTTACCGTCCTTATATTCTTTTATATTTTTATAAATTATATTAATATAATCTTTTATATTTTCTAACCTCTAATAATTCGGGATATTAATAACTTCGGGAAAAATACTTAAATAAAGAAGGAAAAAACCAAATTTTATAATAATCGACGTTTATTAGAAGATTTATTTACTTTAAAAATCCTAGCCTTCTTTATTATAAAATTAATTTAATATAACTATTTACCCGAATCTAATCTTATAAAATCTTCGGTACGTCGGGTATTACGTTATATAAAAGGGGATTATATCGAAAAGTAATTACATTTTATTTATAACGATATTTTTTCCCCAATTATATAATCCGGATACGAAATATTACCGAAGAAAATGAATACGGACTATTATAATATATATTAGTATTTATAAATTATTCGCATTTTTATAATATTTAATAAAACTATATTTATAAAAGATTATAATATACTTTATAAGATTATAAATTTACTTCCTATTCTATTTTACAATAATAAATTTAATAATTATAGGCCCGAAATACTCTACTTAATATAATTACTTCGCCCCGAAATTACGAACGAACCGCTCGCGGATACTATCTTACGCTCTAATATAATATATTACTCTATAACCGGTAGCGAATAGAAGCCTATTAATTAAACGTTAAAATATATTAATACTTTATATACCGAAAATATTAAATTTAATAAAAATTCTATATACGATACTTATACTATATTTATACAATTCTCTACAATCGGCCCATATATTATATTAATTCGAAAGGGATTAGAAAATAATATACGAATATATAAGGCTAATAAATATATAAACCTATTTATAAATAGAAATATTATTAATTATACTTATATTATATACCGGAATAAATAGGCGCATTGAAAATATATTATACTCAAACCGCCTAACGACGTTAGATTTAATATACTAAATATCCTATAAAATAACCTAATAATACTATTAAAATTAAAATTTAACGCCTTCAATATAAAGGAAATCCGACCTCTACGAGCAAATAAATAAATGACTATCTATAACCTTAACTAATTAATTATATAAATAGAAACGAATTCGAAAAATATAATTATCGAAAATAACGAGGGCGATCGTATATATTTTAATAATACTATTCTTTCGGACGACGATCTTAATAATATTTAAATATTTATAAAATAGGATTTAAATATAATTTAATACATTTTTAATATAAAGTAATTCTATATTAATTTTATATTTATACCCTACCCTTTTAAAATTATATAATATAATAATTTATATAAATTAATTAAAAATCCGTATATAGCTTTCTAATAATAAATAAAGGATTAATAAAATAAAAGGGTTATAACTTTAAAATTAATAAAAGGATATACGAATTAAATATAACTTAAAATTAATAAAGGGGATATATATTAGGAGAATACAAACCTAAAAAGATTTAAAATTAATAAAGGGGAGGGAAGGGGGGTTATTATATATCTCCCCCCATTAATTTTAAATCGCGCTTAATTTATATATCCCCCCTATTAATTTTAATTCTTTGAAAATAAAAGCGAAGGCAAAATTTCATTTAAATAAAAAATAAAAGTAATAGAATTATATATTTAATAATCGCCTATAAATAAATTAAATCCGCTATTATTTATTTCCTAAAGCGTTATAATGTTATTATCCGCCCGCTAATTACCGGAAATTATAATATTCTAGTTATAAAACGCTAAACTTACCCAAATCCTAATAATCCTTAGGATAAACGTAAATACAATTATATACAACCTCGCAAATCCTATTAAAAAAATAATATATAGCGTAATATAAATATTTAACCTATTTCCGCAAATCCTTTATAATTTACAATTCCGTAGCCGATCCCGCCATTTATTTATATACCTTCGCAATATTTACTTAAAAGACCGTTTCGAATACGTTTATACTAAAGCTAGGAGGGAATTTATAAATATTATTACTTATATTAGATTATTAATAATAAATTTATTTATTCGGCTTTATACCCGTTATATAATTGAAGGTTAATACGTCTTTAAAAACGGTAGGGGTAAAAGATTATTTATAAAACCGGACGTAAATATATTATACGGTAATAAATTTAATAACTTCGACGTTAACTTCTAAAGGGAAAATAAAAATTATTTAAATTATAATTTATATAGAAATAGTATAAGGCTAGCGGCGTAAGGAATTAGGGGCGTAATTATTAAAATAAATTAAACGATATTAAATATATATTATTTACCTTCTAATTTTAAAAATATATTCGTTATATAAAAACTAAAATAATTGGAAGTCTTCGTCTTTAATATATATTATTATTATAGCGTATAAAAGTTATAAAAAGGGAGGAAAATATAAATAATTATTAAAAAATTTAAACGAAAAAAAGATATAATATATATTATATCCGCGTAAAGGTTACGCGCTATTAACGTAAAATTTAGAATAAATCCCCTATATTTTATTAACGTATAAATTAAATAATATCGAAATAATATAATAAATATAAAAAATATATTTTTAATTTTTTTAATTATTACCCTATATTATATTTAAAAGGTTAAGTATTTTTTTACCCTTTTTTAAAATCCCCGCCCCCGGTTTAATATATTAATTAAAGACTATTTTAACCTCCGCCTATATAATAAGAATTCTTACGTCTAATTTAACCTCGAAAATATACGCTACATTATAAAGCGCCTGCGCGTAATATATAGGAATATTTTTATTAATCTTTAAATATAATATTTCGAAATATATATTAATAAAATAAATAAATACCTTTATAACGTTAATTTTAACCTTTATATATTTAAATTAACGTTCTAACCTATTTTAATTATTAATTAATATATTATATTACGTATTCTCTAAATAATAAATCTTTTAATTAATATTATTTAACGTAATTAAAATTTATATTTCGCAAATAAATTCCGATAATGTATCCTTATAATATATAAATATTATATTATAAATATTAATATACGCGTAGTATTTTATTTATAAAGGAGGATTTACCTTCTCTATTATTTAATATAAATTAAAATAAAAAAGTAAATAAAAAGCGAAATATATTTATTACTTCTATATTATTTCCCTTTCCCTTATATTAATCTAATAGATATCGTAATTCCTATAGAATTAAATTACTAAAAATAGAAACCGGGATATACTTTTCCTAATTAAAGGGGGGGGTTCGAAATATTTATTTAAAATATAGCCGCTTTTCGCCCTATATTATAACTTCTTTAAGTAATATTTTTTCGAATAGCTTCGTAATAAAGTACTTTAAATAATTATTAAATTAGATTATTAATTCCTTTTATTTTACTTTTTTACTATTTATATAGCCAATTTCAACTTTAAATTATATTACCCGTTTAATAAATAAAGGTTAAACGATAAAAACTTCGTATAATAAAAATTTAAATATATATAATATAATATTCGGCGTATAATTAATTATATATCCTATTTAATTTTCTTATAAAAGAATTTAAATAGTAGGGCGTAATTTAATCGACGCCGGCTATATAAACGGTATATTAATAAAGAGGAAATTAAACGCCTTAATTTCGAAATAGGCCTATAATTATAAATAATAATTTATAACCGTTTTAATATTAAAAATAGAATTATTAAAATAGTAAATTAATAAAATTAATTAAAGTTATACGTTTTTAATATTTAAAAATCGAAAAGCTTTAAAATTAAATAATACGGAATTTCTTTATTAAAACCGGGTTTTACCCATAGGAAACGAATTTTATAAACGATTTATATATATTTAATAGGAATTTAAACGCTAAAAACCTTAGGGGGTAAATCCCCTTTTATATTATAATGGAAAGGAAAATAATCTAAATTATTAAAAAACGGGAATAAATCTCTCTATCTTTAAAGCGTTAATATAATTACTAAAACGAGCCGGATATTACTTACTTTATTAATCTAATTATCTCCCTTTTTAAAGCGTTTTTCATTAATAATTAATACGTTATAATTCGGAAAAGGACGTAAATTTCGAATCCCGGCGCTATTTATAAGCAATTTATTACTATATATCGTTTCTATTTTCCTCTTTTTAAATAATTATTAAATAATAAAATACGCTTCAAATTTACTATTCCGACCGTTAAATCCAATATCTTTACAAATTAGACTCCAACCCCTATTAAATTTAATATCCTTATAAAATTAATAATTATTAAAATCGTTTAATTATTAAAAGTATAAATTAAACGAATTTATTAAATATAAATAATAGGATATTTATATATTAAGGATAATAGTATCCGCGTTATTATCCTTAAAAATATCCTCTATAATAATGTATTTACTACTCCGCTCTATAAGCCTACCTACGATACGAATAATAAATTAAAAATCTAAAGGTCGTTCGTAATACGTTAAAAATACCGAAATATCCGTAATATAATTAGCGAAAAGTTAAATAAAATATTTTAATAACTAAACGGTAATATAAAGTAATAAATTAATATCTATAAATTGTATTTAAAAGCGTAAATAATAAAAAGTAAAAAACGAAACCTATTTACGAAACGAATAATAAATTAAAGACCCAAAGGCCGCTCGTAATATATTATAAAGATTAAAAATATTTACTAATATAATATATAAAAAGCTAAATAAAATATTTTAATAATTAAATATAAAAAAATATAATAATAATTAATAACCGTAAATCGTATTTAAAAGCGTAAAGAATAATAATAGGTAAAGAATATAGGGAATAAATTAGAATTAGGAAGGAGGGAGGTTTTGGGAAATAAAATCGGAGGCGAAGCGACTTCGTTTTATTTCTAGAATTTTCTACTAAATTATATAATTTACGAATTTTATTATATATTTTAATATTATTAATTATCTTTTTAAAATATATTTTCCGTATTAATTTAATAGTAAATTATATATTAGAGACTTTCCTTATTAAAATAATAATATTTATATAAAACGCTATATAAAACGCCGGAAATAAATATTAAACGGAAATTCCGCGCAAATACGTAAATATATTAAATTAAAATATATCCAATACCTAATTATTAATCTATAATACCGACGCCAAATTCACCGAATAGAATTCGTCTACTTTACCGCCTCTCCTATTCTATAACCGGCTATTAATCGAAATACTATATATCCTTAATAATAAACCCGTAAAATAATCTACCCTAATCGTATATATATAATTCCTAATTTAATATTTACCCTATACCGATTAATATTTTAAATAGAGGCTTAACCGTATATCGCTATAAATATAACCATTAAGCGAACGAATCGATTAAATTTTCGCATTCGGTAAAATAAGGTAAACTAACCTTATATCGGTTATATTATTTTATTAATATCTATTTTAAAAATTAAATATAAATAAAAATTTATTAATATAATTCGCTATAATAATAATTATTAACCTTCACTTTTATATTTACTTTATATTATAAATTCGTTTAATTACTTCATTATTATATTCTAATATTATTATATACCAAATACGATTATAATTATTATAAATTTATATAAAATTATTAACGTTAAGTAGGAAATTATATTTATAATTAGCTATTAAAATTTCTAAATCTTAAATATTTAATACCTCTACAACCCTTAATAATACCCGGCCCTTATTTAATTTAATTCTATTATATTCTACTAAACTATAAAAATTAATTATAAAACGAATATTTCGAATAAAGAAAAAAACCACCTAAAATTTATAAAGGGGGGGCTATTTAATCTAATTCTATTATATTCTATTAAATTATAAAAGTTAATTATAAAACGAATATTTCGAACAAAGAAAAAAACCATTTAGAATTTATAAGAGGGGGCCTATTTAACCTAATCCTATTATATTCCATTAAATTATAAAAGTTAATTATAAAACGAATATCGTAAGTAAGGAAAAAAAACTATTTAAAATTTATAAAGGGGATTTATTTAATTTAATCCTATTATATTCTACTAAATTATATAAATTAATTATAAAAGAAATATTTCGAATAAAGTAAAATAAATTGCTTAAAATTTATAAGGGCCCCCTATTAATTTTAATTAAATTTAGCCCGGTAAATTATAATATTCTTATAAATATACTTTACCGAAGCCTCGAATATCTAAATTATCTCCTTATTATTATATATATTGCCGCTAAAGAATTTATAAATTACTTATATATTTACCGCTTTACCGAATTATTAAACGAATAAATATTTATCTTTATTAAATAATACGTATCCGCTTAGGTAATAAATATTATAACCCTTTTTAATATTATATTTACGAATATTAATTTCGGGAGGGCGGACGAAATTAAAAAAAATAACGCCCTCCTTAACCTTAAAGGAATTTCCGGGAAAATTCTTTTTAAATATAGTAAAAGGGGCGCGTAATTTATAAACTATATAATCGATTACAATTCGAATAAATTTTTACAATTCGGGATCGTTTTTATTAAATCCGGTAATATTATCGTTATTTTTATCGCCTTTATTATCCTTCTTCTTATAATATTTCAACGGAGAATTTTCACCGTTATTAAATTTTACCTTATTAATATTATACTTCTAAAAACCGTAGAGAATTTATATAGGCCGGCCGTATTTTAAAATCTATATACGGAAATCTATTATATATAATATAATATTTTTAATTATTAAAGAAGGCTAGCGTAACCCTTCGGCAAACTTCTTTTATTCTTAAATTTAATATTTCTATTCTTATTAAGCCAACCTAATTAAATATAATACTATTTATATTGAATACTATTTTTTCTCGTCGCTATTTAATATAGAAATAGAGTTCGTAACCTTTTTAAATCGGTTAAGGGTAATAGGATTCGTATAATTAAAATACCGGTTAACGTATATTAGCCCAATAATAAGTAAATATTTTACAATAATAAGTTAAAAGTATCGAATATCGTTAAAAGCCTCCTTAAAATTATTATATAAATATTTAGCGAACGCTTTAATAATAACGGAGTAAATAATACTAATATATTAAATATATTATATTATAAAATCTATAATCCTTTAAAATAATTCAACTACCCAAATATAATAATTAAAATTATAAATAAGGATTATTTTCGTAATTTCGTATACGATAACGGATTTAAAATAAAAAAATATAACCTTTTTCGATAAGGTTAAAATAAATTATAAAAAATAGATCTACTATTAAAGCGTTAATATAAAGTAAATATAAAATTAATAGGAGGGGTATATATTAATTTTACAAATTATCCGATCTTCTTATTAATCCGATAAAGTCCTATTTATTTATAGGAAGTATTAATTAACTACCTTCTTTTAACCAATTCGGTAAAAACGCCCTATAAATTATAAAATAGTAAAAATATTCTAAATATAATATAGGCCAATATTAATAAAATAGTAAGAATAAATATTCAAACCTATAATATTAACGTTAAAATTTAATAATAAAACGTCTATTTACGAATAAATATCGTTTTAATCGTTAATAATAATTTTATACTCTAAAATACTCTATTTAAATATAATAATTTTTATTATAAAGCTAACTTTGCGTAAAATCTATAAAAGGACCCTATATATAATTAATACGTACTAAATACATTCGAAATTAATAAGGGGGTTAAATACAACCCCCCTATTAATTTTAAATAGAAGAAAAATAATTTATATTTATATTTAAGGATAATTAATTATAATGAATATTCACTTTCCCTTTAGATTATAATCCCATACCTTCTATAAAATCTAATACTAAAGCGGCGATTAGAACGCGGCCTAATATATTATTTTCAATTTATCGTTTAAAGGAATAATATTAGCGTTATTAATTAGAAATATATATATATATACTAACCTTTTATTAATATTAAACTTTAAGAATTTGCCCACTTTATTAATACTTAGATTCGCTATTTTTAATACTTTCGATTTTCTAATAAAACGTAATTCTTTATTCAATTCTCTATTAAAAGCCTATAACTTTTCCGTATTTATTTTACCTAAGAAATTATCGGCCTATAATATATCCTAATAATAAATATCCTACAAAAGGAAATATAAATTACGTATAAAATTAAATCCCGCGCCTTTAAGTATTCGCCTTATATTCAGGGAAATAATAACGGTCTTTAAATCGATATAATTAACCTCCTTAAATACTTTAATTAAATAATAATTTATTATATTAATTATTTATTAATAAAATCGTATACTATACTTTAAATAAACGTAATATATTTATATAAGCGGGATTATAATAAACGGGTAAATAATCTAATTATTAAAAATAGTAAAGGGCGTTTATATACCTTTATATAGGAAGAAAATATAGGATTAATTAATAATATAATCGGTTTCTAAATTCGAAATAACGCCCTTATCTACAATCCGCCATTAATATTATAAATATAATACTTATTAATCGAATTTTAAATTTTAATAAATCGTTAAGAATTATATAATTATTTTATTATCCGTATCCTTTATAAAGAGGTAATTAAAGCTATCTTTTTAATAAATACCTTTAATATTAAAATCCTTCTCGTCGAAAGATTCGGACCGAAGCGGGAAGTCTATATTATCCTATAATATAAATATAAATATTTTTAAATTTAAAATAAAATTAAATAGGGGTATAACCAAATAAAAAATAATATAGGCTTTTAGAATCTTATAAATAAAACGCTAAATACCGCTATCCGTATACTAAATAACTTAAATTTCATCGATAATAACGCGCGTAAACTTAATATTATTATAATAAATTATAACGATTTTATAAATTTTACTTATTTTCTACCCCTTTTTAAAAGTTTAAGGTATTTAATTTTTAAATATATAAATAATTAATATATAAGAATTAAAGGTATAAAGTAATTAAAATTAATAAGGGGGGGCTTATAAATATAATTATTCTTCTATATTATAGTCCGTACTAAAACCTAAGGAATCGGAATTATTATTATCGGATTCGCTTTCTAATAGCGACGTAATTTTCGTTTTAATTTTAACCTTAATTTTAACCTTAGCCTTAACTTTACCTTTACCCTTATTTCTATAGGGCGTAATAAAGGGGGAGCGGGGTTCGAAAACGTCCCGGCTCTTTAAAGAATTAGGGTCCTTAAAATTATATAAATAATCGAAAGAAAATACCTACCGATTATTTATTATAAATTATATTATAAAAATAACGACTTTAATAATATTAAAATCGTTTTTATAATAAATATACTTCGCTATAAATTTATTAAACCCTATTTAATTTAAAGTACGCTTATAACGCGGATTACCGATTACGAAGGCCCTTTTATAATTGAATTATATATAAATATTAATATCGTTGCCGAATATTTCTATAATTTCTATAAACGTTTATAAAACTAATAACGGTAATAATAAAATTAATATAAATAGGGCGGTAATATTCTATCCTATTCGCTTTTAAATTTAAAATTGTACGATGTAAAATACAATTATTATTAAATAAATTAAGGTTTTACTAATCCCGACTTTATTAATTAATATAATACCTTTAAATAGTAATTTTTCTAATTCGTAAATAATAAAAGTATTTATAAAATTAAAATTAATAACGTAAATTATAAGAATATTATAAAGGTAGGATTCGGATAATATTTAAAATTAATAAGGGGGTAGGATTCGGATAATATTCAAAATTAATAGGGGGGGGTATACTATACGCCCCCCCTATTAATTTTAAATAAATATAACGAATAAAAATTTACCGACGAATTAATAAAGTAAAAGACTTTTTTTATTTTTCTTACGCAACTTCTAATTAATTTAAAGAAAGTCTTTAAAATATTAAAATAAGGTTTCGATATCCTTTAATTCTATTTTATTTTAAGATAATAGAAGAAATTATCCTCCCGGGCCCGGGGATTTAATACGTTTTTATTCCTCTATTATTATATAAATAAATTCCTAATCCGGTAATATCTCTTTATACGGGTAATAACGTTTAATAAATTTAATAATTTAATATTATACTCGTATTCGTACCTTTATTAATTAAATAATTAAATCCTCCTAAAATATATTTAATTCGGACGTAAAGGTAGTAAATTCCTTTTAAATCTCGGGCGAATTCTTATCTAAATCTATAACTATATTATTAATTATATTAGTAAATTAGTCTTTAATTATTAAATTTCCTATTTACGCCGGATTAAAAAATAATTACGATATTAATATAAAATTATTATTTAATTATAATATAATAGTATTTTTATACCGGAATTTCGGCTTACTTAATTTAGTAAGCCGGTTTAAAGCCGTTAATATCGATATAAGTAAAGCGTAATTTATCTTTAGGATATCGAAAGATTTTAATATAATTATAATAACCTTTAGATTATTGTAAAATAATTTCCCCTAATCTTTATACTCTTTTATTAAAAAAAAAGAGGTAAAATATTTATATATATATTTCGAAATTTATTTAACGTTTATTTACTACGGCCACGTTAATATTACTAATATCGACCTTTTTATTAAAATTAATACTAATAATCGCTTAATTATATTTATAATTAAATTTAAATATTAAATTAAAGATTTCAATTATTATTAATTATACCGCATTTCCTAAAATATCGTTATATTAGGTTTCTATATTAATATTATTATTATTTTATATAATAAAGGTAAAAATAAGCCTGTTAAACATTTTTATATTCGGATTATCGCCGCTATTAACGAAGGTAAATTTATAAATAAGACGCCGGTATTTAACGAATTAAAAAAAATAGAAAATGGCCCTAAATTAATCGTCGGCTTAATATTTTAGGAAAAAGTTAAATATACCTTCGAATACTAGGGAATATTAAAGTAAAAAATTCGGTATTAATCCGATATACGTAATACGTAAATATTAATATAAAACGATAACGAAAGTAACTTTAGCGTCGATATCGTTTTTTACCTTAATATCGAAATTCTTTAAATAATCTATTAAATTTTTAATATAAATAATTAAAGCGTTAATTAGAATATTTTCGACGTTTATTATTAATAAAAAGCGTAAAATACGTTTATAAACGAAATTATCGGCTACCTTCGGAATAACCTTTAAAATTTTATTCTATAACGGTATATTTTTACTTTACTCCTATTTTTCTTTTTTTAATATTTAATTAATTTTAAAATATTTCACCGGACTAAAAAAGTAGGCAATTATTAAATATTAATAAATAATCTAAAGTATTATTTATAAAATACGGTTCAAACCGTATATAAAACTAATAAGGGGGGCAATTTAAACCGTACGTAAAATTAATAAAGGGGATTAAAATTACCCCCTTATTAATTTTAAATTAGGTAAGGGCAATATTTATATTTATAATCCAAATATTAGAAGAGCGTTATTAAATTTAAATATTTTAATACCTTATAAACTTTAATAATATTTAGGACCGCTAAAGAAGAAATTAAATAAATTAGAATTTAACCTAAAAATTTCGTTTTATTACTAATACTTTTAATATACTTCGTTCGGTATATATCATTTATAAAAGTTTATAAATATTCTATTTACTTATAAAAATCTTCTTCCTCCCTTTATTAATTTAATAATAAATTTAGGATAATTCGGTAGATTTTTCGAATATTAATACCTCCTCCGTACGTTAGAAACTTATTAATTAATAGTTTATTTTAAAGTATTATTGCTTTATAATTTTATTAAATTTATTTAATATATTTATTGCCGGTATTATATTTAAAAAAAATTTAACGGTAGTAAATATAATTTTTAAAGTATATTAATATTAATCCTATTGAAGAATTAATTAATAGGCGGGCCGGGTTGGGGGTTCTTTTAACCCCTAACTGCGGATATTAAATAAAGTATTTAAAAGGGTTAATATAATTATTTATATTTAATATATTCAATTACGTACTTTAAATTAAATTATTCCTTCGTAATTAGAAGAAAGGGTATTATTTATATTCGGCGGCTTTAAATTAATTTGGAATTAATAGGGGGGGTAAATTAAAGCTAAAGCTTTCTAAATTCATTTTAAAATTAATAAGGGGGTTATAATTAAACGTTTTTAAAATTATTTAAAATTAATGGGGGGGTTATAATTAAATATTTCTAAAGTTATTTAAAATTAATAAGGGGGATAAAAGTAAAGAAAAAAAGTATAAAATATTATAAAGAGGAAGGAGAAAAAGATTAAGAAATCGTATTTATAAAGGGGTTTATATATATAATTTATAAATTATTTACGGAATAAATATTATAATTCTTAAATAAATCCTATAAATAAAATAAATAATTAAATTAATTAATTTAATAAATTAAAAAACCTATTTACTTTATTTATAATTATTAATTAGGGATTAAAGCGTTTAATAAATATATTATTAGCGGTATCGATTTTTAATTTTATTAATACCTATTTATTAATAAAAATAGGATAAATTATAATGTTATTATTAAACTTCTATAAATAATATAATAAATACCTCTCTTATCGTCGTACCGCCCCTCCCTATTAATTTTAAAAAGATTAACTATCCTCTATCATTACGTTAATTCCTATAAATTAAAAATTAAATAATAATATTTAATATAAATAAATCTATTATTATTCTAAAGGCTAAATAATTTACTATTTCCATTTTATCGGTATTTTATTCGCCTTTACCCTTTTCGTAGGTCGGGTAATATTTACGTTAATCTTTACTTAATTTCTATATACAATAGACTTTATAACATTAACCGCCTTATACGTATCTTTCGAAAGCGGTACTTTCCCTTAATACGCTTTCTTTAACTTTCTTTTCTTTATAAATGCAATATTATAAATAATCCTTTCTTAGTTATTATTAAATACCTTTAATAAAATTAATATAATACGGGCGTATTCGGTAATTATTATTTATTTATATTATTATATTTACTTCTATAATTTAAATGTAAAAATAATTTTAATAAAATTATTTACTATAAATATATATTCTTATTTAGTAAATAAACGGGTAAAAGTATTTTAGAATAAAAATAATATAAATACTTCTTTAAATAAATAAAAGAATTTTAATACTCCGGGGTAGAAAGTTTATATTTTAGCGAATATAAAGCATTTTAATTCGTTTATTACGAAGCTAATTTTAATTAATTTCGCCGAACGTCGGTTAATAACCGCCGATTTCCTAAATATTAGTAATAAAAAGTTTAATAAAGGGTAATACTTATTATAATATCGTTAATATAAAATTAGAAGAGGATTAATATTAATAACTTTAATATCGAAATTTTTAATATAAAAAGGCGGACCTTTAGGCCTAAATAATAACCCCGGCTCTTATAATAATTATAAAATATATTACCGGAAATATCCTATATTAACGAATTTATATATCTCTTTATATTTAATTACAATCTTCTTTCGAAATAATTCTTCTTTAATAATCTAAACGCGGAATTAGCAATTATTATTATTAATACCTAAATCCTACAGAATTATATAATTAAAAACCCTTTTATTTTCGTTAAATATTTTACTATAAATTAAAATATCCTTATCCGATATACTTTTAATTACCGAAAATTAATCGGACGTACTTTAATTTAAAAATTCAGCCGATTAAATAAAGTCTTTAATTAAAATAAAATTTAATATTATATATTAAAAAATAACGGAAAGAAGAAATAGTAATTTTAACGTTTCTAATTAAATACCGTCCGAAATTCTATTAACGATTATAATATCCCTTTTAGTAAACGTTTTTAATTAATTTAAATAATCGAATTAATAAAATAATAAAAAATAATACTTTATACCGTATATAATAAAATCCGTATAGACGGTACGTCCGAACCGCTATATTAAATTAATTACGTTATTAAACCGAATCGCGCCGTATTATATTATACGTTATATATCGGGAATATCTATCTTTATTCCCAACGAAATAATAATAAATATTATCCGATACGTAATATCCGTACGTTTAAAATCTTCGTATAATTCCCTTTAATCCCTAAAATATATATTTATATTATATTTACGGATTACTTTTACCGTATATAATAAATCGCAACCGTTAAATATAAAATACTATAATAAATACGTTTAAGCGGAAAATAATAATAGTTTATTATTAATATAAATAATCGTTTTCGGAAAAAGGCGTATATTAAAAGTAAGGGCATTTAACGTTAATAGGCCGAAGATGAATTTAAACCGCCGATAATTATAAATCCCACTTATTAAAATAGGTTATAATACTATTATTATATTAATATAATCGATTAAAGTATAGATAATAATAAATTTATTTATTCTACGACCCTTTAAGCGGAAGCCGCTATATTTATAAATATAATATTAGGCGTTATATATTAATATAATTATATACCCAAATTAAAGAATATTTAATAGGATAGTTATTCGGATAGTATAGAAGTAAATAAATTATTTCTAGAAATCGCGCTACTAAAAAATAATATATAATTTATTAATAGCGATAAAGGTAATCCGCTAATTAAAAGATACTTTATATATTAATTCTATAAATTTCTCGTTTATAACTTATTCTAGACCTAAGAAAATATATATATAATTTCCCGTTTCCAAATCTTTCTAAAATTAGACATCCTATAATAAATTAAATTAATATCCGCTCTATAATTATTTAAATAAAATTTAAAATTAATAAGGGGGGGTAAGGCTCTTATTTTTTTTACCCCCCCTATTAATTTTAAGATTATTATTATTATACTTTAATAATTAATTAATTAATTAAAATAAACCGAATACCCGGGAATTTAATAATAATATTACGCTATTCTTTACTAAATCGATTAAATAGGATAATTTAAATAATAATTTTATTAAATAAAATAAAAGATACCGTTTAGAAAATAATATTCTTATTATAGCCCGTTCTAATAATTAAAATTATATCGCTTTATTTATAAATAATATAATAAATAGATTCAATTTAACCAAATTTTGGGTAACGTTATTTCTATCCCAGTAGTAAACCCTAATTTAATATATATATAATTACCGTATTAATAAACTTATATTATATATTTTCGTCGTCGGTAGAAATAGTACGTTATAATATTTTATTAATTTAATATCGTAAATTTATTTTAAAATATCCAAACGTATTAAATATTCGAAAGTCGGCAATACGATAAATAAATATTAAAAATTTATTAATATTATAATTTAGGTTATTCATCGTATATATTAAATTTTATAGTAATACGATTATAAATTATTAAAATAAAATATACAATCCTTACTATAACGTTTTTTTATATAATAGAAATTACCCCTACGATATTAGAAATTTATATTATATATAAAAAGATATAAAAAAATATTATAGAATATATATTCTAACGATATTTTATCTTTAGAATATATTTTTAATTATAATAAAAATTTTTGTAATTGAGAAATAAAAGAGTGTTTCAAATGATCTTACTCAAAATATATATTTTTTTTTATATAATGGCTACTTTTATTTAGGAGGGATACAAACGTAAATTAAATATTACACCATTTTTGGACCCGTAGGTTCCAAGCTACGCGCCACTTGTAGCGGCCGAAAGCGGGGCGGATGCGGAGGGGAACAAAAGTGGGGGCTGACACTTTTAGATGAACGCCTATTGTAAGAGACTAGGTCGGGAATGGTCGCTGGGGATCTAAGCACCTATATAGGTAGTCAATGCGTATACCGGGTATAGCACAGGTATAATCCTGTGACAATAACGAATCGAGGTATTATAACGTTAGGCGTTATCCGTTAATAGAGGTGGTATTTAATTAATACTATTATTATTATCGAATATATTATTATCGTTAAGGAGTAATTGAATATTATTACGAATTTTGGTAGTTTAACGTTTTTTATTAAATATTTAATTTAAGTCTTCTTTATAATGGAGGGTAAGGAATTTAATAAATAGTAGTTAAATATTAGTTAATATAGTTAATATATAATAAATAATATAAATAATTAATATACTTTTTTTTGAAAATATTAATATTTATTAATAGTAATTAAAGTAATAAAACCTTTATTTATAAATATAAGTATAAATTAATATTAATAAGGTAAATTAAATTAATAGTAGTAAAATCTAATATATAAACCCTATTATAGCTTCCTATTTTTAATTACGTTAGTAGCAATATCGAATTACTTTTAAATTAAATCGAAATTAACGAATTTAACGAAGTATAATAGTCTCTTTATAATATTATAATTATACTTCTTTATTTTCTTAGATATTTACTCTTAGTATACTATTTTATAATTATATTGGAATTTTACGATAATTTTATTAATAATAAGTAGTAAAGTATTTAAATCGATAAATCGGTTCTTGAGTAAGCGCTTAAGGAAATTATACGCGCTTTCTATACGGGAGGTAATATGTATATTAAAATTCTTATACTTCTTTACTTAAAAGTAGGCAAATTAGTATTGTATAAATATATAGACCTTCGTTAAATATTCGATTAAAATTATTAAATTTATTATTAATTATATAATTATTAAAGTATTAAAAATAATATTTACCCGGCTAGTCTTCGAATTTTTATTTAAGTATACCCTATTCTTTATTAAAATTCTCTTTTATATTTATATATATTTTAATATTCTAAATATATAGAAAACTATTTATATTATCGAATTATTTATGATTTAAACCGTTAGGAGCGCGTTTAAATATTTATTCGGTTATTCGGTTATTATGAGCGTTAGCGAGGTATTAATAGCGATATTCTAGTAATAATAATTTAGCGCTTAGGGTACGAACGATATTATCTTAATTAGCGGAGTTATTTTAAATATTATATTTAAAGTTTTTGCCGGGAAAATAATTACTATTATTATTTCTATTATTTAAGGTTATTCTATCGAACGATTTATTCTACTTCTTTTTAATATTATAGTAAACGTTCTTTATAATATACTATAAATAAATTTAGTATTAGGTATTATCGTTGAAAATTACCGTATATAATCGTTTAAATACTTTATTATAATTCATAATAATTATATATAGTTTAGCGATATTATATTCGGTAAATATTTCCTTTATAACGTTAAGGACCTAAGTAAAAGATTCCTCTTTTTCGCTATTAAATAGATAATACCTAATATTAAAAACTATATATATTATTATAATATTGTGAATTTAAAATAAAAATAAATTAAATTTATTAATTTTATAAATATAGTTTATTAATTATACTTTTAGATTTTTTTTTATTAATTAATATATTAATCGTAAATTTAAAAAACGTATTCGATTTTACTAATTGGTAAATTACCCTATCGATAAAACCTATTAATAATATTAAACGTAATAGTAAAGTATTAAATAAATTACTAGGTAGGTGATAGGGTACCGGCGAGTATAGATTTATAGTATATAATAACGTTAATAACGTTTTTAGCCTTAATTTTAACGTCTAGAAACTCTTTTCGAATTAAAATTACAATATTAAACGATATAGCTTTTGGTTATTTTATTAATTATAATACATTTATAATAATATTATCGTTGCGGACTCTATAATAGTAAATTAATAAGAAAATAATATATTTAATATCGAAGTTGTAAATATAATTATAATATAGAATATTAAATATTTACTTTTTAGTTTTAGTAATAAGAATTACCTTAGCCTTCTATTCGTGACCCTTTTTTTATAATTTTATTGCCTATTTATTAATATTTTGATTTAATAGTTTAGCGCCTTTATTATATATTATATTCCTTTTATAAATAATACTATTGCGATAGTTGTTGTTGCGCCGTTTATTAATATTAAAATTAATTTTTTTTAGCGACGGTATTTATATCTTTAAAAAGATCGTTAAAATTTTTTTAATTTTTATCGCGTAATTCCTTAAAGTTGTTAACGGTGGTCGCGGTCGTAGTAATATCAAAGAAAGTAAGTAGGTTAGCGGGCGTATTATTGATATTATTAGGGAATTCCTCCCTTATAAATTAATAATAATAGTCTTTTTCCTCCTCTTTATTATCATCTTCGTCTTTTTACTTAATTTCGATATTAGGAGATTCGTTACGGTCGTAATGCGCGGGTACGACGGGAATAGGGATTATATTATCTTCCTCTGAATTATTAAAAATAAAAGGATTATTAATAATATTAATAATACCGCCGTTAATAGTATTTATAATTAGCGTTATTATAAAGCGTATAATCGATATAGTAGTAATAGGTAACGGGTATAACATTGTAAGTATGTGGGTTGTAATTGAGAAATAATAAAGGTAAAAAAAATACGGTGTATTTGTATGGGAATGATAGTGCGTAGTAGATTTGTATAGTAGGAATATTGAAAAAAAATTGTGCCAAGTACGTACTTTCCAGACCGCCTTCTAAAAGCGGTTAGAGACCGTCATTATATCGAGGGTAGGCCGTCATTTTAGCTGCCCCGATAGAGACGAAGAAGCGCCGAAGGGCAAGGAAACAGTTAGGCAGGAGCAATAGGAGCAGCTTCCAAATCCATCAACTGCCACGACTGGCACTCCACGGACGGACCGTACTAAAAAGGGGGGGGTGCGGCCAACGGTTTTTAAACTATTCGTTTTTAGTGAACCGTAAATTTACCGTGAAAACCTGTCTTAACGTTTAAATTCTCCGACGTTGACGTTTTGAAATATTTATTTCGGGTAAACGGTAAATGAACGGTTCAAGAGACCAAACGTTGGGAACATTCCAAACGCTTCGCTAGACTAAACGCTTAGCAGGTACCAGCCCTATAGTAAATTTGCGTGCACGGTACTTTGTGCCAGTTTGGGGCCCGAAATACAGGGCATACTATACTCTTATTGGGCATTCGATTTACACGTATATGAAGGCATAGGGACTATACAAAATCTAAAGTTTTGTCGGCGCCTATTTTTTTTTTGATAGACTTGTATGTATATCGCCGACTATACGCCGCCGCTATCTATCGCCGCCGATAATAAATGCTTTCGTTCTATTTTTAATTTGAGATCCTTTTTTTATTATCTATATATTTATTGGCCCGTGCTTTGTTTCTTTGCCCCTCTATCGTAATTATAGTAGACGCTATTAATACCGAAAACTTAGACCCTACGCTAATTACTGTTTCGCTTAGTATATAATATATAAATTATTTTATATAATACGTATATTTTTGTTTATAATGTATTAATATATATATAGATATAGCTTATTGCCGAATAAGTGGCGGACTTATTGGCTGCTAAAGCTACCAATAAGGAGTTGTCTACTCCCACTTTTATATATATACGTCTATTATTACTTTTAATATATATTAATTGTTAATTATATTAGGCCTAACTATTAAAGAAGAAGAAGAAGAGATAGTAGCGGGACGATAACGAGGACGATAAAGACTTCGAATAAGAGTAAGAAATAAATAAGATATTCGTTAAGCAATTAATTAGTTTTATTTATATTTTTATACTTTTATTTAAATTATATAAGGGAAAATTAATATATATATAGCTCGATCGATACGCTATCGTTAACAATAATCGAGTTAAGCGTTTAAAAACTGGTCCTAAGAAGGAAAAAACGGCGGCCGATTTGGTTTTTAATGAAGTTCAAGCCTTGTAGACCGAGTGGGAGAACCGTATAAAACGCGTAGTATAATAGGAATACTTTTTATATAAAAAGTTTAAAGATTCCTATATTAATACTATTGTATAAGAAATCCTAGGTAATAACGAGACTATATAATTTTTTTTCTTTATTTTTTTTTACGATTTATTTCTCCAACCTTTTTTTACTAACTTTTATATTAGTATTCTAATTCCCACCTTTAGCGTGAAATCCGCCGCTAGGTTATAGGTATAATGAGGAGGTTTTAGTGCGAAACCCTCAATCTCATCGAAGTAAATATAATTTATATTCTATTTATATCTTTTTATTTAATATTATATATAGAAATTCATTAAGGAGTAGACTAGTAGCCTAAATCGGGCTTAGATCTTTAATATTTCTAATAATATCGATAAAGGGGATTTTTTACGTACGGTTACTATAGTATTCTCTTAGGACCGCTTTAATACTATATGGAATTATATAAAAATATATTTCGATATTAAGAATTCGTCTAAAATTGGACGTTATTATTATAAGCGTAAGTATAAATCCTATCCTTGATTTAACGCTATAATACTAATATTTATAATATAAATAGAATTATAGATTAAAACGGTCGTTAAGACCGTAAAGTATATATACTTTATTAAAAAGGACCCTACTATCGACGAGTATAAAAAGTTCGAACTTTATAATTTTTATAAAGATTTACTAGCTTATAACGGCTTCGATAAGGTTAAGCTCCGCTACTTTAAATAGAAGGTACCCGGTAAACGGTAGATTAAAACTACTATAAATTTTTTTATTATATTTTTATTTTATTTTTACTTTGCCTTTACTCTTTATTCTTTTTTCGCTTTCTATTCTATTCTTTCTCTTTATTTTATCTTAGCTCCTTACTCTATCCTATGTTGTCTTTATTCTATCTATTAATTAATATTAAATAGGTTTAAAAGAAATTCGATAAGGTTATTCGCTTCGCGGAGGTCACTTTCCCTCCTATGCCCTCAGATAGTGAAAAGATAGATAAAGACGGCTACGCCTATAAGAAGGGTAGTAAAAAGAATAAGGAGAAGGAGAAGGAAAAGGAGAAGGAAAAGGGTAAGAAGAGTAAGAAGAAGTAGAAGGAGCCCGTTACTATTAATAGTAACGAGGAGACTGATTTCTCTTTATTGTTAAGCTGATTTTGTATAGTGTTTTTCGTTGTCGCGTGTTTTCTTTTCTTTCATGTATTATTTGTTACTTTTTTTTCTTTTTTTTTCTTTTCCCTTGTTATCTTTTCTTTTATTTTTTTTTTTATATATTTTTAATTATATATAATATTATTTTCTTTTTATTAATAATTTACTGTTTATTCTTAGGTTCGATAATGAGAATGAATATCCAAAGGGGCAAAATGGTGGCTATATACACTATAAGTAGACTTCTTTTTTAACGTATACTAACAATTATATTAATAATAATAGTAAAATTAATTGAAACGAGCATTTAATTATGTAGAAAATAAAGAATTTATGTATATTTTTCTTTTGATTTTTATATTTTTCGTTGAGTTTATAAGGAGTATGTACAGCTATTTGGTATACCTTATTGTAAAATTAAAGTACGCGCTTATTGGTATTTAGTAATAGTACTTAACTTTTAGCGCTACATTAAAAATTTGAGAACTTTAACTTCTTCCAATAATTACGCACTTTAATCGTACAATAACCCTCCACGCTATATTATAAGCCTCGCTACGTAACGTCCTTTTTTCTAAAAGCTTGCGAATATTAGTTTTATCATTCTTTTACCTTTTTATTCGGTCGCGCAGCGCAATACGAGTACGCGACGTGTAAGCGTTAGGTTTTTACCCCTCTACGACCAATTAGGGTACCGCTAAAATATTGTACACCTAGGGCAAGCGAATTAGCAAACTGTTTGTGATAGCGGCTATCGACGGTAGGCCTAGATTTGAAATATATATTAATAAGAAGTCTAAGGGTAAGGAGAAGGCGACCGATTTTGACGACGTTTACTATAATTTTGCGACCGATTTCGACGAGGTTGAACTAGTCGAGCGATTTTAAGAATCCGATATGGCGGGGTTATCTTTAAAAGACGACCCGGATATATTCGAGGAGGACCTCCTAAGCGCTAAGGAGCTTTATGGTCTGGCAGAATATTAGCTTAACGACGGCGACCCGTTTAACGATAACGATGACGAAGAGTTTATAGATTTAACGGATGATAATATTATATCCCCTCCTCTACTTACAACTCTTTTCGATATAGGTCCTCGTTACGTATTTATTATCGGATATATTAATAGTATAGCCGCGTATATAACGAAATATATACCGCTACCGCCACCGCCGCCGCTACTACCTCCGTTTAAAGGTTCCTTTGGCGCATTAAGATAGATGGATTAGAACGTTGAAGATAAGTCAAAGCCTATTTACCGCGACGAGCGACCGGGTAGTAGCCTTTCGGATTTTAAAATGGCAATGGGAATGTGGGCGCAATTGAACGGCATCTCCAACGTATCGTACCGTATACTTAAAGAAATTTTATAATAATTCACTAAATTAAATAAGTTAGTTACTACTTATTTTAATATTATAATATTTTTAATTAGTGTATCGATACTTAAAAGTAAGGTTAAAGAGCGTATACCTATACTTAAGCTGCGGAAGGCTCCTATTAAATTTAAAGCCGAAAAACTTTCCTAAGCCCGTCGAAAAAAGGTATAATATGGCGAAAAGCCAATTCAAGACTTGTACTTCTTTGATATAATAAAATATATATATACTTTGCTCAAGAGTAACCTTCGAGAGTTTATATATTTCGGTATAGCGTTATTGGTCGATAACCCTTATGAGTTATTTTATTCTAAAGTATAGGCATCGTCTATTCGAAGCGTATTTAGGGATTTTATACGATATCCGAATATTAAAAACCCCGTTTTCCCTTCGGATATTGTATTCTACTACTGTTATAATAAGGACTATTATAATTGCAAAACTGGTAGTATTATTGGCAAGCGATATATCGGTCGTATTATAAAAATGTAGCGAGATTATCGTAATATACCTCTAATAGAGAAGAATATAATAGTCTTTCGAATCGAATTTGTCGTTAATTTTATTAGTACCGTTATAAACGTTAAGTTTATACTCCAACGATTTAGGGCCCTTGCTAATATAATAAATTTATTTATTAAGGGCTTTCCCGACGACGTTGTTATTAATTAAGAATTTATTCTAGTAGAGGATTCGGCACTTTACGTCGACGCTACCTATATCGTTACATATTATATATTAGTATATTACGACTTAATATATAGTAATTTAATCGAATTAACCGGCGACGTTATAAATAAACAATATACTTCGAAAGCGATATACTTAGTACGGCGGAAATATAATATTAAACTTCGTCGTTTTTTCCCCCTAGTGAAGTCGTATGTAATTCGCGGTAACCTCGAAATTAGGGAATTTTCTCGACAATCTTTAGCCGAATCGTTAAATAGAACCGATTTACCGGGTGGTATTAAGATAGTCCCCCTAATCCTTTTTACTAATGGTTTTAGTCTTTACCGGATTATAGCCAAATCGATTATAGGGGTTTATATATCGATCGCGGCCTTTAACCGGACTAATTGGTTAAAGTAAATGAATATTATACTTATCACGTTCGGTCCTCATAGTTCCAACGATAACGAAATCTAGGAACAGGTCGGCAATAATATTCGACAATTCGAAGAAGGGGATATTATTAAAATCGACGGCTAGGCGATATTTATTTCCGCCTTTATTTATATTATCGTGGGCGATTTTCCGTAGCAATAAGATAATTCTGGGTTTTGTCGACCAATGGCTAAGTAGGGCTGTTGTATGTGCGAGGTAACGTTAATTGACCGCGGCAATCTAGATTACAACCTTAGCAGCGGTAAATATTAACGATACTATAATGAGATTATTCGCCAACGATAGTACGTTGGGATATATACCGTTAAGAAAAGACGAGAAGAAGCTGTAGATAAATATGGATTAGTATACTAAGATCTACCCCTAATGCGCGTACTGCTTGCGTTGGACATCATTAGAACCCGGCCAGTCGATTTAATATATTTAGAGTTTGGTGGATTTATTAAAAGTCTTTATCTGCTAATCATCGACTAGATTTTAATAGGCAATGGCAATATCGAGTATGTAAAAATATTACGAAGTTTCCTTCGGCTATAAAGCTAGGCTAACCTTTAATTACCGTACTATATCCTATAATATTCCCTAAAGGAGTATAAATAATAGTCAATCATAGCACCGCTTGTAATACGGCTATAGTTCCGTTCGAATCAATAGTAGCTCAAGAAACATACCAATGAATAGCTATTGATAGTATTCAAGGATGAGTATAAGGATAATAAGTGGAAGTTAAGTCGAAAGGTCGATGCTATTGACATTTTGATCAAGGTCTTGGTCGAGAATCTCTAGTCGAATATTCCGCTAACGATAGTCAACTATACGGGACTAAGGGATCATATCTCGATGAGAGCCCGCATTAAATTTGCTCGGCGTTATTATTAAATGTTTATCGATGCTATATTAAAGGTAGCAAAGGCGAGTAAGCGTAGACGTAGTAAATCCGTTAACTTTATCGAAAGCCTTAGTGACGATAACACCCCGTCGATAATACTTACCGTTACTAGTAGCTCCGGTATATTCGAAGCTAGTTTAAATACTATTAGTATTATTATTGCTTTATAATCTATCGAGGAGTTCGAAAGTATTATTAACGTCGTAGAGGTTACGAAGTTTAAATCCGTGAAATTAATTAAGTACTAGCTCTAGATTTCCCGTCCAAATGTGTATATCGGCTTGCATTACCCGGATATTATAGACGAATATAGATTAGTCTCCATCTATATAGTAATAGTCTTTAAATTGAAGTATAAGTTAGTTAATTATTTCTTCCTTATTATTTCCAACGCTAATATTTGTATAGGGTTTTTAAAAGGGTGGTATATTATACTAATTATCGAACGCTAGAAAAAGACCTGTTTATATGGGAGTCATTCGTACAAATTATTCGATTTATTCTCTTAGATACCTTTAATAGAGACGATAATAACCCCGAAATATTAGTTAGCAAATAATTAAAGGCATTGCACGAGCTTATACCTTCGTTATTCAAGTAAGTTTTAAGTGGAACGGATACTCCAATTATACCTATACCCAATACCGCCGCTAATCCGACGATATTCTTAATATTAGAGCCGATGCGATTTAAGCCTATGGATACTCCTAAGGGTAACTATAATAATATTAGAATTATTGGCAAGCTTAAAAACAATGTAATCATGGAGGCAAACCTTCCTGCCAAATAAAACGATATAAAAGCTAGCTTTAAAGACCGCTTGGAGAAGGTATATGCCGATAATTATAGTCGTGGAGTGACTATAATACTAAGTGGACAAATATTAAAGTAGTAGAAAAAGTTAGTGTGGGATGATAGAAGGTATATAAATACTATTACGAAAATTCTGCTGTCTTTCGTACTTCGTTAGTACCTAGACGCGATAGGGCTTATGCACCTATATACCCTCCTTTATATCCCCTCTTTTTATACTTCCTATTATCTTCGATTATTGTAATGCTATACCGTGTTAATTATGGGATAGTACCGGTAAGCGTGTTACTAAGGAGAAAGGCCAATATATTGAATATTTGTTCGGGAAGCCTAATGGTACGGTTGGCTATAGGTAGGCTAGACTTGAATACATTTTTACGTATGAGGCCGTATAAGGTACGTGAATATGACGTCTAACGGGCAAACTTCCCGTTAAGTACCAGATTTTAATACTATAGTATACGATTTTAGGACTCGATTAGCATAGAGTCTTTCTCTTGATCCGCCCCATTATCCATACTCCCGGAATGGACGGCACTGGTGGTGTTAATGACCTATTGACCGGCTTGCGCGTTTGCAACTCCATTTATAGAACCATTATCGGCCTCTCTAGAGTTACGGCAAAGGATATATTTATAGTGCCTTTTACCGAAAAACTCCTACTATTTAGGAGTATTACAGCCCTTAAATGGGTGTATGACCCAGACGGTAAGTATTTTTTGTATGTCGACTGGCTAGTTGGATTTATGTAATTAGTTAAAAATTTGGTGACGGTAAGTAAAGTTTAGTGATGGAGAGCATTTTGTAATATATTATTGGATTTAGTAGTTTTTATATATAGAGTAGTTTGGGGACTTAGTGGTTTTGGGAATTGCTTTATTTTAATTGCGTATAACGGGCGTAGTGGTAGCAGGGTATTAGGTGCTTGGCTTGGCGTCGTAGTAGCTCGGGGTAGTACGTAGTGGCCGAGGTGGCCCGGGCGTAGGGCGCTGGGCGCGGGTGGCCCGGGGTGGGAGCTGGACTGGACCCCAACCTTGGACCGGATTTGCTTAGATCTGGACCTGGCCCCCTACTTGATATCTATTGCTATCCAGGCGTTTGAAGGCCTGAACGTCCCTAAATTGAAACGTTATCCCCTGGATTAACGGTTAATGTATTGTAAATTTACAGTTGATGAGGTCTAAACGTTTGCGATTTTCAAACGCTAATTCCGGTTTGAACGCTTGGCTCCTGGAACGTTTCGGAGGCCCAACGTTAGTCCGGGCTTTAACGACATCATGGCAAAACGTTCATGAAATTTCGAACTGTTCCTAACCAACCGAGTTTTTTTCAAACGTTTGAAATTTTAAACTGTAAATTTATAGTCCGCGGACCGTTGACTGGCGGCACCCCCAAGCAGTACGGGACTGTTTGGCGCGGCCCCTCCTTGCACTCCGAGTCCTTGTCAGTCGCAACTGACCGGACTGAATGAATGCTGCTGCGGTGCTGCCACATCTCACAAGTCATCCATACCCGAGACTAGCCCGTATGCGCCAATGGCCCTTCGCCTGAAAAGAGGACAATCTTTGTGTTGCTTTCCCGTGCCTCTTCCACAACTGCGTGCTTTTGCTTCTACTTCTTCTGCCACCACAAAGCTGCTGCCCCTGCTGCCCCTGCTGCCCTACCGTCCGCTCGTGCGACCATCTCCCAACCGTCCCGCCCACGCCAACAAGAACACTCACCAGAACGGGCTCTCCCTTCATCAGCGTCAGACCAACAGCAGCATTACCAACAGCATTCCGTGCTGCTGCTACTATCATTCTTCAACAAGAAAGGCCAACACGCAAGTCTGTGTCGAAGCCCGGAGCGCAAGCAGCCCTATTTGGTCTTCCATTGCTACTAGGCAACTGAGAGGCGCCCGTAGTAAATCCACCATGGCGAGTGACAGCTCTGCGGGGTCGGATCCCCTCCATCCAAAGGTCAACATGCCGCGAATGGTCTACGGCACAGCCTGGAAGAAGAACCGCACCGCCGACCTTGTCTACCAGGCCATCAAGGAAGGTTTCCGCGGTATCGATACCGCTGCCATGAAGCGACACTACAGCGAGGAGCTGACGGGTGAGGGCATTCGGAGAGCCATCAAGGACGGGATTGTCACGCGGGAGGAGTTATACGTGAGTAGACACCAACCTTCACACAATAGCTTTTGAATGTGGCCATTCGAGTTAACAAATCATGTCGCTCTCCAGGTCCAAACAAAGTACACTCCCCACGACGACGCATTTCTGGCCGAACCCGCCCTCTACCCAACCATCACCTCGCAAGTCCTCGCCTCGGTCAAGTCTTCGCTGCGCAACCTCGCCCACTCCGAATCCGACGACAAGGACGAAACAAGCTACATAGACTGCCTAATAATGCACTCCCCTTTTCCCGACCCGGTGTCCACGCTCGAGGCCTGGACGGCCCTGCAGTCTTTCGTCCCGCACCGTATCCGCTCGCTCGGCATCTCCAACATCACCCTGCCCGAACTGCAGTACCTGGTGGCCGACCCGCACGTGACGGTGTACCCGACAGTGATCCAGAACCGCTTTCGCCGCGCCGAGCGCCGGTGGGACTACGAGCTGCGCCGGTGGTGCGCGAACCAGAACAGCACGCGCTGGAAGGGCGAGAAGAGGACGCGCTACCAGGGCTTCTGGACGTTAACGGGGAATAGGGGCGATTGGCCAACGCAGAAGTTTGTGAGGGACCTGGCTGTTGCGGTGCCCAAGACGGTGCAAGAGGTGGAGGCGCTCGAGGCGGAGGCAGCGACAGCGACAGCGACAGCGACGGCGGCGGCGGCGGCGGCAGAAGAAACAGAAGAACAAAAAGAAGGTGCCGGGCGTGGCCTTGTTGACGGAGAAGCAGAAGCAGGGACAGGGGATGATGTTCTTGGGAAGAGCGGGGATGCGGAGTTGGGGATAAGTCTGGAAGCCGCCTGGTATGCGCTAATCATACTGGGGGCGGACGTGGTGGTTCTGAACGGAACGACAAGCCAACAACACATGAGGGAAGATCTGGAATGTCTAGAGAGGGTAGACAGGTGGAGGAAGACGCCGCAGGGCAAAAAGGTGTGGTATGAGTGTTTTGAAGGCTTCAAGGCGTTAGTGGGGATGCCGCCGCCTCCTTCATAACCACTGTGTGTGTGACTGGGGCTTTGGGCGTGCGACCAAAAAAAAAAAAGGGGGGGGGGGGGGGGGGGGGGGGTGAGCGAGCGAAAGAGTTCATCTGACTGAGTAGGTGGTGATATGTAATAGAGAATGGATGTAGGATTCTTGGATGGGACGGGACCACGCGCGTGGATGAGTGTTTGGACATACTGGCGATGTCCACTCATGGTAGTGTTCAGGATGAACAGAGCGTTGACATTGGAGAATGGTGGCGGCCAAGGGGCCCGACGGAACCGGGAAATAATGAATGGCCAGAAGGGAAGGTGGTGGTGGAGGGAAAAAAGCGTTTACTATGGATACCAAGTATGAAACTTCATCCAATATACCAAAACTGTTTTTTTTTTTTTTTTTTTTTTTTTTTTTTTTTTTTTTTTTTTTTTTTTTTTTTTTTGCTCTGTGAGCGTTGGGTTTACAATTTGTAATTCAAAACTGCTTTCGTCACATGTGAACATGCGAGACAACTTCACACAAGTTCACATAGTAGAAGGAGAAAGTGTGTGCAAATAACCCTAACCCGTCTGAATTGCGATGAGGAAAGGGGTCGTCTACACAACAACGCAGCGGTAGGTGGCAAAAGTTCACAAAGTCCAGTCATTTTTGATACACTCTTTGAATCCTTCAACTGATTTCATCTTGCTACAGCAATAATCAACGATAAAACCCCTTTCTCTAACCGTAATTCATCAAGTTGTAATCAAATAAGCACTTTCTCCATAGCCTAGCCCAACAATCCTTTCCTTCCTCTCTAATCCGCACTAGCCCTAGCCAACGCCTCCGTCAAGTGCGGCGGCAGCCTGTACCTCAACATGCTGGTATACGTCGTTAGATCAACCGTAATCTGCTTCAGCCTAGCCAGCATCTCCCTCGCGGTGCCCGCGTTGCCGACGAACTGGCCCGTCAACAAACGCTCGCGCTGGCGCGTGCAGCAGATGATGGTCCACATGAGCAGGTTGGGCACGTTGATGGCGACGGGCTGGGCCAGGGAAGAGAACTTGGACGCGTAGGATCGGATCTTGGCGGGGTCGCCCATGCAGTCGTCTGTGGGGAGGATGCCGAGGGAGCGGATTACCTTTGAGTCAATAGTTAGTATTGGAAAACAAAGAACAGGGGGTAAAAGGGGGAAAGACAAGGGAAAAGGAAAGAGACGTACATCAATAGCCTTTGCCCAATCATTGCGCTGAATCATCTCCTTGATCTCGCTCATCCTCAACAACAAGTTGCAAGCGATCCTGTTCTGGTCACGGATGTGGTTGAGGAACATGGCGTCGCGCTCGTACATGGACATCATGGTGCGCGCCAGCTCAACAGGGTCGTCGATGGCCGCCAGGCTGAGACTGGTACCTTGCTGCGCGCTGGCGACTTCGCCCTCGGCGCGGGGCTTGACGGGTACCAAGCGCAAGGGGTCCTCGCCGATCTCGAGCGAGACGGCCTCGCTGAGGGCGCGGCTGACGATGGCGATGACGGTGTCGTAGTCGCCTGCCAGGTGGTAGAGCAGGACGGCATCCGTGGTGCGGCCATTGTCGTCGGCGTAGGTGGCGGCTTGGTGGGTGATTTGCGTGACGAACTCTTGCTCGTGGCCCAAGGCGATGAGAGAGCCGCGCTGTTCGATAACGCCGGGGATGCGGTGCCCGTCGGGCTTGATGTCGCCGATGAGCTTGCTAAATTCGCGGGACTCGAGGACAAGCTCGCGGAGAGCCTCGTGGCAGAGCTGCGCCTGGGCCTGGCCGTTGCCGGCCGCGTCGTCGGCGTTGAGACAGATGAGGATCAGGTAGTCGACGGCGGACGCGGCGTTGGCAGCGCGGAAGTCGCGAGTGTAATAGCCTAGCATACGGCCCAAGTTGATCTGGGGTAGACCACGGGTGCTGGAAGAAAGCAGTTCGTTGCCGGTGGTGAAGGCGTCGGCAGGACGGAGCAGGCCGTAGTAGCTGAGGGCGATGGCGAAGTGCACCGCATCGACATAGGAGAAGGGGTAAAGATAGGCAATAGCCTGCTCGAACATGCCCGCAAGAATCTGCATGAAGAAGAACATGCCAAAGCTACCATTAGTATCCTCGGCAGGGCTCTTGGGGAAGTGCTTGAGGCCAATTTCCTTGATGCTGGCCCGGAGCTCGGGAAGACCGTACGATTCGCCGGCAATCTCGAGCTCCTTGGCAGATTCGCGGGCAAGGTTGAACTGCAGCCAGATCCAGTCGTTGACATCTGTGTTGAGGTTGTCGAGACTTCTGTTGCTAACATCACACCGGCCGATGATCTTGTAGCAGGCCATGCGGAACGGGTCGATGGTACCCTCAGGCGCGTTGCGGATGCGCTGGTTGTACTCGCTGGTGCACCGGTCCTGCATCTGGCGCTTGAGTCTGCGATCATCGCTAGAGGCATAACTGTTGATGTATCCTGGGAACGTCCTGTCGATACTACGGAAGTGGTGTTGCATGTCGTTGACGTACGTAGCCGCCTCGTTCACGAAACCAGCGCGCAACAGATAGAAAACAACAGCCCAGATGTACTCGCCGTTGACGGACTGGAGGTCGGTGTTGTCGGGAACCAGGGTCTTGCGGGCAATCCGAAGTCGGATATAGGCCTTGATCTTGCTGACAACATCGGGCCTGCCTCCAAGGTTGGCGTCCTGGGGATACTTGGTAATCAAAGCGTTGACCTCGTCGAAGAATTGCTTCTCCAAGTACCGGTTGGCGCCGTCGAGAATCTGCTTCCTCATATCGACAGCATTCTTGGACAGAGTGCTGGGATCCAGGTACTTCTTGGCAAATGCCCGTTCTTTTGGCACCTGGTCCAGATGAGGGTTCTCTCCCACAATTTCCATCATAGCCCGATACGCCTCAACAATGTGCGGCGCATGCTTGTCGCCCGATCTACTCTCCAAATCCGCAAAATCGCGGCAAACATAGATGGGCTCCTTGTGCTGCCGGGCGTCGTTGATGTAACGAACCTGCTCGGAAAGCTTCTCCTGCTTCTCACGAAGGAACCGGTCCTCCACCGAGCCGAACGTGCTGGCAGAGGTTTTGGCATCCTTCTCGACATCCGAGAATTCTGGAGCATGAGAACCAATCCGGGCTGGCGTGCCAATGATGGAGCGCTGCAAGCCAGACCTCGCGTTCTGGGTAGCACGAGGGGTCTGAGAGCCTCTGCGACGAGAGCGGCCGAATCCTTCACGAGCCGAACCGCTGGCACGCTCGGCCTCGTTCCTGGGCTGAATACCGAAATGCTGGTAGATACGTTTCCGTTGTGCCTCCCACTCCATGGTAACATTCTCCTCCAAGAAGCTGTCGAAGTCGCGAACTGACCGTTCCAGGCCGTCCGAAATCATGCTCAGTGTCGTCTTTTGCTGCAAGTTGGACAAGTAGGTCTCAACATCCACCTCGTCCCTAGCACCAAATGTTTGCTGCCTCTCCGCCCGCGCCCCAAGACCAAAAGCGCCAAGATCTCTGACAGCAGCGCCTGGGTCGACGCCCGACGCGGCGAGGAAGTAGTGTGCCTTTCCATCGACGGGACGGCCCTGCGTCTGGGGGCCGACCTTCTTGAGCCTCTGACGAAGATCACCAAGACCGAGCTGAAGACTTGGGAGGTCGCCGAGCGCCGTCTCGCCCTCGGCCTGCTTCTTGTTACGGGCAAGCAAGCTGTCGAAGAAGGCGCCACTGGTCTGGTTGACGGGTGTAGAGTTGTTGGCGGGGGCAGCGTTGTTCGTAGCTCCGAAGAGACTCTGGCTGGCGGTACCTGGAGCTCCCATGGTGGCAGCAGGTTGTTGTGTAGTGGTGGCAGCAGGGGCACCGAAGAGAGAGGGCTTGGCAGCTGTTGTCGTGGTGCCGCCCAATCCACCGAATAGACCTCCAGTGGTTCCGGGAGCTGGTTGTTGATTGGTAGTGGTAGTCCCCAGACTTCCAAAGAGACCTCCACCAGTCGCTGGTTGAGTAGTAGTCGTGGTGGTGCCGGTACCGAAGAGCGATGGCTTAGCAGCCGTGTTGGTAGCCGTAGCAGTTCCAAACAAGCCGCTCGTGGTTCCGGCTTGAGTTGTCGCGGTGCCGGTTGTCGCAGCTGGTGTGCTTCCGAAGAGACCACCGGTGGCCGGAGCTGGGGCAGTCGCGGTGCCGCCGCCGAAAAGGGAGGGCGTCGCTGTCGCCTGGGTTGTCGCGGGCTTCGCGCCGAATAAGCCACCAGTCGCCGGAGCAGTAGCTGTCGTGCCGGTCGTGGCCGTGTTGGTCGTCGGGGTTCCAAACAGCGAAGTGCCAGTTGTCGTGCCAGTCGTGGCGCCAGCAGTACCACCAAACAGAGAGTTGGTCGCTGGCGCGCTCGTGGTCGCTCCGCCCAAGTTGCCGAAGAGAGACATGATGCCGGCGATGTCGATTTGGACCAAAGAAAACCGACGGTGTGTGTGGAAAGTGCGGGTAGACGCGTTCGGTCGACGCGCGTTTGCTGTGCTGGTCTAGCAAAGCGGTGCCGTTTGGAGTTTTGCTTTTTTGGTGTTTTGTTGATTGGCGTCGCCTTGTCGATTTGTTTTTCTGGAATTGGCACCGCGAAGGCGGCAGCCCCAGAGCTTTAATGTGGGGCGCCAAGTTGCAGGTACAGCTACTTCCCACTGCTTGGAGCTCACGGGGGAGCAAGGTACTGTGTACTTGCATGGCCCATGCATCTGCATCCATCCCAGCTTTGACAGCAAGCCAGGAGCAATGCGCATGGAATCAGGCACTGTTTTTCAGGTACCAACTTACAACCATACTGGTGACTTCATCACTTGATGACAACGAGACACTTTCATCAACATCACCAGCAACACATTTATTGCCGGAACCTAGTGGTAAATTATTCACTTGGCTACTCTATGTAATGAAAGCCCACGGCAACTCCATTTCTATATCCCCCGGCAACACGCGGTAAGGTATCATCACCCTCTATACTTCTATTTGGCCTCTTGGCCCTCCAGCGTCGAACCCTTGAGAGCCTCATCCACCTTCTTCCTGTACTCTTGCTGCGTCCTAGCCTGATCAAGAAAGATCTCGTACTTTGCATCCAGCAGCTTCTTCTCCGCAGGATCGCCGCGCGACCAGACTGTCTTACCCGGCTTGCTCATGCGGTCCATGATGTCCCACAGAGGCTCCGTCGTGCCGTCCGGCTTGGCGCTGGCTGCCTTTGCACCCAGCATGGCCGCTCCGTGCACCACCGCCGCGTTGACGTAACGGGGGATCAGGACGGGCATGTCGCACGCCGTGGCCATCAGATCCATTAGAATTTCGTTTTGGCACTGGCTGCCCGACATGAAGATGCTCTTGATGGTGTGCCCGGCAGCGTTCATGGCCTCGATGATCTGCCTCGTCTGGAGGGCGATGAACTCCATGGTAGAATAGTACAGGAGAGCCATGCCGTCCTTACTCTTGTCGTTGCTCATACCAATGATAGCACCGCGCATGTTGGGGTCGGCAATGGGCGACCGGTTGCCCCAGAGGTCGCCGTAGAAGAAGAAGTGGCGGACCAAGAATGAGATGGATGGCGCCTTGTTCTTCTTGGCCATCTCCTTGAGATGATCGTTCAGGTAATCGTAAATGTTCTTGCCGGCAGCTTCAGCCTCCTTGAGCGTTTCCTCATACGCGACATGCGTCTCCAACATGTGCTTCATGAGCTCGCCGGTAGCCGACTGGCCCCCTTCGGCCATCCAATAGCCCGGGATCAAGACATCCCGATAAGGGCCCCAAACTCCCGGTACGAAAACCGGACCCTTGGACATGGCGAGATGGCATGTCGATGTGCCAGCGACGGCAGCTAGGCGAGTAAAGGCCTGCGATACGTCGTTGGGTGCAGCACTATCATCCAGCTGATCCGGAGACAGCTTGACCTTGGCTCCAACTGTCCCGATCCAGCCGGCGTATGCGTCGATAACACCGCTGCCAATGGCAATTCCGGCGGGCAGACCAAGCTGTTGGGCTGCCTCTTCCGACAAGCCGCCAACAAGCTCGCCAGCGCTCATCCACGAGCCGTTCTGTGAGTGAGGGAGATGGTTAGCCATTTCGTAAACATCGCATCTCTCGGATTAGGCACTCACTACCCCATCAACGCCACCCATCCTGACAAAGTTGTCCTTGACGAGGTCGCCCAGACCAATGGTCTCGTAAAAGTCCTCCTGCCATCCCTTGACGCTGCCATCGACGCCCACAGGCACGAACCCTTGCTTACAAACGGTGCTGCAGAAGCTTCGGGTTTCCTTTCCAGTAGCGATGTAGGTCAAGGCATCTGTCAAATCGAAGAACTTGCAGCGGGCAAACAGCTCGGGCGGCATGTTGTTCTTGAGCCAGAGGACCTTGGGGATCTCCATCTCCACACTCATCTTGCCGCCGACGTAACGGAGCAAGTTATGGTTCGTGTTGTTGATTTTCTCCGCCTCGGCCAGAGGGCGATGGTCGAGCCACAAGATGACATTTCGGTCATTGCCGTCGTTTTTGAAATCCGGACCGGTTACGGGAACAGGCTCGTTCGTGTCGTGGGTGAAAACGGCCAGCGAGCATGTGGCATCGAAGCCGATTCCTTTCACCGAGTTGGGATCCACTTTGGACTCGGCCAGTACCTGCTTCACACAGTGGCAGATGGCATTCCAGATGTCTGTTGTTGATTGTTCCTAAATGGTATGTCAGTAGGTGAGTTCAGAGACCTTTATCCTGCTTTTTTCCCACATACATAGTGCGAGCCCTCATAACCCGAGGAAGGTGTCCACAGCTTGATATTCTGGGTTGCGAGTGCCTTGATGTCACCCGTCGAGTCGATGATACAGACTCGAGCTGAGCCAGTTCCGACGTCGATACCGATGTAATGGTTCTGTGACACGCTCAGGTAAGTTTTGTGTTCTCAAATGGTCAGGAATGACGAGGAACTCCCCAACCTGTGAAGACCTGTTCCAGAGTTAGCTGATGATGTTACAAGAGTGGAGTGAGAGATGTATGTTTCCACTTACGACATAGCTTCTCTACTTGGTGAAGCTGAGGGGTGATGGTGAACTGAGCTTATAGACGGCCGGCGATTTGTTGTAAGCTCGCAGGTCCCTGTCAGTGAAAAGTGAGAGAAAAAGAATATCAAATTTTTTTTTAATAAAAAAAAAAATGTATATCAAGAAGGGGAATTCTGGGAGGAGCTCCTGCTCTTAGTACCTGTTAGAGGAGGAGGACCGCATGACGTGAAGGAAAGCCATTAGGCTATAGCATCTACCCCACTCTCCCCCTCATAGAGCTAAGTAGCTCACTCTAGCTCTACCGATAGGGCTTCAAGGGCTCTTTCATCCCACGCTATAGCTTCTCTTCTCCGAACTTCCTCCAGTGCTATCCCGCCATATCATCTCAGGTACCCGATGTAAATCCGCCCGTCCAGCTGGGATAGAACTTTTTCCAGCCAACGAACGGTACGAACCAGGTCATCGGACTCGCAGAGATATCGTGGGGCTTGGGAACAAAGCTAGATCAGCACGCTGATCGCCGTAAATCCGAGCCGCTGCAGCGTTCCAGGCATGGCCAGATGTTGGCTTCATCCCTTGGCTTGCCTTCCCGAGATGCACCTCCCAGGAACTTGTCGACTTGTCCAAGCGGTTTGTGGTTGTTGTTCGCTTGGTGTTTACTATCAGCGCTTCCCGTGATCTTCGCCTGGCATATTTCGGTGTGCAAACAAGTAAAGATCGAACCTCAAGATGGCTTGAGCCTCTGATGATCATCCCGTCTTCTCTAGAAGAACAAAACTCGCGGTGCCGAAGATCCAAGGTCATCTCCGCGCAGACGCCGGAAACAAACGTGGCAGTCCACCCTCGGCGTCGTCCGTATCCTACGCTGCGGAGGAATTCTGGAGTCGTGCCATTCCCGGTTTGATCATTACTTACGCAGTCTGGACCTGCCAAGCCGTGGTAGGGCCATTGATTCATACCACAGTGCTTGGAGGCGCAAAGGTGGTAACAAATCTGCAAGATGTTGAGGTTGGTGTTGAGTTTGTTGATGCAGCTGATGTGGAAGGTGCAAACAGTCAGTTGGCGATAGAGGCGGGAGCCTGTGCGGTAGCTAGCGCCAAAGAGTATAATCTGATAGAGAATGGCAAGCACCGCGCGGAGCGCACTAACAATTTCCACCGCCAAATTTTCGCATTCTGCAACTCACGACAGGCAGCAACCACCAACAGACCAACAGAGGGAGCATTTCAATCTTCACAAAACACCAGCGCGAACCAAAGCAGTCTCGCAACAATGGCATCCCATGAAGAGATCTGGGACGACTCTGCCCTGGTCAACTCATGGAATGAGGCTTTGGCAGAGTACAAGGTACATCATATCCCCAAGTCCATCCTTCGTCAGGAGCATCCGCTAACACTACTGCGCACCAGAAATATCACAGCATACACGCTCAGGGAGCAGCACTACCTGAGGATGTTGCTGGTGAACTGAAGTTCGTGATACTTGACTTCCAGATGTTTGGATGGAAATCCACTTGCGACCGAGTACTGATTTTTTGTGTTTAATTTTCCAGGGATCAAAATGCCAAGCCTAGTGCTGCTACCCCAGATGCCCAGCAGAAAGAGGTAGAAGAAGGAGAGGCGATGGAGGAGGATGTCGCCGCAACCGCTGCTGTTGAAGTGAAGGTGAGTGCGGTGATGAATGAATGATTCATTCATCTTCAGCGTTCCCTCGGCTTGAAGTAAGAACCAGCAATAAACTAACCGAGAAGCAAGATCATCGAAAGCCAGCAACCACCAGCAACAGCAGCTGCCGGATCAACTGCCACCGCCGCCGCAGCAAGCTTGCCTGGTCCCGGACCGCAGCTGATGTTGGGCTCCGTGCAAGACGAGGAGTTGAAGAAGCTCTTGATGTCATGGTATTATGCAGGCAAGTTGGCGTGTAGATTATGAGGAGTCGGGAACAGGAATGGCTTGCTAACGTCTCTGTGTCCTTCAAGGCTACTACACCGGTCTTTACGAAGGGAAACAAAAGGCTTTGCAGGAACAGCAACAGGCACAGGAGTAGGACAGTCTCAACGCTGGGCTAGTAAGATTTCGGCGCGTTTTGTTTCTACTTGTAGGTTTCGACATCCACGACCACGTGGTGTTCGGTCTGGGACCCTTTCGGTGGCTGCGAACTACAGCAGGGGGTTTCTTTCCGTAAGAAGGAGAAAGACGGAAATGATACCCACATTCAAGCAGTTTCTTTTCTGCTGTCATCAGATGAACGACTGGATCTCATCAGCATATGAGAATGTGGAAGTTCAAATACGGCTATGACAAGGTAAAGCAAGGGCCTTAGAGATCGAGGTCTGGACTTCAATAAGTCTTGATAGGCCACCTGGGAGGTGAAAAAGGGAATAAAACATCAATCACAGGCTAGGTACGTGATCGACTGCCGAAGGTAACCACTTGCGACGATGGTTGTTCCATCATGAAGAACTCCGTTCGGATGCCGGGCTTGACGGGGTTCAACGGTACCGATAACTCAAGATGTTCGCCGTGTTGAAGAGGGAATATAATCTCTTCATTTTCGTTCATTCCGCCTGGAGTGTTGAGTAACAGTTCGGTGCTGACATGAGCAAGATGTGTTTATAGCCAGCACAGACGATGGACGCTTGGTTTCCTTTAGGAATACGTACACGAATATTCATACATCCAGAGCTCGCCTCGTCGCTGAAGCCAAAAGGATGCCCTCTTTTCCCGACTGAAGTTCAAGTTTTTTTTTCACCAAAAAGGAAGCCTGTAATATCAATATCGCCGAGTATGGTATGAACCGGGGGTAGCATATCCGCTACTCTACCAGTTTCTCTGGAATCTAGCCAAGTTTTACCTCCGACCGGCTTAAGAAACATCCGTGAGTTTCTTTACGACTTCAAGTGGACCCTTTCATCTTAATATTTTGATTCTCCTTGACAATAACAAAAACATGAACGCTGTCAAAACATCATGCTTTCAACCTAACCCAAGTGTCAGAAGTCGGTGTGTAGACCAATGTGTAAACATTTCCTGTTTGACGGGGTATATAGTATTGCCAAGAGCTGAACCAACGTCAAGGTTCTCAATTTCATCGATGCGCTACTGGAGCTCGAGAATAATTCAGATGACATGAACCTCAATACGTACAGCTTTAGGGCAGAGTTGTTGTGTGCCTAGAACTGAGAACGAACGTTCCTGAACCTAGACTTCTTTCTTAATAGTCCAAAGGGGAGAAGACTCCGAAGAAAGCTAAGCGCGTTGGGTTCCAATCGGTTGCCCGTTACAGATACCACCCTCGACCCTTGCGGTTCGCTTGCGAGGCTTGCTACTAGATAGGGAGAGACTTCTTTGGAAGAACTCACTCCTTCAAAACCACGCTTTTTCTTCTCTTGTCAACATTTTGTTTGCTTTTGTTTGTATACGGTATCACGAATCAGTAGACTTCTTTTTTTGAGGTTATTAGTTGCCCCGGCAGTTCGGTTCTTCCAGGCTATCTCTCAAGTCAACCAAGTACCGCCCTATCAAGCCAAGGAGTCAAAGCGCTCGCGAGCCCAGAACCTTTGGACATCCCAAAACATACTCTGAGACAAATCTGTCACAGCAGGCACCCCTAGAGCCAGGCCAGGTGCACTTGCTTCCCTTCTCCGTGATGACCTCCTGCATCGCTCCCCGGGCTAAATTGAATCGAGGCTGAGCTCATACTAAATCCTAGCGTGACCATAGAAGAGACCCTGGCAATAGCAGAAACAATCCTGAACCGAGCGCTATGGCTGCTATCCCCAAGCTTGAGTTATGGTCCCAAGACGCCGAGTACTGCTATAATGTAGCAGCCAAGGGAAAAGAGGTCAACGCCTCCGTTCACAATCCCACGGATTCCCCTGAAAACAATGTTTCGTGACAACCTCCTTTTTTCACTGGCCATGGGCCACTAGTGGTTGTAGCCCCGGATGCCTCAGTGGAAAAGCGCATGGGATGGGATGGCTTGCTACGATCATTCATGCTATGAACATTGGCATTTTCCCCCCGGAAATCATGGGATCCGAGAACACACTCTTCAAAAACGTGAAACGTGAAAACCTTCAAGTAGGGACTTGTTTCCAGTTTCTCTTCTCCTCTCTCTTTTCCTTTTTCTTTTCATCCATTGCCTTTCTCTATTCTTCGCTGTGTGTGTGTGTCTATTCCACTCATTTGTTTTTTCCGTTATTGTTCTTGTTGTAACCTTCGCTTCTATATACCATCAACAACGAGCAGGGACTCGCCAACTTATTTACGCACGACATAATATTCAGACATACCAGCCTTTTTACTTGCGCAACTTCATCAGCCTCAGCGAATATCCCTTTCCTGGTCGATAGGGCAAACAAACAAAAACAGAAGGAATCAAGAGAGATTACCTAGAAGGACAAGAATCAGACAAGATGAAGGTCACGACAGCAGTTATGGCCGCCATCACTTTGGCCCCCGTGGCCCTCGCCAAGGTCGCTCAGAATGTTTATCCCGACGTCCGCCGAGGAGATATCGCCCTCGAGGTCCGTGAGAAGGGCGACGACAATAAGAACGATAACAAGAACGACAATGCCAAGAAAGAGTCCCACAAGGCCACACAACAAGAGCTTGCCGAGCTCGCCAAGCTCATCGGTCTCACCGCGGGCTTGAATGCCCAGCTCAATCTCCTCTGGGTCAACCTGGGCGGCGGCGCCGCCACCACCATCATCAACCCGGCCCAGACCGTCACCGTGACCGCCACCGCGACGGTGGTTAACGGTGCCGTTGGCGAGGCGACCGGCGCCCCCGCTGCCGACGCGCCGGCTGAGGCTCCCGCAACTCCCACAGAGCCCGCGAACGTCGCTGCTCCCGCCGGAGGAGCTGCCACTCACACCGTCACTGTCGGCGGACCGCAGGGTCTGGCCTTCAGCCCGCAGCAGACCAACGCGGCCGTGGGCGACACCGTCATCTTCACCTTCCTCAGCCAGAACCACACCGTGACGCAGTCAGCCTTTGACACCCCCTGCGTGGCGCTCGCGGGAGGCATGGACTCTGGTTTCCAGGCCAACGTCAACAACACCGTCAACCCTCCGCCGCAGGTTGCTATGCAGGTCATGGTTGAGACTCCTCTCTGTATGTTACCTTCAATCCCCATTTCCTGACCGACTTCGTCTTACTAATAACGTCTCAAGGGTTCTACTGCCGTCAAGGAAACCACTGTGGCAAGGGCATGGTCTTCTCCATCAACCCTACCGCCGAGAAGACCCACGCTCAGTTTCAAGCCCTGGCCATTGCGCAGAACGGCACCGGCACCGACAGTGGCATCACCGGCGGTACCGCCTCTGTTGCCCCTCCTGCTGCTCCTTCCGCGACCACTAGCGGTGGCGCGGCCCAGGCTACTGGCAACATCGTAACTGGTGTCGGCCAGGTTAACGCGGATGGTTCGTGCGTGTGCGCCGTCTCTTGCGCCGCCGGTTCCTTCCCCAACATTGCGGCTCAGGGTGTGAACGCCTTTGGTGGCGTTGGTGGTGAGTAGTTCGCCCCCCTTTTCTGAGTCCTTGACCGATGGTCCTTGACCGATGTGCTGACCTCATTCAAGGTTCCATCCCTAGAGCCATGGCTCTTGGTGCTCCTGCTGCCTAAGCAGACATCCATCTTGGGTGTTCAGCATCTTGATGCTTGGAGTGTCTAAGACGATATGTCAGCGATATAGGGGGGGAATGACATGTTCTTTTTCTGTAGTGTCAACGATGCTACTTGTATATTTTAGCTTTTCTTGACCGTGCTGTTCACGTCACCAAGCACACATTCCCCGTGGGAAATGATGTTTGCGAGTTGGCTTGTATGATTCGGTTCCCGCACATAAAGAGGCAAGGGACAGCCTATGGTATTGGTTGGATGCGAATGACTGGGTCGTATTTCTGGATGTCGCTGGAATCGTTTCAAATTAATTGGATGAATGTTTTTTTGGCAAAACGTGTTCATTCATTGTTCTTACCTGCCTTGTTTCTCCCAAGCTCGCAACACTGAACAAAGAAACTACAATGGTGAGGTCAGCTGAAAGACAAAACTTTATCAAGCCAAGCCGTACACATGCGAGAAGATGGTGAAGACAACCACAGTTGACGGACGGTCGACACAGAAAAGAGGCCTTCCGGAGCTGGTTTTGTTTCCAAGAAAATGTGTCAATTCAAGATGATATCCCACGCTCACGCCATGAATGCCCAAGCTTTGCTCCATTAAAATTCAAGATACTCCCCAAGTCTTCCTCCTGGTCTCTGACGCCGTAAAACACTCCAAATGGTATAAAGATGGATGGATGGAAAGACCGACCCTGGTTTGATAAGACGCAGGGGCACTCCTACAGCTCCTACAGCTCAACGTAGACTGTAGAAATAGCTGCTCGGTCGTTCGTCCGTCCGGATGATGATGATCATGATGATCATGATGATGGGTATGTGGATGTTAAGAGATAATCGCGCATCACTATAGACGGGTTTCTGTCGATCGGATTCGTGTACTCTTCAAACGATATCGGAACTTCGGTGGTTTGAGAAGGTGATTTACTTCTTCTTGGCAGCTTCAGCAGCACGCTTCGCGTCGGCTAGATGGTGAAAAGAGTTGGTCAGCAAATGAACCAAAAGCCATAGGTGTCATCGCGATGAACCATGAACTTGCGCTATGACTAGCAGGGTATAACAGGACGCTAGGAGAATATGGAACATACCAGCCGCCTGCTTCGCCCTCATGAGGGCAGCAACAGCTTCCTTGTCGCGTTGCATTTCACTACCAGTCTTGCTGTTGGCCTTCTTCTGTTGCGGGGGAAAAGGCGGACGTTAGCCAAAGCTCTCCTCCACTGTGCTGATGTCATCCATCGAGCTCGGGAAGCGTACCTGAGCAGCCTGCTTCTTGAGGTTAGCCTCACGGGCCTTCTCTCTCTGGTTGCCGCGGGACATGTTGTCTGGTGGTTGGCGGTAAAAGGGCGAGGAAGCGAAGAGAAATTAGACGCGGTAAGTAGCGCGTGCGGGTAGAGGCAGGGAGACGGGAGGTCGAGGAATAGAATTAAGGGAGCGTTTCAAAAGTCCGTAGACCCGGTCGGGCGGTTGTCGTGCTCTCTGGGAGATGGATGCGATGAAGGAGAAGCTGGGAGACAGGCGGGTGGGTGGACAGGAGATTCCGAGAGGACTTCAAAAAAAAAAAGGTTGGCTGGCGTTCGGGAAACAGAGGCACAAGCCCGCGCTGCATTGATTGAGGTGCGAGGCTGAGAGGTGAAAGGGAGCCACCGGACCCACTCAAGAGAGTTTCTGGGCGCTTCTTCGGCGGGAAGCGGACTTTGCTGGGGTTGGACAAGAAGGCATGGTGGTCAGGGCGCGATCTGGTAGCCAATCAAATTTTCAGCTTTGCAAGAAAGACGGTTGCGCTCTGGCAAGTCTGCGCTAGGGATCGGGCCTGGTGGGTCATTGATCGGTGTAAGCGCGGGGGACTGAAAGTCGGAAAGTCGGGAGATCAGTCTCGTTCTCGGCCTGTGCTCCGTCGACTGTCTCCGGGACAAACTCTTTGTTTTTCCCATGTCTGTTCAACAAAAGAAGGGACAATTTAATCAGATGGTAAGAATGCTTAAGGGATGAGTTAAAGGTGAGAAGGTCCGATACCGCTGGGTGGTTGTGGTTCGGTAATTGCATAGCGTGCACGGACCACGTGACGGGGATCACAAATGAAGAGCAGTCGTAACTCACAAAGGATCACTCGACAATTCGAAGCCATACGAGTAGCTTGAAGCTTTCTTGAAGCTGGACTGTCCTACCTATGTGAGGCATATGGGACTTTTATCGACCTGGAAGTTTTTACTTTCACCTCATGGAATCAGATCTTGTCGGCTGTCGTGGATGATCAGGAACGCTCAAGAGGCAAAGAGACTCCACACGGAGCATTGTCATTGTTAGCGCCACCTTCGGCAGTACCCGAACGCACGCACTTTGTTGGTGCATCGCTGATCCATGGACAGTTGCGCTGTTCATCACTTGCAAAATACCAACGTTTTCCACTTGCAACAACATGACAAATGACTCCACGACCGAGACTACAAATCGAATTTCCAACTTCCCATATTTATTCTCCAAGATGTGGCGACTGTTCTGGACCAACTTCCTGGGCGCAACGGGCAGGCATCTCCACGTGGAAATTGGGGAACAATAGGGTATCAAGGCCAGGCGCAAAACTTGAAACAGGCCTCGAAGATCGTCAGCCAATCGACCGCACAAGTTCACCCCAACTTGAAGACACGTTCACCCACGGTCCAAAGCAACCCCGGCATCCATCGCGCAGCTATCCTTGACCCGTCTCGCTGCAAACATGCTGGCTTTACAGAGGCTGCTGCAGGGGCAACGGATGGTTGTTGATCTGCACGTCTTTTTTTATGCGCTGTGGGAGCCGCCTTGCGTTTGCTGACTGGCTCAAACCAGGAGGCCATGGAGCCATTCCTAGCTCGCCAGATATCTGGGGAAAGATACCTTACTGGGCGAGGCATGGGAGAGCAGAGATTTTGAGTCAACGAGATATGACTGGTCTGGATGAACCGCAATCCCACGGGTCCTCACATTCGGCTCAGTCCACAATCTCAAATCCCAAGTGGGACGACTTGACTCCTTGAGCGCCTACTGCTTCATTGGCCATGAGTGTCGGTTCGAAAATCAAGACGCATGCGAAACACTAGAAACAACCCACGGCTCTGATCCTTGCCGTCTCTATTCTATTCATGTGCAGTGCTATGTGCCGGACCCTCAATCTTTCAATCCTATTGTTCAGCGGAAACATTGGCTTTGTAAGAGCGGGTGCGTCACTTTCTCTGCCGTCCGATATATCAAGTCGGCTCCCCATTGTGTCCATTGCATGTGGTCCACCTACTCCCCCATTCATCCCGTGTGAACAGTTCGCTCCCTTTATTCAACCACTCGTAAGCGCTATTGTCCTTGGGAGACAATGGCCGTGAGCCATCCTTAGCCATTCATTCCTTATTGTTACATAAACCCTCGACAGAACCCAGACCTCCACGGTCTCTACTTACTTTTACGCCTTTCCTTGCTTTCCTTCTCTCCTCGGAATCTTCCGTCGACTATCCTTCGAAAAAAATTATCACCGCCAAAATCTGCGAGCCAGAGTCAACTTGGAAAAAGAAAAAATAGCAATCCGCAGGTCAGAAGCTGCGATAGCGGTAATACAAAACCATACATTGTGAGTTCAAGATGCACGAGCACGAGCTTCAGCGCCACAACGAGAACCAGTCTCCTGTACCGAACAGGACTGACCCGAACCATCCAGAATCAGCACTCGAATACCAAGATCCCGAAATGCTTCCCACAATCAAAGGTACCGGCTACCTGGTCCTCAATGGACTTCGAGCCCTCACCCTCATTGGCCTCGCCATGACCATGGCCTCATCCTGGATCATGATTGTCCTCTCCGGCCTCGGTGGACGCTTTGACTTTTTCGACTCGGCCTCCCACTTCTTTGTCTTCGGCGCCGCCATCTTCCTCTTCATCTCCGAGTTGAACATCCGGTCGTTCAGGGGTTACTTCGCCAGGACCTGGCCCGTCCTATGCCCAACCCACTCACTGGTATATCTCGGTCTCGCCATGGTCGTCATGGGCTGTGCCATCATGGGTGACTTGGTCAAGCCAGCCTACTCGATGGAGAACCTCGGATTGGCCATGTGGCGCCTCGTTCTCGCCACGGGCATCCTCTCCCTCACATTCGGCGTCTTCAACGTCATCGCCTCTCTCGTCTTCAACACTTCGGAGGGTGAAGGCAAGATCCGACGACGCATCACGGCTCGTATGATCCGCAGCCACGGTGATCAAGCCAAGGGCATCATCATCGAGAAGCAAGACCCATCATTCCCCGACTACTACAGCAACAGCCAAAGCAACGGCGGTAGCTACCCCGACGACCTCCCACCAAGCGTCAACAACCACTACTACCCCCCAGAACCCGAGCACCAGCCGGAGCTGGACACCACCTTCAAGGCGCGGGCGCACAGGTGGACCAAGGCTGCCTTCCCCAAGAACTTCCGCAAGTCCGGCAGGTTCCCCATCATCAGCGACCCCATCGTCCCCAGCGTTGGCGTGGTGGCAGCCACTCCCCAGATGAACTCGGACAACAAGCGAGATCACAACAACGTCGACCTCGAACGCGGTGACAGCTTCCGCAGCAACCGCCGACACAGCGGTGGACGGTTCCCCATCAACACCGACAGCAGCTCGGCTGGAAGAAACAACAGCCCGCCTCCCACAAATGACCGCGCCAGCCCCGTTTCGCCGAACGTTCAGAGACCGCCGACTGTGCTGCACCCTTACTATAATGGCGGTAGGCGGAGCCCGAGTCTGTACAGCGATGCGAACATGTCTCGCTTTTAATGGGTCATATGCTTGTGTGATGAGGGATCGATGAGTTGATGATGGGAAGTCGTATAATGAGAAGATGATGAGCTGGGCGGGATACATGAAACGACAGGACAGGACAGTACAGGACTTTTGAAGAATAGCTAGCATTTTCCTCTTTTTTTTCTTTTTTTTTTTCTCTTTTTTTCGTGTTCGTTTTCTTCTTTTCCTTTTAAAATACCCAAAGCATCAGAGATTCCCTGCATATGGTTATGGCGTTTTTGTATTTATCCTGGACGAGGGTAAATAGCTGAGAAGGCATAGTTAATGGTTCGGTTTCTAAGAAGATTACTTACCCATCATCACGAAGTGAATTAAAATATGCCACTTGACCGAACAATGTACAGCCATCCTAGCATCTTAAACCTTGGTTGAATACTATCGTCTGATCGTTACGATAGCCACGCCAATCGGGTTATTGAAGGTGCGAGAAGTGAATGTGAAATGTATGATAATGGTATCCGTCTTGGAATGATAAACAACAACGAAGCCAACCTATGTTCCATTAGGTCTTTGACTTGCACGTATCATGTAGCCGGACTCGTGATGGTGAACCTGGCTTCAATTCCGTTTGTCACAGCCAAGGGTCGCTCTTGGTCCGATAAGGTCGGCAAGGATGGCCTGTGCGCACCGATAAGGTATTCACTTCAGATTGTCCCCGGCAGGCTAGCGGTACGTACCTCACCGCAAAGCCCATTAACGCACTTCTTGGCCGGCCTGTAGTGGCTCCAGTGTCCACCCTTTGCGACAAAGCAACCTGGATTGCGAGGACGGGAGCGACTTCTTCTCGTCACCAATCTCAATCTTTTCCCGCCCTCTCCTTCCACTTTGCAAGTCGAAAACTGTGAAATCGTACATAATCAGCGACAAGTGTCACATTTTCAGCTGTTCTCTCTCGACAATCAACGCGCTCAACGAGACCCGTCAGTCAAAGACATCGCCAATTCAGCAGCATTCGCCCGCCCGCCCGTCCATATCACCACCAAATTACCACGATATCAACCCATCCATTTGACGCCGGTCTCTGATACATACCCCGTGTTTTCCGCTCTTCTTTTCGCGCTATATCTGCGACTGGTCGCCTCTTCACAGCCGTCTGGAGGATTGTGACTACAACAAGAAGCACGCTGCTTCGAATGGTGTGTCAATCGTTGGTTGGGGTGACGCATCAATAGAGGCAGGCCGTGGAGGATTTGTGCTTAGGGAAAAAAAAAAAAAAAACCAAGCAAAGCAGGGAACAACACAAGACAAGACAAGGCACAAATTGATCAAGTCGTGACTTCTTGGTAGAAGATAAACTCTCTGCCTCTTCCGTCTTCGAACTTTTTGAAGGCTAGGAGAAACAAGACTTGGGCCAGTTTGAGCATATCTCTCTCTGTGTGTGTGTGCGGTGGTGCATTTTTCCTTCAGCGCAAAGCATTTTCTACTGCAACAAACAACCAAACAAAGAACCATTAAGGTTCCATCAATAGTTGACGCGATATTCTGTGTCGGTCTCCCTGCTATACGTCTGCGCTGTCTGGCATCCAGTTGATGAAACTCGCAACAATGTCCGCCGCCGAAGACGCCGCTGCTGATGTTGCCGAGGACTACCGGCAAGCCCTGGAGGACTTGACCGTAAATTCAAGGATAGAGATCGCGACTTTGACGAATATTGCGCGAGAGAACTCTCAGCATGCTATGGCCATCGCTGAGGTCTTGGCAAACCACATCAAAAAGGTACGCCGCCTATATCTGCACCACGGTCATACTGCCAACAAGACACACATCCGGACCCATGAAAGAGCATCGCTTTTCTCTATATACATGTGCATATTTCTAATAGCTTTTCTAGGTCCCTCCTCCACGAACCCTCCCGGCTCTCTACGTGCTCGACTCCGTGGTCAAGAATGTCCCGACACCATACGCCCTATACTTTGGGCCCAAGCTCTACTCGATCTTCATGGGCGCCTACACCAAAGTCGACAACCCGACCAGGCGAAAGATGGACGAGATGTTGAAGACGTGGAAGGAGCCAGTGCCAGGCTCGACGAACCCGAAGCCTGTGTTCCCTCCTGAGGTGGTCAAGCCGATCGAGAACGCCTTGATTGCGGCCAAGAACGTTGCCCTTCAAGTCAACCAGAGCAGTTTCCAAGGGCAGCAGTATATGCTCCGCGGAGCCCGTGGTCCAGCTCCTCCTCACAGAGAAACCCCGACTCCGCCAAACGTCCGACCAGCAACACAACAGCCAGGACACCAATATCCGCCTTCTAATGGGCATATGCCGCCGCACGGAGGTAACGGGGGTTTCCCCATGCGCCCTCATAACGTATGTTCTCTGTTCCCGATACATGTTTTCTCCCATAACTTTGATACTAATACAACTCTCAGGGCCCCGATGTGCTTCCTCCTCGCGCTACCACCCAGCCTCCATATGGAGGTGCCCCTTATCACCAGCCGCCCCAAGCGGCTCATCAGGGTATAAGCATAGAGAGGTTAAGAGACGATATCCAGCAGCTCATCGTGGCAGAGAAAGCCGAGTTTGTGCGTGACCCGCTGGACGTAGGTAAACAAACTAGACTGAAGGCCCTGCTGGATCTGCAGACCTTGATTCAGAGGCCAGACGTGCCGCAGGAGCAGTTAATGCTCGTGAAAGAAAAGATCACTGAACTGTCCGTAAACATGCGCGGTAGCCTTCCTGCTGGCGGTACTGCTGGCGTAGCTCCTGTCGCCGCTGGCTATACCGTTCCTCCATACACCGCTACACCCACACCACCGGTCATTCCCGGTGCTATCGGTGCCGTTCCTCCTCCCCAAGTACCAGCAGGGGCCGGACAGCAACGTCCTCCTTCTGCTCCGGCTGTGGCGGGCTCGGCTCCGGTTGCCGGTGCCGGTGCCGGTGCCCTGTCACTAGACTCTTTGTTCGGACAGGGTGCTCTCGCCGCCTTGCTGGCTGGTGCTACCCGAAAGTCTGCCACCCCTACACCAACACAGACAGGCACGCCGATACCACCACCGACTGTGCCACCACCGGTAGCCGCTGGAGTCCCCGCTCCTGCCCCGGTTCCTGCTGCTGCCGCCAGCCTGGCAGCCTCCTTGCCGCCCGCCCTCGCGGCTGTTCTCCAAAGCAGGTCACACACACCTACCACAGCTATCCCTGGAGCAGCGGCAGTAGTACCACCAGCACCACACCTCGAGGCTGCTATTCCCAAGCCCGCAGCTTCCGCTCCTCCCACCGTTCCTGCGGGGGCTGTCCCGCCACCTCCAGCTCCGGCACCCGGTGCCGCCAACCCATCAGCTCTCCTCGCCATGCTCCGCCAATCCGGACTTCTCTCCGGAGGAGCCGCAGCCGGAGGCCCAATCATCAAACCCGAGCCCGGCACCGGCCTGCTTCCCATCATCCCCAACCCCCTAGCAGGACAACCCGGAGAACCCTCCCCGCTCCCAGCCTGGGCCTTCACCCTCAAACAGTATCGCGGTCCTCACTTCATCAACCGCCTGCACGAAGACCTCGGTCCCCCTTGCACGCAATGCGGTCGCCGGTTCGGCACCGACGACGAAGGTCGCCGGAAGAAGACGGCGCACATGGACTGGCACTTCCGGGTGCACCAGCGGGTCACCGACGCCGAGAGACGAGGCCAGCATCGCTCGTGGTGGGTCGAGCAGAGCGACTGGGTGAGTTCGGTCGAGGCTATTGATGTTGATCATAGCCATCGTCCCGATGCCACCTCCGCTCAGTCAAAGGGAATTCCAGGTCAAGACACGCTGAACTACGACGACGAGGATAACGATGACGACTACGATCCCGAAGCGAGCTTTAACCAAAGTTACAACTCCTATTCAGGTGCTAGCGGCGCTGATGCAGCTGGCGGTTACGGCGGAGCTAAATCACAGGGCGGTGCTGGCAGAGGAAAGGGCGGCAAAAAGGGACCAGGCGGCACCAAGAATTACATCCCCGTGCCCGAAGATTCGGCAAAGGTCAACAACATGTGCCCGATCTGCCAGGAACGGTTCGAGATGAAGTGGCTGGATGAGGCGCAGGAGTGGGTGTGGATGGACGCCACGAAAGTCGGCGGGAGGGTGTATCATGCTAGTTGTCATAGGGAGGTCAATGGCACTGGTGCTGGCCAGGATGGGGGGGTGAAATTGGAGAATGGAGGAGGATCCGCTGGTGGTGGATGGGGAGGGAGAAAGAGGAAGGCTGAGGTAAGTTTTTTTCTCTGCAGCAGGACTGTTTGTTTTTGGGCGCATAACTAACTGATACAAATACAGGACGATGGTTTCTCGGGTGTGAATGCGAGGATAAAGTTGGAATATTGAGAGCTGCGGGCCTTGGAGTGGGAGAGAGAGGAGAAGGCACGGCTAATGATGGTTCAAGAGGGAAGGGGATTGAAAGGCGTCAAAGGAACGAGGATGGATAGATAAATGGCGGTTGAGAATTTTGAGGAGGGCATACGGTATGGTTAGCAAAAAGCATGAATGTCGAACAGATGATCCAAATACCAAGCCAAGTCTTGGGGGCATCACTGAGCTTTTCTTAGTGCTCTATAGCTACTTACATTGGCTCTTGTGTGAGGCCAGATGTTTTCCAATCCGTTGACTTTCTCGAATTTTCACAGGATGCACTCTGCTCGGTAAATCACTTTAGAGCAGCACGGTACGATGGTTAGATGGGATTGGAGTTGCCTACTGTATACCAGCCAAAGCACACAATACACTCTTTAGAAACAACACATAATTATCGCTCGAATACCAGTCACGATGGGTATGCACAGTTAATTATCATTCTTGGGCAAGACTAGCATGATCGAAATAAAATCTGGGCCAAGACTATGGTGAAATGCAACAAGTGCATCTGTCTCCTTTCAAGTATCCCAATTTTGAGCCCTGCAAAGTCACCTGCACTGCATTATCCGTGACGATTGGATAATGATTATCGGAGCCCGTCTCATGTGAAGAAGTACCAGAAAAGATATACTGCGACCAACATGCCAACGACCAGTTATACTAGCTTTTAATCAATGTTATACCGCTGCCTATCCGTTATCGAGAGCCCCAGAAAAACAAAGACCAATACGCCGCGAACAACGATAGCCTCCATCCAGCCCCATAGCAGTAACCTTTTTATCCTTGATGATCCTTAACCCACCTCCAGGGGTATTTTCGCCTTGATCGATTCCTATGTAATTCCTTGCCGATTTTGCGTTCCTCGGCATCCATACGATCCGTTCTTTATCTCCTCCACTCAGCACCAACCGAGGACAACTAATTGTTCGATGTGAAAGGATAATTTGGGGGGAAGTTGATGCCGTTTGGCCCAACGGTAATGTTTCCAGGCAAACCCACGACGATGGGGTCATCGTTGGCCGAGTTTTTGTCATTGCGTTCGCCGCGTCTGTCATCGCCACTGTTGTTCCGATGCTTCTCGCGACCATGCCTCCAGCGGTTACCAGCAGAAGGCGGACCTCCTGCGTTGCCGTTAGGATGTTGCGGCTCGTCATCTCGGCGGCTTGACTTGGGGCCATGGTTACCTCCTTTGTCGGTCTGCATACGTCGACTGATCGCCTTTGACGAAACACCTGCGCCAATCTCAATGTCCGGCTCCTCAACAACAAGACCGGTGGTAATAGGTTGGCCGCCACTTCCGCCATAAGGCGCCGTCAACATCCATTTCCGGTCAGCTTCGGTGAGCTTGTGGATAGGAATCACACTGATTCCAGTCTGGTAGTCGCTGCAGTCACGGGGACCAAAGCCGACACCCCAACGAGTCTACGAGAGAATCAGCTGACGTCCGGTATGAGCACGCAAATTCATCACTTACCCGAAGTTGGACGTCTGAGCCTCTGTTCTCTTCCATGGCCTTCTTGGCATTCTCAGCATCCTGACGGTAATACATCTTGACAAAGGCATGTCTCTTTTCTTTGTTGACAATGCACGTTTGAACTTCACCGTACCGACCGAAAATCGAACGGAGTTCGGCTTCGGAACATCTACATGATTATCAGTCATTGTACATATACGCCGGGAAACAGATGGCAAACTTACGTCACGCCGCCGACAAACAGTGTGCGGCTATATACCTTGATATGGCCGTTGGGAAGAGTAGGATCGTGCTTGACCCATTTCTCGGAGGGCGGCTCCTGGCCGGGGCTCTCATGTCTACGGTTGGGAGGCGACCGTTGTCGATAGTCGGGAATGCGCATATCCCGATCTCTACCACGGTCATCGGGACGGCCACGAGGCGGAGTGTTTCGCCCATAATCAAAGCGATCGTGAACGCGGGACCGGGGAGATCCCCTACCGTCCCAGCGCCGCGGCGAGCGTGAGCGAGAGCGACCCCGAGGCCTATTTGGAGACCTTACGCCATCATGATATCCATTGCGATCACGTGCATCATTGTGTCTCGCGGAATCCCATGCAGGGGCAGCGGACACACCACCCACAGGAGGGACAGCATACGCGCCATATGACGGCTGGGTAGTAGGTTGGGAAGGCGCCGCGGAGGCGGTGCCATTAAGTTGACCTAACGAAGCCAACACGCTTGTGATCCTTTCGTGGGAAAGGCCCTGGGCAAGAAGGGCGCTGACCAGGTTAACAGTGGGATTTGACGCTGGGGCCGCTCCTGGCACTTGCACAGGCTGAGCTGGTTGTGCCACCGGAGCTGGGTAGCCAAATGGGGTAGTTGATGGCACGTTCACCGACTGGACTGCCGGCTGCGGAGCTGGCATGTAGGGCATGCCCGGGTGTCCCACGCCAGGAAGGTATCCGGCCGGCACTGCTCCATTACTAGGCTGACAAGGAATAGGAAACACGGGATGCGGTGTCGACGAGACGGCGGGAGGGATCTGAGGGGCTCCCAACTGTACCGGAGACGGGGCTACAGGCGCAGTCACGGCCGGGGTGGGAGCAGCGGCGCTGGGATTACTTTGAGCCGCATTCGGAGTCATACGGGCAAGAGTCGCGAGGGTCTCCAAGAGGGAGGCGGGCACTGCAGGGGGAGCTGTAGTCGTAGGGACAGGTCCGGCCTGTGCCTGCAAGAAAGCCAGCGGGTTAGGAGGAGGACTGCCTGGTGGTGTAGTCGAGACATCTATCGGCGAATGATACAATTAGATTGGGCAAACAACAGGCCCCACGGGGTAACAAGGCAAGATGCTCAGGAGGATACGGGCAAAACCTACTCTGCTGCTGACTGGCATTCAACTTTTCCTTAAAGGTGTTGACCATATTGGGAGGGAATGTCTGGCCCTTGTCCCAGATATCGACGAGCTTCTTAATCTTCTCCTACAAGACGACATGGGTGTGAGTCTACGATCCACCATGATACTAAGCACCACGATATCCACGAATGGATGCACGAATATGGTCCAGAAGAGTGATAACGGCTGGTATGGCCGCATCCTACAGCCGCTCCCAAATGTGCTGGGGATCTAGTGTTCGTGGCGGAAACGGAGGATATGTAGAATAGCTCATGACTGAGCTAAGTGTATGCGTACCTTTTGATCATCAGGGGCCGAAGAGATGATGTCGTTCATCAACATTGGCATTAGTTCGGTCACTCTGTGGACACCGGCAGCAAAGGTGCCATCCTGGGCACCGAGGGTGACGGGCTGTCCATGAGCCTTTGCCTGGTCCAACCACTTGCGGGTCACAGAATCTACAACGTATAGGACACCAAGTTTGTGGGTGTTTGGTGTCTTCTTGTAGTGCGTGTACAGCTTTGTAACCAGTTGAAATTCGTGCTGTCAAAGAGTAATGTGGTCAGCCACTGGTGCCTCCATCGTGCATCGCTATTGAGGCCAGACACGGCGCGCTTCTTACCTGGACGTTGTTCAAGCACAGCTGGGTGAGGCTGAGTATTTTGGAACCAGAGACGCCGGGCGGCTTGAGGTTTTGCATCTCCGCAAGGCCCTTCTCTAGCTCCGCTACGGCCGCCTGTGCTGACGACATGATGGATGATGGTATTTTGTTTTTGCTTGTAAAACTCGATCTAGACCAGCTGAAGTCGGCAATCAACTTGGCCCCTGGGCTTGGAGATACGAGCAGCGAGGTGATACGTTTGTGATACGTTTCTGAAGCTGATTATGGTTTATATGCCAATGCCATGCCCCTTTTGTCACGGATGGGAAGACGGAGTACGTTGGATCGTATATCACCGAGTGTTACGAAGCTGAAGTTTGCCCGCGCCACCGGGTTCTCAGAAGAGCAGCTTGTACGAGGAGACTGTCCTTTTCTGTGCCTGTCAAGACGAGCACGGAATCCGTAGTCCAGTGCAAGATCCTAGCATAAAAAAGAGGCCGAAAAGCCAGGGAACGATGTTGCTGGCCGGCGCGAGTGCGAACAAGAATACGGTGGTCCTCTCTCAATTTGACGTGAAAGGCGAAGTGGAAAACCACCAGCTAGTGATGGCTGTGACGACGGTGTGAAGACCGTAACGAAAGCAGCAATACGGGGCGCAGACAAGGTCAAAACTTGAGCTGCGCTGAAGTGTTCTAGGCGCACCCTTTTACTGTGAGGCTACTAGAAAAGTGAGAAAACCCTGGTGACAGAGAGGTGACTCGAAGTGCATCAACAAATCCTGGGCGACTAGTCGACTACCCGTTTGCTGAATTGAAAGAAAAGGTGATTTGCGTTGACGCTGGAAACTGTGCTCCTGCTGATGGCGAAACAGCGTGGTGGGTGGTGGTGATGATGATGACGGGATGCGAGATATGAGGAGGAAGTTGGGGTTGGAAAGCGGGGAGAAAGAAAAGTTAGGTTGTTGTTGTTGCAGTGAAAGAAGTGGACTGGTGAACGGGAATTGGTTGTTGGTGGTTGGTGCAGGCCAGGTCTTGGCTCCTTTTCGAGTCGTCTGTCGGGTTCGATTGAATGCGTTGCCTGCCATGTAATTTCCTGCGTTGCACCTGATGTGCCACTGTGGCTGTTACAAAAGTGAAGGAGTGCGGGCGTGAGACATCGGGAAGTTGCACATCAGCCACCCGCCCACGCCTCGGTTGGGTTCGAACAACTTGAACGCGGCCTCGAACTGAAGCCTTGAAAATGTTCGTTGTGGCCTGACGCACGTGCTCCAAATCTATGAGGCAATCAGGCAGCAACACCCAAACGGGATTACATAAATTAGGAACCTCAACCTTCGGAAACTTTAACGGGCAAGACTCCAAATCATATCCGGCAAGACTTTTGAAGGCGTTTGGCCAATGAGACGTCACAGGTCTTCCAAAGCCTTTATTCCATTGGCTGGCCCCAATTTCAGTCCCACCCAAGTCGAACCAAAACCATCTCGAGAACAATAATACCTTTGTGCACCAAGGCATGCCTTGACCAGTTTTTCGCATAGGGAAAATCTGAACAGTAGTTCGATACGGCATCGAACCCAAGGAGTTCCTCGAAGGAAAAGCGCATCTCAAACTCATCTTTTGATGAAACTGTGGCAGTTTGAAGTTAAAGACTTTGGGGGTTCGAAAGCCTTGCCGAATAAGAGATGGAGTCTTGCCCGATAAAGTTTCCGCTCAACCTTCAACCCACCTTCGCTTGTGATTGGTCAAAGCTTCTTGGAGCCTGTTGCGTGCTCCATCCTCGACTCTCCATTTCCATGCGACCCCGAAGGTTCCACGAAGAACAATCACGATGAGCGCGAAAGGACAGAGTGTCAAACAGATGCTACGGGACCGATTGGGCAGACAACCTCATCAACTTTCAATCATAGATGAATGGGCGCATTTCAATTGACCACATTCCGACCGTCAACAAGCGAATTCTACACGGGTTTCTGGAAAGGCCGGAGCAACGTTTCCACACCTGTCAAAGGGGGCGGCTTCCCCGGATGAATTGGGGATCTCGCAAGGGCCAAGTGTAGTCGCAAAGGCCCAAAGGGTTCCGTGACGTCAACGCATGTGCCGACCTCGACATGCGGGCGAACGGCAGCCTCGACATCGCGATGCTGAATTCTGGTCTGACAGCTGCGGTCTCCTCCCTGAGACACACTATGCAATGGTAGAGACGTGCACATGATCATGTCGGTGTTGCTAGTGTTCGCCGTGGTGGTGGTGATTGTGTCCAGAGGTCTTGTCTTGGTTCTTCCGGTCTTCCGTCGTCGACCACCCCTTTCACCGCGGCGCGCGCATGGACGGGAACCGGGAAGCGAAACACACGTGTGAAGAGCCGCCCCGCGTTCGATCCTTAGCACGCCGCGGCGTCAGCGGCCCCCCCGACCCCTCAGGGCTCGAGCTCGGCAGCTCGCGGCCAAGCTACCCTCTTCGTAGAAACATTGAATCTTTGGCGCCTTTGGCCCGCAGAGTGTCAGCTCCGGCTTCATGTTTCCAAATTCATAGGTAGTCCACAATAAGGTTGGGCAATCATCAAAATAGATTGGCGCCGGTCTCTACGGTGATTACGGTGTGGCCTTTCTCCAGTCTCAGAGTCGCGGATACGCGCGGGAAGAGGAGCCTCTGCCTGTCAATCATCAATGTCCGAGTCGACCATTGTGGATCACGCAAGCGTGTCGTGGATGTCGTGTCAAACAAGATGCCGTCGTGGAACACTGGAAGTCGAGCATCGCGCGGAGGTGCAACTTCGTGGGAGGACTGGCCCGAACACCCCGGTCCACTGGCCCGAGCAGAGTGGGAGCCCCGCCTATTCGCTCCCGCCCGTGGAACATTATTGGATCCAATGGGCACTGGCAATTGCGGGCAATTCGCATCCAGTCGGGGCAGGCCAATCTCCCGGCAAGAGCGAGCACCAGAGCCCGCCAGATGCAACGGACCTCTGGACCTGCCCTGGTTCGCTGGTTGCTACGGTAGGTCATATTTTCCACTTCCCACGCCTTGCCCGCTCCCCGGCTGGCTGGCTCTGGCTGCGCTTTTTTTTCAAGCCCGTGCCGCCTTGATTGCTTCAACCTGAACTTTTTCCCTTTCTTCTTTCCTTTCTGTACTGTTCTTTTCTCCTCAACCACACCATATCCCTCCCACCCACACAGTAAACCATGGCTCCCGTTATGCGCCTGGGCTCCGCCGCCCTGAGGTCCTCCTTCAACCTCGCTTCTCGCCAGACTGCCTTCACTGCCGCCAGATGCTACTCTTCCAAGACTCAGGTATGGCAGTCTCGTGAGACCCGAGGACACACTGACATCATCCGCTGACCGAATGCTTCTTTTCGCCGTGACAGACTCTCAAGGAGCGCTTCGCTGAGCTCCTCCCCGAGAAGATCGAGGAGATCAAGGCCCTCCGCAAGTAAGCTAAGCTCCATTGTACCTCGACATAAGCTGTCGATAGCTTCTTTCCTCCCATATCGTGTTGCTGACCCGTCCTGTCAACCGCAGGGAGCACGGTTCCAAGGTCGTCGACAAGGTCACTCTCGACCAGGTCTATGGCGGTGCCCGTGGCATCAAGTGCCTTGTCTGGGAGGGTTCCGTCCTCGACGCCGAGGAGGGTATCCGTTTCCGCGGCAAGACCATCCCCGAGTGCCAGGAGCTCCTCCCCAAGGCTCCGGGTGGCAAGGAGCCCCTTCCCGAGGGTATGTTTACACTCCTTTCACGCCTTGTCAGCACCAAAAGGCATCATGGGACGATGTCGTGCTGTAAACCGACGACGGTGTTTTGTATCTACTGACATTGATGCGCAGGTCTCTTCTGGCTTCTCCTGACCGGCGAGGTCCCCTCCGAGCAGCAGGTCCGCGACCTCTCTGCTGAGTGGGCTGCCCGCTCCGATATCCCCAAGTTCGTTGAGGAGCTCATCGACCGCTGCCCCTCTGACCTCCACCCCATGGCCCAGCTCTCCCTCGCCGTCACCGCTCTCGAGCACACCTCTTCCTTCGCCCGTGCCTACGCCAAGGGCATCAACAAGAAGGAGTACTGGGGCTACACCTTTGAGGACGCCATGGACCTCATTGCCAAGCTCCCCACCATTGCTGCCCGCATCTACCAGAACGTCTTCAAGGGCGGCAAGGTCGCTGCTGTCCAGAAGGACAAGGACTATGCCTTCAACTTCGCCAACCAGCTCGGCTTTGGCGAGAACAAGGACTTTGTTGAGCTCCTCCGTCTCTACCTCACCATCCACACCGACCACGAGGGTGGCAACGTCTCTGCCCACACCACTCACCTTGTCGGCTCTGCCCTCAGCTCTCCCTTCCTTTCCGTCGCTGCCGGTCTTAACGGTCTCGCCGGTCCCCTCCACGGTCTCGCCAACCAGGAGGTCCTTAACTGGCTCACCGAGATGAAGAAGGTCATCGGTGACGATCTCTCCGATGAGGCCATCACCAAGTACCTCTGGGACACCCTCAACGCCGGCCGTGTCGTTCCCGGTTACGGCCACGCCGTCCTCCGCAAGACCGATCCCCGCTACTCTGCCCAGCGCAAGTTCGCCCAGGAGCACCTTCCCGAGGACCCCATGTTCCAGCTCGTCTCCCAGGTCTACAAGATCGCCCCCAAGGTCCTCACCGAGCACGGCAAGACCAAGAACCCCTACCCCAACGTCGATGCCCACTCTGGTGTCCTTCTCCAGCACTATGGTCTTACTGAGGCCAACTACTACACCGTTCTCTTCGGTGTTTCCCGCGCCATTGGTGTCCTTCCTCAGCTGATCATCGACCGCGCCGTCGGTGCCCCCATTGAGAGGTATGTCTTGGTGCTACATAAACTCGTGCTAATCCTGAGCTATGGCTAACATTAACTCCTTCCCTTTAGGCCCAAGTCTTTCTCCACTGAGAAGTGGATCGAGATTGCCAAGAAGCTGTAAATTAAGCCTTTGTTGTGAATAGTAGTAATGATTAGGTAGTTTGGCGCGACGGTCGGAAAACGGTCGGGCTTTGGTTCTTTTCAGCATAGAATGGATGGGATCTTCCTTTCAAGCAGCAACACCAGCACCAGCAACCTTTGCGCCTCAGACGATGTTTTGTGAAATGTAAAGCACCGGGAGGGTTGGTGTGTGTCAGACACGGGGAGAAAGATCTTTTGGTTGCCTGAAAGGGTGATATCATTCATTCCAGTTCGCTTGTACTATACATATAACGACAATATACCACACATGCGTTCTTTGGTTGACCAAATGGTCCACGCCGTTGCAGTTCTCACGACAATTTCACTAGCGTCGGTCGACTGCAATTGAAGCTTGAGCTTGTCCAGAAATTTCTTGTCCGAGGCACGCATGCAATTCAAGGAGCCCAAGAACGCTGGGGGTTGGTTCGCGCATGTGACGTGCAGAGCCAATCAGGAAAAGTTGCCGGTGCGAACGTCAGACCCTGGAGGACCGAGTGCGACTTCGGACCCCGGCAGCCGTCCATGCAGCAAGAGCTACCCTGGAAAGATATTCCCAAACGGTTCTTTCACTTCCCTTGGGTTACATATGGTTTTTGGATACCCTCGAGAATCGCTCCCTGGCAAAAATGGGATGATAACGTTTACGGATTCCTTTGGTTTTGAATCACCGACTCAAATCTGTTTCAAGTGCTCTTTTTCGATCATCGAGAGAGCTTCAACTGAAGAAAGGTACCTGTCGCTCACCCAATCTCCATGCGGCCCCCGCGACAAACCTGGCAAACGGGAGCTTGGCCGCGGGGCTCTCCAACATTTCCCCAAAGCTGTCCGCGAACGCCCAGACATTCCCCTTGCGGCCTTGCCTGCCCTGGGCCCTTGGCACCCCAAAGACCACAAACGCAACTTCCCTGGTTGTTGGGAACGCCGAGGCATGATGGTTGGGAAAACCACGACCGACCGACGGGATTTGCAACCACAACCACTTTGATACTCATACAAAGCTCACATCATCAACTCCAGGACCAGTGATGCTCTAAACCCCAAACTGGGTTGAGAAAGCCGACAAGTAGAAGTCCGGAGTTTTCCCTTGGTTGTACGAAGCCGGAGTGGATGAACCCCAAAAATGTCCCGACATTTGGAAGCATCCGGTGCTGACACTGCATGAGGTCTTGGTACAAGTTCGTTTAAGAAGTTTGGTGATACGGTATCGGTAACATAAGCAACGCAGTATCTTTTGTGGTACGGACTATGGACCAAAGTAATCAAAGCCGCAAGCCTCTTCTTTGCTCCCATCGCAAGAGACAAGATGAAAGAGATAGCAAAGTCGGAAGATAGCAAAGTCGGAGGATTACCATGATTTATGTTCACTACTTTAGCTCTTGATACTACCATCACAGGATCTGACCGTCAGCCATTACTGTAAGCGTAACACACGGCCCTTTTTCTCATGGAGGTCCTCATATCATATCGGCGTCCGCGAACGGAGTTGATACAGGTACCAATATCAGATACAGTCGGTGCTTCTACTATTGTATCATGAACCCTTTTGGACCCTCAATTCCCCCAGAAGCGAAACCCCCGTGTTGCTGTTCAACCCTTTCCCGTCCCTGGACACAACAGCAGCAGCGTTGCACCGTGTCCAATCCAACCACCGCGTTTGGTGTGAGGTGCAGTGTTCCAAACAATCGTCGCTTCCAATTGGCTTCTTTGTTGAGAGTTTTGTTGATTGTTGAGACGCAAAAAGAAGGAGAAGAACGAAGGACACTTTTGCTCTAACAAAACCCAAAGACACCCACCACCAAGTGGCTTACATCTTCACATCAACACTGTTGTCGTCGTCGTCCGCAAAATCGAACCGCTACATCCGGCTATTCTCTCACCCAAGGTTAGTGGGGCACCTCCTACCATAGCCAGAAGCCAGAACAGCCTAGGACAATACCCAAGACGCCCCAAAGATGCCGCGGTGCAGCCGCTGCAGCAGAGGCTTTGATTGAGCACTCTCGGTGGTCGGCGGATGGTCTTGCTGGGCGCCAATGGGCAGGAATCCACTTTTGAAACTTGACAACACCGAGAGAACCGCTGCGATTAACACGTGCAACAAACAGGTCCCCTGCCCTGCTCTACCTGCCCGCCGCCATCGCTGCTGCAGCCGAGCGACCAAGACAAAGGCCAGATACCCTCCAGTTTTTGAACTTTCGAGTCGGTTTCCGTTTAAAGGGCTACGATCCTGCTGCCATCAACTCCGTTGCTGTCGTCAAAAACTCCATTTGCCATCGTCACGATCGTCATCGTCGAGAGAGAGACTCCAGCAGCAAGGTCAGGCCCGCCGGCAAAAGAAGCCAAGTACACCCCAATTACTCCACCGAAGTCGGTCACTACACCCGAGTAACCGGTGACAGAAGCCCACACTCCGCCTCGGCTTACTTACCACCCTCCCACCTCCAAAACCCCCCTTTTCCCCCTCCAACTTTCGCGAAGAAGCACCCGAATCCCTTGGTCAGGGCCCCAGTAAATCCGACAACATCCGATCAGCCATGTCCGCCGCCGTCGCCTCCGTCCCGGCCCCAGCGCCGAAGAAGCTGGAGAAGAAGCCCGTCAAGTTCTCCAACTTGCTTCTGGGTGCCGGTCTCAACCTCTTTGAGGTTACCTCGCTCGGCCAGCCCCTGGAGGTCATCAAGACCACCATGGCTGCCAACCGCAGCGATGGTTTTGGTTCTGCCCTCCGCCGCATCTGGAACCGTGGTGGTGTCTTTGGCTGTAAGTGATAACACCATAAAGCTTCCCCCGGACGACCGGAGATCAGCATCAAGTGTCACCGCTTTCCTCTGCCGAGCTGCTACCTTGACTGCTTGCCTAAACCCCATCACTCACCACACTCGCCCGCGCATCTCGATTTCCCCCAATCCCACTCGGAATTTGGAAGCTAACAACAAATGCTCTGCATCAATCAGTCTACCAGGGTCTTATCCCATGGGCCTGGATTGAGGGCTCCACCAAGGGCGCCGTGCTCCTCTTCGTTGCCTCCGAGGCCGAATACCATGCTCGCGCCGCCGGCGCCAGCGACTTCGGTGCCGGTATCACCGGTGGTATCATTGGTGGTGTTGCGCAGGCGTATGCCACCATGGGTTTCTGCACTTGCATGAAGACGGTCGAGATCACCAAGCACAAGATGAGCGCCTCCGGCCAAAAGGCCCCCGGCACCTGGGCCACCTTCATGGACATCTACCGCCGCGAGGGTATTCGCGGCATCAACAAGGGCGTTAACGCTGTCGCCATTCGCCAGATGACCAACTGGGGTTCTCGTTTCGGTCTCTCTCGTCTTGCTGAGCAGGGCATCCGCAAGGCCACCGGCAAGGAGGAGGGCCAGAAGCTGGCCGCTTGGGAGAAGGTTCTCGCCTCTGCCCTTGGTGGTGGTCTTTCCGCCTGGAACCAGCCCATTGAGGTCATCCGTGTCGAGATGCAGTCCAAGAAGGAGGATCCCAACCGCCCCAAGAAGATGACTGTCGGCAACACGTTCAAGTACATCTACCAGACCAACGGCATCAAGGGTCTCTACCGCGGTGTCACCCCCCGTATCGGTCTCGGTATCTGGCAGACCGTCTGCATGGTTGCTTTCGGCGATATGTAAGTTTCTTGTCCCTGACTGATCTTTTGCTCCCAGCGAACGAGATACTGACCGCTTTCGCCAAAACAACAGGGCCAAGACCTACGTCGAGAAGCTGACCGGCGAAACCGTCACCGCCAAGCACTAAGCGCATAAGAAACACGTTCGGCGTTGATCGAGAGTCTCGTTTCAAATCAGCATTTCCTTTTTCTATCTTCACCAGAATATTCGGTTGATCGGTTGGTTTGGTTTTGGTCGGCAGGTTCAGGAATGGTGGGATGGACAGAGAGGAAAGGTTCTGTCCTCACACATCATCTTTATAGAGAAAATTTTCGTTGTTACTAAGGAAACGGAAATGGGCGTGGTTGGTGCTCGGAGGGTGGGTCATTTGTTGTGTTTGGGTTCGGGGAACGGTCTCGCACGCGCAGGTTCCTTTCCCTTCTCCAACCGAGCACATCCCAGATCTCAGGTATCCCAGGACTGAACTTTGTTGTTGTCTTTTTTTTTTATTTTTTTGGTCATGTCATGTCTTTTATTTAACGCCTTAACGATTTTGTTGAGATAGACAGAATATGGAATGGATGTTAGAAGTCGATGAAGTGTAGGACCTGGTGATCGCGTTAGTGGTATTGAATGTTATTACGTACAAAGGACTGACTATATGGACGCCTAAATATAGTTACATAGAGTATGCCGGGCATATACACGCTGGAAGTATCATACCGAATAGATCATTGGAGGAATAGATGTCACTTAGGACATGCTAGTTGCTCACGTTGACTGCTCCGTGTGATCCCTCGATAATTCTTTGTTCATCCGCGTTACCAGAATCTTAATGGAGGCTGAACGGCGACAACGAAAGGGGTTTGAGGGTTGTTGTCTAAGGAAAGAGGAGAAACAGAACTCAATCAGGCTAATATCTGGAAGGCGCGCAAGTGAAAGGGGAGGCCAGTGAATGGAAGCCCATGACACAGCCTTCCAACATTCACTCACTGCACATGCTGTCCTCCGCCTGCAAGCTTGTCATCTAATCATTCCGGAAACTGATGTTCAAAGTGACACCCTCGGCTGATGATGGTCCGTTATGTGTTCGAGCACTTGCTCAAGGCTAATCAAAGCTATAGGAGCTTCGTATTCGGTCCGCGGTACCACCTCCTGATTGTTCAGGCAACCATTCGTTTGTCCTAGGGCTATCATCCTCAAGAGCTATGAGCGGAGAATGATGGAAATGGGTTTGAGCGAGGAACTGCATGTTCGCTTTGCAAGCTCAGGCCGCCGTTTTTGATCCGGTTATGGGAGAAGTGTTGCCGTGCATGCTGATGTTGTCTTTTTGATGGTGAGATACTTGAGGAGAACAGTCACCAAGAGTCCACCAGAACTGTCAACAAGAGGAGTCGACCAAAGAGTCACAACGAGAAGAAAGAAAGAAAAAAACAGACAGCTGAAGTTCTTTCTCGAAGAGAGTAAACACCGTCGTCAAACATTCTCGTCAATGTTATACTACCCCTCAAGACCGGATCGAGGCCGGAAGACTCGCCCACCAGACACTAGTAACCAGACACTAGAGCACCAGTCAATGAGATAGCTCCTGTTACTGACTACTTAAGGCCATGGAGAACGACAGGAGCGTATGTAACACTTTCGTTTGTGCCTTTTCGTTAGAACATATACTGCATCTACGCAACTTCGGCAAGGTCTGTTTATGTTTTGTGGTGGTGGCTGTTGCTCAAACTGTCTGGATTTCGAGCCGGGGCATGTCATGTCATCAATGACGCGAACTACAGCCCAGCGCTTTGAAACCTGGACAGATAAACACGAGTTGAAAAAAGTTGGCTGTGGTTTCCAGCATATGGTATTTAATTTAGTCGGTTAGGCTATGAAGTTGTATTCGCCTTGCCTTGGCTTGACCTCCGCGAAGAGATTCAGACCATTGCACTTGGTGTTTTTGATGCACTGTTTGAGTTTGAGGTTTGTGGTTTAAGGAAGATGACCAGGATATCAGTCTCTCTTGGCTTTAGAGTCCCTTCTTTAAGCTGAAGAACATGAGAACAATGGGGACCTTCCTATTCATGGAAGGAAGATCTCTTCCTTCAGGCATTTGACCTTCAGGCATGTGATGTGGCATAACTGAACTGGCTGGCTTCTTCCGCATGAAGCGTGCCCATTTCCTGCTTTTTAACTTTAGGATTGAAGAGAGAAGGAACGACTCAATGTAGAAAGAGCGATGAATTGGTTTCTTCTGTATGTCCTTAGCAGACTTGAGCAAGTGGAAAGTTCGATTGAGTGCACAGTAATCTTGGTGTCCGGACAGGTTCGGCAGTAAATCCCCAGTCAACTTTTGACATCGTTCATTCCGTTGCTGGGAGACTGGTCAAAATGAAAGACTCCTGGTTCTTTTCAATCATCATCACCGTTACGCACTATCCGAGCCTTGTTCTCATCCCGTCAACATCCATCTCAAGGGGCTCATCTACGCCGATTCGTGGAAGTGTCGATTCAAAGCTAGCTTAAGAGGCTCTGCAAAGTGAGGTTATCGCTCGGGAAGCTGTCGAGCTCACCTTCAAAGTTGTCCCTCCAAACCTACAGCGTGTTGACACTTCTAACATTGTTCAGGTTGATTGCTCAGGTCTCCTTCACAGTCTAATTCCAAAGGTGATCGGTCACAATCGAGCTTGGGAGAGCGAACAGCCTACAACTGCCAGAAACCCGGAAGGCGGGCCTAGTTTCTGCGTACTCAACAACGCGAAGTACGCACGACACTGTATCTGCATCACATCCAATTCCTCGGTCTTGGGATTGAACAACCTTTGCATGCAGACTGCATGCGGTTTTCGTCCCATACTCGCCTTTGGTAGCTCGAGCTCGCAACATCACGACACTCGGATCTTCTGAGCGACTCATCCGGAAACATCGGAAAAGGCAAAAATGACCAAAAAAAACAAATCTTCGTGGCGTACATCGCGATATCTTATGCCCCGACGTACAGTCTTGTGTCACGCCGGATATGACGTCGGAAATGCGCTGACAGCTCAGATCTCCGGGAGTTCCGGATATGCCGGAGTGTTGCTCGACCGATCTCGGGAAGGCGATCTCGGGAGCACCCACCGACTGAACATTGTTTCCAGGTTAGTACTTTGCCACTTTATGCGGCCTTTGACCCGTCACATTAAGTACATCATCACCAAACCCAACTACACGTGGTTTTGACCGGAGTTTGTACATTGACCTTGACTGCACAGTATACGGCGATCCGAGCCGCTTCCAACGTCAAGAAACGGTTTTGTAACAAAGTTTATGTTTTACTTTAACATCAACGGCAAGGCTTTGTTTTCCCTCTTCCTCGCTGCACGTGGAAGCCACGTGAAATGATCAACAAGAGTTCCGCGCAAAAGAAGCCATCAATTTCGAGACAATTTTGCTCGCGTCACCACACAAGTGCCCGTACACAATTGCACCAGATTTCGTACCTCAACATTCCAAAAATATCGTCAAAGACAGCAAAGCGCTTAAATCCTAGATACTGGGTCATATGCAGTTGGTTCTGCTTCGACTATCGATTATTCCGTCATTTCCAATATCGCAATGCCGGCCTTGCATGAATGAATCCGTAAAGGGAACAATGACATCATCCCTATGGTCAGCAACCGTTCAGCCTCACCGGTCAATGATAACCCTTTAAGCTATGCGCAAAATCAAAGTGTAGACCAAGATAGTATGCTAAACCTTACCCACCAGGGATCAATGTTTTTGGGGAAAGACCTTGCCCCAGGATCTGCACCGTAGAGACATCCGTGATCTCCCCAATCGGTTCAGCACGAATGATCAACTCCGATTGTTTTTGATACACTGTAACCGAGAAGATAGATACCGTGCAAGTACGGAACCGATAGTGACACACGAGTATGAAGGAAGGCAAGGTATTGAAGTAAATGACGGCAAGGCAGGTATCCAACGGTAGGTACCTAATCTTAGGCATGTTTGACACCTGCTGTACCACATACCGCCTCCCTCCACATACCTGATAGATACTTACACTTCGGTTCACCTCTTCAGACACTGATTTAGTGTAACGAGTAGCAGAAACAAGCCAAGGAGTTACCTAACTTCCACGGTTGTCACTTGTTTGCGACTTCGGAGAGCACATGTATTGTGCCGTTCAGCCAAGCACCTCGTCCTGAGTCTTGTGTACCGGTAAGCCGCAAGTGGACGATGACGAGCGGTAAATTACTCTATGTTAGACACTAGGATGATTGGTGGTCTCTCTCTCCTGGTGGTACTCTGATCTCAAGTTACTAAAAGTCAGTAGAAGCTGAGCCTCAACATCCAGGTTCAAACCCATACATTTACTGCATATAAGATCTTTCTCCAAACTCAGGTTCACTCATCTCTATCAGCATCGCATGACCTGCAGAAAATTAACTCAGATAAAATTATCGGCATATATTTATCTCTGGAGAAGCAGCAGCAGCAACATTAGATGGTTCCGGTTTGTTTTCACGTGTGTTTCATTCGCAAAATCCGGAGATGCCCAACCCAGTGAAACACATTACTCTATGAAAAGCCAGCATCGCCAAGGAGAGAGCAACCGAGTTGGAAAAATGCCAAGCAGAGATACAAAATCGGATAGTTGCTCTTAGGAGAAACAAAGCCAAGAGCTTTGCAAAGAATTCCCTTTCAGCTCGACGGCAACACGCTGCACTGCATCGTGAACACGGCCATGCTTCACTAGACCGGTTTGTTTATTTCTTTTGCCAAGTTTGCCAAGTTGGTGTACAACAGTCTTTTGCAATTTGAAAGCGGGCTGCTTGTGACGGCCGATATGTATGAGCTGTCAAGGACTTGGAGTCTAGCTGTGTTCGTATGCAGTATATGGCTCTCATAAAGGTTGTTTCGGATTAGCTTGGCGATGGGAAGACACACAAGTAGGTGACCAAGAGACGGGTAAGTACGAGTTAACGAGGCTGGAGTTGGCTTTGATTATGGTACAAATAATGTGGAAGAAGAAAAAAGTTCTTGTTCATTGGGTAGGAGGTACGGGTGTACAAGAGGAACTGAACAACGAGTAACAAGAGTTGTTTCAAACACACAGCCTAAACAACAACAAGTTATTGGTAGAATAAGGAAACTGGTTGGTTTACACATGTGGAAATAACCCAAGTCAGGATTAACATGAATGGAGGGTAGGTACTTACCATACCTCTAAACAGCCTTAACTAGGTGACAACCAACCCCAACAAAGGAAAGAACCCTTCATGCATAATATGCAAGGGCAAGTCGTCGTCCATTCAGGAACATCCATCAGATCTGGTACCTGAACTGTTAGATCGGGAATTAGATCACGTAAGGCTGACTCTCTCGGCTGGCCTTTGCGTCTAAAAAGTTGTGTGATTCGCTAATGTCTACCTACATATCTTGTCCACTCGAGGCCAATCTCTTTCCCTTCCAACGTTCATCCATCCTAAAACGGGATAAAGAGAGTTTGATTTACAAACTGTGTTACACAGTTCTGAGTATCGGAGACAAAAAGCCGAAATCTTGCATCTCTAGTTACCCCGTTGACTTGACATCTTTTTTCAACATGAGATTAGTCAAGAGAGGCTGAAAGTTTTACAAGTGAACATTTCTCGCTGTTGTTCATGTTGTGTCCATTTATCTACCTATCAACATCAACAAACATTCAAGATCTTACAAGATATAGTAGCCAAGACGGAAAAGCAACAAACCTCTTTGCTACACCGCAGCTTACGTCTATCATCTCTTGGTTCTATGTGGTGATCTTCTGGTCATATGCATCATGAAATTTTTTTTTAAAAAAATACCTTATCCTGACATCCTTTACCGCTTCCAATGCTGTTGGTTGTATCGCTGTTGTTGATCTCAACTTATACGATTGTCTCATGATTCTCTTGGCGAAGCTTACACGACGTCTCTTGGCCGTCATCTTGGCCTATCTAATTCAAATGGTCGGTGTCTTAACACGGCAGATTTTCTCGCTGATTCCTCTCTTTCTCATCCAGCTTTCAATGACTTGTGTAAGCCTTGGGAATTTGCTGGATCTTGTTGCAGCTGTGTGGAGGAAACTCAACGAAACGGACCGATCAACGACACATAATCCGACTAGTAGCAACTCGACAAAGTTAAAAAAAAAAAAAAAAAAAAAAAAAAAAAAAAAAAAAAACTGCGAAAGCCTTTTTTGGACTACACTAACAAAAGTCGCGGACAACTTCCTATCATGTAATGTCGTTCGAGGTTACAAGCACGGCAGATGTAAGCGAGTGAATAGGAAGACTTGGAGTCACCGCTGGAGGCAAGCTGAGATCAACAAAGTCCAGTACGTAATATGGACCTGCCTCTTTTCTCTTCTCTCCGCTCTTCTTCGGTTCTCGAAGGCTTTTCAAAGTCGTTTGTCAACTCTTCTCATTGAGCAGAGCCAATTACGTTTCGAATAGACTCGGTCTACAATATGGTTACTCTAACCGATGCGATGCGAATTGCTTACCATTCCGTATACCATAATGGAAATGCAACCTGTCATTATAACAGACTTGCAGCGCCCGCGGAGCACATCGACGGGACGTGCAGCCGGCCGCCGTCGATCGGATGGTTCCCACACTGCCTGCTGCCCCCATTCATCCTCCGCATCTTCTTGCATTCACTGCATTGCATTTGTGTTTCTTTTGGCTTGGCACACTTGCTTTCGTGTCGCTTCTTGGCCTCTCAATGGAACTGCGGCTTTTGCGACTACGATTTTGCGCTTGCGACCGCGGACTGTGGTGCTCCTGTACAGGAACATTCACTCATTTTACGTGAGGAGGTTGAAGTGAGTGCATTATTTGCTTGCTAGGTAAATGTAGCTCTCATTCGTCCGCAAGAAGGGAAGTGGAAAAAGGTAAGCGGTTGGCTGGCTGGCCTGGCTGGCTTTGCGAGGGGTCTGGACGGGAGGAGGAGGCACTGAGAGGAGTTGTCGCTTGGCCTTCGATAGTGTGCAATTGGATCACGTAAAAACAGTCAAGAAGCTGAGAACTGCCCCTGTGTGAGTTTGCAATTTTGTTTTTATGAAACACTTGATGCCCTTTGTGCACGCGAACGAGTGTTTTGTGCAAATTGCATTTTTTTGGGGTAAGAAGTGAAAAAGGCAGGTGCCGAAGAAAGCTCAGATGAACAGAAAAAGAGAACGGATGCATCGTCGCTTGCCATTGGACGAACCATGGGGGTTTGTTACTTGGATGATGGGTGTTTGGCGAAAAGCTTCGCTTCCATGTTCACCCACTCAACACTCACTGCTCTTCGGAGACCTCGGATGCAGTGGATTGATGAGCAAGAAAAAAAGGCCCAGAAAGAAGTGAAGAAAAAATCTTTGATTGAAAAAAAAAGAAAAAAAAAAAATGCCGGTAGAACAGGCAAAAGTGAAAGATTAGCAAGGGCAATGGAACGGGTCAATGATGAAACTTGCAAACCAGGGAGGAAAGTGAGGACGGAAGGACTTTGGCTTCGTTCCTGTTCACAATCTTCATGTCTGGTCCTTCCTTCATCATAGCAAACACGGCATAATTTTTCAACATCGCTGGCATCGTACCTACGGCCGCCTAGGGGAAATTACTTCCGGACTTTTGCACTTCCCATCCTTTCGTAGCAGTCCCTCTTTGTCCACCTCACCTTCTTTCGCTTCTTGCTTTGAATCATGCTTTCCTTTCTCTTTCTCTCTCTCTGCATCTCGTGGGCGGAAGCGGTTTCAGCGACCGACAACTGGCAAATCCATCCCGCAAAGCGATGGCTGGGAAGCCAGGGCAGTTTAGAGAGAAGAGTGGATTTTTCTCCTTTCCCCTGCTTTTGCGGGCTCCTCTTTTTCTCTGGAGTGATGGAGTCCCTGGAGCTGGAGCCCCGGAGCCCGGTGTCTGAAGCCCCAGCAAGCAAGTGGAAAGTGGAAGCAAGCAAGCAAAAAGCAAGCTTCGCACCACTGCACCTGCACTGCGGTGACACGAATTTCCTTCAGCCGCCTGTTTGTCGGATCGCAGCTCCTTCTCTCTTTCTTCGTTGTTCAAGTTGTCTCTCACTCTCCAGTCTCTCTCTCTTCCTCTGTTCTCCAAATCTCTTGGCTTTCTGTCGAGTCTCCGCACCAAAAATGATCCACAAGTTCTTGTTCCAGTTGTCCAATCACCGATGGCACTGACCTGAACCAATGGAGTCGTTGTCTCGCGTGCCTTGCAGCTTCCTTTCCTTCGTTGCATCGGAACATCGGCAATCAGAAGTGACCGGTGCACAAAAACCTGTCGAAGCTAATCCACAAAGGGTAACATGAGCACAAAAAGTGGGGTGTGCCGAAGGTTGCCAGTGTGAAATGTCCGTGTTTGTGTCCATCCCGTCCTTTGCTCCTGCAGTAGTGGTCGATGGTAGGCCGGCTTTTTCCTGTTCTGGGTGAGATTGAAGGTGAGATTGAAATGAGATCTTCGAACGACTGCAACGACAAATTGCAACGACGACATTGATGATATGACTTCAACTTTCAAAAATATCGTGTTGTGACGAACCTGTGAGCGCCAAAGTCAAAGTCAAGCCAAGTCGCAATGACACGACAAGGCAAGTCAATGGTAGCGATGAGCAGCTCGTATGCCGCCAATTTCCAAACCCCCAAGCTTTTCCTTGTCGAGGCCCGCCCCCACGCAGCCGCCAAACCTAGCCTGGTGTGAGAGAGTTGTGAAAGACCCCATCCCGCAATTTCATTTCACCAACTTTCCACTTCCCCTCAAATCGGGTATCGGATTGCCCAGAGCACATCGTCGTGGGTAGTTTTGGAGCTTCTTTCTCGTGACGAGGAATTGGCGAGTCGGTTGTAAGCGAAACCTGGTGATCATTGCAAGCCATGACTTCAATGCCTTGATCATTCCTTCGACAGATAGCCTTGGCGTCAACCTGACCTTGGTGAAGTTGATGTATGTCAACGAAACTGGGAAACTCCATACCGTCCTCGTGTGTCAATGTCAAATCCAGCTTGACAATGATATGGGATGACTGTTCCCCGGGCTTTGGTTCCTATGGCAAACTGGGAACAGCAAAAACAGGTGATGCTTGATTGTGTGATTGATGATTCTGGTCCGGATCGGGAGGCATGTTACTGGAATGGAACTGTAGCTGTTGAAGCTATAGTATGATGAAAAGCGGATGACGGGTTTGCCGCCCCCTTTTTCTACAATTCCAAATCTCAGTAATCAGACGTCATCATCACCACCATCATCATCATCATCACTCCTATCGGCGGTGGCTGGGTGGTGGTATGTCCGGTCCGGTGAATAACAGCTGGCTGATTGCTCCTCTGTCTCGCTTTTTGCTGGCTTCCTGGCTGGCTCCTTGGGTGTTCGTCGGCTCGGAGGGCGGCGTGCGTGTTGGAATTCGAATTTCCCCAGTTTTAGTTGCGCCGATAACGCGCGCATAGCTGGCTGCTTTCGCTATTATGGGGTAGCGTCCTAGTCGTCTTTAATGTCCGAAGATGCCCGCTCACTGGGAACGCTGGCGAACGGCGGTTGCCCCTGGTTATATGCAAAGCGCCGCGGCTGCCCCATCCGAGGCTCTGGACGGCTTTTCCAAGTTCCCAATGCAGGTTCATGTCATATGTGTGTGGCCGGGCATGACCGGGCTGCAAAAAGAAAACAGGGACGTCAGCAGATACTACGGTTGCAGGATGCGCAGGGCCTTTTTTTTTCTTTTCTGCGAGTTTCGCCGACATGTGCTCCAGTTCAGGGAAATTGCACTCTGCCATCCAGAGCTTGCTTCCTGGCGTGTATACAGTGGCCAGATTGCTGGAGGTTCCTCTCATGGTTTCACACAGCAGAGGTTCGTTCATGGTTCACGGCGGCTGAAGAAGAAGGGATCCCGTATTCACACAAGAAGGGAGTCCACAGTCCTCACACGACACCACCAACAACTTGCCAGGGAGGGAAGCCTAGCAGAACAATGCTTGCTTGCAAAAGAGACTTTCTGTCCAGATGCCCGAGCATTTTGCCAGCCGGCACCGAAACGGCGATGCTAGCAGCAAGCGATACCGGTCTCACCAGTTCCAGTTCATGCTACGCTATCATCACTTTGCACCACCGCCTTTTTGCTCGTCTTCTTTTCTGCCGCTTTTTCTGAAGCAAAGGGTCCACGCAGGGTCCACGGGTCGCACGGCTGCACGGCACCAAAATGGCAGAAAGAAGAGATCCCCGGCCAATGCGCTGCCCGTCTGTCCTGACATGCAAGGACACACAAGGGTGCACGTGGAGAGCGATTTTTCGGTGCCTGTCTGTGTGTGGTGTGTGTGGTTGGGTGCTGCCACTGAGAGAAAAGCTTCCACTGTGTGTGATAACAGTGAACTGCCACGGAGCATTCGTCAATTTCGGTGCAACTTTTTTTTGACAATTGCCTTTTTCCGCCAGGAAGCGCCTTGGGCGCGGCTACTCAAGGGCCAAGAACTGGAGAGGAACGGAGAATCATGGAGAGAATCGGCTGAGAGTTTCCTGTTCCTGAATTTTCCCACAGGGTTCGGAGCCTCCTAGCGCCGTCGCCGTTCGGGTTGGTGGGCGGGTTTGGGCTTGGCAAAAACAAAAGAAAGGAAGCATCCCGTCGTCGAAACAAAAAGTCGAACTGGTCGTCGCCGGTCCCTGACGATGAGGCTGTCGTTGGTGTCACTGCCGTCGGTGCCGTCACCTCGGTCCGGAAAAGGCATGGACATTAACAAGGTGGCATCGCTAGTGATGGGTTTCGGCGGCGCCGTAAAATGTCGGTGATGAGGTGTTCATGCTCCGAGATCCCGGGACAAGCGGCGTGGCCATTGGGTCGTTTTGGCGAGGCGGTCGAGTGGCGGACCCGGTCTCTGATCGCCACGACCGCCCCCCACGGTCGGCGGAAATATGGCACACAATCGCGAAGTGTGGGTGTCGATTATTCCGCTTACAGCCCCACGCCCCTTTTCGAGTTAGAATCGCCAAGTCTGAAGTACTACACCACGACCTCAATTTTTTTTGGACCGCGACTATCTCGAGCAATATCAACGCTGTGAAAACGAAAACGCTTCCACGAGATTCAGCGCCCCCAGTACCCGGCTTTTTGCTCTGCTTCGCTATATATCGGGTTACGGTAGATGGAATGCGAAGGTTTAGAGTTTTGAAACTTAGAAATTGAAGTTGTAACTTTTGCTAGGCTGGCACGGACCTTTTCGTGTGGGGCTGTAAGCGGAATAAGCAACTCCGAAGTGTGGTGCCGACCGAGCGAGGACTCCCTGTCCGATCGGTAACGGCTCGCCCGATATCATTAACAGTGAAGAGGCACCGAGAGCCAGTGCCGTGTCTGTTCCGGGCCTGTCATCCACTCAGCGCAGCATCTCGCAGTGCGCTCCGAGTGCTCTTCGTCCGCAATTTTGTTTGGGTGTCCAGTCTGTCACCCACAGCAACCACAGACCGACCACTCACTGGCGATACGGCTAAAAGCGTAAAACGGTGAGAGGATGCCGCTAGGACGAATTGCGTTAACCATCCATTTTATAGCTCGAGATCGTTGATTACCCCTGTGAACTTCACCACCACGAAACAGCTCCATCATAACCCCAAAGAAAGCGGAAATGCCCCAACTTTTCACCCACACTTTGAAATTCGCCCACACTCGCTTGCCGGCCCTCGATTGGTCGCAAGCCAACCTTCTCTTTTCATATCTCGGCTGTTCTCATCACTTGTTCGTTCTTGCTGGTTTTTACCTCGCTCGCGACGGGAATAACCGCCGGTTTACAACGTCAACAACGGGACCGACCGGCAGTATCAAGGATAACTGTTTCAATGCCTCGCCTTGTTACATGCTACCTCGGCCGTTCTTCTGCAATGCAAGGGAAAGCTGTGCCGCCTGGCGAGAGAAAGAAGCCCGAAATCACTACCAAAAAGCCGTTATCAGACAGCGAAAAAGCGGTTTTGCGATTTAATTGATGTCAATGCGGCGCCAAAAGAGCCGATTCTCCACAGAATCGGAGAAAGAACGAAGTTTGCAGAATGCACGCACCTTGCTAGCATGTGCATTGGTGCAGTGTCCTTTCGTTCCCACCTCCGTGGAGTTTTGTTGTTCTTCCAGTCCCTCGTTGGTGCTGCCCCCCGCGCAGGAAACAACCCCTTGAGGTTCTCACCACACTTTCTGACACTTCTGATTGGTCAGAAAGCTTTCCCTCTTCACACTTTGCGCGCCACTTTGTCGACACTGCTGCTCTGTCCCATCCGTTGATGCCGCGCAAGTGGGGGCATTGGGCCATCCGATGTCTCCAGCTTACCAATTTATGGTTGCATAAGTGCGTGCATATTCCAAAGCTTCTAGAAAACCGCCTTCTAGACCGCTTTTTGTTTCCATGCAGCCAGCTGGTTGGTTCATTGCTTGGTTTCGGGGTATCCTGCGACAACAACGACAACGACGACGACGATGAGGACGGACGGACGACGGACGACGAAGCGGAACGATGCCACCATGACGAGACCGGCAGGCTGGTCGATCGCTTCCCAGGCACCACCGTGACCTGACCCGCGATTCATGGATTCACATTGACCAGTCCTTTCCCGCGCTTTTACACGACTCTCACCCTGCGTCTTTACTCCATCCGGCACACGATCCATAACCATATCCATCCCAGGTACTGTATCCATCTTGAGGCCGGAGAACAACCGAGCGCACTGTGAATGTGTTTTTGGAAGTCTGGGGGGGATTTTGCGGTGTATGTGTGGATGGTTACATTCTCACCTTGTCCTTTTGGGGCTTGGCTTTGGTGTCTCGGATGGAGCGCAACCAGGGCAACACCAACACCTCGGCACTCACTGACACTGGCCCATTTCACAGTGGTGTGTGTTCAGTCCAGTTGCCAGTGTCAGTACCGGTCTGCCAGCAGACCAGCAGGGCCTTTACGTTAGGCGTATCGTTCCCGCCTGGAGAGGCTGGCACTGGTAGCTATGTAGCTAGCTGGCCACCATGCTGTCGCTCACCTACGGCAATCGAAGGTGGAAGCTCGACAGTGTGTGGCTCTACACCACCAACATCGGCTAGGCCGCCCCGTCATTTTTCGTATCGCCAGTTGATGCAGGAGACAGAACAAAAACACCATGAATGAACACGCCAGGCATGCGTCCTTTGGCCCGTAGGAAGGAAGGAAACTGCTAATATTGCGCACGTAAGGAAAAGCCAGAGAATATCCAAAGGGCCCAGACGTTGTGTTGCTCAGCAAGCAATCCTTTTTTCCAAGGTGCCAAGTCGGCCTGGGCAGAAACACGGGCCATGTCATTGTTTCTGGGCATTGTCACACAGAGAGATGTGAAAGTTCCAAAGTTGAAAAAAAGTGAAGCCGGTCGCGATCGACTGTGCCGAGACTTTGGACGGAAAGAGAGCTGTAAGTCTAAATCTCCTCCAACCAAGACGCGGAGGCGAAGATCTTCCCCATGGCACACGCCGCGCGCTTCCTGGTCGCCTTGTCAACAACAAGGTGCCTTGTCTCCTCTTTTGGTGGTTCCTTTTGAGGCTCAAGGCTGGGAAATTGCTGTCCGATTGCCGGGTGCGGCGGTAGTTCGATAACCTCTTGTGTGTTGTTGACGGCCCGGTTGAGGCTGTCGTCGTTGACAAGGCAGGTTGTGTAGGGGCAGGGGGGAAGCTCTCTGCCCTGCGAAAATGGGAACACTGGTTGGCCGGGAAATTGCTGGGTTGCTAGACGGAGCTTCAACGAGTCGGAAAGGCGCTAAAAAGATTGAATGGTTCGCTGGCGACACAAGGACAGTGCTGTAGCAGTCAGTCAGCAAGCAGAGCAAGCAAGCGGTGCCGCCATCGGCTTTGCGAGCCGTCTCACAAAGCTGAGAACCACTTGATTGCCGATTGAGTTTCAGGGTGTTCCCTTGTGTAGAGTTTTCCGATTTTTCTCTTTCCTCAAAAGCCTTTCTCATTGCAACAAGGAATATCGCTTTTGCGACGAACCTCACAATGTCCTTTGTTACTGCGATATGGGCACACGTTGCATGATAGCGTGAGGGAACTCCCGCGTTCCGTAGGTTGGCATGAAAAAGAGAAAAGAAAGAAATTTCTGACATTTGATAGGGTTCGGGAACGTCGGCGGGCTGACCTTCCATGTGGAGTGTGTCAGTCGTTGTTGGTCTCTTTCAACCTTTGTCTTTTACTACTGATTGAGGAAAGTGATGAGTCTCGTACCCCTTGTTACTAGGCTATTCGCCCATCTTGAATCGCATTGCTCATCGTTGGGGGCTGAACACTATGACGTAGCTCAAATTTCCCGTTGTTCGTGATGAAGGGCCTGCCTGTATGGTGAGGGTAATATCAGATCACCCACTGACAATCAGCCTCGGTGCCTTTGCAACGGATATGGCGAACATGACTCTTTGTCATGGAGGGGCATTTGCCGCGGTGCTGTACTGGATGTTTCAATGCTGTTTCCATCTGACAAGTCTCAAGATACCGTGTTACTTGACAACGTGCAGCTCCCGTTCCGGACTTGAGGAGACAGACAACCTTAAATAATCCAGCCTCGGCCGCGGCCAGACTCTCGCCGGGAAGAGCGATTTGAGGAAAATTGGGCAACTTTGATATGAAGTCTATATTGCCCAGATGTCCGTTTGGCTATATCATATGTGGTGATCCTTGCTGGTTGTTTACGAGTGCTCATCTGTAGCAGGTAGCTTCGCATGATGGTTGGAAATAGGCATATTACACTCTGTGATAGACCGGTTTGACTTGCACATGCCCTACGAACCAATGCCGTACACGGCACCCCAATTTGACATGAACACGAGAAACAGCCTCGCCGTGACCTTGTTATGTCCGGTGAATGAGACCGAATACCGATCAGACGGGAGTCCGATCTCATCAAGGCCGAGCCGGCAATAACACCGCAACCGTCTTGGACCTGTCTGGTTGAATCCAAAACCCTTGACTCCCCGTTCCCGTCTAAATTGCCCATGGCGTTGTCGCACGGCAGACCAAAACAGACCGACGGGTAGGCACGGGTTCGACCGTTGCCCACGGATCAGTGTATGCCATGCAGCTTATGTCACGAACGTCGGTGACTTCTCCCAACGGAAGAACAAGACAGGCGAGGACGACAGGCGATGATGATCATGACGGACCGGCCGCCAGAACGACTGCAGCCATGTGCTGCAAAGAGCACTGCAGAAGTGCAGACGGCCACACCGTCCAAACCGTTTCCAGTGGGCGAGACTGGCGAGATGGGCGAAGCCAAGCCTGTTTCTGGCTGGCCTTTGTCAATTCGTTTCCGCTTCTCGTCGTTGCCGGCAGGGATCGAGCTCTCATGGCAACGATAAGGGCTCTTTTGGCGGGTTGGCCACACACTGACTAGCCAGTCAAAGCAAAGCAATTGCACGCCATGGGTGTACCCCAGCTTCCGGCTCATGACGGACAGCGAGAGAGCCAAAGCTTGTTCGCGCCTATAATCGAGAGTCTCGATACAGTGGACGTTGTCGAGGATGCAGTGTGTTGATGTTGATTCCCATAGAGTTACGTACTCTTTTGCCAAGCGATTAGCGTGGAGCTTCTCAACTCCGGCCGTTATCAACCTCTCCCAGCAGTGAGAGCAAGCTCCAGCTTTCCCTGGCCAAACAGCATAGCGATGCATCAACACACAATTCCATCTCATAAGACCAAATGCAGAGCATAGGGGAAGGCAATACGATGCCTGGGCCAGACGAGACCGAACGAGGCCATACCGACTGGCGGCCGAGGGTAGATAGGATGAATTATGGAGTCGTGATTATCCATCCGAGTGACCGCCTTGTGCAAAATGGCAACTCTGGGCCGGCTGACCGCCAAGTGTTCTGGAGACTTGCTCGCCGTTTGTGTGAGAGTCGGTGGTGAGAAGAGCGTGAGGTTGGGAGCGCTGGTCGTCTGCGGCGGCCCTGGAGCTGCTGGCAACGCCCGCCTGGCACTCGTCCGCCGGGCCTTTCGTGTGGGAAAAACAGAAAATCCTTTCTGATTTCTGGTTTCCTCGTCGTCATTCAAGAAGCGCGAGCCAATCAGAAGCCGCGACGGCCGGTGTGGAGGTGGAAAGCCAGAAAATCCCGCAGGCTTTTGGCTGACAAGGTACAACGGTGGAGAGACAGAAGCAGGTACCTCTGGCGGCTTGATTTGCGGCTTGAACTGAGGCAGAGGGTGGGGTACTGGTACCTGGTCGCATTGGACGATCCGAGTATCCTGTGGTACTTCATTGCGAACTGCACTCTGGGAGACCCGCTCTTTTACACAAGACCCCTGGTCATGGCCCGGGGTGTCAGCCATTGCTTGTGAGGTTGGACTTTCTTCTCGGAAGGAAGGCAGGGGCAATCACATTCAATCGCGGTCTGCTCTTTGGGGCGTGCCGTAGTGGTAAAGTTAGTGCGGTGCGCTGGAAGGTAGTGCTTGTCCGCCTCGCCCGCTTGGCCAGCGCTGGGCGGTCGCACCGTGTCAATTGGACGAGCAAAGAGGCCGACCTGACGCCGACCCAGCAAAAAGGTCAGCAAAGAACGGATGGCGAGGACAGTCTGTGCACGGGCGCACACGGTGGCATCGTCGCGTGGGGAGGCGGGCTCTCGAACTCGAACACAGACGGACAGCCAGGCACCTCTCTCTGCGCTTCTCTTTCCAGGAACGGGACGTCTACTGCGCTCCTGGTTCATTCAAGGACCGACCGACTCGTTACAATCGCTGCTGGTCGGGTGCTGGCAATGATTGACCCATTGACCCAATGCCCATTGACTCCATTGACCGTGGCCCTTGGCTTTCGGTGGTCGCGGGCCCACCTTCGCCGTCCAAAAATCCAAAAATCGAACCCTACGTGGGCCGCAGAGTCGGGCGGTCGTCAGGGCACACACAAGTTGTTCTTCCTGCTTGTTCGCACGAGCCGTGGGCAAGAGTCGATGAGATGGAGGGACCAGGGGACCGTGCACCGGTTCTGGTTCTGGTGTAGGTAGTCCCAGCGGTCGAGCTAGCAAGCAGGTACGCGGTACCTGGTGCTAGCGCAGTCTCCACACGATGTTCCGCTCGATGGGGTGCCCGTCTGGAAAGTGGACCTCTGTGGGTGCATTGAGAATTGAAGGGTGAACTGGAAGGTGAGCGAGCGATGCATTGCAACTGGCGGGCGGACAGGGCACTCGCCAGGGCGGGCACCTCACCAAAAAGCTACCAGCGCGACCAACAAGGACCGGACGGGGACAAGGTACCGGGTACAGTACGATACAGTGCCGGGGCCTGCAGCCCACAACTCGCCCACTCGTTGCAGCGGATCGTAGCTGGCGAATCCCACAATCTGGCGTGCGTACCAAAGAAGTGGAAGGTTGGCTTTCCATCTTTGGCCGGAAAGGTCGCTCATCGCTCGGTCACCAGCCGGAAAGATTGAAATACCTTTCTCGCCCGCTCCCTCGACTCGCACCTCCTCTTCTTTTCCTTACGCTCGAAGGCTTTTTTAATCCCTCCCTTCGTCGTGAATCTCCCCCCAAACTCCTAATACTTTTTTCTTTCTCGACCCATATCCCTCGGTCTACTTCCTACTCGCCTCGTTTGGACGATTTCACCATCTTCCAACGCCTACGCCACATACCTCACCACCCCTATTAGGTCATCAAAACAATACCCTACCGCCGCGGTTCCCGACAAACCCTACTAGGTCCGTTCACCTTTTGCAACTCAGTCGCCGTCTGGCTGGTCGAAATATCTACATATACCCGCAGCTGCCTCCTCCCACCACACCAACATCCAATCCACCAGTCTGCTCCAATCCACTTTCAACACCACCCCACCTGCGAACGCGAGCTGTGGACCTGTTCCTAGGATAACCAAGCTTTGCCTGCCACACACTCCACTCCTACTTATACCACCACCACCACCAAGACACATACTTCAACCTTTTCTCTCCCACCTGTCTCGCCAGGCTCTGCTCACATCTTTGTCTCGACCTAATTCCTAACATTGGTTTCTTTTCTTACAGTACCTTAATATACGCCTAGCAGAGCTTTGATCTGCCACCAATACTGCCAATGGCGGACCACTCGGCCAGCGGCGCTCCTGCGCTGTCGACCAACATCGAAAGCGGAAAGTTCGACGAGAAGGCGGCGGAGCACCCCGCTCCTTACCAGCCTAAGCCCAAGGTTGAGGACGATGATGAGGATGAGGACATTGATGCCCTCATCGAGGATCTCGAGTCCCACGATGGACACGATGCTGTAAGTTGTCTTCCCATCTGGACAATCGCAGCAGCGCATCTTAGCAACAGCATGCTAACCCGCTTCAACAGGAGGAGGAGGAAGAGGAGGGTACTCCCGGTGGCGGCCGCGTCGTCCCCGAGGACATGCTCCAGACTGACACCCGTGTCGGTCTTACTTCCGAGGAGGTTGTCCAGCGCCGTCGCAAGTACGGTCTCAACCAGATGAAGGAGGAGAAGGAGAACCACATCCTCAAGTTCCTTGGTTTCTTCGTCGGTCCCATTCAGTTCGTCATGGAGGTACGTTGCCATCACATGCCAAGAGGGCGTTTCGAAGATCCATCCCGCGATCCCTGCGAATGGTGAAACCAAACGCGAAGGCGCCCCCACGCGACTCTGCCGCGTCAATGCTGACTAGTGCTACTACAGGCTGCTGCCGTCCTTGCTGCTGGTCTTGAGGACTGGGTTGATTTCGGTGTCATCTGCGGTTTGTTGCTTCTCAACGCCGTTGTCGGTTTCGTTCAGGAATTCCAGGCTGGTTCTATTGTCGACGAGTTGAAGAAGTAAGTTGCGCCAAACTGCCAATCGCTACACAACAAGCAGCAATTCGCTAACCCACTTCCCTCTTACAGGACTCTTGCTCTTAAGGCTGTCGTTCTCCGTGATGGTACTCTCAAGGAGATTGAGGCTCCCGAGGTCGTTCCCGGTGATATCCTCCAGGTTGAGGAGGGTACCATTATCCCCGCTGATGGTCGCATCGTCACCGATGATGCCTTCCTCCAGGTTGATCAGTCTGCTCTTACCGGCGAGTCTCTTGCTGTCGACAAGCACAAGGGTGACCAGGTTTTCGCTTCCTCCGCTGTCAAGCGTGGTGAGGCTTTCGTCGTCATCACTGCCACCGGTGACAACACCTTCGTCGGTCGCGCCGCTGCCCTCGTCAATGCTGCTTCCGCCGGCTCTGGTCACTTCACTGAGGTCTTGAACGGTATCGGTACCATTCTCCTCATCCTCGTCGTCTTCACTCTCCTCGTCGTCTGGGTTGCCTCTTTCTACCGCTCCAACCCCATCGTCCTTATTCTCGAGTTCACCCTTGCCATTACCATCATCGGTGTCCCCGTCGGTCTCCCCGCTGTCGTCACCACCACCATGGCTGTCGGTGCTGCCTACCTCGCCAAGAAGAAGGCCATCGTCCAGAAGCTCTCCGCCATCGAGTCTCTCGCTGGTGTCGAGATTCTCTGCTCTGACAAGACTGGTACCCTCACCAAGAACAAGCTCTCTCTCTCTGAGCCCTACACCGTCGCTGGTGTCGACCCCGAGGACCTCATGCTTACTGCCTGCTTGGCCGCTTCCCGCAAGAAGAAGGGTATTGATGCCATCGACAAGGCATTCCTCAAGTCCCTCAAGTTCTACCCCCGCGCCAAGTCCGTCCTCTCCAAGTACAAGGTTCTCCAGTTCCACCCCTTCGATCCCGTCTCCAAGAAGGTCGTCGCCGTTGTCGAGTCTCCCCAGGGTGAGCGCATCACTTGCGTCAAGGGTGCCCCTCTTTTCGTTTTGAAGACCGTCGAGGAGGACCACCCCATCCCCGAGGAGGTTGACCAGGCCTACAAGAACAAGGTTGCCGAGTTCGCTACCCGTGGTTTCCGTTCTCTTGGTGTTGCCCGCAAGCGTGGTGAGGGCTCTTGGGAGATTCTCGGTATCATGCCCTGCATGGATCCCCCCGTCACGATACCTACAAGACTGTCTGCGAGGCCAAGACTCTCGGTCTCTCCATCAAGATGCTTACTGGTGATGCCGTCGGTATTGCTCGCGAGACTTCTCGCCAGCTCGGTCTCGGTACCAACATCTACAACGCTGAGCGCCTTGGTCTCGGTGGTGGCGGTGACATGCCCGGCTCTGAGGTTTACGATTTCGTTGAGGCTGCTGATGGTTTCGCTGAGGTCTTCCCCCAGCACAAGTACAACGTCGTCGAGATTCTCCAGCAGCGTGGTTACCTTGTTGCCATGACTGGTGACGGTGTCAACGATGCTCCCTCTCTCAAGAAGGCTGATACTGGTATTGCTGTCGAGGGTTCCTCCGACGCTGCCCGCTCCGCTGCCGATATCGTCTTCCTTGCCCCCGGTCTCGGTGCCATCATTGATGCCCTCAAGACTTCTCGCCAGATTTTCCACCGCATGTACGCCTACGTTGTCTACCGTATCGCCTTGTCCATCCACTTGGAGATCTTCCTCGGTCTTTGGATTGCCATCCTCAACCGTTCCCTCAACATTGAGCTCGTTGTCTTCATCGCCATTTTCGCCGATGTTGCCACCCTTGCCATTGCCTACGACAACGCCCCCTACTCGCAGACCCCCGTCAAGTGGAACCTCCCCAAGCTTTGGGGTATGTCCGTCCTCCTCGGTGTCGTCCTTGCCGTCGGTACCTGGATCACTGTCACCACCATGTACGCTCAGGGTGAGAACGGCGGTATCGTCCAGAACTTCGGTAACATGGATGAAGTCGTCTTCCTCCAGGTCTCCCTCACTGAGAACTGGCTCATCTTCATCACCCGTGCCAACGGTCCCTTCTGGTCCTCGATCCCCTCGTGGCAGCTCAGCGGTGCTATCCTCATCGTTGATATTATTGCCACCTGCTTCACCATCTGGGGCTGGTTCGAGCACTCCGACACCTCCATTGTCGCCGTCGTCCGTATTTGGATCTTCTCCTTCGGTGTCTTCTGCATCATGGGCGGTGTCTACTACATCCTCCAGGACAGCGTTGGCTTCGATAACCTTATGCACGGCAAGTCCCCTAAGGGCAACCAGAAGCAGCGCTCGCTTGAGGACTTTGGTAAGTTACAATCACTTCTATCTAACATTGATCTGCTGGACACTGGCTAACATTACTTCCCTTCACAGTTGTCTCTCTCCAGCGTGTCTCTACTCAGCATGAGAAGTCGCAATAAGCGATATAATGATTTTCCGGGTGCGATGTTCATGAAGGTCACCTGGTTGAAATGACGGGATGAATAACTCCATATACCCCCCTTGGTATACCCCTTGGTGGCAACTCAGCCATTGAAGATTTTAGATTAGGGCTGGGAGTTTGCCGCCAGGTTTTCTTTCTGGAATTTGTATCCACAACTTCTTTTTAGGGGTATACGTACCCATTACATTTCTTAGATACTAATACTAAAACCGTAAAATCTAATAACCTAACAAGTTCTAGTGAAATCTGCTATGTTGTGAGCGCATGAAGTCGAATCACTTGAGATGACATTTTTGGAGGCTCGAAACACACGGAGATTTGGAGTCTTGCGGCTCCTCATGTTCGGGTGGTTTTCCCACGGGCCTGGCGGTGTTTGTTGGTAGGAAATGCAGGTACCCGTGACCTGGCAAAGTGGGCCTGGCTGACTCCAAAAAGTCTGAACACCACGCTAACATGGAGCTGGCCACGAACGCAATGACATAACTTGTTTCTCTTCCCTCAACTTCTGACTTGACATCTGGCGCCACTCCCGACTCAGTCAACCTTTCAACTGTCAAAACTCCCAACCACAAAATACAGACACACTCTCTGGTAAGAGGTCAACGATGAAACACGCTCAGATACCTTCTAGACATCCAAAGGCAACTTTTCAACAGTTGCTGACTACGCTCACAGGTACTTACTGTGTCTGGTATCTCTACTTTCGGCTTACAGTGCCTATAACCGCGGGAGCAATTCCGTGCTTGTTGCCTCCGATCACCCTTCATCGAGACAGCCTTTCAAACCGATACTGTTACCGGCTCACCAGTACGGGATTGTAATCTGTCGTGACGATTCGGCAGCTGCATAGAAGGATCGTTCGTCACTTCCCCTTGTTTCGCAACACAGCGGCAGACTGGTTGGACTATCAGTCAAAAGGGAAAGAGCTGCCTTGTGGCCCCTTGTTGCCTCGAAAAAGAGAGACGTGGGGATTTCAGAAAGCTAAGAGTCGCACGTTCTTTGCACATAAATCTTGGCTGAAGTGGAAGCCGGCACTGCAGGCTGCGAACCGGCAAGAACTTTATTCCAGTCGCTCTTGCCAAGCAATCAAACTTAGCAGCCGCGGTCTTGAGAAGCGCAAGGGAAGGTACCAAGGGCATTGTTCGGCTTTGAGAAGCGGATACGGCCGTTGCCTGGTTGAGGAATCAAACCCGTCCCGTCTACACTGCGAGAGTTTGTGCGAAGTCTGTTTGGTTTTCTCGAGGGCTGGCTGTGAGGACGTGGGGGAGAAGACGGTTGGATTGAAAGAGTGATTGGGGAAAGGAACAATAGGCCAAGCACCAACGGAGGAGCTGACTACAGCGGAGACCAGCCTCTTTGAGGAAACGAGGGTGAAGTTTCTTGTCGTGGGTTGTAAGGAAGCAATTGTCACTCTTCGGTGATACTTTTGTAAGGGCTTTCGTGTGTCCTCTTTTGGTGAAAAACGCGGTACATCTTGCTACCTTGCCGACTTGGCGAGGCAGCAGCAGCAACACAACTTTGAAAATGCCGGTAGATCTCCCGGGGTTCTATTTCGGTACGTATGATGGACTCCTTAATTCTTACACATGGCCACTCGCACGATATGAAACTTCATACGTTCGGGTTGACAGCAGTCATTCCGTGATCACAGAGCGGGCTCTTACTCCCTTTCCTCCCAGATAGCCTCGTATTGCTCACTAACCACTTTCCCTCAGACCCTGAAAAGGGCAAGTACTTCAAGATCGAAGACAGCAAAACGGCGCCTACAACACGTTACACCAGCAACGATGTTAAGCGCCGTCGTCTACTTGAGGAGAAGCAACGTGTACAAGAGGAAAAGGCAAAGAGGGAGCTTGCGTTTCCTAAAAAGCTAAAGCGAGCGAAGATCCTAGAAGATCCCCTATTGGGAGGGTTCCTGGAAAGAGAGGCCGCCCAGTACAGGCCCGTAGTTCATAATGGCCGAGATGATGATACGGTGATCAAATCATGGGCTAGAGGGTTGAGTGATAAGGGCAAGGTCGACCTATGGCCCGACCTGATTCAGAACGGGATCATGATTGGGACCATCTCTCACTTGTGGGTTGGAGGCTCGGATGCGAGGACGGGACTGGGAGTTACCTATGCAGCAGTTGACGATGATTCCTTGACGAGTTCGTATATTCCAAGGGATGGGTCTGATGAGTAAGTTTTCCTCGATCGTCTTTTTTGGCAACTTGGCTTAAGCTTGATATTGACTGGCTATCAGGATCAACTTTGCGTACGCAAATATGCGGTACAGACGGACCGACTTCATGCCAATGCCGGAAACCATTACCATTCCTCAGCTCTCCTCGCTACGATTCCATGAGCCATCCGGCAGGATGTTCCTCACATCTCGAATGCCGACTCGCACTCCATCCATCGCTTGGTTCTCTCCGAGCCAATACGGGCCTCCTATAGAAGAAGATGAGCAGCCGACATGGCAGCTAGGCAACTGTAGGTCTTCTACTTTTCTATGACGATGCCAGGCAGTTAACTGACCTTTTATCTTTACAGCCCCCAACCTAATCAAGATCTCCGCGCCTACACCCCTAGGCACCAAATACGGCGTCATCAACACCTCCTGCCCGGCACCCTCCTACTCCCGCCTCACCTGCATCGCCGGCGGTGACGTCGGCCTCCTCCAGCTCACCAACGACTCCCGTCTAAGCTGGCTAACCAAGCCTCCACCGCCATCTTCCAACCCCAAACCCAGACAGAACTCGCCACCGCCCATGGCCAAACACGGCGAAGTCCTCAGCCTCGATTTTTTGGCTATCAACCCAGCCGAGGTGATCCTCGTCGGCGGCCGCACCGGCCGCGTCTGCGTTCTCGACATGCGCGTTCCTGGGGAAGAATGGGGCTGGATCAAACACCCCAGCAGCGCAGCTCACGTTCGCTCCGTGGGTAGTCACGGCGTGTTGGTAGCTGGTCCCATGAGCGCCATGCGTCTTTACGATATCCGGTGGTGCAAGGCTGAAAAGGGCGGCAGCTCCATTTTCGACAACGACGGTGACAAAACACCTACCATTGACACAGACGCGGTGATGGATTGGCAGCCCTCTTCTTCATCCAGCAGTGGAAACAGAAGCAGAAACTACCGCCACGGCAACCAGCAGCAGCAACAAAGACAACGACCACACGCCAAACCCCGAGCACCAAAACCCTTCAATCCCCTAACCATGTCCACTCCTACCATCCCGGTCCTCAGCTTTCCAACCTACCGCAATGCCGAAAACATCCATATCGGCTTCGACGTCCTTTCCGCTCCCAACTACACGGCATATAACCTCGCGGCCGCTGCGCACGACGATGGCACGGTGGGGCTTTATTCACTGCTAGACGGCTCGCGGGTGCCGAGTAGGACTGTCGATAGGATCGGTTTCTCTTCAGCAGGAGCAGGATCAGGATCCGGATCAGGGTCCGGGTCCGGGTCCGCATTCGGTGGAGGAGGAAGAGACAACGACGGCGGTGAGGATGAAGATGACGATGACAACGCGGAACCTTTCGACGCATTTAGCAGGGGCAACGTCATCAAGAGTATCATGTTCCAGACATTACCTGGCGACAAACACCCGAGCCTGTTTGTGGGCGAGGGGCCGAGGATCAAGAAGTACTCGTTTGGCGTGGAGACGAGTAAGGGGAGAAGGCATAACAAAAACAAGAATAGTACGACGGCGAGAAGGGTAGAGGAGGGGTATGAGTGTGTGGATGAGTTTTAAAGAGGCGTGCATTGTCGCTGGCATCATCGGGAAGAGTACATGCTGAGAGAACATGGGGCACGGATATAGAGTCGGTATAGAAATGGCATAGTGGCGTTGTGGTTTGGTTTCTGTAAAGGATACATTTCAATGGGCATCAAATGTTATGAAAATCGCATAAATAGGTATCGGTTGTAGAATCATTCATTCTCATTAGTCAATCTAACGTGGGTAGCGCCCACATAGCTCCCGGCATATCCTTTGTATATTTACATTTCCTTCGTGACCGTGTGATGTTTTGTTTTCTTTCATTCTTTGGGAATTTCGTTTCATGGGCTACCCATTGGCCCTCCTCATCGTATGTTCCCGTTCATTAGATGTGTTTCTTGCTGTATCCGCCATTCATGTGTCCCGACACTCTCTGCGCAGCAATGACCGAGCCGTTCACCTTGCTGTTAACATGTGAGGCCAGTCGGCGGCTTGCTACACCTTGCGCGCTGAACTTATCCAGCACACTGATGAAGAGAACCTGAACCAACCAGATCCAGACTCTCAACAACCAGTCAAGGAATCCCAGTTCCGGCTTTCTACCGCGGCTGTATGTCGAATCTTTGAACTCGAACGGAATTCTTCCGCCCAGGTGTTCCATGGCAACCCGGATGCCACTGCTGAATCCATCTTCATGGAATCCGTATTTCGTCCAGGCGCCGGCGTAGCTGATACCTCGGGTATTTTGGATGTAGTCCAGCCGCTCCTGAGCTTTGATCGCAGCAGGAGTGTATAGGGCATGCGCGTAAATATAAGTTCCTTGAACCGTCGAAGGGTCCGGCTGATGCAACGGATTCAAGGTTACCAAGACATCGCCGTACTGTTCCCGGGGAATGTGCTGCAGGATGTTCATGTTGTAAGTCAAAGATACCTGGTCAATGTTCCTGCCAGTAACTGGAGATGATTTTGTCAGATAATTCCAGCTACTCCAGGCCCTGGGTGACTGTGGCATGAGCGATGTATCAGAGTGCAATACGGCAACGTTGTCCGAAGTCCTGAAGGTGCGCAGGATATCTCGCTCTTCGTCGGTGGCTGAGTCTCGAATGATGGAGTAAGCTTGGTCCCCGTGAGTGGCAAGAATCACATGATCAAAGACCTCAGAGCGACCACCCTTGATGTGCAAGCGAACACGGCCGTCAGGTTCGTTGGTGACCCTTGTGACTTTGGAGTTCATGTGGAGATGGTTTGATGGGAATCCATGCATGACGGTGTCGATGTAGTCTTTGGAGCCCGTGGATATTGTCAGCCAGTCTGGGCGGTTGGCAACTGTAGACAGAAGATGATGATTCCATCTGTGAGGTGGTCAGCAACTTAAATACATGAAAGGAGATACGCTATACGTACAGGAATCTGATCAGAGTGATGGCAGGGAATTCGAGAGAGCACTTGTCAGGACTGGTACTCCAAACAGCCGCGGTCATCGGAAGAAGGTAGTCCTGGCGGAAAGCTTCTGAATACCCTTCCCGGTCCAGATACTCGCCAATTGTCTCGTCAGGATGAAGTGCGGCATGCTGATTGTTTTCCTTGGTGGTGTCTTCAAGGTCCACTCTCAGTACATCGAGGGCGTACTGGTTGAAGCGGATGATATCGAAGACAATCCGCCATATTCGTGGGGAGAAGAAGTTGCCCCGTTGGGCAAATAGACAGTTTAGCGAGGACCTAGCCCACTCAAACTTTCCATAGTCTCTAGAGACCCCAAAGGTCATGTCCGTCTTGACGGGCTCAATGCCAATGTGGCTGAGAAAGTTGAGGAAGTTGGCTATAGGGGGGGACGTTAGTGCATGCAACCACACAAACTGCCGATGTAGACTACTGCAAGGTACCGATGCGTGGGTGGGACTGTGGGTTAAGACGTACGGTATGTATCTTTGTTCATGACAATGAAGCCAGTATCGACCTTGGTGGTATGGTCTCCCTTTCGGAAGTCCACCGTGTTGGTATGGCCTCCGAGCCGGTCGGAAGCCTCAAAGAGGTGGACATCATGAGGGCTTCTGTTCAAGGCCCATAGAGCACCTATTCCTGTAACACCACTGCCGACGATGGCGACCTTCTTCCTGGGGTAACGGTTAGCTTCGACAGTCGTCGCCATGGGCAGCAGATAAGATGGGTGAGAGGCTGTATGGTGTAAGGAGACAGGAGCGGTGATAGTGGCCCCGCTGGTGGATTTCACGATGTCAAACGGCAGAACTGCTCGAAGCAACGTGGCCCGGACTGCATACTGCTGATGGGCAATGGGGCAGCCAGCCAGCCATATAAAGGTGATGCACAGCTGTAGGATGAGATGGCGGCCCTACGGTGGCCGATGAAGATCGAAGCTTGTGTCATTCCAATGATAACACAGGGCTGGCTGGGTCTGGATGGCTGGATGGCTGGATGGCTGGATGGCTGGATGGCTGGATGGCTGGATGGCTGGATGGGATGGCTGATGCCGGTCAATGCAGGCGAAACAGGTCAGCCTGTTGGGACCACTTGGTCGCCCGTACCCATTGGGCCCTGAGCCCCTTGAAGCCATGGCATGAGGTTGAACAAGAGAAAGCATCCCAAAGACTCCTTTTTCCTGCTTGGGCAGCCAGAGGTGTGCTACACATGCGTTGCTGTCGTACGTAGCGGGCTTGTCCGGGTCGGATAGCGATTGGCTGCCACCCCCAGAAAGTTGGTGGACTGGCCAGCACGACGACAACAAAGATAGGTGATGCGGAAGTCCGTCCTGCGCTTGCAGTGGCTGACAAGACCAAGAGTGTGGTACAGCATGATGAAAGTGCGGGTTGAAGGGGAATCCGATGGCGCAAACCAGGAGTTGATAAGAGGATGGCACTTACATAGTAGGCTCGTCCGCCAGCTCCTCTTGTCCACCCATTTTCTCCATTGAAACGCCTTGCTCGTGTAACTAAATGGCGATCTCAGGATGTGGCGTGGGATACCAAGAAAAATGCATCAATATGATACCCGATTGAACATTGAGTGAAGCGTGCGCGAACAACAGGAAGGAGGGTTCCTACATGGTCGGGTTGATGTCTCGACCGTGAAAGAGAAGGTTTCATCTCTTGTCCCATTCACCTACCTCCAAGAGGTAGATCTGGGCTGAGGGTGAAGTGAAGGCATAAAGATGCGATGGCAAAGCACTTGCTTGACAGCAGAATGGAGCGCGGAATGGAGGAGGCAGGCTGGTCGTCGCTGCCAAACCTGGAAATGAAGGCATCTCTGCGATTCGGGTAGTGAAGGTGCGCTCGCGTCTGCCTATGCTCGAAAACTCCAAGATCGGAAAGAGCAACCGTCGGTTGTGGCTGAGCCTTGAGGTCTTTCCACCACCGTCTTCTCCATACTTAGCGACAGCAAGCAGGACGTTCGGACGGAAGCTCCTGCATTGATGGCTTCATAGTCGCCAGTCAGGTCCGAGGCGCTGTGTATTGAAAACGACTGGCCAGTCCCCACTTCGCACAGGCACCCCCCTTTACAGAATATGCATTAAAAATACTATGTCGAATCTTTGAATTTGAATATCTTAGTCGTTTTATACCCAAATCTAACGGTTTTTAAAGCTTTTGAAATCTATAAACGTTATAATCATGTTTAACTACTCTAATAAACGATAAAGGCGAATAATATACTTAATATTGACCGTTAATAAATACCTTAAAAAATTGCGTAAGCGGTTAATATATTTAAACGCTATATTTGGAAATTGAAAAAGAATTTTAAAATTATTAGTATAATCTACCCCCAAAATAATTCGAAATATAACGTAATAATATTAACGCCGGCGGTTATAAAGGTATAGATAATAAATAACGATTTTTAATATTTTTATAAAGTATTTAATTATTAGTCGTATAGGAAATTTTCGATTTCTTTCGTTATAAATTTAATTTATATTTCGATAAAATATAATATTATTTAATTATTAAAATAAATATATATATATTAACGAACGTTATATTAAAATAATTAAAAGTTTTTAAATAAATTAATAAGAGGATGGCGTATAAAATTTCCTAACGTAATAAATTATTATAATTAAATTGGTTAAGGAAAGTTTCCGCGTTTTTAATAAAAATATACGTATTTTATAACGAATTTAATATTAATAAGAAGGATAGCGTTCGTTATATTAAGTAAGTATTAAAGGGTATAGTATTAATTATAGAAAGTACGTTTATTAGGGGGAAACGGTTCTATTTATTATTAATAATAATTATAGATAGCTTTATTAACGTATTATATTATAAGGGAGTAATAAATACGACCGGTTTTATTATTTAATTAGAGGAAGAGGTATTATTTAAAATAAATCCGTTTTTTAATCGTTATAATATATTAATAATAAATAACGTATTATAGTATAAAAACCCCTTTATTAAAATTATATACAATAATAGAAGTATATTATTATAATTTTTATTATTATATTTTCTAAATTTTAACCTTATTAAAATGTATTTTAATAACGTAAAGGCTTATATACGATAATAATATTAATATGCTAATAATAATATATTAAATAATAAAGAGTTTAAAGGTTTTTTAGAAAAGGTTGTATAGGAGGTAGAGTAGCGGGTTAATATTATACGCGGGTATTACCGTTAAATAAACGTACCCTTTTATAACGACGTTAATAGTAATAAAGATTACGTTATATTATATAGGGATTAGCTATATAAATTAATAACGATAGGAATAATTGTATAAAAATATTATTTTATATAGTAAATATACCGTTTTAAATATATTTGAAGTCGATTATTATTAAATTATAAAAAAAAATCCCGTAAAGTATAAAATGTATTAAATGTATTAAAAGTGTTAAATTTATTATTAAAAGTATAAAAGTATTATTATTTATAATAATAAATCGAAGTGTAAAACCCCCCTCTTATATAAAAAAAATCCTTTATAATTCGTTATCCTCTTCTTTATTAATTTTAATTGCGGTTTTATTTTTATTGTAATCGGTACGCGGATTATTATTTAGATTAATTTTTTTATCGTTATTAATAAAGTTAATATAAATAGTATTATTTTTATTTTTTTATTTTTAATCGAAGTTTTAATCGATAGGGAGTAGGTTGCGGTAATTATAAACGTTTTATTAAAGCGAATTTTGGGGGATAAATAAATTTAATAAATACGATAATTAGTAAAATATAATTATAAAAAAATTATAAACGGATGGGATTTATTTTATAATAGGAGTTTAGGGTTTATAATTTAGGGTATTAGAATAACTTTACGTTACGGTAGTAGGGGAGTTAATACCGCCTACGGTAGTAATAATAATAATAATAATGACCGCTATATATAATCCCTTTCGAAATAGAGAAATTCTTTAATCCCCTTTTTAATTACTATATAAATACCTTTATTAATCCTATAAATAAAGTATTACTATTTAAGGAGGTTACGCGTATAATAGAGGGAGAGCCGATTAGATATAAAGGATTTTTAGATATTAAATAGCGTATTACGTAAACCCTGGTTTTTATTAGTTCTAAGCGCGTATCGAAATATTAATTACTTTATAAAATCGATAATAAGGGATTCTAATAATTTATTTAGCGGTAATAAGGGTAAAAGGGAGGAGGGTAGAAGATTATTATTATTAATTTAATTATTATTAATATAGGAATTAATTGCGGTTGTAGTTATAATAAGTAAAGTAAATAAGGTAAATTTAATTATTATATTTATATTATTTATATTTATATTATATCACAGGATTATACCTGTGCTATACCCGGTATACGCACTAACCACCTATATAGTTGCCCAGATCCCCAGCGACCATTCCCGACCATAGTACGCATATTATAATTCGATATAGTCCAGATCTAATTACCTATAGTTACGTACAATATTACGTAAGTGCGTACGGATTAAGGTATAGGCTCGCGCCTATATATCTAATCCTCCGTATATACTTCTCCCTTCCTTTCCTTTATATAATAATATATATTTTATTATATACTTAATAATATTAATATTATCCTTTAATAATTTATTATACCTATTTTAACGCTACGTATATAATTTTCGAAGAAGATTAATCGTTAATTATATTAATTAGTATTAAAATTCGTTTTTTTAGCGGCTAACGTTCTAGCGACGGCCCCGCGGTTAATTCGAATTAAATAATTATTGAAACGAATATTATTACTACGGTCGTTCGTATTTTCTTTTCCCTTATATTTATTAAAATATATTAATTTAAACGATTAATATCCGATTTAATCCCTACTATAATTATTAATACCTTCGTCGTAATTATTATATTTTCCGAAATTAAAAACGTTAACCTTTATAATATTAAATTTTAAGACTAATTTATTAACGCTATTTACGCGCTTAATAATAATTTTATTATTATCCCAGTTTTTATTATTTAAATTCTTAATTTAAATAATTACTTTATATTCCCGGCCGTTATTTATATATTTATTTATTTTAAATAATTTAATATTATTTCCGTTACCGCCGAATTCTAAAATATTAAGGAGGACCTTTAATAATCCGAAGATAAAAATAATTAATTACGTTAAAATTTCGACTAATTCTACATTTTAATTTAAAATAAAGATTAAATTAATACAATTTTTAATATTAATTTCGCAATTCTTAAAGTTAATTATACCTTTTAATTTTTAAACGCTATTATTAAATAATAAACTTAATACGACGTTTATAAATAAGCTTTCGCTAATACTATTTCCTAATATAACGATATTATTAACGATTTTTAAATTCGTTTAATTACCCTTTAATAAACCTTATTTAACGTTTAAAAGCGTTATTCCGACCTTAAAATTAATTCCTAAAATATAATTAAGCGTAAAATAATTAAATATTAAAAGATAATTAACGACTTTTACTAATATTTATTTAAACCTACCGATTTTATATCTATACCCCTATTCGATAATAATAACGATAGTAATTCTAATTTTAATAATTCCGAATCCGAATTTAATAATATAATTATTAATAACCCGGTCGGAAATAATAGCGGTAATAATTATAGGTCGGTATTATATATTATTATTTCCCCCGCTTTTAATAATATTAGTAAAATTCCTAAGAAAATTATTAAATTTCGTTAATAGTATATTAATATTTTATTCACTTTTAAAAATAAACCCTCCGCTTTTAAAACCGAAGATATTAAATTTTCCCTAATTTCCTACTCCTTTCGTAATAAACTTTAGGAGGTAATCGAGCCCGAATTTATTAAAATTTTATTTAATAAACCGGCTAAATAATCTACTACCTTTAATTTATTTAAATAAATAATTAATAAATATAATAATATTAATATTATAATTTAAATTTATTATAAGTTCGAAGATTTAAAAATAAATAAAATAAAATAATTTAATTTCGAAAATAAATTTATTACTATTATTAAATATTACTAATTTAATAATAATATAAAAATCTATTATTTCTATTAACATTTAACTAAATACTTCTATAATATTATCGCTTTATAACGCCTTTAACCTAAAGATAATAAATTCAACGAATAATTCGAAATAATCCGTAATTTCGTTAAATAATTTAAATAGAAGGATTAATATAATAAAATTACTAACCCCTATTATAAATCTAATATTAATAACCCTATTACTAATTTTAATTCCGCCTTTAATAATACGAACGGCTCTATTCCCGAATTTATTATTAACGAAGGCGGTACCGCTATAAATTTCGATTCTATATCCGCCTCCGACGTTTAAATTTCCCGTATAATCGATAACGACGTATTCTAATACCGTATAAAGACCGGTATTTATACTTACTATAATCGTAAAAGCTATTTCTCCGCCGAATATAAAGGTCGTATTTAATTTAAAAAGGAGGTACCTAAATATAAATTATATAAAGAGAAAGAGAAGGAGAAGAAAAAAAAGAAGGATAAAAAGGAAAAGGAGAAAAATAATAATAATAACGGTAATTAATAATAACGCCCCGTTTAAAGCTAATATAAATATAATTAATATAATTATTATAACGTTAACGCTATAAATATTCCCGCTCTTAATATTCCGGCTTTTAATTATTTTATACCGTAATAGTAATTTATTTATTACCTTACCTTTATATACCTTTATAATTTCGTAAATTCGGTTATAAATAACGAAAATAATTTTATTAACAATTAAGGAAATATATAACCTCCCGCTTAAATTATAATTAGAAGTTAATATTTATTAAATATAAATAAAGAGGAGGATAATTAAAGAGTATCCTTATAATTAAATTTAAAATTATTAAAATTAATAAATCTTTTATAAATAGCCGTTATAAATACTTTAATTTATTAAATTTTTTTATTTATTTATTTTATAAATTATATAAAATATATTATACCGTACTTATTAATAATAATTATACTATTCTAAGGTTTATTAACCATTATTTTATTTTACGTAATAATTTCCTAATTTTCTAATTCTAATTCCCTAAACTCCTATACTTCGTTAATAATTAAATAAAAAGGAGTATTACGTATTTTAATCGCCTAATTATAAATATTAGCGTATATTACGAATTTATCGATCTTTTTATTTATAACTTTATAAAAAATAACCTTATTATTTTCAAATACCCGTAATTAATTTATTATACCCCTAATATCGATTAATTTAATAATCGCTTTATTTTCGGTTCCGCCTACGAATAATGTAATTATTTTCCCCTAAAAATATTCTATTACCTATATTATATATTATTATTATATAAATATAATATTAATACGCCTTTAATTATTATTCTTAACGGCGTACCCTCTGCTATTACTTTTAAAAATTCCTTTAAAACGCGATTAATATATTAAAAACCCTTTATTTTAAACGTTTTTAATAAGAAAGAATTTAATACCCCTGTTTTACTATTAGAGGCCGTTCGCTAGATCTTTATTTCTATAATCGTAAAATGCGCCGCTTATTAACGTTTTAATAAATTTAAATAAAAGGTCGCTAATAAAATAAATACAATCCCTATTAATAAAATTATTAGTAGTTAAACTCTTATATTAATAATTATAATATATTATTACCCCCTCCCCTATTACGTATAATTTCCGTATTATATTATTCAATTAGAAAAATACGTACTTCTTTCCCTAATTATCGAATATTAATCCGCCTTTATTATATCTTTAAAGGACCCTTCGACCTAATTAATATTAAAAAACTCCTAATAACTATATTTAATTAATTCGCCGAAAAATATAAATTTTAAATTATTTATATAACGAAAGTAAATATAGTAAAAAATATCTAATATATAATAAATGAAGATAAAGTAATAGAAAAAAAAAGCGCCCTAACCCCGAATATAATTAATAATAATTTTATAATTAATATAATTAGAAATATTATAAATAATAAAATAATTTATTATAAAAAATTCTTCGGTAATAATTATTATATTTAAATTAATATATTTTATAATATTAGAAGTAAAAAAATTATTAAAATAATTAAAATTTCCGCTTTAATTATATTTATAAGCGATATTTCCAATTTTTAAATTTACAAAGAAATTATTAATTATTATTTTACCGTTAATAATATCAATATTAATAAAATTACATTTAAAAATATTATTAAATTCTATAAAAAAGTAAATAAACCCTTAAAAACCGACGTATAAATTTAATAAAAATTACTTCGGTAATATTAATAATAAACGAATAATTTCCGTTAAGAAAATATTAATACGCAACCCTTTAACCGGTCTTATAATTTTCAATTCGAATTTAAATTTAACGCTATATTACCCACTTCCTATAATCATACTTTTAACCTAAAAGAATTTAATATTATTAAAAAATAAATCGACAATAATTTAAAAAAGAAATTTATCCGCCTATTATAATTAAAAACCTTTATTCCTATATTTTTAATTAAAAAACCGGGAAGAGGAATTTACGTTTATATTAATTACCAAAATATTAATAACGTTACTTTCAAATCCCGCTACCCGCTCCCGCTTATTAAAAAAATATTCAACGTTATTTATTATATTAAAATTTTTATTAAATTGGATATTATTATTACTTTTAATTAAATTTATATTAAAGAAGGTTATAAATAATTAATTACGTTTATAATAAAATTTAAATTATTTAAATCCCTAATTATATTTTTTAATTTCTAAAGCGCCCTTAATACTTTTTAAAATTATATTAATAATATTTTATATAATATTTTTAACGTTTACGCAATTATTTATTTTAATAATATCCTTATATATTCTAATAACGAAAAGGATTATAAGCGATATATTAACGACGTCCTCGAACGTTTAATTAAAACCGGTTTAAATATAAATATCGATAAATATAAATTCTATATAAAATATACGAAATATTTCGGCTTAATTATTATATTAAACGATATTAAAATAAATTTAAATAAAATTAAAACCGTATTCGATTAAACGCCCCTTTAATTTAAAAAATCGTTTTAATAATTCCTCGGCTTCGCGAACTTTTATTAGCGTTTTATTAAAGCATTTTTAATAATAATATTTTTATTATACGAATTAATAAAAAAAAACGCATTATAATTATAGTCTGATTATTATTAATCCGCTTTTAATATATTAAAGAAAGTTTTTATAACCGGACGCGTATTAAAAATTTATAATTAGACTAAAAAGATTATAATTAAAATAAATATATCCAATTAAATAATAAAGAATACGCTTTTATAATATAACGATAACGGAATTTTATACCCAATTATATATTTTTTAATAAAATATATAACCTATAAATATAATTATAACGTTTATAATAAAGAATTTTTAATTATTATTAAAGCGTTAAAGGAATAATAACCCGAATTTAAAGGAATATAATAATTATTTAATATCCTAACGGATTATAAAAATTTAAAGACCTTCATAATTAATAAGCAATTTATATAACGGTATATATACTAATTATAATTCTTATTATATTTTAACTTTTAAATTTAATATACCCCGGGATCGAAAAATTTACGCCCTAATACCTTTAATAAAAAGCCTAATAATATCCCCGCGGGTATAAAAAACAAACGCTTCGCCACTTATTAATATACCTTTTTCTAACCTTTATAATTCGTAAATAATTATTTCGACGAAAAAAACCTAACTTCTTATTATTCCTTTTCCCTAATAAGTAATTACGAAAATAAATCGATCGACGATATTATTTTAAATAATTATAAAAATTCTATATTCCTTTAAAAAGTAATCTCCGCTTTAAACGATTTAAATAACCGTAATTAATTAATTTCAATTCACAAAATCCTCTATAAAACCTTTAACGAATATTAGGTTACTCCTAACGGTATTATTAAATAATATAATTATATAATTATCGACCTTTATAATAAGGAATTCCAATTTTAATTAATTAATCGCTAATATAATTCGCTTAACGCAAATTACCCTAATTATAATATTATATACGAATTCCTATCCCGAAAATTCTATTAAAAAAGTATAACTAATAATATACATATATTCTATAAAACCTACCTATTTTATATAAAAATTAAATTCTTTAAACGTAATTCTACTAATTTCTTTAAAACCCTACCCGTTATATTAATTCCCTAAATTTATATTTCTATTAATTATATTATTTCGCTCCCCGGCAATTTCTATTTTAATTAAAAATTTAAATATATTTACATTATTATTAATTAATTAATAAAGATATAATATTTTATATTAACGGTTACACTATTAATAAAAAAATTAATTAAACGTTTTATCGACTACGTTTATTACCTTTATAACTTTTTAAACTCTATCCTTTCGGATAAAAATATTTAATTTATATTATAATTCTAATCCTTTTTATATTAACGCTTAAATATTATACGCACTTTAACCTCCGCCTTCTACCTTTAAACGAATACCTAAACCGAATATATTAATATAGAAATAGAATAATACCTCCGATTATATATTAATTAAATATAAATTAATTGGGTTAAATAATTTCCCTTTATAAAATTCGCTAATAATAACGTAATATCCTCGTTAATAAATTTATTACTTTTCTTTATTAATTATAATTATTACCCCTATATAAATACCGAACTTCGTAACCCCCTACCGCTAACGTTATTACCTATATAATTAAAAGAATATTATAAAATTAATAAATTCGCTAACTACTTCTATAAAATTTAGGACTTCGTAATTTAATAAATTAAATATAATTAAGACTAATATAAAGAGAATACTAATAAAAAGTAAATTAATTTAATAAAATATAAAGAAAGGGATACTATCCTACTTAATACGTTTAACTTAATTAACGGTCGCTTATATATAAAATTCTCCCTCTATTAGGAAAGATTATTCAAAATTTTAAAAACGGATTTATATACCGTTAAATTATAATTACCCAATAATATAAAATATTCGCCAATCTTCTACGTCTCGATAATCCAATATTAAATTAATTAAGGTCTCCCCGGCTAAATCGTTAATTCCAATATCTACGCTAACGAAGGCAGAATTATAATTTATATTAATAATTACGAGGAATATATTAAATAAAGATTTAATAAATTGCTAAATATTAAATAGAAAGGAAAAAACCGTTATTAATATTATTTAATTAAATAGAAGGGCGATTATAACCTTATTTAAAAAAAGGTCGATAACGTTATCGATTATAAAATACGCCTTTAAGAATTTTATTATAATTATTTTAATAAATTAATATTACCCCGCATTAAAAATCTTTTCGACCGTTTTGAATAAAAAAGAAAGGACCTAATAACGGACTCCGCTATTTATAACAGGCAACCCGACGCTAATACCGAACCCCGCGTTTTATACCGCCGCTCCGCCCGCTTAGCGTAATAATTCGTTATTTTTAAAATAGAGCTATTACTAACCGAGAAAAAGGTAAAAGAAGGATTTATAAAAGTAATAATAAGGATTATACTATTTTTAATAAATAAATAATTTAGGATACAATTAACGTTACGGTTAAAAATATTTAATAAATTAATAAAAGATTTTAAATTATAATTATATATATATATAAATTTTTTCAACTTTGCGAACTTTTTTTAAAGGGGGATAATATTATAGGATTATACTTATACTATACCCGGTATACGTATTAACCACTTATATAATTGCCCAAATCCCTAACGATTATTCCCGATTATAATACGTATATTATAATTCGATATAATTTAGATTTAGTTACTTATAGTTACGTATAGTATTACGTAGGTACGTACGGATTAGGGTATAGGCTCGCGCCTATATATCTAGTCCTCCGTATACACTTCTCCCTTCCCTTCCTTCGTACAACAATACATATTTCATCATATACCTAACGGTACCAACACTGTCCCTTGATATATTATTAATATTAATAAAAATTATAAGGGTTATAATTAATATTATATTATTAGTATTATTACTTTAATAACCGTTTTAAAGAAAAATATTAAAAATTTAGGGTATAAATATATATCCTATCCTATTATTATTGCGCTTCGACCCTAGTACGCTATATAATATATATTATTAAAATAATTATAAATTTAATTATTAAATTATTTACGTACCGGAAAAGGAGGATTCGTATTTAAAATTGAATTAATATATTATAATAAAAGTTAAAAGCTAATTTGTAGTAGCGCGTTTATAAATAATAGTATATATTTAATTAATAAAGTTTTTTATATTTAATAGGTAATAGTATTTAGAATTAGGAAAAAGAAAATATTAATTATATTCGTTACTTTTATAATAATTTTTATATTTATAACCCTTATTATACCCTTATACCTTATTTAAATCTTTATATATTAAATTAATTACTTCTTTACCCTTGCGTACCTCTTTAAAATTATATACGCGGCGCGCTATAAATTCTTCTACTATTGAATTAATCGTAGTTTTCTTTTTATTCGATTTGGATATAACGGTTAATTTAACGGTATTAATAAATATAGTTAATTATTCAGAATTATTAATAAAAGTATTAAAACCGGCGATAATAAATATAATAAGTATAGAGGATTAGCGTAAGGAGGAGAATTAGCGAAATTGCGATTACAATTATAATTATAATTATACGAACTTTTTAATAAAAGAATTAATTTTAAAAAGTATTAATATATTTATAATAGAAATAATATTTTATTATTAAAATCCTTTAATTATACGAAGGTAAATAATAATTGTAATAAAATACCGCTTAGCGGGCTCTTTAAATAGGTTGCGTAGTATTTTAGCGGTATTATAAAATTTAAATAGTATAATTAGGTTATCTTTTTTAAATAAAATACGTAATTAAAATAGTATTATACCCTTTTTATTCCTAATTATTTTTAATTTATTAACCGATTAATTTATATATTATATAGAAATAATAGGATTTATACCTAAAAATTCGTATTTATTACGGATAATATTTATAATATTATTTTCGACTTCTCGTATTAAATTTAATAGAATAAAACTAAAAGTATTAAAATCGTTTTCGGTATTAATAATATTATTAAAATTTCTTTTAATAAGGACGCGGTCGTTCGAAACGAAAGTAAGTAATTTATTAAATTTAATTAATAAGCGGTTAAATTATATATCCGTTATTTATTAAATATTATATATAAATAAAATATTTAAAAAATTTAGAATCGGCGGCGGCGTTAGGGGAATTAAGGTTAATTTACGTAATTTTTTAATAAATTAAGGAGCGGGTATAATATAAAGTATTATTTTAATAATTTCGATTTTATTTTATTAATTTTATTATTATTTATTATAGTCTTCCTCCTTTATTATACCGTTAATTATATTTGCGTTTACGTTAAATCGAAAATAATAAAGTTAAAATTATAGTCGAAGAGGGGGGGCGGTCGAAGAGGAAAGAGCGGTTAAAGAAAAGGGAGTAAATACTTTAAATTTAATTTTTAAATTAAAAATAATATAGTTAATAATAATATTCCTTTTTAATTTAATAATCGTTTTTTTATTTTTATTATCATTTTTAAAAATAATATAGGGTCGAATAAGTATTAATTTTCTTAGGGTCCTTTTATTATCCTTATCCCTATCCTTATTTCTATTCCCCTTATTCTATTCTCCTCCGCTTTTAAATTCGGCGTTAATTTCTTTTAAGCGGGCGCTAGGCTATAATAACCGTTTCGAACGTCAACGGTCGCCGTTATTATTATCGTTATTATTATCGGCGGCGCGTTTTTTAAGAGGTATAGCGGGAGCGGGGGCGGTAGTACTAAATATAAAGCGGACTCTAAATAAATTAGCGGGTTGATTAGGATCCCTTAATATTAATTTTATTTAATTGGGGGTATTTATACGAGTAAAATATAGTAATTAGAATATAAATACCCTTAAAATTGATTAAAATATATATATTGGAAGGTTTGGGGTTATCACGTATAGACAGATTTTACATGTATATCTGTAAAGGGGGGTGCCTGTGCGAAGTAGGGACTGGCCAGTCGTTTTCAACATATAGCGGCGCCGCTGATGAGGACCGACAGCAAGGGAAGCGATCAGTCATGTTCCTCGTTCTTCATACCTCTAGGTACCTAGAGGTATCCACGACAATAACCAAGCGCACGGTGTCACCTGCCAGAGGCTGCCCCTGAGACGAACCGCAACGCATGGCATCGTCGCGAGACTATCGGTGGCCGCTTACTTTTCCCCTTTTTCCTGGAGAAACCAGTGTTGTTCGTGACTGGCTGTCGAGCATGCCACGAGAGAACACCCCACGCAGGGTGCAACGCGACTAGCTTGACCGAAGGTTCGGGGCTTCGATGATCGGCTCAGCTAAGGTGAACGGTTCTCGTATTTTGGCAGAAATCAGGAACAAACTGGTCGGTGAAGAGGTCAAAGACGTTTAGTTGCGAGTCATCTAGCAATGCGTAATGCCGATGATGATGGTGGAGGGGCAAAGTTGACATTGCGGCATCGTGCACAAGTCGATATGCATGCGGGGTTATCCTTGCTTATAGGAACTCAAAAACATCCCTACTATCAACAAGTCACTTTGGCGGAGTGGTTAACGCGCTGCCCTGCTATTCGCAAGAAAGCAAGTTTAGGCAGTTCCCTCGGGAGCGCAGGTTCGAATCCTGCAGGTGACGTTATTTTTTGGAACTCTTGACGCTGTTTCTCTAGGACTTCTTGTGACTCGTTGTTTTTTTTACAGACATATACATACGTACGTACGCAGCTTATCTTTTTGACTTTCCAGAAAGTGCATCCACAAAGGTACAATGTGGTTGGTAGGAGTCTATGTCTTTGTCAGGGTATATATTGGTAAACCAATATGTAATCATATCAAACTCTCGAAGAAACAATCCTCGAAAAGACTTGTGAAATTGGATGTTCTAAACAACGACAGGTTACAGAGAACTTCAGATCCGAACCTTGAAGGATATATGGTATTTTGTTAAGCACTGAGATATGATTATGAGTATCTGGCAACATCAAGTATCTCAGCATCTAGTTTGTGTCTTTCTCGATTTTCGACATATTTAAGTCTGTCAACGACTATGACCGACTGCCCAACCAGCAGGCCAGCATGCTTTCATGCTTTTATGCTCTCTGGACACGGCGCGGCTGTTCAAGGAGCAACGGGTCGCGACACATGAAGCGGACCAGAACGGACCGATCGGTACGGAAGATGTTCATCCACGGAGCTTGACTCAGGCACGAGCGGACGGCAACCGGCGCACCCACACGGCATGTGCCGGTCATACCAATGAAGAATGACGGGAACAATTAACACCGGCGGCCGCGACCACGGGAAAATCGAACAGATTCACTCCCGTCGCCAGTCGAGAACGAATTCGTTCGCATGCGCGGCGCTCTCAATAGGCACAGCTCGACGAGACCGAAACCACACAATCGAACAACCATGGCACAAATCACGAACGCAGTGTCTCTCTCTATCTAGCAAAGAAGGCAAAATCATGGGTATCAAAATGTCGAAGCCAAACGGGATCGCGTATTCATCGCGGAGCTCTCCGAAGAGATGCAACGCATTCATAGCAATTCTTGAGACTCTCAGTTTCAATCTCCCCGGTTAATACAACCCAACGACTGTCTGAAGAAGTAAGAATTTCGTCGTTGGGCCTATATTCTGCGTCCCCGGGTGCAACTTTCTGAGGAAAAAAAAAGGAAAAGAAAAGCTAGAAACGGGGGTGGGGGATCGAGAGTTTTATAGGGTGGGAAAGAGTGTGCACGGGGCAAGGGGCAGGCACAGGACCCACTTGGAATTTCAGGCCAAGAAGCGCGCCGGCAAGCGTCCGGCCGGCAACCGATACGGCCTCGAGACTTCAGGGTTAGGGGTCGTGATAGGGGCAGTCAGTCCGCTTCGGACATGGCGAACTTTGATGACACTCCACTGAACACCACAAGAAACATTTAGAAGTATGGCATGCTTTCAAGAGATCGTTCCATATATCTAAATACTTTTTAAGTCGAACTCCGTTACCAAAAACAAACAAACAAACAAACAATAACAGACATGATATCTCAAAAGCTCTGAAATCCTGGGGCAGTGTCCTCGCAGAAGGCTATGTGATCTGACAAGATAAAACCGACAAACACTTAGACTCTAGTTCTTTAGTTCCTTCCCCTTCCACCCTTGCCGACACCTCCACGCATCGGCCTCCTACCCTCACCCAAGTTTCTCCTGTCGTTACCACCGCGACCACCGCCGCGAGGACCACCCCGGCCAGGGCCACCTCTCCTGTCACCGCCACCACCACGTCCACGGCCATTACCACCGCCGCCGCGTCCACCGCCGAAGCCGCGGCCACCGCCACGACCACCACCACGGCCACCAGAGCGCATGTTCTGCTTGATCTCCTTGGCTGTGTTGTCGTCGATGTCCATACCATCATCCTCGTCATCGCTGTCATCGTTCTTCCTGCCCTTGCTGGAGAACTTGAGCTTGCCGCGGAGACCCCTCTTGGGCGCATCCTTGCCCTTGAGAGCGGCCACATAGGCACCGACACCGTCCTCGTCGTCGTTGTCGCCACCCTTGGGCGCGTCGACCTCCATCATGTCGCCGTCCTCGCCCAATATGAGCTTTCCATCCAGATCCGTCTTGGCCTTGGACTTGGCGGTGTGCCTCTTGAGCTTGGTTGGCTTGGTGGACGAGATGTTGGCGAGGGCGTTGCGGTCGAGCAGATCCAGAGGCTCGTTCTCGTCCTCCAGAATGTACGTGTTGCCGCCCTTCTGCTGTGCCTGTCCCCCCTTCTTGCTGCGCTTGCCGGTCATCTCGGCATCCGAATCGTCGGACGCCTCCGACTCGTTGTCGTCGTCGCTGCTGTAAAGGGCGTGGTCGTACTCGCTCTCAAAGCGGCTGGCCTTCCTGCCGCTGGTCTCGTCGTCCGAACCCTCGCCAGCCTCCTTGTTGGCATCCTTTCTCCTCTTCGCGCGCTCCTTGGTCTTGCGGATGTTGACAATCAACTTCCTGTCGTCCTCGGGGCAGTACTTGCTGACGGCCTCAAAGCCAAAGCGACGGATCATGCGCTCGATGATGTGCTTGACCTTGGAACGGAAGTGACCCTTGTGCTCGTGACTCCAAACCATGACGTTGGGAATGAGTGTTGGGAGACGGGGGGTCATCATGTCGGTAGGCAAGCTGATGATGCACACCTTGACGAAGCCAAGAACGCTCTTCACGATCTCGCGGTTGTTGGAGGTAAGGAAGAGGTCCATGGTCTGGACAAGGTCGGACAAGGTCTCCTTGCTGACGGTCTCACGGAACTCGTAGAGAATACGGGTAATGGCAGTGATGGAGGCAGAGATCATGTGAGGGGTACTTCCAGCCAAACCAGCACTGACCATGGTGAAGAACTCCTCTATAGAGGCGGTAGCCGCAGGAGCATCCGCAGGCATGTGGGGGACCTTGCTGTTGTCGATCACGGAGCCCTGAGCAAGAACCATCTTCTGGCCCAGGAGAACCAAGAGGTCGAAGGCGGTAGTGCGGGCCTTCTCGTTGTGCTCCTTGCAGCCAATGACGACCTCGGAGAGAATGGAAGGAATGAAGTGCAGGGAGTCGTTGGGGATGAAGTGGATCAGAGCAGCAATGGCAGCAAGACGCTCTCTCCTGGCAGGCGCCGACACCTTCTCGGCGCTAGAGAGGAACAGTTTCTGGAGCTCACCGTGTCTCTCCTCGAGGGCGGCCTTACCGCTGGGAGAGTCAGCCAAGCGGGGAATGAGCTTGTAAGCCTTCTTCTGCAGTTGCGGGTCATCATCCTTGAAAACGACAACGGAAGCAATCTTGAAGAGGGCCTCGAAGCTGTCGCGGGGAAGGTAGATGGACATCGTAACGACCAGATCCATAAGGGTGTGAGCAGCAGAGGGCATGTGGTCGGCCTTCTGCTGTTGTTGGGGCTTCTTCTCAACGACCTCCTGGAGGGCCTCGGCAAGCTTCTCGCACACCATGTTAAAAGTCTCCGTAAGACGAGCAGGGGGGATGATGCTGAGGTAGGCGTTGATAGTCTGAAGGACAGGGCCGCGCTTCTGGGGAAGAGTGGTGCTGTAGACGTTGAAGAGGACGGCAAGGAAATCGGCCGCAAAGGTGGTTCCGAGGTACTCCAAGTTCTTCTGGGCCTGCTCCTTGCTGACTCTGCCGAGGAGGATCAGGTCATCGACCTCGTCGGAGGTGGCGATGGCCTGGTTAGACTCGACGACAGTTCTGAGGGCACGGCAGATATCCAAGCGAAGGTCGACCTGCTCGTACAAAAGGGTGGTCAACATCTCGGCGAAGCCAGTGTCGAAAGCCTCAGTAAGATCGAGGGGAAGGTCGCAGTAGCCGGGAAGAATGGACCAGATTTGCTGAACAACGGTCTCGAAGATCTTGATGTGAATGTTCTTCTCTCCCTGGTGCTCAATGACACGCTGGAACATGGTAGCGCTGAGAGGAACCAATTCGCTCTTGAAGTGGGCAAGGTTGGTGTTGGAGGTGTAGTCGCGGAGAAGAGGAAGCATCCAAGCTCTGCCAGGCTGACCCTTGACGGGCTTCGCGAGGTTGAGAGGAAGGACGTTCAGGACCGCCTCAGGACCCATTGCGCGAATCGCCTTGCCAAGGACCTCGTCGGCTTCTTGCTTTCCAGCGAAAGAATCGTTGCCGCGCATTTCGCCGATGCTCTTGACGACGGAAAGGAGGTAAGGGTTAGCCTGCCACCGAAAGGCATCGAACATGGCACCAAGAACGTTGAAAGTCTCCATCCAGGCGGCCTGGTACTGAACAGTGAGAAGGCCCTCGACGACCTTGACTAGTTGCTGAATAACCTTCTCGTCGAAGATTGAAGGCTCAAGAATGGCCTCTTTGGGAACGCAGTTGGCCAAGAAAGAAACCAAGCACTCGGAGGCGGAAACACGAATGTTTTTGTGCTGAGACTCAAGGTATCCGGAGACCAGAGTGAAAGGCTCGACCAGCTCCTGGAAGGTCTCGGCGGGCGAAATCTGACCGGCGACATCGTAGGCTCTCGACAGAATGGCGATCCAGGGAGGGAGGAGCTGAGTGTCGTTGGGCGCGGGACGGAGCTCCCTGATGATCTCGAGCAAACGGGGAAGCTTGGAGGAGGCGACCTCGTCGGCGGCCATGCCCTCAAACATCATCTCGAAGATCTCGAAAACAGCCATGCTCATGTGCTCGTTGCCAGTCCGGGCAATGCTGAGGAGAAGCTCGCACAGCGACTCAATGTTCTTGCTGGGCCAGCCACCGCTTCCGGAGGCGACGGCCTTGACGAGTTGCAAGGCGTGGATGAGCTCGGGATCGTGGGTAGAGTCGGCAGTCTTCTTCTCCTTCCTCTGGGCGGCAGCCTTCTCGGCGACAAGACGGAGACTCTGCATGGCGGTCTCGGCGCACATGGGGGCGACAGGATGATCGAGAGAAGGGCTCGGGGGAGGGTTCTTCAAGATGTTCCTAAGGGCTTCCTGGGCTCTCTTGCGGACCTTGGGACGAGGGTCAAGGGCAAGGGCGAGGAGGCCGGCAACAGCCCGGCGGGGGCCGATCTGGGCGGTACCAAGCTCCCATTGTGTCGCATCTTGAGCAAGGAGCAAGCTCTCGAGAGAGCCAATCGAGGCCCTCATAAGGGGAGCGTCGGCATCGGGGAGGGATAGTACTGGCGCTAGGATGGTGATGATCTGGGTGAACTTGGCCTGGAGAAGAGGCTTCGGGGCGAACGGGGTGACGACATCGAGGAGGTAGACAACGGGGGTCGCGAGGTTCTCGTTGTTGAGTAGACTGAGGAGGGCGGCGAAGTAAGCGGTAGGAGTTGCTGGTGTGTTGCGCTCCTTGAAGGTGGCCTCGATAGCCTCGAGGACACTGGCAGTCTGAGACTACGGTCAGGGTCCATGTCCACAATGGAGAAGGGCGGCGACAGGGCAGTGCAATAGCAGGCTCGGGGGAGCATGGGAGTAGTGGAAAAGAAGAAGATAAAGTCGAAGATGGAGAGATGAATGATGAGTTTGACTTACTTGTTTCTGGCTCTGGAGATTCGGAGACCGAATCTTGTCCAGTTTCTCCTGCAAAGACGGAGAAGAAGCCATCTTGAAATGTGATGGAATGGCGCTGGAGTGGGACAATGCAAGCCGCTTCGCAGTGCTGAGATGCCATGAGTTCAGAAAAGTTAGAAAAGTTGTCGCTTATCGGCGCGCACGCTCCACCCGTGTCATTGATAAGGGTCATGACGCTAGTCCATAACCAATCTCCGAGTGCAACTCCAGGGTTAAGTATGGCATGTCACTTCACATGCATGGCTTGGGCAGCCGTCAAGGTTACCACAAACTGAGTACCTATCGATGTTGGATTGTATGAATGCCCCATACCAACTAGAAACAAAGTCTCTATTACTTTAAGCCTATTTCATTCCAAGACCGCCAAAGTCTTTCCGTCTTCTTCAACAAAATCAACAGACTGTCGATGACCGTAATAATGATATGATGGTTCATCCCCTTCCCAACCCGAAAACGCCGATACGAAAGCAGAGAAAACCAGGAATCGATATATGGCTGTATATCATATGTTCATCCACAACCCCTCTATGAGAACTCGTTGTCCGCCTCCTCAAAATTGTTCTTGATGTGGAGGAGAACGGCCGCCTTCCAGTCATCGAGCCGGCTCATCTTATCGTACGCAGCCAGCTTGTCCTGGAACATCTCGAGGTTGTTGTTGGAGGCAGCTTCCAACAGGTCGACCAGGAGCTGGTATTCGCGCTGGCCGCCAAATGATGGGTCCTTCTCGGCGTACTTGGCGATGTTGCGCTGGGCCGTGACCATATCCTTGGTCGCCAAGGAGCAGAGACCGGCCTTGAGGAAGTACTCCTTGACCGAATACCTCATCAGGTTGTTGCCGAGCGATGCGTCCGCGACCTTTTCGAACTTCTCAATTGCGCCGAAGTAGTCGCCCGCAAGGGCAGAGAGATCGGCTACCTTGAGCCACAGCTTGTTCGCAAGACTATCCACAACCGGGTTAGAAGAGCCCAAGAAGACAACTCGTCGGACCTGTCGTATTGCGCAAAAGCCATGGGGAATGGGAACACTTACGCGACAGCACCGTCGTTCTCATACCACTCAGCCGCGGTTGTGTAGGCTTTGATAGCCTCAGGCTTGTTGTCCAGCTCGTTCTCGTAGACCTCGGCCTGGTTTTCTTTGTGCGACGCAGCTCTCCGGAAGTTGCCCGCCATCGTGTATTGCTTGATGGCGGCCTCGACACAGCGCACGGCGCTATCGGGTGCATCTTTCCTGTAGACCTTGAAGGCGTCCAACATGGCGTTCGCCGCATCGTTGGGCTCCTTCAACTTTTCAGTGAAAATCTTGGCAGCTTCCTCGAAACACTTGCCGGCCTCCTTGTCTGGAATAGTTTGGCAGATGGTCAGAACTTGTCGCCAGCTTCATATTGCGCCCAAAAGCGCATCGTGAATGGATATGATGGTTCGCGATAAAACGTACTCGACTTTTGCAACCTGTAGGCATTGGCCGCTTGAACATATTGATCCGCCGCATTTTGGTACTTGTCTTCCTTGTTCGAGAAAAGGCCCCAGCCCTTAGAGGCGCTCGCGAGAGTCTTCTCGGCCTACTTGTGTGCATACGGCATCAGCAAGACGTCCATTTGTCGCCAAGTTGCCAGAAGGCGCAAGGAGGGGCAGGTTTCAAACCTCTTGTTGAAGTACGCGCGGATCGACGGCCATGGTGGGCAAGTGTTGGTGTAGATGGGTATATATCGATGTGCAAGTAACGTAGGTTGTTGTTACGATTCGGTATATGAAGCCGGATGATAAGTATCTCCAAAGTTTTGAAATAAGCGCGCTCGGAAGAAGCTGAGGTGTTCTGGTCGGGATGGTGTCGTGTTCGTGGATGCAGGAGATGTGTTTCGTTGTCTCCCGGGGTATGCGGGATGGGATTGGGGGGTTGGCTGGTATGGATGGGGGGGGATGACTTTTAGCGGGCTGTGATCGCTGCTTGAGCAGCTTGACGCCTGAACGGGTTCCCTGCGAGGCTTGTGGGGTAACAGTGGGAAGTGGACCACTAACATGTGTGATACAGGGGTCAGCTATGACGCCCAACAGGAAAAGGTACTTCGCAAAAGTCGCTTCTTTCATCTGACAACTCGCTCAACCTCAGAAATCGCGACTTTTACTTACAGAGCCTCATCTGAACCGTCTCACAATCAGAGTCTTCCTAAGCCGCACCATATATTCGAAACTTCACGCCCGCCAAGTCAAGGGTTTATTTTCCATTCATCTACCTCCACCACCACACTGTATAGAGACATTTTCTTCCCGTCTTCTCAAGAAGCCAACATGACAACAAAACCCCTCTTCTGCCGCGCGGCGGCTCGCACGACAGCCACAGCCACAACCCCCATGTCAACACGCTTAGCGTGCTCCCTCTCCCGGTCATCTCGATCTTTCACAACCGAAACCTTCCCCCAATCCACCGCCCGCGGCGGCTCCTCCAAACTCTCTTCACCACCACCTCAAATCGACCCATCATTTCTCTTGTCAACACCAACTTGGTCTGTCCGCTCTCTTCTCCCACCATCGACATCATCAACAACCTCTTCAACCTCTTCAACAACACAGCCAGAAGAAACCGAAATAACACTCCAAACACTCACCCACCTCTCACGCCTCTCCGCCCTCCCTCCTCCTTCAGATCCCGCTTCCACCTCCCGCCTCCTCTCAGCTCTGCACTCCCACCTGCACTTCGTGCGCTCGATCCAATCGGTCGACACCACGGATCCTTCGGACCCTTCAAGGGAGCTGGCGCCGCTGAGCTCGGTTCGGGATGAGTCGCCGGAGGGGATGGCGGAGATCAGAATTGATCTGAAGACGCTTGAGTGGGCGCTGGCGGAGGAGCATATTGTGGGTCATTGCCGACGACCGAGAAGGAGAAAAACGGAAGAGATGAAAGAGAAGAAGAAGAATGAGGTTGAGGATTGGGATGTTTTGGGATGTGCGGAGCAGAAGGTGGGGAGATACTTTGTGGTTAGGAGTGGGAAGAAGTCAGAGTAGAATGATAGGGGATGAGCGGCTGAAGTGGCATCAAGGGTAGAGGAGTGTGGTCTGCTAAGCTGACTGACGTCGAGAGACTGCAAAACCTGGAAGGGCGGAATAGATGGACAAAACGTCACGGCTTGAAAAAGGTACCAGTCAGGGTGTCTGGAACCAGATTAAATACCCGTCTCGCCGAGCGACACGAGTTTAATCTTCCCACGTGTATTCATGGGACCAATCACTCAAGGAGCAACTATGCTGCTGCTGTTAAAGCGACACACTGCAATATTTGTTTCCTGTATCATACTAAGTGTGTCCTACCCAGATGACCTAAACCGATCGCCAGAGATTACTCTGGTATAGCAAGCTAACTGAACTGAAGCTAATCCTACAATTATTTAGATAACGTGCGAATTTCTGTCTCATTCTCATGAGCCCTGCATTGTAACACCCCCCTTATCGTTGCCATAACATAATAATTAGCAGGAGCTTAGGTCCCAAAAAGCAAAGCCGAAGTTAGACGTTCACCAATCCTCCCCCATGACGAGTCGAATGCCGCGTTTACCTCTTGTTCTTCTTCCTCATCCGGGTCCTGATAATACCCGGATCGTTCTTGGCAGCATCCTTGGCTTTATCAATAAACACAATTCCACGCTCGACGGCGTCCCGCTTCTTCTCGCGCTCTCGCACCCTTTCTTCGGCGGCTACCATGGCTGCCTCGTCGCGGCTGACCTGCTCATGGTTGATGTCCTCCCAGTTGATGTGCTTTAGGATGCTCCCGGCGAGGTATTGGTATCGGAGATGTCCACTGACCTTAGCAGAGACATCAACATTCTCGACACCGTCAATACCCTCGATCCGTTGCAAACCTGCGACGCCAAACTGGATGCTGCTGGTTCGATACAAGAACCCTAGCAAGTAGTCGTTCTCCGAGAATACGTTGACAAGTCGGCCAGAGACTACGCTCCTCATGGTACACCAGACACGGGCTTCCGAGGGCGCCGGCGTACCCATCATGACGGCGTTCTCGACGAGACCGAAAGCTCTGCGCTCAGCTAGGACCATCAGACAGACATAGATTGCACGGGCGCCGAGACTGTAGCCGATTAGCGTCACTCCGCGCTCTCCGTGAGCTTTGTTCATGATGGCGTCGGCGAGAAGAGCACCGGCCTTGTCAGCGCGGACCATGCCGACGCTCCAGGGGTTGTCGATAATCTTGTTGATCTTGAGCAAGCCGAGCGGCCAAAGGGATTCCGTCATGCTGGTGAAAACTGGACCATGTTTGTTAGCGCGTCTCGAAAGGTCACACTTTGGGATATTGGAAGGAGGCTCACTGGTCCGAGCAATGATTTCCTTCTTTGCCATGGACCACGCCGAGCTCCTTACGACAGTCTCCAAAGCGGTACCCATCTTCGACAGCGAGTCCACTTCCCAACGCACAGCGTATACCTCGTTCGCCTGTCCCAAAGCCCGCCAGGGGTTAGTGACGTCCGACTCGTCGGCCAGCCATCCACTAATGGTCAGCACAACTCGAAGACGACGAGCATCTGGCTGGATTTTGCCAATTTCGCCATCTTGGTCAATCGAGCCGCGCAGGGGAATAAAGGCGAAGTCCTGGATCTCCTTGGTGTACTGCTCCATCAACTTGATCGAAGTTCTGGCATTGTAGATACCGAGCAGAGCACCAACAACAAAAGCGCTCTCGCCCATCGAACCCAAAATGCCGGCAGAAGCAGTAGGCCCAAGCCCGAAACCCCCATTGATGGATCCGATTCCCGCAGCCACAAGGGGCGGAGCAAGATGGCCAGGTATTCCAAAGCTGCTAGTCCCAGCCATACATGCCAGTCCGTGTCTCCATCTCCTGGTTGGCTTACCAGCGCACTCCTCGATTCTCTTCTGCATCAGCTCCTCTGGATTGATGTCCTTGGCCATCCAGGCAATGGCCTTGACAACACGAACCTCATCATCAACGAGGACGCGGAGAGGAAGGTTCAGCGAGGAGGTGATATGGAGCATGAGCACCCGAGTATATGCGCTGTAATGCTCAAGAGACAGCAAGAGGAGCAACAGAGCGTGGAGCACCAGGAGTCTCTTTTCTAAGGGCCAGTAGCAGAGTGTCGTCGGGAGGGGTGGGTAGAGTTGCGTTAGGAAGTGGTCAGGCTCAATACTGGACGCTGTAACTCCTGTCAAGGTATTAGCTGCTGCCACACTATAGAGGTATATAAGACTGGACTGGGTGGAGTAAGTACTCACCATTAGGCCTGTTCCTGCCTCGCCTGTTGTTGGGCGCCGTGGAGTTGAAGTTGGCATCTCCAGTCCGCTTGACAGAAATGTCACCCACTCTCTTATGCACCGCTGTCTGCCATTTCTTGAAGTGCAGCATGGCTTCCTTTTTCAGCTCCTGAAGGTAGGGTCCAATTGTCTTGTCATTCTCCTGTTCAGGGGCGCGTTGGATATTCAGATTAGAAGGATTAGCTGGCTGCAGTGCAGCACCTGTAATGGGCTTGTTGTCTCGAGGCAAGTTTCCATTTTCCTTTTGGGCCCTCGAGGTCTTACCCTTGGTGCGCTTCTTGGTGTTCTGGGGTTGCGTCTCCACGGGAGGGGGTGGCTTGGTGATGCTGAAATCACGTAAATGGGCCGGAAGTCCGCTCCAGAACTTGTTACGCACCGGGGGAGTGTCATCGACCAGGCCGGCTGAGTCGTAAACATGGGTAAAGTTCTTTTGCATAACATCGGTAGTTCGGGTAACGAGTGAGGTCAAGTCGTTCTTCTCCTGAGGCGACAGGATAGCGCTGAAGTCAGCCTCCCGCTTCGGGGGAACATGTCTGGGTCTGCCGCCGGGGGCATATCGGCGTTGTTGCTGTCGTCGGAAGCCGTGTGGGAGAGGGTTGGTGAGGTTGGTGATGCTGCTTCGGCGGCATCCTTGGGAGAAGGCAAGCCGGGAGGGATTGGGTTACAAGTCTTGAGGCCCAAGGCCTTTGAAGGGCGCACCGCTGGTGCGGGAGCATCCTTGAGCGCCGCCATGATCAATTCAGGAAGGCGTCAAAAGCATTGATTGCTCCTTCTCTTGTTGTTGCTGACACCCCAGTCGCTACCGCGGAGTGGATGGGTTACAATAGTGGGCAATTGCGGTGGCCAATTCGTACAGCGCAGCAAGTGCTTGTAGCGGCGCTATGGCGCGGAGACGGAGGGTATGAGTGTACTGCTTCGTCAGGATGGAGTGTGCGTAATGGCAATGAATTGGAAGGAGTGAGCAATAGGTGACTTCCAGGTGAGTCTGGAATTGAGATCCAATCGATTGGGTTGGTCGGTCGTGCAGATCTTGTGACAGGTGGCTTCCCAAACTGGTGAGTTCGCTCTCAGATTATGCTTTCCCGCTAGGAAAGATAGAGGGAAAGAGCGATGGTCATTCTGTCTCTGGATTTGTTTGCTGTATCGGAGGGCAGGCACCGGAGGGCAGGCACCGGACTGGCAGTTGTACTGCGGTACCACGATGCTGGTTGCTGAGGTCGACCTTGACGTCACAGGGGCCAGCCAGACTGTCACGGGGCCACGAATGAGTGTCGTTGCTGCGGTTTTTAAGCTGGAGAGTCCAGGCACAGGGTATGGCGAATGTCCCAGGCCGAAGTCGCGATTATTAGGACTAGCGAATGCGGTCGCGCCAGGCGGTGTGGAGGGAAAACAGATGGTGGAAGGAAGAAAGGTCGAGAGGTCGGGTGTGGTTGTGGATTAAGTGAAATCAAGTACGGTATGGGAAAGGGTCCTGGTCTCAAACCGGGGGCGGGGATGCAAGGTGGGTGGTTGCAGAAGGGGATATACAGATATCCGTTGGTCGGGAAGGATGCGGAAGCTGGGGATCGTGAACGTGGACGGGTTGAGAGAAAGAGAAAGACAGTCCACACACTCAGTCAGTGAAGGGCAGTCCAGGTGAATGGCAGGCAAGAGCAGGGACCCGGTGGCAGCATGGAGGAGAGGTGAAGGGTTTACGGGAGAGCCGATTGCCGGAAGCTTTCCACTTGCCAACAGAAAAAGGACGGCAATGAGGACCAGTGATGTTTGGCAAGCATCGAACGTTGTGCAACGCGGGGTGTTTGGTGGTGTTTGGTGATGTTGGTCTTCTGAGGCAACACAACATCCAAAAGAGGTTCACAAGCTCAAGGATCACGGATATAAGATGCTTCCATTGTGCTGCCACGCCAGCTGCTCAACACGAACATCCCAAGTGGCATCAGTGGGATGAAGGGGTACGCAAGCGTCGCAAGGTCGACTTTAGGCTGCCATTGGCTGGACCGGCACTACTTTCTGTCGTTGTTGACTTGATAGAACACACAAGACTGGCCGCTTGATGGAACGAGGCAACCCGTTTGCCGCGGTGACGACTAACTAAGCCAGATGTGAAAGATATAAAAAGGATGTTGAAGAACATGTGCTACCCTTTGCTACGGCCTCAAACATCTCAATGTCCAAACCTCCCATGCTCACTCATTCTTTGACATGTAAACAGACGCCAGTTCCCGAACACCAACGGAAAACTTTGATGGTATAGCACGCACGTGGAAAGGATATACAATCTAACCCTGGTTTGTTTGTTAGCTTGGTACCAAAAAGCGCCCATTTCCTCTCTTGAGCCATTCGAAGTTGAGAAGCGTTTAGGCATCGAGCGGAAGGGCGCCGAAGGGGACGGCTTTCTTATGCTTATCGGTCTCTGAGGAGCTTTAGAGGGACGGACAGAAGCAGAAGAGAGGCTTTCGTGGCGTTCTAAGCCCTGATTATTGTGAATTGCTTCAAACGAAAACCCTCAGAAGGCCGATGAGAGCTCCAAAACCCCCTGGTTTAACCCCGGCTAGAAGTATCGAACTAATAAACAAACCAGTATTGTATTGTACTATGGATAGCTTGATATCCAACAAACCGTTTTGTTTATTTGTAGTGGTCCCTTCCCGATAACACAATGAGGCTCAATTCAGGGTGCCGTTGGAACTACATTTTGTATGGTTCAGGGTTAAAGCAGCGATCTACCATCAGGGTTGAGAGAGAACCGAACGTTGCGGACGCTTGCGCTTGAGCTGCCAGGGCCCCCTGTCAATCCTGCCTCTCCGGCTTCCTTCCCGCAGGCGATCTTCGCCCCACATTTGATTGGCTGCCCTGCATTGTCTGCTCCAATCTGTTGGTCTTGGCGGAAGGAATGTGGAAGATGGAATGACGAAGGAACGTGGGGAAAAAGGCGCCAAAACCGAAAACCTTCAGCGGTAGCGATCTCTCCGTCATCATAGGTTGCTCTAACGACCATCAACGATACACACACCGCGGCGTGTTAACGAGTACTATCTTCCCTACATTCTCCTCCGTCCTCAACCTACCTATCCACTGTCTAGAAGGTACCATACCCTATTCTCCCAACCAATACCCATTGCGCGACACACACAGGCCCAGGGAGACGGGCCGAGAGCTGTCAGATCGAGATGACAGCCGGAGGAACAACAGCCTGGAACCCACCCCGCGGCAAGAGTCCGGTCGCATAAAAAAGTTCTGGTTCTTGCCAGGCACACAGGCACACTCCTCGTCAGCCAGCGACGATCACCAAGTTTCCAAAGACTCAGACCGCAAATTGTTGTCGCATGACCGGATCATATTCATACGACGATCACCTAACTCCTTTCTCAGACAGATCACACCACCTTTAAGCACCCTCGAAACCGTGCCTTTGTCGAAAAGGAAGCGCTGTCCGGAACCTCTCTCTTCTCAACATCAACCTCTGCGGCTACCCTACCTACGAACGAGACACCTTTCCGGAGCACACACATCTTACCGAGAGAAACAATCCCCATACACCAAACACATACACAAATCACACACACACACACAATCACCATGGCCTCCATCGCCCACCGACAAGCGCAGCCAGCGCAACCATCCGCCAGTCAAACTGCCGCCTCGACCCAAACTCAAACCGAGACCTCTGCCCCGGCCATCTTGCGACTACGCGGCGCACACTCGAACGGGCGATCAGTACAATGGCGTAGCGATGTCGTTGACAACGAAGGTCTCGGGAGAAAGAAGTCCAAAGGTTTTTTTTTTCTCCCTCTCACAACAATAATCCTAAAAAACTTCTGCTGACAATCCGCTCCAAAAAGTCTGCTGCATCTACCACCGACCAAAAGGCGTAGACGAGTCTAGCGACGATTCTTCCTCCTCTTCATCTTCCGACTCGGACTCGGACTCGGAACCCGACCAAGACAAACGAATCACATCTGGCGGCGGTGGAGGTGGTGGCAGTGGTGGTAGGCGATCTCATAACCATAGCCACGATCATGGGGAAGGCGGCTGCAGCCATGACCATGGACGCGGGAGGAAGCACGGCGGTGACAAGGGGAATAAGAGGGAAAGGAGGCCAAGTCCCAATGCGTATGAGAAGATGCCAAAGTATAAACCCAAGGATGGAGGAGGGGCTGGGCCTTCGGGTTCAGCACCACAGGGGTCGGGAGGGAGTAAATAAAGGAGAGATGGTTCTTGGAGTATTGAATTTGGAGAAAAATGATGGTTTGGAGAAGGGAGCACGATACACGGCTCCTTATGTGGCTTATAGGCGAATATGTTAGATACCAAGGGGCGGGAGAACGTTTTCACAGATGCTGGTTTTGCTTCGATCTTGGTTATGGGAATGTTACCATTTGATTACGCGTTCATGTTCAAGAGGCTTGGACTTCGCCAGTGCAAATAGCGGTTGATATACACACAGGTATCCCATCATCATGGTCTCAGAAATTGAGTGCATTCAACACTGCACAACCTTTGCTATCTCCGTTCTAATCACACTTTGCCCATAGATACCGTGACAAAGATCATTCTTCCGTGACATATACCGACCATACAGAGAGTCTAGCCCATGTAAAAGAAACCATCCAGACCTTTTATTTTTGGTTCACAGCGCCAGACGCCACTCAACGTTATCCCACTAGTGCAACAGCCAAGTCTGGGTTTGCTCCTTCTCACCCTCAGCAGCCCACTTGACCCTCAAGTTCAGTCCACGCTCGTGGTTCTCGGCCGTGATGTACTCGATCTCGCCCGCAATCTTCTTGCCGGGGGCCGGCTTCGTCTCCTTGACCTTGTTCTTGTCCAAAAGCATGAGACCCTGTCTCCAGTGGGTAGGCTCACCAAAGGGACCGGTAGTGAACGCAACGCGGGCGTCCCTGTCGCCGCCCTTGCCGGCCGTCTCGTCCACCCACTCCTGCGCCTTGGTGTCGAGCTTGATGGACTCGTCGACGCGGTCGCGCGCAAAAAAGACGTCCCACCAGACCAGGAAGCCGTCGTGGCTTTCGGCCTTGTCGGAGAAGGCGCTCTGCCACTTGGCCGTGAAGGTCAGGTCCTCGACCTTGACGGTGTGGAAGTCGAGCAAGCCGAACGAGGCTGGGGTGCCGCAGACGGTCTCGGCGGGGCGCACCTCCATCCGGCAGTCCTCGTAGATGCCCTTTTGCATCACCTTCATGTCGAAGCCGTACACGTCGCGCCAGAAGTCGACGTACTCGGCAATGTACTCCTGCTCAGAGACGGGCGCGATCCACATGTTGCCGTGGCTGGGGACCAAAAGACCGTTGGGCGCGAGGTACTTGTCGCGGGCCCAGAGGACGGAGTTGAGCATGGCCTCGTACAGCAGGCAGTAGCCCATCCACTCGGACACGATGATGTCGACCTTGTCGACGGGTAGGACCACCTCCTCGATGCGGCCCTTGAGGGTGACGATCTGATCAGACAAACCGTTGGCGTAGATGTTCTCGCGCGCCTTGTCGATGATTTCCGAGCGGTCGACGGCGATGACCTGCTTCGCGCCCGCCTTGGCGCAGAACATGGACAGGATACCGGTACCGCATCCGATGTCGAGCACCACCTTGCCGGCGAAGAGGTCCTTGTTCTGGTAGATGAAGTCGCGGTAGGCTTCGGTGCGGACCGTGTCCTTGAGCATGGTCTCGTGGATGTCGTTGTGCGCGTACGACTCGAAGTAGTAGTCGGAAGCACCCTCCTGAGCGGCAGGACCTTCGGGAGCCGGGCCGGAAGGCTTCTCGGGAGCAGCAGCGGCCTTGCCCTTGGCGGCGGCGTCCTTGTCGTCGTCGTCGGCTTGCCAGCGCTGGTCGAGAGTCTGCTGGACAGCAAGGCGGTAGTTGGAGAACTGCCTAGACAGCTGCTCAAGCTGAGCCTGAAGCTCGGCGTTCTTCTGGATCAACTCGTCCACAGCAGGCGCATCCGCGCTCTTCTCGGTGCCGGCAGCAGTAGCAGCCTCAGCACCGCTGGACTCGGGAAGATCATCAAGGCAGAGAATCAAGGCGTCGTCATCAAGGACAGGCTTGAGGTAACGGTCATCCTCAAGATCTGCGGCAGTGATCTCAGCAGGAAGAGCGGCACCTTCGTGAACCTTGGAACGGACTAAGCTTTTTTGTCAGTAACCCGGACTTTTAAGTTATGAGATTTGTGAGATATACTAAAGTTGATGAGCTTGATCAAGCCATAAAAGTCCAAGTTGAGACGGTCGCGAATGGCAAGAAAATCAAGACCCTTGTCCTTGCAGTAGTTCAGCATGGACGCAACATCGGGGAAGACTTGATCGTCGAGCAGGGAGATGATGGCGGGGGCCTCCTCCTGCTCCTCTTCCTGGTCGAGCCACTCATCCTCGTCACCGGAGGAAGAGGAGGCATCAGAGCCGGAGTCAGAGCCGGAGCTGTAGTTGTCACGACGGGGTTCGGACTGAGCCGCCGAGGACGAAGCTTGAGCAGCCATGATGGGTGGGTTTTGGTCCTAAAATTCTTGAATTTGACCAGATATGTGAGGAAATGAAAACAGTCAAGACCACAAGTCAGAAAAAATGTGGATTCTTGAATGTTTTGTTGTTGAGTTGTTGGTGCCTGGTCGTCAAGGTGCGCCGGCTTTGAAAAAAAAATCAGAAATTTCCACTTCTGTAAATTGGTAGTGTAGAGCAATACCTCGTTAGGTTGGTTGCAGTTACAGCGTCCAAAATTGCGGGGAAGCGCATGCCGATAACGAACACTTGTTTGCAACTTACCTGAAAAGGTATTTTTGTCCTTATTTGATAAATATTTACAGAAGTTTACATTCTATTCTTTTTCACTTTACATATGAATGCTCTGCTAGGTAGTGAAAAAGTAGTGTAGTTAATGCCACAGGGGTCGAACTTCGCTATGGTTGTCAGCAGGATCGGATCGTTCTCCCACACCAACCCCAAAAGCAGACCCCTTTTCCAGCTTGGATCCATCTATCATGACAACCAGTTTTCGAGAAGAGGATACGAGAAGCGATTTGATGGTCCAATGCACCCTTCATATTGATGTTGTATTTATAGCGACAATATACAGTAACGCCCAGCATCCACATGGCTCTATCTGCTCTCGTTGCTTCCGATCCTTATCGTCGTGTCTCCAAACTGTATATCCAACAACGCCGGTGACTCCTATACTTAACCCGTTTGAATAACCCAGTACGCAACATCCAACAATCAATCATGAAAGAAAAAAAGAGAAATCAGACCCAATGATAAAAAACCTCGCCGGACAATGCAACCCTCAAATTCATGGAACTGGGCAAGCAAATCCGTCCTGAATCCAAATCCAAATCCATACATCCGCATACCTTGCTTACAGCCGGACACTAGCCCCTATTCCCCTTCCGATGTACCACATCGTCTCCTTCCAGGACCCAATCCTCACTCTAACAGTTGCCTTCGCGTCAAGCCTCAGCTTACCGCCAAGTGCCTCCTTCAGTTTATCTCGCCCGACTGAGTCCAGAGACCAGTCAACCGGCAACCTGGGCGTGGTGGACAACCCTGGAGGACAGCCAAACGGCGAGTCATACTTAATCCGACCAATCTCCTCCGTATGGTTGTACAGCGCCGTGGCATTGATGTGCTCTATATAGATCGTGTTTCGTGTAAAGGGCGAGGCTAAGGTGAATGTTGCCGTGGAAGAGAAAATGTGAAAGGTCGCGCCTCGGATAAAGTGAGGAGCTGTGCCATTGGTGCTGCCATTCCCACCATCGCGTCGTCCACCCTCGTTGTCGCCGGGCACGTTAAGCCTCGGGACTGGGAGTGTGAAGTTAAATTTTGACAGCGCCTTGCCCAGTTCCGGCTTTGATGGGATAGTTCCCGGATGTGTCCTGAACGTTACGGTAGTGTTGTAACCGGATATATATTGAGAAATCAAGTCTCGCCCGATTTGCCTGCCATCCTCTCCGTCCAAGGATGGCCTCCAAACTGCTGTTACTTTTAGATTGGTGTTGTTGCCACGCTTGATACTGAGTTTCTTTGCGCGTGCCTCGCCAAGAACGGTTTCGTTGTTTAGGATGTGTATGCTAATCCAAGGTATATAGGCCGCATAAGGTGTAGGGTTGGTCACATTGACTGACGCCTGAAGGGTGATCGAGACAGGGCTAGTGTCGACGACTTCCAGGTTTCCAACTTGAGGCTGCATTGAACCAAGAAGATCCTTTCCGAGAGCTAGTGAGGGCGCGAGATGTCAGTTTCTGCAATATTCCATGAGAGTATATATGAACGACTAGCGGACAACCTCGACAAAAGAAGCTTAACCACCAGCAATAACAAGGTAACTGACAGAATATCATTGAAGAAGAGACGGACGTTTGAGCGGAATTCTGCCCTCCGCGGGGACACCCTTCACTATAAATTCTCCAAGAATCGTATGTACGCCAACGTCGACAAGAGCGCTTATGTCGAGGATGACGTTGACGTCACCGAAAAGGAGGGCCGAAATAACTTCGGTCAGGACATCGTCGTCGGTAACTTTGAGCGGTGTATCATGAACGCGCGATGTAATCTCAATCAGGTTTTCTTCTCCAGGGCCGCCTTCGATTTGAATGGAGCTGGCTTTCTCATCGATTTCCAATTCGCCAAGCTTGCTTGAGTGGTAAAACACATCCGCCTTTGCTTGGACACGGGACACATTCAAGCTGATATTCAGTTCGGATGGAAGGGCTGCCAAGGCAACAATAGTGCCGGACACTTTGGGGTTCGAATCAGGGTCATCTGGATCTGCCAACGGGTCTGGCAACGAGAATGACACGTCCGTCAAAGAGAAGTTTCGAATCAAATCGTCGAAGGATTGCTCCGGGAGAGGTACAGGGACCGTGACACTAGACATAATGTCCCCAATCCAACCCGGGGCATCTCCACCTTGGTCTCTCTGACCTCGTACAAGAACGGATGTAGGCTGACCCGCAAGGTACGCCTCAAAGAGCTTGTCCAACGGCGACATGGTTCCACCAGGGCAGGGGCTGGTAAGGGATTCTGGTAGGTCCTCGACAATGGAGTGAGCGGCGACTTCGACATCGGCTTCCGGCCTCAGCGCAATGACATCGGTTACGGCGGTTGCGACAGAGATTGCCGGGCCATGCTTCCTGCATCCCGGAACCAGGACCTCGAACTTCAGGCTGGGTACGTCAAAAGCAACTGGATATGGGTTAAATGTGGTGATGGTAACGTCGGCGGCCATTCCTTCCTTTTCATCACCAGGCAAGGGCCTCTCTTCAAAGTTGAGACCGGTGATGTTGTAGGAGGGAAGCGGGGCAATTCCTTGCCTACACGAAGAACGTATCAGCATGATATTCAAGGTCATTATGGCTGGGAGACACATGGAAGCATAACAAATTGTTCGTTCTCATTTAAAAGAATGACTTCTCGCCAAACAACAACGCTGCGAAGGGGCGGTAGAGGGATTGACCTTCAAACTCCATAGTTTCCGACACATAGTGCGTTCCCAAGGGAATATTGAATCTTGTCTTGACTGTGATGTCCGTCGTTCCCCGCACACGAATGATATCCATCTTTCCAGCCAAGAACTGGTTCGCGATGGTCCGAATAGTATCCGCATCACCAGGTGCCAGATCGGCAACGATGTCGAGCTCGGTGTTGTGGCCATTCGCAATGGTGATTGTCAATGGAGGGAGACCAGCAGTTCCGAGCAACATGTTGTCGTGATCAATCCAATACACCTTGACCTTTGTCTCCTCTGTTGCCAATTCTTTGGCCAGCCACGTAGTGAACTGGCCAACCCGTCTCACATGCACGTTCTTGACGCGCTGAGCATCAAGCCGGAAATTTGCTTGAATGCGCGCGCGGACGCCGTCGGTAGTGATGGATTCGAGCGCCAAATTTGTCGGCTCAATGACGATAGCCTCCTTCGCATATTCCTCAACCGCAGCCGGGACAAAGAAGGCGCCGATAGCGATGGAAGTCGCAAGGGCCATCAATATTAGCGCGGCGATGATAGAAGGCCATCGCGTCGACTTCTTGGCCGGCCGCGCTGGTGGTTCTGCATCTCCAGAATGAGAAGCCTCAGCAGAGACCAAAGAAGCTGCGTCTGGATCATCTCGTTCTCCATTATAACGTGGAGTCGTATTGGACGTCGAAAGCAAAGGCGTAGATTCGAGCGCTCCGTCGGTTGAATCGGCCAGCGTCTTGCTGTCCCTACTGCTTGTCGACGCCGCGAGCAGAGGGGACCGCTCGGTATCGAAGCCGGAAGACGACATTGTCGAAAAGTGGTGACGGATAGGGTTGTTAGGCTCTCATGAAGTGTAAAGACTGATTAGGCAAATTATTCGATGAATAGATAATGGATGGTGCAAGACCACGCGTTCGGATCGCGGCAGATGGGCGATGGCAGATCGGAGCTTGGACGCTCCCGCCGGCGATGACGACACAGATGAGATAAACGGTCGGATGTTTGGCACTGAGGTGGCTTGGAGCCTGCTATAAGGACAGAAACAGACAGGCTAGGATATTATGGTCGTAAAAACATCCAAGGTAAATCGATAGGATTCGATCTGACAAAGTATCGTAAGAACAGGTAACACTACCTAAGTAACACTAGAAAAGAGATGTTGTGAGAACAAAGCAGGGCGGGTCGGTGGTGTCTCATCAAGGTCGAGATCGGGGAGGTTGGGCTCGGCGGCCGACACAGATACCTAGCAAGCAAGCACAGTAATTATCCCTGCAGTTGCAAGGCCCCCCTTTTGCTAAAACCCCCCCTTTTGCAAAGGAATCTGGCTGCACGCATTCCGTCCGCGGGGAAGGACTGCTAATTGCTATTGCAACGACTTTAAGGGTGAATTTGCAAAAGCAGGGGTCCGATTTTGGTGGTGCGGCACTTACATAACCGCCTATCGAGGGCTTGGCGACCCCCTTTTTCGGGCTAATCGCCCTCGCCCAATGGCCAGAAGGCTTCAGGGTGGCCTGTGCACTTGCTCCCTCTTTTGCAAAGCCCCCCCTTTTGCAAAGAAATCGAGCTGCACGCCCCACTTGCAACTGCAGGGATAATTACTGCACATCACAAGCCCTGCACTAACAGAAAGATGCGTGCGTTGGCACTCTATCACAGGTCAAGATTGCTTCATGCAGTTAGTGCTGCACCTAAACCAGGAGCTTTTAGTGGGCAGACACCCGTAAGGCTGCCCTGAAGATGAATGCTTGGCTCTTGGCGTTTTTGGCTGCCCTGCCCGCCCGCGGCCGCTGCCTGTGGCCGGGAATGGCTTGATTGGCTCTGCATGGCTAAATGTTGAATGCTGGGCTGGGTGCTTGGACCTCCGGAGCCGGAACACTGAAGGAAACTCTTGGGGCCTCACCCTCCCGCAACGGGACTGGTGATGGTTGCATCCAAATTCCCAGTTGTTGGATGGATGGCACGGCACTGGACGGAATGGGTGGATCCGCGGCCCCGAACATGGAGAAGCCCAGCCGAGCCAGCCTGCCCAGGGCACCCCACGGCCATGTCCCGTCGTGGTGTGGAGTGAAGCTCAAGAAGCCGACCATTGAACAAGCTCCAATTCGTCAGCCCTGCATATACCCGTTTTCACGCTAGGGTTCTTATCCGTGACAGGGCGTCTTGACTGACACACGACATGTTGAGCTCAGTTGGTGGTTGGAGAGGCTGGAAACAACTGTGACTGGTTGACTCTCTTTATGACTGTGTTGAAGAAGTGTGAGTGTGTCACTGAGCCCCTCATCAATCATACCCTTTACCCCAAGACATCAAGAAAAAGCTGGAAGAGATCTGGTAGGAAGGACCGGTATCGGTGCAGTATAAGGAAGGACAAAATGCTACAGCATCATATGAAATTCAAGCTGTTGGTGTCATCTTCAAGTCAATTGACCTCTTCCCGATGATCAGGCACATCCCTGCAAGGACCCTTAACAGTGAGCTACTTAATCGAACTATTCTTCTGAGAGTGGATTCTCAAACTGGGAAGAGGCCATTCCAAAACGAAACTCTGTTCGTGCATCGTGAGTTGTTCGCCTAGCGAGGGCAAAAAAGAGGGAAGGACCAAAGACCGGGGGGTACCTGTGTAGGAATCGATTCATAAAAGCAAGTGGGAAGGGCCTTGATAAACAGTCAACTACTGCAACCTTTTTTTCCCGGCCGCTCTCTTCTTGACTCACTCACTTTCCTTCTCACAACTCATCTCTCATTTTCCTCAAGATACCCCATAGCACTTTTTTTTTTACCGTTGATCTTTCCGTTTCCTTTTCTCCACCGGATATCCATTTTCACCTCACATCACCTCATCAGTCACCATCGCCATCATGATGTCCCGGGCAACTTCTCGCTGCGTCAAGTCCGCTGTCGGCCAGATCCAGGCTCGTTCTGCCTCCAACAACGCCGCCAGCAACGCGGCGCCCCGCCATCTTCTCTCCATCAGCCAGCTTAGCCCCGCCGAGTTCTCCAAACTCGTCCTCAATGCCTCTGCTTACAAGCAGGCCACCAAGGCCGCCTTCGCTGCCGGCCCTGGTCAGGTACCCCAGACTTTGGAGGGCAAGCTAAAGGGACGGACCGTGGCCATGATGTTCAGCAAGCGGAGTACCAGGACCCGCGTCTCGACCGAGGCCGCTGTGGCTCTTATGGGAGGCCACCCCATGTTCCTCGGCAAGGATGACATCCAGCTTGGAGTAAGTGTTCAACTACCGGCATGGCATGGCATGGCATGGTCCAGCCCTACCGTCTAGTACCTCCTGCCTAAAAGAGACATCACTCGCTAACGACACCCCCATAGGTCAACGAGTCTCTCTATGACACTTCCGTGGTCATCTCCTCCATGACCTCGTGCATGGTTGCCCGCGTCGGTCCTCACTCGGACGTCGCCAACCTGGCCAAGGACTCCTCGGTGCCCGTCATCAACGCTCTGTCCGATGACTTCCACCCTCTCCAGGCCATTGCCGACTTCCAGACCATCCACGAGGCCTTTGCCACCAAGCCCGCCCACGAGGCCAGCCTGGGACTCGAGGGCATGAAGGTCGCCTGGGTCGGCGACTCCAACAACGTGCTCTTCGACATGGCCACCGCCTGCGTCATGCTTGGTGTCGACATCGCTGTCGCCTCGCCCGCCGGCTACGGCATCCCCGACCGCATGAAGGAGATTATTCTGGGAGCCGCCAAGGGTGTTGCTAAGCCCGGAAAGCTGATCGAGACTACCGTCCCCGAGGAGGCTGTCAAGGACGCCGACATTCTCGTTACCGACACCTGGGTATCTATGGGCCAGGAGGCCGAGGCCCAGAAGCGCCTCAAGGCTTTCGCTGGCTTCCAGATCACCAATGAGCTGGCCAAGCGCGGCGGTGCCAAGCCCGGCTGGAAGTTCATGCACTGCCTTCCTAGGCATCCTGAGGAGGTAGATGATGAGGTCTTTTATGGTCCTCAGTCCTTGGTCTTCCCCGAGGCCGAGAACAGGCTTTGGGCTGCTGTTTGTAAGTTGCACCTCATGACCCCCAAGTGAAACTCAGAGCTTTAGCTAACCACAATGTTTCTAGCTGCCCTTGAGGCTTTCGTTGTCAACAACGGCAGGATACTCTAGGTAAAGGAGCCCAAGTGTTTCCTTCCCTTAGTTGCATCTTGAAGTTCTTCTCTCATCCACACTCTTCTTGTTACATCGTAAAGCATATCCATAAAGTCGTAAACGGCAGGCGTTGTAATCCATGGGTTATCACAGTGGTTTGGTTTGGTTGGTTAATGTACGATATTCTCATATACACACAAAAGTTTATGCTTTTTCCCCTTTCATACGCATCAACTCTCTCTCTTATTATTTTGTGAGAGTTGTGATAGGCACGGATAAAATATGGCATGAAAAGTTTCGGATGACGTTTCAATAAGCGTGTTGTGTATCAATTTGATCAACAACTTGTGGTATATGTTTTTTTTTACGCCGCTGCAGCTATTAAAATGGATGGACATGGAGACAATTCTGCGAAGTGCGTAAAATAGGGGGCACCACTAAATGACCAATCCAATCCACAACTCCTAAAAATCCTTTTCACTTTTCCTTTCCCCCTTTCCCTTTTAGGTACAGCACCACACATTCGTTTAACCAGGGGGGAGCTGGGAGGCATCGACGACGTCATCAGCTTCTTTCACATGGGTCTCCTCGCCGTGCTCGTAGAGAGGGGAGCGGGGAAGGGCCATGAGACCGGTACGGGCGGACTCAAGAATGCCGAAGGGGGCAATGAGCTTGAGGAAGGAGTCGATTCTGACGGGCTTGGCGGAGCTGTGGAAAAAGATTTAGTAAACGAGCCATGAATCTCGAGAGAGATGCGATTTCGAAACTTACACTTCGACAATGCAGCTGTTAGTGCTAATATCCAAAACCTTGCCGCCAAACTGGTGGGTGAAGTATGTGATGCTCTTGAGATGCTCATGCTTGTGCCTGAGAGCCTCGCTGGCAACGAGACGGCTGGGGTGGAAGTCCTTGGCAATCTCCTCCAAGCTGGGCTCGCTGCCATTCTCAGAGACCTTGGACTCAGCGCCCTCGGTAGCCTCGGCGGTGATCTCGCGGTGGTGAGCGAGGAGCTCCTCGAAGTACTCGGGGCCGAGAATGTTGATCTTGGCAAGGAGCAACTCGCGCTGGACGAGCGCGGCCTTGCTGTAGTCGAGAACGGCCCAGACGGGGACCAAGTCCTCCAACTGCCTGCGCGCCTGCTCAACGACACCGTCCTGACCGGTCAAGACGATGGTCATGCGGGAGAGGTCATCGACCTCGGTGTTGCAGACAACGAGCGAGTCGATGTTGAAGCCTCTGGCGGCCAAGATACCGGAGACGCGCGACAACACACCGGGCTCGTTCTGGACCAAGCAGTTCAGGATGTGACGCTTGGGAGGGGCGAGCGAGGGGGAGGGAGTCTCGTAGAGGATGTTGGAAACGGCGGCCTGAGCGGACGACCAGGCAGGAGGGGCGTCGGCAGCGGGGAGAGGCGCATGGCGGCGACGGATGGCCTTGTAGGCAATGGCAGAGGTCGAGCTGCTGTGGGAGCTGTACCGAACGCCAATGGCCGTTGGAGCCTTTGCCGATATCCGGCGCAACGGCGCGGCCAGGCTGCGAGACGCCATGGTCGTCGCGAAGTGTGATGGAGAGAGAGGGTGAAGGTGCTTCACTGCCCCTCGTGCAAATCGATCCGGAGCCGACAAAGTAACGGGATGCTACGGTGGTGGTGAGCTGGGGGAAAGGGTTGTAGGTATGTACACACAGAGATGGAAGGGATGGGATGGATTGTTGTCAGGAAGGAACCGAATGGATGGATTATACTTACCCCCACTGGGGATATGTTTTCACCAGCCGCTAGTGACTCACCCGAATATCGGAGCTCGTTAGAGGATCAGTGATTGACACAGGGCCCTCGACAACGCTCCAGGCCCTCGATTCTTAGCGGGATGCACTGACGATGTGACCGATGTGACCGCCGATTGTGGAGGCCGACATGGATTGACCAATGTAAAAAGAGAGGAGCCCCAGTGGCCCCAAGCCCGGGTTGCCGAATGGTGATGTCGCGAATTTGCCTGCCCGGCCGGCCGAGACTCGACTCCCTCCCGACGGGCAGATCGAAGCTTGTGCTGCCGTCTTTGTTCTTACGTATCGGTATCGTAGCTTGAGGAAGTCGGACGGACAGTCAGAGGAATAAAAGACATTCATTGAGACAGTCAGGGTTATTTTACCTATATTACCCTGACATGTGAAGCATGGTACATCCAGGTCATTTGTTTGATTTCGATCAAAACTCAAGGGCTAGAAACTGGAAGACAGGAACTCAAAACAAACTGAAAGACTAAAATTTGTAAGATTGTCAATGGGCAACTTGAACTATCGTGTACTTTCCAAAAGTTCAACTCGGGCGGGCGGGCTGGACGTCGTGGACGTCGTGCACCTTCATGGCCCGACGATACCCTACCTGCCTGCTTCTTCTTTGTACCATACTTCTGCGTTCCGTCTGCAGAAGCGGGCAGGGCCGGGCTGAGACTGAAGAGCCCAAACCACGAAACCGGGGAAAGACCCACAGCGATCTGAGTCTATAAAGCCAATCACAGCCAGCCTTGGCGCTGGCTACGGCGCGCCCAACGGTCCACGTCTCATAGCCTCGTGGATTTTTACGAATCCCCACAGCCAACCCTTTCCCTTTCACAGGACAAGCTCGCATTCACTGCACGTCTGCACTGCCTTGGGCTGTCTGTCTGTGGTCTTCAAAGGTCACGGTCCAACACCAACCAACCAACCATCAACACACGCCGCCCGTTTTCTTTTCTCGCCTTACAAAGCAACTTAGCAACTACAAACTAAACAACATCGATTATTCCTTCATTCGACGCAAAAACCCCACGTCTCGATTAGCGACCATCCGACGCATTCTGTCATCAACCCAATCAGCCGCTACTCGACTGAATTGTTCGCAAGATGGACGACGCCGAACGCCGCAGCGCGAAGCGCTCTCGCTTTGACCAAACCGAACCCGAGCCCAAACGAGTTTCACGCTTCGACCGCCGTTCTCGTTCTCCCGCCGCGAGAAAGCCCGACTCTGGTCGTGATCGCGATCGCAGCCCTCTTTCGAAACCTCGTGACAGTTCGACTCCCGATGCTGCAAAGCCAGCAGTTGACCCTGCTGCCGCTGCTGGTAAGCACTTATCTTGTCTTGCTACACAGGCAACGATATGGACTGTAGCTAACGATTTGTAGCTGCCGCTGCCGCCCGAATCCAAGCCCAGCTTCAGGCTCGCAAAGGAATCCAACACGTCGATGTTCCACCCGTTAAATCTGCCGCTCGGGAAGGCAGTGCTCCTGCGAACATCAACGGAGAGATGTACATTTCCGATGGCGACTTCATCAAGGATATCGAGGTCAACGATCTTCGCAACAGATATCTTCTGACAAAGGGCTCGACCCAGAAAATGGTAATTACTCCTTTGGTTAACCCACTGATCACATGTCAGCTCTCGCAAGGCCGCATATTCTGTAGCCTTTTCCGTTGCAGCTGAACAGTCTTGTGTGCGGGATACTCTTGCTTACAGGAGGCACGATAGCTCGCGCAGGGCCATCCACATTTGCAATTGCTGACCTTGGCTGCTTAATCTAGATCAAAGACGAGACTGGTGCCGGTATGCCCACCTGTATCCCCATTATAGTTGGAGAACTGTTGATTAACTGTCTTCTTGAAAGATGTCACCACCCGCGGTAGCTACTATCCAGACAAGAGTATGGCTACACCTGCGGTATGTGATCCTATTTCGAGATTGGCCGACTGGAGCTCATCGCTGACGATCCCTTCAGAACCCCCCGCTGTACTTGCATGTGACGAGCACGACCAAGGAAGGTTTGGAAAAGGCCGTCGCCAAGATCGAAGAGATGATGAAACAGGAACTTCCCCAGCTCGTTGACGAACGCCGTTTCCGCCGTAGGGATCAGGAACAGGTCGAGCGTGACGAATATGGTCGTGTAAGTTTAATGCCCTCCTAATTCCCTACACTGACGCTTACATGTCTACCAGCGCAAATGGCCTGAGGAGAGGATCCCCATCAATCTTGAACCCGTTCCAGGGTTCAATCTCCGTGCCCAGGTGGTTGGCCATGGCGGCGCTTACGTCAAGCACATCCAGCAGGAGACGGGTTGCCGTGTCCAGATCAAGGGCCGCGGCTCCGGTTACATTGAGGCATCAACGGGCCGCGAGAGTGACGACGACATGTATCTGCATGTCGCTGGTCCCGATCCCAAGATGGTCGAGAAAGCCAAAGAGCTTTGCGAGGATCTGATGGAAAACGTCAAGCAGCAGTATGAAGAGTTCAAGAGCCGTCCGCCCCGTCAATACAACGGTCCCAGGGACTACCGTGATAGGGAGCGGGAGCCCAGAGGTGGCGACTCTTACCATGGCCGTGGCTACAATAGCAACAGAGACCATCATCATGGCAGCCATCATGACAACAGCCACCACAGCAGCTACAACAACTCGCCTGCTCCCGGTGGTGGTCCATCGGTTGCGCCCCCTACTCCCACGGCTCCTGCAGCGGCCACAACGGATTATGCTGCCCAGTATGCCCAATACTACGGTGCCGCTGCCGGTGCTGATCCCTATGCTGCAGCTGGTGCGGCCGACCCATATGCCGCATATGGTGGCTATCAAGCGTAAGTGATTTCTGACGTGCAACACTGATAGGCTGCTAACGAGTGCGATAGCTACGTCCAAATGTATCAGCAATGGTATGCCGCTCAGGCTGGACAGGTAACGCCTGCTACTCCGGCTACTGGTGTCCCCGGTGCTCCCGGTGCTTCGGCATCTCCTCCGCCCCCGCCTCCTACTGAAGCAGCCCCTCCTCCGCCCCCTCCCCCTTCATCTGCTGCTCCTCCCCCACCTCCGCCTGGCGCTCCTCCGGGAATGTCTGGTGGATACAGCTCGGTATGTGAGGCTCCATGCCGGTATCATACGTTTGGAAACTGACATTGTCTCCCAGGTTCCCCCACCCCCTGGCCTCTAGAACTGGCCTGACTTTTCATACTATTAGCTCAGAAAGCCAGCGAGTGCTTAGGCTTGGTTTGGCCTTCATTCTTTTACAGCTGATGCTTCGGCAGGGATACGGACTCCAAAGGAGTCATAAAAAGATATTGGCCGAGGCCAAGGGTAAAGATTGTTGTTCATTGTTCAGGATTATCTCATCACACTAGGCTGCCGCCCAGACGAGGGCCGATTAAACTTATACCATAAAACATGACGAAGTGGTGGCACACTGACTCATCATAATAGCGACGCGGTCTCCGATCAGTGATGTGGATGGGGGAGACAATGTAAGACGTCTCTGAAAAGCCTTGTTTTGCGTGACGTTTTGGCCAACAATGCTGCACAGATTTCTCTCTTTTCGGTATGTAATAAGCGCAGAGTTGAACTTGTGGATTCTGGAGATGCTGCTGTCATTTGTGTCTAGGTTTAGCAAGTTGCGAAGAGTTTTAGACGAATGCTTGACCAGGTAGGTAGATGTTTGATACGTTTGCTAAAGCGATATGCATAGTCAACATGCCCGACCTTGTCGAAGCTTCGAGTTGAAGAAGGTTGAGTTGTGCTACTGATGATTGGTACAATTGGCTGGCCTTTCGTACCAACGAGCGCACTTCAGTATCGCTTTGACGTCGATGCTTCGTTTTCACGCAGGAATCTACAGTAGAATGTTGGTAGCACATAGCAAGAAGTTTCAGGGGAGTCATCAACACGAGAAGAAATGTAGCCCAAGAAAGAATGCATGATCAATCGATAACCGGCTAAGAATAATTTTTGGAAATGGTTGCGTGGAAAGTATTAGCAGCCGCAGCTCCAAAACGATCCGGTGCCCACAAGTGCTCGGAGTGAAGCTATTCAGAGACGGGCGTTCACTGACATCGACCCCTGAAATCCACAACTCGGATCTCCCTGACAACCATTTTGGGCCCCACTCAAGCTTCTGTGTGAACCACAGGCTGGCTGCCCGTAGCTTCGGCTTGGCATTAAGTCCGCCCACGTTTAGCAAAACGGGACTGAAGCGCGAGTCCCAGACTTCGACACTTCAAAACTTCCTCGAAATAATCCCCAAGCCTGTTATCGAACACCATTCTGTTGTCGCGTAGCTATTAGTTTGTTGGAAGCTTGTGATTTGTTAATTCACTTGTTAAACGGAAGATGAGCCACCAACGATTCCCTTCCCATGAGGTCAAGGAGCCGCATTCCGTGTCGCTCAAAGTGTTGAGGTAGGGTTAGCTGCCTGATGATGACTGACATTGTCGCAAAGGACTTGGGTCTCTTATTCTCGAGTCAAGTAGCTAATTATACGATATTCAAGACTATCACGACCATCGCTGGTGCCACAGTTTCCAATACACCCTCCAGTAATTGCGCCATCCTTGACCTCTCCCATAGCCGGCGCGCCCGCAGTTCTACCACCAGCTCGCCATCTACCTCCCCTACCGGCATCACTCGCGTACAGCCCGCTAGGCCCGATCAAGAAACATGGAGAGAATGGACAGGAAATTGAAAGCGCAGGCAATGGAAGGACAGTAGATGGATACTACAACACCGAGCCCTTCATCCTATCTCCCATCGTCAACCTCCCACCCTCGTTCGGGTCCGCCTACGTTGGCGAGACATTCAGCTGCACGCTATGCGCAAACCACAATGCGCCGCCGATCGGCGAGACCAGCACCGCGGGTGGTGTTAAAAAGACGATCCGCGACGTCAAGATCGAAGCCGAGATGCAGACCCCCTCAGGACAAACGACCAAGTTAGTTCTGGTAGATACAGCGGGGGATGATAACACTGGGCCTTCAAACACCGACGATACCCTCACGAGTAATAATACCATCGAGAGCGAAGAAAACAACACCACAGCAGCGGAAACGAAAACAGAAACGTCAGCAACCCTCGACCTCCTCCCCCCTTCACCACCCTCCAAAAGATCCTCAACTTCGGCCTCAAGGAAGAAGGCACCCACGTCCTTGGGGTAACAGTCTCCTACTACGAAGCCACCGAGACCAGCGGGCGCACGAGAGCTTTTCGCAAAATGTACCAGTTCATTTGCAAGCCGTCGCTGATTGTTAGGACGAAGGCTGGGCCTCTACCTTCCTTACCCAGCAAGTCCCAAAATGGAAAGAAGAGGTTAAGAAGATGGGTCCTGGAAGCGCAACTGGAGAACTGCTCCGAGGACGCGATTTTGCTGGAGAAGGTGAAATTAGCCGAGGTGCAGAGGGGACTCAAATGGAGGGATTGTAATAATTGGCTGGATGGCGTTCGGGAAGAAGGTGAACAACAGGGGAAAGGTAATGGGGAAATACCAAAACGACCGTTTTTGCACCCGGGGGAGTCGGAGCAGTTGTGTTTTATCATTGAAGAAAGGGATCCAGGAGAGGAAGAAGGAGAGGAGGAGGCGGTTCCAGAAGTGGAGGAGAATAACGGGAGGATAGAGTTTGGTGTCATGGCGCTGGTGTGGAGGACGGAGATGGGGAATAGGGGCAGCTTGTTGACGCTGAAGCTGGGGACTAAGCATGTTAAGCCTCGGTGATAGCGGGTGAGGGTGTGGCGTTTGGGATATAGTACGGTTACCTAGCTCTTCCGCCGAAGCGGAATAATACCCTTCTCCCTGTCTGTCGCGAGATGGCTTGCTGCTGGTGCTAGTGCTGGTCGTGAAAATAGGGCGGAAAAGGTGGAAATGTTGAGAACGATATCTGATACCATGCAGAATGCCTGTTTACATACTTCTGCTCAAGGATATGGCGAGTTTGGTTTACGTACGACGGGAAGGCTGCTAGTAGCCAGTGGCGCTGGGTAGATGCCATTGAGAAATGTGCATTATCGCTCTTGCGGTGAACACGGTGAGGTGTTTCGTCCCGCCATCAGAGACACTCAAGTTTGTTACAATATCCTAAAAACCCAGGGCGACATCGACAAAGTTTCATTACTAACCTCGTCTATTTTACATATAGAGTTGCTTCTCGATATATCACCCCCACGAACCAGCTAGTATTCCCACCATGGGACTGGACCCTTCTAATGCTGATCCTCAACCATCCAGCCGCCCGGAACAGGACTCAGCCTGTAAACGTAAACCATGCATGCAAGGGAATGCTTCATACAATGGACACCCCGGCTTAATTTTTCTTCGTCCAACATGACAGGTCTTTAGCACTTGACGCTTCTCAACTTGAAACTACCGCCGGGCCGCTTATGTCCGAAGGAAGGTTAACTGTGTGTGAATCTAGGAGAGATATCGAGGGAAAAGCAGTATCACATTTACTGGTATTCTTATACCTGTGGTAAGTTCCTTCCTCTGTTTTCTTCGTCTTTTTTTTTCTGCTGCTGACAACCCAGATCAGACATCATGCGCAGCCAGGTGTTTGGTCTGTAAGTACTTGCGGTTTTTGACCGCTTAAGCCATTACATTACATCACGTATTTGCTACAGACTTAGGAAACATACAACCCAGTAGGAAAGCTTACTGAATATATGGAAGTGTCAATTCATCCAGGCTGAATCGGTGTAGGTATACCCCTGCGAGGAAAGCAAACATACTCAGATATGTATATTCATTTGGCAAAGCCAGCTTTCGCTTTTACCAGCCCCGGCTTTGATTTGGTTCAGCTTCACGTACGTCTATCGAACTTGGTTCTTAAGATTGGGCTGTGTACAGCCTCAATTTTGATACAACTTAACATCAATGCCGTTATAATAATGCCCTTGCTCGATCCATCAATGGGCAAAAAGGGGTACCAGGCCGGAGATGAAACAATGTCGTTGTTTGGCTTGCAGGGTTGACAAATGTTGACGATGACTTACATGAGCACGAGCATAAGGTGACACCACACGCCATGTGGTATGATGAGGCTACATTTCTCTTTGTCTAGGGTCATTTGATGTTGCGGTGAAGAGAAGCCGATACCCTGAGATTTCATTATGATGCCAGGGTTACCGTTATATCCTATTTCAGTCTCCTAAACGGGTTTCCTGTTCGATCGTCAAATCTCAAGAGTATGGCATTTGTTACATACGGAGAGGATATATAGCAATATGGTGGCAGTGTTAAGTTGATAGGAATGATTGATGACTTTAAGATTCTGCTCTTTACCGACCTTGGAAATTTCGTCAATCTTGGTTTCCTGTGAGATTGATCAATCCACTTTCCCTCTCCCGTCTCCTCTCCTTGAAAAGAGGAAAGAAACATTGTATGGAAACCAAGATGAATGTAAGCTCGGGCCCCAGCCGCGCTGGCTGTCCGGCTGGCACGGCTATGTAATAGTAATTTGCTTCGTATAGGATGTGTGTAAAACTAAGACACAACCATTAAGGTATGGTACGTCGATCATAATGCTTATTTGTGCTATATTTACCTTTTACTGGAACGTTCGTAGTTACATACTACAGTACCTAGGTGTTCAGCTGCCTCCATATACGATGGAGGATTTGTTCCTGATTTCATGACGATGAAGCCCCAGCCGGTGGCAGTTTTGGTTGGTATGTTATTTTTTCTTTCCATTTTTTTCGTTTTTTTTTTTCTCTCTCTCTTTGCTTTCCCATACCTTTTTTTTCTTTCATTCGAATCAGGTTGAAATGCTCCATCTTGCCGGGGAACAAAAGAGGAGTACAAACAAACCGTTCTATGGTTTCTTCGAGAAAAATGTGCTATTCGTTGCGTCCACTCACTTACAAACAGAATTTACTTAACTTCCAGTGTCCGAGGTTAAGGACGCAGTTGCTGCTGCTTCAAGACACTCCTCGTGCATCGTAACATCTCTCATGTTTCACCTCCCTTCCTCCTCCTCCTCCTCCCCCACTCCGCCTTCCGCCCGTTGCTCCCGAACATTTATCAAGGTCAAGGGTTCTTCCTAGCTGGGCTGGGTTAATGAGAGGGAAGGGGGTGAGTTTGTGATACGGAAGATATATGTACTGGGGTAGAGGTGAAGCAAAGCGTAAGCCTTGTTGGGAACTGTGTGTGTGTGTGCGTGTGTGTGCGTGTGTGTGTTTGGTGGTGCCGCAGAAAAGCGGTACGTGTAGGTACATATGTAGTACTAGGTATGAAAAGCAGGATGTAGGGACAAGCAAGACAAAGATAAATGGGAGGACATACGATGGATATGAGAACCGCATGGTTTTCAAAGTTTGACGGCCATGTAGAATAGTGTCGGTAATCTGCTTGTTTGGACAACGACATGACTTCATCTTGAGAGTGTCGGTTGTGCCTCGCAGTTCGTTTTTCGGTACAGCTTATAGGGCAACTTTGTATTCTGCAATTGTCGAGTTCTAAAGGGAGAACTAATAAACCGCAATCTAGAGGGGATGAAGGAAAGGTTCGGCGAGTCACAACCGGACTGATCGATCTCGATGCTTGCTTGCGCCCTAACGAGGGTTGATGTGAGAGTGATCTGGAAACTTAGGGATCCCTTTTCAGTAGTAGTACACTCCAATACTGGTTTGTTTGTTAGCTCGATACCTCGGGTCGATGGCTCCAGGCGTTTAGATTCCTTACGGAGAGGTTCTGTTTATAAATTGAGCTATAATTTTATTTTGATTGTACCTTTCAAGAAAGCCCCTATACCATATCAACTTTTCGTAATGCATTTTACAAAAGCAATTAGCTATATCATCCTATTATCACGAGGTTTCGTTCAAGTCCAGTTACCTATAGAAGTACCGCACTAACAATCAAACCAGTGTTGGAGTGTAGATAGAAAACGGCGACCGGGTTCTCTCTTTCAGCTGATGACGCTATTCCCAGAACTTACATGGGGCCAAGAGATATGTCCATTTTCCATCTCCACACAGCAAGAAGACATCACGAGCCTCATCAACCTACCTTGGCGGTCCAGCTTATGTCGTCCGGTTTTCGGTTGCCGGAGGACTCGAAAGTAATTACCCAAGGTTGCATCAGATTGTCTTGGTATTGTCCACGAGCGAAGGAGACAGAAGCCTTTGGTGCTTCTTCCTCTGGGCGAAGAAATTCTTGCTGCTAACCTCCATACAGTATGTATTTCGGCGTGTCTGTGACTCTGTGCTGTGGAAGTCGGAAAGCCTTGGGTTCTACCATGTTTCTCTCGTCTTGTCGGCTTCCATGTGTGGAAGGCAATCAGCAACCTAGAATGGTAGCACATGCATGACAGGTCTTCAACCTGCGACACGGCCTCTTCGGCTAGATGTTCAGATGTTACGGTGGACGAGCCACGCCGAGTCTCCGATTTAGCCTCTTGTTATGAAATGGAAAGCCGACGGGTAGTGGAAGGAAAGTTTGCCTGGAGGGGGCCGACGGGACGTTTCATGGAATGGATATCGGCAGCCATGGCTGAGCCGAACGAACTTGTGATGCTGTTGGGCTCCGATCATGCCTGTCCTGTATTATGAAGACAATTCCCATACACAGTACACGGCTCTTGTCATCCGCACCTGGCTCGCTGCTGGTGTGGGTAATTAGCTTCGATTCTTGGTGGTGGGTTTTTATATGAAAGTGGCCGACCAGATATCATTCTGTGTCCGCAACGACGACACCGATCTGGAGAACAAGAGGAGAGGTTGTGACGGGGCCAGAAAAAGAGACGGAAGACAGAGAGAGGCTCAATTGGAGCCCCTGCATCGTGACTGGACCTTTCCTTAGTTCCTGTTACCCACCTGGAGAAGACAACCCCTGACTGCCCCTCAAGGGACTCACTCTCCCCTAAGACCGGGCGGCGGCCAAGACCATTCCCAAAAGGAACAGGAAAGGGGGGCCGGTTGAGGGCCGCTCATTTGGGGATGGTGGAGAACGTTCAAGAGTGATGGATCCATCCGATCCATTTTCTGAGGAGAACTGGGAGAAAAGGCTCCCGTCGATAGTTTGCGACTATTTTCAGGTTCCAATTCTCCAGACCGATGAGCATAGCGGCGGGCAGCGGCCGTTCCAGGCTTTGGTCTGGATGAGGCATCATCCCTCCAACAGTCCAACAAGTTATCTGGGGGGTTGCATCTGTCATTCTGTTGATTTCCATCGAGTGGCCACGAGCGTTCCAAAGCGAAGTGACTTGCAGAGAGGGACACAACAGGTTTCGGGCGTCATTTCTTGTTGAATGGGTGCCATGTGGCAGACAGCTTTGGGTAACTTAGCAGTAGGGTCAGAAATCGGGTCCTTTGGCCTCTTTGGTCCTACCTTGCACAGCAGTATCGACGCGTGCTTCAGATATGGGAGATGGTGATGCCCATTGATATGACGGAGGATGGGTTGGTGGCGCCTGTCGCCTAATCGCCGTCAAGGGAAGTAGAACAAGAAGAAGAAGAATGTCGCCATGAGGCACAGCACAGGCACGACACTATCACCTGCTTGGTGGACTGTAAGTAATATGGGCTCTCATTCCTGCCATGGACCGATTCGGGCACGCTCTGGGGCACAGATTTGGGGCCTGATTCTAACCAAGACCTGGCCAGGACCGGACATCGGGCTCCAAGCAGAGGCAGGCGAGGCAGGCGAGGCAGGAGAGGTGACATGCACCTTTTGATCGATCTCTTTTTTAGTTCTTCCTTTGTGTTTGATGACACCCGGAGACAGAGGATGGAAATAAAGCAAAAGAGATGAGTGATGGGCAGGTTATCATGAGAGTAAGGTAGCCGAAGACGGAAGATGGAATACGGGACAAGCGATTGATCGATCGACGAGACTCCCCTCGTCTATCCTCGCTACCGTGGCAGGCATCCAGAGCATCGTTTCTCCCCAGTGCGTGCTTGCTCATCTCTGTTGGCGAGTGCTGCGAGTGTCTTGCTCTGTCTTTGGGCCTGCAGCGTGATCGACAAGAACATTGCCGTTTTGGGCGGAGGTTGATCATGGTTCGTAGAAAGCGGAGGACCCTGACACTCCCGTCACTGAAAGTCCCTCGAGAATCCCTCTGGCTTGTTAGTGTAGGTAGTGTAGAGGTAGCTGGACAGACAGTCTGGAGAAGGTCGTCCGGCGTCCGTCAGGAACGGGCCGAGAGAGGTCTGGAGAAGTGCGTCTAGACTCGTTGTAGCTGGAACACCCAAGAACATGCCAGCGTCTGTGTGGAAATTACCTACCCTTATTTTTATATAAATAGCCCGAATTCCAGAGTCAGTCTGACGTCTTGACTTGGGGACAAGAAAGTGGTGACGACGACGGCGGCGGGAGTTGGGGTTCACTATAGCTTCAGGGACCAGAGACCTACGAGACAGGGGGAAATCAGTCCACGGGCTTTTTAAAAGTACAACCCAATTTCACCTAGCGCCGTTCTGGATATTCCCTAGAGGTATCAAAGGGTTTGCTCCACGGACTCGCTCATCCGCCCAAACATTTTCATGAAAGTTACAGAGCTCTTCCCCGTCCGTCGTTTCTCGATTCCAGGGGTTGGTTCCGACATGTTTGTGGTTGGCCAGGTCGGCGCAGTCGTGTTGCAATTTCTGGTGTGTTGGGTGTTTAATATCGAGTTTAATCTGGATACGCCCGGCCTGTTGGATCCCCATCGATGGAGATCCACATAACAGCCCGACCTGAATGTGTGATGACCTACCTCTAGAGGTATTGAGCCTCACGAACCAGACTCTATCGTGAAGTGGAAGGCCCGTATCGTACCTGAATGTGGTACCTACAGTACCTTACCGTTCCTGAATCTCGGGCAGCTCTTCGTCCAGTCAGGTCCCGGCGGCAGGTGCACATGCAAGCAGCGGCGGGGACTTGCCCTGGGGCTCTGTGACAAAAAGCCGCCATCGACCTTATGTTATTAGGTGCCCATTAAAGACGGGCTAGCGATGCAGGGGAACCACCACCCCGGTCACGCCTCCTGCACCTTCCTCGCGACCTTGCAACGGGCCCCTGTTGGAGGGAAGCTCTGGAGTTGCAAGGGTGAGCTACATTGGCACCTCACTCTTGGATAAAAACAGAAAGAAAAAAAAAATCACAATCATCGCCGATACGCACACCGCGCAATTCATGGCTAATACCAATACGAAGACAAAATGCTGGGGAATGGACAGTCCAGTCCACTCCAGTTGAGCGAGTTTTTTTTGGTGGGTTGTGGGACAAGACAAGAGGATACCATCCTGATAGTAGAGGTACGGTAAGTACCTCTACAGTAAACCCGCAAGTATCTCGAAGAGGTACCTAGTAGGAAACATTGTATCTCGATGATAGATGGGGGAACCTGGCTGCCGCTTCTTATCATGAACTTTTTTTGGTCATTCGTCCTCCACATTCCCTTCGATCTAGAGCCCACATCCCATTTCTGCTGGGAACTCTGTTTTTTTTCTTCTCTGTTTCTCTATCCAAACATCCATTCTCTCCTTCATCGTCAACTTCATACCGACGTCGGTGTCTCTCAAGCACAAGCAGGGTAGACACTCACCAGTTGCGCATACTGTACCTTACAGCCTTGACATTGCCGGATGCCGTGCGTGCCCATACAGACCATACTGCCTCGTACTGTAGGTATTTTACGCTCTGCCTGTTCCTGCCTTCCACACCCACCACACACACACTCTCCCTCTCGCTCCTTATTGCCGTCTTGGCCCTTTTCTTGAACAAGAGTGATATATCCTAACTTGAACGGATCGGCGCATTTGTTTTCCTAGCTTCCTCCACCTTCCATTTTGCATATCCATAGCGCCCTTTTTTCTCTCGCGTCTGGCAGCCCGCCCGTCCGAGGAAAAACCGGCAAAGTCGAGGGTCATCGCAATTATTATCACTTTTTAGGAGGTAGGTTCTAAATATTATAGAGGAGACCGAGCGAGAGATGAACGAAACCTCTGACAAGCCCCTGGTTCTACAGTACATCGCACTAGACCCCAAGAGGTTCCAAACTCGACCGCCTAGAAACGAACATCAAGCAGCGGCCCCGGTCCACACTTCCTGGTACGAACCGTGTTAGCGCACCCCTGGACTTTTTGGAGACCCGTCCCCCGACCCCGACCCCGTCCCGTACTCTACCTAAGTACCCCGTCAATCCGTCCCCGACCACAAGCAGCACACTCGCCCGTCCGTGTGTGTGTTCCCCTTCCACAGTCCCAGACCGCAGTCCCGTCCCTCTCTTTTCGCATCCCATCCACTCCAAATCCCGTCCTACCTACCACATTACACGGCACCACTTCCGCCGTCCTCCTCCTGTCTGTTAACCAGGCCAACATCCAACATCCTCCACCGATCACCATCCGCTCCCTTCTATGCCACGACTCGGACGGGAACTGAACCTTGAACGCACTCGCAGTATCTCCATACTCTAGGGCCGTTATCTGTCCGCTACTACTGCACTCCAGCTGCAACTCGACTGCAACCCGCCCTGCACTCATCACCGCCGACATCTGCCGCCGTCGTCTTGGTATCGGCACTGACACTGCAGTCACTGTTGAGCTAGTGATTCTGTCATTTCCTCTCTTGTTGCCCTTGTTCGCCCACCATTGTGTATCTGCATTTACCGATCCAGTTTCCATACTTGAGGGGTCTCTTTTCCAGCGCGCCTCCTCCGTTTTCCATCCGACCACCTCGTCCCGATCCCTTTTTTGAGAGACGAAAGCCCACGGGCAATTTACAAGCAAGCGCGACACATACATACGCAAACCGTGACCAAACACCCACGGCTGGAGGACAAATTACGACCTCGCCTCGGCAAATCATCCACCGATTTTTTGGAGGACGGACAAGAAAACACACCCAGACAACGAAAGAGGGGGGATATTCACAGCTCGGTTCGCCGGTGAAACTGATATGTCATGGATAACTCGTCTACACCCCTCGCCGACTACTTCTGGATCGCCGGCATAGAAACCATCACCTACGATGACGACAGAGAGGAAGAGAAGCTCGGCGCCTCGCTTGACACACTAGAAGACACCATTATCGAAGATGGAGAGGGAGAGACCGAAGGAGAAGATGAGCTAGGTGACGCGTCGGGTATTGCCTCTCCACGCGCCAGTGGCCATCCTCGCCATTCGCGCCAGAACTCGGGGAACCGCTTGTCGGCACTCTCCAAGCTCTCGTTTAACCCGTCGCTGTCAAGCGATAATGACATCGAAGGTAACACCAGAAGTAACAGAAGCAGCGCGACTATCCGACCCCTCCCCCTCCCCAGCTTCGGGAACGGTGCCGCCAACGGTAACTCCAACAATAACAACACTTCGGGCGGAAATGCCAATGCCACAAACTCCAACAACACCAACGGAGCTGGTGCCGCTACCGGCGCGAATGGCGCAAATGGTACCACCAATGGAACCAACACAGCTTCGCCCAACGCATCACCGAACCCTAACCAAATACCCATGTTCGATGCCCTCGGCCAGATCCCGATTCAAGACGGCTTTCTCTCCGACCTCGACTTCGACAAGGCCCTCCTCAAGTTCGCCGCCGAGAGGGAAAACTTCCTTGACGACCTTACCTTCAGCGCTGGCGCTAAGCTCCAGTCGAGGCCACCCATGGTGAACCCTAGAACCGAGAAGCTGAAAGTGGACGACGACCAGAGCGGCCGAAAGAGCCCCCTCAAGAGCATCCGTGGTAGCATCCGCCGCAAGATTAGTTTTAGGGACATGAGCAGTGCCAGGAAGCAGCCCATGACCCCCAGAGCAGGTACTAAGCCCACCGAATCAAACCCCCGTGTGATCCCCAACCCGTATCGGGCCTATACTCACCCACCCTCCACCCCAGCCTCCATCCGGACAGCAAAGCGTCTTAGCAACTACAATTCCGTCATCCCGCCCCCGGAACCCCTGAACGCGGACCCCGATATGCACCCGCTTAAGAGGCGCTTCGAGCCGGTCTTACTGGACAGGTACCCTTCGCGCGATGCCACTGTGGACGAACTGTCCAGGAGAGGCCGATTCCCGGACTACGTGCCCATGTTCGCCTTCCCCAACGACATTCAGATCGTATCGTCGGACGACCGCCCCCGCTCGACATGGCACGGCTTTACCATGACCTCGGATGACAACTCCAAGATCTACGGAATCTGCATAATCGTTTGGACCGCGCTGGACGCCGAGACGGCGGAAAATGTCGAAAAGAGATGTGAGCAATGGCGGCAAAGGCACATGAGCAATGAGGAGAGAGAGTTGGCCGCAAGCTTGGGTATCCGTTTGGCAGCGGAGCGGGCTCATTTGTCGCAGCTGCTGTCACAGCTACCCACGATTCCTTCGGGATCTGCTGCTAGGGAGTCGCTGGATGAGCAAATCAGCTCGGTCGAGGAAAAGATCAGCTTGATGACGGAGATGCTTAGACCGCTCAGGCACGGAGCGGCGTCCAAGATCGACGGCCTCACGGCTGGCGAGACTGGTCTTTGGGTACCGAGGGCGTACGGCATCCTTGGCAGGGATCCATCCAAAATGACCTTTTGGAAAGAATGGCTCCGCGCTGTCACCGTACCCATGACGGACGGTGCCATTCTGAGAGTTCCCCCGAGCTCTCCAAAGATTGGGAGGTGGCAGCCCCTTGAACGCTACGTTGTTAACTTGTGCACCGAGGCATTCAGCCCCCTCAGCTCGCTCACGCAAGTCGAGCTGGGTGTACGCGAATTGCGGCTTTATGCCCGCAAGGAAGCTGCCAATGAACTGCCAGGATCGCGCAACATCGACATCTATGCCCTCTTCAGATGCTTGTCGCTGGAGAACATTGTGCTCTTGTTCGAGTATGCCATGTCCGAGTCGCGAATCATCTTCCTCTCATCCCACACGGGAATGTTGCACCTCGCCTGTCACGCCTTGGCGAATCTGTTGTATCCCCTGAAATGGGCCAGCATCTTTATTCCTGTGCTACCCGCTCGGCTGATCTCAGCCCTCGAGGCCCCGTGCCCATATATTGTCGGCATTGAGCGGCGGTACGAGAACATCCAACTACCGGACGACGACTACGTGCTTGTGGATCTTGACAAAGACATTATCGATGCCACGGCACAGGCCGTCCCGCTCCCGCGCCAACACAGGCGCAAACTCATGTCTCTGCTACAAATAGCAGCTCCTCATAAGTTGCGGTACGGTGTGGCAACCGGTCCACCGCCTTATGCGATCGAGGCTTTCCCCTATGATGCCTTCTCTGCTGAAAACGAGGCACTATTCAACCCAACAGCGAAGGCGAGCACACTGGGCAAATGGGTGACACAAAACTCATCCACCTTTGCCGAACCAGATCCGCCGAACAGCATGCGCACTCCCCTATTCAACGCATTCTCGCAGGCGAGACCAGACTCTGGGCATGGCCGCCCCACAACCTCAAAGTCAGGCAAAGGCAGCCCGCCCTCGTCTGTATCGCCTGTATCGATGCATTTCCCCCCATTGCCTACCACACCTGTGTCGCGTAGTGACTCTGGCTTCGCTGTGGCGGCGACCCTGAGAGAGAAGCGCTCGGGACACTTTGATGAGAAGTCTAGACGTAGTTCGTCCTTTGGCATGGATAAGAACGGGCCACCTCACCCACCACTACATAGGCCCAGTTTGCCTTTCCTGATCGGACACGCTCAGAACCTCTCGATATCGTCCATTTCGATCGATTCGCAATCCTCGTTTGGAGCCTATGCCCCCTCAACTTACGCGCAGTCGACCATTGCCGCGTCCACCATCATGCCCAACATGATGGTCCAGCCTGTGAAGAACACCGAAAACACGGTCTGGGTTGAGGGTCACTGCTTTAACTGGACTCCTAGCGAAAAGGATTCGATCTGCACCATTTGTGACGACCGGTCCGAGGGCAACGGCCTCTACAAGTGCAGTGGCTGTAACTGTCTTGCCCATAACCATTGTCTTGGTTTTGCATCGTTGGTGTGCCCGGCAGCGTTCCACCAGGATCGCGTTAGAGCCGCATTTATCCGTTGCATGGCAAGCTTGCTCTATACTTATAGAAAGCATCTTGGCCGACCTACCAAGGAACAGAAGGCGAATGGTAAGCATTATGCCTTTGATATGGATGGGTTCATTAGGAGTCTGCCCTACGATCAACAGGATTATGCTACAATGTTGAGGGATACTCAAGGTACGTTCTGTCATATTCCTGCTTATTCATGAACTCATCACTAACTGTTCTTCAGCGTTCAACGAATTTGTTCACGAACGTGAGAGAACCCCTCCATCCGACCCCGCCATTCGACTATTCGACGAAGTCATCCTGGCCAAGAAGGCCCGTGGTCGTCCGGCTTTCTCTCAAGGGCTCTCCCGCCTCTCTACCATCCGCGCGTCTCATGGTGTCTCCGCTTTCGGGCCAAGCAGCGCGAGTGCAGCAAGGCAGAATAAGAGTCCGGGATACCTGAACGACACGTCGGACCACATTTGGCGGACCGCTTCAGTACCGGTACCCTCGTCGACCAAGTTTAACGACGGCGACAATTATCGGTCTATCGTCACGCGCGTTCCGGCCAGGCTGGATCCCGCCTTGATGAAGGAGCCAAGGGCGATACAAGGTGTACCGCGCCCTGAGCAGGGCAGGGTGAGGGGGCTGATCAGGAAGCAAGTAGCCAGCATGCTGGGACCGCCCACTCCGGATTTCAGAGTTCCATAGATCAATCATCAGGCAGACAGGAATGCAGGCGAGCGGCGGAAGGAAGCAGGCAGCAAGCATATACGGCGCTTTTTTGTATGGGACTGAATTGTACTGTGTGTGTGTGAAAGAGACTTGTATCACATGTATAAGTTGTAATTTTGAGTTACAGAAGTTGTGTGGTTGTAACGTGGCGGGAAGAAGGATGCTGCTGCTAATAATTATTGTGTTGTCATAACATATCTTGTTTCGAAAAGCGGGTTGGTGGGAGGTACCTAGGAGGGAAGGTGGGGGATTCAAGGATGGAAGGTTCGATGGGCATAAGGGGTTGATATTGAAACTTCTCCTATTGTTGCGCCTGGGAGAAAGCATACACACACACATCACACAACACCATTACAGAACACAATTTGCATCTACATGGAATCCGTTTTATCTGTACCTCTATCCATTACTTGGTACCGCCCGCTCGCGCAAAACATCCACATTTACAAGAAAAGAGATGACATACAGAGAGAGGGGGTTTAAAGGTGGTGTGGCCTTAACGGAGAAGGAGAGAGCAAGGGAAAAGGAGAGATTGTACGATTAGGTGTAAGGAGACCGGAAGGCGGAGTGAAATAAATGTTGCATATACCGTCAAATTTCATAGATACATAAATGCTCTTTCGATAGAGATAAATATCGGCGGAGTATCACTATCAACTTCTCATCATCGACCGACCGTCCTGACCAATTTATGTCATGCTCAAACACGCTTGCAATTTACGGGTATAACCATCACGCCATGCTGCTTTTTTCTGTGAAAGATCATGCCAACATCATAAAGATCGCTTCCTAAACCCCATAACCAACAATAAATCAACATTTTGTTCCTCTCTCATCCAACCTACCGAGCTAAAGATGAGGAACACCAGCACTCTGCATAATCAAGTTGACTATACTCAGGAACCCCTCACCGAGGATAAAGCCCTACGAGTCAAAGTCAGTAAACTTTAACCAAAGAGACGAATGCACGAAAAAAATACTTACCGAAGCCAGCACAATCAGCGGCGTATCCTCCCACCCCATCACCCCCTTCCACCACCACCCCAACAATCCCCCAATGTCCTAGCAATCGTAAAACTAGGGACATTATACATCCCCACCGCCACCGCGATCCCGCCCGGGATAAGTGCCTGCCACCTCTTGGCCTTTGCTTGGTCACCACCAACAGCCTTGTCAACAACAACAATCCTCGCCGCCGTTGTAACAGCAAATAACATGGCGGAACCCATAGCCCACTCCTTAGCCATCGGCGGCAGTCCCTCACCCGTCACAAGCCTCGCAGTGAAAATCCACACGTACCCCGTCGGAACCTGAAAAAGCGAGCCGGGAATGGTATACACCACCGTGTACAACTTGTAGATAAACGCGCTTACCACAGCCCCCACCGTGGCGCCGATGACTTGCCCATAAAACTGCGCCTTGGGCGCCGCTCCCAACAGGTGGCCTGTCTTGAGATCCTGCATCAGGTCTCCCGCCTGCAGGGCTCCCGCTTCGGACACGGCGCCGGCGACGAGATTGATGAGGACGCTATTCTTGTTGGATTGCGGGATGATGAAGGCGAAGAAGAGCTGGGCGAGCTTGCTGATGCCGGAAACGGGGTTGAGGTCGGTTTCGCCGAGGGCGCGGACGCCCATGATGCTGAGGACGAGAGCCATGAAGACGGCGGTGACGGTGGCGTAGAGCGGGACAAGGTTGCCGAAGACGAAGTGGATGCAGCCGATGCAGAAAAGAATGGAGGCGATGAGGCCGATGATGACGGTGCGGTCGGAGACTTGTTGGTCCGGTGGGGCGTCGTCGTGTTCTTCTTCTTTTTCTTCGTCTTCGACGTCTTCGTGGATGTGGGCGAGGCCGGAGGAGTGGCGTTGTCGTAGCCCGCTGTTGAGGTGGGTGTATTCTTCGTTCTCGTCGTCTTCGGAGTTGGAAGCCTCGCTGATATCGGAGAGTCTTCGGCCTAGTCTTGGTCGAATGGGCCCAGTCCCGGTGCTGATGGCTCTGTAGCCGCTTCTTCCGCCCGCCGACGGTCTCGTCGTTCTCTTGTTTCCTCCTTGACTTAAGGCTTCCTTCGCCTTTTGGACGATACCCCGTCCCTGAACCACTGCCCACTTAACAGCCTTTCTCACCCCCTGAACTCTCACGACGGACCGCCCAGCTAGCCATCCTAAGCTGACAACAGAGTCAGCCAGCATGATCGCCAAACTCACCCAGACAATCCACCCTTTGCTGCCCTTCTCCCAATCATCCACGTCGCCCGGTGCCCAACCTCGATTCTTTGCCAGCGGCGAGAGCACGCCCCATCCAATCACGGCTCCCAAGAGCATATGCAGCGTCGTGGCCGGGCCCATGATGATGCCCTGTCCGACGTAGGCCAAGCTGGGGTTGAGCGTCCACAGCCATGTCGTAGCGAGGTAGCTGCCGAAGATGGGGATGGACCTGAGAGCGGGCACGAAGTAGGTCGACAACGTAAAGATGCCAGAAACAAGAAAGCAGACCAGCAGAAGGTTGAGGTTCCGTTTCCATGATGCCGAGTGAGGTTCTGCCGCCTGCTGCCCTTCCTCCTGCCCAACCTCACCCATTCCTCCCACTTCTCCCGTACCCGTAGTACCCCTCGAGGTCGTCTCATCCCGCCCCGCCAAACTAGCAAAAGTCGCTGGATCCTCATGTTCATCCTCTCCCGTTTTCTGTCTCGTCTTCCCATGCAAAACCGATATCAAAACCGCCGTACTAAACCCACTAGGAAACTTCAACTGCTCCCTAATAATCACCTGTCTTCTAAGGGGAACCCCAAACACCACCCCAAAGTAACAAAGTCCCAACCCCCAAACCACCAACTTTCCCAGCCCCAAGTTAATCCCTGGCCCATTCCCTCCACTCTCGTCATCCCTCAAAAGAAATTGCATAGCAGGAATAACACCCACAAACCCGCACCCCAATGGCATGATCGCCATTGACCCAGCCACCGTCTGGACCAGGACGTTCTCCACTGGACTAAACGGGAACTTTAGGCGTTGAGTCAAAAGCCGGAATACGCCGAAACCCATAAGAGAAGCGGGCATGCTCATTATGCTGACCCAGCCGGTTTGAAGGCCAAAGTACATGTTTGAGAAGCAGATGATTAGTCCTACGCCTAAACCGACGAGGACGCCTCGTAGAGTGAAGGATTGGCCTTCTATGAGTGGGCGGGAGGGGGAGGCAGGGTTGAGGGAGATGGCTGAAGAGGAGGTAGAAGAACTAGAAGGGGTGAGGGGGGCATCAGCAGTGGTGGTGGGTTCGGAGGAGGTTGAGGGTGGTGCGGCCGGGCCCGGAGTTGAGGACGGAGACGGAGAAAGAAGCGGGGAGCGGAGGTCTGCCGTGGCCGTGGCCGGAGCCGCCGTGCGCGACCGTTGCGCCATTGTTGATGATGTTGACTGTTCGTTCAGAGCTCGATAGCTATCATTGGTCGTCGATCGATAGCGTGATCACGGAAAACGAGTGTTGAAAGGGGAGGTGGATGTTGAAATGTGTCGTGGACCAAAAGCGAGCGGCTGAGTCGCCGAGTCGCGTGTTGTTGTGAGGAAAGGAAGGAAGAGTCGGCGAAGAGCAAAGACGAGACAATCCAAGTCAGGCAGGCTCGTTCGAAGGATGCCCGCACTAACAGATGACGTGCAACACTACCTGACAAATCAATGGATCCGGCACATTTGGGCCGTTTAATTGTCATGGTTTTACCAATTATTCATTCATTTCATTGAATCAAGTCACGATAAACACGAGCAGGCTGCAGGTTGTATAACCCCGCACTTTATACTTACATTGGGCTAGCTGGATGTTGTTGCTTTCATCTCCAGGTAACATCGACATTGAATGTGATAGCATTGCAGGGTTAGGGTTCATTATGAGTGGTTGTCTATCTAAATGCTCCCTCAACACCAACCCTTTTGGTGTCTTCTGGTTCCAAACACTGCAGGTTTTCGAACAGTATGTTTCTAAACACGGGATTTTCGCATTACTTCTCCACCTAAAACCCAAAACTATCCAACAACGAATTCGCATCAGGTTCCTCAAACACCGTCGGCGGTGGCTTGGGCTTGTGAGGTGACGACGGTGTTCCTCCGTGTCCCGATTTCATTTCTGCCGGAACCTGGAGCGCAGACATCGCCTTTTCAAGCACCGGTGAGGAGACATGCGAGGAAGGAACAGGCATATCCGCCACCACCAAGGAACTTCTGCGCTTGAGAAGTGTAAGAGGATTGATCTCGCCTCCAAGTTCGGTTGACACCGTGAGTGCTGGTTTGAGGAACTCCCAGTTGCGGACTAGCTGGTGTTAGCAGATATGTTCTTACCAACAGATATCACAATGTGGGAACATACCTAGATCAAGACCGAGAATATCGCATCCCATGCGGTCATACAATCGAGCGTTGTGCAAAATAAATTCCCACTCGACCTTTGGCGTGACTTTGGATGCTCCGCGAAGGGTCTGGAGGGTCTTCTGTCTCAGCTGGGCGTAGAGGACTATCAGGGCAGGGTCATCTGTGAGGAATGACTTTGACTGAAGATCTGAGTTTCCGGGAGTTTCCAGGAGAGTGTATACGGGTGTCTGTTGGACGAGGAGTAAGGTTAGCACCAGTAAACCTTGCATAGCTAGGAGGCAAAGGATAAAAAACTCACAATCAACGCCCTAACCGCCATGTCCCTCCTATGCAGCATCCAGAATGCCCAACTCGCAAGCCACCTATTACCATCCTTCGCCGCAATGGTGAGCACTTCCTCCTCAAGTAGCTTACGAAAAACCGGCCCTTGATCGCCTTCGTAAACCCTCGTTATCGCGATCGCCAACTGTAGGTCCTTCAGCTGGTTCAAGCAAACATTGACCGCATCCTGCAAATGGTCGGCCAGCAAGAAGAAAGCAGCAGCATACGCAAATCGCCTCTTGCTCATGAGCGCATACGCATTCTTCAGGGCCGCCGTCCGCCACTTGGGGTCGTCAAAGTTGTTGGCCAAGAACCGTTGGGTAGCGCCTTGCTCGCGGTTCCAAGAAGCCATTCGCCAGAGGCCTTGCAGGACCGTCTTCTTCTTTAGTGCTAGGTAGAACAGACTGCAGTCTACCGGGTTCTTCATCTCGCCCTTGGTGTACTCGTTACGAGCGATGATCTCGAATTGGGTTTTCTAGTGGTAGCTCGCATATCAGCATGACGTCTTGAAGAATAATAAACCTCCGAATGTGCAAACTCACCACGGCGGCAGTATCAGTCAACCACATAAAGATACCGGCTTCCCTGGCATCCTCCCACAGCATTGGGCCATGATGTTGCCTCGACACAAAGTCCAGCAAGATATCCTGACTGCCCGAATGGTACGCCCATGCAATCTCTCTCCACGACATATGGTTCTCGTTGGTCCTCCTCTTACGAAGTGCATGCTGTCTGTAGAAAAGCATGAACCTGGCGCCATTCTCATCAAGCGACCTCCTTTGCTTCTCGACCAGCCCAACGCACTCGACGATATCCACAAGTTGTATCTGTTCATGACCCGAGAGCTGCGGTAAGCCAATTTCTGTCAGTTTCTCGCCAATCTTCATCGCCACCTCTTCGCTGAAAACCTCATCATCCGAATCATCCATCGATGTACGACGATCACCGGAAAAGTAGCCGCCAACATCGTTTTTATGCTTCCGGGAAGAGTGTCCATGGTAGTTGTCTGTATATTCCCCAGACCAGAAATCCTCCAGAGGCAGGCCCAAGTAATCGTCAATCGTCTCGCCTTCCACCCAGAACTTGAGCGTTATGTGAAGAGCCAGCAGAACCCGATGAACCAAGGCGATCTTGCCAGAAAGAATACACTGGCTTAAGAACTGTGGATGGAAAACAGGTAATGGCCCGTTCAGCCGCTTCACCACCTCGAACAAGTCCCATTTCCCACCCTTGCGATCTGGCAATCTCAGACTCGTGATGAGCGAGCCTGACACATCAAAGTGCCTGTCGTACACGAAGAACTGGTTGCCAGCACCGATGACGAGATGCCCATCTCCCAGCCACGTAGAATCGCCAATGGGATGGGGTGTCAGGACGCGAGTGCTGATTTCCCTGATTGGTGCCCAGGCAGGCCCTTTGTTGAGGTAATCGAAGCGCATCTGTGACAGTAACAGCACCCTATGGGGGAATCCAACAGCTAGAATGGACTGGCCATCAGGAGTAGATGTCCAGTCGAGGTCACGGATGGTGTTATGGTTCTCAAAGTCCTGTGAGTACTCAAGCCGTTCGCCCCGGACACCCCAGATTGTGAGTTCCGATCGGGTTGAGTTGACTAGGGCCGCCTTCTTGAGACTGTTGCCGCTGACTAATGTCGGATTGGATAGGCCTGTCTCCATTGAGCTCGTAGAAAGCCACTCCACGGTTTGCTTTTCCTGGTTTACCCTGGCTGTCCAGAAATCGACTCTTCCGGAGTGAGTGTAGGAAATAGCCACATCACGCGCGAAAACGTCAAGGAACCCAGACACCACGGGCGAAGAACCGGCGGGATCCACGGGAAGGACATATGCCAAGTCACCAGCATCCTTCAGCTCGAACGTGGTGAACTGCCTGACTGTACCCTCTTGGTGGTACCCGTTACCGTTCTCCACAGGCGCGTTCTCCTGTGGTTTGTAGAAAGGCAGCTTGACTTCCCAAACAATTCCCTTCTTCTCTGATGTTATGGTAGCAACATGAGCGGTTGTATAGTCTTCTACATGCTGTCTCGGTAGGATGATCAGGCAGAGCGGCTTGCCTGAGACATCATAGTCTACTTCTGATAGTAACCTAGGGTTCGTCCTCCGACAGTCCCATAGGGATATTGTCCTTTGTCGAAGGTACAGGACAAAGCGACCTTTACGGATAAGGCACATTCGGTGGACATGGCTATCGAGGTTGATGGCTGCCTGCTGGGAAAGCCTAGTCCTCTCATCATGGAGCTCATGCTTCCAGACGATGCTCTGGCCGGAGTCTGTCCGCGACACAATAGCACGACCGCTGTAGTTTCGGACAATCTTCTTGATCGGAGCAGAGTGACCAGTCCATAGACACCTGAAGCTCAATCTTTGAGTTTGTGGGGTTGGATCAAATAGCGAAGCAATGTTGGTGCGGTAAACCTCTACCGTGCCGTCAAAGAAGTGTAGCAAGACATGCAGGTGAATCCCAGTGTTGCAGTAACTGTATGCCTCGACATGTGGCACGTCTGTAGTGACACCCTTCAGGAAGTCGAATTCTGGCGAGGAGATATTGGCGACGTTGAAGATATTACACTTCTGAGACCTCGATCCAACATTCTCAAGACCCCAAGCTGACATGTGGCCTCGACCATCCAACACTACAACGACCTCGTGGCTGCGATTCGCAACGGCAATAACGTGCTCAAGTGCTGTCGTGTCTTCTTTTGGCCGAGCATCCTGGACAGCCTTTTCTGTCGCCGCAGACAAATCTCTGCCATGCAGTATGAAAGCCCAACGGAGAGGAGGCACTGCTGGGTCCGCCAATGCTCGATCTTGTATCGACACAGCCAGGTCTACCGTTCCACACAGCTGAAGATGCTGGTGACTATGACCATCCGAGCCAGTCCAAAGCCTGAGTCTATTATCGGTGCAAAAGGTGTATATAACATTGTCAATCGTCTGGTCAATGTGACGAGGCCGGCGCCACTGGATGTTGGTCACGGCCTGAGGGTGCGGCAGGTAGAGGAAATCGAAGCGCACATCGTCGGATCCGTAGCTGAGCCGTCGCCAGACTTTCACCAAGCGGTCGTACTGGCCCACGGAAGCGATATATGCGGAATCATACGACACGCTAGCGATGCGAACGGGGTTGGCCAGGCGTTTGCGCCAAAGACATCGTGGGGTGGATGACGTTGTTTGGTATAACTCGAGCTGTGAATGTGCGACTACCAGCTCTTCGGATGCGCCCCACGAGAGGGAGATGGATGTCCTCTCTTCTTCAGCCACAGATTGATCCCGTTCGACGTCGAAGGAACTTTGCAACGCCCACTGTGATGCGACAAAATAAGAGCAGCGTTAGCGCATCTTCATCTGAGCAACAGGAATGGGGTGTTTGTGGCGCACAACATACCCTAAGTGCGTCGTCCTCCTGGCCGAACGGTTTGTATATGCGCACAGCGTTGTATGTGCAGACGGCTATCTTACCTGAGGCCTCGTCCAGGGCGATAGCCTCTAGTGGCTCTTCGTTGTCATCGTATATGGTCTGTAGGATGGTCTTTGGCTCTCCGAGAATGGCAATGGCGCTGCCGGTGATGTATGCCTGTTCAATGACTACGATCAGCAAGACGGCCTACTACCGAAATCCAGGAGCAAAAGGAAGGACATCTCACGGTAATGCGACGAGAATCCCAGTAGCCCGTTGCCAGAGCTTGGAGCCGGGATTCTGGCTTTCCGGGCAGGACAGCTTTCATACTAAACTACCTCTACCGGCGGGGAATGCTGCTGCTAGAGGTACTGCTAGCTAACATTGCGACGGGCAGTCGATATGCGCGGCCTGATTTCGACCGTTACTGGGCACGGGGTACGGAGAGAGGTATGCGACAAGATGTAAAGCCGTTGTAAAATGGACAAATGGCGTGTTTGCGGTGCAATTGGTGGTGTTGATGGATGAGTAGAGGTATCGAAGGTGACATGATGCACCTTGTTGAGCTAGCTGCTGACGGATGGAGGGTCGGGGTCTGTAGGTGCCGCCGGCAGCGGCTCCTGTCCACTATGAGGCCCCTTGTGGCTGCCCACGGTTCCCTATGACGTGGGGTTAGGAATCTTTTAAGAGGGGAAGGTGCGGAGCAACCTGGAATTGAGCAGCAGCGATGGGAAAGCTCGATAGAGGTAGTAGCTCTTTCATTTTTGCAGACAATAGTAAAATACTTGTAGAATCAAGTGAAGCTATTCACATATCTCCAATAGAGACTTGACGGATTATTCCTGTGGAGGCATCAGCATGGTTGTCCACTTCCAACCACAAAGTCATTGAGACCAGAGCTGTAGTGGGCCCACAAGTCTATTCAGGGGTATTTGTTTACTTTCATCGGGCCGTCCACCCTAGACAAACAGCAAGACCAGTTAAGCAGACAGCCTCGCCAAACACGCTCTATACACAGATTCTACATCTATCTTACAATGGATTATACATACTTCTCTCCTTTAAGAAGCGCCCGGAACGCCCTTGAGCACGCCGTTATCATCGTACTTGGCCTCTGTCAAAGAGAATTCATGGTTAGCTTTCCGCCAAAGAAGTCACCCAGAAGAGTTCTAGACTTACTAAAAAACGTATACGACAACGTCACCGTCTCAATCCCCTTCATATTCAAATCATTCAAATAATCCGGATCCAAGTAGAAAAAGACGGGCATGTCCACCGTCTCACCCGCATTCAGTCTTTGCTCCTCAAAGCAGAAGCACTGGATCTTGCTGAAATACGGCGCCACCTGCGCCGGCGTGACGCTGTACGTCGCCACGCCGATGATGTCCTTGTCGGACTTGTTGGTGGCCGTATAAAAGGCCAGCGCCGTCTCACCGGGCAAGACGCGCACCTCGCGCTGCTGGGGAACGAACTTCCAAGGCAAGACGTCCGACACGGAGGCGTTGAAGGTCACGCGCATCCGCTTGGCGTCCTTGACGGGCTCGAGCTTGGCGGCGAGGTCGACGTCGCCGTCCGAAGAGAAACCGCCGGCGCCGTGGGCGCGCACGGGTTGGCCGCCCCAGCCGGTTGTTTGGCAGATCTGTTTTTGTTGAACGACAAGTTAGAACGAGTGCGGCATGGTAGACTAGGTATGGTGCGGGAAGACACCAGATGAAACATACCATCTTATACATAGGCACCGACCCATACGAAAACGCCACGGTACCAAGAATGATACTAATGACATAGTACATGGTCGACTGGTTCCTCTTCTTGTACTCGGCCCTGACTCTCTCCATGTCCGGCGACACGTTCGTCTTGGTGCTTTGACTCCTTGTCTGTTGCTGCCCTTGCTGCTGCTGCTGGCGCCTGCTTGCGCCCTCGGTCGAGAACCACCTCCATGCTCTGCTTCCACTCTGTTGCTTCTTCGCGGATGTTGATTGTTGCTGTGTCGCTATCGTGGACTTTGCTGGGGAGCTATCGGACGAGGAGAGTTGGCGGCGCCATTGCGTTTGGACTTGTTGGCGACACGAGAAGCAGGCCCATGATGCCGATTGGGAGGAAGACTGAGCAGCACCAGCGACGGCTCGTCGGCCGACGAAGCGTGGTACCGTACTCATGGTGCGAAAGTTGACTGACTTGCTGAAGTTCAGTCACTTTTGTTTACTCCAACGGAAGGCGGGATGTTAGTGGAGGGTGGGACCGGGGTTGCCCTCCTCTGGGCTGTTGCTGCGAAAGCGCCGAGCGAAGCTTAGAAATCTCACCGCCTAAATTTGGCCGGCACAATCGGCATATGCGGGACGTCCCGATTGCAACTGGAGATGTCAGAATCCAGCTTTCGGTACACAAGTGATGTTATGGACCGCCGTATTTACAAACATCACTTTATGTTATGGGATATAGAATTTTCAAAGAAAGTGTCATTTCAAAAGCCCACCACATATATCAATTATTTGAAAAAGTTCATTAGTAAAAAAAGGAGCAGAAATATTACTTCAGGTTTTACAAGCGTTCATCTTTACGCATCTTCGTTCACAGCCGTTACATTTTTTTACGTACAAGTTCAGTCGTAGTTATGACTCCTCTAAGCAACCTTTTAAAGCAAGAATGCATGTACCTAATAATTTTATCCGCTTATGTAAACTCCCATCATCCCATCCCATCAAAACTCATCAACCTCGCTTTCCTCCTCACCACCACTAAACACCAGCTCGTCATCATCATCCTCATCATCTTCATAGTCCAAATCCAATGCCCCCTCGTTCAATTGCCAGTCCACACCCTCAGCTTCTAGCATCTGTTTAGTCTCTTCGTCCAAGCGATCAACATCAAAGTCCCGCGGCAGATTTGTAGAATGATGGGCCACCCTAGCCTCAAAGAAACTTTCTTCCGTAACAGGTCTTAACGGCGAGAGATACCGTCTCACTCCTTCGCTATGGTGCCGCTGGGTTTCCCTTTGGAACCCATAAAAGCTGGCCTTGAGAGGTAAGCGCGGGTCCTCGTTCATATGCGCTTCTCGTCTGAACAGGCCTGTTTCGAAATAGTTGGGTCCCTGGACGACGCCGACGGTGCGGTCGGGAAGCTGTTGGAGCTGCAATTTCTCTAGGTAGGCTCGACCTCTCGAGACGCCAGACTCTGATTCAATCAGCTGGCCTTGAGCGTCGTAGGTGGGTGCCTCCGGTTCCGGATGTGGAATGATGGATTGAGGGCGCCGGATCCTCTTGGGGTTCTTTTTTCCGGGCATTTTCATGTGCATAAAAATGGTCTTGTCGTTATGATCTCCCTCGTCTTCTTCGTTGAGCGACAAGAAAAAGACTCGTCCGCTGGCGTCGCCAATGATAAGTCTGGACTTGTCGGGTGAAAACATGCCGCAAGAGACAGGGGCAGGAACTTCCAAGAGGTCGCGGACAAGTGGTTGGCGGGATCGAACGTTCCATACCTTGACCACGCCGTCGGAAGAGCCGGTGTAAAATCGGTCGAGGGTCCTACCCCAGGCAGTGAATTTCACACCCACATCCTCGTGCTCGCGATCGCCTCGAAACTCCTCGATAGGCAACCCGTGTTGTAGAACATGGATCGGCGTATCATCCAGTGCCGTGTCCCAAACATACGTGTTTCCGTCTGTGCATCCCGCGGTAACGTAGCAAGAGGCGGAGCTGATGGGCATGATAGTAAGCTCGTTGATGTCGCAGGCCTCGCAGTCGAGTGTCTTAATAGGACTAAATGACTTTTCCCCATGCTCGGACATGGGCGTGGGGGTGAAGATCCTGATTTGTGTACGGGTGGTGTACTTCACGTCCGAGCCCTGTGGTGAAGTAGCCGCGATGAAACAAGCTTGACTAGGGTGCCAAAGCACCTCGAAAACGTTCTGTGTGGTAGCCCCGTGAATATGCCACCTTTCTCCCGTCAGACCGTTCCACAGGCAGAGCTCTCCCGTCTCCCTACGATCGGATGGAATATCTGCGTCTTCCCCTGTCCTGCTGCGAGGAGAGTAGCCCACCAAGAGGAGATGTCGAACTGTGGGCGCTCTACCCCATTGCATGGTGGCAGGAAAGTAGGCCCATTTCTCGGTCGAAACAGTGTTTCCCTCTGCGTCTACCACACGGGAGCAAGAAAACGACCGATAAGGGGAAGCCGAAATGGAGTCGTTGTCGTTAATGTTGTAAATGCGCACAGCTTCTGTAGGAACGTCTGCTGCTGTCGCAACCATAGCCATTGACGACGACTCGTACTTCGAGGTAGTCACAAAGTTGACATTCCCTCCGTGAAACCATTCGCCTATCGAAACCATGGAGGAGCCGGATGGATCAACCTTCCAAATCTTCACTTTCCGGTCAAACCCGGAAGTGAACGCTCGATCATGGACCTCGTCGTAGTCCGAAGCGACAACGGACGAGTACAGCCACGGATCTTGACTTTGTCTCATTGCATCGGTCGAGTTTTCGCCCTTATCGACGACCGGTCGGACAATTCGATGATCGGCGTAAGCCTTCAGAGTACCTTGGCTGCATGACCCGAGAACGAGGTTGCCGGGCTTGTTGTACTGCTGATTATGAGCATCCGAATGCTCTGTCGTTCCGCAAATAAACCCGTCGTTTGAAACCCACGCGATGGTCGCGATATCTCCAGCACAATCTGTCCACTCTCGTCGCAGCTCCAGCTCATCCTCGTGGCACTTGACGAACTCATTCGGAAAGTTCGTAGGGGCCCTCAAGGTCATGCCCCGGTTACCCGAGGTTTCTCTCGCAAAAAGGAGCGAGTTGAAATAGCTCGAACGAGCGAGCTCACCATGCAAGTCATACTTGTCTTTTTTCAAGGCAAAGATCGAGGGATCCTTGGAAACCCTGTGGTTGATCAAATCGTGCAGATACCTCTCAATATCTCCCCTATTTCGACGGGCAAGTTGCTTTTCCGATCGGATGGCGTCCAAAACCTTGACAATATCACCGCGGTGTTTCTTCAGCTGCTTCCGAAGATCCTTCGCCAAGTCTTGCTTCCTGCTGCCCGAGGATAGGCCAAGAACTCTTCTGCAGAGATTCCGCAGCGCCTTAACTTCGTCTGCGGTAAAGTCGACATGGAAAGTCGCAGGTTTAGTGAGCAACGACTCGTCAAACCTCACAAACTTCTGCATAACGACCGAGATGTTTGTTCTCTCCTCTGCTGACAGATACGGCCGATGCTTTTCGGTAAAGAGCCGCGATGACAAGTCCTGGGCATCAGCGCTTTCCTCGTGTCCCCGCCAGGTTAGAGCGTGAGCTCGACTGCGATAGTTTTGCGCCGTTGTAATGACAATGCCGCGACTTTGCCGTTTCTGCTGTTCCTCAGTACGCTTGCGGTAGTGATCCGCGCGAGACCTTCGGCCCCCTCTTCTCTGTCCTGCTGGTGCCCAGTTTTCCAGTTCCGGCAAGTCATTATCAAATGGCGGTTGGGGGGCAGATGTCGAAGGTGGGTCTAGAATTATCGACGAATCAGCGGGTAAAATGTGCTGAGGCGCTGGCACGGATACTGATGGGACTCTCTGAACATCTTTTTCCTCGTCATCATCCTCAATGGTGATGATCTGTGACGGCGTCGGCGGGGGTAACACGGCTGGTCGATGAAGTCCTGCTGTCCCATGACCTGATGCACCTTGAGCACTGGGAGCTCGGGGAGCATTGGGAGGGACCGGGGCGTGGGGGGTCCGCAACCCGGAAGAAGGGCGTGGGCCTCTGTTGGCCGGCCGGAGACCAGGCACCGATGGCAGGGGAATGGGCGTGTTTGAATACCGGCGTTCAGTGGCCCCGGGCAACGTATGGGCCATAGCTTGCGGGATAGACGAGCCCGGACGGGCAGGCGGAGGCGGCAGCGGGGCCGTCGCATAGCCGGAGGGTGGTTGGGTCGGGGGATATGCCCGGACAGGTGGCACACCCGGGACCTTTGGGACTGGCACCGGCGTATAAGACTTAAAACGATATTGCTGGAAGAAGGTTAGCAGCCAATATCAACCACTTGATGGAGATCGATGACGAATATGAAATAAATATTGTTAATACGCACGGGGTCCGTAAGTAACGTTCTGATTTCCACCGGGATTCGGGCAGCCAAAAGTCGTTCAAATACTTCGCTAACACGGCCATTTCCCAGCTTGTAGGCGGCCGTAAAGTCGACACCAGTCACACGCTCGACAACCTGGAAGAGGAGAACTACGGGTAAGGCATGGGAAGGTAACCACAAGATTCTCGGGGTCTTAGGAGGACGGGAGAAGAACATGTAAGGAAAGCCGTGGTATACTAACCTTTATTCCTATCTTTTCTACGTCGTATACGTCTCTAGGTAAATTGGCTAGTTCCCGTTCGACATGCGGAAAGACCTGGTTTTTGAGACAGTCCACAAAGACGTCTTGCTTGCCCCAGTTGTTAGGAGCAGACTGAGGGTTTCCGTTGCCATTATGCTGGAGGCTTCCATTTTGTTGGATGTACCCATTCTGCTGGATATGCCCGTGGTTGTTGACGGTGGGGGTAGAGGTAGCAACTGGAACGGTCCCTTCGGTTCGTTGTCGCTTGAACGGCGGATGTTCAAAATCGTCTGGGTGATGCCTCTGCTCAGCTACGAAAGGAGGGCCATAGCCTGCAATGTTTCCCTGCGCAACCTGTTGCGCATGGGTTGTTGCAAGGGCAGCGGAGGTGGCGCCGTTCGAAGTGCCGTTGGTGAACGGGTTATGCGGAGATTCTCCAGGCCTAGGGGTAGACGTGTCTGTTAACACTACTCCGCGAAATGTAATCCGCATTGGCTGATGTCATGTCTTTTTAGAGAAAAAAAGCGAGATGGCGGTGATTGGCAGTGTCATGGAAGAGTTAATATTAGAAACAGGTGAATGTGAGCTGATCCAAGGGTAGGCGGGCAACGCAACGCGCAACGCGTATCAACAGCCGCCGGAGGAGAACCGATGCGATTAAAAGGATGGAAATCGCGGAGATTCGTGAAAAGAATCAAGTGAAGGATAAGAAGGGAATAGAATAACGCGCTGGAATAGTTTTAAGAAGAATTACGTACCTGGAGTTCATTTTATCAGCATTTGCGCGACGAGAATGCGCTTGGAAAGAAGAAGAATCGAGTTGTATTTTGGTTTAAGCCTGCGCCACACTTGTCAATTAACGAGATATGCAGCATCACGTGATATTACGTAAGCTAACGTAGCTACCAAACAACGCTTGCCAAATCATACTCTTAACTATTAATTGATCATAAAATATTATACCTTAACATTAATATTATATAACTCATATAAAGTTTCAATAAATGTTAAAACTAAATATAATTTATATTTGGCTGCTCCTTAAATATTATTCTCTCTCCAATCTCTTATATCCTTTCACTAACTTGAACGTTTATTCATCTTTTCCGTCCTTTTCTTCTATCATAAACGCGATCCAGAACCTTTGTCGTTCGGTCTGAAAACTTGATATCGCGGACTGCATAACGAAAGGGAGAGACATGAAAGGCAAGATGCTCAGCTGATGCCGTACTGATGCGGCGCTGATGGGATGCTGAACGGACCGCTTTGTAAATGCAATCACTGCTGCTGCAGCCAGCGAGTGGATCCATTCAGATACATGTTTAGCAAAAGTCCATCAAAAGACTGAATGATCCAAGAAGAGCACGCGACAAGACATGCGACCTGTCAGTGCGAACCTTAATGTTCGGGGAAGACATCGCCTGGAAGACACGAAGTCACGAGTTTACCAGGCGACGACAGCATGCGACGAAATGAAGTGGGGCTCCATTCTTGTACCCCCCATTCCGGGCGGGAAGCCTACCCCTGCCCGAGACAGTTTTATACGGCGGTCTAAAGAGCGAAGCGTGAGGAACAGCAATGTGGAGGAACTTGATCGGATATAAAGATCAAACATGAAAAAACCAAGACATAATTTATCCCCTTTTCAATGGTAATTAAGGACTATAGTGTAACGTTGATATATTATTGTAGCCCCATTTTGTACAAGCAATCCCCCATACGCTAGCTAGAACTTGTACTCCCATTAAACTCGGCCAAAGACGAAGTCCTTATCAGTCTTTTCTCCCCTATACTAATACCCAAGTCATAAACATCATCTTTGACTTCTAGCAAAGTTATCCTGAATTCAACCCCTTCTCTTCTTTCCGCCCTGATGAGCACCACTACCAGTGCTCGCCGCCGCATCACCAGCGGGCTCCTCCCTCTTGGTGTTGCTGGTACCGGCAAGGAAAGCAGCCATATCAAAGTTTGAAGCCGCGGGAGCACCACCGCCGCCCATGAGAGCGTTCATAGGGTTCTTCTTCTGGTTCTCTTCCCACTCGGCGCGCATTTCGGGGTCCACTGCGAGCATTGTTAGTTAACCCGTTGCTATTTAGAAGGGACAGAGATGAGAGGAGATGAAACGTACTATTCTCAACCAACTTGGGCATGCCAAAAATGATAACCATGCTGACCAAACCAAGCAAAATCATAGGGTTTCTGAGAATCGAAAGGGCGTTGACTGTTTTTTTTTGTCTCAAAGTTAGCATAATCCATCGTCATCATCATCATCATCAACACTTCTGCCCCAAAAGAAAAACTCACATTTACTCCTCTCCATAAAATATCCCTTCTCCCCCAACACCTTCGCCCCGATCCCCACACCTTGTCCTCCCGCGCCCTTAAGCACCTGCCTCGGCGCCTCCTCCCCCTTATTATCCCAATCGTTCCCCCTGTACGTCTCCCACGCCTTGACCTGCAACTTGACCTCTCCATGCCCACCCCCCTCTTCCAGGACACCATCCAAGACTGGCGCGACGTCTACTCTAAGGGGAGCAAACGCGTGCGTGGGGCAGTGGATGTCAAGCAGATAAGACCCCTGGGTGACGTTGCGGAACACGAGCGTGTTGGAGACGCTGAGGGGGGCGGACTTGGTCTGCCCAAAGGTGGAGAGCGTGCCGTGCGTGGAGGGCGGGAAGACGAAGAGTTTGCCGGAGGTGTTCTCGCCGGGGGGCTTGGAAGGGAGGGTTACTGTTATCGAGGTCTGCGGGGAGGAGATGGCCGCAAGGGCGGTCGTGGCTAGGAGGCCGAGGGTGGTGAGGAGTTGCATGTTGGCGGTTTGTTGAGCTTGGGTTGTTTATGGACTTCGCATCCCCGAGGATGAAATAATGAAGCCGAGCGCGATCGTGTAAGATGGATGCGGTTGAATGGCAAGGCGCTGGATGGATGATGATGTTGGTAGGATGGGGAGCTTCGTGACACAGTTGGAGGTCACTGTTGCGACGTTTGGGTTGTGGAGCTTCAGGAAGCTCCAGCTGTGACGAAATGGCGGGTGCGGCTCTGAAGCGACCGTGCCAGGGGGGTCTGAATGGCGGCTGAACCCAATTCTACGGCGAGCTACAACACCAAAACCTGGAAGATCTCGAACAAAACATCACCAAACCTTTGATGGATATGGACTTTCAATTCTTCATCTTCGTCATTTCTCGGAAATGAAATATGAACTATTTTGACTGGCAAAAGCGTCCTCTCGAGATCATCTGCTTTTAACATGTGTATGACAATGTCACTCGCGGCATTTCATCCAATATCCAAGCTTCACGTTTGCAAAGGGGGGTATATTTTCGTTACGCTACTAACTCGAAATCACAACGCTTTCATCCAAACAAAATGGTATCATTTAGACAACGGTAGGCGCCGCCTCCTCAGCCTTGCCCTGACCAACCACCAGTGAGTCCTTCTCACCCTCCTTCTGAGTCGAAGTCGCCGAGGCGGCCTTGAAAGACTGCTCAAAGTCGGCAATGATATCATCAATGTGCTCCGTGCCGACCGAGATACGGATCAGGTCCTCAGTGACACCAGAGTTGATCTTCTCCTCGTCCGTCAGCTGCTCGTGAGTGGTGGACCAGGGGTGGATAGCCAGGGTCTTGGAATCGCCGACGTTGGCCAAGTTGGAGATGAGCTTGAAGCCGTCGACAACCTGGCTGCCGGCCGAAGCGCCGCCCTTGATGCCGACGCTGAGCACGCCGCCGAAGCCGCGCTTGAGGTACTTCTTGGCGTTCTCGTGCGACCCGTGGCTCTCGAGGCCCGGGTACGACACCCAGCTGACATAGGGGCTCTTCTCGAGGTAACGGGCGAGCGCGAGGGCGTTCTGGGCGTGGCGCTCGCAGCGAAGCGAAAGGGTCTCGAGACCGAGGAGGAGCTGCTGGGCAGCGAAAGGGTTGAGGCAGGCACCGAGGTCGCGGAGAATCTCGACGCGCACGCGGATGATGTAGGTGATGGCGCCAAAGGTCTCCCAAAACTTGAGGCCGTGGTAACCCTCGGAGGGCTCAACCATCTGGGGGAAGCGGTCGGCGTGCTTGCCCCAGTCGAACTTGCCGCTGTCGATGATGACACCGCCGATGGTGGTGCCGTGGCCGCCGATCCACTTGGTCGCAGAGTGAACGACGATGTCGGCGCCGTGGTCGATGGGGCGGACGAAGTAACCACCAGCACCGAAAGTGTTGTCGACCTGGGGAAGGATGCAGGTTAGCACACGCATTCGGTGAACAGACTGTGATGGAAATTTCCTGCGACTTACGATAACGGGAACGCCCTTCTCGTGGGCAAGCTTGGTGATAGCCTCAAAGTCGGGAATGTTATAGCGAGGGTTGCCAATGCTCTCAATGTAGACGGCCTTGGTCTTCTCGTCAATGGCAGCGGCCAGATCCTCGGGCTTGTCACCGGTGACGAACTTGGTCTGAATCCCGTAGCGGGGAAGCATGACCTTCAGCTGGTTGTAGGTACCGCCGTAGAGGTTGGAGGTCGAGACAATGTTGTCACCGGCATGGGCGAGCGCGGAGATGGCCATGAACTGAGCGGCCTGGCCGGAGGCGGCAGCGACAGCAGCAACACCGCCCTCAAGGGCAGCCATGCGCTTCTCGAAGACATCGACGGTAGGGCTGGTGGACTAGTGTTAGGGCAGTTTTTCGGACTCGGCTCGGGCTGTCTTGATTTTGGCTCACTTCATGATTCTGGAGTAGATGTTGCCGAACTCCTTAAGGCCGAATAGGCGAGCGCCATGAGCAGAGTCGTTGAAGACATAGCTCTGAAAACACCAAACCGTCAGCAACTGCCCTCGAGGTACTCGTATTTCATATGATTCTTATGGGATATTGGCGACTTACGGAAGTGGCGTAGATGGGAACGGCACGGGAGTTGGTAGCCGGGTCGGCCTCCTGGCTGTTGTTGAAGTTAGTAAATGATCAGTCGAAAAGTTGACTAGAACAGCCTGGATAGATGTTAAACGTACCCAGCGTGGAGCTGGAGAGTCTCAAAGTGCTGGCTCATGGTTGCGATGGAGATGGTGCAGCAGAGAAGTCAGGTCAGAAACGAAGTAGTGAAGACTATAGGTAGGTATGCAGCTCGGGACCTTGAGAGTCTTTGGTTGGCAGCTCAAGCTATGAGGATGTAAGAGAGAGAAGAAAAAGACAAAGAGGAGGAAGATCACGACTCAAGAACTCTCGGGATTCGGGCAATGTCTTCTTCTTCTACTCTTTGTCTCGCCGCCGCATAGGTTGGTCCCCTCCAGAACTGACTCCGGCCGGACAAGCATCCCTCGAGGTCCATGTATCCGGTACCTGACCATGCTACGGTTTCGTCCGATCTCGAGTTTCCATTAGCTGATGGATTATACCCAATTGCGCCTCGCCAATACGCGCAAAACGCGGGTCGAGGGAGGGACGACAGAGAAACCCATCCCATGTCGATGATGATCGACGTGTATTGGGTACCTTGAGGGCCCTGAGATGCGGTGATGCAGTGATGCCATCCCACCTTATGCTGTCCCCTTTAGGAAAAGTGTGGGGTTGAATTCCCAGCAGCTCCGAGCACGCAATCGCACCATCGACTCATGGCGCGGGGCAACCAGCCTGATCGCTGGCCTGCGGATTTCCTCCTGGTTTTATAGGCTTCGGAGTTCGTCTAGATTGTTTCTTTTTCTGTCTTATGTTCACAAATAGAAGGAAAAGACATTGATGGTAAATGAATAATCTTTCGGTTTGTAAATGGGAGAGTTTCCTCTCCTTAGCTATATCCAAGTTCTATATAAGGTGGAGGGGAATAGCCTACGGTTCATATAACTACCTCTAGAGTACATAGGGCTGGGATCTTTCCGTTTGTGCCTGGATCTTCCTCGCTGAACATCAGGAACAAATTCACCAAATGACTCTCGAGAACATGAGATAATTTTGGGTTTCTTCGTCAAACGACCGTCGGTGCCTCGGGGTTGCATCGGCTTGCAGGACAAGACAGCACAGCTGAAAGTTCAACACTTCTGAATAGGATTACTCCCCCCTTCCAAGCTCTCCTTGGCACATTCACTCCTGTTCTATCCGTATGCGAAGGAGGCAGTTGGCAAATGGCAATAACCTCATCCAGAACAGTCCCTTCCTCAGCTGAGACTGTTCGTCATCCATGGCTTTCATTACGACAACAACCCTAAACCACGTTCAGATGGAAGGTCGTCGATCATCTTCGTGTGCTCTTTGCCGGAGGTTGTCGTCTCTTCTCGAGCCAACCCGTAGGATATAGACGGTCAGCTAACACAAAAGTCAAACGGGAAAACCAAATGAGAGCTCATAGAGAACAAAGAGAAGGTTCAAATTCGAATATTGTCACCTGAAGTTTCGAACGCTTTGCTTCCCGAAATTCCGGATCGACGCCAGGCACTTTGGTCCGATCTCGCTTCCTGTCATGTTCCTGGAGGTCTCGGCGTTTGCTGTGTAGGGCGTGTAAGTGGAAAAAGTGGGTCTCCGCTTTACCAACTCCTGTGACTAGGTACCTGTTTGGTACATAATCGCCAGGTCGACGCTCCCAACTACGAAGACGAAGATGTCAGAGACATGGCATGAGGGTATCTAGTCTTTTCGCTTTCGTTTATGTAGCTTGACCCTCTTCATTCGTAATGCATCCAGACTAACGATGCCTTACCTATGCTTCTTTACTTGAACCCATAAAAGTCCAGTCCAGCTGAACAACCCTCGGTAGTAGAACCATAGCCTTATATGTATGCCATCATATGTATGCCATCATATCTCATCTCATAACCCCTGTCCATCCCCGGGACGGTCCATCTTCAGACGGGAAGGAAGGACACTGGTCCATCCTTATCCCGCCGATCCCAAGCCCCCACAACTTTCTTCCTCACCACCTCGTCGACGGCTGTCTACCCCTCTGATGCCTTCTCACCTTCTTCTCCTCCATCTCCTTCCTATTATCCTTCAACCTAGCCACAACAGCCAACCTCTTCAAGCCAGCGACACCTGCGAATACCCAGCCTCCTTCTCCTTGCTCATCGCCATGGCGGTCGGCAACGGGATAGGATGACCTTTGCCCAGCGTTGACATCGAACTCATCGACGGCGTTCTCTGATGATGGCTTCCACTTGCACTTCCACTTGCACCCCGTCTGTGTTGTTGCCTCCTCCAAGGAAACCCCCATCCCCCTCCCATCTTTCGTGAAAACCCCTCGAACCCGCCCGACCTGATCGCATCTCTAGCCAGCAGTGCTACCGAAATAATCCAGCTAACCGAAAGACAAGCGGCGATGCCGACGTCGGCGCGGGCGGCGCCGCATACGCTACCACGGCAGAAGAGGAGTTTTGATAAGAAGACGGAGAGGGAGACGAAGCCGGCGAACCAAAATAACAGGTTGGAGATCTCGAGAGATAGGACGGCGTAGGGATTGGAGGTTTTGGGAAGAAGTTTGCTGATGAGGCCAAGGTAGGTGACGGAGAGTAAAGAGTAGACACCGCAGAAGAGGAGGAAGGAGATTTGGGAAGGGGGGAGGTAGGCTGTGTTGGTGTTGTACCAGTGGGCAACTGTGAAGTTGGAAAATGAGGCTGTTAGTTCGTTATATGTGAGTCGAAGGGGGCGTTGGGATCTTACCGAATCCTGAGAGTCCTATTATGATTATTGAAAATGTCGCTTGGAAGATACGGATGGGAAGGAGGATGTTGAAGCCCATCTTGACTCCTTTTTCTGTTCTGGCTGGTATATCTTTTTTCGTCTCTCTCCTCGACGCTGAACTATGATGCTGGACTGTGTCTGTGACTCGTTGGGTATTCTAAAGAAGATGTGAAGAGAAGAAAAAAATGCACCAGGCAGAGGGTATCAAAAACAAGAAAGATCCGACCAGCGATGAAGAAATGAGTAAACTGCAAAGCAAAGAAGGAGAAGAGGAGTAGATAAACCAAGAAATGGTCGCAGATCAACACAAGGGCATAAAAGAAGCTTTTTCTTGTCCTCGAAGCGAGGCTCAGAACCGTCCATCATGTTCCAGCCCTTCCCCCCTTCCCCTTGATCCCCTTGAGATACTGCATCAACCAGATCTTCTCGATCATCGCCAGTCGCCCACTAACCGCCCGGCTGTTGAATCTTGATATATCTAATACTACAGCACCAAACTTGGGTCACGAATGATTGAAGCCGTCATGAAACACGGTTCCTACACCCAAAGACGGGTTGCACACGGGTGAGTGAGCTCCGTGTCGTATCGCTCAATATGTGACCTTCAGCCAATAGGGACCCCCCCATAAAGACCCTGAGAAACCCAAAATGGAAGGGAAATCAGACGTTCAGAACTCCTTCACCGTGGTCTGCATACCGCTCGGTATGGTCACCGAGTGTGATCGCCATTTGCCAAGGCAATAGAAGAGGTGGTGATGAATGGTTTCTTCTAGCGCTCGACATAGGGTTTGGACTTTGCGAATTTAATTTGCGCTCTCATTTTCTCCCTCGTCACCGTCTGATTTAGGCTCTAGAACAGCGGTCAAACCAAAAGCTGCTCTTGAACAACATACTGGTCGGCGTGCGCTTTGTAACCCTCATAAGTACCTATATATAGAACGCTGACATAGCTAGCGATTTTGGAGTCAGTACACTATATGGTAGGAGAGGAAAGTGCAGGACTATAGGACAACTCAGTGTCGTGAATACCGGCAACGTCTGATGGCAGCGCAAGGCCAAGCCAATTGTAAAAAGATCCAGAACGCCCCCAGAGAACCGGTTCAGGTTCCCTCGAGTGGACGTTGACGTGTCTCAGCCATGAATCGTCTCAGAAGTGCCCCTGTGACAGGAGAGAAAGGAGGTGAACCCGTCCGTGCGTGCCGCGGGTAAGAACCATTGCCATGATTGATACAAGATACATAGGTAGTCCGGCAACGCGATGGCGGTATCTCAAACATGAATAGCGGGCGTCCTTGATGATCGAGTTGACGATGGAAATGTTCCGCCCCTGTTCCACAAAATGACTGGAAGAAGAGTCCCGTCGGGCGCACAAACACCGTTGGGGGTTGGGGCCCGCCGGACGGCTGGGATGGAGGTTTTTTGGAGACAAAGAGTGGCCCACTCTTGTTAGTGTCAGTCTCTCGAATTTCCCCGCATCCGTCATCCCGCAATCATCTCGAAATTATGAGTTGCCAAGACCACACGATAAAGTCATGGCATTCGGGTCTCATGCCCTTTATGAGTTGAAATGCAGCAACACCGTCGTCCTTCTCGACTGCTGCGCCTTTCTTGGTGATTCTTGACAAGAAGCGAATTCTGACTTGGCTTTTGGACGACAAGGTTCATGAATCATCCCCACAAAATGCCAAGAGGACAGCCCCGTGTTTTATCAGGGTTGTTGTGGTGAGGAAATGTTAGGATTTGGGGAAGAACCCCGCTCGACGGGACCAAGAAGCTTCCCCAGAAATCTTTCTGAACGAAATGCCAGAACTGCACGATAACAATTTGGGTGCGTGTGGTCCTGTGGTGTGGCCGCTGCGGCGCATTCCTTTCCTGTCGCAGTTCACACCTCACCCTCTCACAGCAGCACGCCGAGATCTTGGATACATGTGACAGCCGTTATAAAGTCCCAAAGTCTTGGGCGACGGAGACATGACCCGGAACGGCCACGTTAATGACCAACACCGGAGCTAGGACCGCAGAAGGATTACAGTACAGACACACAAGAACACAATTGGAAGTATAACCGTGATGAGTGAGTGACTTCAGTACCGGTGAACTGAAAAAGGGTTCTTGTGATGATAATATTGACGATTTTATTAATATAGTCTTCAACTGCATGCATACACGGGCACCGCAGGCACAACAGCTGTCGGGCAGGATGCCGCTCTGTCAGGGGACATTGCGCATTACTGTCAGGAGCGGATCTGACGGATTTGATAGAATTCCGCAAAAAGAGAGAAGGACAACGCATGAAATGGAATTGGGCGAGATTGTATTGGATGGTGTTTAAACCTTCCATCCATCGCATCTCCATTTTCAACGTGGAGAGAAATGGCACTAGTAAAGAGAGCCCATTCGCTTCAGACATCTAGTGTATCTCCACGGCTGCCGCCACTGTTTGGTCCACCTAACCCCGGCCATGAGCCTCGGCTTGTTTCCACGGAGGGTCCTCCAATCGTCATTGCCAGCGGGCACTTTTTTTCATTATTTCCCATGTTCTTGATTCATCCCGTCTTGAATCCGGCATGTCGACAACATGCCCGTTAGCCAGACATTACCTCAGACATGCCCGTTCACATTATATGCATATTTAGCTACTGGCTGGAATAATCATGACAGAAACAAGGGCTATGAGTAAGTGTTGGATAGCCACGGACAAAGAGAAAAATCAGAGTTGGACTGCCTGACCTCTTCTTCTCATCTTGGTGAGACTCTGTCCCTCCAATAAATGGGTCCCATCGTAGATCCCGATTGGACTTCCATGCATCCCTTGGCTTCCAAACTCCAAAAGAGCCGCGGCACTTCCCAAAGTCGAGACGAGGTACCTGTTGGCATTTTGCGCCAAAGCCTCGACAACCAATCCCAAAGAACCAAGATTTGTGTCCTAGCAGAGAGTCTGGGGACCACCCACACCTCGTTGTGCTAGACAGCTCCGCTCCTCGTCACACTCGGCTCAGGACCACCTTGGCTCAATGGCTTTGGACCACATGCTGCCGAGAACCGACTCTTGGATGTTCGAAAAGGGGAACGCCTTCCAGTAGCCGTCCATCCCTGCTTCTTTGAGAAGCTCTTCCACTTGTCTCTTTTGCTTGTTCGTCCCCGTGAGGAGATCGTTTTTTTGTTTCTTTCTCTTCTTCTCTTTTCCTTCCGAGTGTTTCTCTTCACCAGCAACACCATAGCCTTTTCCCAAGCAAGCGACGGTGACCTTCTTTTTTGCGACAACCCACCCTTTGTTACCTTCCAAGTGTCGGTGACGGTGTTGGCGATAACCAGTGTTGCGCGCCTTCCTTCTCTTACAACAACAGTATTTCACGACCCAGTCCGTTTTATACCACCATAAACCATGGCGCCCAAACAAGATACCGCGGCGTATATCAAGTCCATCGCTGAGCCTCCTCCGCCTGGCACTCCCTACGCCCTTCCCGTCCCCGGCACCGAGCGTCCCAACCGCACTGCCGTCTACCGTCACTGGAAGTTCGTCAACAGCCCTCTCCTCGAGACCTTCGACCCGGCCCACCAGACCGTTCACGATCTCTTCGAAGCCTCGGTTGAGAAGGTGCCCAACAAGAAGTGCTTGGGATGGCGTCCATGGAACGCCACCACCAAGACCTACGAGCCCAAGTACGTCTGGATCACTTACAAGGAGGTTGCTGAGCGGAGGAAGAACTTTGGCGCCGGCATTGTCGCCCTCCACAAGTCCATTGGCTTCACCGAGGAGAAGTACGGTGTTGGTTTGTGGGCGCAGAACCGTCCCGAGTGGCAGATCACCGGTACGTAACAAATCTGACATGAAATGCGACCTGCACATGCATGTGTGTATAATGTACTTGCAAACGAGGTATACTAACAAAGCATGACAACAGAGCTTGCGCTCCTCTCCCAGTCCCTGTTCCCCATCTCTCTCTACGAGACTCTTGGGCCCGAGACCACCGAGTACATCATCAACCACAGCGGCCTCACTGCCATTGTCTGCTCCGTGCCTCATATCCCGACCCTTCTCAAACTTGCGCCTCGTTGCCCTACCTTGAAGCTCATCATCTCCCTGGACTCTCTGGATGCTGGTGAGCCTGCCGGCCACACCAAGCGCGAGCTCCTCAATGCTGCCGCCTCCAATGTTGGCGTCAAGATCTTCTCCATCGACGAGGTCGAGGCCCTCGGCGTCAAGTCGGGCCTCTCCATGAAGCCTCCCAAGCGCGAGGATGTCCTCACCATCAACTACACCTCGGGCACCACCGGCGACCCCAAGGGTGTTCTGATCACCCATGCTCAGGGTGTGGCCGGTATCGCCGCCGCCCGCTCCAACCAGAGCATCCTCTCCACCGACACCCACATCTCGTACCTTCCCCTGGCGCACATCTACGGCCGCATGGCGGACCAGACCGCCCTGGCCGAGGGCGCCAGCATCGGTTACTTCCACGGTGACATCGCCGGTCTGGTCGAGGACTTGAAGATCCTTCGTCCCACGGGTCTCATGTCGGTCCCGCGCCTGTACAACCGCATCAACAGCGCCGTCCAGGCCGCCACCGTCAACGCCGACGGCTTCAAGGGCAGCCTCTCGCGCTACATCGTCGAGGCCAAGAAGCAGAGCATGGCCCTCCCCGCCGGCAAGGCCACCAACAAGCACTTCCTGTACGACCGCATCTGGACCAAGAAGGTTCTCAAGGGCGTCGGTCTCGACCGCGCCCGCACCATGGTGTCCGGCTCCGCCCAGCTCGACCCGGACGTGCACCAGTTCCTGCGCGCCGCTTTCGGCAACGACTTCGTCCAGGGCTTCGGCATGACCGAGTCCTACGCCACCGGCACCGTCCAGGTCCCCGGCGACTTCACGACCGGTAACATCGGCCCCCCGTGCCCGTCCGTCGAGCTCTGCATCGAGTCGGTGCCCGACTACGACTACACGGTCGACGACAAGCCTCACCCGCGCGGCGAGCTGCTCATGCGCGGCCCCATCATGTTCAAGGAGTACTACAAGAACCCCGAAGAAACGGCCAAGGCGGTCGAGGCCGACGGCTGGTTCCACACGGGCGACATCGTCGAGGTCGACAGCCTGGGCCGGTTCAAGATCATCGACCGCAAGAAGAACGTGCTCAAGCTGGCGCAGGGCGAGTACATTTCGCCCGAGCGCATCGAGAACGTGTACATGGCCTCGACGAACCTGATCGCCATGGCGTTTGTGCACGGCGACCCCAAGGAGTCGTCCCTCGTAGCCATCTTTGGCATCGACCCTGTTACGTTCGCTCCCTATGCTAGCAGGATCCTCAAGAAGAATATCTCTCCCGAAAACCTCGAGGAGCTCAAGTCGAGCGCGAACGACCCCAGAGTCAAGGCGGCGTTCCTCAAGCTGCTGGATGGTATCGGCAAGAACCACAAGTTTAATAGCTATGAGAAGGTCAAGAATGTGTACTTGGATATTGAGCCGTTTACGATTGAGAACGAGCTTTTGACCCCTACGTAAGTTTTGACTCGCCCCCTTCTTCCATGATACCTGGAGTCTTTTCACTAACAACATCGGATGAAACAGTCTCAAGCTCAAGCGTCCCCAAACCGCCAAGAAGTTCAGGGCCGAGATCGACCGCATGTACGAGGAAATCAACCTTGCTGCCCAGAACAAGTCCAAGCTATAGAAGGGCAACGGATTGGGAAATGGGGCACGTGGAAGGGGAAAAGGTCGAGGGATGTACTTTAAGGCTGTGTGTTGCTGGTACAGTCAGTGTCGTGTCAGTGTCGTCAATCATCTATCCAGCGTTGTTGGCGTTGTTCTTTGTATATGTTGTATAAATCTACTCTGCGTTTTGGATTTGACTTTTGCATACTTATGATGGCTCTCCGCTTGTAGTGCTGCTGTTTGTTGGTTGGGTTGTTGGTGTATTATTGAGATATTGAATCTGACTACTCCTGCATAAAGTGGTCTTAAAAGCATGTGTGCTTCTTCTTTAGTCTAACTGTCGGTGATGTACCTCATCTGATTTACTGTCTTTATATGCACAGCCTCTCGCATAAACGGCTTTTAAGCGCCTCTACCTTCCAAAAATGGGGGATATCCAAAAATCAAAACACGCTTTTCCCACCCTCATCCGGGCCATTCTATACCTATCTTACAAAACCCACACAATACTTACCGTAGAAACTCGACAAACTGGTAAACCTCTAATGTAGGAAAATCAGGGTAGTCTACCAAATAGTAGGGACAGGGTACACCATACTTAATGTGCTCATCTAACGCCTGTTTCCTCCGTTGAGAGGAATAGTACCAAGACCTTATTCGACCACCTCCGGACTACCAATACACTACACCACCTTAACACACATACATTTATGTGCAGAACAGCGGACTTCTACTTCTACAGAACTGTGCGTTTCCTGGCAGAAAACCCTTACATTCTACCTAAGTTTGCCTAAGCGGTTTACCAGTTTGTCGAGTTTCTACGGTACTGTCCACCGGCAGCAGCAGCCATCTCCCTAGCCCTCCTCTTCTGCTCCTTCTTCACACCCTTCATGGCCTTTCTTGGCCTCTTCTTGCCATCCGACTTTGGCGCATTCAACAACCACGCGCCCATCGGTGGTCTAGACCCGATGAACCTGCCTTCGGGACTGTAAACGTCGATCACGGGCCAATTGAGTTGAATTTCCTCTTGCTCTTCTTCCTTCTTTCTGCGCTTGTTGTATTCTTCCTCTGTCTCTTCGATCTCTTCTACAACTTCTGCCTCCCTGATGCGTGGCGGGGCCAAGGGGTCCTCTTCTGGCTTGGGCTTGGGCTTGGGCTTGGGCTTAGGCTCTTCGTTGGGATCGGAGAGGTCGAGGCCGTCTAGTCGGAAGGGATCTTGGAAGGCGGCGGCCTTCTTCTTGGAGGAGGGGAGGGGGTCGGTCCAGTATTCTTCCTTCTTTTCTTCGGTTTCGGTGGCTTCTTCCTCCTTATCGGCCTGCTCGTCGACCATGGGGTTATACTGCAGGCTCTTGGCCCTGACTTGTGCCACAATCTCCACCCATCCAACGCCTTCAATCAGGATATCAATCGACAGTACGCGGAAAGGCAGGCTATCCACCTTGAATCCGCAGGCGTTCTTTCTCGTCAGGGGGCCGGCGCGCTGCTTTGTGACGTCGTACTTGAGCGCAAACGAGCCGGCGTGCTTGATCTTCTCAGCCGTCTCCGGGAGAGCAATGTTCTCCACGTTGGGAGCGCCCTCCTTCATTTCCTGCACCAAGATGGCCTTATCGGTTCCCGTAACGTGCGCCTCGATAGGCGTGAAGGAGTAGGCGAGGAATGTGAGATCTGGGGTCTTGGGAGTGATGCGGATGAAGCCTCCGATGAGTAGGGACTGGCCGGGTTTGATGGTTTCCTGCTCTGGCACCACGCGCAGCTTCATGACGAGATCGGTGCGCTTCTCGGGCTTGACGTACAACTCCAGATCGCCGCGAGAGAGACCGGGCAAATCGATCAACTCTCCCTTCTTGTTACCGAAGGGAACGCGGACCGGAGAGGCGGTGGTTCCTGGTAGGTCGGAGACGATGGGCATGGCTGGGTAATCCGTTTCGGGCTGCGCAGGCGGCAGAAGGGCATCTTCGCCCTCGTCGAGCTTGCCATATTGGACGTTGGCGTTGCGAAGGGCGGGGATAAGGGGAAGCTTCGTATTGTCTTGCCAGTTCATGCGACCCTGAGGGAAGATGTCGTGGAAGAGCCGGCTCTTGCCCACGTTTACTCGCCCGACCATCCAGTTGGCACCGCCGTGCTCAAAGATCTCTTCCTTGAGTTCCTTCGTCCACCAATTCCTGCGTGCGCTGACACACATAACATTACCGAGTCTGACCCTGTTGCCGATTCTGCCGAGCGCTTTGCGGAGTGTCTCGACCAGGTAGGGCTTTAGCCTGTCCACCTGCTCCTTCTTGGGTGCGAGTAAGTCCGATCTGGTGATGATGAAGCTCAGGTTTATTTGGCGACCGGCATGCCATGTCTCGGACTTTGCTCTTCTGTTCTTGGATCGAATCGGTAGGGTGCCCACTAGCCGTTCGAGCTTGGGAATAAGTGACATGGGGAAGTCGGCGGCGTCGACAACGTGGTAAACATGATTGTACTTGTATGGCGATTCTTCGATGGTCTCTCTAAGGGAGTCGATGCCGGGATGGAAGATAGAGTTGCCCTTGCGGTGGTGGATCAGCTGGTGGCAGCGGTCGCAAAGAGGAGGATGAGGAGGACCTTCGGTCTCTTTCTTCTTGTTCGCTTCGTAGTCCTTAGGTAATAAAGACTTCAGGTCGATTCCCATTCGTTCCAGCTCTTCCATATTGACGTTCTTGAGTGCATCTTCAATGACTTGATCCGAACTCTTTACAACTTTTCTTTTCTCCGGAGGTCCGACAAGGCCCAGGTACTCCTTCACGGCGTTGCGCGACAGGTCAAAGTAGCCTGCTTGTTCGGGGATCGTTGTGTGCGACAAAGCTCCGCAACCTGTACATTGGACTGGGAGTGTTCGTATTGGTTCTTTCTCGGCGTGAAGAGGTTCAATTGGAGTGTGGGTTTCGGTATGAGCTTCGGGGTTGGGCTCGGTATGAAGCCTTCGACATTGGATCGAGGGGACGGTGTGGTGATGGTGACGAGGGCTCCCGCTGAGGTTGGAGACTGGACGGAAGGCAGGGCAGAGGTAAAGAGGAAGCTTAGCTGCCAAAGTCGAGGTGGTGGTACATCGGTCGAGACAGAAGGCTCTGGACAGCCATCTGGAACTGAGGGTGCGCCCGGGTTGTAATGGCATGACGTCTTGTTCGGGGTTGGCCGACGCAGCTATATAGAGCTGGCGCGAGGGTAGATTCGAAGGCTGAGAAGTGGTTGAAGTATCGAGAATCCTTAAAGTTCCGCCGTCTAAGGATATCTTGGGGATTTTGGCTATGTATTGTTTAATATGTTCATCTGGTAGACGACGGAGGAAAGAAACGAAACGAATGACAGACGTACCTTCTGTTCTCAGCGGACCCCGTCCCAAATCTTATCGAACCTCTTCGGCTTGCGACCGAACTTTTTAGTGGGGCTTGACAGGGACCCCGCCGCTTCGATTGGCGCTCCCGCAGCTTCTTGGTATCCACAATCTGCAATAGGGCTTCCGGCAGGCAATGATGCCGGGCGGTGAGTGCTCCAAGGCGTGTCGTTACGGGCCGGCAAAAAATCAACGGGGCCCATGTCGCGGCACGGCGTCGAGGTCGTTGCTCTCAGTGTGGTCCCGAACTGCGACCCCAAGTCCCGCCTAGGCCCGTCTCTCAGGAACTGTCCGTCGCCAGTAAACACACCTTTGTTTGCCCGTGCCCAGCAACCTCTCCGGTTCGCCAGATATTCAAAATGGTCGGCGTTATTCGGCGTCTCAATGTCGTCAGGGAAGTGAGTGTTCCCTCATCAAGTCATGGCTAGCCAGCCACAAGTACAGTAGCTACAGTAATGCTAACAACCACTACAGAAGGTAAATACGATTGCAACTTGAACCACCCACTCCACCTCCACGGCGGCGCATGCGCAACATGTTCGGCACCTCGTCTTCACTATCGCGACCATCATGACAATGCTGACGTGCGGCATCAGCTCCTGAACATCCGTGCCGGGCCGGGCGCTGCCCTCCTCCCCAAGGAGGTCACCAAGGTGCACATGCAGTTTGCTCATAGGATAGAGGGCGGCCACATGGGCCCCAGGTACGCTCAATCTCCTACAAGTACTTGGGGTATATACGGCATGGGACTAATGGTCATTTCGCTGCAGGAAATTCTGGAGAGAGAACCTTCCTAAGCTCAAGTACTGGAACCCTTCGGTTCCCATGGTGATCAACAGGACAAACGACCAGCAGGGCCCTGCCGTTATGACCGTTTACTTCAAGGATGGCAAGGATGCTTCTGCCCCCCGATTCCCATCTTCCGCTGCCGACGGCAAATCCCCAGCTCCTAAGCCCGGCCCGGGCGAGAGGACAATTACCATCAACATGAAGGGCCGCAACTCGTCCGTTATTCTTCAGGAGTTCCTGGACAAGACCGGTGCCGTTCCACTTCAGCCCACGGCCAAGGACGAGGAGGAGTTCCGCGAGTTTGAGGACCTCAAGAGGAAGTCCGAGATCGATCGCGCGCGCATCCAGAAGATTAACGATGCGAAGAGGAGAGAGAAGGCCATGTTGGCCAAGGCCATGAGCGATGCCCAGGCCCTCAAGGCTGCCGTATAAACCATACCCTAGCCAACATCGTATATAGGGAGAAAAGGGAAGGGACAGCGTTTGGTTTGTGTATATCATGTGTACAAGTATTATGGGAAATTCATGTCAAGATACCACCAAGCAGGAGCATTATGGGACTGTTCGTCCCGGTTGACTGGTTCGACTGGGTCAGTTTGGGGGGACTCAAACGAGGGTCGGGCCGATCGCCGATGCCATCTCGTTATATGCGACGCCAAGCATCCGGCTGAGCCAAGAGAGTGTTTCTCATCAGCCATTTTATGTCTGAGAGCGGTTCTTCACACGTCGACCCGGGATTGACGCTCCTGGACCCCGGACAGCTGAGCTCGCTTCCCCACCTGATCAACGGTATCAGATCCGTGATCCAAGATACTCCGTAACAAAACCATGGCTCCTCCTCCCCAGGTCCCCGGTCCCCTAGCTCAGTAGGAATTGAAAACAAAGAGCATCCTGGGACGAAGGACTCTTTTTAAGCAGCCGGGATTGGGTCTAGCCCATTTCTTGCGCGGCCGACCCCGCATAGGGGCCCCATACCGTCCCATACGGAACGACTTCCGGATAGGTCGAGAACCCGACATCTCCATTTCGCGTCCTGCCGTAGCTGCGATGCTGCGCCGGTACTATCGCCGACTTCGTCCAAGTAGCCTCATTATTTTTTCCCCTGCTGCAAAAGACAGCACAAGCCGTCGACTAGGATCGCGGCGAGCGTTCCGGCGGGGAACCTAACGAGCACGTTTTCACCTAGTCACCTCGCAGTACCCATCACCGGTCCCGTCTCGCCCGAAGAGGCTCGCGTCACTTCCCTTGCCCATTCATGATGTCGATCATTATAAGGGACAAGTGCCCCGAATCCCTACATGAAGAAATTCATGCAACTCTACTACCTAGTCTTTGCTGTCGGTAGTTGAACTGCCCAGTGTTTGGTTCTTGGCCAGATTTTCTAGGGTTCTTATCTACATACATGTCCTCCTTTTCTTCTTCAGCTTTACTTTCTCTATACCCTCAATAGATATTTCAACATAAGCTTTTGCCAACCCGTATACGAGTGTGGTGTGTGAAAGCTTTTATACCCATTCAGGTTTCTTGGCTCTTCTTGTTGCCGAGCTAGCATGTGAGTAAAGAATCTCCAACACTTTCATCATATGAATGTTCTTGAATCTCAGAGATGTCCGACTCTTCTCTCTTATCAGATAGATATCGGAGACATTTCTCGGAGCCTTTCACAGACCTGAGGCTGAAGCTGGAAGAGTTTTTGTCGCAAAGAACACAAGTCTCAACACTTGCCCATCATGGACAGCGTAGTTCAGTATCTCCTCAACCATTCCCGGCTAGAGATCACTCTGGTCAGGATAAAGGATTGCACAGCAGAGTTAGTTCCCTTTTCCCCTTTTATCTCATCTCTCAAAAAGTCTCTTTCTTGGCAAAACTTTGGTTAACAGGGGTTCCTCACAAAAACAGTAGCTTCAACGTCTCCATAGAATGCCAAATAACCGCCACGGGACCCGTGGGGTCCATTATCGAAGCTATGCTCGTCGACCTCGTCTACCTCGACCGCGAGTTTGGCAAGATGCTGCTCCCTCGCACCAAGACGCGCTTTAACGGCGCCCACGTGCAGTTTTACGACCAGACCATCCACATCTCCGACATGGACATCTGGCTGCGGATGCTGTCGGACCTGACGCACAACGAGAAGCTGGTATACCAGCTCCGCAACGGCGAGGCTAAACTCAAGGGCCCCTTTGGCACAAAGGCGCAGTGCGGGTACAACAAGGATATCCGCGTGCTGGGGATGAACGGGTTTCCGGCTTTGATCAAGGATGTTGACCAGGACGAGGAAGGAGGGAAGAAGAAAGTGACCATGACGTTCAGGAACCTGAGCACTTTCGAGATCGATTACGGGCCGTCGACGGTGTTTGAGATTCAAGAAGGTGGAGAGGAGGAAGGGAAACAGTGGCGGACGATTGCGAGGTTAAAGGGCGACTTTTTCACCAAGAGGGGGGAGTTTCATGTGCCTTTTGAGGTTGAGACGGTATCTTTGGATGACGACGACGAGACTACGGACCACCATGCTAATGGCAATGGTGAAATGAACGGGATAAGTCCAGCAGCAAAGAAGTTGGGGCTGGATGTGGAAAAGACTTACTATTTTCAAGGGATCAGGACGGAAAACGAGGGATCATGGACGAATGAGGCGATCAAGTTTATTCGAAGTCCGTTGTTGTTGACGGAAAAGTTCATCGCTTTGTATTGAGAGGATAGTAATAATGAATTGTATAGGATTAAAATAGATGGTATATGAACGGTTGCTGGGCCTCAGATTCAGGGGAAGTAAACAAAACCCAACTCAGGCCTTGAGATGACATTTTCGTTTCTTTTTGCTGTTGATGGTTGCTCTTCGTGATAGCCCGCGGCAAAAAGTTCCCCGAATCGGTCCCATTTCGTTCAATTCGTCGACGCCTTCAGTTTCCTTTTCCACTCCAATTGGCAGATCGCAGCCGACGGAGCAGAGGCACATGTGAATTTGGAAGGTGCGCTTGTGGTAGCAGATGAAGCCAAGCCAGGAAATGGTGAGGGGGAAGCTGCAACTGTAGGTACCTTTAATTTTATACATACCTAGTGTAGTTACGAAGGGCTCCAATGGAACTTGGAAAGTGTAACTGTGTCCTCTCATGCCGGTGATGGATGCTGAAGACAGAATTCCATGCGATCCGTCATGATTCAACTCCAGTTCGAGGTTTAGTTCGTGGCGGCTCAACATGGAGACGATCCAAAGTTGACATGAAAATACCTAACCTTCCTCAAAAATATCCGATGAAACGCGGAGCTCTTGAAGCTCTCCCGAGCTCTCCCGTCAATCCGGGAGATCCATCACTCTGGTTCACAGGAGGGCCGCATTTTTTAGAGCCATGGAGTCTCCAGGGTCAGCCCAGTGAAATGGAACCCCACAATATGAACTGCGAAACGGCCTTGGATGTCGACTCGCTGGCCAATTAGACGCCAGCTCATCACCTGTAACGCTGCGCCTGGCGGCGGACTGCGGGCCCCAAAGAGGCCACGAAGAACAAGTGTCAACGAGATGCATCATCCCTTTTTGGTGATGCCGGGCGCAGATTACGAGTCGAAAGTGCAGTGCTGAAGTGCAGTGCAGTGTCTGCAACGAACCAGCAGGCTTCCATGTGCAGCACTGGCAGGTCCACGATCCATTTTCTCGGTTCTCCTCCTCCTCCTCTCCTTCCACCTTACTCCTCCCTCACAGCTCACACTGCATCTTCTCTTTCGAGCTTTGCCTTCTTCCCATTTTCACAGTTTCGTCCGCTTTCTTCAAGGACGAGCTTTCAGCCACACCCGGCAGCCCCCTTTGTTTCCTTCTCTCCCTCCACTTCAACCTTTTCTGAACGCAATCGTGTTCTCCTTTCGGCGGCACACACAATCGTCGATTGTTTGGCCCTCGACCTTTTCCGGACAGCTTTTTGATCTTCACGTCCACCTTCCACTTTCCGTCCCTGCTTCATTGCCTGACGTCCTCTTAAGCGTCAAGCTAGGGAACAAAGGTACCTTGTTGACTTTCGAGAATCCTCTCCGACAAAGGTCCACGGTTACTCCCCCGGCCCCCGTCCCGTCTCTTATTCTTAGTTACATCACCCACTTCTCTACCTACCTTAACTATACTACTTACCACGCGTCTGTTCCACACTCTCTTTAACCCCATCTTTTCCTCTTTCCATGATCGGCCTCGCCATTTAAACCACCAACTACGTACCGCATAAACGATCCTCGATTGGATTGCTCCATCTCGTCCACGCCCACGATCGATCGGAACACTTGAAGAAGCTCCCTTGAGCAATACTTGCATCGATGGCAACCCCCACGGTTGGCTCCGAGCGAGCCACCACGGCCTCCGGTGCCGATCCAGCTGGAGAGGCTCGGAGACGCAACGTCGCTCCGGTTACTCCTACTACTGTTGTCCAGCCCGTGGATACGAAGAAGACTCAGTCTCTCGTGAAGACGGTCCGTAGCTAGCCTGTGCCCAATCTTGCAGCATACTTTTGCTAACTCACACTCGTGCTATAGGAGCAGAGCTTCCTCGATTCCTTCGCGAGATGGGAGTGGATCGTTGCCCCCGCCGTATTCACATTCCTGGCCTTCTTCACGCGTTTCTGGAAGATTGGTCTCTCTCCCATCGTCACATGGGACGAAGCCCAGTAAGCACACATGTTTGTCCAGATTTCCAGATCGTAAAGTTAAACTGACACAACGCAACGTACAGTTTCGGAAAGTTTGGTAGCCATTACCTCAAGCGCGAGTTCTACTTCGATGTCCACCCTCCTGCCGGAAAGCTTCTCGTTGGTCTGAGCGGATTGCTCGCTGGTTACAATGGTTCGTTCGAGTTTAAGTCCGGCGAGACCTACCCCGAGGAAATCAACTACACCTTCATGCGCCAGTTCAACGCTTTCTGGGGTGCCATTTGCGTCCCCCTCGCCTACTATACCGCCAAGGAGCTTCGCTTCAAGCTCCCTGCCGTCTGGCTCGTCACTCTCATGGTTCTCTGCGAGAACTCGTACACCACCATCAGCCGTTTCATCCTCCTCGACTCTATGCTCCTCTTTGGTACCGTTTCCACCACGCTGTGCTGGGCCAAGTTCCATAACCAGCGCAGAAACCCCTTCACTCCAGAGTGGGCTTTGTGGTTGTTCCTGACCGGTCTTAGCATTGGCTTTGTCTGCAGTGTCAAGTGGGTTGGACTCTTCGTTACCGCTCTTGTCGGTCTTTACACCGTTGAGGACCTCTGGAACAAGTTCGGCGATACCAAGATGCCTGTCAAGGTTCTGGCTGCCCATGTTGGCGCTCGCGTTAGTGGCCTTATTGTTCTGCCCTTCCTGGTTTATCTTGCCAGCTTTGCCATCCACTTCGGTGTTTTGAGAAACTCAGGTCCCGGCGATGCCCAGATGCCCTCGCTCTTCCAGGCTAACTTGAAGGGCACCGAGGTTGGCAGGGACAGCCCGCTTGAGATCGCCATTGGCTCCCGTGTGACCATCAAGAACATGGGCTATGGTGGTGGCCTTCTTCACAGTCACGTTCAGACCTACCCCGAGGGCTCTAACCAGCAGCAGGTGACTTGCTATCACCACAAGGATGCCAACAATGACTGGTTCTTCTACCCTAACCGCAGGGAGCAGGCTTATGACGAGAGCTCTGACCAGATCCGTTTCATTGGCGATGGCAGCACTGTTCGCCTTATCCATGCTCAGACCGGCCGCAACCTGCACTCCCACGAGATCCCCGCTCCCATGACCAAGGCTGATAAGGAGGTTTCTTGCTATGGCAACCTTACCGTTGGTGATGAGAAGGACCACTGGAAGATTGAGGTCATCAAGGACACCAACTCTCGTGATCGCTCCAAGATCCGGACTCTCACCACTGCCTTCCGCTTGAAGCACGAGGTTTTGGGATGCTACCTTCGCGCTGGAACCGTTAACCTTCCCCAGTGGGGCTTCAAGCAGATCGAGACTACCTGCACCAAGACCAACAACCCCCGCGATACCTACACTCACTGGAACGTTGAGTCTCACACCAACCCCAAGCGTAAGTCTGAACCGTAATTGGGTGAATTTGGTCCTGTGCTAACAGAAACCAGTGCCTCCTGCTGAGCCCGGCCAGTACAGGAGCGATTTTTTCCAGGATTTCATTCACTTGGTACGTATCTCCATTCCCAGACGCTTCTTGAACTGTTTCTAACATGCGACACAGAACGTTGCCATGATGACCTCCAACAACGCTCTTGTTCCTGATCCTGATAAGCAGGATGATTTGGCTTCCCAATGGTGGCAGTGGCCCATCCTCCACGTTGGTTTGAGAATGTGCAGTTGGGACGACAAGACCGTCAAGTACTTCTTGCTTGGCAATCCTCTTGTCTACTGGGGCTCTACTGCCGGTCTTGGCGTTTTCGGCCTTCTCGTCGTTTGGTACACTCTCCGCTGGCAGCGTGGCTACAAGGAGCTCAACCAGGACAGCATTGACCAGATCCACTATGCTGGTATCTACCCTGTCATCGGCTGGTTCCTCCACTATTTGCCCTTCATCATCATGGGCCGTGTCACCTACGTCCATCACTACTACCCGGCGCTTTACTTCGCCATTCTCTCCTTCGGATTCCTTGCCGACTGGTTCCTCAGGGCTAAGAGCAAGCTCACCCAGAGCATCAGCTATGGTATCCTCTATGCCGCTGTTATTGGGCTTTACATCTTTTTTATGCCCATCAGCTGGGGCATGGTTGGCCCGAACCAGCAGTACAAGTACATGAAGTGGTTCGATAACTGGAGGATCTCGGACTAAGTAAGGATGGTTGTGAAGAAGGAACCTTCAAGTACAGCCAGCCCCATATGTGGTTGGCAATCCCCATGGCACCAGTTTACATACAATTGGTGCTACAAAGTGTACCAATTTGATGCATTTGCATTGACAATGTCTGTTTTTCCTTTTAGTCAGATCTAAGAACAAAAGAGAACGATGTGCCATAGAAAAAGGAAACAATTGATAAACATGTCTACCTGAAGCTGTTGAGACATGTATACTGTACGACTTTAGAGTGTCTTGACAAGAGAAAATGGTTTCCTTGAGCAGTAATGTAGGTTATGACCATCAACCACCTGTCCTTTATTAGTGACGACTAAGAGTTTATCGTTCTCTGTATTACGCCATTACTACTCGTTGCCCTCATGACATGCCTGCGTATGAATGGATCTCCAGCCCATCTCGGCCGAACAGAACTCACCAGGGCGAAGCACAATTACATCCATCTTTCATGCTCATCCATGCTTAATATGCTCCATCATTCCTGCCCATTCTATTTCGAAGTATTACGACAGACCCATCATCAGTTGTGTGTATCACCAGCTTTGTTTCCTCACCAGGGGAGCCCCGTTCCGCATTCCGGGAAAAAAATGTACCGGTCGTATCAATCGTGCAAATGCGTGTATTTTACCCGCTCCTTCGTCTTTCCCCCTTCGAGGTCTCGAACTGGGCTTGATCGTATCTCCTTCATCCATCCATCCATCCCTCCATCCGTCAACCTGACTTGACACGGCAGGACTTAACAACACCCTCCATACCCCCCCTTATTATCCCCCGTCAACTTGACATTCGTCCCCCCACCTCCTGCTGACCCAGCTAACCCGGCACTCGGCCCCTTCACCCCTGACCTCCTATCATTCAAATCATACTTGCCCGCCTGAATATTCTGGTATATCCTCTCGGCGACCCTCATAAACGCCTTTTCGACATTTTCTCCGCTTTTCGCGCTGGTCTCGACGTATTCCAACACGCCGTTTTTGCGAGCCCACTCTTCTGCTTCTTTTTTTGGTACTTCCCGCTTGTTTTCCCCCTCGGGATTTTCAGAGTTGGATTCGGTCAAGTCGGCCTTGTTTCCGACCAAAATGACAACGATGTCCGGCTCGGCGATGGCGCGCAGGTCGTTGAGCCAGTCGGTTACGTGCTCGAAGGTTTGCTTTCTGGAAAGATCGAAGACGAGGAGGGCGCCTGAGGCGCCGCGGAAGTAGGACCGGGTTACGGATTTGTACGTTTCCTGACCGGCTGTGTCCCAGAGGGAGAGTTTCATGTGTTTTTGGGGTGGGGGCGGGTCGTTTGCAGAGGCAGAGGGTTTGGCGGCTATTGGGGGTGGGGGAAGGCCGCTGGAAGAGCCGTTTGGTATTGTTGATGGGTCGGAAGGGTCTGTAGATTCGGCGGAAGGTGATGGTAGTGATTGAGAGTCAAGGTTGTTGGCGGTGCTGTGAGGAGGACCGACGGGGACGATGCGCGAGCCGAATTCGACGCCGATGGTCACGTCGTGGTGGGTGACGAAGCGGCCTTCGCAGAGCCGGATCGTGAGAGAGGATTTACCGCAGCCTGAGTCGCCGATGCATACTAGCTTTGCGATGTAGTCCCAGGGTAGTGAGGACGACATGGTTGGTTATGGTGGTTGTGGGAAATCGGCGTGTCGGGGTCGATTTTATATGGGCAGTATGAAGGGGTAATAATGATAATGGAGGAGATGCCTCCAGGTTATAAGTGAAGGGTGGTAATATCTCTTCTTCTCGGTGACGGATTGCTGGACTGGGCCTTGGTGTTTGTATGTCCGTTTCGAGTTGCGCAGAGACCCTGGGGTATGTAACCGAGAGCGGGAGTTGCAAGGGGTAGTCGCTCGTCAGGAGATCAGGTGAGGTGATGGATTGCACAGAGCTATCCCGGGATAGGCAGTGGATCTGGCACCCTGTTTATAAGAAAGTCGGCGGCTTGGACGGTGTCTTTTTGAGACTGGGTTGACAACTTGACGTTGGCTCGGTTGGTTTGATCGATGATGATATGGCCAGGTACCACCGAGGCTGACGAGAAGAGAGGGGATATGGACTGAAGACCCTTTTTGGTTGAACGGGACACTCCAGACCGTTCCTGACGACAATACAACGCAAAGACGTTGATGGCTGCACCTTCTGACTCGCTGGTTGGACGTCGGTCAGAGTATCGATGAACACTAGACTCGGAAGAGAAGATGGACAGCAGATAGTGTGGATGGACGAGGATGGCAGATGTTGATTCGTCGCCGAATTGAGAACTGATATAGGTATCGGTGCCCGAGTACGATGATGTTGAAGTGCGGTGGATGTTGGACGCCTAGAACGATACGTCGACTTAAGTTGTGAAAAACGAAGACTCTCGCTGCAGGAACTTGGCTGCGTGGACGATGAACGCTGTGACTGGAGGACACCCTGACACCTCACATCAGCGGGAGTGGAAGCTGTCGGTCGGGATGGGAGCTCCAGTCTTGTTACGGATCCAGCCAATGACAGGGGCCCGGTTGCGGTGGATCACCTGGTCTGGGCTCGCGGTGGCATCGGGTGTTATCAGTGACGCAAGTGAGCGATAACAGACGTCTTTACATTCTCGGTTCAGAAGACGATGTCATGGGGCATCATTGAGGTTCTCTTTTTGATCTTTTGATAAAGAAGAGTATAGGAGTTGAAGACAAAGGATCAAGCCTCATAGTCTAAGGGGGAAGCATGTAAATGAGAGACTGAACATGAGATGTTCACACAATCCTTTGGTATCCCCCAGACAAGCCCCATCAATCTCCATTATCTCCCGGTGTGGCTGTTGTGCACTCTGACTGCCGAAGCTTCATTAACAAAATTGAATCATGATTCGATGAAGCCCTATGCTGTGTTTTCTCTATCCGAATGTTTAAAGGAGCAAACATCCGGCAGGCACCATCCGCATGTCGTTGTTTGCGGAGTCTCCAAGGCTTCAACAAGCTGCCTGCCTTTTAATGTACCCATCAGGGTTCTTAGCCTGCATGCGTGCCCGTAGCGAGGATCGGAGGTGGTAAAGCGGAAGGTCCGTCAGAGATGTGAGGGTTGGTTGGCTAGGTAGTCGAGACTGGTGGTTGGTGCGGGAGTTTGCCCGTTGATCACGGCAGACGGACTGGACTCCTGGACCACCGCAGGCTTCCAGCCCAGGGTTGTCGCGTGCAACTGCCACTGAAGTGGAAAGTGTGGGTGAGAACTTGAAGCGTGCCGTGGGCGGTCAGTCGCCAGCCCACTGTTACTTGTTACACAGTGGACACCCGATCCCTTGTCTGCCTGTTTCTTGTACCCCCGTACCCTACGACTACCCTACCTAACCTACGACTCTGGATCTTATCAACGGCAGCCATCTAGATTCCTTTGTTTTGTTTTTCATCTTCTTTCTGGTTCGCTCTCTCGTATCGATATCTCTCATGCACTGCTGCACATGGCGCGCATGCTCTTAGGACTATCCAGTTAATTCTCGTTGCCTTGGGCCGCCCTGTTTATCTTCCATCTCTCTGCATGAGGCAGAAGCCTGAAGCTGTGCCAAACTGCCGACTTTCTGAACCCCCTCCACCGATCAGGCCCAGGGCTATCATAAGCGTCTTGTTAGCAGGAACAGAGTCATCCGGCCTGACAGATTCCACGCCGTCTCATTACGAGTAGCAACTTTTCCAGATCTCGGGAAAAGACAAGTTAGAATCATCCTTACATCGACGTCTCCAACTCGGACCGCATCGCTCCGACCGTCAACTAGCGTCCGTCTGCCGTCATCAGCTACGCATCATCCGCCGTGGTCCCACACCGCCGACTAACACTAAGAGCCACTATTCCGGACGACTTCACTTGAGCTACAACAACCTTTTCCGAGACAACGCTGGGGGCGTGGGATAGACCGCCATGTTCTCCGAATGTGCGTATATCCATGTCCACCTTTCCGACATTTTGTTTGCTTTACAGACGATTGCCCCATGTTGAACCATAGCACGTACTGACTGACAGATACAACTAGATGCGTCAAAGTTCTTGTCCCAGTCGCAGTCACGGTTGTCCAGCTTTGCAGGGCAAGATAACAACGACCGACCTTTGTCTCGCCAACAAGGGGGCTGGACTGGGAGAGGCAGAGGACTGAGCGGGCGGTCATACTACAGAGGTGCCGCAAACCCCTATCAGCCGACTGGTTCTCGCTTTGGCACCCTTGCCGGGTTTGGGTCTCGATACGCACAGGATGCGCCGCTGTTCCAAGCCACTGTTGAGCAAGAGGAGGAGGAGGAAGACGATCGGGAGGCCGCAGATCTGTTTGCTCTGCAGCGCTCCCGTCGCGTGATACCTGCCGCCCGGTTGGAGGATAGCACTGAAGCCGAGGATGACGGGAGTGCTTCGCTAGAGAGGAGTCGGGGCTATGAAGACGCACTCGGAACTCGCCTTCACGGCATCAGAAGCAGTTGGAACGATTCTAGTACCTTGTCTAAGCGTGAGAACGACCGCAGGCAAGGAGGGAGCAAGCTATTCGGAAAACACAAACGCCAAGGTTCGGACGAGGATGATAGCACTAAGGGTGCCATGGAAGACGTCGGACTACAGTCAACCATTGCCGAAGATGACGATGATCCGCCAGAGGATCTCTTGGGTGAGGCTTCTGTGGGCAGCTCCCCGCCGGCTTTCCAGCAGTTCAAGTCGCAGCCGGCACCGCAACGATATTCGACCAGGAGAAGTTCAGTTCAGGATTCGGAGGCTGGGCTATTACACGAGTCGCGAAGGTCATTTGACGGCGAAATGCCACCAGATGCCGGGCTAACGCCAGCACACCCGGTCTCGGATGGAGAAATATTCGTCCACGATCCTTTCTTCGCCTACATCTTTTTGATCGCGTTGGCTTCGTTGTTTGCCACATTTGTGCTGGTTTACCTACACACAAGCGGAAAGCGGCCACTTGGCGACACCATCTACAACACCATTACCAGGTCGTTTAACCTACTAGCTGTCGACACATTGGTATCGATGATTGTTGCGTTTGTCTGGTTGGCAACACTGCGAACGTACATCAGGCCACTGGTTTACTTGATCTTGGTGTCCGTGCCAATCATCATGACCGCCTTTTCTTTGTATCCCTTGATTCTGAGTTTCAGGTCAACAAGTGGAAGTACGCGAGCGCAGGATACCGTTATGAGGTGGGCTTCCACCGTCCCTGCGACTGCGGCAGTTGTCTGGATATACATGGTTTTCAAAGGCCGTGTTGCGATCCGGTCGGCCATCAATATCCTGGAGTTTTCGAGCCGTATTCTTGCGGCAAACTCGCCATTGATGTTGGTTGGAGTGGGCTGTCTGGCCGCGGTAGTACTCTGGACCTGGGTCTGGTTGCTTATGTTTACCAGAGTCTTTCTGGGCGGGAGTTTCTCCAGCTACCTATCGCGTTTCATCATTAGCGCGTCCAGCTGGTGGCTAGGCATCTACTTTGTTCTGATGTACATCTGGACGCTGTCCATTCTCTCTGGCATCCAGCGAGCCACCACGGCGGCAACGGTATCACAATGGTACTTCCATCGCAATGCGGTGCCAGCAGCGTCATCCAAGGATGTTGTTTCGGCCGCCCTGGGTCATGCTATCAGCACCATCTTTGGCACCATCAGCATGTCGACGCTAATAGCACTAGCCATTCGCCTTCCTCTTCTCATACTACCCGCTCGTGTCGCTAACATCCTGAGCATGTTTGTGTACTCTTTCGTCCCTACACCGATCGCAACTCTGACAAACCCACTGACCCTCACATACGCCGCCATTCATTCGGAGTCCCTTGCGGTTGCTTCTAGAGGGCTCAGTCGGATGGATTTCCTCTCCCCCCAAAGGCCTACGACGACGCTCACGCCGGTCGCTCTTCGAAACGTTACCCAACAAAGCTCCCCGCTCCTGCCCTACCGCCTCGCAAAGCTTATCCTGCATGCTACGCGGTTCATAATGGCTACTGCGCTCGGTTTCGCCGGCTGGGTGATGACGGCTCGACAGCTGACAGTTGAGCGACCGGACGGCAGCATGGGACTCAAGGGCAGTGCGTACGCCTATGTTGTGGGCATGGTTGCTAGTTTCATCGGTTGGGGCATCCTTGGCGCAATGGAAGGTATCCTGAGCGGCATCGTCGATGCAGTTGTCATCTGCTATGGTAGCGAGAGGGGAATGGCCTCGGGCGGTTACTGTATGGAGGCCGCGCAGCTGTTTGGTTCTTTCAACGGGTCGTATGCTAGGGGACGAGGTGATGAAGAGGACCGCCATGAGGTTTACTAGCGGTCTAGGCCTTACGGGTGGTGGCTTACCACATGGTTTGCAAACTTGCTCTTTTGGCATAATGATGGAATGATTTGATATGACGGGATGGGTTTGATTTGATCTTTCGGGGCTATTAACATGAGGTCCCAAGCGCAGGGAACGACGAGGCAGGAAAGGGTACGGAGACTGCACATGTATTGCGACGACTTCTCTTATTGTTACCGAGCATAGCTGGAGTAGGGGGCATTATCACCCAAGCTGCATTGTTAGTGTAACTGAAGGAAGGGAGTATTCAAGGTTTTATAGATGGTTGTCGGTAGACCGAGGAAGACACGATGGTTGATCGAGTGCATGTTGGCTTCGGGTTAGGGTTAGTGGTTAAGAGACATAACATAGCGACTATATGAGAGATCTATCATCAATGATTTACCATGAAAACCTCCGATGACGGCCAACGAAAGAGAAGTGACAGACCTGGACCTTTACCTAACGCGCGGCTCTAACTAGAATTGGATTTGCACAGCCACCATAGAGTTATCCGGTGTTCTCGAAAACCATATGCAGTGGTATCGACTTGATCACATGGCGGGATACAACATCGAACGTGGATAAACGGGACCGTGGGCGGCCTCAGTCTGATATCCAACAGAGCGTGTGACAAATGCTGATATCGAGTCTCGAGCGGGTGTACAAAGCGCCTAATCCCGAGCTTCCAAACTCCCATTCTCAAAAGCTCGCCACTTATAGTGGCTTGGTTTCGTCAAATACGTCCTGCGATATAAGAAGAACTGTATACTATTCCCGAAACACCGGGCAGCCGATGCCGGGGTTCACGCAGTTTACACTGGGGAGTCCAAAGGTTGCTGAATCATCACGATACCTTGCCAACCTGAACCCCTCTCATGAACGGGGCTGTGCAATTGTGCAATTGTATGGAACATGTTGGTTCCTGAGCTCTTCCCGTGGCTTTTGTGCCCGCTTGGACTGGTTCAATGACAGTGTCCCCTGCCGCCTTCTATCGTTCCTGTGATCCCGTCTGGTGTGCCCGGACTACTCGTTTGCAATCGCCAGTCTTGGCATCGCCATTGGATGGTTGACATCATAGCGTACGTTCACTTCCAGTCGCAACGCCACGCTACCCTTCAAGGCACACTACGTATTTCACCACCTAGCAACATCCCTACGCAAGTCGCATTAATAACTTCCATTTCGCAATACCAAGACCGTCTAGTGTTCTGGACACATTCACTCATCTCAGAAATATTCTTTACATCCATCTGCTTCTGTTGGAATCCTCGGCGCCCAGATTGTGACCGCAGGTACAAGCGAGAAGGCCATATAAATTATATACCAACCCCCGCTTTGAAACCCATCTCTTACACGGAACTTACAAACTTCTTGTAACCGACCGACCCCTCCTTCGTCATCCACCTCTTCTCTTTTCTTGCGACATCAACCAACAATCAAGTCGTACGAGACCGATATCCTCCTTCTTTGCAACCTTTTGATTCCTCGACCTAAACCTTTACCAAGTCACCAACCTACTCTACAACAGTAACCAGTTCGATGGCCGACTTTGTTCCTCCTCCCGGTCCTCCCCCGCCCAAGGTCCCCGAGGGTTGGGTGGCACGATGGAATGATCAGTACAAAGAATGGTGAGTCGCTACCCATGCCCTTCGTTTTCATTTCGGGCAAATAATCAATAACAAGCGCATCATTAACACTCATCGCAACAGGTTCTACGTAAACACCTACACCAAAAAGTCCCAATGGGAAAAACCCACCGAGCCCGCCGTCCCTCCCCGCGACGATGCCGGCGCGCCCGCCGGTCCTCCCCCTTCCTACTCCGCAGGCGATAGCAAGCCCGTCGTAAGCGACACCAAGACAAACCCCTACGACAACCCCGCCAACCGCGCCGGCGGCCCCGGTGGTAACGCCGGTAGCTCGTCATACGAAGACGAAGACGCCCGCCTAGCGCGCCAACTCCAAGCCGAAGAGGACGCTCGCGCCGCAGCAGCCGCTAACAACCGCGCCCACACCCCCTCCGGATCTCAGTCAGGCTCCTCATCCTTCCCTACGCAACTACCGCCCCGTCCGGACCAGAACGATCGCGGTGGATCCAAGGGTTCCTTCCTAGGCAAGATTTTCGGAGCGGCTGGTAAGGTTAAGCAATCCGGCTCTTCTTCAGGTCACCACGGATACCCGGGTCATCCGCAGGGTGGACATTCGCCCATACCATACGGTGGTTCCCCGGCTCCGTACGGTGGACAGCCGCCGGTTGGATATGGAGGATATCCCCAACAGCAGGGAGCCTATGGAGGATATCCTCCCCAGCAGGGCTATGGTGGTTACCCGCCCCAGCAGGGAGCTTATTATGGTGGTGGTGGTTACGCAACCCAACAGGCCTACGGCCGTCCCGCTAGAAGCGGCGGCGGTGGTATGGGCATGATGGGTGGTGCGGCGCTGGGTTTGGGTGCTGGTGTGCTGGGTGGCGCGCTGATTGCTGATGCGGTGAATGATCACGATCAGGAGATCTATCAGGATGGGTATAGTAAGTCTGACCAAGTCTGACCCCCTTTCGTGGTGAGGAGATTATGCTAACGAATGCCAAACAGATGATGGTCAGGATGGTGGTGATATGGATTTTGGTGGTGACGACTTCTAATCGCACATATATCCACCTAGTCTCCTGCTCAAGCACTAGCTGAGCTTGACACGCGAATTCCAGCAGCAGGGTTTTATTAGAGAGCCTTCCATTGCGCTGCAAGATACTGCAGCGTATTTCCTTTGCAATCGCTGCATTTCTTTTCTTCACGACGTCCTGATGGATTATGGGTTTGGTTTGGCGTCTTTGTGCATGGAATGGGTATGGGAAATGACTATGGGAGTGGGCTGGGACAGGTCTTCTTTTTTTTTAGCCTAGGACGAATAAGATACTTGTTTCGGATCACTGCTGTGCAAATATGTTCAAGTCGAAACAGGCTTCATTATCAAGCATTTTATATACCAGTGCCAGCATCAGTGAAACCAGCTTTTGTCTAGCCCGTTCTTACTGCCCCAGAACTCACTCATCATCCTCATCTTCGTCATCATCCTCCTCCTCATCTTCGGAAACCTCTTGGCCAAGTTTCTTAAGTTGTTCCTATAGATCACCATGTCAGTCACAGTCCATATCCAGTTACACTCTACTAGAACGGGATAGCATACCTTATACTTCTGCCTCTTCTCCTCCAAATCATCAAACAGCAGCAACAAATCGTCCCTCTCGCTCTGCGCATTCTTGAGCTCTTCATCAAGCTTCTCCTTAGCCTCTTGAACGGCCTTGACGTCCTTCTCCGCTTGCTTCTTAGCCTCCTCCTCAGCTTCCTTCTTGGCCTTCTTGACCGCGTCGTCGACCGCCTTTGCGACTGCATCAGCCACCGCCTTGGAAACAGCTTCTTCCCTTTCCTTTTCAAGCTGTTTGCGGATTTCGGCGAGGGCGTTCTCCTTCTCCTTTTGCAGACGGGCTTCAATGTCCTTCGCTTTGGCTTCAGCAGCCGCTGTCGCTTCCGCGGCTGCTTCAGCCTTTGCGGCTTCGATTTGGGCTTCGGTAGCTGCTTCTGCGTTGGCTGCTGCGTCGGCGTTTTCTGCTGCAGCCTTCTTCGCTTTGTTGGCTTCCTTCTTGGCTTCCTTCTTGGCGGCTTCGACGGCCTTCTTGATTGCTTCGTCCTTTTCTTTCCCCAACTTTTCCTTGGTCTGGGCGAACTCGTCGGTTTGGTTCTTGAGCTGCTTCTCTGCCTCCTTCAGCTGCTTCTCCACTTCCGTGACTGCATTCTCCTTCTCCTTTAGTTGCTTTTCTGCCTCGGCAACTGCATCTTCCTTCTCCTTCAGCGTCTTTTCGAGTGTCTCCAGAGCGTCTTCCTTTTCTTTGAGCAAGCGTTCTGCTTCCTCCCTGTCTTCTTCAGCGACCTTGAGCTTGCGTTCAAGTTCTTCTAGTTGAGAAGCAGTAGACTTGGCAGTCTTTTCGACTTCAGCCAACTTCTTCTCCGCGGCACTCAGCGCGTCGGCATTCTTGGACAGCTTAGTCTCCAACTCCTTGACCTTGCTCTCGCCATCGGTGCGCGCCTTGTTCGCCTTCATTAGATCGACTTCCATCCTACTGATCGTCGCCTTGAGGTCAGCCTTCTCGGCCTCGAACCTGCGGGCCGCACGCTCGGTTTCCTGCTCTGCTGCCTTACGGGCTGCTTCGATCTGCTGGATAAGTTCAGACTTTTCGGCGGCATACTCGCGCTGGAGAGTCTCGATCTTGGTCTGGAGCTCGCGCTTCTGGTTGTTGATCTGGGCAGCGTGCTGCTTGTTCAGCTCGTCTTCCTTGTTCTTGGCTTCTCGGCGGGCGGCTTCGAAGAGTTTCCTGCTCTCGTCCTCCTTGCTGCGCAGATCCTTGGTGAGCTTGTTCACTTCTTGCTCGTGGGCGCGCTGCAGGCCATCGTTGACGGTCTTGAGCCGGTTTGTTTCGGCCCGAGAACGCTGGTGCTCGGCTTGCTCCTTGGAGAGGTTCTGCTTGAGCGTTGCGACGAGCGCTTCGATGTTCTGGATCGCGTGGTCTTTGGCGCCTAGCTGCACGCGCATGTGCTCGACGGCTTCGTTCGCGCGGTGGACGTCAGAGGCAGTCTGCTCCTTGGTGCGTCGGTGGTCGGCTTGTTCCTGTCCCAGCTGCGAGGTGAGGCTGGCTTTCTCGGCGGCTAAGTCCTCAAGCGCCCGGTCTTTCTCCTCGAGTTGGGCGCGCAGGGAGTCAACCAATTCGCGGGAGATGCCCTTTTGTACGCCGTTGGTGATGACGGAGATCTCGAGCCCCGGATCGCGGTCGATAGCCCGAATAATGCGGCTGTAGTTGTCTTTGAAAAACTCGACGAAGGTGTCGTCCAGATACACATCGGGGAGCTTCTGGTCGAGGCTGAGGTCGAGCTTCTGAGGCAGAATCTCGTAGTCCCTCATCAAGGGGAAGGAACGTAGTCTCGTTAACTTGTCCACGTAACGGTCGCGGCCCATGCGGGACATGACCATCTCGCGCACTTTGGCGCGGGGAACGGGTGAGTCTTTAGTTGAGAACTCGTAGACGACACCAATCAGCATGGCACTGAGGCCTTGCACAATGATGTCGCCGTTGGGGTTCTCCACGGCCGCTTGGATGAGTCCTTGGAGGTTGGTGAATTCTCCTAGGAAGTCGTTGACTGCGTCCAGGTCCTCGAACAACCAGCACAGAAGAAGCATTAGGTAGCCGATAATAACACGAGGGTCATCATTCCTGGCCACACTTCTGAGAAGATGGGATGCCACGGTTTGAATACTCGTAACCACTTCTTCGCCACTCGCCTCGTCTCCTTCTGTAACCTCCATGGCCAAGTGCTTCGTCGTAGGGTTTTCGTGAAGCAGATGAAGCATGAGTACAGCAGCGAACCAGTACCTATACGGATCTGCCGTGACCTGCTCTGGTACTGGCTGGAGCAACGTCGTAAAAATGTTGGTAAGTTCATCGGCCTGCATCTTGTGGCCCTGAATAGCTCTGGTAAGGAAATGCTTGCGAATCTCCTCATGGTTGTTGAAGTAGGCCTTGAGACAGTTGCAGGCAGCCATGCGCAAGTCAAACTCCATTAGCGAGTTGACGGCCAAGATCAGATCCAGCAGACCGTCAATAACATAGACTTTTGGCACCCCGTTCGAGTGAGAGCCTTGAGGTTGCCCGTTCATTGCTGGGTTTGCAAGCGGAGAGGGAACCTCTTGCCCGGCAAACCTCTCCTGCAACTTGGCATTACCACGGATCATGTCTGCGCAAGCCGCGAGCGCTTCCGCTCTTATCGGAAGGTCAACTCCAAAGGTAAATCCCAGCTGGAGGGTATTTTCAAGTACACGATCGTTTAGGAACGCGATCTGGTTCGCAGGAGTTCCAGCCGCGCCAGGAACCAAAAACAGCCGTATCAGCGCAAGCAAAGCATATATGTTTCTGTTTCGCTGTTCCTCGGCCCATTGCGCAACCTCCTCCCCGTCCGTGATGCCCTTGTAGGTACTCCTTAATAGCTGTGCAAGCCGCGCAATGAACCCCATTTCCCTGACATTGGACTGGTTGGACGAGTTGAGACGAAGCAAGTTCGCCAACAAGATCAAGCAATCCTCCACCACCCTTGCGCCATCGACGAGACCTCCCTCATTGTTGATGATGTCGAAGATGCGCTCGAATCCCTTTTCGAATGCCACCAGTTTCTGAATGTCGACGGATTCGGCGGTAAGATCGATCAGCAGACTGATGGCAGCATCCCGGACAGCCTCTCGCCTGTCGTCGAGCACGGCAACCAGCCTAGGGATGCCCAGGGGCGCAACGAGGACGCATTCTTCGGTTCTCTCTGTCCGGGCAAAGTGTATGTGGGAGAGCAGCTGGAGCGAGTAGAGTCGCGAGTAGAAGTCGGTGGTGTCGAGCAGGTCGAGCAGCAGCGTGATGTTCTCCTGGCGCTGGGTGAACTCGTCGGCGAGCCACAGCGCAATCTCCTCTGAAGCTTCGGGGCTGTCTTCGTTGGGGCTGAAGAGCATCAGGAGGGTCTCGAGGACCACCTTGACCGTGTCGACATCCTCGCCATCCCTGCTGAGGCTGCCAATGAGGCTTCGTAGAGCACCAGAAGCTACCGAGGCCGGGTACTGCTTGGAGAAGCTGCGCAGACCGAGGATGGCGGCGCGACGGTCTTCGAGGAGGGTTGCCGTGTTGAGGCGGCCGCTGAGGACGGCAATGGTTTCGCTCACCGACTGCTTGGCCGGGGCAGTCGTGATGGTCGAGAACATGTTCGAGGATAGAGGTAGTGGATTAGTTTATTAGATGCCATGGAGGGACTGGAGAATCATGGTGTCGTAGTACGGCGGGGTGCGCGCATGCTGGGAACCTAAGGTCGAGGACGGGAGAGGTCGAACGGTTCACGGCCTCTTGCGTCGTCGGGTGTCAGTCAGGGGTACCTGAGTGGTCGGCCCCTGTTGATGACAGCAAAGTGTCTTTTAGACTTTAGAGCAGAGCACTATAGCTACAGCGAGGGGCAAGTACGCTATAGCAACTGCACTGCCCTTTTGTCTACCGGGGCCTCTAGGTTATGAATTGGACAACACGATTGAAAGATGGAAGGATCCCTGCTTAGGTTGCCTGCCTGGGCTTCCAGTTCTGATGTTAAAAAGCACAGCGTCACCAGGCACAGCTTCCGTCCAGGCAACGTGGTCCTTTCAAACAGATATTCCAGCCCTCACAGCAATTGGGGGATCATTTGGTATTATGGTTCCATTAGAAGAGTGCTACGCAGCTGCGGTGTCTTGCGCCTCAGATTTCTTTGTGAACCTCTACGGCTCATGCGCCCCGTCCTGCAAGTACAGCACTTTGTTAGTAGGTATAACTGCTACCAGTACATCGTCGTACATGGTTGCGATAAGCGGATAACTGGCGACTGTGGCGGCAGTAACTGCCTTATCGGCTCTTATCGCCCCCTTGCCGCATGGTCTTGGCACTCTTTGAACCCTTGAATTCTTTCGCAATTGTCAGAGCTCGCGTCCGGTCCCGTCATTCTCTCCCAGTTCATCCCACTGCCACTTCACCACTCAGCTTTCTGCAATCGCTCTGATTCAACGGGCATTGCTGCAAGGACCGCTTTCTTTTTAATTTTAGCCCGGATTCTTTGGGTTTAAAGATTTGACAAGGCGTGTTCTTTTACAAGTTTCACCTTTTCTTGAACAGGTGAACCTTGGTGGCTTCATTCGGTCATCTTGCCAGTTGCCGTGCAATCGTCACCACTGTTGCCGACCGATCCTTTCGACCGATTATATTTCTAACATCATCCATCGCCTACCTCTACGTTCGCTCTCAGAGAATTTATATTTCTTCCAGCGACTACCTCCGATCATTTTCGCGGCATCCAGCGGCCACTGCTAGCTAGTTCCGCGACAACTACCTATCATATTTTATAACCAACTACATCCAAACTACCGTCCCTACCTACAAGTGCTATTCGTGTGACCACTCGATCGCCTTTGCAAGATGGGTATCCCGGCGGCTTTTAGGTGGCTTTCCACCAAGTATCCCAAGATTATCTCGCCCGTCATCGAGGAACAGCCGATTACCATGCCCGATGGCACCGTCATTCCCGTGGACGCGACCAAGCCCAATCCCAACAACGAGGAGTTTGACAACCTGTATCTCGACATGAACGGTATTGTCCATCCTTGCTCTCACCCCGAGGACCGCCCCGCTCCCAAGGATGAGGAAGAGATGATGGTCGAGGTCTTCAAGTACACTGACCGCGTCGTCAACATGGTCCGCCCTCGAAAGCTCCTCATGATCGCTGTTGGTTAGTACTTTTTTCTTATTACACCCCTTTTCCTTCCAAAACAAATGGACTAACACATTGTCACCCACAGATGGCGTTGCCCCTAGAGCTAAAATGAATCAGCAGCGGTCTAGACGATTCCGTGCTGCCCAGGAAGCCAAGGAAAAGGAGGAAGACAAGCAAAAATTCATCGAGTTGCTCAAGAAGCAGAATGGCAGGCCTCAGCAGGAAGAATCCGTAGAGACCGTCGTCAAGAAGGTTTTCGATTCCAACTCCATTACTCCCGGCACACCCTTCATGGACATCCTCGCTGCTAGTCTCCGGTATTGGTGTTCTTACAAGCTGAATACCGACCCTGCCTGGGCCAACATGAAGGTCATCATTTCCGACGCCACTGTTCCGGGTGAGGGTGAACACAAAATCATGGAGTTCGTTCGCTCCCAGCGTGGTTCTCCCAACCATGACCCCAATACTCGGCACGTCATCTATGGACTCGACGCCGATTTAATCATGCTTGGCTTGGCCACGCACGAGCCCCATTTCCGTGTTCTGCGTGAAGACGTCTTTGCCCAAGATAGCAGGCCCAGACTGTGCAAGATCTGCGGCCAAAAGGGACATGATGCCATGAACTGCAAGGGCGAGGCAAAGGAGAAGAATGGCGAGTTCGACGAGAAGGACGCGGTTGTTCCTCTCAAGCCCTTTATTTGGCTTCACGTTTCCATCCTTCGTGAGTACCTCGCTGTTGAGCTTGACGTTCCTGGCCTTCCCTTCCAGTTTAACTTGGAGAGGGCCATCGACGACTGGGTCTTCATGTGCTTCTTCGTCGGAAACGATTTCTTGCCTCACTTGCCAGCATTGGAAATCAGGGAAAACGGCATTGATACCCTTACCGCGATCTGGAAAGACAATCTGCCCGTCATGGGTGGATATTTGACCAAGGATGGCCATGCGGACCTTGAACGCGTCCAGTATATTATGGCCGGCTTGGCCAAGCAGGAGGATGCCATTTTCAGGAGGAGAAAGGAGGCCGAAGACCGCCGAGAGGCCGGTTTCAAGAGGCGCAAGCTTGCTGACGAGGCCCGCCAGAGGAGAGCCCAGGGCAGCAGGCAAATACGCCAGGCGGCCGAAAACAGCGGCCCGCCAGCTGGATTTTCCTTCCATAAGATCAACGAATTTCCGGGCAAGGTGCCCCAACCCTCGATTACTCACGACATGGTGGTGAACCGCAAGGCGGTTGACGAGGCCAATGTTGCCAACAAGAGTGCCGCTAGCGTGCTCAAGGATCAGATCAAGAACCTGATGGCACAAAAGAGTGCCGAGTCCACTGAGACTCCTGCCGAGACTACTGCGGCTCCGGATGCTGCTGCGGCCGCTCCGGCCACCGAAGAGCAAGCAGCTCTCCCAACCGCCCTGGGCAAAAGAAAGGCGGAGCTTATCGAGGATGCTGCTACCGGTCCCGAGGCGAGCAGTTCCGAGGTGACCGAGGTCAGCGAGAGTGATGCTGAGCCTACCGATTCTGTCAGGCTCTGGGAGGAGGGCTATGCGGATCGGTACTATGAGCAGAAGTTCAAGGTTGACCGTAAGGACATTGACTTCCGTCACAAGGTTGGTCGTGCGTATGCCGAAGGTCTTGCGTGGGTTTTGGAGTACTATTTCCAGGGCTGCCCCTCATGGGAGTGGTTCTACCCCTACCATTACGCGCCGTTCGCTGCGGACTTTGTTGATCTCGGCAAAATGGAGATCAAGTTTGAGAAGGGTAGAATCTCGCGCCCCTTTGAGCAACTTATGAGTGTCCTTCCGGCTGCATCGCGCCACGCTATCCCCGAGGTGTTTCACCCTTTGATGACTGATGAGGACAGCGAGATTCGCGATTTCTATCCCGAAGACTTTGAGATCGACCTCAACGGCAAGAAGATGGCTTGGCAGGGTGTTGCCCTCCTTCCCTTCATTGACATGCCTCGTCTACTGACTGCGATGGAGACCAAAAACCATCTCTTGAGCCCAGAGGATCAACTTCGGAACGCGCCGGGCAAGGACTATCTGCTCCTGTCTGACTCTCATCCCACGTTGTATGATCACATTACGAGCCAGTTCTACTCCAAGAAGCAAGGCACGACCAAGTTCGAGCTGGATCCCACCAAGAGTGCTGGCCTCTCGGGTACGGTCGAGAAGATTGATGGGTATGTGCCGCACGGCTCGCTGGTTTATCCGTTGAGCAGAAACTCAATGCCTGACGTGGACTATGATCGCTCACTCATGGTGTACTACTTCTTCCCTGACTGCTCGCATACGCATAAGTCGATGCTCCTTAGAGGGGTGCAGATGCCCACACCGGCTTTGACTCGGAGCGATATCGACATTCTAAAGGGCAAGGCATCGCGCTCAGGAAGAAGCTACGGCGGAGTGCCACTGAGCAACAACAGCTACAATGGAAGGAACGAGCCCATCAACTATGCGCCTGGCGGTGGTTACCAGGGAGGAGGTGGACGTGGTCGCGGCGGATACCAAGGTGGAGGAGGTCGCGGCGGAGGCAGGGGAGGATATGGCGGAAACGGTGGCGGCTACCACAACGGTGGTCACAATGGCGGCGGCGGATACGGTGGTCAGCCACGGGATTCGTATGGTCCTCCTCCCGGCTGGCAGCCTCCTCCGCCGCCCGGTCTTGCCGGATTTGGAGTTGGACCTCCCCCTCCTCCGCCCGGCGCCTATGGTGGTGCTCCCGGCGGCGGTGGATACGGTGGTTACAACAACAATCGCGGGGGGTACCAAGATAACAGGTATGCCCTCCCGCCTCCTCCGCCCCAGGGCTACCAGGGACAGCAGTACGGCCAGGGAGGCGGTCGCGGTGGCTACCAAGGTCAGGGTAACCAGTACAGGGGACCACCGCGTCAGGACCGTGGGTACGACAGCCGTGGAGGTTACGGCGGCGGTGGCGGATATCGTGGCGGCGGTGACAACCGCGGGTATCGGTAGGATGATGACCGCGGGTATCACCAAGATCGTCAACCTGAACCATGGTAGAGGATTAGCGGAGGAACGGGTGTAGCATGGCAGTAAAATGCCACAGCGGAGTTGTCTTTTGAAATTATAGTTTTGTCATTTCCTTCGGTCTTGATTATATAACGGAGTTCTTTTTACGTCGAGTTCATTATGGCTTCCCGTGTTAAATGAAAGAGTTGGTAAACTTGCACATCCGCTCCTGTACATATGTTGGTAACCTATATATAAGACCAAAAGAGTTCAAAGGCTCATAGCCATACACGACCTGTTTCCTTTTCCATCTGAGAATGTGTAGATCGCCACTTTTGATCCAACGGTGTCTAGGCTTTCATCCATACCTCAAAAGCCCCTGATAGTCCTTTGAACAATCCCCCTGACCTTGTTGCAGGATTATCACCGCTTTACTATAAAATTCCAGTGGCATTGGAACGGTGGACAGGATTACATGGGCGTCGCATTCCATGATGGTTTTTGCTCCCCACAAGAAGGAGATCTTATTTAACCTAGCTTCAACTTCTGGCCCTATTTTGATTTTGAAAAACCAGGAGAGGCTTACAGCAGCGGTTCTGCGAGAGAGCTAGCCAAGACAATAGTCTCAAGCTGCTATGTAACATTTCCCTTCCCATTGACTTGGTGCTTATACCTAAGTCTTGGAAGATTCTAGTGATCTGTGATTGATATGATATGATGTTCATAGGATTCTCTTGCGTGTGAAGAAGCGGTGGTGAGCCACCAGGTGGGCAGCAAGGATTGTATTTTACTTTGATGTCCAAGCTCCCAAGATGTCCAAAATAGGTAATGATTGTTTTTATACGGTGTGAAGCCTGGAAGTGAAGCATGTTGAGCCTCAGGGTCTGAAGATTGTGTGTGTGCGTAGAGTTTATTTTGTGGTTCGTACTCGTATAACAAAGTATCAGATTGTTATGTGTCAACGGTATGCAAGCACCGTTGTAGATTCAGGAACCAGTATGCAGGAACAGTAAGTTTGGGTGTTGGTGTCAAAGACAAAGTGGAGGGTCCGGGAAAGGTGAAGAAGCATTGACACCCGGCTGTTACAGGCGTTCCCTTTGTTTGAAAGACATTAGACACGATACACCTGATATGAATCTGATAAGGTTACAAATGTAATGCAGCTGAGTGAAACTTGAGATGTCGTGTCTTCCGTCTCTTTGTCTTTGTTTAGGACGATAGACTCGGACTCGGTAGTCGAGGCGAGTGGGCGGGACGAATCGAGTTTTGTGACAGATAAGGGACCCGTTAGTTAGATCAACGTCACTTGGCTTTGTTCTTTGTTAATGTCCTCGGTTGTAGATGGGTATTTGTCATCTCCTTTTTCCCGTTTCCTTTCTTTGATTGAAATCGATGGATTGAATGGGCAATGTCGGGTTCCTGGCCCCAGCTGGCCCACGAACGGCTTGGATAGTCCATTCGGCATCCACAAGAAATGCCTATCCATCCATGTTCCCATGTCCAGGACATGATGATCGATGGACAGATGTCGGTGGTGGGGATTTCTCGCAGAGTGCGGTGGCATGGGAATGAATGGAAAGATGGATCGTCCCTTTGTATGAGGGGCGATCTGTCAAGAAAAAAGCCCATCACCCCATCCTCGGTTGTCCATTAGGTATCAGACTGGGACTGTGACCCGAAAAGAGGGAAAGAATGGATGAACATGAGGAAACCCGCGACGTGGATCTTGGGTGTGTGTGTTCCACTTCCAGTGTTCTCAGGGGTTTGGGGGGAACCCCATGATGGGCCCTGCAGCACTGCAGAAGAGGAGGAAAGCCCCCAAGGGTCCCCACCCCCGATTTTGGACTTTCTTGGTAGGCCCCACTTTGTATCTCCAGTTGCAGTTACTGTACTTTTGAAGAAGAGACACACACATTGTTACCGTGCTTTGAAGTTCAATTGTTGAAGAATAGTGCGAAAAGAAGGAAGGAAAGTTCAAGGTCAAGACACGATGTAAGCGTCCCAAAGAGGTTGGAGTGAAATATATCCGCATCAGCTTCCATCCTATCTCCAGGCTGTGGCCGACGGGACGTTCCAAGTGGATACCTCTATGAGACTGAAGAGCCAGGAGTAGGTAGGTAAAAGCACGGTACATACTACTGTACCAATAACAGAGACGCTAACCACAAAGTTACTCCCTACCTGTAGCGTTGTCTACTAGTAGTCCTTGTAGAGAGAGTCCACCTCCACCGCCCTCGCTCGTCTCGTCTCGTCTCTCTCGCTTGGCTTGTCCCACGTTGTTCCCGTTGCCGCTGCCCGTAAGGTTCCAGTTGTGTTGGGCCAGTAGCAGAAGGAAGGCAGACCTACCATACCTACCCACGACACCAACACCACCACCCAACCCACGGCCACCGCGTTCCCATCACGCACCCGCCGCCGTCGCCGCCGCCGACCACCACCCGACGACGACGACGACGACATCTACCACAGGGCCACGCCGATAACATCTACACGCTCCTTCAGTTCCAACCGCCCCTTTCTGCCGGCTCACCCACTCCCCTTCCGCGAGAGTGAGGCTGCTGGTTGCGACAGGGGATAGGCAGCAGATACCTCCACTCGCCTCGAGGTACTGCTACACTCAACACTCAACAGCTTCCAGTTGTGCCAAGAAGCCCGTACTGCGCGGCTCGGGCAGTCCTGGCAGTCGACGACAAGACCGGCATCGCATAACCCCATCATGAGAAGACACCGGTCCGCCCTCCTCTTTGCTTGCGCTCCCGCCCGATTCACGGCACAATGAACGGCGACACGGGCCTGGTCGGTGGCCTGGTCGAGAGGCTCGCAACCAGGGTACGTTTCCCTTTAGGTGGCCCATCACCACTTTCGACACATACTGACCGAGACCCCCATTGTTCAAACACAGCTTCCTCATCGCACCGGTGCTCCTGCCCAGGATCTCTACCACGACGACATCATTTCCATTACCCGTTCCACCCTCATCAGGGTCAGCTCCGGCTCCGTTAACCTCGTTCTCGACTCCCTTCTCGACCTCCTTGAGGACCTTGCTCGCCCATACCGATCCATCTTCAACCATCCGCCCCTTGTTCTTTTATCCGAAATATACGCTCTCGAACTCATCGCCGACTGTTGCGCCAGCAATTGGGGCCCATCTCACACAGAAAATGGTGTCGGAGATAGTTATGCGCTCTCTTCGGCGGAGCGTGCTGCCTTGCCTACCCCCAAGCCTCTAGACGAACACCTGGTCCGCCGTATCTTCGAGGTCATCAAGCTGCTATTCGATCCTTATCCCGATGGCTACACACTACCCGCCAAGACGCTCCTTGACGAGACTACCGCCAAACCGGCTGCCGTCCGTCTCCCTGACGAGGTTATGCGTACCCCTGTTTCCACGCCCTCCAACGAACCTCTAGAATCCAGCCACTTGCTGCAACTTCACGCCGCGGCTATCGAAGCCCACGTCAAAACCATTGTCGAATTCGTCACGGCTTCCAGCTGGTCGGCCTCTTTCGAATACTTCAGGAACACCATATATATTGCCCGTCAGTCGGTACCGGGCCAGGGCACTCCGCTACCCAATGCTGCCGCTGCCGAGGAAGAAAGGTCGGCTCTCATCGTGTTGAGGTTGGCGGCGTCTTTTTGGGTCGACATACAGAAACTAAGCGCCGTTATCACGGAATTCAATTCCAGCTGGTTACTGTTTCGCAAGAGCTTCCAGAATACTGTCGCCGTCGTCACTCCTTTGCTTGTAACCCGGTGGCTGGAAAGATATCCCAACGAGTTTGTGCAGCTTCACATGGGCCGCAGGCGCCGCGACAATGCACCCGATACGCTCTTTGAATATGCCCTAAACGGCAGCAACGAGAACGCCAGGAGAAGGGCCCTGCTACATCCTATGCAAACGGCGCTGCTCCTTCTCCTACCCGACTTCTTTGACGTTGCCAGTAACTTGCGCGAAGCCAAGAGCTCGAGCATGCAGAAAAAGAAGCAGTTCATCGAAGACCGGAAAAGGGCCCTTAGAAACCGAAATGAAGTGTCCGTCTACTGCCTGGTATCCCTGCTACGCGCCTCACGCCACCTGGATATCAACAGCGATGCAGCTCTCGTGAGTTATGTTCTGGACATCCAGGATGAAGTGCGCGATTCCGTGTTTCGACGCTATGGACTTGGCCCGGATGGCATATTCTTCGAACAGGACATCATGACAGCAGCTTTTGTGAGCCTCACGCACCTGAGTTTCGAAAGCTGCGTCGACTCCCTTGTGGACCAGTGTCTTACGCCGTCGGCGCCACACATCTTCAAAATCGCCGTAATTCAAGCGTGCTCGCACTTCGCCAGGTTGGATAAAGGCCCCAAGTACCAGCCATTGTTCACAAAGGCTTCGGCCTTTGTTCAGGGACAACTACAGGTAAGATTTCATCCGATCTTCTTGTTCAGACTAGCTTCTATGGCTTCTTACTGACTTCCTCACAGGCCATGTCAATGCTCCTTATCCAGGGCTATGTCGACCAGCAAATGACGCAGCGACAGCAGATCGAGAGTGCCTCCATGGTTGAGATGGTCTGCAATATACTAAACTTCTTGGATGCGTCCCCTATGACGTTATTTGAGGGCCCTCCTTATGATCTTAACGAGCGCGATCGATTTTATCAGAACAACCTAGAAGCCCTCATCTCATGTGTAGTTGCTCCAGACGAGTCGGTTAGGCGACTCGGAACCAAGGTCGCTAAGCGCTTGTATGCCAACGACGTGGTCCTTCAATCATTGAGGGCCTCGAAGATGCTGGAAGACCTGACGTTTAAGAATGGCTTCTGGCGACTGACGTATGTCATATATCATGCTCTATAAGTACTGTGAAGTTCTCACTGACATCGGCTCGATTGTACAGATCCCTTATTCTGATGTCAATATGCGACAGAGCTGGCATTCCTGGCACTGCTCCTGGCCTTAAATCAGTTCTGGAGTACCTCGAGTCGCGTTTGATGCTCCTGAAAGCGATACCGGTAAGCTTGCTCTGATTTGGTTCTCAGAACTACCAGCGACTGACTTTTTCTCCTTGTTTTTTCGCCGCAGGAACTTGGTCAAATCTCTGAAGACATCCCTTTAAGAGTTGCCGCGGCCACCAAGCTGGAAACTCTCTTCCTCGTGTCACTTTGCTCGGCGGAGATCGAAGTTTGTCAGATAGTGACATCTTGCATTGGAATTGTTCTCGAAGAATGCAGAATCCTCGATGCTGCCACGACATCGGAATCGAAGCCCTGTCTGACCCTCTTGCGGAATGCAGATGTTTTCAGCGAGATCGCGTCGAAGTCTTTTAGATTCACCGGCCTAGTTGCGTTCCAAAAGCGCAACAGAGGACTGCTACGGCGTTTGCAGTATCCCAGTGCTGGTATTTTGAACGCGTGGGAGACTGTCTTCGAGAGATGGCTCCATCTGTCCAAGGATGTCTCTCTGATATCGGCCGAGTCCATGGGAGAAAGGGTTGTGGCTGAATGGCGTAACTATTCCGGATTCCTGGCCTCCTTGGGCGGAATCTGTACGGCTGAGCAAGCCGCTACCCTTGAGGATCCGGCGGTCAGTGGGCTGCGGTGGATTGACAGGCTGTCGTCTGAAAACCACGAAGAACCGTTCCTCAACAGATATCTGAGGCTCAGCATCCAACTCCTGGCTTGCACGAATGTTAGGATCCGCGAGACGATGAGGGAGATCCTCGCAACCGAAGTAGCGCCTGCGCTCTATCAGCACCTGTTTAGAGCCCTCGAATCAGAACTTGACATCCTGTTCACTGGGGCCCTGGAGACGCCCTCGAGGGGTCAAGACAACGAAATCATGTTTGCTGAACAAGCAGCATCGCTCCTCAGGTCGCTAGTGGAAAGACTCGACACGCCAACTGAGCTTGGTGCCGCATCTTCGCTACATCTCAACTCGCTCACGTACAGCTTCGCCAAATTCTTGGACGGCGTGCCGGACTCCCCGAACAGTTTGCGCGTCAAAATCAAGATTTGCCAACTTTGTGAGGCCATCGTGAGAAGAAAGGAGCATCTCAACCTCCGCGACGACGTCCGTATTCGAAACCAACTCCTTGCCTATATCTATAGCTGGGTTACAAGGCCTCATTCTCCCAAGATTGATGCAGGTGCCTTTGGTCAGAATCAAGCCCGTCTGGACGAGATGATGCGGGTCCAAAAAGATCTTGATAGGGCGTGTCTCAAGGCGCTCGCCGAGCTTACGTTCCGCCTGCCTCTGCAGCTGAACGACTCGATGACTGATGCGACGACTAGTGAACGAAAGCATAAACTGTTCGATCAGTACTTCAGCAGGTTTTTGCAGGTTTTGGATCCCAACTTTGAGCATATGTTTCGGCCTGAGCATGCCAGCAGCCCTTCCTCCAGAGAGGAACAGCCATCAATGTCCGATCTCTCCATCACCATCATGTCCAATCTCTTAAGCGCCAACATCGATGTGGGCCTCAAGGCAGCATTAAACGTCGGATATCATCAACACTCCGAAATCCGAATTGCATTCGTCAAGGTGCTCTACAACATCTTGGTTCAGGGTGCTGAGTTCAATAACCTCTCAAGTACAGCGGTCACTGAGAAATATCATGAGCTCCTGGGCTTTCTGACGACTGACACGACTTTGGCTATGGCCATGGGCGCGGTTTGCCCCAGTCACGAGGTGGACGAGTTGACGATTGCACTCCTTAGCATCTACGAATCCAGAGGCCAGAGTTTCGTGCTGCTCGAGGCTCTGATTAAACAGGAGATTGAGGAGACGGAGAATGAATCAGAGCTGCTGCGTAGGAGCTGCGTTGCGACCAAGATGCTCTCCATCTACGCCAAATGGAAAGGCACAGGGTACCTCAAAGCTACTTTGCAAAAGGTATTGGATCGGTTGATGCAAACGTCGAAAGACCTCAATCTCGAGCTGGATCCGACCAGGGTCACTTCACCAGAGGAGTTGCAGAAGAATGCCCTGCAGCTAGAAATCGTGGCCAATGTATTCATCGATGATATTTGCGCCTCATCGGCCAAGATACCGCCGTCGTTCAGGAAAATTTGCAGCATTGTAAGTACGACCCTTCTACACTGTCGAGTACAGAGAGCTAATCCACCGGGTGTAACAGATTGCTGCAGCGGTAATGCCTCGATTTTCTGAGGCTAAATATACAGCAGTTGGCGCGTTCATCTTCTTACGCTTCTTCTGTCCGGCCATTGTTGCTCCTGAGGTTGAGGGCCTGGTTGCTACGGCGCCGTCCAAGGAGATGCGCCGTGGTCTCCTCTTGATCGCCAAGGTCATTCAGAACTTGGCCAACAACGTCCTCTTCGGCGCCAAGGAACCTTTTATGTTCCCGCTGAACGATTTTCTGACAAAGAACATCTATCGGGTGACCACGTTCCTGAGGGAGATCTCGGTCGAACCGGAAACAATTGACCGTCCTAACAGCGACGAGTCCTTCGACTTTGGTTCTTGTGTATCTCTTCACAGGATTCTGTATGACCACTGGGACCAAGTTCGACAACGGCTCGCCTCGATTGAAAGACGAGACCTTGTGAGGTCGCCTGGCGATACCTCAAGAGGAAAGCCCAACTTGCTTGAACCCCTAAGGAGCCTCATCATGAATTTGGGCCCGCCGCCGCTGGCTGTGACCTGGAACAGGCCGATGATCTCGGCAAACCTGCCCCCTGTTTACTCCAGGTTCCAGGATTTCATGCTCCGAAATGCGTTCCGTGGTATTGACTCTTCGACGAATCCAGCTCCCGCCGTCTATGATGCTGGCGAATCCAGGGACGGCATCAATATGATCTGCATTGTACTGCGGTACATAGATACCGAAGCTGCCGACGTTGACGCATACTTGTACTACTATCTCAAGATTGCTAGTCGACTTTGGGATCGGCCATTTGGCATTTTCATCGACGCTACGTTCTACAACGTGCAATCCGAACCAGCAGAGAGCTTGCTGCGCAAGATCGAATTGCTTACACCAACTGAGCTAGCAAAGCAGCTCACGCGCGTGTACATTTTCAACATGAACTCTGCTTGCAAGAAGGGGTTCCGCAAGGTGTTCAAGACTTGGATTAGGAACGAACACAGCATCTACAGCCCCGCCAACATTGAATATCATCTTCTTGGAAGCTATCGAGAATACGATGCCCACTTCGACAACCAAAAATTCAGCCTTAACAAAGATACCACAAACTTCGTGGAGCAGACGGTGCAGGGATACAATATCACACGACTATCGAAGACTAAGGGTAAAATCGATGTCATCCTGTCAATCAGCGACGATTTCGTCAGGGTTTCGACCAAGAAGAGGCAGGAGATATATCCAGCATCCAGAATCAGCGTGGTAATCAACGATGCCTTCCGCTTGGGTGAGGTTGAGGAGGCTCCCACATCCATTCAGACGGAGGATGATTCGGCGTTTGGTCTAAGGGCGGATAATGGCAAGATCGTGATGTACTTCACGAGCCCCGATAAGGCCAAGATCTTGACTCTTCTTCGCATGAAGAAGACGAACTTCAACAAGAAGAAACCCAACCAGACTCAACAGCAGGAAAGATTTATCAAACCACAGGATGTACCCGGTACTCTGCTAAACGTGGCATTGACGAACTTGTCAAGCCCGGACCCCGTACTAAGGCTATCTTCATATAACCTGCTGGGGGCGCTGTGCAAATCGTTCAAGTTCAAGGCTGCTTCGAGGCTTGTCAGTACCAAAGACATTGCCGTTCCAAGCGATGCCTCACAGTTCATCATCCAAATCAGCCAGAAGCTCGCCGAGTCGGAACCGCAGCTTACTGGGGACTTCTTGAACGAGTTCTTCTCCAGTTGGGCGTGCTTTTCTAACGAGCAGAAGCCCTTGTGCCTCGCCTACATGGCTCCCTGGATACCCGGCTTGCGGCCGTCTTTGCTAGCCGATGAGGTGGATGGTGAGAAGGGAATGGAGAGGATCGCCGCTCTCATGAGAAAGCTCATCGATATCGCACTTTCAGACCCGGCGCTTCTTCTTCAGCTACAGCAAACCGTCTGGCCTGCTATCCAGCAGGACGAGAAGCTGCTGGAAACCTTCCTGGAGGAGGTCATCAAGGCCGCACTTGCCAGAGGATTCGGCATTCCGGAGACGGACACATTGACTTCGATAGCGGCTGGCATTGGCACCGTCACTCTGCGTGGAAGGGTGATTTCCAGGTTACGCAAGGCACTGAACCGCTCTTCCTTGCGCCCGACTAAGGCTCTGCCTGACAACTCGGTGTGGAACGAAATATGCGTCTTGCTACAATTTTGTCTCGCCTTGTCGTTTGACAGTGGCGAGCAAGCTGAGATGTATATGCCAGAGATTTTCCACGTCGTAACGATGCTTGCCAACACGGGCAATCCAGACGTCAGGCAGGTAGTCCACCGACTACTCATCAACACCATCCATGCGGCTTGTACCTCATTTGCTTTGGATGAGGGACGGCTTAATAAGCTGAAGGTGACACTAGACACGTTGTCGGATCCGCGGAGCGACCTCTTCACAAACAACGTCAGCTTTACACGGGACGGGGCTTCGATCAAAACCAACCAGGACGGAGGCGCTACCCTGACAGCCACCGAGAACCTAGCTACTCTCTTGTTTGAGACCTGCTCTGTAGCCGCCCCCACGGTTGACCTCGCCAACAAATGGCGATCGCGCTGGATGGGCCTTGTGGCGAGCACGGCTTTCCAGAACAACCCAGCCATACAGCCTCGGGCGTTCACGGTGATGGGATGTCTAGCACGTGAAGAGGTCGACGACGATCTGCTCTACCAGGTTCTTGTGGCGCTCCGAAACAGCATTGGCCGCTTTGGTGAAGACAACAACAGCGACATGCTCGTCGCTATTGTCACCTCGCTCTCCAAAATGATGTCGAAATTGCCGTCTGCGTCCCGTTACGGTCTGCAGCTCTTCTGGCTGGCCATGTCCCTTCTCCGCCTGGTGCCTCCCAACTTGTTCAACTGCACTGCAATGTTCTTGGAGTCGGTCTTGACCAACATCAGCACAACGGGCGAGCTCAAGGGCGAGAAGATGGTTCATTATCTTCTCCAGGGAAGGACCCAGCTGGAGGAGGCCGCGCTCTTGCTTGATGAGGCATACGGCATCCACTTCACTGCTGAGAACTTCCACTTTGCCGCGTGTGCATGCTTGGTCAGGGGGCTGACGGATACCATCACCAAGGCGACGGCCTTGAGAGTGCTGTCCACGTTCTTGGAGATGACCACATGGAGAGCCGTCAGTACAGCTGTGACCAATGCCGGGCCTGGTGGACTCATGAGCCCGACTTCAGTGCCATCGCTCAAGACCATGACGGAACTGGCCGCATCACCATATATGGCTCTGATCCTAGCCAGGACACTAGAACTAGACGAAATCAGGAACAGTCTTTGGTCGGTGGGTATCAATGTCAACCCGAACAGTCTAGCCCCTGTCGCGTCAGTTACTGCCTCTGGTACTGCCGCCGGCGGTGCTGCTGCTCCTGGTGGTGACCCCTTGGCAGGAAGCGACGCCACCAGTAACGCGTCCACAGACGCCACAGCTGCAGACGCCGAGGTTTTCCACCGCTACGACATCAGCCGCAAGGAAAGCGACCTGAACTATATCAAAGACCAGGACCTGCTGCTCAACACGGCCATCGAGCTGGTGGACTTCCAGTATTTGGAAGATGCGGTGCAGAACCGCACGCTCATGTGGCTCAACGTGATCGCCACGGGCAGGCCGTCGGTGATCATGAAGTTGTGCGGACCCATCATCACGATCCTGGACGACATTGTGCTGCACTGCCAGAACCCACTGACCCTCGCCAGCGCGCACGAGCTGCTGCAGAAGCTGACCAACAACCCGCAGTTTGCGGGCGCGATGGAGCAGGCGGCCACGCTGGATAAGTGGTTGGAGGATATGGGCTTTGGCGGCCTCTGGAGGAGTTGCAGCTTTAATCTGAGCCATCAGGAGCAGGATAGGCAGTGTTTTGGGCTGACTGAGAAGCTGATTGAGGTATGTTCTTTTTTCCATCCTCTGAATGATGTGTTTGCAAGAGACAATTTACTGACCTTGAAAAACAGCTCATCATTATATAAGTCTAAACAAGACTTGAAGTCTACAAGTACCAACAGACAAGGACCGGTAACAATGCGGGCGGGTGTAAACACCATTGACTACCCTTTCTCGACATCATACAAGACACCTAGCGAGACAAATATGAGGTGGATATACGGGCTACATCAACGAGGGTGGACGAAGCACATGGGATGTCATAAGGCGAGGTCAGCTCATCTAAGGAAATCATATGATTCCCACAATGGAGGATGGATGCCGAGCAGATGATAGGCAGGTGAAGAGGCTTATGTTGGGGAGAACCAGTGCCAGGAGTCACATATGACCACGAAATGAGAGAGAGACTGGAGGGAGACGAGGCATGGGAGAGTCTACTAGTCCGGCACTAAACAAGGGCTATGGGAAGTGATTGATTAGGATATAGTGAGATGTATATACCGTTTTATATCTCTATATATTTAAGTTTCGATTTTCGTCTTGCTTTTCTCTCCTACCACGTGTACAATGAGCACCTGTCATCCCCTAATTCCAACATCTGTTGCTATCAAGTGTACTGATGCTAATCAGGGTTTCTTGAACCTTTATGACACTTCCGTCTGAAGGATGGAGTCCGCGGATAGCTTCGTGCAACTCCCTTTCTCTAATCCGCGGATACCGTCTGTTCGGACCGGACGGGCCGGGGTTTGAAGTTCTGAAAGCCGTATGTGCCTGTACGCAACAGCTTCGAAGAACTTGTGCAAAGACATGATTGTGATACCAGCGCCTAACAAGCCGCGCGTTATGTGAAGAACTTGTGTTGATGTTTTATGTTGGCAGTCTTCGGAGACGGGGTAGGCGGGATGGAAGGTTCAGATTGGTAATCCATTGTTTGATGATATCGCGGATTTCATATCGAGGTAGAATGAATCACGACATCAATTCAGAGTCGTTGGAAACAGTCATCTAGTGTCGAGGGAATTACTCGATATCACCGATATTGAATAATTTTCTATCGGACTTAGGTTCAGATGTTTGTATGGATCTTGTCGTGGTGACTAATCCGGGTTATGGTGTAAGACTCGTCAGCTCGTCAGTTCGTCAGCCCGTCAGTCTATCACCGGCATCGTCGTCGCCCTGTCCGTCATCAAAATTGTCAATCTTTTTCTCCTTAATATCTTTGGTATTTCGAATCATGATGTCACAATGCGAAACGAAGCTCAATAATTTTCTTTCCGTGTAAATGTTGGCACGTAGAAAAAAAAGCGCCAATACGGTATATGCGAACGTGACATCCAGGCAGGGCTGTCAGAGACACAGTCATCATCCTCATGGTCAGCAGTACGATCGATGCCCACGCGTATTGCCCGTATATCTCTGCAATGGCCAGGTACATGCAATGCGACTCTGATTTAGAGTTCTGACCCACGAGTTCCTTTCCTTCCCCAGCATTCAGTTCCTGCATTGCTTCTCCAATGTCAATATACTACATATGTGCTTTGTGAATATTGTCAAAGCAATCATTTCGCATCGCATCTCGATGCATCACACACTCAAATGTTTTTACTACCGACTACCTACGGAGTTTAATCCGTCATCAGGCTAGCCGAGGGTCTAGAACGCCAAAAAAGAAAATCTAAATCAATGGAATTCGCAAAAGCATGGCATCGCGATCGCATGTGGTTTTGGTTAAGCTGAGACATTCGTTCGAACTTGGGGATGAGAAATAAAAACGAAAGCTAGTAGAGATACAGGTATGGGACTAGCGGCTCCCATCCCTTTCTCCGCGTCGCCCTTCCCGAAAAGGACTTGTCGGGCTGGATTCGAACCGTGGATGTCTCGAGTTGTCAATGTCAAGCATATCTAGCGCCAAAACACATGCTGACGGGAACTGCTAGCGAACTCTAAAAATGCAGCGAAATGCCTTGGGGAGTCGCGATCTGGATCTCTTGGAAGTTGTCTCGGATTCCCTTTTTGGGCTGCCGAAAGGGGTCTGGACCGACCTCTGCTGTCGGGTGAGGCTGGCAGGGCTAGGCAGACTGGGAAGGGCAGGGCGGGTCACTTTCTTTTTCTTGTTGTTTACCGCAAATACGGGTACGATGGAAGTGAATCCGGGAACTGGAAGATCCGGGTCGTTCATTAAATTCTCACTCTTGCTCTGCTACGTGGGAAATTTTCGGGTGGAATATTCGGATTCGAACTCGAAGAAAGACGGATGAGAAATCACAAGCGACAACAACAGCGGAAACGAGAAACAGCGAAACATCGTGAGATGGGAGAATGTGAGTGGTCAGTCACAAATGGGCCTACGGCTGTCGGTATTCGTGATCCGCGCTCCGTTACCCGTAAGCGTAAACCAGATGGAGATCCCGAAGCCTAGCGGGCCTATGAGGGGGCCGGGACGGGATGAAAATGGACTGTGGACCGAGGGTGGGATCAGATCCGCACTCCGAAGGCCGAGGCCCAGGGGCTAACCCACACCATGTCCACCAGTCAGGCGTCTCGACCACCACAAGAGTCGGCCAGAGCCGAAGAAACAAAAAGAGTGAAGTGCACTGCCACACTGCCACACTTTGCGTTCAGGAAGAGATGTGATTGGTTGGAGTTATAGGCGTGTCGTACCAGAATGGCCGATTCAACGAAACAATCATTCAATACGGAGGTAACCCTCCGGTTCATATCCAATGTCTGAGGAATAGGGACAAAGTTGAAAGAGCCAGAATGAGCGAAAGATGGTTCGGTAAATTGGTTATTGTCTTTTCCTGTAGTGAAAACTTTGAATCCGAACCCGTCGGAAATACCGGTCGGTAAGCAAAAACGCACCTCACAAGCCACACCACACCACTGCACACACCACCACAACTTTGATCTTATCCCAACTGGTATAGAGGTGTCAGATTGCACAGCAAAGTGGATATCGTAATTTTTGGGTTAAAATCGATGTGTGTATTCAGAAGAGTTCTGTGGAACCCGAGTTGGGGGTGCCTAAACTATTAGGAAGGTCTGCAGCCAGAATCTAGTGGCTGGGGCGCCTTACGTAAGCCTATTTCTACTAATCGAATTTACCCTCTAATTTAATACACTTCCCCAAATGTAATCTATTTCCTAAAATAGATAAATTTAAAGCTATTTACACAAAATTAATTGCTCCTCTTCGTCTATTTCTTTAATCCTTAGGTATTTTACCCGCTAATAACCTTCTTTATTTCGTATAGAATCTATCCCTATCAACTTCCTAAACTCTTAATATTTTTCTATAATTAATACTTTAATTATACCGTTTACGGGTATTTTTAAAGTTTCGAAATACTATACCTTAATTATCCCTACCTATACTTCTTACTTTAACCAATATTAGTAAATATCGATATAGCGGAATTTAATTACCAATTTTAATACCTCCACGTCTAAAATTCTAAATATTTAAATATTATTACATTCGAAAATTGGGGTAGGGTTAGAAAGTTTTAGTATAAAACCTCTAAATAGCTTTATAATATATAATATTTCCTTAACGACGTTAGAGAGGGCTACGAACTCTACTTCGGTTATAGAAATAATTATTATTAACTATTTAGAGGCTCCCTAATAGATGAATCTACTATACAACTTTACTGTAAATCCTTGGGAGCTTTTATAATCGATAGAATTATCGGCAAAGGAAGCGTTAAAAATAAACTAAAACTTAGTATTTCTTCTATAGTATAAGGCTAAATTTACGGTAGTAAAGAGGTAATATAGTATTTTATTTACGGCCTTATAATATTCTAATTTTAGGTTGTGGTTGTATTTAGTAAATCGATTAGTTGTAAAGGCAATATTTAATTTAATAATAATAACGACGTAGAATATAAACCCGATTTTAATTTAATATCGATGGATAGATTGGTTAGTGGCTTTATAATCGTAGGGTATTAATTCGATATTATTTATTAGGATTTAGGTAGTACGTTTATTGTCGGCGAGCTTATAAATCTTTTAAAGGTATAACCGTTGGGATAATTAGATTTTATAGGCCTTACGATCGTGGATTACTTTAATATTTAAGAACTATTATAGTTCCTCTCTTCTAATTAAATTATATTAGGACTATAGAATCTTTATATATTGCCGGGCAACTTCCTCTTTAGTAAGGTAATAATAAAAGATAATGTTATTAATGTAATAGAAGACTAAAATACCGTCGTTGACTAGAATGTAAGGATTTTTAAGGATTACGTAGAACCTTAAGGCTTTAAATGTCTTTATAAATTTTCGTTACTATAGTAATAGGGAACGACGAAGATTATATAATATTTTAAGGATTTTAAATACCTTCCCCTAAATATAATAATTTAATAGTATACGTATATAAATTTCTTTGTCTATTATTACGTTTACGAAGGTATTAATTACGTCTTATTAAATAAATTTAAAATTGAAGCGTAAGGTTATAATTATAAAAGTACGGAAGGACTTTCCTACTAGGGTAGAAGTATAGGTTTCCTACCTTACAATCTTTATTTATTAGTCTCTATATATAATTAGACGAACTTTAACTTTATTAAAGTACTTATTCTTAAAATACTTATAAATATATACTTATATATAATCGAAGATTTACTTACCTTTGATTCTAGGCTCGTCGCGATTTATTTCTACCTAGGTTTTTATTTATTTATAGCTCTCGAAGTGAATTCGCTCAGTTTGCTTAAAAAAGTCGCCCAAGGGATATTTATCGAAATCCTTATAGTTACGAAATATTAACGGTAATTAGTAATAATAGAGGCTCTAGAATTTATTAATAACGATTAAGGATTCGATTATATTTTTAGTAATTACCCTTTCTTTGTGTATAAAACGCTATAATTTTACTTTAATAACTTTTTTCCTATATATTATAACTATAAGCTAATAAAGACGTCCGGCGTTAAATATTACTTTTTAAGGTTCGAAACCTTTTAATAATTCTTTTTTAACGTACTTAATACAATTTATGGCGAATACCCTTATAAGAAAGGAAATTGGTAGTAATATATTTAGTAATATTAAGTAATTGTAATTAACGAAGTAATCGATAGCTATTTAATCCTCCTTTAAATTTATAACTTTATTAAAAGGGTTTAAAGGCAATACGCTAATCTTTACCTCTTTAGTAGTTATTTTTTCGGTTTATACCTCTTTAATAATTATTACTTCCCCTTCTTAAATTGGGTTAAAAGAAAGAGAATTTGGAAGGTTATAAATATTCGTATCTTCTATATCGGTACGGTTAATTATAAAATCGAAGGGAGATTAATTATTTAATAATTACTCTTTAGCGGTATATTTTTTTAATAAAGCGGTAAATTTTTCTAAAATAAATTTTAGGGATTCGGCTTCCTTCTTTATTTTATTAATAAAGAGGGTACGCTTATTAAAAATAATATCGCGGGTATTAATAACTTCGTTAGTAATAGAGTTCTAAATTCGGTAAATAGCTGTAGAGGTATAACCGATTAAATATCCAATCTACGCTTTAAGGTTTATCTTTTAAAGCCTATTTTATTTATTCTTAGCGGTAATAATTATTACGAATACTTTACAATTATAGATTCGAAAGTAAGAAATATTAAATTTACGGGGGGTAACCTCGTTATTACTATTATTAATTTTCTTAATAATAGTTATATAAAATCTTTTATAAGGAGATTTCCAATCGTAGAAATATTTAGGAGACCGATTATTAAAATATATTATTATAAAAACGATTTTTGGCTAAAAATCCTTAAGAAAACGAATACCTAAATTTATAATACGCGCCTTATCTTTAATTATACCTCCCGAGCGCTCTATACCTCCGTTCTATATTTAGGTATACGGGGTAGAGGGCTTTATAACCATATTATATTACGCTAGTAAATCTAAGAATAATTATAACTTCGTAATTTTATTATCGTATTCTAATATTCGTATTATAACGTTAAATCGTATTTTAAAGAGAGTAAAAAAATCGTTTAAATAAGTTGCAATTATAATAGCGAATCGGTCGTAGAGGAAATATTCCTAAATATACCCAGTAAATTTATAAGTAATAAATATAATATTAGTATAATTTCGGTAATTTTCTTTATAATCGAAAAAGTCTATAACGAAACGCTTTTTAACCCTATACCCTCTATTTCTAAATTTTCGCTTAATTTACTATTTAATCTTTATTTAAATACAAATATCGTATTATTCAGTCTTAGGGTTTTCCTCGTCTTCCTCCTTTTTATTTTTAAATAGGATTTTAACTCCTAATATATTATAGAAGTAAAATAGTACTTAAAAACTAAAGTACCTTAATTTAAAATACTAAGTAAAGGGGTCTTTACGGTAATACTTATAGCCTATATAAGAATTAACTATATTCTTATAGGTATAGAAGCTCGCCCGAGTAAATAAATAGGGAAATTCTTTAAATAGAATTTAATAGTAATAGGTCTTAAAATAATAAAAAAGTAATTAATTTATATTACGAAGGTAATTATTAAGTAGTTTATAATCCTAGAAGAAATTTTATTTACGTAATAAATATAGGGAGATAAAGTTAATTATAAAATTAGGGTAAAAGGTTATATCGTAAAGGCGTAGTTTCCTAAGCCCATTCTCTCTATTAATAATAAAATTAACCTCCCTATAACTTTAAATTACAATACGTGAATTTCTAGCTTATAGGTTATTACTATAGGGTACGTAATAGAAATTAAGGAAACGCGTAATTTCGTTAAATACGTATAAAAAGTTGCTAAAATTAAAAAGAACGCAATTTTTAAACGGGTAAATATTAAAACTTCCTTCTCCCGCTTAAAATATTGCCTATATTATAACGGTTCTATAAATTTAAATAAGGATAGGAATAAGGTTTATAGTAATATTTTCATTAGAGAATTAATTATTTTAAAATTAGTCGTTAATACTAAAGATAGGATTTATTAATTATTTAACTATTTCTTTTCTCTAGACTTCGACCTCCCTTTTAAATTTTAGATCGTTATTGAAGTTTTTAATTACCCGAATTTATATTTTAAGGTTAAGCTTCCAATAAAGGTTTAGGGCCTTATTAAAAAAAAGATATTAATAGTATTTAATAATATACGTACCCTTTTTACAAACTTTATAACGAAATAACGATAATAAACTTCTATTCTATTTAGAATTTTTAATTTACGCTACGTATTTCTTTTTATATTAATTACGTTAGGGTCTATTAAATTAAACGTCCTCTACTTTAATATTAATATCTTCTAACCTATTGAGGGTATCGCCTTTAACTTTAAAGGACGCCCTGCGAATACTTCTACGGTTAGATTTAACCTATATAATTATAGGTACTTTATTATTAAGGCCTTTAATATAGAAATCCTTAAATAAAATACGGAAGTCGAAAATATTATTAACGATTTATAGGCGGTATTAACGCGAGGCGCCGGAGGCTTAACCCGGTCGAATAGGGCGTAGATATTCGATAAAGTCGTAGAATTAGGCGGTAATTAGTAAGGATTTAGAGACCGCGTAGAGCTAGGCTTTAATTATAATAATCTCTTAACCGTCGATTTATTTAGTTATTCCTATCCTAGGTTCTATTATAAGGGGTTTACCGATATAATTGCGGTAGGTTTTATAGGCATCGATAAAAATTTATTCGGGACGGTATTATAGCCCTTTAACGAAGGTAAAATACTATTAGGGGAGATCTTCGTTATTCCGGAGGTAATTAGATTTATAATCCTAGTAAACGGTTTTACGCATTTATTTAGTAAATATAGCGCGGTATTTCGAAAAGGTTTCGTATTTCTTAAACCGGTAATTAAATATGCTAATATCGTGGTTATATTCCTATAACCCCGTGATAATAAGGTCGGTAAATTTAGCGGTAACGTCGTTAATCTATTCTTCTAAGGATTTTTCGGTAAATTCTACGCTTATAAGGATATTATCGGCGCTATAAGGAGGGATTAATATAATAAAAGTATTATTTTTAAAATCGTTAAGGGCTTCTTTAACCTTTTCGATATAATAGTAGGCGGACGATTTAATAGCGTAGTCTATAATAATTAGCTCTATAGGCTTAAAGGGAATTGGTTATACCCCTAATATATAATTAGTAAGGTCTAGGACTTTAGTATAGGCTATGAATTCGTCGCTCTACTCCCTAAATTTATTTATAAAGTCTAAATAGACCTATTTAGCGACGACTTCTTTATCGATTAATTAAAATATAGTTAATAACGTAGTAAGTTACGGTAATAATGGTAATAATAGTTGTAGTTAGTGTAATTGAAGTTTTCGTAGCGCGGAGATCGCAAATTAGACTATTAATTATTAGATTGCACAGTAAAGTGGATATCGTAATTTTTGGGTTAAAATCGATGTGTATATTTAGAAGAGTTCTGTGGAACCCGAGTTGGGGGTGCCCAGACTATTAGGAAGGTCTGCAGCCAGAATCTGGTGGCTGGGGCGCCTTACGTAAGCCTGTTTCTACTGGTCGAGTCTGCCCTCTAATCTGACAAGAGGTGCAGGTGAAGAAATTTTCTAGAAGCATGTTCAGATGCAGGCCAAGATGCTTATGCACCAATGACAACTTGGGAACGAGCCAGATAAATCGACTGTATGCCATGGATATTTCGGCGGTGTGGAGCAAGCCGACTAATAAAGTCATATAAATTTACCAGTGGCCAATGAGATATTATTTAATAATTTTAGAGGTAGAGGTAAATAAGCGGCTCAATTAACGTTTACTCATTGTTTTTGCGGTGTACCCAAAGATGATGGATGACCGTAGAGATATTGAAGGGAAATGGAGAAAAGAGAAAAGAGCGATGAGAAGAGCGATGAGAAGAGCGATGAGAAGAGAGATGAGAAGAGAGATGAGAAGAGAGATAAGAAGAGAGATGAGAAGAGTAACGAGAGGAGCGATGAGAGGAGTGATGAAAGGGGAGAGCCGGGCTTTTTCCTCCTTTCTTCATTGTCCAAAAGCTTTGCCCGGCAGCCCAAGGGCTTCAATGAATTGGTAATTCCTACTTAGTGATGGCTGTAGACGCGCGAAGTTGATGCTAAACTCGTGGTTTTGGCTGTCAATCTTTAGGCCCCACACCGCCGAAATATCCATGGCACACAGTCGATTTATCCGGCTCGCTTGGGAAAGGAACTCTTTGTTTAGGTTAAAGTGTTGTACATCCCGTTTCTGCAAGCGTCTGCAATTTGATGTAACCTTCTGAGTCTAAAAGACTTTTCAGGTACATTCGCAAAAGTGAACATTCAACACAGAGAGGCTTGTGAAAATGAAATCAATCATTTCAGAGAGTGAAAACGAAACAGATGGATCAACAATTTCAGTAGCAGTGGTGAGGCACAGCACGAGCAATGGAACCTGAGCTTGTCAAGGTTGTCGGTACCGGAACGGCTATCGTTGTTGCACGAGCCATTTTGGGGGAGCCCACGCATTCGCTTTCCCCTGGTTGGCTTTTCACAGCTTGCATTGTGAGGATCCCGCATTTCCGAAAGCACTGCCCATCTGCATGTGCAATAACTCCTTCACCGACCGAAAATTTTACATCGCAACGCCATGCTTTCGTGCTATCACGGAAATGGAAATTAGAGTTGTTCTGCCATGGGTTTTCGTCTATGTCGGGTTGCTACACACCGACCTTGAAAAATCTTCCTCCAAGTCTGCTTGGAACTTGGCTTGCATGCGACATGCGACATGCGACATGCGACATGCGACCAAAATCTTACACCGAGTTATGAGCGAGAGCGACCTTGATACTACCGTACGACCCATAGGAGACCAAGCAGACCGCGAAGAAAAAAAAAAAAAAAAAAAAAAAAAAAGGAAGTGACAGGAGATGCGGGATATCCGAATGCTATCCTCGTATCCAAGTTGGTCTTCACTCTTCAAACCAAGTTGAGTTTAAAGTTGTTCCCGCTTGTAGTTTGGAGGAGAGACCAAAATGCAATAAGGGATTTCGAGGTGCATTGTAAGAACCAAATGCATACATATCGCAACGTGCGATGCGAGGACCTTGTCATGACGTTTCTTAGTGAGCTGCTGCGGGAAAGGGACGCTACGCCCAACGTCGAGTTTTCCCCGTGGGCAGAAGGATTGACTCCACCCGCCTGCGGTATAGGATGGGATTTCAAGAATGCGATTGCCAGCATGCTTTGAAAGCCCACGGCCCTTACACGTAACGTGTAGGCACATGTCAAGCACTACAGGTGCAGTGTGACTGCAAATCAAACGCATCGGCCTTGTATGCCACAGCAGATCTGCAACAGTGTGGTAGTAAAACTCAATATTGTCCAACATCGTTTAGAAAGCTGAAACGTTGGGCGAAACTGATCTGCAATTCTCCCACACCCGCTGAGATGCATTCGGTGGCGGTGGTGTTGGTGCCGACCATCAATCGCAACATTCGTCTCGACGACCAATCAGTCTGAAGTTGGTGATAGTCAAGAGCGCAAGAAGAAGGGAAGAGGGACCTTGGAAGGCCTCGTGATCTTTATGGTACGAGCTTATCCCATACCTCTCGTCTCTACGAGCTTGAAGAAGCAGAGCCTATTTTCAATGCTTTGCACCTTCCTCTCCTGAAGCAACCGGTCAAAGTCCCGTGTTAACGACACGATCAACGAGTGGTTTCCATTCGTTTCGCATTGCTGGTTCCAAGTTTTTGGAAAGCCATCAACAAAGTCTACAACAAAAGCAGAATAGGATCCGAACTCCAATTCCATCCCTCATTTGCCAACAACCTCAAATACAAATGCAGTGGTGAAAGCTGACAGAACCTACAGTCGGCATTACTCCCGATTAACGCTCGGAGGCACGTCCGAGTCAACACCCCGGCCCCCAAAAATGTCCATACCCAATCCAAACTCACAGCGTTCTAGCCCCTGGAGCCCTGCTCGGGCACCCTGCAAGCCTCAGCTGAACGCGGCCCTGGCGCCTAGGCGTTGTCTGTTGTATTGCGTTTGGTCCCCACGTGTCTGAGAGCGGTTGCATCTGGCAGCGCACGACAACGGTCTGGGCCCAGCAGGCCGGTTCCGCGCTGCCCTGCCCTGGCACCCTGGCACCCTGGCTGTGGAATTTTTGGTGTGGTGGGTGTCAGATTGTATGGGAGAATTAATTGATTCTGTGTATCTGTATGTGACTGTGGAGAATAGGATTCTGGAGCTTTGGTCGGGGGAGTTGGGGGTATCCCTTATTTACTAAAACCTTCTAGGTGGCTAGTAGTACTGACCAGTTATATATTGGTCTATACTATTTTGGCCTAAAATACCACCCTAGAATCTAATACACCCCCTTACTCGAAAACCGTCTCGATTACCCTTTTAAGGTCGAGAGTAAAGCTATTTATATATTTCCTATTCCCTTTAATTAATCTACTATTACTTCTCCTACTATAATACCTAAATATTTATTTAAATTTTCTATTTCTAGAGTCTTTTTATTATTATTTACTATAATTAGTCGTAATAACTTTATAAATATCCCTAATAGCTCCCTAAACTTCTTATATTCTAATACTCTAAATACTTTCGTTAATCTATCTACGGGTATCTCCTTAGTCTTTAAATAATTAATTTTAAGGGTCTCCTTTTCGATAATTTCCTTTCGAAACTAATATCGATAAATATCGATATACCTTATTTTAATAATAAAGGTAGGAATCTCTTTAATAAATACTTTAATAATTTATTAATTATTATATTTTATAATAAGGATAAAGTTATTAAATAATTTTATATTTAGAGCCTTAATAAATCGGTTAATAAATAATATTTCTTTAATAACTTTCTTAATAGTATAAAACTTTACTTCTATTATTAATATCGTAATAGCGGTCTACTTAATAATACCTTAATAGATAAATCTATTATATAATTTAATTATAAATCCTTAAAAGCTCTTACGGTTTATTCTATTATCGGCAAACGAAGCGTTTAAAATTACTTCGAATCGGTTATTACCTTTATAATATAGGTATTAATCTTTAATTATACGAAGGTAATAAATAACCTTTTTATTAATATTATAATATTTTAAATTAGGATTATAATTAAATCGAACTAATCGATTAATTAAAAAAGCTATATTTAATCGCATATTAATAGCAGCGTATAATATAAAGCCTACGTTAATTTAATAATTTCTAATTTCAATATAATTGGCTAACTTATTAAAGGGTAATAATTTTTATTATTTTATTAATATTATAGTAGGTCTATAAATAGACTTTAATAATTTATTAATCTTCTTAATATAAATTTCTTAGGATAGCCAAATTTTTCCTACCTTACGGTTATAAATGATTTTAATACCTAAAAACCATTATAACTCTTCACCACCGGTTAATTAATATTTTAATTATAATAGGTTAGTATATTCTTTAATTTAGTCCTTATATTCCTTTAAATAAATAAAAACGATATTATTAATATAATACAATATAAATACTTTTTCCTTCTTTATAATATATAAATCCTTAAGAATAATTTTAAATTTTATACCTTTAAACGTTCCGCTCAATTCCCTTTACTATAGTAAGGGGGCTCGTCGGAGGCTATAAAGCGCTTTTAGTAATTTAAGAACTTTTCCTTCTACTTAATATCTTAATAGTATACGTATATAAATTTCCTTATCGATTATAACGTTTACGAAAACGTTTACTATATCCTATTAAATAAACTCTATATTAAAACGAACTATTAATATAATAATAATTCGGAAGGACTTTCCCGCTAGGGTAAAAGTATAGGTATTAGCGCTTATTTTACGTTATTAATCTCTTCGGATTATTAGCCTAATTTTAACCTTATTTAAAATATTATTTTTATTGAATTTATAAATATATATTTATATATAATTAAAGATTTATTTCCCTTTTGTACGAAGGATATTTTAATCGATTTTAATTTAAATTCTTATATCCTTATAATTATTAAAGTAAATTCGTTCTACTTTACGAAATTTTTCGTTAAGAAGGTAATTCTCGAAATTATAATAATTCTTTAATACCCCCGGGAGGTTATAGTAATATAAATTATTTAATTTACTATACTTAATTAATAACCATTATACTTTTACCTTTATAATTATTTTAATAGTTATTTTTACTATTAATTATAATAATCTTCCTACTAAGAAGGTACTCTCCTATAATTTTAATTTTCGAAAGTATTTATCGATTATTTAATTTAATATAACGCCCGTATATAGGGCTATTATATACGAAAGAGGGGTATTTAGTAGCGTTAAATATAAATTTATAATAAAATCGATAATTATTTTATCCAACCCTATAATTTCGTAAATATCCCCGGCTTTAATTTCTTAAGCGGTTTTTTACTAGGAATTTAGGGTTTCTTTTTCGAATATTATATTTAAAAGAGGCTCGACTTCGGTATTTTTTAAATAAGGATTCGTTAGTACCCCTTAATTTAAATCCTATTTATTTATTTTATTTAATTTTTTAACGAACTTTTCAATAATTATTATTTCTAAAATTATTAAATCCTCTTTAATATTAATTTTATTGGGGGAGAATTTAACGTATTCGTTAAATATTATATCGCGTATTTAAATAATTTACTTTGTAACGGGGTTTTATATATAATATATTAAAGAAGCGCTATATTTAATTAAATAACCGATTTACGCTCTAAAGAGATATTTTTAACGATATTTTTCTTTCTTTTATACTGTACTAATTATAGAATATATTTTATACTTATATATTCGAAGGTAATTAATATTTAATCGCTATAATTTTTATTAACTATATTATTAAGCGATATAAGTATAAAAATATTCGTATAGGGATTTCCAATTATAGAAGTATCGAAGTAACCGGTTTAATAAATAAATTATTACGTATATAATTTCTAATTATAAATCGATCGGAAATTTTAAATTATTCCTTATTATATTATATCGTTACTTTACCACACCCCTTAAACGCTCTATTCTATTATTTTATTTTTAGGTATTAGGAATAAAAGGCTCGAATAATATACTTCTTATTCTAAATTTAATTAATATTTCTCTTCGATTAAATTTATTATTATATTTAAAGGCTTTAACCTTAATATTATATTAATATACTAATATATCCATATAGCTATATAAAATCGAAGTAATATTAATAAATATTTAATTCGAAAGGTAATAATCCTATATATATCCAAATTATTGGTAAATAATAAATATAAAGTATTAATATCTATTAATACCCTCATCGAATTTAAAGAAATCTATTATAAAGCGTTACCCTAATTTATATCTATAATTTCGAAAAATTCGCTATATTTAACGTTGTATTTTAATTATAATATAAATATTATATTCGATTATTAATATCCCTTTTAAGGGTACTATAGAGGGGAAATCGTTCGAAAGTTCTTTAATCGAATTAAAATCTATCGCAACCGTATTATCCGCGTCCTTCTTTTTAATTAAAATACTTCGCAATCGTACTCTATCGACGTTTTATAAATATTCGAATACTTAGGGATTAAAGTAATTAAATCGGTAATACTATATTTTAACGGTTTAAATCGACAATTTCTTCGTATAAGAATTAATTTAATATCGCCGTATTATAAATATTAATTTAATAAAGGATATAAATAAGTATTCTAGAACCGTTTAATTAAAGATAATATTTAAAGAATAAAAGAATAATTTATTAATTCTCTTTAAATAATTATTTAAAGGTCGATAATCCTAATAGAATCTTTACTTTTATAATAGGAAGAGGGAAACGAAATTAATAGCGAAATTAGGGTAAAACGCGACTTCTTTTAACCGTAATTTTAAATTACCTTTTTTACTTTTAATAATAATATTAATTTCCCTAAAACTTTAAATCTCAATACGGGAATTATTTACTTATAAATAATTATTTAGATTAATATAACGAAAATAATAAAAATAAATAATCTTATTAAATATATAAAGAAAGCTCCCCAAATCTAAAATAATTAAATTTTTAAAAGGATATTCTTTTCGCTTATCTTTATTACCAATTTAAAAAATTGCCTTATATTCCTCCCTAAGGAATTATATAAATTTAAACTTTACCGTTTTAGTAGCTTTCTCCTTAATAGCTTTAATTTTTTTAATTAAATTAATATCCTTCGCGATATTAATTTCAACGGCTCGTATAATAGAGGGATATAATTTAAAAGTTTTAAATTTAGCGTTTAAATTTACGTATTAATACTTTTTAAGAAAGTAAAATCCTTTTTCGTATACTTTATACATAAGGAACTTTTTATTTTTACCCTTCTTATTTTTCGAATTTTATTTTTTACGCGTATTTTCGGAATTATCCGACGCCTATTTTCGTTTACCTATATTACCCTTAAACTTCTTATTTTTATTTTATTAACGAACGTTCCTATTATTAACTTTTTAATAATTACTAATTTTATTATCGTTATTAACGCGATAATAAATTTAACCGTCAATTTTAATAATAAACGCCCTACGATTATTTCTACCCGCGGGGGTTATAATACTATAGCGACTATTTATACCCTACTTTTTAAAATTTTCGTATACTTCTATATACTTTAAAATATTATTTTCTATTTTATTATTAAATTTCTATATCGTATTAGCGTAATTAGGTCGGATAATTTTAATAGCGGCGTAAAAATCGTTATATTAGGATATAACGTTTATATATTCCCTAATTCCCTTAATAATACTATTACTTATAATTATAATTTAATTTTAAAGCTAAATATTGAAATTAATCGGTTCTTTTCGAAAGATTACGATATTATCGGTATAAACCTTACGGGTATTAACGAATTTATTAATAATATTATATTAAATTCCTTACTTAAAAAGGTTATATTAAATTTAAATATCTTATTCTTCCTTTATAACCGAGCCTTAAAGTCCGTAATTAATTAAAAATCTTATTTAAATTCTTATAACTTTATCCCCAATTTCGAATTTTAACTAATTTTTTTTTTTATTAAAATAAATAACTTTAGTATTATAATAAAATTAAAAATTACCTAAATCTTCTTCGGTAAAGATCTTATCGATTAAAATATCGTTTTAATAATAGTAGGGAATTTCGATAATTTTTCTAACCTTATTAATCGTAATACGAGAGAGACCGGCTTTAAGAAGACGTAATTTTTTATTAATTATTTTAATACAAAATTTAATAGTTAATTTAAGAGGGAAATTGCCGGGTTTAAAGTAGAAAAGCTCGCGGGGTACATCGATTTCGCTTAGGAGCTAAGCTTTAATAATATTAAAATTATATTTAATTTATAATATTTCCTCTTAGCGGACCTAATCGTCGTTATCGGTAAGGAAAGGGTTATTAATAGTTATCTTATTAATTTGCTTTAAAGAAGATATTATAATAATAATAGTAATATTATTATTATTATCGGTATTAATAATAATAGGCATATTAAATTATTAATTGTCAAATTGTATGGGAGAATTAATTAATTCTATATATCTATATATAACTATAGAGAATAAGATTCTAGAACTCTAATTAGGGGAACTAAGGGTATCCCTTATTTGCCAAGACCTTCTAGGTGGCTAGCAGTGCTAACCAGCTATATACTAATCTATACTATTTTGGCCCAGAATACCACCCTAGAATCTGACAGTGGGTACGTAGAGGTACCTTACTGGTGTAGGACGCTGAGACTCAGTGCGGGACCCGACCGCGCTTACGACGCTGCGGACCTGCGGCACTGCTCGGCATATCCTTGTTCCTGGATTGAGGACACGGGGAGAGCTCCGTTAAGAAGGTCGAAAGGGTACTACTCCGTGAATCGTCCATATGATGATTGAGCATTTTAGAGCAAGCTTATTTCCAATAAGAAACTGGGTAACTGGATTGGGAGTTTATACGAAGAGGAGATAGAGGGTTTCGCAGGACTCCCGGTTTTCTGTCGAACCCAGCGGACGGCCGTAACTCCGTGGGGGTATAACTGAACAGTAACTCGTAAAATCTTCGCGATCATATTGGGTACGTGCACGTGTACGTAGTAGGTATATTCATCTTTCCGATGCTAGCCTTGATGATAGACTCATCAGCTTTGAATTGCCGGGATACAAGTGGGTTGTTCCGGTACTATGCCTTCAGCTATCACTCTCACCAGTCTTATTGGTCGCTGTTACGAGCGACGTGGTCACGAGAGACAAGCTTAATACGTTAAATCCAAGTCTATTGTAGAATTATAAAATGAAGAAGAAAAGAAGAAAACGAATAAAGGGCGCGCCCCGCGCTAGGGTTTATACCTAGGCGCGGGCGACTTACGAAGGTAGTACGCAATTACGTACGCTAATGCGGTTAACTTCTATTAAAGTAACCGCCTAAATAATAACCGGTCCGCTAAATAGGGCCCTAATAAGGACTTTATCCGCCAACGCTATAATATTACCCCCCCCCTCGAAAAAAGATTCGCCCCGAATTTTCGAAATATTAAAATTATTATTATATATAAAATGGGTCCTTTATTTCCTAACGCCTACTACCTTCCTTAATTTCTTCGTACTTTTCTTTAAAGGGACGTTATCCTCCGGATAATTTTTATTAAATTCCTCCGCTTTAATTTTCTATAATTATTCTTTTAAACGTATAAATAACCCCGGGTATTTAAAATATATTTTGTAATATATTTTTAAAAGTTTAAATAAATTTTTAAAATTCTTAACGTTATAGAATTTCGGGTCTGGGTCGTATCCCTTTTAATTTATTCGGTATTAGAATTTATTAAAATATATTCGAGAAATTAGGATTTCTTTTATTTCCTATTCGATATCGTTTTTTATATATTCCCCTACTATTATAGGCATTGCCTACTCCTGTATAGAGGTGGTCGTATTGCATACACCAATTGATAACAGCTATTTACGTACAGTACTGGGATTGATAAATGGAACGCGACCGTAGTCGCGACAACTATAACTGACTGTGCTTATAGTACCCTAATACTTTGGTCCCGGCGTTACCCAGATTTATATACGTAATTAGGGCTACGTATTAACTATATCGTAATTATATAAAATAGTCGCGGCGTATAGGATTATTTCCTATTCTTCGTATAATAATAAATATCGTACTTTATTATTTACTCGTACCCCGTAATATTTTATTATATTTAATTTCGCATTAACGCGTAATAAGTGATTTCGGATAAATTAAATATAATAGGAGCTATTATAAGATTTTAATCTTTTCGATATTACTTTCAACGAATTAATATAATCGCTAATAATATTTAAAAGACTTTAACGTTATTTAGTAGAAAAAATATTTAAAATTTAATAAATAATTAAAGTCCCTTAGGGTACGATTATTATACGAATGCGATATAGTAAAAATTATTTTATTTTAATTATTTTTAATTCGAATAAGGTTTTAATTAATTAGTAATTATATCGGACGAAGATTAAATTGATTTCGCTTAGGTTTTTCTAACTTTATTAATAAATTACCTAATCCTTTAGAAAATTTATAACGATAATAATACTAATTTTATTATTTCGCCCGGCTTCGTAACGTAAATTCGTAATTACGAAGAGGTAAGGAAACTTCTTTATTATTTTAATAAAAAATTCGGTAATAAAGAGAAATAAATTAATAATATTATAAATTAAAAGGAGGAATTTATTTAAAAGAAATAGTAGGAATTCGACGATTTTATTAAAAAAATTAATAATTTTATTTAAGAGAAGTAAAACGAATTTAATAACTTTATTAAGAGGGTTAATAAATTTATTAACGAGATTAAAAATATTATTAAGAAATTCGAATAGCGTATTATAGCCTTTTAAGAAATTAAGAAGGAGTTTACCAATTAAATAAATATTTTATAAAAGTAATATAGTATAATTATTAAAGATAATATTATATTATAGAATAATAAAGTAAAAATATAGAACGATTTTATATAAATTAAGAAGTTTTTTAATAATAAAATAGCGGTTAAGGAATTTAATTATAATAAATTATTAGAATTTTTGCGTTTCGTTAATAGCGGCGTTAAGAATAATCGTATTAATTTATAGGATACGTTAAACGAAGCCTAAATTTAGAAGATTTTAGCCAAATTTAATAAAGAGGATTTTAAAATAATTAATTAAATTATTACCTCTTTCGAAAAATAAGTTTATTTTATTTAAAAGGATTTTAATAACGCTTTGAAATTATATTTTAAATATAAAACTTCGGTTAAAAATATAGAAGATAGGGGTGAAGGTAATTATAGAAAATAGAATAAAGGTATTAAAGGTTTTTTTAATAAAGTAGGCGGCGGTCTCGGCGATAATAATTTCGGAGGAATTTTCGGTATAGGAATTAGCTTTAATTCCGGTATTACGGACGGTAGTCTTAGCGATAGTAATTTTAAAGGAGGTAATATAGGAACCGGTTTTAATTTTAGTACGGAGGGTAATAATTTTTAAGGTAGAGGAATAAATATAGGAGGAATAGGCGGTAAATTTCCTTTTAACTTTAATAATCCTTTTATTAATAGATTTATTAATAAACTTTTCGGCGGAGGAGGATTTAGAAGTCTTAACGGCCTTAACGGTCTTAGCGGTAACTTTTTCGGCGGTAATTTTAATAGCCCTCCTAATAATTCTTTTAGTAATTTTGGAAATTTTAATAATTTTAGCGGTCCCGGCGGCCTTAATAAATTTAGTAGTAATTTTTATAACGGCGGTCCCCCAACGATTTATTACCGAAAAAATTTTATTAAAGATCCCCTAACGTTTATAAGCGAGGAAATCGATATTATAAAGCGTTATAATGAATTTTTAATTTAAATTACGGCTATTTATATTCGTTAGATAATAGATATATATAATTTCTTTAACGAAATTTTTAAATTACTTTATATTATATCCTATTTAGGCGGAGAGGTTAAAATTAATATTAACGAATATTAAAAAACGATCTTCGATAACCTATAATATTTTATTGCTTAGGAGTAATTTATTAGCGATAAATTTTTTAAGTATTTTAACGATTATTATTATTAGGGAGATATTATAGTCGTAGCCGAAGCTAATTTATAGAAATTTAAATAGAAGGGTAAATATATTAATTATAATAATTTCGAATTTTAATTTATTTTATTAACTAATCGCTATAATTATAATAAGGTTACCTGCGTTCGTTTATTTTATAATAAAATTTCTAAAACTATAGCCGATTCGATTAATTATTAATTTATAATTCCGGCCCGCGACGATTAAAAGGGATAGTCCGACCTATATAGAGGTATTTTTAGAATTTAAAATAGATTTACCTTAATCCGTAGAACCGGCTCGTTATTTATTAGCAATAGTAGCGGAGGAAATAATAATTCGAATAATAATAGTAAAAAGGATTTTAATATTATAAATTTAAATTACGTTAAATTTATTATAATTTATAAGGACGTTTTATAAATTCGTTATAATAAGGGTAATTATATAAATTACGGTAAGGGTAAATATATAGTTAAAGATTGCCGTAGCGTTACCGATTACGGCGGTAAAGGTTAATAGCTAATTCGTAAGAATTTCGATATTATTAGAAAGAATAGTGAGAATAAGGTTAATAATTACGCTATAAATAATATTATTAATCTAGCTCCGGTTTAGGCCCTAGTTATTCCCCCGGTTGCTCTAATAGCCGTAACCCCCCTTATTAACCCCGCCTAGTAGGGAAATAGCGAATTTTAGGCCTAAATTACAATTAGGGGTATTTAAAGATATTAAAGAAAGAGGAGATATTAGAAAATCGGAAATTTAATATTTAAATTCTAAATAATTGGAAGGAAGAATAATTATTAAAATTAAGTAATTTAGAATTTTATAAAAAGTAGAATATAATTTTCTTATTTATTTATTTTTAGTATTTATAGCGTAATAATAAAATAGAATGCGTATTTTTAGTCGATTTTGGTTACTCCGGGAAGGCTTTTATAAATCGAATATTTATTCGGAAAATTTACTTAGAATATAAGAAGCTTAATAAATTAAGGCCTTTATATTTAGCCGATAAGGATTTTAAAGAATAAATCGACGAATATATTAAAATTATTATAAAGATTAATAATTATAATAAAATTATTAATTTTTTCCTAACGGATTTAGCGGAGGATTACCCGATTATTTTAGGGTGGCTATAATTATAATAGTATAACCTTAATATTAATTGGGTTATTAATATTATAATTTAGAATTAATTTTATTTATCTATTTATATTATATAATATTATTTAATTAAGGCTAGCCTTCTTAAAGCGTATAAAGAGGACCTCCGCCTTCCCGAAGTGCGTAAGGATAATAATTTGTACGACTTCCCTTCCGACGAAGAATTTAAAAACGAATCCGAAGAAGAAAAAGTACCCAATTGGGTAATAAATATAATAGTAACGCTAAAAGGGAATTAGGGCGCTATAATAAAAGTATTAATAATATTAATATACGCTTTATTATTTAAAGAATTATTCGGGCTAGTAAGAAAACCGGTTTTAAATATTTATAAAATTTAAATATAAATAATCGGCGGTAGACGTATCTAAATAATAAGAAGATTAGAATAATTAAAATATATAGTACAATAACCTTTTAAACCATTTATAAATATAGTAATATTAAACTTAAAAAATATTAAATTCGTTAATATTAAAACCTTTATATTTAATATAAAAATAAGGGGTATAAAGGTTAATATAATAATTTAGGTTACTTTCGAAGAATTTTAAAAGGTAAAAAAAATACTAATTATATTACTAATCTTATTAGAAAACGTATAGCGAGAGATTTTGTAAGGGAAGGGTAAATTATATAAGTAGTTTTTTTAGAATGAAAAAGTCTACGAATTTATCGATTTCTATAAAATAGATGCTATAGGGAAAATATTTAATCTAAATTACGCTTTATAGCCGGGAGAGGTAATTTGGGAATTCGTTAATAGAATTTATAAATTAGGTATTATTAAAGAATTAGAAGAAGAGCCGAAGAAAGAATTAAAAGAATAAAAACCTATACTTTTAATAAATATTAATTATATTTATAGTATTACGGACGAGGACGTCGCTAAATTTATAAAGAAATTTATAAAATTTAAATATACCCTTAAATAAATTAAAGAATATTTCCTTAACGAATATAAAGACCTATCTTATATTATAGACCTTAAATAAGCGGATATTATATTAAAATATTAGTTTTATAATTATAAAATCGAGTTAAAGCTGGGAGCGGGCCTATTATTATATTCTTAAATACGATTAATATCCCCCTAAGAGTTGAAGGTTATTAAATAGTAATTGGACGATAATTTAGTAAAAGGTTTTATTAAACTTTTAATATTAAATATAATATCCCTAATCCTATTAATTAGAAAATTAAGCGGCGGTATTAAAATTTATATTAATTACTATAATATTAATAAGATTTTATTAAAAAATAAATATCCGTTACTATTAATTAAAGAAATATTCGATATTATTTATAGGGTAAAATAATTTACGAAGGTCGATATTATTACGGCCTTTAATAAATTAAAAATAGCGGAAGGGTATAAATAGTTAATAGTTTTTATTATCCATTTCGGCTTATACGAATCGCTAATATATCCCTTCGGGTTATTTAGAATATTAATATTATTTTAAAACTTTATTAACGATATTTTATATAATATTTTGGATATTTATATAATAGTATATTTCGATAATATTTTAATCTTTTTAAAAATATACAAGGAGTACGTTTTATACGTTAGGGAGGTATTATAGCGGTTAATTAATATTGGACTCTAAATTAATATTAATAAATATAAGTTCTATATTTAGAGGATTAAGTATTTGGGTTTAATTATTATATTAGGAAGTATCGAAATAAATTAAGAGAAGGTCGACGCTATTATTAAATAGGAGGTATTTATTAATAAAAAGTAATTATAACGTTTTTTAAATTTTATAAACTTTTATCGAAGGTTTATTAATAGGTTTTTAAAGATAGGGAAGCCTTTATATAATTTAATTAATAAAAATATTAAATAGAATTAGATTAAAGAATATAATATAGCGTTCGAAGTATTAAAGAAGGTATTTATAATTATATTAATTTTTAAAATTTACAATTAGGAGAAATTAATAGTAATTAAAATTAACGTATTAAATTGGGTAGTAGGAAGTACTTTCTTTTAAATATACGACGGCGTTTTATACCTAGTAGTATATTTTTCGGTAAAGTATTCCCTAGTTGAATATAATTACGATATTTACAATAAAAAATTATTCGCTATTATTAAGGCTTTAGAGGAATAGAGGTTAGAATTGGAAGGATTTATATAATTATTCGAAATTATTATAAATTATAAGAATTTAAAAATATTTAATATAATAAAGAAGTTAATATTGTAGTATATAAAATAGTTGGAATTTTTATTAAAGTTTAATTTTACAATTAAATACCGCTTTGGTTTAACGAATATAAGATTAAACGTATTGAATAGGAAATTAGAAGATATATTACGAGAGGCGATTAATGATAAATTTAAGGTAAGGGAGAAATTATTAATTAATTCTTCGTACTTTAATAAAGAATCCTTCGTTTAGGAAAATAGCTTTATAAATACGGATAGAGAGGGTTTTATAATAAATATTATAATAGAGGACGGCTCTTTACTAATAATTTATAAATTCGAGGATATTATAAAGGAGGATAATAAGGAGGGTTTAGGAATTTATATAAATAATTTAATCGATTAAATATACGTTAATTCCCCTTTTATAATAAATATTCGAATAGCGATTTATTTAAGTATTTATTAGTTAAAATACTTTAAAAAGAAGTTTAAAATCCCGTTCGCAAAGTGTAAATTAATTAACGATAGAGTAATATTCTATAATAGGTTAATTATATTATTTAACGACGAGAAAATCTAATTCGAATTTATTTACTAGATTTATATTTTAATATAAAGAAGATACTCGGGTAAAGATAAAATAGTAGTATTAATATACCGATATTAGTAATTAAAAATAACGAACGTTATAAATTAATATTATAGGAATTATATTTTATATTATAAAATTAAAGTTATTAAAATATTAATTAACGGCTTCTTAAAATTATTGCCTATCTTTTACGTATTATAGAGGGATATTTCCATTAATTACGTTATACCCTTATTTAAATTAAAACGGGTAGGAAGAAGCGTAAAATATTAATACGTTTTAGTGGTAATCGATAAGTTAATAAAAATGCGGTATTTTATTCTATACGAAGGTTTTACGATGGAGGAATTAATCGAGAAATTTATCGATAGAATTTATACCCTCTATAGTGTAACGATATAGGTCTGGCGACCATAGTGCCGGGTCCCCGCGACTAGGGCACTAGGACGTACGGACTATTCGTTACATTAAACCTTAGCTTCTAATTAATAGACCAAACCTAACGACTATTCAATAGGATTTAATAAAGCTATTACGACCCAGCGACCGTTCAATAAGTACGCAATCGCTAATAACCTTTTACATATTATTAAGTAATTTGGTATAAAATTAGACCTCTATACCCAAATTTTAACCTTTCTATTCTTCTTCTCTTTAATTTTAATTATTTATTTAAATTATATATATTTGCCGTACTACGTTATTATACGCTTATATTATAATTTAATATTTAATTAAAGTTAAATTACTTCCGTTTAAGAAGGTATATAATATCCTATTTCGACCCCGAGAATTAAAGAACCCGATAAATCGCTTCGACGATTTTTTAATCCCGAAATCGCTTCAATGATTATTTCTATTTAAAAAAAGAACGAACCCGACTATTATAATTAAACCCGAATAGGATTCTAATTCCAGTTACCCCGATTTATTAAATACTCTTTCCGTTAATTATAATAATATCGACTACTTTAATTCCTCTCTTAATAGTAATATATCCTTTTAAACGGTCGAAGATTTTAACGTTAAAGACGACGATAATAAGGAAAATTCGTTTAAAAAAGACCTTTATAATAAAAATTATAAGGATAATTAATCTTTAGAGGATTTTATTATTACTTTTATACCCTTATATTAATTAAAGAATACGTTATTGTAATAAGTACGCGTTCAAATTGCGTTTATTAAACCGTTGCCCTAATTAAGACCGTTTGCCTCCTTATAATATAATATTAATAAAGAAATATTAGTAGAATTCTCTGCTAGGATAAAGAATTTTCAATTATTAATTCTATAATAATTACCCGTTTATAAATACTCTTTAAAGTTTAATTTACCGTTATGCGCTTTTATTTTTCTATTGAATAATTTAACCCTTTGTCCTTCTACTCTTTTACCGAATAATTTAACGTTTATTCCTTTAGGTAATTAAAATAATAAATAACGATAATTTAAACGGCCGCTATAAAATAATAATTATATTCCGTTTAATTAGGAAAACCCGAATAATAATTACGCCTAATAAAATATTTAATAAGAAATTTAATAATTATTTTTATTACCGTTTCGTCCGGTTACAGTTATTAAAAAAGAGGATACTTAATTTAATAAAGATAAAACCTCTTTTTTTAAAAATAAAATAAAGATTATGCCGAAGTTTAATGGATAAAATATCCTATTTAAAAAAATTACTTTAAATCGCGATATTATCCTTTAAATCTTTAATCTAACCTGCGATATTATTACCGGAGATAATTTGCAAATACGTTATATTTTTATTAAGATATAATAATTGAATAAAAAAATTATAAATATTAATATAAAGCGAATATCCCTAATAATAATTAACTTTACCGATTAACCCGAATTAGAAACGTTAAAAAATAATTTATAATATTATATAGGAAATATTCATCCTAATATCAATTAACGCTACGCTTCTTTAAAGGCTAAAATTATATTAAAGGATGGAATAAAAAGGATATAGGAAATCGCCGACTAATTTAACGAAAACGGTAATTATATTTTTTACTTTTAATTTATTATTATTATAAGTAATAAATCCCTATTCGTACGCTCTTTTATAGGCTTTATAATTTATAAAGATTTTATAATTATAATAAATAAAAAATTTAATATTATATAGGAGGAGATTTACTATTATAATTATATTATAGAAATATTAGTTGGATTAATTAAAAATATTTCGCAAATTCTATATAATATATAAAAACTTTTTAATAAAATAAATAATTAAGTAATATATTTCGCCCAAAAAATTAAAGAATTTAAAATAATAATTGATTAATATATTACCGGTTAAGATAATAATTTAAAAGAATTTTAAAAGAAGTACGAAGAAATAGCTATAGAATATTCGTAATATTTATAAGAAAATCTAAATTTAGAAGCTTAATACGCGGTATTAAAATAATAATGCGATAAATACCACGCTTATATAAAGGAATTACGTAATAAATTTATTATAATCTATAAGGCTAATAATATCGGTTTAAAATATATAGAAACTTCGATTAAAATACTAACCGAAATTTTCGAGAAGCGCTATTAGGATAATTTAAATTAATTTAAATAAAATTATTAATAAGAAATAAATTAAATAGAAATAGTATATTAAATAAAAATTAATTTTTTAGAAATGTAATTCGAAGGTTATTATAAAATGTCCGAAATTATTATAGTTACGAAGGAGGAGTTAGATTAAATAATAATTAAGAAAAAAATAATTTTTAAAAACGATTTTATCCTTATAAATAATATTATTAATCGAAAAAGTAAAAGTAAAGTTAAAAGGATTTTTAAGTACGAAATTTCCCTAGGATTTTCGAAATTATTATTTAGAATTAGAGGGGAAGATTTAAATAATAATAATAATAATAATAATAATAAGAATAATTCCTTTCGTAATTTTCCCCCTCTTAAAAGGAATAATTATAGGAAGCTTTGCAATTAAAGTATACCCTTCGATATCGAATACTAATTTTATCGCCGCGGTAAAATTATTAAAATTAAAATCCTTTACTTTTCGAATTCGTAAAAGGATAAAATGCCTTTTAATATATAATATTTCGCTATAATTAATAAATTACGTAATAATATTAATTATTTCGCTAATAAAGAAAAAGCCGCTATAAAAATAATTTCTTAATTTTTAGGCTAAATAGCCGTATATATATACCCCTTCGTCCAATCCGGTCGTAATAATAATAAAACCTATTTATTTATAATCGAAAAAATTATAATTTATTTATAGAATAATTATTATAATTTTGAAGTAAATAAGCGTACTTGTAATAAATACGAATTTCTTACTATATAAAGCGGCGACCGATTTAAGGACTTTAAAATAGAATTCACCCGTTTAATAGGATATTATAATATTTTTAAAGAATAATAATTATTTAATATATACCGCAAAATTATTAAAAGATTATACGCCTTCGCCGAAATAGTTTATTATATTAATTATATTTACGAAAAGTATATTAATTTATTATAAGGATTAAATAAGAACTTTTATATTAATAAAAAAACCGTTCTAATTTTTAAGACCGCGGGATTTAAAAAATTAATTAAAGATATAAGTATACGTTTCGCTACCCCCCTGGGAAACCGCCCGCCGATTCGTAACCGTTTTCTGGGGTTATTTTTAACGTATAAAAAACCTATTAAGGAGGAAGCTATATAATTATATTAAGAGGGTAAATATTTTATTTGCCGAAAAAAGGGATATATAAATCCTATTTACCCGTTGAAATTTTAATTAAATAAAGTATATTAAATTAAAATTAACGTTATTTATACGGATTTATTTAATAGGGAATTCGAATTAGAGGAAGACGAAATTATTAAATAAGAATAAGAATAAGAGTAGCCGGAATTAAATTATAATTCGGAAAATTAAACCGCCTAGGATAAATTATTTCCTATTTAGGCGAGGTATTAGTATTATTATTAATAATTAATAAGAAGAATAATAAGAAATTAAAAGAATAAAGGATGTTTAATATTATAGAATATTTAGGGAGGGGTTTAACCTTTATTATTAAATATATTATAATTTAAAATAGATATTCTATTATTATTTACGACGTATTTATCGATATGGGAATTAATATTTATATTTTAGTAAACGAGAAGTTTATTATAAAATTAATAAGATTATTAAAATTAAAAATATTAAAAGCCGTTAAAAAACGATTAATATAAGGTTATAATAATATACTACCCGATATTATTAGTTTGGTTATAGAAGCGTTATTAAAGGTTTAAGGATATAAATTCTTAAACGAAACCCTTTTAATATTGCTTAATATAAAGAAAAAAATAATTTTAAAGAAAGTATAATTAGTCTATTATAGAATTTTACCCGATTATTCTAATAATTAATTTATTTTTTTTAAAGATTTTATTAAAATACCCTAAAATAAAGATATTGAAGTTAGAAAACGACTTAAATTATTATACGACCCCGCTTTTTAAAACGATATATATCGGAGGGAATATTTAATAAATTTTAAAAATAAACGGCGAATTAATAAAATATTATTATAAATATAAATACTTAAAGTAAACCGGGCTACGAAGGAAGTTCGCGAATTTAATATTATTATTATAATATTTTAAAATAAAATGGAAAAAATTAAGAAAAAAAAATTAAAAAAGGAAACGGATTTATAAATTATATAACGAATAATTACCCGCCTAAAGAAGATAACGACGGAAATACCTTATACCCCGTAATGCGAAAATCGCGAAATGTTTAAAATTATATTAAATAGTATATAGAAATTTAAGGGTATATATATAATTAAATATTATTATTATAATAAAAAAGAATAAATAATAGGAGTATATTAAATAGATTAGGAGTTATTCGATAGGATTAAATACGAATATATTTTAATAGCCGAATTCGCCGAATTTAAATTCGTTAAAAACTCCTATAAATAAAGTAAGGATTTATTTTTATATTAGGATATTAAGGGTCCTTACCGCTTAGAAAGAGCTTTTATATAAATTAAACGAAGATTCCGTAATTATATTCTAATTAGAGCTATAATTTTAAATTATTATATTAGGAAAGGAGAAACTATCGAAGAGATTAATTTATACGAAATTAATAGTATTATCGAAGTTTATTAAATAAAATTGCTACCCGACGACGACGAAGATTATTATTAATTAATTGTAAATAAATTGCTAAAACGATATTAGAATAAGATTTATATTTTTAGTAAAAAGGATTTTAATACGTTATTTAATTTAAAAGATAAAATTGATTATAAAATTAAATTAAAGGAGGGTAAATTAACGAAGGACTTCGAATATAATTTATTATATAAAATAATTTTAAAGGAGTTGGAAGAATACCGATAATATATTACGGATAATTTATAAAAGGGATTTATCGAAGCTAATTCTACCCTATAAGCCGCCTTAATTTTATTTATACCTAAAATTAATAGAAGTTTACGTTTTTATATAAATTATAGAAAATTTAATACGTTAATTAAGAAGGACTATTATCTTTTACTTTTAATTGAGGAAATTTTAGTACGAATTATTGAAGTAAAAATTTTTATTAAAATCGATATTAAGTAAACGTTTTATTATATTAAAATATATCCTAATTATAAGGACTTTACGACGTTCTAAATTCGATATAATACGTATAAATATAAAGTACTACCTTTCGGGTTAACCGGGGGACTATCTTCGTTTTAACGGTTTATTAACAATATTTTAATAGGCTATTTAAACGATTTTTATAGCGTTTATATTAATAATATTTTAATTTTCTTGGAAATTTAAAAGGAGTATAATATTTACGTCGATAAAATACTATCCCGATTAAAGAAAATTAATTTATAGGCCGATATTAAAAAATGCGAATTTAATATTATTAAAATTAAATTTCTAAGATTTATTATTAATACCGATAGTATTTCGGTTAACCCGGAGAAGGTTTAAATTATTTAAAATTAGAAAACGCTATATATAATTAAAGGGATATAGGCCTTCTTAGGATTTTATAATTTTTATCGTAAATTTATAAAGGATTATAATTATAAAATTAAGTTTTTAACGAACTTTACGAAAAAAGATTAACCTTTTAAATAAGACGAGCGGTATAAAAAGGCGTTCTAAACCTTTAAGAACGCACTTTTTAACGCCCTACTTTTAATTTACTTTAATTATAAAAAGGAAATTCGTATTAAAACGGATATTAACGACAGGGTATATATTAGAGTAATAAATTAATATTAGGAAGAGGATAGTAAATAGTACCCAGTAATTTTCTATTCGGAATCGATAAATACGGCGGAATTAAATTACCCTATCTATAATAAAGAATTATTAGCGGTTATAAAAGGATTAAATTAATAGCGACCGGAATTTAAAGGAGTAAAACCGTTTCTCGTTTATATAGATTATTAAATATTAAAATACTTTAGGGAGAAAAAAATATTAAACGGAAAATAAATATAATAATTAAAAACGTTATTGGAATATTAATTTAGAATAATATATAAATTAAAGAAAAATAATATTACCGCCGACGCTTTATTAAGAAAATTAAAGGATTTAAAGACCGTAAAGGTTAAGAAGGAGGATTAATTTACGTTAAAGATATTAAAACGGAATAAAAATAGATTCTTTATATTTATTAATAATAAATTATTTACGAAGGAACCTATAATTAATTTATATAAATATTTGGGTATAGGTAACGATTTAAAGGTATTAGTAATAATTATAGAAATTAGCTATAATTTAATTAACGAATTAATTAAAGTTAACCGATCTACGGATTCGCTATTAATTTAAAAGGAGATAATTAAAAAAAAAGATTCTAAATTTAAAGACTATAATAGATTATTATTATGGGAGGATAAATTAATTGTACCGGAGGATAATAATTTACGTATTAAATTAATTAAAATAGTTTATTACTTAATTATAATAATATACCCGGGACGTTCGAAAATTAGGAAGATAATATATAACCGATATTAATAGCCTAATTTAGCCGCCAATATATATTATTATATTAATAATTATTAAATTTATAAATTATTGAAGGCTTTACGTAATAAAACCCCAGGTCTATTATATTCGGTATTATTATTAGAGGATTACCGATTATTCGCTACTTTAGTAATCGATTTTAAATTAATACTATTAAACCGTTATAAATTCAATATATTAATAATAGTAATAAATAAATTTACGAAGGTAAATTAGAGTATATTATATAAATAATTTATAATTACCCGGGATATAATTCTATTATTTTATTAAGGATTATATAAATTATATAGGTTATTATTGGAAGTAATTAACGACCGTAGATTTTAATTTATATTATAAGTAATATAAGAATTGTCCGCTCTATTAAATATTAAATAGAAATTAATTACATTAGGATATTTATAAATAATTAAATAAATTGAAAATTTATATTAATATATTAATTAGCGTTTATAGCTTTATATTAATTATAATTAAGACGATTAATTAGAATATATACTAACCTTTAATATTATTTAGGCTAGCTTACTATATAATAATTTAAGTAGATTATCCCTATGCGAAATAATTACGGGCTACGCTATATTTAATATTTTAAATTGGGAAATACGAGATAATCCGAAATTACCGAAAAAAAAGATAAACCGATAGGAGGTTTATTAATTAATAGAACGGATAAAGAAATACTATTAAATTATAAAGGAAAGTATTAAAAAAGCGTAATAATAATAAATAGCGTAAATTAATAAATATTATAAAGAATTAAATTTCGGAGTCGGGGATTGCGTTTTTATTATTAAAAGGGGTTAGAGTACCGACCGCCCTAGCGATAAATTCGATTATAAATTAATAAAAATACCCTATTTAATTAAGGCTATAAAAGGATACTTATATAAATTCGAAGTTCCGGAAAGATAAAGAAGAATTACAATTTATTACGTAAATCGGTTATATTTATACCCGAATAACCTACTATTAGGATAAGGAAACGAAAACCCACCGGGTAAAATAGTTAGGGATAAGGAAGAATAGGAAGTTAAAAGAATAATTTTATTGAAAGTAGTAAAAGGGAAGTTAGAGTATTAAATAGAATAGAAAGGATAGGATCCCGATTTAAGGTTTTAGCCAACGGGCAATTTTAAAAATTTAGCGGAATTATTGCGAAATTATTATAAAAATAACGAAAAGATACTTAAATCGTTAAAAAGGTTAGAAGAATAGCTAATAAGAAATAAAGAATTGTATAAGGAGGATAAAAAACTAAGAAAAGAATTAAAAATTAATTTAAAGAAGAGAATAATAATAAAGAAATAAAGAAATAAAATATATAGGATAGAAGGAGTAATTAAAGCTTTAGGGCTAAATTTCAACCTAGAGGGGGGGTAATATAACGATATAAATTTAGCGATTATAGTACCGGGTCCCCGCGATTAGGGTATTGGGACGTATAGACTATTCGTTATATTAAACTTTAGTTTTTAGTTAGTAGATTAAACCTAGCGATTATTTAATAGGATTTAATAAGGCTATTACGACCTAACGACCGTTTAATAGGTACGTAATTACTAATAACCTTTTATATATTACTAAGTGGTTTAGTATAAGACTAGACTTCTATACCTAAATTTTAACCTTTCTACTCTTCTTCTCTTTAATTTTAGTTATCTATTTGAATTGTACATATTTGCCGTGCTACGTTATTACACGCCCATATTGCAGTCTGACATATAGCTTATTAAATATAATTATCTCGGATAGAGGCGTTTAATTTGTATTAACCTTCTAATTATATTTTTTATAGAAATTGGGCGTAAAGTTAAAATTAATTACTTTATATTATAAAGAAATTAATAATTAAATTAAATAGATTAATACGGAAATGGAATAATACTTTAGGATATTCGTTAATTAAATATAGGATAATTAAGTAAATTAACTGCCTTTAGTCGAATTTTAGGGTAATAATTTTAAATTTATTACGATTAGCGTTATTCTATTTTTTATTAATTACGGTTTTTACCCTCGGATAAGTATTGAACCGTTATTATTTATATTATTAGACGTTATAAATATATAGAAAAAATAGATTTTTAATATAAATTAATTGGTTTTAAAGTTTAAGGAGGTATAGGACTTCGTTAAAATTTCGTCCTTTTAAGCCTAGGAAAGATACGAAATAGTAATTAACGTTTATTATAATAATATTTTTAAATATAAGGTAAGGGACGAAGTAATATTCGATATATTTAATTATATAATTGGCCGATTATATAATAAATTCGCCCTACGCTTTAAAAGCTTTTTTCGTATTATAAAGGCCAATTTATATATAGTCGAATTAATTTTATTTAAGAATATAAAGGTTACGTACGTCGTTAATATCTTTAGGGTAAAACTTTACGTTTTAAGGCTATTAAGTTAAGTAGAATTAATATCGGATATTAAAATTAATAAAGGTATAGAGGTTATTAGAATAAATAATTTTGAAGAAGACCGTCGTTAAAAATTCGACGAATTGCTAGATTATAAGAAATAAGGAGGGGAATGGAAGTATTTAATAAAATAGAGTTATTATCCCCCTAATTAATAATTTACGTTTAATTTTAATAAGTATTATAAATTAGTTTAATAATTTTATAAAAAATACTTAGAATTGGGTTTATTTTATTTATTATTAAAAAAGGGGTATAAAAAATAATTAAAAATGGATATTTTCCCGGATAGTATTAATAGTAATAAGAATATAATAATACTATTATTAGTATTAATACCGGCTGTATTAGCCGCCGATAACCGATAAATACGATATAGCATTAAATTAAATAATATTTAAATAAAAGATAAAAGATAGATAAAAATAGTAAAAAAGGAGGTTCCTCCATTTTAATTATACGCCCCGCCCGAATCCCTTATATTTCGAACCTTTTAGCGAAATGTCGTTAGGAAATAGGGGATAATATAATATTTATTATAGTATATATCCCCCTACCTTCGCCTATTGCCTTTAATACTTTCGGCTTTCTATTTACGGTATTTTAATATTATAATTAGTAGAAATAATAAAAATAATTATTAGAACGGTACGGATAGGAATCGAATATAGGTCTTTACAATTTATATTATTAATAATAATTTATTTATTAATAAATTACTATATTATAAACGTTTTTATAATACCCCTCTCGGGGTTAGTAATAAATAAAGAGAGAGTAAGGGCTTATAAAAGGAAGATAATAAACGTTTAAAGTAGTATTTAAATTATTATAAGTAAAGAGAGGTTCGAGGGGAAAAGTTAAGTTTAGTAGAAGTTTAGTAAAAAGTTAACTCTTGAAGAAGAATTTTAATATATAGTAAGCTCCCGTTTAAGGATTTATTTTGGTAATAATTAATTAAAAGATAAATAAACACCCGGGAACGGAATTTTTAGACGGGGAGTTTTATTTTAGAAGGGGGTAATATTATAAATATTGCTTGCTCTTATATAGAAGTGGTCGTATTGTATATATTAATTGATAATAATTATTTACGTATAATATTGGGATTAATAGATAGAACGCGACCGTAATCGCGATAATTGTAATTAACCGTGCTTATAGTACCCCAATACCTTAGTCCCGGCGTTACCCAAACTTATATACGTGATTAGGGCTACGTATTGGCTATATTGTAATCGTATAAGATAGTCGCGGCGTATAGGATTATTTCCTGTTCCTCGCACAATAATAAACATCGTACCTTACTGCTTGCTCGTGCCCCGTGATACCTACCGGCTCTTTTAATTTTTAACCGGGTAATAGATTATTAAAATATTTCCGAAGCTTATCGGTATAAAAAATATCCATTCTTCTTTAACCTTCTAATACTTTTAATTTGAACGAATAATTATACTTTTCTTTAATTTTAAAATATTAATTCGTTAAAAGAAAATCGAATTTATAATTTAGTTAATTTATAAATTCGTTCCACTTAATAATAAATATTTTATTACCGGGTCCGAAATCCGGGACGTATTAATATTTATTTAATTATTTCATTATCTATTCCTAAACTTTAATAATAAATTTTTTTACCTTATTTACGTATTTTCGGATCCGATTTATTAAGCTTTACGTATCTTCCCGGCTAAGCTTCTTTCTAATTGTTAATTATACGCTATTAAAATTAATTTAAACTTCCTAATTTAAAATTCTGGGTATTGGGAATCCTTTTAATACTTCGTATAATTATATTTTACTTAAATTATTATATAATATTCTTATTTATATTGTATTTATTATTAAAATTATTTTTAATTAATTATTTTAAAAATAGTTAATAAAGGGACGAAAGCGTTAATCGAAATATTTATTTATAATTGTAGCCTACCTTATAATTTGATTATATCCTAAGGAGGCTAATTTTTATTTAATATTCAAAATTTTAATTAATTTATTTATAAAGTCCGATATAAATTAAGGGCTTCTATCCGAAATAATTTCGTTTAATAATTTATAAATATAGTAAAGGCTTTTATAATATATACGGGCTACGTTTCGGGTTATTATTATTATAAAGTAAAGGATAATTTATAATACTTTATTTAATTAATCTATTATTATAAATACGTTATCGAATTTTCGTTTATCTTTAAATATAGTTTTGAAATTTACGATTAAATTTTATTAAATACGCTAAGCCGTTAGGATAGGTTCTAATTTATTAGGGGTTTTATCCCAGGGGACCTTCGAAATATAATATATTATACAATTAATAACGAAGCGATCGACGTTACCGGTTATTCCTAATTATTAATATTATATAAATACTAAATATTTTATTTTATTTCGGTTTAAATAAACGGTAATAATCTTTATATATAATTTGTAAATAATTTAGGCTTTTAAAGTACTAGGTAATATAATAAATGTATTAAAACGGGTAAGAATTTTATCGGTAATAAATCGATACCCGTTTTCCCCCCTTTTAATTATATTTCGATAAATTTCTAAATCCGGGTATATTTTATTCTCGAAAATAAAGCGATTTATAAATAAATAGCTTTTTAATTATTCTTTTCGAATTCCTTCTATAATTTTAGGGTTAATTTCTATAATAACCGTACCTAAAAATATAATCGATACGTAAATTATATTAATATTATTAATTATATTATTAAATTATATTATCCGATTATTATTAAAGTTTTTAAAAATTTGGAAGGTTTTTTATATTTCCTATTTCGTTTTTTAATTCTTTAAATCCTTTACCTTTTTTAATAATATATCCGCTATACCGTTTTCCTTTTTTAACTGGTAAAAAATAATAAAATAATATTAGGATAGGAATTTAACTTACCCGGCTTATTGTAAATTTAAAAGTCTTTTAATATTAAATTATTTAAGGGTTTTATTATTTATTAGGATTAAAAAGGGTTTATATAAATTAATAAATTGAGCCCTTTAATATTATAAAGCTTTAATAATAATTATTAATTCTTTATTATAAATAGAATAATTATATTCTACGCTATATATCGTTTTTAAATAAAAAGTAACCGATTGTTATTTATTATTAATTAATTATAATAATATATTAATTACTATTCTATCGGACGCGTTTATTTTTATATGTATTAAGTATTTGTATTAGAAATAAGTTAAAATAAGCGTTAATAGTAAACGATTTTTAAATTCTTCAAATATAGTTTAATAATTTTTATTTTAATTAAAGATTTCTCCCTTTTTAATTATAATTATTAAAGGTTTCGCTATCCGATTATAATTTTTAACGAAGCGCCTATAGAAGTTATAAAAGCCGAAGAAAGATTATATCCTTTATATATTCGTTAAGACTTACTAGTCCTTTATAATTATAATTTTCTAAAGGTCTATTAATACGCTATTAATTTTAATAATAAAATTTAAGAATTTAGTCTTTTTAATATAGAATTCGTATTTATCTAAATTTATTTATAAGTTGGCCGCTTCTAACTTCGTTAATACTTTCTTAATATAGATTTTATATTCTTTTAAACTATTCGAAAAAATGAGAATATTATTAATATATACGTTATAAAAATCGTTAAAATATTTTATTAAGGTTTTATTAATATATCGTTAAAAGGTAAATGGATTATTAATTAACCCGAAGGGTAGGACTTTATATTTATAGGCGTTATATTTTATTTAGAATATCGTTAATTCCTCGTCGTCCGGGTATATATATATCCGGTAGAATATTTATCGGATATTTATTTTTAAAAAAAAATTTATTTAATTAATTCGGGCGATAATTTTATCGATAAAGGGTAATGGGTATTTATCTTTTTAAATAATAGCGTTAAATTTCCGATAATTTACGTAAAATTTTAATTTACCGTTAATTTTAGGTACGAAAAGGATAAGCGCCGCCTATAAGGCCGAATTATTTTCGATAAACCCTTTAATTAATATTTCGTTAATATATTTCTAATAAATTTTTAATTCGTTTATTAATATTTTATATAACGGATTATAGTTAAGGTTTTTAAATTTTATTCTATTTATTAAATTAATTTTATAATCGTTAATATAATAATTTAATAAGGTATTAAATTCCTTTTTACTAAATATATTTAAATATTTATAAATATATTTAAAGACCTCTTTTTTAATTTATTTACGTAATTTTACTTTATTTTCGGCGATGTAAGGGGCACAACACAGTTAGCATAGATACTAAGTCTTAATGAATCGATAAGGTTCTACGAAGAGGAAAAAAGAGGAAGGGAAGCGCCTTCTAGGCGGCACTAATTAACTATCCTTTTAAAAACTAAGGTACGGGCTACTCCGCTTACCGTAGCGGTAAGGACCGCAATTAGCGGCCTAATTAGCGGAACGATTAGCGGTACGATTAGTAATACTAATCAAATTCAACCACGGGCATTAGCCCTATAATATTAGCCTCCCCCTTTTCCCTTAATTAAAAATACTATATATAGGTAGGTATATAATTATATAGACCCCAAATATTAAACGATAAATTACTACCGAACGTACTTCTAATATATACCCTACGCTTTTCCTTTTCTCTCTCTCCCTCTCCTCTTTCCTCCTTTAACTTATCGAATAACTAAAACTATAAATATTAAATAGCGCGCACTCCTATTAATACGTATTAAGCGTATCCTTATTATTTCTATTATTTTTAATATTATTATTATTATTATTATTATCCTTTTTATTAATCCTTTTACGGGCGTATTAATTAATTATTAATTAATCGCCGTTAAAATAAATACCCCCGTTACTACTATTTAATTCGAACTCTTTTATAAATTTTTAACCCTATAGGAAATTATTAATTCGCTTACTCCGCCGCCTATTCCTATTCCCGCCTTTCGCCGTAATAAAAGCGTTATTAAAATCGCTATTCCTAAATTTATTACCCTACCGAAACCCCGCTAAATTCGGCCTAATATTACCGCTACCGGTATAGTTAATAAATCCGCTCCCAATAATATTCGTAAATATATTCTATTTAAGGCCGAGCTTTAAAATTCTGAATATAAAGGTTATTTAATTAATAAATATAATTATATTATATTTAATAAAGGCTCCTCCACTTCCGTGTATTTATTTTATTAATACGCCCGTAAAGGCTATAAATTCGTTCCTATTTAAATTTAATCCGCCTTTAAAGCCTAATATACCGAAGGGTATATATTTAAAAATTCCCGCGATAATTACTTTATTACGTTTAAAATTTTATTAGGACTTTAAATCTTAAAGAAATAAAGCTTTATTCTTATATAAATGTCCTTTTTTTTTTTTTATTTAATAATTCCTTAAATTATTAATATAATTTAACGATTTTATTAATCGGGTTACTATTAAAGCGCTTCCTATAAAACTTTTTTTTTCTATTAAGATTATTAACGGCTTAGCTAATATTATAGAAATTTAGGCTTTTAAAGAGCGAATCTATAAATTCGAAAATTTTAAAGAGTAATTATTTAATTTAATAACTAATATAAAGAAAATAAAATAAGTAAATAGCCAATACGTAAATTTTAACCATTTAATCGAAAATTATAATACCCGCACCGCTAACGCCGAAACCGCCGCCGCCGATATTATTATTATTAATACTACCGCTACCGCTATTACTATTATTATTAAGGAAGCCGTTATTATATAACCCCTATCGGTAAAAAAGAAAAAAAAGGGAAAAGAAATCGAAGGAAATAGTAAAGAGGAATATAATAAATTTAAATAATAAAAAGCGTAACGTTTCCCTTTAAATATCTACCCCGAATATAATATTTGCCTTTTACTCTCTTCTTTTTTTATTACTATTAAACCTTCGCACTTAAAGAATTACCGTCTTGCGCCTCCTATTTTTCGCTACTACGCTCGTAAACCTTTAAACGTTTATAATTTTATTAATATTTATATATCCGATCGTAAAGAAAAAGAAAAGATTATTATTAAAGAATTTATATCGGAAGTAATAGAAGATAATTTAATAAAAAGTATTTAAATTAAACTAATTATTAATTTCGTTAAAACTTTATTCTAATTAATTTATTATTTATTTTAATCCGTATTTAAAAATCCCCTATTCTATTCGTAATATATTTCGCCCTATTTATAATTTTTTATAGGAATTTCCTAATATATCGGTCGATTAAACCGTTATTATTTATAATTAAACCGTATTAAGTTTTAAATTCGTTTAAAGCAATAATATTTTTAAAATTTTCTAATAATTCCTATATTAAATCCTAATATCCCTTCCATTTAATTAAAACCTTTCTTACTAAGCCTCCTTTCCTTTTAATAATATTAATATAAAAAATCTCTTTTATTTAATATTCCAATTCTCCTTTAATTTTAATAGCCGAAAGCTATTTATCAATGAATTTCTATCCAAAAAGAGGGTTATTAATAATTTTACGTAAAAGGTCGATGTAAAAAACATTATAAATAACGTAGGGAAGCCCGGACAATTTAATTATATAGGGAAATAATACCTTTAAAATAATATATTTCGTATAAAATTAATTAAACTTCTTCTTTAAGCGGTTAGTAATATAATTCTTAAAATTAAATTAAATTTTATTCCTAATTATAAAATATTCTACAAATTACTAATTATAATTAGTAAATTTCTTTTATTCTTAAATAACGGCCACTATAATAATTTAATATAAATTTGTAATTTATTATAATTTTTTAACGAATTCCTAAACCCGCTTCTTAAAGGATAAAGGTAAAAATTAACGATTAGAGGGGTTTTCGACTACGGAGACCAGGAATTCGGGGTCGAACCTATAAGTAATAAAGAATGGAAATATATTTATCGAAATATTAATCCAGCTATTAATAACTAATTACGCTATAGGGTACTATTTATTTTAATTATTTTAAACGTAATTAACGATTATATATAAATAAGTATAAATTTCCTAATTTATATATTCTAAGCCTCTATTAATCTATAAATAATAAACGGTATTAAATAAACGTTTAATATTTAAAAATTTATATAATTTAGCCTAAAAGCGGCTAATTTAATTAGAATTATAATCGTTAATAATAAATTTTAGGAAACCGTAGTAGCGAATAAAATATTAAAAAAAATACTCGGCGTAAAATTCAATTTCTATAAAGAATATAAATTCAAAAAATATAATTTTATTAAACTTATCCTTTATAACTTAAAGATAAATATTATTATTAAACTTTAGAAAATCGATAATAAAATTTATTTATATATTTCTATTAAATTATTCCGAAATTAATAATAAATATAAGAAGCTTTTCTTCTATTCCCTCTAAACTTTCGTAGAACCGTAGGTATAATAATTATAGAGGAATTACCGGATATAAAAGCTAAAGAAAAATTAATAAAAATACCGAAAAAGTATTATAATAATACTTTTTTTATTAAAATATCCTAATATATACGAATTATAAATAATTTAAATTAAAATAATACGAAAAACGTTAAAATATTAATCGGTATTTAATAATATAATTAATTTAAATTTAATATATATAAAGGCTCTTAATACCTAAAAATAGTCTTAATAATAAAGGCGGCTAAGGGAATTAATAGAATAATTTATAATTTAGATTTTAAATTTCAAAGACGGGTCGAAATAATAGTCGTTATAAAAGATAATTTCTTTTATTTATTAATATAAAGAATTATAAAATTCCGTCTATAATTAAAATTATTACAAATCCGGATTTTTAAATATATTTATACCCTCCTTCCTTAAATAGACTACCCGGGCCGCCGAAATATAAAATAGAATATAATTTTTAAAAGCGGAGTCCGGTATTATTTAAATATCTTACGCTTTATAATCTTAATCCGTAAATATATTTTAATTTCGTCGAAAGAGGGCGTTAAGGACTATTCTATTTTTACCGAGCCTATATTCAATTTAAAAATTAAATTAGGAGAAATATTCCATTTACTACACTTACTATTCTAAAAGTCTTTTTAATTTTATAAAATATTCGAAATTCTAATAATCTATTAAAATAATAAATAATTTACAATTTTATAACTCCGCCGATTATTATTTTAAATAATTAATAATAATAAGTATTTCTTTATTATAAATAGGGTAATTCTATTTAGTAAGATTAAATTTCCGGGAATAGAAATTTATAACCTTATGGATTATATTTTTACTATTTTCGTTTACTTTTTAAAAAATAATTCCACTTAGGGTAAATTTATTATAATCCGTCTTTAAAAATATTCTCTTATCCGGGTTAAACTCCGTCAAAATCGGAATTTTTATAAATAAAATTTTTAAAAACTAAAAAGCGCTCTTATATTCTTTAATTTATTTAAAAATAACCCCTTTATTAATTAATTTTAATAAGGGGGTAATTACTTTTAAAAATTAAAAAATAAATATATAATAATAATTAATAAACTTTAAAAAATTCTATATACCCTTTTAAAAGGTAAGAGGAAATTAATCTAAAATCGTTTTAACCTTCTTAGAATTAACTTATACGCTAACGCCAATATAAATAATAAAATTTAAATATTTAACCTTCTTTATATTAAATTTATATTTAATTAAATTTAAATAAAAGCCGGTTTTTAATAGTTTAATAAAGATTAAATGCACCTTTTATTCGTAATCTTCTAAAGAATTAAAAGAATAAATAAATACGTTATTTATATAAATAGTATAAAACGTATCTAAATAATTACGGAAGATATAATTAATATACCGTTAAAATGTAACCGGCGCGCTATTTAATTTAAATAATATAATTAATTATTCGAATAACCTATATTATATCCGAAATACTATTTTCCCCTCTTTTCCTTTTATTATATAAATTTTATAAAAAGCTTATATAATATTTACTTTAATATATTACTTTATTCCTTTTAAAATATAGAATATATTTTTAATTAATAATAATAAATAATAATTTACTTTTATAATAGTATTAAATATATAATAATTATAATAAAAGTGGAATCCGCCTCCGGATTTACGTATAAATAAAATTAAGGCCCTTACTTTTAAACTATTAATTCGGATAAACCCTTTATTTAATAAATCCTTTAACGTTTTTTTAAAAATTAAGAACTCTTCCTTCGTTATATTATAAAGCGGTCTAAATAGAATAAGGAGTTCCTTACCGTCTTTATCCTTTTTAATTATAATTTTATAATTTACGTTAGGACGATAAAGGTTTAATTTATCGGCGTTTTCCTTTATTTAAAATAATATTAAATTATAATATTTTTTAAAGATCTTCGCCTTTAATTCTATTTTTATATATACTTTCTTTAATTTTAGCGCCTTTTCGACGTCCTTTAAATTAACCGCGAAAATAACTTCTTTAATTATTCAATTACCGAATTCTTTTTTCAATTTACGTATATAGTTTATAAAGGTAATAATTAAAATATATATAATAGACTTCAAATCGGCGATAAACGGTATATTAAATATTTATTTTCTATTAATATAAAAAACCTAATAATTAATAACGCTTATAAATAAACGCTTTTCGTAAAGGACGGAATATATTTATATAATTTTAAATTAAGGTTTATTTAATATAATAGGGAATTCGAATAATAGGACGATATAAGCGTAAATAAAATGAATATAATTATTTACTTCGGTTAAAAATCGGATTATATTTTAAATAAAAATTCCCTTTATAATAATAAATACTTCTTTTATAATACGAAATAAAATAGGAATAATTAAAATTTAAAATTCTTTAATAATTTTCTTACTAATTATAATATAATATTAATAACTTTTATTAACGAAAATATAGAATAAATTACGATTATTAATAATAAATAGAATTAAAATAAATTTTACTTCTATTTTTAATTTAAAATCCTCTATTTTATTTAATATTTCTATTTCCGGCTCTAGGGCCCAACTTTATACCGGAGCTAAATTTTTATTTATTATTTAAAGGCGGAATTATAAGTTTTATTATTATTATCGTCCTTTAAAAGCGGAAGGACCTCGGTAATAATAATTTAAATACGCATTCCGCTAAAGGAAAAGGAAATAATTAATTAGTACGGATAAATTAAAACGTAATATTTAAAAACGTTATAATGTATATATAAATTATTATTTTAACGATATTAACGCTCTTTATCCGATACTTACTTAGTACGTTTAATAAAAACGGAAATAAAAGCACTTATATTAAAACCGCCTCGGCTTCGTCCGCTTCGATTATAGATTATATATATAATATTTATAATAATATTTCCATTTATATTAATTAAGCGTTAGGTAAAAGTTATAGGAATAGGGCGGGGCGCGATACGTAAAGTATAAAAAACGGTAGGATAATTAATAAAAGTGGCGTTAAGGACGTAAAGCCTATTATTTTTAATTTTACTTTTCTAATTATATTAATATCGATAATAATCCTCCTTAAATTCTATTATTTATTTATATTTAAACGTATAGTATTAAAATTATTTAAAATATTCGTAATAATTATTAAAGAAAATAATTATAAATATTTTATTATATTATTTCTTATTAAAAATACGGCGGAAATAGCCCAATTTAATAAAATTCTTTTATAAATAACCGTTTACTTTAAATATTTCGTTATTAAAATCGGCTAAGAAAGTAGCGAATAATTCGCTATCCTTTTAGCGTATATAAACGAATTTATTAAAAGCCGCCTCTTAATTCTAATAAGAACCGAAGATTATACGAATTTATTCGAAGAATTCAATTAAATTTTCCTTATTGTATATAATTATAACGGTCTAAAATCCCTTTAACTATTAATTATATTCGGTAGGAAATATATTAATAATTTCGTATTAAGCGGTATTTAAATTATTACGAAGTCCTTATTCAATATTGTTATTATATACTATAATGAGTTTATTAAAAAAGAAGCCGAAAGTATAGGGTTAGCCGTCCTATTTAAAGAGCTCTAACTATTTTTTATAATGGGGAATTAAATTCGTATTATTGTCGGAATTATCGTTAATTAAGGTTTTAAAAGGAAATTTCTTCTTACGAACGGAATATTTAATAATTCTAAAATCCAAATAAAGGGTAAGGGTATTAAAAATAAGGGTAATATTAAATAAGAAAGATTTAATATAATTTTTAAAGGTCGTATTATTTTTAAAGGTTTTAATTAGACCTTTAATTAGGCTTTCGCTATTACCGCTATTATTTAGTATACCGTTTTAGGAGTTGTAAAATTCCTCTATATCGTTAATATTTATATTATTAAATCCGATTATAATATTAAAAAATATTACAATACCGCGTTTAAAGTTACTAATTTTCCGTTTATAAAATTATTATCCGTTTATTGAATTTATTTCTTCTATCCGCTTTTAAATAGTAGAATTTAATATAAGGGGTATAGTATAATTGGTATAGATGTTGGGTTTTAATGAATCGATAAGGTTCTACGAAGAGGAAAAGGGAGGAAAGGAGGCGCCCTTTGGGCGGTATTAGCTAGCTATCCTTTTGAGGATTAGGGCACGGGCTATTCCGCTTACTATAGCGGTAAGGACCGCGATTGGCGGCCCGACTGGCGGAACGACTAGCGGCACGACTAGCAGTGCTAGTCAAACTCAGCCACGGGCATCAGCCCTATGATAGGCGAAAGCTTATTTTTTTCGGTCGTTAATAAATTGGTCGAATTTATAAAGGTTAATAATTCCTATATATTCTCGTTTAATAAATATAAAGAAAGTATTAGTATTAATAATAGCGAAGTCGTTATAATATTTATATTATCCTACGCCATTGTATTTTAATCGGTATCGGTTACGCGCGTCTTCTCTTTAATAAGGATTATTCTTCCGTTCGGTTTTGAATATTTTAATATATTTATATTACGTAAATATTATATCGTTATCTTCTTATTATAAGGCGTATTAATTTATTAATTCGCATTTTATCTTTATTAAATTTTCGTCCTTTTTTAATCGAATAAATTTTTCTTTAGGCTTTTCGAAAAATTCGGTTAATCGGCCGTATTTTACTAAAGGCGATAGTAAGGGAATTATATTAGCGAAGGCTTCGAATTCGGAAATTTATTTATTAAATGCCGAAAGGGTAGTAATTACTTTATTGAAGATTAATTTAATATTAATAATATTTATTAAAACTTTATATTTCTTTAGTTAATATTTGCTTAGGATAACGTTATAGTCCGAATTAACGATAATTATTACTTCTTTATCGAATTTTTAGCTTTATATTTCAATTAATCCTTTTAAATATTAATTAATCGTTTTATTATATTATCCGGTATAACTTCCTATAATATACGGTTAAAATCCATATAATTTTTCTACTTTTTATTTTATTATATTATTTATAAAATTTTTATTTATAAAGATATTACTATTTATTCCCAAATTAATAAACGTATTATTTATAAATAAAGTTTTTCTATTACTATTTATTATAATATAAAATATAATTAAAATTAACCTACTTAAATAATCTTTTAAAAATCCTTTATCTATTTTTATTTTCTTTAATAATATTTTTTTTAAATTTTTTCTAAAATAAATATTTATTAATTTAATCTTTAAAAGGGAGTTTAATATTTTGAAGGTAATTAATTTTCCGTTTTATTATCGGCCGGTTTATCGTTTTCTTTATTTTTACGATTATAATAATTAACGAATTTATTAATATAATTAAGGTTACCGTTATAGCGATTAAAATAGTTACGGAAATAGTATCTAATCTCTTTATATACAAAATATTTATTTTCTTCGAATAATTTACGGACTTCTTTACGAATTATATTAGGGGTACGATGGAAATTACTTCGGTTATTACTATTAATATTAATATTATTATTAATAATATTATTAGAATTTTTATTAAAATCGTTAGAACCTTTAATTTTATTAAATAAATTCGAAGAAGAGGAGGTATTCTTATTTTTATTTTTATTATCCTTTTTAATTTTATTATTATAGAAAATATATTAATTAATTTCGACCGCCTTTTTAATTATTAAGGCGTATTAATTAAATGTTATATCCTCCTATTTATATTTTTAGAAAAATACGTTCTAAATATTATTAGGGAATTTTTAATTAAATTCTTATTTTTATAAATTAAGTAGGCAATTATATTTTCCAGTTAGGCGAACGAATTTATTATAGAATTTTTAGAAATTATTATTTATTTCGAATTTTAAATCGTTAAATTTATAAATAGCCTTTTCCTTATAATCGTAATCGTAATATTCAGTACGTAAATAGGTTAATAATTTATTAGAAGTTTTAATACTATAGGGGCCGTTAGTAAAGTAAGGTTCGAAATTTTAAATAATTTTATTAACGGTATAATTTTCGATATATATTTTTTTAACTTCGTTATTAGAAAAATAATCGGCGTTTAATTTAAATTTATTAAAAATATAACGATACTAAATATCGAAGGTAATGGTATCTTTATCCTTTTCGTTATAAAAATAAGGCGGGTCCTTCTTTTTAATTTATAAATATTTATAATTAATTATAAAGAAATTAATAATAAGGGTTTTTTTATAATAATTTCCTTCGTTGCTATTTTCGTTATAATCGGTATAGTCGGTATAATTGTAGCGTTCGAAATTTTCGGGAATTAGGAAGGCGACCTTCTTCTTATAGAAATTAATATTTTCCTTATAAAGGTTAATATTTTCTTTAATTAAGGTAGCGATTATAATATATAAATCGGCTATATCGCCATTTTGGGCAATTACTATTCTTCCTAATTCTTTAATTTAAATTTTTATAATTATTAAATTATTTTTAATTTTAGCGAACTTTTTTTCCTTTTTAATTAAATTATAACGAGTCTTATTCTATTTAATAAAGAAGCGGGGGTAAAACGGATAGCCTTTAATCGAAGAATTATTTTTTTATTTATAAGGGGTATCCTATTTATTAATACGATTATTATTAAACGGGGTATTATTCTAAGTTTTTTTATCGTCGGATAGATTATCGTTCTAACCGTCGTTAAATGGGGTATTATTTTAAATTCCTTTATTAAAATAATCGGTAATTTAACGTAATATAATGAATTAAGTTTAGAATTCGCGGTTTTTTTCGCGTAATGTAGCGTTTTTATAATATAAAATTTCGTAATCGTCCAGTTCGATGTCGGGATTTTTATTTCTATAGGCTTCTAATAATTAGCGTATTAAGAATATATTTTTATTTTATTCTTTATATAAATCTTTATAGAAATGCTTATTATTTATTTTAATACCTTTCTAATATTTTAATAAATTGGTAGTGTATTTATATATTTATTTTAAATTAATATTTAAATTAATAACGATAATTTAGTATCCCTATTATTAGGAAAGAATAATTTTAATTAGGATAATCCGCAATTTAATTTCTTCGAAAATAGTATATACGTCCTTAGGATTTTTAATAATAAATTTAAAAGTATTAAAATTTATTAATAAAATATTACCGTTATTCTATTCCTAATAATTTTAACCCGTAGTTATTAAAATTTTAAAAGTAAAAATTAAATAATTTTTATTATATTAGGCTTAATATTTTGCAATTATATTAATTTTTATATATAAGAAATTAAGTAAATCCTCCGTATTAAATATATAACGAACGTTGGCGAATTTATTAGTAATTTTTTAATTAAAAAACGTAATAATTTCGTCTATATCTTCCGGAATATTATAATTTTTTAAATTAAATTCATTAATATTATATAATTAAGTATCCTATTTCTTTTTAAGGGTACCGATTATAATATTACTAAACGAACGACGTTTAAAAATATTATTTTATTAAATAATTATATTAAAAATAATAAATATATTTATAATATCGAATTTAATTTATTCGACCGCAAATTTATTAGATATATTCTTCTTCTAAATTTTATTTATTTGAACGTTCTCGGTAGTAAATAATTTAGCGGTTTTAGCCGCGGTAGCCTTTTCGTTAGGGGTATACGCTATTATAATTAATTACGAGGGTATATATTATAATTATTTTAATTAGTAAATAAGTTTAGGATATTTGGATATTTCCTTAATATATTAAGAATAATTTTATAATTATTACGAGCGACGTAATTACGAGAGATAAGCTTAATACGTTAAATCTAGGTCTATTATAAAATTATAAAATAAAGAAGAAAAGAAGAAAACGAATAAAGGGCGCGCCCCGCGCTAGGGTTTATACCTGGGCGCGGGCGACCTACGAAGGTGGTACGCAGTTACGTGCGCTGGTGTGGTCAACCTCTATTAGGGTGACCGCCTAAGCGATAACCGGTCCGCCAGATAGGGCCCTGACAGGGACCCTGTCCGCCAGCGCCGTGACAGTCGCCCTGTAACTGCTCCGAGTCGGAAGATTTGGCGTGGCTTGAACATGTTATTTGAAAATCTTTTCACATGTATTCATTTCAGAACCAGAAACCGGTGTACTGAGTGAGGTAGCTCGTGCAACGTCAACACCGGCACTGTCCCATCATCTTAATGAGCTCGCAAAGTGAAAGCGTAGTCGGTCCTCGGATCGAACACAGCCGACAATTACCATGTTAAATTTCGGACCGTTGTCAACCGCAAGATGAAAGCGGCTGTGTACAATGTATTCCAAGCCGGCAACGTTGCTTTCACTTTTCGATATGGAGCAAAACACCTAAATCATCAGCCGTCATACCTTGGGCTTCGTACTGGTAGCACCAACCGAGCCTCTCAGGCACGAATTTGCGATGACTGCAATGTAATGACAGAATGGCTTTGACTGTTGTGTAGCCATGAACGTCGGGAGAGTAAAACTCTTCACCTCCGTGTAACCACAATGAGCTGGTAGGGCTGCTGCCCGAAAAAAGTCCGTAGGTTAGAGACAAAAATCGCTGCCCAATGATTGTTGAAGATGATGGAAAAGAGGTGGTGTTCGGCGTTCCGCGCCAAAGACTGGGCGTCGGGACCGCGCGGGGGTCCGGCCCCCTTGGCATATTGTCTTGGCGGCTAGAAGAATCTCCACCCTTCCCGAATGAGGTGAGGTCTAGAGTGGATCCCAGAGGTTTCCGCGTTTCCCCCACATTTAATCCGCACTTCAGTTCCATTTGTGTTTCGTCCGACGTTCGCACTTTGACATGACCTCAGGCTCTGCGATCCTGCAGCAAGTTGTCAAAGTTGCTTATACAAGCAACATGGAATGGTTCCCCGACTTGCCGGCTGAATATGAAAACATATGAAAAATGAACAATTATGACGCCGGAAACAGTCCAATCGCAGATGTGATTCCTAAATAGTCGTACCTCCCGCTGAAGGCGTGGGACTAAGAAACTGCGCTTACGAACGGATCTGATAATAGTGGCTTCTAAGTGGGCTTGGAATACATCGCATCAAGTCACTTTCCCATGTTCGGCTTTTGCGCCTTTCTTCGGAAGCCGGATACGTTCATGGAGTTAAGGGGTAGGAAGCGTTAAGCATGCCCGCTGCAGCACGGCCACAATTGGCTGCAGGCACAAGCAGGTGTCGGCCCCGAGTCGGCCGCTTCTCCGCGGTGCTAGAGTCACTGCTAGCGTTGTCTCGATATCAATCATGCTGCCGTGGGTATACAGCTTTACAAGGTGAAGATACGAGAAAGCCACGCCAAGATATCCGCGTTTGAAAGTTGAAGTCGGACACGGGAAACTCGGATGGACAGCATGAGAAAATACGACTTGCGTATCATGACTGACTCACAATCCAGAGCTTTGTTCTTGTTGAGCGGGATAACTTATCTTGTATTTCGAGAGGTTTCCGATGACTGACCTGGCAGGTGTCAAAAAGCTGGCTATACGGGCATCATGTGACACGTTGAACACATGATAAAACGTCCAACCACCAAGATCCCATGACAACCGGCGCCGACAACCGTGAAAGGGGATACTTGAATCCATCCATGTGGACGCGGAGAGATAGTTCCGAAAAGAAAGAGACAAGCTTACGAATCAATTTGTTGAAACTTGAATAAAAACGTTGATCCACGGATAGCCGAGACGACGGGAATAGGGAGGTAGCTTGAGACTTGCTAAACAGACAGTGTACCTGTCGCATGATTTAGCTAAGGGCCAAGCCACATCTGCGACGCCACATTCGCTCCGTCAGCATCTGATTGGTCAGCTGCTCCTGCGGTCACGGAGGACATGAAGCATTCGTCCGACAGCTTCCAGCGTCTCCGCGGTAGGGGTAGATACAGATGCCAACAGTGCAGTGAACGAGTGCTGTGTTCTGCGCTTCTGAAAGGAAGCGAACTGCCGAGTGACAAAACAGCAGCAGGAACAAACGCAGCTGAGCTATGATACGCGTCTCCCGTGATTTGTTCAGGAAGAGAGCGACACAGCTCGAAAAGATCATCATGACAAAGGTCCAACTAAGCATCGGAAACTTGAAGAGCCGGCGGGGAAGTCGAGCAAGCGAGGATCTAAACAAGCCACACTTCCCTCCCTGAGAAACCCATGAAACCTGGAGACGAGACAAGAGAAACACGCATCTTTTCCAATCAAACCGGAGTATCTCAACATCTCGGGGGCAAGATCTCATATCTCAGAGATCCATTCGGTAGATTTCCCGCGTGGCTACGCCTCTCTCGCTTGTTGGGAAAGGGGAATAGAGGTAGATGTAAGCTAAGGTTCAAGGTCAAGGTTGCATATTCAACCATGTGCTTGAGCAACCCTACAACGGCAAAATCTAAAGGCAAACATGCATTATGAGAGGCTGTTAGAGATTAGGAGACCACTCCGCATTGTTTGAGATCCCCGAGTATAGTAACTGATAGGCCGTGGCAAAGCGGGAAATCTTTTTGCAAGGTGGGTTCGAAAGATTTTTGAGATTTGTGAGACGTTGAATTAACATGAAAACATGTGTGTTCAATCGGATTTTCAGGGTCCTGGCACAGCCCTGCCGTCCCTAACAGGTGGGTTATCCGACTGCCGGGTATCGGTGCAAAATGATTGTTACAGGGTCGCCTTTCGTCCTGATGAGCCAGTAAAAAGATCAACTAGAGCAGTGTGGGAGTCCCGTTCAATTTTCGTGGCTTGAGAGAGGTCAGAACTAAACTTGTCGTACCCGTACTGACAGCAGATCTGGGTTCCGCTTCTCTCTCTGTGTCGCGGAATAGAAACAACTGCCATTACTGGACTGTAATTGCCAAGACCATGATGAAGGAGGCTGTGCAAGAAAAGTGGGTCTCACGAGCTGGTCGCCAGATTGTTTCGTACGCCTTACAGAATATTATAGGCTATGCTATTTTAGTAAGCAGCCTTTCCATATTTTTCTGTACCGGGATGTAACGTCTGTCGTGGTTTCAGTCGCAGGGAGGTTCGTGCTCCTCTTTGCTCGAATGCTCTCTCAGCCGAAGTGTCGCGCGACTCCCCGATTCACGCAATCCAGTCCCTCCCCAACAAATCGTCGTGACCAACGGCATCATGGCCCAGACCCGTCGCAGTCGGCGTATGCGCGGCCCTGGCTAGCTCCTCCCTTCTACAGTATTATTTTCCTCTCAATGAACGTTTTTTTTTTTTTTTTTTTTTTTTCGCACAGTTTGCATTCCAATGGATCCCATCGTCAGCCAGCTGTCATGAAGCTTCGCGATTGTCCAGCAACCGGTCTGCGATGGCCGGCATCATGACTAGCAGCAGCCTCAACAGTTCGCATCCTTAGCCAGGAGCCCCAGGAAACCCAGTCATAGTGTCTCCATGCTATCACTTCTATACCTATGTTGTTCAGTAGGCGGTAGTGTCGTAGCACGGCCTGACATCTGACACTTTGGCCTTGCTCTTCGAACGATAGCTACCAAGAATGACTCAAGCTCGAGGAAGCCAACAGTGGTTCATACGACTCGATATACGACTCGGGGCGGTTGAGGCTGTCAGTCAGCAAGCTCGATACGTCAAACGTCAAACGTCAAAACCCAAAGCCGGGTCCCATGTCGACGCCCGGGTTGGATCAACTACAATATTTGGCTATGACCACATTCGAACACTTGCCGAGATCGCAGACAACCGAGGCCATCGACACGGGGAGACGGACTCGCGATGGAGGCTGACATCAGGACCCTGAAGATTGAGATAATTCGCAGAGCTGGTGAGTTGATCGTATACCGAATTGGTGTGGCCCTTTAGGCCCTTTACCCCATATTCTTTGTGCTCTTCCGTCAGCGGTTCCATTCTTTGGTCATCACCTCTGATCTTTTGGTCCCACTGTTTTTCCCGCGACGACCATCCGCTAACTCATTTGGTTCTCAGAGTCAGCGGAGAAGTCGCACCCAACGGGCAGGGCAAGACGTTCGAGGCTCATGCACGCCCGCTGCACGCTCCCAGGGCAGCCCAACCCCGGTCTTCCCTTCCTTGTTCTCGGTCATTCCAGGACTCGCTCCAGTCAACCACCCTCAACCCCCAACACCCGACGCTAGTGCCCTGTGCTCCCTGAAAACCTCCACTGTCGAGGCCACGCCCACGGTGCTAGTGGGTGCCCACCCTTAGCCGGCGGGGCCCCTTGTCTTTTTCCAGGTTGGCAGGGGAGGTACCTGGAGGAGGTACCACTGCAACCTTCAGGTGTACGGGGGTACGTACCGCACCTCCTTCCACATCTCCCGTCCTCTTACATCATTCGCATCATACTGGACGGACACCACGGGGCACTCGACATCACCCCACCAGACAACTACCTCAACGTACATTAGTCACCATTCCCGGGGCATCGCTTCTTCGATTATAAGAACTGTGTCGGTGCTTCGAATTGCTTCCTTTAAATTTGCCACTGGTATTCCCACCTACTGCTATTACTCCAAACCAAACAACACTTGCTCATACTGAAATCCATACAAAACACATTTACCATGCCATCGATGCCGCAACCTAATTTGATGCCTTTACAACCATTCCCTCCTCAACAACAGCATCAGCATCAACATCAACATCAACAGCAACAGCAACAGCAACAGCAACAACAACAGCAACAGCGCACTCTTTACCCACAACCGCGAACACTTTTGCCACAGCAACAGCAGCCGTTGGCCTACCTCACCAGCAACTTCAACAATAATCTCCCACAGTCGTCTGTGGCCTCTTTCAACTCGAGTCCAGCCTTCACTACCATCAGCGATTTCGATCAGGACTTCGACCAGGACTACAGCAACTGTCCTAGTCTGACTGCTTCGCCCGTGTCGACCTACTCGCTCCCTGCCTTTTCCTCCGCTTCGCAGCAGGGCTCGTCTTTGTCTGCCTTTGACAGCATACCCAACACCACAGTCCCACGCACCGCTCAGGGCGCCCCAGAACCTTTGTTCGATCTTTGGACTGGCGGCCCGATGCAAACAGAAACCTGGCTACAACCCACCGACCAACTGACATCAAAGTCGGCTGGTCGTTATGGTCACCACCGCGAGTCCTCCCTTTCTTCACTGGGCTCGGCTGGTCCGGCATCGCCCTACTCGAACAACACATCTAATCCTCAAATCGCCGTAACAGACTTGAACGACTTTAGCGGTTTTGATGACCTCAGCAACTACCAGTTGGTTCCCTCCAAGTCAGCCACTCTCCATCCCACCTTTCCCAGCTATGGCAACTCGAACACGCTGCCCATCAATGGCTACTCGCGGACCCCAGCCGTCCCCAAGCAAAGCAACAACAAGCCTCTGCGCCCTCAGCAGCAGAAGCAGGAGCAGAAGCCTCGGCCTACACAGGTGGCGAGTTCCCTCATGAGTGACTCATCTGCGACACCAGCAAACGAGACGGAGGATGCTGGAAGGCAAAAGAATGGTGAGGACCAAGAGAATACGGGTCTCCCTGCCCATGACAACCAAAGCTTACAATTTGACGATGCAGCTGTCAACAACACCAACGCTCCTCCAAAGTTCGATCGGACTTTGACTGATATCATGAACGACGAGCTCTACCACCCAGACTTCATCATCACAAGCTCTGCTCCGGCGCCACAAACGCTGACTACGAGCAATAACAACTTCAACAAGGTGGTCGAGACCGCAAATCAGCATTTGAGTGCCATGCAGTCTCCTGTGTCCAGCAATAACTCGCCATTCCGTCAGGGATCACCGCATTCTGCCACTCTTCACGACTTCTCGTCGCTGAACATGGCCGCGACACCCCAGGTTCGACTAGGCTCAGCCCAACAGATGCGTGAGAATGGCAAGGCTGCTCAGGATGCGGCCTGGCAGCAGTCACTGGCGAGACAGCACCAAGACATGACGCCCAAGACCATCTCGCCCAAGGATGCCTTGTTGGATTTCCATGAGCCGGAAGGCGAATCCAATTTCCCTCTCTTCCCTCAGCAAGATAACCACGGGTTCAACTCAGATGCCATGAGCAAGACGCTCTCCCATCAGCCTATCGATGGGTTGCCAAACCTGGGTGACATGTCCTCATTCAACTTCAACTTCAACCCTTCAAACCTCGATGCCATGCCGGCATTCAACGGTATCCAGCAGCTTCCTCAGGCTCTGCAGCAGTACTCTTTCGTCAACCAGCCCCGACAGCCCAGCACTGTGCCGTCACTGGCGACATCAAGAATGAGCTCTGCTGAGACTGGTATCACCGACTCTCCTCAGAGCAACGTGATCCAGCGACCAGTGGATACACGTGCTGAGGGTGGAACTTACACATGTACCTATCACGGCTGCCCCCTACGCTTCGACACTCCTCAGCTTCTTCAGAAGCACAAGAGGGAGGGTCACCGTCAAGCACATGGACTCAACTCAAGGCAACCGAATGGTATGACCTCTGCTAGAGTGGATACCCAGGCTGGGCCTCATCGCTGTGAGCGTATCAACCCAAGCACCGGCAAGCCATGCAACCAGATCTTTTCTCGTCCTTACGACCTTACCCGTCACGAGGACACGATTCACAACGCTCGCAAGAAGAAGGTCCGCTGCGAAATTTGCACCGACGAAAAGACCTTCAGCCGTGCAGATGCGCTTACACGACATTTCCGGGTGTGCCACCCGGACATCCCATTCAACGGTGGAAAGCAGCGTAAGGCTCGTGCGGGGCGCAGCACTTGAATTCTGAAGACACCCATGTGTCCCTGATTGGCAAAAGCGTCTCGCTTCTGAAATTCAGGGTCCAACCTACCGTCTAAGCGTGCAGGAACAAGACACTGCATTGCGCTCTGATGACGGGGTCGAGTGCCATCCGGGGACAAAGATCGACAAAGACAGAGATGGAACAAGCCTGTCTGGTGGTTCAGCTGTCTGGAAGCATGCAATCACTTGCACCGTGATGACGTCTGCGGTTGCAGCACGTTACCGGACAGGCTGAACAGGCCGAAAAGGGAGGGGCTCTAAGACATGGCTTGCACTGCGATTGCGGTCTCTGATTGGCCGGAGCGAGCCCCTTGTGTACCCCGCCAAAATTCAGGGTCCGTCATGGCGTCGCTTCGCTGCAGGGTCTTTGGCGTTCCTTACCATCTTTGGCCTTCTGCGCACACTCCGTCCTTTGCGCTTCTGCATCATTAATTTTGATGGTGTTGCTCAGCCACGCGGAAGACGCAACAATGGCTAGCCGAGCGGATCGGAAAGATTTTGAAAAGTTTTGTATTACAAGGTGGTTTCTGGCGAATCACCGGTTCTCCGACCGCTGCACCGAGGAAGACCGAACAAATGGAGCGGTCTTCTGTGCATCCGCCATATGACGTCATTTCCCACCTCGACTTGGTTGTCGACACCCAGCCCTTCATCATCATCACTATGAAAGGACACGAGTCCAGGCCTGACATCAGAGACGCTTCACGCCTTTTCTGGACTTGCTTGTGTCTCTACCAGCGACAATTTCAGCGAGAAAGACCCTCCCATAAGGGGAAACTTGGTATCGCTCGATGTAGTCTTATCAGCATCAGCAATTTTACACAGTTTTTTCGCTGCTCTTTCCGGCTTTGTCGCATTTCGTCATTTTGCATGCTTCAATGGCATTGTATCTTTCAGATGGTGCTTTTCGGTGAGATGCCGAGTGATGAGGTGGGGTGCACCATACCGCACTATCGACGAGCGTTGGGCAATGACGACAGCTTCTCTTATGGGAAGTTCCGGGAATGGTGTCATCTTCGTTCTCGGTTCGGATTTCTCATTGTATTCATGCTACAGCCGGATGCTTGAATGTCCAGCATTTTCCTTTTTCAGATCTTCTGCAAATTTGGGGAAGATGTCATGGTGTACAACACTTTGCATGGGACGGCATTGATAGATCGTTTGAAAGACAAAAGCCAATTTGGAACTATAATTTCATTTTCTGGCGACCATTTTCACACTCTTTCCTATCAGAAGCGGGGTTTTGTTTTTCAATAGTTCCGGCGTCACTGCGGGAGATCTTGTTCTGTTTCGGAAAGACGCTGATGTATTATGACTTTTTCTTCTTTTCGAACACTTTCCTGGAAGGCTTTACATCACTTATAATGTCAAGGATGGAAAAAAAGGCCGGTTATTAGACTACTACAGGGGGGGTTCTACGATAGAGCGAAGCACGAAATGATGTTTATGACGGGGAAACGGAAAAGGAAGATGAACAAAAATACTTTTGCTTTTATGAGATTACCGATCTTCACAGATAAATCATTGTATTATTAGATAGAAAATACCCACACACTTACGATCAATGAAGACCATTGAGCCATGACGGGAAGCATAACACCTAAAGATCTTGTGATGACGACGTGATTTATCGTAAGTTTCCGCACCGTGGTACACAATCAAGGCACATGAGGACTTGGCAACGGGCAGTGGTTCCGTGAATCCAAAAGCAGAAACATTATACAGTACCTACATCGGCGTCAATAGTCAACGCAGGTTCAAACCTTATCTCTCGGTATGGTGAAGAGCCGCATGTCAATCATTCATATGTTCCGTATGATGAGAGTAGTACCGAGTATCCATCGTCGTCGTCATTGTCATCATCATCAACTTTCTTCTTCTCTTCTTATCATTGTCGTCATTATCAATATTCGATCTACCCTTGTACTGTGTATACTCGCAGTCATCATTCTTATTTTCTGGATAGCTTCGCAATTGTCATCATCGTCTCCATCACAATCACAATTCTTAATCATATGAATAAAATCAATTCTATCAGGGACTGATATCGGTATAGTCAGCAGAGATGAATTAGTTTAGACCGGGACATCACCCTTCTTGTCTTTCCCTTTTCACGGGGTTGACACAATCATTTTGCTTCAAACCCCCTAGTTTCTAATATCTGTGTGAACCTCACTACCAGCGCATTAGCCAATTTGAATATCGCCTACTAGCTTCTTTGTGACTTTGTTTCTTATCTCTCATTCTTGATACATCAACCAGTGCTCGGGAGTATTCATGGTTTTGTAGAAGACTTGGAGCTAAGTTTGATTTTTCTGGGGAAAGCTCTGCAAGTAGTCAAGCAGTCTCTGTCACAGCAAAAGATGTGCTACTCTTGAAGTGCAGCTGAGATTTTCCTGGATGGAGAGACACGAAGGGACAAAGAAAGCGAAAATGGAAGACGCTGGAATACATACAAGGTAGGCAAGTTGGAGGGTTGGCTTTGGGAATTGGCCTTGTTTGTCTTTTAAAGGAGGGGGAAGTAGGTTAAAAGAGAACAGAGCAATGCCGTGCCTTCAAGTTGGCACTGTTGATTAGCAAAGACGTTGAGAAAGTGAACACGAATAGTGGGATTTTTTTATAAGAGGGACGCCAACGACAGCATACAATGACGGGACGTCGAAGCATGAGATTCACCATGTGAGTTTGTTGTCCTATGTAGAAGAGCTCAAATTTCTTTTCAATGCCAACCAACCAGACAGCAAGAAAGCAGACATTACAAAATACAAAACACCGAACCCAAACCAGAATCTTTTCGCCGCCAAATTTCAGATCAGGGTGATGCGTGTGTGGACTACCACCTCATTCTCCTAGATGCGTTTCATTTCTTCCTTCCTTCCAGTGTTTCCATCCATCCATTCTTTTCCATACTTCATATGAAAACTTTTTAGTACACCTACCCAGCCAGCCAGCGCCCATCGCAAATCCAACCAACATGCTACTACACAAACGACACGAACATGACACGCCTACTCTCGACGATATGTGACTTAAAGCACATGAGAGTGGTGCTCAGTAGGCACCTTGGTGAGCACGTCGAAGGAGCCGGTACCGGTGACGCCGAGCTTGCCGACGACGAGACGGCCTGATGGGGTGTCGAGGCTGTCCCAGTCGCCGTCGAGGACGGCATCCTTGAGGAAACCGACGGTGGTTTCTGTTGTGGAAGGTTAGTGACGGGTTCAAGGTATAGCAGGGGAGATAGGTGATGACGTACCGTAACTCATCTTGGTGAAGGGGGAGACGTTGCCGGTCAGACCCATACGGTTGAAAGGAGTGAAGCCACCGTTTCTGTAGTTTCTGGTCAACAACTTGTTCATAAGTCATTTGGTATTATAAGAGAGAGCTTACCTGGTCATGTAGTCGCCGATGAGGTTCAGATGGCGGGGGTCGACACCGATACCGTGACCCTTGAAGACACCGCTCAATTCGCGAACGATGCTGTTTCTCGCGGCCTCAACACCGTAGATCTCGAGCACTTGAGCAATGTCGTTGGTCAAGATCTTGTTGGGGTTGATGTAGTCGGCATATTGCTGCATGGCCTTGATGTTGGAGCCCTCGGTGTGGATAAGACGCTCCTTGTTTTCCACGACGAACGTCGCGGTGCCCAGTCTGGGAATCTGCTGGATGAGCGCCTTCTTGACCGCCTCGGTGACGAGGTTGAGCATGAGAATCTTGGGTGTCGCGGGATCGAACTCCAGGATCATCTCGCACCACTCGCCGCCCTGCTCGTCACAGTGGAAGCGGGCAACGAAGTCATTCTTATCCTTGATGCGAGCTTCGCGTGATCGAGACTTGTACACGGACATGTCACCATCGGCATTGCGGTCCTCGGGCTCAGGGCTGCCGCCGTAGCCCTCATCGTCGAACTCGAGCCTCTCCTCGCCCTCCTCCTCATCGTCATCCGCGCGCTGCAGTGACTTCTGGATGGCATCATCGTCGTCGTCGTTGGGACCGTAGGACACAGCCTCGTGCCTGTTGGCCCTGTTCTTGGCGTTGGTGGCGTCATCATCACCATCGTCATCGTCCTCCGCATCGCCGTCTTCGCCGATAGCGCGTTCGCCCTCGGGTGCGGCCATCTCCACGGTTCCGACCTTGACACCAATCTCGGGAGTGGCGGCAGAGTTCTCCTTGTACTTCTTCTTGATCTCCTTCTTGGTGAGGTTGCCAAGAAGGGGGATGAACTTTCTCTCGACAGTCGCAAGAACATCCGCAATCTCGATCGCATATGTCTTGCAGTACTCCTCGGAGGGGAAGAAGCGCAACCTGATCTCGAAGAGCTTGGCAAGAGGATAGCCCAAGCCACGGCCCATCTTCTCCCTGACGGTAACCTCCTTGGTAACATCGGCCAGGGGAAGAATGCTGATAGACTTGGCAAACTGCTCGCAGTCCTTGTCGGAGAGCTCTTCGATAGGATAGAGAGTCATGGCCGGAGTCGAAATCTTGGCAGAAGCCGTCATGAGAATTTCACGAAGACGGGGAATACCGAGCGTGACGTTCTTGGCCGAGTGACCAGCCAAATGGAAAGTGTTCAGTGTCATCTGCGTCGAGGGCTCACCGACGGACTGACCAGCCACGATACCAACAGCCTCACCAGGCTCAACCAACGACCTGATGTACTTGGCCGCCAAAACCTTCTCGGCGGTCTTGCGGGTGACGATGCCATTGGCATTGCCTTCGCCCTTCTTGTCCTTGATCAAGCCATCCTTGTTCTCCTTGACGTACTTGCTCATCTTCTCGTAGAAGTTCTCCGAGGTGACAAAAGCATTCAAGGCAGGGTCAGTGTCCGTCTGGATCGGGTTGAGCGGGTTACGGGTGTTCCTTGACTTGAGGGCCTGCTTCATGTTCTTGATCACCTCGTCCTTGTTCGCGAAGAGAGCCTGAGTGCCTTCTTCCGAGTACTGGAGATGCGCCGCCTCGGATTCCAGGTTCCGGAGGACGAACTCGAAATCGTTCAAGTACTTCTGCTTGGAAATATCGATACCGTCCTCACCGAACAAGAACTGGATGATAGAGCCATCCGCGTCTCTGACCGAGGTGTCATAAGAGACCTTGAGACCTTCCATACCCTTGATCAAACATCTCTGGAGGTAACCGGAGCGTGACGTCTTGACGGCTGTGTCAATAAGACCTTCACGACCGGCCATGTGATGGAAGTAGTACTCCTGGGGGCGAATACCAGTCAAGAAACGCTGGACAATGTAACCACCGGCTCTGACGTTGGTATCGAAGGGCTTGAAACTAGGAAGAGTCTTGCCGCTAACCATGACGGGGACACGTCTGCCTTCCAAAACCTGCTGACCCAAGTTGCAAGAAATGAGGTTGGCGTTGACAGGAGAACCCTTAGCACCCGATGTTGTCATACTTTGCATTTGGTTCTTGGGGAACTTCTTTTGAAGACCAGCAGGAAGACAGGTCTTGGTGATCTCGCTGGACAGTTGGGCGCAGCGTTGATTCATCAACAGATCCAAGTTCTCCTGCTTCTTGTCGTTGCGCATGACTTCCTCCAAACGTTGCAAAAGAAGGGGGTCTTCAGGAGTAGGCTTCTGCTCCTCGAGCGACACATACTTGGAAGCGACCTCGAGACCGATGTGAGCGGCGGCCTTGATCTTCTCCTTTCTGTCTGCCTCTCCCTGGGGAGTCATTACTAGATCGTCCATCCCGCAAGAGAAGGCAACCATGGCCAGATAACGGGTAAGGAGACGGCCCATGCTACTGAGGAGCTTGCCGGCAGCCGTGGGGCCATAGACTTCGTGAATCGAGTGAATGAAGCCACCACTGCTAGGACCCAACTGAGACTTGTCGAGAATACCGGTGATGAACTCTCCATCACGGAAAGTGACCTGGCCCTCTTCTGGGGCGTGGTCACCCCATTGATGGGCCTTGACTTGGGTATTACCGTTCATCCAGAGATCACCGCAGTTTGGTGGCTTGATGTTCTTGAGGATTGTGGTAATAACTTGCTTACCCGTCCAGCGGGGAACCGGCTTGATGATCGCCGGTGGCACAGTCTCGATCTTCTCTCCCATAATGTGACCGCTCTCGGGCCGGAGGGCGGCGTAGACGAGTTGGTGGTAGTTGGCCCGATCAAAGAAGGTATCCTTGTTGCACAGAATAACGGAAACGGACAAATGATCCTGAATAAGACCACGAAGAGGCTTGCCAGCAGTGCCGGAGATGTACTGGTGGTCAGTGTCGGCGAGCTGAAGGGCCTCGGCACGAGCAATCTCGTTTTGAGGGAAATGCATGTTCATCTCGTCACCATCGAAATCGGCGTTGTAGGTGTTGCAGTTGGCGTAGTGCATACGAATGGTCTTCTCGCCCGGCAACACTCTGACTCTGTGACCCATGATAGAGGGCTTGTGGAGGGTGGGCTGACGGTTCATGAGGACGACATCACCGTTTGTGAGGTGGCGATGGACCTTCTTGTTGCGGACTCCGCTGAAGTTGTTGTTGGTAGGGGCCAAGAGCTGGTTAGCAAGGGCATGACGCTCATCCTCGGACTTGTTCCTCAAGTTGATGATTTGGCCGTTCTCCATCTCGATCGCAGAAGCACCAGGCCACCTTTCCATACCGTTGATGACTGCAGTCTTGAGATCGTTATAGTTGTGACTGGTTACCGGCTCGGGGTATGTAAGCTTCCTGGCGAATACCGGAGGAACACCGATCTCGCTAGTCTCGATGTTGGGGTCGGGAGAAATGACGGATCTGGCGGCAAAGTTGACACGCTTACCCATCATGTTCTTACGGAACAGACCCTCCTTCTTCTCGAGCTTCTGCTTGATACCGTCTTCGTTGCGCTTTCCAGCAGCACCCTGGACGGGGTTCTTATCGCGATCGATCAAGGAGTTGACAGCGTCCTGAAGCTGCGTCCACGCCTGATAAAGCGCGTTAATATCCCTGGCTCTCCGTCCGTCCTCGGGGGCGTTACCCTTGGCGGTCTCGGAAATCTCGCGGGAGATCTGGGCAACCATTGATGACCCCCTGAGGATCAGCTTGTAGAGACTGTTTTGTTGCGCCTCGGTTACTTGGTCGCCCATTCTAGCCTCGGGTCTGAACTTGTTGGGAGGGACGAGGAGGGTCTGAATGAAGAACATGTCGGCAGTCATGGGCTTCGCGTGCTTGGGGCGGGGCTTGGAGCTGAAGAGCAGAGCCATAATCTCCTGCTCTTTCTCGAAAAGGAAGTTTAGCCTTTCCTTGACCTCGAGGGAGCTGATGTATCTTTGGGGAAGAGCCCTCTTCTCGGCCTTTTCCGCCGCCTTGGTCTTGCTGCCCGCATCGGCCATGACGACGTCGCCGTTCTCGTCAAGTTGTTCGCCCTCGCCTTCGCTGTTGTCGGACTCGCTGGCTGTCGACTCGATATCGGCGATTCCTTCGTCGTCATCGTTACCCTTCTTCTTGCCGGCCTTCATGGCCAGCGCATCGGCGCGCTTCCTTCCGGCCTGGGCCATGGCGGCCTTCTCCTTTTGTGTGAGATCGCGCTCGAAAATCTTCGTGTACCGATCCTTGCGGTAGACGGGAGAAATGCCGTCGCAGGTCCTGCACTTCTTGTCCTTGATAATGGCAGCCAGGAACTCCTTGACGAGAGCCCTGCGCATGTCGGCGGCGCCCTCGTGCTTGCCCTTGTTGATGTCGCGCATAGTAACCTTACTTCTATACTCGCGAAGCACCTTACGGACATAGGCTTCCCGTTGACGGATGGTGCTGTCGTTCAGGTTGTTTCCCTCCTCCTCGGCCTCGGAGGCATCCTCCATGTCGGGCACGTCGGCCAGCTGGAATTGGCGAATGGTGGAACCGAACTCGCTGTCGCCGAAAGCGTCGATCATCTGAGCCTCCTTTAGAAGACCGCACTGCAGAAGACGAAGCATGCAAGAGTAGCGGTGAATTTCCTTCCGGGGAAGGCGGAACCGGTGGCAGTAGACACATTGCGCGCGGAGCAGACGGTATGCTTGGTCCATGAAGACGGGGTGGTAGACGGGCACGGGAAGCTCGATATGGCCAGGATGGCCGGGACATTGTGCCTGGCCAAGGTTACATGTTGTGCAGCTATTCACAGAATGATCACATCAGTCAACACCACTTTCCTCTAAACCACCAACACCAACAATCTTCAAGATGTCCAAGGCAGACAATGGGATGGATGGGACGGGGAGTCTCACAGTGAGTCGCCCCAAGAACCCAAGGCAGGGTCATAGAGACCGCCGGGAACGGGGTTCAGCAGAGTGTCGAAGGTGCTCTCATTCTCGATCTTGCGAACGGAGATTGCGCGGATCTCGTTGTCGGTCAGGAAGGTGAACTCGACGCTGTCCAGAGCGGACGACACGGGCTGCGAAATATTCATGGTGGGCGAGTGTGGTGGTGTGTATTTACGGATTCGAAATCCTTAAAATCCCATGGCGAGGATTGTTTCGTCTGAAGAGTGGCCGCAGGCAAGTATGCACAGTCGTGGTGGACAACGGCAACTTGCGAGGCCAAAAACTTCAAAAAAAGAAGTGAAGATAGTCGAGAGGTCAAATTGAGCCTTCAGGGTGTTTACCAGCCAAAAGCCTTTCGCTATCGTGCCCGGAGCGCTGCACTCAATCACAGTCTGCAGCTTCGCCTATTGGTGGGGACTTGAAGATGGAGCTTGCGCGAAGAATATTTTTTGGCGGTCGCGGCCGGCAGAACCTGCTGCTACGCCTGTGGGGAACCCGCACCCTCGGTGGGCGGTGGCTGTCTTGGCTGCCCTGACGGGACTCCATTCGCTGGATCCATTGATTGATCTGGATTGGCAAGTGGCAGCTCAGGACTCATTGCAGTGCAGTCAGCAGCAACTCAGCGTCTTCACGTTCGCTTCAGGCCCGGCAGTCCACTTCCTTGTCCGTTGCCATCGTCACTGCAACTCCACGGTTTGTTTTGTTTCCTCATCACCAACTTCAATATCCACTTTTCATCACGACGGAATCTCAACCTCTACAAACAGTCAACGCCGGGACTTGACCGGGGCAATTGGCTTCGAAACTGTCAAACCGCATTCATCCATCCCGTGACTTAATTCGGACAACCTCACGATATAGAAATCGATCTCTCTCCCGTTCTTCGCATCTTGCCAGCACATCCCAGCAGCTAACCGAGAGACCTCAACCTCTTGCTCTGTCACTCGACAACTCGACCCGAATATCCTCATCACACACAAGAATCATACCTCAATATGGACCGTGGACAACCAAGCGGGCTCGGCCCCCGCCATGACGCGACATCTCGAGTTCAGAAACCCGAATCTGCCGCCGATCGCATGGCCGCACTCAAGGCCCGTGTCGCTGCAGCAGTCGGAGGCGCCAAAGCAAAGGGCGGCTTGAACACACCACTCCATCCCGCTCTCGCAGATCTCGGCGCACCCATCAAACCGGGCGACTCTCTTGCGGCCGCCGCAGCAGGTCGTCGAGCTGCTCAGAAAGTCGCGGAGTCATTCAACAGGAAAGAACACCGAACACCATCGGCGACAACAACAGGCCAGCCCCGGGCCAACCCTTACCTAGAAACCCCCAGCCATGGACCGCAAGGGAAGGCTAAAGAGCCACGGCAGCTCATCTTCAACCAGAAGGGCAAGTACATTGCTCAGGCGAATGCGCTAAGGAGGCAGGCCGCCTTGGAGGAAATGAAGAAGAGGATTGCGGAGCAGGCTAGGAAAGCAGGTCTGGACGAGGACAGAGATATCGAAAAGGCCTTCGTGGTCGAGGCTCCCCCGGATGTGGAATGGTGGGACCAGGGCCTCATTGATGGCAACGACTACAGCAACATTCCCGACTCGATCAAAGTCAACACTCCCGACAGCGTGGTTACCATTTACATTCAGCACCCAGTCGCCATCGAACCGCCGCAGGACAAACTCGCAACGGAAATCAAACCCATGTACCTCACACCCAAGGAGCAACAGAAGCTGCGTCGCCAGCGTCGTATGATGGAGCTCAAGGAGAAGCAAGCCAAGATCCGTCTTGGCCTGGAACCTGCCCCGCCACCCAAGGTCAAGAAGTCGAACCTGATGCGTGTGCTGGGTGAGGAAGCTGTCAAGGATCCGACGGCAGTCGAGGCGCGCGTCAATCGCGAGATCCAGGAACGTTTCGACAAGCACATGCAGGCCAACGAGGAGCGCAAGCTCACAAAGGAACAACGGCACGAGAAGCTCGCTCAGAACCAGCAGAAGGACGTCCAAAAGGGTGTCCACACGCTTGTGTTCAAAATCGGCAGCTTGGCCAATGGCAAGCACCGCTTCAAGATTGGGCAAAACGCCCAGCAGCACGCGCTCACGGGTGCGTGTATCATGCATCCCAAGTTCTGCTTGGTCATTGTGGAGGGTGGTGAACACAGTGTCAACGCATACAAGAAGTTGATGATGCGCCGTATCGATTGGACCGAGAGTGTGCCTTCGCTTGATAGAGAACCCAGCGCGTCTGGCGCGGCGGTCAGGGAGTGGCTGAAGGCGGAGGATGAGCAAGGCATGTTGAAGGACTTGTCGAATAACAAGTGCCAGCTCATATTCGAGGGTGAGTCAAAGACGCAGTCGTTCAAGAAATGGAGCAGTAAAGTGTGTGAAACGGATCAGGAGGCTAGAGAGTTCCTGTCTCAGATGAAGATGGAGAACTTTTGGACGCAGGCGAAGAACACGCCGAGCCATGTATGAACTACGAGTATGATGTCACATCTAACCTGGCTAGAGGCAAAGAGAGAAGGTATTTACTACGTATTCATAATGACAGGAAAACCAAATACTTTGAAAGTCTTTAGCTTCGTTCACTTTGTTCGAAGTATGTTGGCATTCGTACAGTCATGGAACACCGGCATCTCGGACATCTGCGTACCCCAGATCTTGGTTTTTGGGTCTGGTGCTTCCCCACACGAGGCGAGCTACTAGTGAGGGGTTGCCATCGGGATCAACCACCTCCTCGGCTCTTGTTGTCGCTGATGGTACTGAACGCTAGTCTCCTCACGGAGTTCGTCTTGCCTTTGGTGTCACTGTATAAAGAGTTCCGAGGAATCTGTTTGTCATTCTTTTCATCTGTTTCTTGTTCCTGCAACTGTGCAACTATCTGCTATAGCATAACACCAAAGTCGACATCATGGTTCCCAAGCCCAAGATCACTCTCTACCTCGATACTGTTAGCCCGTTCGCGTACGAGGCGTATCACATTCTCCGGGTGCGTACGATTTTATCTGCAGTCGATCTGCAGCATCCATACAACAGAAATCAAGCAAGGCAAAAAGTACGGATTGTTAACGGGATATTCGTAAATCAACAGAATGACCCCATCTTCAAGAACGTCGACATCAAATACGTCCCCATCTTCCTCGGCGGTTTGATGAAACAGGTCAGTCTAGTCTTTTCTCCGTCCCCCTTCTTCCCTTCCTCACCTTTTGTGTCCATCCATCCACTCAACCATCCATCCATCTACTCACCATATCCATCCACCTGATCCACTCCCCATCGTCATTCACAATCTCACTAACACTCCCTCATCTACATCCAGTGCTCCAACACCCCACCCATCAAGATCAAAAACAAAGACAAATGGATCAACACCGAACGTCTCCGCTGGGCGCGCGCCTTCTCCATCCCCATCATCGATCAAATGCCGCCCAACTTCCCACCCAACACCCTCCCCGTCCAACGCGTTCTCGCCGCCGTCGAAGCCTCCACCGCCTCTCCCGCCCAGTCGCAATCCGCCGTCATCGCTGCCCTTGACGCGCTCTACAAATCCTACTGGGTCTCGGGACAACCAATCCACGAGCCCGCCCAGCTTAAATCCGTTCTGGCATCTGCTCTGGAAGGTGGAGAGGAAGCAGCTGATAAGATGCTGTCTGCTGCTCAGACTGCTGAAGTTAAGGGGAGACTGGCGGCGAATACGGAGCAGGCGTTTGCTGAGGGGGCGTTTGGACTGCCTTGGTTTACGTGCACGAACAGTAAAGGAGAGACGGAAGGGTTTTGGGGAGTTGATCACTTGGGACAGGTGGTGCAGTTCCTGGGACTGGATAGGGAGGGGAGTGGGAATAAGGGGTGGAAGTCTGTTTTGTAAGTTGTTGAGGGTTGAAGGGAGGCGAAGGAGAGAACGAGGCCTGGGATTACAGGACAGGCATGTTTTGTGATGATAGTTAGTGGTGGTGATGGTTGATGTGAAATGAAGGTATTCCCGAATCTCGAAGACAAATCTAGTTGCCACTGCGATGCAAAGAGTGTGATACATTTAGTGACTCATTTCAAGCACTTCTTGTCCAGTAAGAGAGTTGCCAGAAAGAAGTTGACACATCATCGATCTCTGCCGCATGAATCATGACTTGAATGACATAGTGTTTCTGAACTTGCTTGGACTCACGATGAAGCTGTCACGGTTCCTTGGATGAACCATTCTCCCCACACTATGCTCGCATGGCTCGTGCAAGCCATGTCCATCAGGTGGAGTATTTCACACATATCACGGTGGACCACCGAAGGGCCAACCTTGTCAAAAACGAACGGACGCGTCTCAATAGCGGGTCACAGTGGTGTTTATCGAAGTCACGTCGCGTGAACATGCATGAACCGCAACGCGTTGTCATTTTCCTACCACTACGTCCTCACGGCGATGTACGATATCTCTAATCGCTAGCTAAACTTCCCATCATGTCATTTGCGCTGTTGTTCCGAAACTCCTATCCCCTCTATCATCAAAACAAGGCAGGCATACAGTGAATGGTGAGAATGGTTTGTTGTCAGGAAGAAAAGGTAAACGTGCAATGTCTGTCGACAGGGTATCGTAATGATCATGAACCAGGCCCTTTATTAGACCAAATCCGCCATCAGCGCTGCCATGCGAAGCCATCCGTCCTTTTGTTCCGGTGCTCGCCAGCCGCTGTGCCCGCGTTGTAATGTACAAGCCATCAAGTACTAAGATGAAGAGAGAAAATGTAGTATCATCGCAATCAAGAACGCCGGATTACCCCCCATGTTGTTGTGCCGTGAATGAAAATCCATCAACTCAGACGCGCATTCCCAAATGTTGTGCGAAGTTGTGACGCGAGAAAAGTTGTCATGACCGCCCCCGTGATATAACCCCAGAATTTGACTAGACTACCCCAGAAAACCCAAGCAAACTACTCCAAGTCGTAGAAGAGTCGCTTAGTTGCGCTCACCGCGGAGACGGCGGGCGAGCTGGATGTCCTTGCTCTGGATGGTGACACGCTTGGCGTGGATAGCGCAGAGGTTGGTGTCCTCGAAGAGGGAGACGAGGTAGGACTCGACGGACTCCTGGAGGGCGCCGATGGCGGAGCTCTGGAAGCGGAGGTCGGACTTGAAGTCCTGAGCAATCTCACGGACCTGTGTTGCAACTCGTTAGAATATCATGTCATGATGTCAAGGTGAGATGATGGTGATGACGAGGTTAACTTACGAGACGCTGGAAGGGGAGCTTGCGGATGAGGAGCTCAGTGGACTTCTGGTAGCGACGAATCTCACGGAGAGCGACGGTACCGGGCTTATAACGGTGGGGCTTCTTGACACCGCCGGTGGAGGGGGCGGACTTGCGGGCAGCCTTGGAAGCGAGCTGCTTGCGGGGAGCCTTGCCACCAGTGGACTTGCGGGCGGTCTGCTTAGTGCGGGCCATTGTGATGGATGATGTGTGTGTTGTTGATAAGTGTTTTGATGGATAGGCGACTAAAAAGTGATGACCTGCGCTGGTGGTCGAGACTTGGTTGATGACTAGAAGTAAGAGGCGGGAGTGGAAAGGGGAAAAAGTGGTGGGGGGTGCGAGGTTTATGTATGTGCGGACCGGGGTCAGGTGCTGGCTGATTTGGGCGAGTGCCAGGTGAATGGGTGGTGCGGCGCGTTTGTGTGGCTGCTGCCTTTCGGTTTTTTTGCCTTCCTTGCAAATTCCGCTTTTTGCTGGTTGATTTGCGACTGCCAATTTTTTTTGTTGCGGGCGGCCAAACCGGGGTGCGAACCGGGGTTCGTTTTGCACTGATAACTGCACTTAATTTTGCTGGCAAAACAGCGCTGTTTTGGCTGCTTGATTTGGGTCGTGCTTTGCCAACGCGGTATGCAGATTTCTGATTGGTCGGAATTTCCTACTAGCGACGCACAGGCCACCCCTCAAAGCTGGGGTTAGTAACACGAAGCGACTAACGCATTCTTAGTTTGGCCCTGCCGTCCAATTCACTGCGTGCAACAATTCCAAAGGTTCCCGTCTGTGGAATGGATGAATGGATACAAATCCAAATCAAAGGTACAAAGGTACATGCCCAACATTCACCCGTAGGGCTGGGAAAGGTGAATGGTCTTGGATATTCAAGATTCACATGCCTGTCACCTGGTCAAGTCCCTCTTTCTGTTGTTCAAGGAACCATAGGGGAGGAAATGGTGAGGTTGTACTAGCTTGAGCGAGGATCGTGAAGATTGAAGGCCTGGCTCATACGATCCTGGGAGAGCTTGATGGGAACTGCTTCCTTTGTCCATGTTTCAAGTCGACTACCGTACGTAGTGTTGGTCGCTTTGCTCCTGTGACCTTTGGATGAACCGAAATCGTGATGGCAAGCTCAAAGCTGCCTTGCATACCGCAAGTCACAGTCACGGCTCTGTCAAGGTCAAAGCCGGTCCATGATATCTGCAACCCTCACGTACTTCCCTTCGCCTCTCTGGAAGATATCTGGATATCTGGCATTGTTCATAGTGAATGGTCGCTCTGTTCACTTGTTTGTAACACCTGTTGTGGAGGTCACTTGTCATGGAACATGAGAGGCACCTGGCAGCCATGACGCTCCAAATCTGCAATGCACAATGTACACATATTCATCTCTTTGTTTCAGAGTGGAAAGTTCAACCGCCACAATTCGCTGGGCCTCACCCACGAAGTGAACACTCCCGTCAGCCCCTTCCAGAGATGCCAGAGAAGACTAGGGTACAGTAGCTCCTACTTTCAGGTCCCGGATGGGTCTCTCCGCAAAAACGAACGGGCAAGGCTGATGGGACCGACCGATGCACATGGTACGCTATCCAGAAGGCAAATGTTCAATGCGGGTCACTCTCGCGGGTAGGAGAAGGTGTGAGCAAAGCAAAAATGAAAGTGAAGGCAGATCCCATCACTCGGGAGTGACTGGGCGGTGACGAGCAACTGCTGCCCAGCGAGTGTCAGAGTGTCGCTGCCCTGCCACTTCACCAGTGTGAGATGCGGTCCCCGGATCTGGATGTGCCACCCGAACGGTACGTACCAATGATCAATCCCTGTGTCGCTCGGTAGCAAAAGTGGTGACCCCTGTTCAACAAGTTGAAGGAAAAATCCTGTTTCGGTTTAGCGACTTTTTATTAGTGTTTACCTTGATGCGCGAGGTGAACCACTCGAAAATGTAAAATCAGGCAGAAATGCTCATTGGCTGATATCAAAATCGAGGTGGGACTGCACGTCTTCGCTGGGCGTGTTGTGTCTTCCGCTCCCCTGCAAGGAACGTGCGCCTTGGGACCGCGTCTCCCGAAATCAGCCAAGGGAGTTGACGCAGTTTGCGCAAAGTGGGTCACTGCAGCCTTGGATGATCCAATCAACAACAAGATCAGTGATCTGATTTGATTCCCACCGCACTGCATGCCGCAACCGCGTTCCCGTACTTAAAGTCCGCTCTCTTCCCCGCCTTCTTCCCACCTTCCACGATTCCAATCTCCCAAACGACCGGCCTTTTTTCAGCCTTACCACCTACCACTTTCACATCCACCCCCAACACATATCAAAATGACTGGACGTGAGTTTATCTCCGGATCGCCAACACCATGGGTAGCAACATCATGCAACATCATGACTGACTTTTCTTCTTCGATCAGGCGGCAAGGGCGGCAAGGGCCTCGGAAAGGGCGGTGCCAAGCGCCATCGCAAGATTCTTCGTGACAACATCCAGGGTATTACTAAGCCCGCTATCCGCCGTCTCGCTCGTCGTGGTGGTGTCAAGCGTATCTCTGCCAGTACGTCATACCAACTTCCAACCCTTGTATCTCACATGGACAAAGTCGACTGACATGTTCAACCTTCAACAGTGATCTACGAGGAGACCCGTGGTGTCCTCAAGACCTTCCTCGAGGGTGTCATCCGTGACGCCGTCACCTACACTGAGCACGCCAAGCGCAAGACCGTCACCTCCCTCGACGTTGTCTACGCTCTCAAGCGCCAGGGCCGTACCCTCTACGGCTTCGGTGGCTAAATGTCTCGCCGTCATTAAGCCAGCGTGTCTCTTTTCTTTTCTTCTCGCACCATAACGACGACGCAAATCACAAATCACACGTCTTCTCCCATCAGTCATCAACCACAACCATCATGATGTTTATATACCACTAAAGTCGTCGTCTTTTTCTATCATGAGATGATGATGTCTTACCACCGCCAACCGCCATACCATAACCGGCAACAACACAACAAGCGACACCCATGGGAAGGAGGAATTAACGGAAAGGGCGGCTCATGGTTCTTTTTCGGTCCTGGTTGCTGCGTTGCCAATTCCTCACGAATACTTCTGGTCATTTTCGGGTTTTATCACGCGCAAAGGAAAGGGGAGTCTTTTTTCTACATACTGCTCTGTACATCACATCAAGGGGTCATTCACAATAGGGGTGTTACTACTTTTGCAACTTTGTTATTTTGAGCGCTTAATTGAAAGTCTCAAAACGCCCTCTGGGTTTTCTGGAGGGTGATCCAAAATCTTTTCGACCCTCTCTTGCGCGTGAATCCTAGTGAAAAGGCTGTCTTACCCATTGCCATTCGTCTTGACGCGTCTCTTTAGTGACCATGTAAGCAGGCATGCGCGAGCTCGTCGCGTCTTGTGGATCAAGGTCAATATTGCTTGGAACCCGCCTGGGTCGCCGAGCGAGCTGCTGCTTGCTGTTCGCCCAGAGAAGGAGGCCCATGCGTAGTCGGCGAACAGCAGTTCTCGGAGAGAACGTGGACAAGATCATCGAAAGTCACATCTAAACGGTCATGTACGTATGTACACCTGCTCAGCAACCAAATTAAATACTCATCCCACAAGCATGAAATACACCGACTCAACAAACTACCAGCTGGTTGCAAGAAGACAAGAAAAAGAAGAGTAGCGAAAGAAATGGATGCACACGAGTCCACTCCTTCCTCAAAGTAAACGCAGAAAGCAACAATCATAAGCAGTATGCGCACGAGAATAAGCCCATGAACTCTCCAAGAGCAGGCAGTCGGTGTAAGATCAACACCAAAAGTTCAGACGAAAGATCAGGCATCCATGGTTTATTTCTACGCTCAGACTCATCACTCCCCTTTCAATTGCCCCAACAGTCAGGTGTGTCCTGGTGCCTGGCACAAATGTGTCAAAAAGCAACATGTCGCCACTGCTAAGGGAGGCAGAGAAGGGGGTGTGCGAAAGTGGTTGGTTACCTCCGTGGATGGACTTCGGGAATGTTCCTGGGACGGATGGGATGAAGCTGGTTTTGAGGTGCAGGTATGTGTAATCTTCTCTTTTTGGACTTCTGTTTCAAGGTCCCCTGAGGGTATCCATAGATGATGGTGGCTGTGGGACTGCATGTGATTATGTTGTGATGCTTTCTTTCTATCTTGACGATGTAGCGACCTGGAGAGATATGTGTCTATTTGGTTCTTCGATTTCCGCCTTTCATTCTAATTTTTTGCATCTTCTTATTATATTTGATTCTAGTAGGTAGGTTCTTGTGCACTCAACTAAACCTGAGCATTTTTACTACGTGGATAGAACGTTTATGTTTTACTGTTGAAGGTGTGAGATCAACAATTTCCGTGGGTTTATCATCCTCGCATGTGCATGCATTCAAATTGCAGAATGTATGGAGTGGAAAGTTGCATGCATTAAACGAGAATTGCCGGTTTACCTCAAAGGTTCTATGTCAACTCGATGTGTCATCTTTTATTTCTTAGATGTTCGTCGACGTAGTTCATCGTAAGTTGTCTGTTCATTTCGTATCTGTTAATGTTGATTGAGTTTGACGATTATTGAGCCCTTTCCGTCCCAATCACTGTGGGTAAAGTTATGCTTCGTGGATTTTCCGGAACATGTAGGGAATATTTTAAAGAACACCTTTGTTTTCTTTCCAATGCGGAAATCGTATTTCGTATTTTTCCTTTACTATGAGGCGAACATCATCCTGCGAGCCTCGTTATCTAACTATCCCAACTCAACCTGGGCATGGCACTAAAAAAACAGAAGACCGAATTCTTTAAATACTTGGAACTACTCTGGAGATGCTGTACATTATCTGCGAGATGTCAGTGGATCACTTTTCTTTGTTTTCTGTCATCATGTAAGGGTTTCGTTGTTGTTGGTGATGCAAGTTTCGGTCTATTATATCAACTCAAGTTTCAGGCTATAGTTCAGGTCCAGTCCACATCTTGGCAACTAGCCCTGATAAATTAGTTGCCAAGATTTTTTTCCAGTGAACGAACGTTTATGACTCTGCATAGTTTCATTTTCTATCCATGAAGGCAGCTAGTGCCGACACAATGTATATCTGCTTGAATTAGGCGAAGTGGGGTTAAAACAAAGTGAACATGATGACTTAAAAGACCTTCTATTGGCATTTGGTATTAAGGGACTGGCAGTTATCGCCAAGATTCCTCAACATGTGATTTGATGTCCGTCAGTTACCCGGTTTTCGTTCCATGGTCTTTTTTTTAGACACCAGAAAGTTGAAGATTGTAGTTGCGATCAAGTTCAATGAACTCTTCAAAGTTGAAGGTGTGAGTGACTTCTCCTCTCAATCACCACACGTTCTCAAAGTCACGACGAAGGTGTCTGCCATGCTCTGATATTGTCACTGGAAATCTGACTGGGTTGTTGCGGTTCATGCTTGGCTTCAAACGGGCATCATGTTTCATGGAGCGTGTTATCATCTTCTTTAGCTCGATTCCTGTCGCCATCCCAATTTCACAGGTAAGAAGGCAGAAACATATCCAATGTCCGTTAACCGCCGAGCTGTAATTTCTCATTTCGATAGCTATGCATATTGACTTCAGATGTCTGCTGAATGACATCCAAAGCAAAAAAAAAAAAAAAAAGAAAGAAAGAAAAGACCACATTATTTTCGATACCACACTCACTACGATCCGAAACAAGTTGAAGACGTGCAGAGACCTTGTTATCACGTATATCAACGTTATGAACGCGTTCCCATTCATACCGAGCAGTTCATACCCGTACCAATGGATGCTGATCAACCCACCTCCTATTTAAACCGGATCTTGTCAATAGTTCTGCCAATCCATACCTTTCATTCAGCGCACTAGCCATGACAGCCCCAGACGATCAAGATCAACAACGATGATCACGTATAATACGCAGAAGTTTATCCGCGATCCGATCCGATGATGAAATCGGGATAGATAGGCATGCATGTGACAACATCCACACCTTAAGCCAGTTGTGACGTCCTGATCTTGTGTTAAGAAACCTTCTAGAATTGATTGACGTGTCTGATCTTCCTCGACAAAAGAGGCAAACAATGGGAGATCAACATAAGACCCAGACTCGGTCAGGCTAAAACATACAGTACCAACTTCTCATTACCATAAAACACACATGTGAAAGAGGCAATGTGATACAGCGGATCCTAGAGAGGTCAGTCAACCACTTGGTCAAACCCAAACCCAGCCTTTCCTTGCCCTACAGCGTAACAGCCTTATTCTTGCCTCCTTCATCCATGTCCTTCTCCTCCTCCTCGTGGAGTCATGGGGCAGAAATAAGCATAAACCGCGGGACGGAGAGGAAGGTTGGAAACGGGAAACGGGACGGAGATGAAGGAAGCGGGAGCGGAAGGATCAATGATGGAAAAGAGAAGCGATGAGGCCACAGAGAGCAGGGAAAGGCAGAGGAGAATGATGTCAGGTGATGTAGTGGCTCGCTCGCGTTTGTCGGTATCCATCCGGGCCTCTCTTCATCTCGTGCTCTTCGTGGAGCCGACAGAGTCTAGGGGACGCGGATCCGGGGATCCGGGGATCTCCGACCCCAGATTTTGGACTGTGACACGCGTGCTCGGAGTTCCGCCGGGCTTGACAGCTGGGAAATAACGCTGGGGAAAGTGTTGTTGGGAACATTTGCCCGGCCGCCGGCAGATGTGGAATTGAATGATGCAGTTTCCAGAGGCATAAAACTGGGCAGAAACCTACCTGCTTCAAATCTATTTTTTTTTTCCTTCCATCCGCACGTTCATCGTGCAACTTTCCAGTTTTGTTTGTGCAAACGTGTAAAGAGTGTTCGGAATTTGGCAAGTGCAGGTGCTCCACCGCGTTGAATAATGAAATGCCTCCATCGCGATTACTTGCCTTGGCGCCTGCGAGCACGATTTCTTCGCAGTCTGCTCATGCATGCGCCTGAGGGCAGCGCCTTCCCAACGCCTCCAACTCATTTCCCAACCTCGACTTCCATCCCCAAAGTTGGCAACCGCGACATGGAAGAAAACAGCAGCAAGAAGAGATTTCAGCTGAAATCCAGATCCTCCGTTCTCCTCCTTCTGTGATATCCCTTCTTGGGCGTGCCTTGCATCGAATCGCGGCGATGAGAGATTGTCTCCGATATCGGATGTGCGAAAATCGCGTTTTGGGTGGTCAACTTGACTCGCGCGTTGTTCAGTGGAAATGAAACGCCATGGCTTTGGGCTTGCTTTTTCAAAGCTGCTGTGCTACATTGCAGTTTCAACCTGTAACTTTTGTGTCAACAAAAAGTGCAAAATGAAAATGAGAGCAGAGAAAAAACGCCGGTGATACTCATCCCCGGTGTTTTGCTCCGAAACAATCCATCACCGGCTCCGACTCCGAGAAATACCCGGCTGCTGCTGCAAAACATGTTTCGTCATCAGAAACCAAGCAAGTGGGAAGAAAGGGTCCTCCTGCCTTGCAGTCTAGGGACTTCGCGTGAAATGGGGAAAATGAACGGACTGCACAGGAAAGTGGGCAACTTTGCTTCCCTCCCTGGCTCCCTCTCGAAGCGCATGTTTGCCGATGTGCAGTGTGATGCAACAAGCACACACTGCACGTCGCACAGCACCCGACCGACACCATCGATAACAAAAAGATGGCAGATCTCCCGGTTTTGTCTTCACCATGCCTGGCCGGTCTGAATGGGACGCCTCAACTTGACGTGCGTGTGTGGCCGTGTTCAGTCCGGGGGTTTGAGGCGCAGGCGTCCCCGCAAATTCTTGCTGTGACCAAGAAAATGGCACGCACCCTCCCGTCCTCTTTTGTGTGGTGACACAAAAAAGTCACCGAGACCCTCAACACGCATGCGGTGCGTGCGTTGCGTGCGTGTCGCCAAATCGTGGAGAAGAAGGGAAACCCGGGGCACGGAGAGTGTGTGGCACGGAGAGTGTGTGTGGGCGGCGTGCGTGGGCGGTAGCCGGCTGGCTGGACTGTGAGTGACTGCCCCTGGCTGGACTGCAGCTGGCAAGGGAGGGCGCCCCTCGGGGTGGTCGACCGAATTTCCCCAATGTCCTGACGCGTGTTGTGTCTCTCTGGCTGGAAAACGGCGCAAAAAGGAACCCACTTTCCTCCCACTTTTTCTCTCCCCTCGTTTTCGTTTTCCCCGCGCAATGTGCCCAAAGTGGACACACACGCAGCACTGCCGGTGGTAACATCGTGCATTTCCAAGTTTGCGGGTTGGAAACTGGGTTTTCGCGGGGTTGTGGTGGTACCAAAAACAGAGTGTTCGTGATGCTGCTGTGAGAGTTGAGAATGATGTAGAAAGTTAAAGTTTGTGAATCGCAAACCAGAATTCAACGAAAGATGTGCGACTCGCGTCCAAATGACGTTGGAATCCACAGCAGAGCCTCAATTTACTCTTGTCACAAGGAAATTGCTTCCCTTTTCTTCGATCTGGGCTCTTGGGAGTGCTCACGAGACCACGTTCCGGTTAAATGCAGCCATTTATCCAAAATACCCAGCCAATCAGAGAACGTCTAGCAGTTTATCCCAGAGCCGACTCGGTAACCATTGCTCACTGTTCCTCGGTCCGTGACATTGTCGTGCCTGGAACGGCCAGCTCTATAAGTGATTGCAATGCCCAAATTCGTGTGAAGCAGTGAAACCTGGGGAAGCTGACGGTCGTTGAGCCTGTCGAAATCGCAGTCTGCGCGCAACAGGGAAGGAATCACGAAAAACGCACGAGCCAATCGCGCTCGACTCTGGAGGAGGTGAACCACCCCGACGATACACACCCAAAAGATTCTCCCGCACGCCAGCCAGCTTCCCCAACATCCCGCACGCGACAGACCGGAGGCCATTTGGCTTCTCGAACTCACCCCGTCTTTTCGGCTCCAACACCATTCTCCAGTATCTCCAGCTTCAGCTCCAGCACTCCAGGTCCGAGAATCTCACCGAGTCACCACGTCCCATCGCCATCCCCATATCTCGAGCTTACCCCCTGGGACCGGAGCTTGAGGAGAGGATAGACGATCCCCCACAACCCAACGCACCCAAAGATAGGGGGTGCGAAGAACGGACGCAACGGTACATTACACACAGCGGAGGAGAGGAGCCGGCAGCATGGCGCGGTTTTCGAGGCAGACCGGTTACCGGCCCCTCGCTCTTTTCCCCGATCACCGAGGCACATCCATTCCCGAGCCGGCGGAGGTACGAAAACAACAGGATGATTCCATTGGGTCCCCGTCTTCTCCCCCGGTGGATTGAGAGAGAAATTTTGGGTTGGTCAGGCGGACGGTGAAGACGGGCGGGCGTCAGCACAGTTCAAAAAAAAGACTTTGCGGCGTAGGAGAATAAGATCGACCCCCCGGCGGACGGACGGCGGCACTCCGTTTTTCCTTTGCGGTTTTTGCGTTTTTTTACGACGACGACGACGACATGGTGGATGTTCGACCGAGGTTGCGCAGAGCAATTCCACAATGCTCTCACGGAACCCATTCGGTGTTCTTGATTTTGGCAGCGTTGTCAACGTTGGCAGTCAAGACGGGCCGATTAAGGGTCTCCAATCGATGGAGCCTCGGTATCCACCGATGGACCGCAGAGCTTGAGTGAGCTCAGGCCATTTTTTTCTTTGCAAAGTCCGCAGGAAAAAAAAAAAAGCAGTTTGGAAGAGGCAAAAGTCTTGTCGAGAAAACAGAGGCCAAAAGCAAGTGTGATGGCTGAGCGAGTCGGAAGAGTTGGAGATGCCAAATTAGGTGTCTGTTTTTGCCATTCTTCGATGTGGTTTCCACGGGTGTTTGTCAGCCGCTTCGACCAGGCTTCGACGAAACAGCCGCGAGAGTGACAGCAAAGCTATGGACTCTCGACGAATGCGAGCTTCATGATTGGATCGGAGTCCGGACAGACCCAGTTTTTCCTTGGCCAGCCGATCTTGAGTGGTGATCTGCCCCTGGCAATCCGGCACTTTGCGCGGGAATAGCGACATGGCGGTTTGTCCGCTTGTTGACCGGCAGTGAGTTCACGGTCATGCCACCACCTTCACAACTGCCCGGCAACGGCGCCGACCGGCACTGAAAGTGCATTGTCGCCGTGGCTCGGTTGGCGTTGCAATTCTTTGCTGGTTTTTACGGTCACAGGACTCTAGATGAAGTCCAGATTCTCAGTGAGATGATGTTTTTCAGATGCATTGCAACAGCGTATCTGCCGAAAGGTCATCACTGCAGTGAGAGCAGGATGCGATAGCATGGACGGGCTTTCGGCGGTCTTTCTCTGTGATGAGATGGAGCCATTCCTGCTTTGCAGTTCTTGGATGGATTTTTTGATGGAGGAAGACGGCCCTTTTTTCAATTAGTTCGGCCATGGTCAAGGGCACCGGTTGGAAACGGTATGGTCTGGCGATCCACCATTCCACAATAACTGACCGTCATTCTCGTTACCTTACCTGACCGTGCTGTATTACGAAGGACAACAAGGCCACGAGACCGTTTTGCGTTTTCTTGAGCTTGGCATCATCGCACAACGTCGGGTCGGCAGTAACTCGAAGCGAGTGTCTCGAGTGCCACGGCACATGGCTTCGTTGGATGCCTGGGAGTTTTGTCGATGGAAGTCCAGTATTGACCCCCGTACCACAAAAGCACCAGACCATAACGTGTTGAAGCATCTTTAGAGTAGCATAGACCTTCAAATGTCATCAGTTTCCACTATCATCTGCATTCGCAAACTTGGTGGTTATTCTCGTCGAACTTGGCTGACACCGACGTCTGGCCGTGTCAACCACAGCTGAGACTGAACCCAGCTCTCTGGAGGCGGTGTACCCTCGATATCCTTTCGTCGTCGCTGCTTTCAAGGACTGGGCACCATAGAGGACTTTAATTTGGCCGAAGTGTTAATTGACGCAGCCGTTTGTGTCGTTCGTCGGTGGAAACCAGTGGGATTATGATGGTCCGTTTCTGTAACATTCAGCGAACCGGAATCCCAGTTACCCTCGCAGTGGATTAGGTTTCTTTGGAGGTACCTAGGTACTGGAGAGAGCCCCCCTCGTCCATGATCTTACAAGCTCAGGTGGGTAAGGCCCGATGCGACCGGAGATTGGATGAGCTTCCAGCAGGATCTGTTCGTCTTTTCGGATTGCTGTGCCGGGGGGTTTGCGATCAGCACAACGTCACTGGTTCCTTTTTGACCATGGCGAACAGGAGGAAGCTGTGGTCCCTTGCAGCGGTTCGTAATCTTGATCGATAATTCTAGGGTTCTTCATCTTTTGAGACCGTAAAAGCGATCGCTCGTGACACTTCACGAGTTTGTGGCGATCATTCCACGGGATGAAGTTTCTTTTGGGTTGGGAATTGTGCCCCCTGAATGTTTTAGCGCCGCGGCACGGCCGCTCAGTAGCGGTTGACGGCTCTTGGTTTTCTTGGCCCTCGTTGGGTGTTTCTGGTTAGTCAAGGGTAAGAGGAGCCGCATCTCGGCACATACCCGCTCCGTTTGGTTGCAGCACCTAGTAGCAAGACCTTTAGGGTCCGCTTATGGACTCGAAGGTTGAGTCGACGTCACTATCCGAAAACTGCAACAACGAAAATGATCTGGAAGAAACGTTGGGTTGGTCGAACGAAGGAAAAAAAGTCAACCCCAGGGCGCACTTTCCCTGCACATGAATGCCGGACCACCAGGGTTTTGTTGCACCCTTTGAGCATGAGGAATGACGGCACTAAACTCTTTTCAGGGTTAGTTGCAACATCGCATCGAACACCTTATTTCCAACGGGCGTCTGGTTTTCCTTGAGGTGTGAGCTCTCCTACCCATATTCTTCATGACACTGCAGTGAATCGAGGCAAGAACCCCTCACTTTTCCGAAAACATCAGATCCATGAGCCGCCGGGCACCTTTTTTTTTTTTTTTGTTCGCACCAGATGACCATCACGGGTTTTATCTGCAGTCACTTGCCGAACTATTTCACCGGATGCCTTGTGTTGTCGCAGCAGAGTTTCACGGCCCGGTACTTGAATAGAGTGGCAACTGCACCAATCGCTTCGAACCGCGCTTACCTCTAGGAAGGGAATTTTTTGGTGGCGTGCTTCTGTTGGTGGCACTTGCGCTTTGGCCTCAATCAGGAAAGAGGAGCCATGTAAGTGGAAGACTGCACCAGTGCAAAGCAAGTCCTCGTCAGGTCTAAAAGAATTTCAGTTCAACGTGACGCTCTGAACTTTATTCAAGTGAGGTTCGACGCTGCTAGTAAGGAGAATCTGGACCACTCTCGCAGCCAGAGTTCAGCCAAGGGGAAATTCACAGTTGGGAAAGGGGGCCCGCCTTCATGAGAAATTGAGAACATCATGATGCTTTTCCTCCAAGTGCCGCCCCGAAAGGGAAGCCCTGCGTTCAAAGAAATCGCAGTCGGGCCGTCCGTCGCTCACTCTTTCCACTTTTCAAAACGGAAGGGCCGAGAACCACTTACAACTCTTTTCATGTCACAGTCACGTAAGGTAACAATACCTTTGCTAACGGTGGCCGATCCCGGTCTCTTCGGATCTCTCTCTCTCTGCTGGGGGAGTGTGCAGAAGAGTTTTTAGCGTAATGTGGGCAAAAGGTACGGGGATATCTCCAGACGAGCAAGATGTGGGAGCAAGCTGGAGAGATGGTACCTTCTCCGTAACTCTCTGCATTGCATCGGCATCCCCAGTCGACCACCCCGCGCCCACCTCCCGCACCCACACACGCACCCCGTTCTTTGGGAGACATTGGAGATGTACACCCCCCTCTCCTTGGTGCTCCTTCCCCCCTTACAGGCTGCTCGCGACCCGACATGCTCGAATGGAGCCTGCGTGGTCTTCTGACAAAGTGTTTGTACCCTCCTCTGTACCTTCCCTGCTTCGTCAACCTCGATCGACCTTTCCTAGGACATGCATGCGAGGGTCGGCTCCGATGGATCCCCAGCTTCTAGGTCATTTCCAATACACCGACTCGCAGCTGCTTCTTTCCCCAGTATGAAGCACATCCAAGAAATTGGGGCCCCGATGGCAACTCCAGTTGCACCACATAAATAAATGCTCTGTCCGCATTTCAATCATCTCTTGTTCCCCTCTCAGTGTTCTTTCGACTCTCCATCTTTCATACATCTTCCACTCCTCCATCCAAGCCTTTGTCAAAGGTTCACACTCCTACCATCCACCAACCAACATATACTGTCTGGTCCGTGGAGTGTGTCGAATCCCCATCAGTTGGATCTTCCATCCTATCTACCACCACTTCCCGCTGTTAACAGCTATTGTTCTCCACCCAACCGACTTCTCGAACAACGGATGAAAGATTTGAGGATATAAATACAACACCACCATCACAAAAATGGGTCTCTTCCCCAAGAAGCTGGCTGCGCCAAAGCAGAAATCACAAGATGAGATTGACCTTGCCGCTGAGCAAAAGGTCACGTTCCGTGCCGTATGGCTCGGTGTCGTCGCCTCCGTAGGTGGCTTCATGTTTGGCTACGTCAGGTACGTTCCCCCTGGTACCCCTGTTTCTCCAATGGCATGGTACATGGTTGCTGACTGCTCATCGACAACAGTGGTCAGATCTCTGGTTTCTTCGATATGGGCGATTTCGGCGAACGGTTCGGTAACTACTATGACAACGGTTGGGTGTTCTCTGCCTATCGCCAGGGCGCGATCGTCGCCCTTCTCCCTGCCGGTGCTTTGCTCGGCTCCCTCGTCGCCGGCAAGATCGCGGACTCCCTTGGTCGCCGTATCGCCATCTCTGCGTCCGCCCTTTTCTCCTGCATCGGAACAATCATCGAGATCACCTCCACCTCGGTCTGGGCCCAGTTCGCTGTCGGCCGTCTTGTCACTGGTGTCGGTATCGGTGCCCTCTCCGTCGTCGTCCCCATGTACCAGTCCGAGTCTGCCCCCGCCATTCTCCGTGGTATCCTCGTCTCCTGCTACCAGCTTTTTATCACTCTCGGTATCTGGACTGCTGAGATGATCAACTATGGTACTCACGACCTTAACAACTCCGGCTCTTGGCGTATTCCCAACGGTATCTCCTTCCTCTGGGCCCTTGTTCTCGGTGGCGGAATATTGTTCCTTCCCGAGTCTCCCCGTTATGCCTACCGTGTTGGTCGCCATGACGAGGCCCGCAACACCATCGCTCGCCTTGCCGGTCTCGAGCCCAGCGCCCGCTCCGTCAACATGCAGATCGATGAGATCCGTCAGAAGCTCGAGGAGGAGAAGGCTGGCGCCGACACTAAGTGGTATGAGATCTTCGGCACTGCTCTGCTGCGCCGCACCCTCATTGGTATCATCCTTCAGTCTGGCCAGCAGCTCACTGGTGCCAACTTCTTCTTCTACTACGGAACCACCATCTTCAAGGCCACTGGTTTGAGCGACTCTTACATCACCCAGATCATCCTTGGTAGTGTCAACGTTGGCTGCACTGTCGCCGGTCTCTGGATTGTCAAGAACGTTGGCCGCCGCAAGGCTCTCATCACTGGTGCTCTTTGGATGACCATGTGCTTCCTGATCTATTCTTTCGTCGGATGGTTTGTGCTCGACCCCGTCAATCCGGCCAACACCCCCCAGGCCGGCAACGTCCTGATTGTCTTCTCATGCTTCTTCATCGTCGCCTTCGCCACCACTTGGGGTCCTCTCGTCTGGGCCGTCGTTGCTGAGCTCTACCCTGCTCGCTACCGCGCTCCCGCCATGGCCTTGGCCACCGCTTCTAACTGGCTGTGGAACTTCCTCATGTCCCTCTTCACCCGCCCCATCACCGACTCCATTAGCTACTTCTACGGCCTCGTGTTCGCCGGCTGCTGCTTGGCCCTCGCCGCTTTCGTTTATCTCTTTGTCATCGAGTCCAAGGACCGCACTCTTGAGGAGATTGAGACTATGTACAACCAGAAGGTCAGCCCTAGGCACTCGAGCAAGTGGCGCGCAGACGGTCCCATCGGCCAGCGTGATGTTGAGGAGAAGCCCGAGATTCACAGCGGCTCTGCGACAACCTCCACCCACGGAGACGCCTAGAGGGCGGCTAAGAGGGAAGGGTCTCGCTCTGACATGACCCCAGAGGTTGTGAGAGTCGAATAGGGGAAAATGATGACTGGACACACACAAAAAAAGGAATGCAGTGATCAGTCACGGTAATGGTGTTTGAAAGGATAATGAAATGCACGGTTTAGTTGTGGTAATGAGATTTGAAAGGATAATGAAATGCATAGTTATTCGTGGTAATTGGAGTTTTTCAAAAGGGGTTCTATGGAACGGACTTTTTTTATATTCTTGATAGCACACATACAATAGATCTTGATGTGTACGCTTACAGCGAAATCCACTGCATCTTGGTCTTGCTCCATGATTCTATTGCTTCACCGATCTGGGGGAACAACCGAGAAATCCAGACCGAATTGTATGCCCTCCAGCGCACCGCGCGTATGACTGGCTCCCAAATCCACTCGTCATTGAGACTCCGAGACAACCCCACAAGAACACACTATCGCCGACTTTGCGTCGCGTCCTGCCGTCATTATCCTTCGGACCTGAGTTGATACAAAGGCTGTTCAAAATCAATCCGATCCAGGGCATCCGCTGCAAAGACCGCAAAAGAAAGCGGAAAACGATTGATGGTGCCCCCCATGCCCGTGAGTGATGGTTCGAAAGCAAAGGAGGAGACTCACGCCGGAATGATGGGGGAAAGGCTCAAAAGAACGGAATTGAAAAATCAAATGAGACTGGATAAGAGTTTGATTCGTGTGTTTAGACGTGGATGACCAAACCACTTGAAGGGTCCAGGGAGAAGGAAAAGGGCGCATGGACTTCCATGTTTCGGGTGTAGAAATCTATACCATGATGTTAGCGTTCTCTGCCCGCCTGGTTGAAGCGGAAGGTAGGGTGCGCCGACGTGTGGTTGATGATGTCGACGTAGACGAGCAGAGGTTTTGAGCGAAATAATGACCGCCTTAGGGGGCTGTCAGGTGCTTTCGTCGGATCTCATCGGGAAGGGAAGTCTTCGGAGCCCCTTTTTGCTGACAGTGTCGGCCAAGGCAGATATGCTTTCCGCGTGCGTTATTTCTTTTCGTTCGTGGACAGTCGGAGAGCGTTGTTTTTCTCTGAGCAGGTTGCAAGAGTTCCTGTTAAGTTAGTGAGCAGATACGCGCTCGATCATGAAAAAGATGGTGCGTATGTGGTGTTGATACGCGCGTGGTCACGACAAGGGTTCGCGTTGTGGGCAATGATGAGCGTGGCCGACGAGGCGGGCTAACCACTAGAGGTCCATCCTAATTTTCAGACTAGCCGTAATTACCCATAATTTTGGAAAATTTCATGAAAGAATGTGATCCTTTTTACAGTCATGTGACTGCTGCTCCAACTTTCCTCTGCCAAACTGACACGGTGAGCATGCAACAGCCGTGATTTCTTGTACGACTTACAAGAATGGGTGGGGACACGGACTTGTGCACGGACCATTGAAATTTCAGAAATTACGCTAAAACATAATTATATGAAATTCTTTAAGAATTTCAGTATCGATCGATCCCTACTAACCACAGACTCATGTTTTCCCTATACCTAGACTACTTAACCTATTTGGGCAAAAGATTCTTCGATTTTTTCACCATACAAAAAATTCTAGCGGAGGAATCAGCTGCAGCCCCAGTGCCCAACCCACACGACCAAAATTTCGGTAGGTTCAACGACCAAAGGCTTCAACGACCAAAGGCTTCAACGACTAAAGGTTTCAATGACCAAAGGCTTCAACGACCAAAGGCTTCAACGACCAAAGGCTTCAACGACCAAAGGCTTCAGCTTTCGTAATGTTTTAAGAGGTTCTCGCTTAGGGTAGCCGGAGTTTGGTCATAGGGATGTGAAGGCTCCCGTCCCTTTTTTGAACGAGTTGTCAAAAAAATTATCAGAAGCCTAACAAATCCCAGCCTTTATCTTAGGCCAAAATGTTAGCGGCCGATAAGATAGATCAAATGCCGGAAACTCCTACCCAAACAGGTTAAGTAGTCTAGGTATAGGGAAAACATGAGTCTGTGGTTAGCCCGCCTCGTGGCCGACTGGCCGTAGCATTCATAGGGCTGACGGCACAGCATCGGGGCTCGGGGGAAATGCGTTTAAGCGGGGCGGGCAAGGGGAGCGCGTTCTGAGTTGTGGTGAGAACTTTCGGGATTTGATTCTAACGGAGGGATCAAAGTATAGCCGGACAACACTTTTGTTTATCCTTTCGCTTCTATTTGTCTTATATGTATCTCATATCAAGGCTTCCTATTGGCAGTGAAAAGGGACCGAGTATGCGTTGCCAATGGACGTGGCTCTGGGGTTGCAAATTAAGGCGCAAACAGCGAAGGTGAAGGGGCTGAGTGGGTAGATACTATGTTAACTCGGAGGAAAGGTCGAGGTTCAGCAAGTATGACGCCGGCAAAACCATATCCCAATAGCGGTGAGAACGAGTAGCAAACTCGGATCCCGTGAGGAACCCAAAATTGTGCACAAACAAGTATCCAGACACACTTCCGTGGTGTTGTCAAACTCGAAGCTGTGTGGAAGTGACGGGAAGAAAGAAAAGGAGGGGCATCATCCGCGATCCTTCGGGGGTAAAGCGTCCGAGTGCGAGAAGTACCAAAAGGGTTTGCAATATCACCTTGGCGTTGCGTTTGTTTCAACCTACAGGAGAGAATGGCGGCATAGGACCCCTTCTTGGCTAATACTGTAGCTAGGATTGAGTTAAGGCAAGCTGATGAGATACAAGCGAGCCCCGGTCCCGGTACCTGACAACATGTGTCCACTCCGCTTTCGGAAGCGGGAAGGAGCTTCAATGGATCCGCACTATTTTTTGGATGATGCTGGTTTGGAGGAATTGAGTCACGGCGACCGCAACCGCAACCGCAACCGCACAGCAGGAGACTCGGAACAGCGCACAGCTTCCTCTCTGGCCTCCTTCTCCAGCTTTTAGTTTTGCTTTCCTTGGCTTACTGTAATTGTTGTCTTTTCCCCCTCACCACCAAGACAAAGCTCCTCTATGCGGGAGACGTTTTGAACATCGTTTACATATTTCCATCCCACCCACCAACACCGAGAGCAATTGCCCGCTGCCCCACCATCCAGCAAGGTGGCTGCCACACGCTCTGGCTTTATGCGGCTCTCAATCTAACCACCACTTAATCAACCCTCTGCACCGCCGTCCGCAGCAGTCACTGCAGTGACGGTCCAGAAGCCTTCGCCATGGCCGAGTCCAGCTCCAATCCTACCCGGATCAACATCCTGGACAAGGACAACATCATCATTGATCACGGCATCTGGCTGAACTTTGTTGCCCAGGACCTCCTCCAGAACATCAAATCCTCCACCTACATCCTCATCACCGACACGAACCTCTACGCGACCTACGTGCCCCCTTTCCAGTCCGTCTTCGAGAAGGCCGCTCCCCAAGATGTCCGCCTCCTTACCTACGCCATCCCTCCCGGCGAGTACTCCAAGGGCCGCGACACCAAGGCCGAGATCGAGGACTGGATGCTTTCGCACCAATGCACTCGCGACACCGTCATCATTGCCCTCGGCGGCGGCGTCATCGGCGACATGATCGGCTACGTTGCCGCTACCTTCATGCGCGGCGTCCGCTTCGTCCAGGTCCCGACCACCCTCCTCGCCATGGTGGACTCCTCCATCGGCGGCAAGACGGCCATTGACGTGCCCATGGGCAAGAACCTCATTGGTGCCTTCTGGCAGCCCGAGCGCATCTATATCGATCTCACCTTCCTCAACACCTTGCCCGTGCGCGAGTTCATCAACGGCATGGCCGAGGTTATCAAGACCGCCGCCATTTGGGACGAGAACGAGTTCACCGCCCTCGAAGAGAACGCAAAGGCCATCCTCGAGGCCGTCCGCTCCAAGAACAAGTCCGGCGATCGCCTGGCCCCTATCCGCGACATCCTCAAGCGCATCGTTCTCGGCTCGGCCCGCGTCAAGGCCGAGGTCGTTTCTTCGGACGAAAGAGAGGGCGGTCTCCGCAACCTGCTCAACTTTGGACACTCCATTGGTCATGCCTATGAGGCTATCCTGACTCCTCAGGTCCTCCACGGCGAGGCCGTTGCCATTGGCATGGTCAAGGAAGCTGAGCTTGCCCGCTTCCTCGGCGTCCTCCGTCCCAGCGCCGTTGCTCGCCTGTCCAAGTGCATTGCCAGCTACGACTTGCCCACCTCTCTGCAGGACAAGCGCATCGTCAAGCTTACTGCTGGGAAGGAGTGCCCTGTTGACGTGCTTCTCCAGAAGATGGCCGTTGACAAGAAGAACGAGGGTCGCAAGAAGAAGATTGTCCTTCTTTCCGCCATCGGCAAGACCTATGAGCCCAAGGCTAGCGTCGTTGATGACCGTGCCATTCGCATTGTTCTCACTCCTTGCATCAGGGTCCATGCCGGTGTCCCCAAGGATCTCAACGTCAGCGTCACTCCTCCTGGATCCAAGAGTATCTCCAACCGTGCCCTTACTCTGGCTGCTCTTGGTGAGGGTACCACTCGTATCTACAACTTGCTCCATTCCGACGACACCCAGGTCATGCTTAACGCCGTTGCTCAGCTCCAGGGTGCTTCCTTCTCTTGGGAGGATGGCGATGTGCTCGTTGTCAAGGGCAATGGTGGCAAGTTGCAGGCTACCTCGACCCCTCTGTACCTTGGTAACGCCGGAACTGCTTCTCGCTTCTTGACTTCTGTGGTGGCTCTTTGCAACCCCACTGATGTCAACTCTACCGTCTTGACCGGCAATGCCCGCATGAAGCAGAGGCCTATTGGTGCTCTTGTTGACGCCCTCCGTGCCAACGGCGTCGGTGTCAAGTACCTTGAGAAGGAGCACAGTTTGCCCGTCCAGGTCGATGCTGCTGGTGGCCTTGCCGGTGGTGTTATGGAGCTTGCTGCTACCATCTCGTCTCAGTACGTTTCCTCGCTCCTGATGGCTGCCCCCTACGCCCGCGAGCCCGTCACTCTCCGCCTGGTCGGTGGCAAGCCTATCTCTCAGCCCTACATCGACATGACCATTGCTATGATGGCTTCGTTCGGTATCCAGGTTCAGAGATCTGCTGAGGACCCCAACACCTACTACATTCCCCAGGGCACCTACAAGAACCCCGAGACCTACGTCGTCGAGAGCGATGCTAGCTCTGCTACCTACCCTCTCGCCGTTGCTGCCATCACTGGCACCACCTGCACCGTTCCCAACATTGGCTCCAAGTCTCTCCAGGGCGATGCTCGTTTCGCCATTGAGGTTCTCCGTCCCATGGGCTGCACTGTCGAGCAGACTGACGACTCTACCACCGTCACTGGTCCTCCTGTCGGCACCCTCAAGGCCATCCCTCATGTTGACATGGAGCCTATGACTGATGCCTTCCTCACTGCTTCCGTACTCGCCGCTGTCGCGGACGGCACTACCCAGATCACTGGCATTGCCAACCAGAGAGTCAAGGAGTGCAATCGCATCAAGGCGATGAAGGACGAGCTTGCCAAGTTCGGTGTCACGTGCAACGAGCTCGAGGACGGTATCGAAGTTACTGGCATTCCCTACACTGAGCTCAAGAACCCAACGGAGGGCATCTACTGCTACGATGACCACCGTGTTGCCATGAGCTTCGGCGTTCTCTCCACCATCTCGCCTAACCCCGTGCTCATCCTCGAGCGTGAGTGCACCGGCAAGACATGGCCTGGTTGGTGGGATACCATGTCCAACTTCTTTAAGTCCCATCTTGAGGGCGAGGAGGAGCCACACAGCAACCATGTGTCCCACGAGAAGCCTCGGAAGGGTAACCCCAAGTCCATCTTCATCATCGGTATGCGTGGCGCTGGCAAGTCCACTGCTGGCAAGTGGATGTCCGAGGTCCTTAACCGGCCTCTCATTGATCTCGACCACGAGCTCGAGAGGAGAGAGGGCCAGACGATTCCTGACATCATCCGCAGCGAGCGTGGCTGGGAAGGCTTCAGGAAGGCTGAGCTCGATCTCCTCGAGGATGTGATCAAGAACAACCCTACTGGTCACATCTTCTCCTGCGGTGGCGGTATTGTGGAGACAGAGGCTGCCCGCAAGCTGCTGATTTCCTACAGCCAAAATGGCGGTATCGTTCTTCTAGTCCATCGTGACACCGACCAAGTCGTCGAGTACCTTATGAGGGACAAGACCCGCCCCGCCTTCTCCGAGAACATTCGCGAGGTCTACTACCGTCGCAAGCCATGGTTCGAGGAGTGCAGCAACTTCCGCTACTACAGCCCCCACCCTGATGGCTCCAAGGCTCTTACCGAACCACCGTTCGATTTCAGCCAGTTCCTCTCCGTCATCTGCGGACACAGCAACCACCTGGAGGAGGTGAAGAAGAAGCCTCATTCTTCCTTCGTTTCCCTCACAGTACCCAACGTATCCAAGGCCCTAGACATCATCCCTAAGGTGGTCGTGGGCTCTGATGCCGTTGAGCTGCGTGTGGACTTGTTGGAGGACTACGACCCAGAATTCGTGGCCAGGCAGGTCGCACTTCTTCGGTCAGCCGCCAGAATTCCGATCGTCTACACTGTCCGCACTGTCAGCCAGGGCGGCAAGTTTCCCGATGACGATTATGAGTTGGCCCTCAAGCTTTACCGCACTGGTCTGCAGGCTGGCGTGGAATATCTCGATCTGGAGATGACCATGCCGGACGAGGTCATCCAGGCTGTGACTGAAGCCAAGGGATATACGCACATTATTGCTTCCCACCACGACCCCAAGGCAACGCTCTCTTGGAAGAACGGCGGTTGGATCCAGTACTACAACAAGGCTCTCCAGCACGGTGATGTTGTCAAGCTCATTGGTGTCGCCCGCGAGCTTTCTGACAACTTTGCCCTTGCACGCTTCAAGGCCAACCTCGCCGCTGCCCATGACAAGCCTTTGATTGCCTTGAACATGGGCACCGCCGGCAAGCTCAGTCGCGTGCTCAACGGTTTCCTCACGCCGGTCTCCCACCCAGCTTTGCCGTCCAAGGCTGCCCCTGGTCAGCTCTCGGCTGCTGAGATCCGTCAGGCGCTGGCTCTCATCGGTGAGCTCGAGCCTCGGTCTTTCTATCTCTTCGGAAAGCCCATCTCCGCGTCGCGTTCACCCGCCCTGCACAATGCTCTCTTCCGCGACAACGGCCTGCCTCATCAGTACTCCCTGTTTGAGACTGACAACGCGGCCGAGGTGAAGGAGCTGATCCGTGCCCCTGAGTTCGGTGGTGCGTCCGTCACCATCCCTCTCAAGCTTGACATCATGCCTTTGCTGGATGAGGTGTCTGATGCTGCCAAGGTTATTGGCGCCGTCAACACCATCATCCCTGTTCGCAACGGCGACAAGATGACTCTCCGCGGTGACAACACCGACTGGATGGGCATGGTGTTTGCTCTCCGCAACGCCGGCGTTGTTAAGTGCTCCAAGGAGTCCCCGACTGCCGGTATGGTTGTCGGAGCTGGCGGAACCACCCGTGCTGCCGTCTATGCTCTGCATGACCTCGGCTTTGCACCCATCTACGTCGTTGCTAGAAACGCGGATAAGGTCAAGGCTCTTGCGGAGTCGTTCCCTGCGGACTTCGACATTCGCTCGTTGAGCACTCCCGAGGAGGTCGCGGCCGAGTCTACTGCCCAGCCTTCCGTCGTGATCAGCACCATCCCTGCCGACAAGCCCATTGAACAGAGCATGCGCGAGGTCCTTGTTGCTTCCCTTCGCCACCCATCGGTCGCGAACGGCCAGCACGTCCTGCTCGAGATGGCCTACACTCCGCGCCACACCCCTCTCATGCAGTTGGCGGAGGACGCGCACTGGGAAACGATTCCTGGACTTGAGGTCCTTGCCGCCCAGGGCTGGTACCAGGTATGTGACTATTCTTTTGTTGTTCGCCCAAATGATGCTCGCATTGCTAACTCGTTTCCTTCACAGTTCCAACTCTGGACCGGAATCACCCCGATCTACGCCGACGCTCAGGCTGCTGTCATGGGTAACTAGATCAGGGATCATGTTACGGGAAGGTGAAGCGGATGGCTAAGTAGAGGATAGCCATGTCGGCGTTAATTTCAAAATTCTATCTGCTCACATAGTGTTGGCAAGGTACTTAGGTATTCAAAAGTTCAATGTCAAAAGTCACTTCATAAATAGTACAGCTATTTGTACACCTTGCTCGATGATTCTGACACTTTCCTTGCTCTCTATCTTTCTGCCCGCACCATTCGTACGTCTATTACAGTATACGCACAACTCAACACAGCCCTCTTTAAGAACGGCTCGGTTATGAAGTAGCCTATGGTGCTCATTCCGACTCGGTTAACTCTTGTCTTATGATAGGCTGTCATTGATGCTCGCTCGGTGTGCTGTGTAGGCAGTGGTGATGATGAATTCCTGGTCGATTGGACACATGCAACGCAACGGTGCTCGTTGCTACAGAAGAATGCGAGAAGGTCAAGTGTTCTTCTTCGGTGCATACCGCCCCCAACCTCCTCCCCCTTACGAACCTTCGAATGCACCTCTGGTTGTTGACAATGTAGTCGGGCGGCTAAGACATTCAACGAGATACTGTTAAATGATATGATCATGGATTGAAATCCTGCCCAAAGATCATGGAGCATCGTAATGTTATGCATGGAAGCCTTCTAGAAAACTGGAATCCGATGTTGAATTAGATGAACTTAGATTAATAGTACCAAACTTTGATCTGATCGCTGGTTGGTGTTGGAGTAGACTTAGCGAGTAGCAATGTGAAGTAGTAGCACCTAAGCATGGATTATACCGCTTGTGGAGAACGAGCAATTACGACGCTGGTGTACCAGCAGCGAGCGTGGGGGATGTCCGAGCCGGTCCTGACTTCGGTGTTGTGTTCGTGGACGACGCATTAGTCTACTCTCGCCGATTCCGACTGGAATCAATCACGTTCGGGTCGGTTGAGGTACATCAGGAACAGTAGATAATGATATGGTGTTGCTCGTATTTTAGTTTACTTGAAACTGTTGATCGAGCAAGAGCGCGGCCGAGAAGGCAGTCCTTTTGCTACACGACATGCATGACGAGGCCCCAATAGCGATTACAAAAGCCAAACTTGACTTTCAACTCGATTGTTGTGAGAATTTGGCCCCCACGGGCTGTGTGCCACATAAGACATAAAGATGTAGCTTTCTGGTTCTGAAATCTTTCCGATGTTCCTTAGGATCTTAAAAATGATTAAGGGCGGAAGGTGAAGAATCCAGTTTCTCGTTGTTGTGTGAAAAGGGGACTGTAACCAGTCACACTGGTAGGCAGACTTGGTCTAGAGATGGAGATCTATTGCGCGAAGTAGAAATTAACTGATAACAACCTGTGAAGAGGTAGGTGATGGTATCTTCCTGGAATAACGTAGTAAGATGTCATTTCAGTGAGGATAGATCGTGGAGTGTAGAGAAATCGAGAAGTGTCCAACGTGGATTACGACTGTTTCTTTCTTTTACACTAGCTTTCTCTCGTCCCCATTTGAACAAGCTACCTTTAGCTGAGCGAAATCATACTTATGTAACAGTCCCCAAGCGAGTCCAAGAACAAAAAGCCCATACTTCAAATCTTTCGCTGATTTTCCTTGGCTACCTTGACGAAATGGAACGTATCTGGGAGTGCGGATCTTTTGTTCCTGCAAGGGCCAAATTACACGAACCCACATACTTTCGCCAAACTATTGACAAATATCACATGTAGCAACTGCGACATAATAAGGGTAGACATAAAGTAAAAGGACCTCACTTACCTAGTATTGAACCAGGTACCACTGACTGGGATACCACATCTAGACTTTTCTTGATTCCTTAAACGTTATTGTGTGTACGTGAAGTCATTCTTGGCCAAGGTCTCCTTTGTGAACCGAAAATGGTCAGATTGAATATCATGGGAAAGTTAGGCGTACTGCTGGATACTCGTTAGAGGTACCAAAACCCTCCGAGAAAGTGACTCGGAGTCGGCGGTGGGGGATTTGGGAAGTCGTGGGCAAGTTCGTGTGACTGAACGCCTCGTATGTCATGGATTGCAGTCAGATTCCAAGATGCGTGTGGTTGCTGTAAAAGGTGACCCGGTGTTCAATAGTCTGTCGAGGGTTTGTCTGATACGGATTAGTAATTGGCGACGATGAGTTCGATACTTTGTCATGAGAGGAGACGTGAAAATGAGATGAAGGGAGGAATGAGTAGCAAAGTAAGAGAACGGACCGGGCCATGAAATGCTGCAAATGCATCTAGACAGGAAAGATTTCCTGTCCTGATGAAGTTTCATATGTGACTAGAAAGGCGCATAAGCTTGAGACCATGATTGGAAGAGAAAGCCAACAAGCGAAGGTAAAGAGACAATATAACACACTCAATGAGAAACAGAAAGGCCGAGCAGAGAGTCATCTTTCCTGTGATGTTTGTAATAAGCCTGATCCTCGCTCTCCTGAACGAGTGTCTACCTACCTTCCTAAGAACATACCTCATGAATCTTGAATTGGGATGTTAGATGAATAGATAGATAACCAACGCCGAGCAGAATATGAAACAGAAGTGTCACCAACACATGCAGAAGAATGAGCTGATCAAACCAACAGTTTAGGCAGATGGAAGGGTAAAGGACGAAAGATATTAATTCCTCCTGGCGACCGAAAGGGCCGTTAGGATCATTGGCATTTCATCCTTGTATCCATAATGCCAAACTGAAGTTGACATCTTCATCAGCCGCGTTTCATCTCTGAAGGCAACATCGCATTTAGTGAATGAAACAATGAGGCCAAACTGTGGATTTCAAAATGCAAGAGAGCCGAGAGAGTAGATATGATGAAGGAGAGGAGACGTAAAGTGGCAGGAGGAGGCTCAGCCTCAAAGCTGAAAAAGCATCATCGCCTCAGCCCAGCTGCAAGGTACCCGCCCGTAAGCCCGCCTGCTCTTTTGCTCGAGGTTCCGAGTTGAAATACCACTCGATGATACTGATCCATTGAATTTGCATAATACATATGGGGGCTAAGTTGGTTTCATCATCAGTAATCATGATTTTGCTGCTGGCAAAAGTTAAATGGGCTTGGTTTCGAATTTTATAGGTTGAGGCTGTTGTGATGATGGCGGATAAAGTGAACAAGGACACTGTGAAGCAGATGGGGGCTGATGGGACGGGAGAGTGTGGCTGTGTGTGTCTGATAAAAATCAGTTGGTTGGAGAGTTCCCCCGGGGTGAAATCGAAAGGATTCGCACTTCATGGTGGTATCTCAGTAAGAGAGAGAGGTTGAAGACACAAGCAAGGTAATGACTTGGGGAGAATTGGAGAAAATCACCAAGCAGGCTATAGAACAGGCGTTGAATGGTACCTCTAGGCGAGTTTAGGGTTGCAGCCAGCCGTTGTAGCCTCTTTGCTCGCTATAGACAAGCCTTGTATAGATGCTGTCGGTACCATTAACAGCATCGTGTGAACCATTTCGGTACGGTCTGTTGGCACAAGGATTCTTGAACCTTGATGAAGTCTTTTGGAAATGGACATTTAGCACTCATCTCGTCCTCCTTCATTTTCTTCCACTCAGCCAACATAATGACCTGAAATAAATTGCGTCAGCCCTCTATACTGGAAACATGTTGCCGAAATGTGTTTCAGCAGCAGCCTCACAGAAATAGGTGCTGTAGTGTTCCATTGTGTTGTATGCGGTGTTCCCATGCTGCCAATGGTGGTGTCGTGATGTTATTCTGGGCGGATATGACCCGCTAATATGCAACCATCCATTCAGAGAGCCAGGCAGGGCACTCCCGCTGAAAGACATGCCAAGCTATTTTCCAATTCGGTCACTGCTATAACGTCAGGTAACCGACAGTAAAATGAAGGACTCTTTCTTCTGTCTCTGTGATGTCGTTCGGCATTTTGGGAGACATGCAGATGGTTGGTATGATTCGTCTCTCGGTCTGACACGAATCAAACTTTGTTTCTCGGTGAGATGAAGCAGGCAATGCCGTATACGTTTCTTGCGCGGGCAATAAAGACAGAGTCGTATGCCATGGGCGTCAGGTGCCAGTCGGCTCTGCCAAAGGCCAAAGACGTTCCGCGTTCCTCGTCCACTCTGGAGACCGATAGCCCACGGTAAACGGGCAAGACGATGGGGGTATCTGATGCCACCTACGGCAGTCAGCTCCCAGTTCCGTACAGAGTATGAACGCTGATTGGCTCAGGGTTCGAGATACAGCCACGGGACCTCCGAACAGTCGGAAAGCTTGGATACGAATTTGTCTCGTTCACCTCATCTGCCGTCGATTTACTCTTGATTCTGATCCCGCGTGGTGATGTGTTCAATTGGTTGGCTGACGACCGATAATGACATTTTGTTGAATTGATGAAGAGTTATGGACGTGGGTTGTTCCTCTCCCTGATAGCATTAATCGGTTTATCGGCTCGTCCCTTTCACTAGGGTTGTAGGTGCTGAGGCGCAAGAGAAAAAGAGGCACAGCAGGATGGTGTCATAACCCGTTGACGATCGGAATCCCGCAAGGCCGCACACAACGCCATTGATGCCAAGTTATGTCGCTATGTCTCTAAAACTTCAGCTTCATTCGTTCAAAATTTGGGATTTAGCGAGCATGTTTCCGAACGAGATGTCAAGAAAACAAGTGCGTCTAGTACGTAGGAGCAGGGCACAAATCCATACTTCAAAACGTGGGGGCCCGTTCATGGGCCCTATCAAGACGGGAAGAAATAGCGAACTGTGGAGAGACAACGGTGTTCGGCTAAGGCTGATCATGGCACAAAGCCCATGGCTCGCATTACGCATATCTCATGTCCGTGAAGATTCGGTGAGATGGCCTTGTAGGACGAACGTGACAAATGATCTCGTAGTGGTTAGCATACGATAGCTTGAAGCCATTGCCAAGTTACCTAGTGGACCATGATCAGTTGATAACATGTTAGTAAACACGCCGTGGGCACTTTGAGTGATGTTGAACGGAGGCTTTTCTGATGGCATACCTACCCGTGCGGACGAAAGTTGTCCTGGACCCTGTTTCTCAAGTCTAGCATGGCATGTCGAAGTCCATGAATGGCATGGTGTTTCTCGGGACGTTTTTCATGGATCTCGAGTCCGAGGGCCGTGACGGATACCTATGCTGCCAGTCTGGTCGTCCAGCCATGAGCTTCCCGGTCGTATCCCTGGCGAACCACTGGACATGGGTAAGAATTAGGCACCACTCTAGGGCATGGAATCCGAACAATACCGTTTGTGTGGCTCTTGGTGAGCTGCAAGCCCAGCCCATCCGAAGCCTCACAGTGGCCTCGTTACATGGCCTATGGTACAGCCGTCGTACGTATGTACCAATGGACCTTTTGCACGACCGGCATGGCGATGAGCCTCCACCGGCTCTGTATAGTTATCTGGCTGCCTGGTAACGACTGGGCAAGCGAGACACAGCAAGGTACCTTTGGTAGTTGTTTGGCCAGAAAGCTTCGAGAAGGTCGGAAGAAGGAGGGACCTTTGTTGTGCAGGACTCTAAGAACCGGGAACGGAACCAGAGTTGCCCCGGCTGTGTGCCACCATTCAGAGGGAGCGGGATACTGGCCCTGAAGAGTCGTCGTACAGTTTCTGTACATGCTTACTCGGTGCTCAAGTTGATGACTGTCAAGGAGGTAGGTCCATGTGCCAGACTACGTACAGCCAGGCGTCATGTCGTGTCTGCTTTTATTGGCGGCCGATGTGCTTCAAAGGGCTTGGCATGGATTGATTCCATGTTGATGAATATGGGGTTGTGGGATGGCGTCTCATCATCACGGCAATGAGCTTGGTTTCGTGAGCCTGGGTGAGATGAGCGGGAGAGGGGGGATGAGGTGACGGGAAGATTGAACCTCAAGGGATGAAATGGTGGGGGTTTGGGGCCAACCTCAACTGTTTGCGACCCGTAACCGCGAGGACTGGGCTGAGTACAGCGGATGTAGCCTTGTGGGATCCCGCTAAAGAGTGGAGTCGATCTCCAACTTCCAGGGCTCCAGATCTGCCTCTGCGCCTGGCGGGGGCTTCCACTTCAGACAACCTAGAAGCTTGGGCCACTCACTTCCCCGCACCGTTCATTCAGTCCAATGTTCATCGCATCCTTCGCGTCAAACCATCACACTTTTTCAACTCATCAACTCACTCACTCACTCACTCACTATTGGCTTTGAGCCCAGGTCATCACCTCACAACGGCACTTTGGGTCTTTCTTCTTCTGATCCGATTCAACACGGACATTATCACTAATCAACCCTCTCACCCCTCTCAACGACCTCTGCCCGCAAGCGGATATGTCGTTGGGGGCCGAAAAGGACACTTGATGATAATGATAATAATGATGATGATGATAATAATGCCCTCAAAAGGTCTCAAACATCACTTGTCTCTCCCCTTGCTGTCGAGCAACATGGGGGCCGTTACGACTATATACACTCTTTCCATCAATGTTCGGAACACCGCTAGGACCACTCCCACCACTCGGAATCGCTTCCTGTGAACACAAGGTTCCATTAATTCCGTCGCTGAAAAGAGCATCATTTCACGCCCATCATCAGCCCGAGTCCCCTGCATCTCTGGGAATGGTGCCCATCGCCTATTCATAATGCCGCGTCTGTTGTCGGCCGCTCGACCACTCAGACACCTTCCCTGTCCAGCAAACAGGCGCAAGCGCTCGCCTCCCCCACATCATGGGCACACCCTTTCCACCTCCTTGCCATTTAGCAGTTGGGCCAAGAAAAGCCAGGGAGCGAGCCATGGATCCAGTGAACTCTACGCTCCTCTGCCACACCAGGTTCAACAGCAGATTGCGCCCCAAGGTACCCGTGGATGGCGCCCCCGGGTGTCGTGCTTGCTATACCGTCCTAAACAAATGCCACTTGACACTGTTGGCCGAGTCATTATCTTTGACTGAGGTACGGATGGATGAAAGTTCAAGTCGAGAGAAGTATATGCCGGTCAAGGAAACCCAAGGAAATCATCCACGAGTTGATCAGCTATCTTCTCTTCCCCCTGCGGATCGGCTACCGAAAATGTCCGCCATGGCACGTTCTTGACAGGCCAGCGAGGTCTCGGGTCTTCTGACCAGACCCTTCCCGCACAACGGAGACCGAGCAGGCCGCATGGAAGCCATGGGCATGGCTGTTGCTAAAACCCAACAGACAAAAATGTCCCTCGCGAGCTTGCACCAACCATCCAGCCAGGTAGCCAGGGAGCCAAGGGTGGTGCTGTGAGCTGCTGTGTGACTGGTCACCCAGCCCTGTTAGCGGGTCCTGGCTGGCCCTCTACACTCCCAAACAACCCATGGATCTGTCTTGCAAGTGTGCTTGTTGGGACTCCGAGTAAGAGGTTCAAGTGGGACGGGAATACAAAGCCCCAAGGTACCACTACAAGCCTCCCAGCTACCCAGCAATGTCACTCCAGAAACGGGCATTTACCGCAGCATCAACTTTTATTAGATCGACTGCCTTCTGCACCCCTGATAGGTATGCTGAATCCGTCTCACTGCGAGATCATGGTAGCACCTTGCTGCATCGACTTCTATTTTCCCCTCCTGGCTCATCACCCACACTGCTATTTTCCGAGTCCGTCATCTTCCTCTACACTGCACTCGGGGCCCGTGGTCTATTCCGGGCACCGTAAATCTCCCCACCCCTATGCTGCGCTACCTCTCTTCCTGCATCATCTTTCACACACAAGCTCCCTAGGACCCGAGCAGTCTCAAGTCTGCATGACACTCTGAACCAACATGTTTCGTTTCTCTACCAACCTGTAACCGACAGGGACAAGATAGTTGCTTGCTCTGCGGGAATCTTCTTTCCCAATTAGGGTGGTGTCAAGCGACCTTGTCTCCCAAATTAGTCCATAATTCTTAATCGGTACATGGGCTGTTGTGTCCTTTTTCCTCTTCCAGGAACTTCAATCACACACACACGCTTTGCTAGCCTTACCTACCCCATGCGCAGCCACCACCGCAAACCCATGTCTCGAGTGAGATACATGCTACCCAGGTCTTTTCTCATCACCACCTCGTACTGTGTGTGTAGACAAGTTCAAGGTAGAGAGGTATGTCTGCCCCTTGCCCAGTCATCTGCATCCCCATGATGCGCATCTGGCCCCCAGTTTCTATGGGGAAGCTCTCTGTATAGCAGCGCTTACTCCATTCTTAGCCAGGCAGACAAGATGGTCCCATCACAGACATGTATAAGACACCCTGGTTGTCTGCCTTGTCATCCACACCCGTTGTTCTGTGCTTCCACAGCCTACCTCACATCTCAAGGATCAACACTCCTTACCAGTAGTATACCAAATACTTGGTCTAACTCGCAATACAACATCCGTGCCAACCGGCTGCTATCCGCTCATCCCTATATCTGGCTCGCACCCCATCCTTTCATAAGGCGAAGCCCCCCTTGACTGCGTCTAACAACCCAATCGGACCCCCGGCGCATCTTACTCGGCACCTCCCCCCCCCTAGTTCTCGCTCTCCAACAACGTCAAGGACCATCGTGTGTCATCGTGTCCATCTTCAGTCTTACAAATTCGTATATAATCGAACAACAGCCAACATTTCCCCACCCCCATCAATAAAGAAGATCCGCAATCATGGCTCTCACTCCGCCCGCTCTGACCAGGTCGCCTTCAACCCCTTCTCACAGCTACTGCCCTTCCGAAAGGTCATCAGTTGACTATCCTTCGCCTGGCTTGGTGGAACAACAATACAAGATCTCGTCCATATATGGTGACCAGTCCTGCTCCGTGACTTCGTCTATGGACCCAGGGTCGTCACTACCGCCGCTTGAATCAATGGGTCAACCCGACTGGAACAGCACCGTCATCCTCCCTGCCTCCTCCGCCACCGGTATGCCCAGCATCCTCGCCGCAGAGTACGGGTCGTATGGGGGTTATAACCCATACGGCCAAGATGTTTACCACTCTCACCATGACGGGCATGCTCTATCAACATCTACGCCGCCGCCTTCCGGCCCGTCATCACGATCTCCGATTCCATCCATGTCGAGGACATCACTTTCCTACCAGTCGAACACATCGATGGCTAGTCAGCTAACACCGCGGGTCAAGATGGAGGAGTATGGGTCAAACATGGAAGTCTCACATTATCCATCGCCCCGTTCGATGAACACCTCGTACCCTTCAGATAGCGGTGCCTACACACACAACACAACTGGTTATCTCTCAGACGGAGGATCATCAGGGTGGGGAAAGTCCGAATACCAACCACTCGAGCCCGAGTTCTATCCCGGGCCCGGAGCCGCGCAAGCGTCGACTTTCCTCACAAACGGACAACGAGCCTACCGAGTGCCCCGACCCAAGAGACAGCAACGACGCTTGACAACAAAGGAGGAAGCCAACTTTCAGTGCGAGGTTAAGGGGTGTGGGAAACTGTTCAGCCGAAGCTACAACTACAAGGCCCACCTCGAGACGCACGAGCCAAACCGAGATTATCCCTTCCCATGCCAGGAAGCCGGCTGCACCAAGAAGTTTGTGCGCAAGACCGACCTCCAAAGACATCACCAGAGCGTGCATCTGAAGGAGCGCAGCCACAAGTGCGACTATTGCGGCCGGCTGTTTGCTAGGAAGGATACTCTGCGGAGGTACGCTTTCTTTCCCTTCCCATAACCCATTTCCCTTCTCAACGCTAACAGTATTCTGTAAACAGACACATGGAAGACGGCTGCTCCAAACGGTTCGACATCACAACCATGGACCTCCGACCAGAGACCTACGACAGCTTCGCACCGCGACCTTCTTCTTCGGGCCCTGCTATGACTCAGCACCATTATTCTGGCCTGTCATCATCCACCAACACTGGCATCGGTGGCCTCCCACCCATGGCCATCCCTTCTCTAGGCAGCAGCGGCATTCTTTCGTCGCTGCCGCCTTCTATGAGGGCTGATGCTGGCCAGGGTCATTCTTGGGGGAGGTAATCACCTTTATCCCATTTCTCTTCATTTTCTACATTGTCTAGGTTGTTGTGACGGAGATACCAAAAGGGGAATACTTGATGATGGAGAGCCGGCACTCGCTCGTCGCTCGCTTGTACGAATAATGTGCTACTGTTTTGTCTTGTTTTTCTTCTGTTTTTATCATCAACGGAGATAGGATTGGGTTTGTACCGGACTATTCTTCTTCTTCTTCTTTTCAACTTCCCATTTTATGCAACAATCCATATACAGAGAGGTTGGCCGGTTGGGACGGACGGTTTGCTTTTTCAGGGCGGTCGGTCGGTTGGTTGGTCGGGCATTAGAAACATTATACCGGTTTACAGCGCGCGGGCGGCAGAGTTTTGGTTTTTTTATTTTTATTTTTTATTTTTATTTTTTTGTTTTCGCATGCAAAGTTTTCATCAACGGTTTTGTTATCGCTTTTACAGTTCAGCATTCTCTTCTTGTCACTCGCTAGCATAGCCTTTCTCCATTCTGTCTATTTACTCGTTTCATCTTTCTTACTCCATCTTCTTCTTCTTCTTCTTCTTCTTCTTCTCTCATGTCTGAACGAACACAACTCTCTCATCATTAGGGAAGGATTAACACTGCACATACCAACTCATACCACTCATGAAGAAATGCTGCGCATTCAAGAACAATAGAACATCATACACATCAAAACTCATCTCAATCTGGATTGTACTGTACACGAAGCTGCCAAGATGAAAGTTACTGAAAATAACCAGATGAAACTTGAAGAAGAAAAGAGAGCCGAAAAGTTTGCTTGACTAGCAACAAGCTATAGCAAAACCGTAAAGACCCAGAATGCCGGTTGTAAGGTAGCCTGGCGAGCCTGGGCATCTTAGTTTGGAAGGTGCTGAGGGGTCATTGTTGGCTTACATATAACCATTACAGAGCACCACAGGCTTGAGAGGTGTTTGATTGCTCATCATGCTCATCACATTCCATTCCATTGCTACTGTGTAGAGGAAAGATCCGTTCCGGGGCGCACCTCGGACTTGAGCGTTAGCTTCACGAACTTGCCAACTTGTCCTTGCCCGAATGAGGCTTTCGAGACATTTGAATCCAGTAGTTTGGTTAGGGCCCTGTAAAACACGTGTTATTTGAGCAGAAGCATTTCTTTTTTAGTGATTAGAAATACAAGCCACTGGCACATCTTTTACTCTTTCATCTATGTTTCCTTTTTCGACTCGGCCAATTTTCTTGGTTTCAAGTTTCTCGGTGAAGATGGCGCACTTTTCATACCCGTCGGTACCGAAAAACATGCTGAGGCTCTTAGTGGTCTTGGCTTCTTGTGATTGTTATTAGTGCGTGCTAAAGACTAAGTTCACAACCGAGCTGCGAAGTGGGACTCGGCTTTCTTGTTCGTGATCGTAGAAACCTTTCTGAACCAGTTTACCGTGTAAAGAGAAGATCGGAGCTACTTAGCTCAAGGGGGTGGCTTGAGATGTCCGAAGCTAAAGTGTGGAAGTTAAGAGCACTTTGCTCTTTACTCAGTGCGAGTCTCGTCTCATTGTGTTTCGGACGTAAGAGCCAGATAAGACCTGGGGAAGAGCAAGAAAAACGCCGGATCAAAAGCAAGAATCGAGCTGCGTATACTGGGGCCGAGATGAAGGAAGGGCCATACTTACCTTGACTTGGCATGTTATTTCGGCGAGAAGACCTTAGATACCAACAACTCTGGCTTGTGACCATACCGTATGTGACGACAATGACGACGATGATGCTCTTGGTTTCGGTGATATGGACTTTAGAGGCCATATCCCTGAACTAGGTACCATCTCCAGGGACTCGGGTGGCTTAGTAGGCCACTAAACGCCCTGGCTTCGGTGTACATACAGGGGTCAGGGGCCATGGCTTGGGGCCCGCGGGGCTTGCTGCCGTCCGACTACTTGCTCCAAAATCCGACCGAGAGGGTGAACGTGACTGTCATGTATGTAAGTAACGTTGTAAGAACAAAGATGCTCATCTTGGCTGGTCAAGGTTTGTTTCTTAGCTTTGAGCTAGTTCCTACCTATGAAATGATACCGAAGGGTTGGACAGGGCATGACCTCGATGCTGCACACAGGGAACAGGGCAATATGGGGAGAGTGCTCCGTACCTGACTTTAGAACTTGTGGTGACCAGGCTTCGTTCGTATTATCGTTGGCAGCCTGTTATCGACCAACAGGATGCTGGAATACTGTCATTGGGTTCTTCAGTGGAGGTCATTTGCTCCCGCTACCAAACCACCGTTGGCCTTTCGATGTTCCAACGGTGACTGATTCGTCGCTGATGCGCAGACTGTGGTGCTCACTGTTTGGTAGGTATTGGGGGGCCAAATTGTTCGATGATGTGGTGGAAAGAGAGGGAAGGAGAGGAGAAGGACCTTTGCCCACGCGGCCGCCGAAAGGGGTTACATTCGATGATTATTCGGACTTTTGCGATGAGAGACGCTGAGTGGTGGTTATGCTCATTTGCGTTTATGAACCAGTCAACTGCGGGGTCGTCGTTCGTCGGATCGTTGCATCCAGACTCCGTGTGCTTGTGATGCCCGGACTTGGTGTAGGACTCCTGTTCCTCGATTGAGTCAATTGCGAGATGGCGTCCTCAGCCCAGGGGCATCCTTTCTGACTTGTGAGAGCGATTCCGAGGGTCACGCAATAGGTCCCCTCAAGTTGAAATGAGGGAGAGAGAGAAACTCAAAGCTCCCCATCATTGGATTCGGCTGTGTGTTGAAAACGAGGTGTCAGTCCCCACTTTGCACGGGCACCCCCCTTTACACAACACCACATTAAAATAAACATCGTAAATCGTAAAAGTTGAATATCTCTGCGGTTTTACTACCAAATCTACTGGTTTTAGTCGGATTTTAAAGCTCTTGCGATATATAATCGGTATAGCTATAAGAATATATAATAATAAGAGGTAGCGTTAAAGTATCTATATAATATTGACGGTTAGCGAGTATTTACGTTAAATCGCGCAATCTATTAGTATAAGCGAGCGCTAAATTTGGAGGTTAAAGCGAAATTTTAATACTACTGGTAAATTATACCTTTAGAATAATTCGAAATATAACGTAATAATATTAACGCTAACGGTTATAAAAGTGAATAATAGTTATAGATTTTAAATACCCTAATATAGTATTTAATTATTAATTGTATAAAAAATTCTCGAATTCCTTCGCTATAAGCCCGATTTATACTTCGATAAAATATAATACTATTTAGCTACTAAAATAAATATATATATATTAACGAACGCTATATTAAAGTAATTAAAGGCTTTTAAATAAATTAATAAAAGGATAGTGTATAAAGTTTCTTAACGTAACGAGTTATTACGGTTAAATTAATTAAGGAAGGTTTTTATATTTTTAATAGAGATGTACGTATTTTATAATAAATTTGGTATTAATAAAAAGGACGGTATTTATCGTACTAGATAGGTATTAAAGGGTATAGTATTAATTATAGAAAATACGTTTATTAAGGGGAAATGGTTCTATTTATTATTAATAATAATTATAAATAGCTTTATCGATGTATTATATTATAAGGGAGTAATAAATACGACTGGTTTTATTATTTAATTAGAAGAGGAAGTATTATTTAAAATAAACCCGTTCCCTAATTGTAATAATATATTAATAATAAATAACGTATTATAATATAAAAACCCCGCTATTAAAACCGTATATAATAATAAAAGTATATTATTATAATTCTTATTACTATATTTACTAAATTTCAACCCTATCGAAGTATATTTTAGTAATATAAAGGTTTATATATAATGGTAATACTAATACGCTAGCGGTAATACGTTAAATAATAAAGAATTTAAAATATTTTTAAAAGAGGTTATAAAGGAGGTAGGGTAGTGGGTCGATATTATACGCGGGCACTACCGCTAAGCAAATGTACTATTCTGTAACGACGTCGATAATTGTAAAAAAGATTACGTTACGTTATATAAGGATTAATTATACGAATTAATAATAATGGGAATAATTGTATAAAAATATTATTTTATATAATAAATATATTATTTTAAATATATTCAAAGTCGACCGTTATCGAATTACGAAAAAAAAATCCTACAAAGTGTAAAATGTATTAAACGTGCTAAAAGTGTTAAATCTGCCATTAGAAGTATAAAAGTATTATTATTTATAATAATAAATCGAAATATAAAATCCCCCTCTTATATAAAAAAATCCCTTAAAATTCGTTATTATTATTAGCTTTAATCGTAATTTCGTCGTCGTTGTAATCGGTACGCGGGCTATTATTTAAATTAATTTCCTCATTATCGTTAATAAAATTAATATAAATAATATTATCGTTATTTTTTTATTTTTAATCGTCGTTCTATTCGATAGGGGGTAGGCCGTAATAATTATAAACGTTTTACTAAAGCGAATCTTAGGGGATAAACGAATTTAGTAAATATAATTATTAATAAATATTATAAATTAAAAAAACGGATAGGGTTTATTTTATAATAATAATTTAGGATTTATAATTTTAGGTAACGGAGGTACTAGAGCCTATTATTTAGGAATTAATACCGCTTATAGTAATAGTAATAATAATAGTAATAATAACGACGACTGTTATATATAATCCCTCTCGAAATAGAGAAATTCTTTAATCCCTTTCTTAATTACTATATAAATACCCTCATTAATTTTATAAATAAAATATTATTACTTAGGGAAGTTGTACGCGTAGTAAAGGGAGAGCCGACCGGATATAAGGGATTTTTAAATATTAAATAGCGCGTTACGTAAATTTTAATTTTTATTGGTTTTAGGCGTGTATTGAAATATTAATTATTTTATAAAATCGGTAATAAAGGATTTTAATAATTTATTTAATAGTAATGAAAGTAGAGGGGAGGAGGGTAAAAAATCGTTATTACTAACGCGATTACTACCAATGCAAGAACTAATTATAATTGTAATAAATAAAATAAGTAGGGTAGGTTTAATTATTATACCTATATTACCTATACTTATATTACCTATATTTATATTACTAACGTTAATAAAAGTTATAGGGGTTACAACTAGTAGCGTATTATTATTATTATTATTTTAATAACTATTCTAAAAATTAATATTAAAAATTTAAAGTATAAATATATATCCTACCCCACTGCTATTACGCTTCGACCCCGGTACGCTATATAATAAAAATTATTAAAATAGCTGTAAATTCGATTATTAAATTATTTATGTACCGGAAGAGGAGGAAGAGGACTTATATTTAAAATCGAATTAACGTCCCGTAATAAATACTAAAGGCTAATTTATAATAGCGCGCTTATAAGTAATAATGTATACTTAATCGATAAAGTCCCTTAAAGTTAATAGGTAATAGTATTTGGAATTAGGAAAAATAAAATATTAATAATACTTATTACCTTTATAATAATTTTTATACTTATAACCCTTATTATATTCTTATATTTTATTTAAATCCTTATATATTAAAATAACCTATTCTTTACCTTAGCGTACTTCCTTATAATCCCGTACGTAGTGCGCTATAAATTCCTCTATTATCGAATTAGTTGTAATCTTCTTTTTATTCGATTTAAATGTAACGGTCGATTTAATAAATTATTTAAAAATACTAATAAGTGCGGTCAATTATTTAAAAATACTAATAAAAGTATTAAAACCAGTAAAGGTAAGCGTAATGGGTATAAAAAATTAACGTAAGGAGGAAAGTTAACGGGATTATAATTACGTAAACTTCTTAATAAAAGAAGTAATTCTAAAAAGTATTAATATACTTATAATAGAAATAGTATTTTACTACTAAAATCCCCTAATTATACGAAGGTAAATAATAATTATAATAAAATACCGCTTAATGGGCTCTTTAAATAGGCTACGTAATATTCTAACGGTATTGTAAAATTTAAACGGTATAATTGGGTTATCTTTCTTAAATAAAACGTATAATTGGAATAATATTGTACCCTTCCTATTCCTAATTATTTCTAATATACTAATCGACTAATTTACGTATTATATAAAAATAGTAAAATCTATATTTAAAAGTTTGTATTCGTTACGGGTAATATTTATAATACTATTCTCGACCTTTCGTATTCGACTTAATAAAATAAAACTAAGGGTATTAAAATCGTTATTAGTATTAATAATATTATTAAAATCTCTTTTAATAAAAATACGGTTATTCGAAACGAAAGTAGGTAATTTACTAAACTTAACCGATAAACGGTTAAATTATATATCCGCTACTTATTAAATATTATATATAAATAAAATATTTAAAAAATTTAAAATCGGCGGCGGTATTAGGAGAATTAAGGTTAACTTGCGCAATTTTCTAATAAACCGAAGAGAGGGTATAATACGAAATATTATTTTAATAATTTTAACCTCGTTTTATTAATTTTATTACTATTTATCGTAATCCTCCTCCTTTATTATATTATTAATCGTACTTATATTTATATTAGATCGAAAATAACGAAATTAAAATTATAATCGAAGAAGGGGGGCGGTCGAAGAGGAGGGAGCGGTCGAAGAGGAGGGAACGGGTATTTTAAATTTAACTTTTAAATTAAAGGTAATATAGCTAATAAAAGTAATATAATTAATAATAATACTCTTCTTTAATTTAATAATCGTTTTTTTATTTTTATTATTATTCTTAAAAATAATATAGGGTCGAATAAATATTAATCTTCCTAAGGTCCTTTTATTATCCTTATTCTTATTTTTATTTTTATCCTTTTTATTCTATTCTCTTTTATTTTTAAACTCGGCGTTAATCTCTCTTAAACGGACGTTAAGTTATAATAATTGTTTCGAACGTCGGTAATCGCTATTATTATTATTATTATTATTATTAGCGGCGCATTTCTTAAGAAGTATAGCGGGAATAGAAACGGCGGTACTAAATATAAAGCAAATTCTAAATAAACTAGCGGGTTAATTGGGATCCTTCAATATTAATTTTAAATAACGTAGGGTATTTATACGAATTTAGAATAGTAATTAGAATATAAATACCCTTAGATTTAATAATAATATAGGAGTTTAAAGGTTTAGGGTTATCACGTATAAACAGATTTTACGTATATATTTGTAAAGGGGGGTACCCGTGCAAAGTGGGGACTGACACCTCGTTTTCAACACACAGGGGCTGCTGTATCTTGCTGTAAGTCATCCATTAGCGCACGGCAGCGCACCAGTGAGGCGCTGGAGAGCGGGAACCTCAATTCGTGACGGTGCGTTATTGCTGATTAGAGGATGCAATGCAAGGGTCGGACCGCCCGCCATTTCCAACTGTAATGTAAACTGTAATCGTGTGCAGAAAGGCGACATATGCAGTTGGTTTACTTTGTAGTCTGCCATATCCGTCTCGGCGGGAGGGAGGGAGGCCTGAATGCAGGATCGTTGTGTTGTTGGCTTGTTGGTGACAGGTGACAAAATGTGGAATAATCACAAAGTTGAGGTCGACCGGGAAAGGCCCGCTATCAGGCCGCCTTCCCGCCCTTGAGCCGCCCTAGCGGGCCTGGTCTTAGTGGTCTGTGCCTCGCCGGCCGCAAACGGGGCCGGTTGGCCGGTTGATCGCCGGTCCCCACACGGCTCAAGCGGCGCGGCGGCTGCGGCGGGGACGGGAGTCTCCACTCTCCACAAAGCTCGGCTAAACATCTCCACTCCGCGGATGAGGGGAGGATGTGCCTTGCAGCCAAGTGGATACTCACATGGACGACAACTGACAACAACGACATCGCTCCTTTCCCTCTCTTTCACAATATGTAGTGATCGATTGCAAGCAATAAGTAGGGAAGTAACATCCCTCTTACCTTCCGAATTTCCCAATGCATGAATCAAACCAGGTTGTTTTTGCCCAATCACCCCACGGCATCAGGTCAGGTGAACTCCCAGTCGCCCTTGAGGTTCCATCGTCTTGCCAAACGCAATGTTGGGAGCTCCTTCCAAACCAACCTACCAAAGACACAACACACTATTATGACGATCGAATGCAACTTCCTAAACCGCTCGCAGCATCTAGAGGTAGCAGTATGGTCCTTGTTGAGAAAGCGAGGAAAGAAGGTAGCAAGTGGAACACACCACAACACCCATCACGAACTCCATCGCAGCCTGCCAACTTTTCAGCTCTGCGAATCAGTGGACACCCGAACCGGGATGGCAATGCAGTGTACCGTTCCCGTCCGGAACTCAGCCTTATGGTAAACAGCGAGAGACAAAGGGCCAAAAAAGCGGCCATGACACCGCCATGATGCAGTGGTATCATCATAACACTGCCGGTCAACTTAACAGTTTATCAATCAAGTACTTCCAGGCAGCTACATCTGGTCTTCTTTCTCAGTAACCCGTCGGAAAAGTCTAAGCCTCCCACTCAACTCAACTCATCCTTGTTGGCCCAGTTCCCAAGTTTTGGCCCCCAACACCATTGTTCACTTCAACCTGTGAGCAAGATGCGAGGGTACCATTCGCCTAATCATCCGCCAACCAGAAGTCTAGACGCCCGAGTTGCCGATAGGTAATAGCAAAAGGTCATCATTCTGTTCTCTCCAAAAACGGGCAGAGCGCACTCATCGGATGGTTGCGCGTTTATTGTCATCTCACAGGGTATCATTCTTTCTCTTTTCCTGCTTCTTTCCCATGTGTTTCTGGTTACCTATTGCTGATCCTTTCTGGATGTTCAGTTATTTCGAACTCAAGCGACGCTAACGCGGAGCATACATGTTGCATCGAACCAACAAAAACAAAAAGCCCTATTTTAACCCGCCGCAGCATTGCTGTGATTGGTCCAACAGCCGCCGTGATGAACGCATGGGGTTGCACGGCATTTGTGCGGCACCGTGTGCCCTCTCCCTCTGGGCTTTCTTGGCTTGGCTACCTAACCTAGCACGCCTAGCGAGCGAGCTTGGCTTACCATCAACCATACCCGGCAGTCCGGCCAGACACACGCGAGAGAAGCGAGGGAGGGGGGAGGGAATCGGGCCTCCGCCATTTCCTCTCCATTCTGTTCCTCTCCTCATCCTCCGTCGGCGGACTTGGCATCCGCGTTCTTCTACATATCACTCGCATTATCGGGCGAGGGAACTTGTCGTCACACTTCCACTTTTCAATATTGCCCGAGTTTCGACGTATCTTTCCCACCAAGGTAGAGGTGAGCTTGAAGACGCCATGGACAAGATTGCAAGCCAGCAGTCGGCTGTCCAGAGTCTGAGATGTCAAGATGCAGTGGGGCGGCGAACACAAAATGATGACGGGACATCCCTCCCTCCTCCCTCCCTCCATTCGTTTTACCAACAATCAGCTCTAAGTGCTTATTGCGTAGATACACTACATACTGCCGGACGAGGCTATATTACTCACATATTACCTTCAACCTATAGCATCCAACCAACAGTCCACCGTGCTTGGTACGGTGCTCCGGGCTGGTTATTGAGGTGGTCACACCTCCATCATGGCCTTATCAGCCCTGGAAGAGCTTCCACTATTGCTTCTAGAAGCTCTATAGTACCAAATTGTATCGGTCATTCTGAGTGGCCTCTCGCTGTCCTGTCATGATCATGCTCATGCTGGGCAGAACTGTGAGACAGTGAGTGGATACCACCTTCCCATGTTCAAACCTGTTGGATCTCAGGACTCGACAGCAAGGCGGACACTTGCTGGTAAAAAATTAAGCCCGTCCTCTTCCGGTTCAAGCTCTACAGCAGATAAATTTCAATCTCAATTGTCGGAGAAAGGGGCGGTAAGAGGATCTGCAAGTAATCAATCAACCTCCAGGAACGTCCCGGTTTCGAAAGGTGGTTGCGCGTTGCGTCGGACTGCATTTGGTGCTTATGATGGAGGATACACCCATTACTGACCTCCATCCTCATTACCGGTAGTCCATGTCATCTAGTAACACTCCCTTCTCTTTGGGTGGTAATACAACCTAAAACATATGGACTGCGATGCACCACCAAACGAGCTTCAGTGCAGAATCCCATCGCTCTAATGGTGTCCCTTATTTAAGGAACTGTAAGCATAACGGCGGACTTAAAAAATGGGTGCGCGTGAGATGAAATAGGGTAACTAGCCAACCAGATGCTGACCACCGACATTTCGGGAAAAGCGGTGCTACGGACACTGCACACCAGAGAGAAGGCCGACCTGCTGACACAAATATGCTCGATTGGGTCAGGGACACATGCCTCAAATAGACGAGCTACGGTCACAAAAGTCCGGATTCGTATCGTCGTGCTGACGAGTGGAGAGTGTGTTCATACAGGACAGGACCGTACCTATACCTTTCTTAAAGGTACTTGTTACAATATGGATGCGTATAAGGGGACAAGACTTGCAGTTAATCTTACTTGACATACAGACTCACAATTGGGATAAAATACATCAAGCATTGCTTCGCCAATTAACGGTTCATTTTTAACTCCAACCTTGCCAATATCGTACCCCATCAAGAACCGCAAGTAGAGGGAAGGCTATAAGCTTGTTAACTGGAAACAGAAGGAAAGGATATATCCGCCTTAACTTGAAGGAAAGAAGGAGGCAGCTACTCCATTATTCTTCCAGCATCTTGGGGGGGGGGGGGGGGGGGGGGGGGTTGAGAGAATCCAAATGCCATAGTAATGATGCTGAGGCTCGTGCAACTTAGGGGCTCAGGCTGGGGGGTGGGAAACCGTTGACCAACCGTTTATGTATGGTCAAAAAAATAAACCGTCTAAAATTTTTAAACTTTAAGTAAGGAGGTTTATAATACTCATCGCTTATATTTTTAAACGCATAAATTGTATTTATTTGTTAAAATAGTAAGTGCATAACTACCCTAACTATTACGCATATAATTCTATAACCTTTTTAGCTATTAAATTATTTTATAATTAATTTAATTTATAATTAATAATATAAACTATTAGCTTTGCCTACTATTGACTATATTAACCGTTAATTTTATCAATTATTATAAATATTAAATGCTAAGTGAAGCAATTCTTAAAGTTTTAAACAATTAGTTTTATAAATTATTTTATATAAAATTTATATATTTAATCGTTAATTATATTAGTAATCAAAATTATAAATAAGTTAAATATTTATTAGATAATAATATCGATTACTACGTTATAAAGTAGTTAAGAAAATTAGTAATTGCTTTAAGCATTTATTAATTTGCAAAGTAGCTAATATAATTAATAATTAATAGAATTAATAAATAATACTATTAATTATTAATATTCATAAAAGTTAAACAAAATATTAATTGGTTTAATATATAAGTAAAGACTTTAAGGTATAAAATATAATAATAATTAATTATATTAATAATCATTCAATTCAACTATTAAATGAATAAACTAATAGATAAATAAACTATTAAGTAAATAAACCATTAAGAAAATAAACCGTAGAATAAAAAAAGAGATTTATACGTTAATTACGTACGTTTTAAATACATTTTCCCCCAATCCGGGCCGCCCTTTTTACTCCTCCTCCTCCTACCCCCCTTTATTCCTATTACTTTAAACCTCGGTCCTTCCTCCGCTTCCTCCTCTTCCGCTTCCTTTTCTTCCGCTTCCTCCTCCTCCGCTTCCTCATCGGTCCGCTTCCTCGTCGGTCCGCTTCCTCGTCGGTCCGCTTCTTCCTCCGCTTCGGGTACAATATTCGCCGGAGTATTATAATTTATTTATCCGAATTTCGAATTCTAATTAGGAAGTTTTGGAGTAAATAAATATATAATTAATTTAGGCGTTCTCGATAAATTTAGGGAATTAATTCTTTTATATTTACCGTTTATAATATAATTTATCGCTAGTAACTATATCCAATTATAGCGGACGGTCGAAATCTTTAATTTTTATAAATTAAATAAATTTAACTATTTTATTATTTATATTTACTTTTTTATATAAAATCTATACGCCAATTAATAAATAATATTCGATTATTATATATAAACTCTATAATTTTATTTATTTATATCGGTCGGTCTATAAATTTATTAAACGGTATTATATAGAATATATTTTAATCGAACGTCGGAAGGCCGATAATATCCTATACGGAGTCCTCCGGGCGTTCGGCGGCGTTAGCGGTAATACTATTAGAATTAGCGATATATATAATAGGAAAACCGGTTAATATATCCGGGCTTTTATTATTATTATCGGTAATATTAATTAATTTAATTACTAAAAATATAAAAACTAACTTTCCCGAGAAAATTCTTCTATATAACCCTATTATACTGTATTAATTATTACGTATAGTATATACAGTAGTATAAATCTATTACGGGGGTCGAAATTTCGAATTAAGAACTTTAAAAACTTTAAAATATATATACCAGATTCTATATCGTATATAAAAATATATTCTAATCGAATACGCTTAATATATATATAATTAATTATATCTAATCGGCGGTATATAATAAAATTACTTTAATAAAATATACGGCGGTAAGACCCTTTAATAGAATTATATAATTATTAGAAACTTTCTTATTAGGTTTTATATATTTTTTTAAACGTATTTATCCTTAAACGAAATTCTCTTTTATTAAAAAAGCTATTAATTACTAAATATAATAATATTACAATTATATTCTTTACAGTATATATAGCGTAAAAAGGACTTAAATCCTTTCGATATTTACTTCTCTTATACGGGAAAACCTCGTACTTTATTTATAATTTCGCTAATTTTAATAATAGTAATAAGTTTAATATATTTATTATCGCTAATAATAAGGATAATTTTAATCGGGTTATTAATATTATTAATATTATTATTTAGTATTAAATTAGTATTATTATATAGCGAAATATTAAATAAATTGAATAAAATTAGCGATAAAAATACTAAACGCCGAAATTGAATATTTAAAACGGGTTTATCGTTATTAAAACCCCTTAATATTAATAGGCGCGCTATTTATATAATATTCTTATATTTTAAGCAATCTTTCTTTAATTCCTTATAATTTTAACGAACGACGATAAATTTCTATACCCTATATATAATATATATTAATTAATTTATTTAAATAGTGCGTTATTAAATATATATAAGCGGGGTAATTAATATAATTTAAACTGTATTAATAAAAATAGCGATAACGGAATTAGATTCTGAATTATTACGTTTTGTGAAATTTCCGTTTATCGATTCGTATATTAATACGATGTAATTATATTAATTTATCGGAAATTATACCGCCGCTATATATACTAATAAAGAATTAAAATTTTTAATAAAGTACCGCCCTATTAATACCCCCGAAATTTAAATAATATATTAATATTTCGGGGTAATTATTTATTTATATTTAATTTTATTAAATAGTATTTTTATTAATCCTATTATATTATATTAATAAAATACTTAAATATAATAAAGTACGACGTAAATATTCGGTTTATTAGCCTATTATATATATTTAATAACCTTTTAAACGATAATAAGAATATTAATATTAATATTATCGGTAATATTCGCATTATTTTTATTTAGCCGTATAATACCGGTAGGTTCCTCGGTTATAATATTAAATTCGTCGTTTTCTTTTTTATTAGGATTAAAGGTCGTAGGTTAATTAAACGCTAAAAAATTCGTTAAGGACTTTATTTTAAAATTAATAAATATAATATTAAGCGAATTTATTATTTAACTAATATAACGTCTTTTAATTATACTAATAGTATTAATTTTCGGTAATAATTTAATAAAATACGCCGTAGCGTAATATAATAGTTAAAATAGCCGTTAATTTATACGGTATATTATTTTAATATATTCGTACGACTTTTATTCGTCTTCGAATTTAATATTCGATAAAAGGATATTAATTTTCACGATAAATATTAGTATTATAATTAATATATTAATTATTTATTCGTAATCTTCAATAAAACGCCTAATTTTTTAATTGTATAAAGAATTACTAATTTATAATACTATTATATTAAATATAGCCCTTATAGCCCGAATAAAATTAATTTTTAAATCGGAATCCTTAAATTATAGCCGAAAAATTATAATAATTAGAACCGATTATCGAATATATTTTTATAGCGTATAATTTAATATTTTAAAAAGCGGTTAAATATATTATTATTCTAAATAGAACGGTATTTACCGTAAAATTCGAATTACCTTAATTATAGCCTTCGGTTATAAAATAACGTTTTTTAATAATTAATTAACTAAATTCGTTATACCGGTAAATTCCGAATATATAGAATCCGCCGGTCGATTACGTAATAGGTTTAAAATTAATATAATATAATAAATAATTAAAGGATTTTAAAATATACCGTACGAAATTTAAAATATATCCTTATTACCCTTCTTTCGTATACCGTTAAATTCGCAACGAAGGTATACTATTTCGAAATAGCCTCGAAAATTAAACGTTTTATTAATATTATTACGCTTATCCGCCGGTATTTTATATTCGTAATAATTAAAATATATTATTAAACTAAATATCCCGCTATTATTATTCTATTAAATTATATTTCCTATAAATATAATAATCGGTATATATAATAAAATTTAAAAATATAAAGGTTAATCTTCTAATTCTAAATATTTTATAATACTAAACCGGTACTAATCTTAAACTTATTTAATTATTATTAATTATAAGGTTATAACTTTTATTTAATACCCCCAACGGTTTAAGATATTATATAATATCTTCCAAATTTAACCCGTACGGGCTAAGCGTAATAAAAAAGACGTTATACTATTTAATATACTCGAATCGAAGAAGGGCTACTATTTAAATATAATACCCTATAATAAATTTATATATTAAGCGGTATAACCCGAAACTATTATTATAATTAAAAATTAATATAAAATATATAGTATTATATTTTTAACGAACGAAAGTATTTATTAACTCCTATCAATTAAATTACTAGACTTTAAATATATTAAAGACCGGCGAGATTTTATATATAATATTAATAATCCTATTAATATTAAATATTATTCGTCGGATATATAAACGGGGCGCTATAATAATATCATTATTAAATTATATATAATTACCGAACGCAAAGTCGAATTTAATATTAATACGCCTACGAATACCGGCTAGGTCGATATATTCTATAAAATCCAAAATTAAAATAAATTCGCTATTAATAAAATCCGTTTTATTAACTTTATCGATAATATCGGGGTTAAACCTACCAAAATTAATTAAACTATTTACTATAAATACTTTCAATATAAAAAAGATAATATAACCCTTATTAATAACTCTAACTAACGAAAGGGTAAATCTTTTTAAACTTATAAATTTATAATCGATAATCCCTAAAAATTTTAAAAATTCTCGCTAATTTTAAAATACTCCTTATATTTAATTATAATAATTTCAACCGGTATTATAATATATTAAATACGAAAAATACGCGCACTCGAATTCCATTATATCGCCCAGGAAAATCGGTTCGGGTTATTACATTTTATCCTTCGTCGGATAATATACGAATTAACTATTCGTTATACGAATAAAACTAACCCATTATAAATTATACTAAACTTTATTAAATTTATTAACTAATTAAACTATACCGAAGTATATTATACCCTTCAATTAAGATTATACTAAACGTCGATATAAATTAATTAAATTAATTATATAAAGGTCTTAAGTAAACTTCTCTCCCGTTATTTTCTTTTTATACTTCTATAATAACGATAAATTACTAGGCTATAAAGGAAGGTCTTTAATAATACGTATATTAATATATAGAAAGTACTCCCGTATACGGCGTTTAAATATATTTAAACTCTTTAATATAGTATTAACCTTATCGCTATTTAAAATACTAAAGATATTATATTAAACCGTATATTACTACTTAAATATATTATAAACAATATAATATAACCCCTATAATAATTAGAAGTCGGATAATTCAATATCCTCTTTACGCTTAAATTTAATCGATTCCGACTATTAGAATAAATTATATATTAATTAATTTAGGGTATATATAGCATCCGTATTTAATTATCGTTCTAATTCTAATTCGGACCTAAACTCTATATCCTCCTTTAAATTGGCTATAATATTTACCTCGTCGGTATAATTATCGAATCTACTAATATCCTAATAATCTAGAAGATCGGGCAAATCCTCGTCGTTATTATTATTATTATTAAAATTATTTACGTAAGGAAGGATATTAAAGGCAATATAAAATAACCATTTAATAAATATCGATTCTTTATTATTATTATCTTCTTCTTTTTCTTCTTTTTCTTCTTTATCGTTTTCGTAAATATTCGTATAATTAGGCGAAACTTTATATATTATAATATTATTATTATTATATTCAACGGCCTAATAATATTATTAATTAATATATCCTATTAAAATAAAGCTTCGGGTATAAATATTTAGGGCAATATATATTTAATATATAGGCTAATACTTCGGCCTCCTACGTTATCGCCTTATCCAAATCCGTATTATTACCTTAATCGTCTTATTTAATATTAACTTCGTTAAATAAATTAACCTAATTATAATTATTTTAATTATTATAACCGTATAATTATAACCGTTTAGGAATAGGACGTTATTAATAACGAATCGATTCGGAACCCTCTTTTTAATTATCGTTATTATTTTAACGATCCTTCTTCTTAACCGCCTTAATTTTATAAACTTCGTACTTAATAATATCGTATATCGCTTTTCTTCTCGAGAGGGATATATTAATAATAGAATAATAGTAAATAATTATAGAATTTTAATAAATAAATTAATTCGAAATCGCGACCGAAGGGAAATAGAATTAGAAAAATAAAGGGTAAAAGGATAAAAAGGGCTCGAATTTTAATTTAATTAAAATCGGTTCGTTATAAAAATAAATATCCCCCAAAAAATAATAATAATTATAATATTAATATATTCAATATTAGAGAATTAATTAAAATTAATTATATTACGGCGATAAGGATAATCGATATATTAATAATATATAATTTAATATTCGAATATAATAATTTATATTAATTAATTATTATTAATAATCGATAAATAGAATATAGTAATATTATATTAATAGAATAGAGGGTAGGCCGATTAACTAAATTGAACGAAAAACCCGAATCGTCGTAGCGAGCGAGTAATTATAATCGGTTAAAACCGACCGACCGACGTCACTTCTTTAATATAATTCTTACCGCCGTAATAGTAATAACTAAGTAACGATTCGACCAACCTTTACTAAGAATATTAAATACCTAATATTATTATAATTTACAACGTTCTAAAAAATATAATTCTTAGTAGGGCACTATATTATAACGAACTATTAATTAACCGATTAAATTTATTACTACGGTCGGTCCGAACGAAACGCCGCAGCGGACTAGATATTAAACCTAGAAGAAGTTAATTACTAAAAATACAGCAATTAAATTCAAATTTAGGTTTAAAGGACTATTTAGCAAATACTCTTCAACTATTTAAATTTATATAAAAATATTTTATTAACGAAATATTATCTAAATAATATTACCTAAAGCATAATTATTTTAATAATATCCACCCCCTACGAAAGATTTATTACCGCCTAAATATTATTATACAATTCGACACCCGCCGCTATACGTATTAAATTAATAAATATTATATTATTATAGCGAACGAATAACAAAACGTTAATAAAATAAATCAATTTACTTTAATTATTAAATAATATATTATACTTATTATAAACTATTATATTATAACGAATTAAATAATTCAATTTAATCAACTATAAATTACAATATTCGAATACCTATTAACGTATTTCCCCATCCGTATATAATATTTATAAAATATAATTATAATAAATAATATCCAAAAAGGTTCTAAAAATAAATAAGAATTAATTATAAATATATAACGTTAATAAACCGACTATATATAAATTAAAGAATACTAAAATATTATTAAATATAATTAACCTATTAAATCCTCTACTTTAAATATTAAATTATATAAAATATTAATACAATACGAAATGCGAAATACAAAACGCGAAATAATAAATAAAATATAAAATAATAGACGGAAAACCCGGAAAAATTCGAAACGGTTATAATTAATAATATAATTTAATAACAGTAAAGGGGGGAGGGCAATCGGCTTTTATCTTTACTAAAATATAGGGAAAATATTTAAATTAGTAAATAAAGTTTATAAAAATAAAAATTAGTTTATAATTAAAATTAACCTAAATTAACGTCGATATCCGCCTACGTCTTCGGAACGTTTATTTTATTACGGCCCGTCTTCTCAAATATTTTATAAAAATAGGCCGGTATTACCTCCTCGAATTTTATTAAAATATAAATAAAATTTCTTAAATAGGGTTAATTATTAATATTAAATTGAATTTACATTTCTATTTAAGTATATTATTATAAAATCTTTGGAAAGCCCTTCTTTCCTTAAACCCTATATTTTTAGGGTTTATATCGGGATATTTAATTTAATTAGTAAATTTCGCGCGTATATATAAAACCGTTTAATATATTATATTTTTAAATATTTTTATTATCCTATATTAATTAAATTTATAGAATCGTCTTATTTGAAACCCTAAATTTCAATTTTAAAAGTTAAATTAACGTTTAATATAGTATTAGCCGAATTCGTAAAATATAACGTAATTAATACGATTATTTATATACGTTTATACTTTAAAAAAATTCTCGGGGGCTTAAGCGGTATCGGTTATTTCCTAAAGTTATTCTAAATTCGATTTTATAACCCAAGGGTCGAAAATATCCGTAAAACGTTTATCGTCGATATAATTAAATAAAAATACCTAATTTATATATTAATCCCAAAAAGACTATTTAAAACGAAATAAAAAGAAATAATAATTAATTTCTATACGGTTAATAATTTAATATTTTTCGGACTTTTAAATAACTATTAAAATTAACCGGGCATTTTCGTAAATAAGATTAAAGGGGCTAATACCCTTACTATAAATACGCTCGATATTCTATACGTATAAATTTATTAATAAAAAATATAAATATTATTATAAATTTAAATAATTAACCTCCTTCTTATTCTTTTTAACGTATTTATAATATAAGAAAATTTACCAAATTATAATATATTTAATAAACTTATCCCGGCTACGTATTTCGTCTATTACTTCCTAAATAGTACTATCGGATATATTATTATCGAATTCTTTATAGCTCGAGAATTTTGCCCAGCGCTTCCGGGGTTATTATTACGAAATAAATTCCGCTAAAGCAATTTTACGCTTATTCTATATAATAATTATTTTTAATTAATTAAATAATAATTATAATTATATTCGGCGATAATTTACCCGGGTATATATACAAATAATTGCGTCTTTTAATATAGGATCTATCGAAAACTTTCCATCGGTAAATTCCGTCTCATTTTAATTTATTTAATCCTTTTCTTTTATCCTATCATTAATCTCCTTCCTCTTCTCATCCTTTTTCTTCTCCCTCTCCTTTTCTAACTCCTTATTCTCCCTCTTCTCTATTTCCCTCTCCTTCTTCTTTTCCTTCTTCTTCTACTTAACAGCGGCGGCGGCGGCGGCGGTTAAAAGGGTAAAGGAAGAAGAGGGGACAGGGGTAATAATAATAATAATAGTAAGTAAGGGGGTGGTAATAATAGTAATAATCTTTTTAACCTTATTATTAGCGAATATTTTACTACCTTTTTTAATTCTAATAGGAAGGAAATTATCGTTATTATCGTCGTTATTATCGTTATCGTCGTTATCGTCGTTACCGAAGAATTCGATAACGGGGCCGGCCTTTTTTTTAAATTTAAATTAAAGGGTCGGAGGGGCGGCGGCGGCCTTTATATCGGCCAATTCAAAGCCTATCTTATTAATATAATTATTTATTTCTATAATTTTTTATTACCGTTCAATTAATTTTTTTTATACTCTTTAATAAATTCCTCTTAAAGTTTATACCCGTCTTTATCGGGCTTTATATTGGCTAATATTTTAATTTATACATTTAGACGACGTTTCGCCGCATCCTTTCGTTTTTTAATAATTTAAATTACCTTTTCGGCCCGCTAATAACGCGCTTTAGCGCGCGCAAAAACGGCGGCGGCGGAATTAGCAGCGGTAGCGGACTTAAGAGCGGTAGCGGGCTTAAGAGCGGTAGCGGGCTTAAGAGCGGCAATAGGCTTAAAAACGGTAACGGGCTTAAAAACGATAATAATAAACTCGGGGATAGTAACGGGGATAATATCGTCGGCATCGACGCCGACGATATTAAAATTTTAAAGCCCGCTATTATCGTCGAAGAAAAAGGGGGAAGAGGGGTAAATACTAAACTTGCCGGCGGAAATCTTAAACTAAAATATAATTTATAATATTTATAATAATAATTAATTTTAATTCATCTATTATACCGCCTCTTTATTATTTAATTAAATAATAATAAAGAACGAAGGCACTATATAGAACTAAACTTACAAATAATAGAATAAAATAATTAAATAAAATAGTTATTTATTATTTGAACGTTATTAATATAATAATTAATAATTAATTATAATAATAAACCCGGGCAAATATTATAAAAATATACAAATAGCGAAATTAAACTAAATAGGGCGAAACGGCGAAACGGCGAAACGGCGGGTAGAAGAGTTTTAATTACTTCGAAATTAACGAATAGAAGAATAAAATAGGATTCAATACTCCAAAAATTATTTAAATAATCGATTAATATCGTAAATACGTCTTTATTCAAATCGGAAGGAATAACCGACGACGGTAATTATAACCGGCCGTAACCAATAAACTACGCTAATTAATAATAATTTCTTAACTTAGCTACTAAAGAACGAATTAAACTATAACCGCAATATAACTCGTACTTAATTACTAACTACCTATTAATTAAATTAATATACGGTTAATAATAAAACCAATTCGTTAATATATAGATAATATAAAAGAGGTTTATAAACGAGGACGGTTTATTTTATAATTAACGGTTTATTAATTCGAAGGTTCATTTAATTAATAAACTTCGCAAAAAATTTCTACTTACCTATTAATATTATTAACTTTTTAATAAAATAACGACTTCTATTATTAATAGTATATATAAAGGAACTAATTAAGTTAAGGTTAATAAAATAAACCGTTAATAATAAGTAAATTAATAAATAAATAAACCTTTATATTTAAAAATTATAATATAATTATTAAATTTTAATTTAAATAGTAAATAGTTTAAATAACCCACTATTATATTTATTAATAATTAATACTTTTAACTATCAAAATCTTCAATTATTATAAAGATAAATAAGAAATATCCTTAATTATTATTTAACGGTTATTTAATAGTTAAGTATTTTAATAATTCATTATATTTACTAAGAAAAACTTTAATTGCGAAATATATTGAATGTTAATAATTTTAATCATTAACTTAAACAATAATTCAATAGATTGAACTACTAAAGGACTAAACCTCTAAACAAACTAAGAATTAATTAAAGTAAACTATTATTAAATAATTATTAAAGAGTTTAATATATTAATTATTAATTCCATTGGCCGTAATTTATATTAATAATTAATACTTTTAACTTTATTATACTAATTTATAAACAGTCCAGCTTTTATATACGGTCTAAGGATAATTAAGAGTATAAGCTCTTGAAATGTAATAAACTAGGAATAGATAAACTATAATTCAATTATTAATATTATAAACCGTCTACTTTTTTATTAATAAAACTAGAGACGGTTTAAACGTTTAGACCTTGAGTGCACGGTCGAATTATTTCTGGCAATTTACATTGAATTTACCACACCCCCCCTAGTTCGGCTAAGAAACGAAAGGATTCAACATACGTTTACAGCCGGGATCTAAAATCATAAAGTATCGGTTATATCGACATAAGGATTCTTTCTCCTAATAACGTCCATAAAGTTTTCTTCTTGTCGTGTCGTAGTACTTCCGTCTATTTGCTTTCCTTTTCCTCGGTTTCAATTCAAGTCTTCACCGACGGGAAGATTTGTAATCAGGAGGGTTTTAGACGGGGTAAGAGCAACTTCTTTTTTATAGCACCGTTCTCGCGAATCCATAGAAGATCGCAACTCAGGATCTTCGGGTTATACCTTCCGTAGGTTAGTTGGCAGTTAGAGTTTACTCAAGATCAACCGACGAACAACCGACGTATTAGAAACCGAGACCAGAACAGAAACTTCATTATTCGACGAGCTGAAAGCATCCCGAAGAAGGCAAGGACGAGATACCTCTCTCATTCTAACTAAATGATGTTTAACTTCGAGCCTTCGACAGGACACACCACGCATACACCGAATCACCAGACTTTGCAGTGCAGCGTCTATATATTCTATTAGAACTGTACCTTGAAACACCGTTCAAATGATCATATCTTTGCTTGCGCAATTCAACCTCAGGTAAAAAAAAAAAAAAAACCCATTCGATATGGCACATAAATAAGCGACTAAAAAACTCAAAAAAAAAAGAAGGTGGGACAGATCAAGCGCCCGAGGCGCACTGGGGGAGAACCAGGCTCCCCCGGCGGCGGGGGGGGATCATGGCACTTTCCCCTTCGTTTGAAGGGGAAAATTTGTGTGCCATGGTCGTGATTCGAACGGGTGAGGCCTTGAGAGCCAGACCCGCTCGGTTAGAGATGCGCCTCGTTGAACCGCTTGACCATTTGGTCCCATTGGGGGTTGGTGAAAGACGGGGTGAAAGACCTGGTACATATACCCTGGTGGAAGGTGCGGTGGGTTGGGTGGTCCGTCTGGGATTCCAGTGCGTGCGTGCCTGCCTTCACTGGCGACTCGGATGGGGCTCACCGCGGCGCTGATGGTCCTCCCGGCCTCTATTTTGCTTTCCACTTCTTACAAGTACAAGATCTGGCTGATACTTCAATCGTGCCTTCCTTCATCATTCATGTAGAGGACACAGCGAATTTCTTCGCCACCAGGGAAGGGCAACGCCAACAATCAACACCAATACTGGCATTAGGTTCGATAAGTGACTTAAACCTTCCAACTTCCATACATTCATCCCACTGTATTGACTCTGACCAGTAATCGTTGAAGCTGAAGGATGAACAAATTCCAATAAGGTTCTGACGACCGTGCGGCACCGCCTCAGGCAACAGCATAAGCAGTACCTAGAGGCAAGGTATCTTGACTACCTCTCCCAAGTATTTCTGCCGACGAGACTAATCTAAACGGAGGAGCTTGACGTAAGTACGAGGCGGAGTCGGTTCAATCCTCCGCCCTACGTCAACCCCCAACCATCTTCCGCCGCCCCGGCCTCGCCCTGTTCGATCTAGATTCAACGGGCGCGCCAGTCTACACGTATCTTGACCCACACCACCCTCTTCCAGGGTTTCCGGGAGAGTTACTGGACGAATGAAGGAAGAAGAATCGCTCGCGCGGGGAAGATGGCCAAGAGCCTGGCGGCTTGAATCCTTCGGAGCATCGTCTTGGATTGGAACTTCGGTTGGAACTTTGCGCCAACGGACCGGCGGTTAATGGAGACAAACGCCGGATGTGAAGGGCGGGAGGTGTGATGTTCCGCGCATCTATCCAGACTGATGGTGTATCAACCGGTCGAGTAGCACTTCTCGACCGAATCACATCAAAAGTGAGAGAAGCCCCTTAAGTGCTCTGGCCCCCAGGTTGGTTGATTCCGGCCGTATGAGATAGATGAGGTGCCAACAAATCAGTCACTCTTGTGCCTCTGGTGGCTTTCAAGACGTCCTAGGCAGCTTTTGGTCCTGTTTTGTCGATCGATGGAAGAGCGGAAGGGAGTGCCACTTTCAGGAACAAGTGGTAGATGGTTCCTATTGGTTCGTTCAAAACCTACCTGTAGTCTCTTGGATCTCACTCTCTGTACATGCAAGTCCCTGGGAGGAACTCGAGCTATTCCTTTTCGGCATCGTGAATAACCCGAACGCATACTAGTCTCAAGCCAACAAGCGAAGGACAAAGCCCATGGATAGACACTCGTCGAAATTACAACATCGAATAAAAGGCGCGACGTATCAACAATGACATGATAAGTACACATTCATAAGCTTCCGACTCCAATAGCTTAACTTGATTGGACCCATCGCATCCGCGAGAGAGAGCCTTTATTGGAAGGGTCGACCGCGGAATTGCACGAAGTGCTGGGCGGGAAAAGGTTGTGAGTGTCCATTCGAAGAACTGAGGTTGGGCTTTTACAGCTACCTAGTTGCTTTGGGGTTGTGGCATTCCATTCAAGACCTTCGAAGGTTTACTCCATGACTTAGTTGTTGCTTGTGAAGTTGGAAGTGAATACCAAAGTCGTGTGAAGTGGTGATGTTGCTGTGGTGGTGACGACCACAGTGCCCCCAAGCTCCGAAAATGACTGTGCACCTTGGCAGCTGGTCAACCCGGCAGGCAAATGACAGTGGCCAGCGAGGTGAGCTTGCCGGCCCGGCGAACTCACCGTGCCTGACCTTGACCAGATCCGTCCGGATGCCGCCCAGAAACAGCACATCATTGATCAATCCATCCACTGAACATTCGGAAGCTTGATCGCCACAGGCCACCGCCAGGCAACCTTGGCACGTGCTTTCGCGACTTTTTGAGATTTATAAATCAAAACCATCGCGATACGAGACCGCGATAATAATAGAAGACGCGGTAGAGGAAGATCGCATAGACAAGGGAGGCCATTGAAAATCGAAGAACGGACGAACAACTGTCCGCGCCAAGACACAAGATAGAAGCTCCAGCGTGTACACGGTTCGCTGTACATCAACCTCAAGGTTGATCTCGAATTCACACGACTTCCATTCACATCGCAAGCAACGGGATAGAACATCAAACCTGTTCATTGCATATCAGCCCTCTAGCAAAATTTCCGGACAACCCCGTCGATTATTTTTTGTGCAACATATTTGACACAAAACCGTCTGTGTCAACACCGCTGGCCCCGCAGGCATTTTAATCCCTTCACTTGATATTTCCGTCCAAGGCCGTGATACTTGACCGCCGCCATGGAGTTCAACATCGAGTAAGACAGAAATCCAGGACGACACGTTTTTTTTTCTTGCATGGAAACCCGGCTTGACTGACATGGGTGTAACATAGCGACCTACCAGTTCTGTTTCCTTACCCAAGAATATATCCAGGTATGTGAGCCTACATCAACAACAAGCAATTAGAAATACTGACAAACTGGTCATAGAACAATATGCGTACATGGTGGATCTCAAAAGTGAGCATTTGGCAAACATCGTACACTCATCACACCCTCACTAACCACGCCACCAGAAACCCTCGATGCAGGCGGGAACTGCGTCCTGGAAATGCCTTCGGGCACCGGCAAGACCGTCACTCTCCTATCACTCATTGTCGCCTACCAGCAATACTACCCAGAGCACCGAAAGTTGATATACTGCTCCCGAACAATGTCCGAAATCGAAAAGGCCCTAGTCGAGTTGCGAGCCCTCATGAAGTTCCGAGCCGAGCGTCTAGGGCACGAAGAAGAGTTTCGAGGTCTCGGTCTGACAAGTCGAAAGAATCTGTGTCTGCATCCTTCGGTCAAGCGGGAGAAAAGTGGTACCATTGTCGACGCGAGGTGTCGCAGCTTGACGGCTGGCTTCGTCAAGGAGAAGAGAGAAAAGGGCGAGAACGTGGAGACGTGCGTCTACCATGACAACCTCGACCTTCTCGAACCGCACAATCTGATCCCCAATGGAATTTGGACGCTTGATGGTCTGTTGAGGTATGGCGAGGAGAAGAAGCAGTGTCCTTACTTTACTGCCAGGCGAATGGTAGGTCATGGACACCCAGTATCATGGATTGTACTATACTGACAGCTTGTCCAGATGCAATACTGCAACGTCATCATTTACTCCTACCATTATCTCTTAGACCCCAAGATCGCCGAGCGCGTATCCAAGGACCTATCCAAGGACTGCATTGTCGTCTTTGACGAAGCTCACAACATTGACAACGTCTGTATCGAATCTCTAAGTACCGACATCACCCAAGACTCATTGATGAGAGCGACGAGGGGCGCTCAGAACTTGGAGGCCAAGATCGCCGAGATGAAAGACTCCGATCAAGAGAAGCTCCAATCCGAGTATGAAAAGCTAGTCGAAGGTCTCAAGGGTCTAGACGAAGGACGACAGGAAGACGCTTTCATGGCCAACCCAACACTACCCGACGATCTGCTCAAGGAGGCTGTTCCTGGTAACATCAGGCGAGCCGAACACTTCGTTGCCTTCCTCCGACGATTCATCGAATACCTCAAGACCCGTATGAAGGTCCGCCAGGTCATTTCCGAAACACCACCATCATTCCTCGCCCATCTGAAGGAATACACCTTCATCGAGAAGAAACCACTGCGGTTCTGCGCCGAGCGTCTAACATCCCTAGTCCGAACCCTCGAGCTTACCAATATCGAAGACTACCGCCCCCTCCAGGAAGTAGCCACATTCGCGACCCTCGTCGCCACCTACGAGAAGGGGTTCCTCCTCATTCTCGAGCCCTACGAATCCGATACAGCCAAGACGCCCAACCCGGTTTTGCACTTTACCTGCCTCGACGCCGCCATTGCCATCAAGCCCGTCTTCGACCGCTTCAGCTCGGTGATTATTACCTCAGGAACCATTTCCCCCCTTGAGATGTACCCAAAGATGCTCAACTTCAACACCGTCGTACAAGAATCCTACTCCATGACGCTCGCCCGGCGCTCTTTCCTACCCATGATCGTCACCCGCGGCTCCGACCAAGCCTCCATCTCGACCTCCTTCCAAGTCCGCAACGAGCCCTCGGTCGTGCGCAACTACGGCAATCTTTTGACTGAATTCGCCCGCATGACCCCCGACGGCATGGTCGTCTTCTTCCCTTCCTACCTGTACATGGAATCCATCATCTCCATGTGGCAAGGCATGGGCATCCTAGACGAAGTGTGGAAGCACAAGCTCATCCTGGTCGAGACGCCCGACGCCCAAGAAACTTCACTCGCGCTTGAGACCTACCGCACAGCGTGCTGCAACGGCCGCGGCGCCGTCTTGCTCTGCGTCGCCCGCGGTAAAGTATCGGAGGGTATCGATTTCGACCACCAGTACGGCCGCACGGTGCTGTGCATCGGTGTTCCCTTTCAGTACACCGAATCACGTATCCTGAAAGCCCGTCTGGAGTTTTTGAGAGAAACCTACCGTATCCGCGAAAACGACTTCTTGTCTTTCGACGCCATGCGCCACGCCGCGCAGTGTCTCGGCCGCGTCCTGCGCGGCAAAGATGACTACGGAGTCATGGTTCTGGCCGACAGACGGTTCATGAAGAAGCGCGCGCAGCTGCCCAAGTGGATTAACCAAGCCCTTTTGGATGCCAACACGAACTTGAGCACAGATATGGCGGTGGGCAATGCGAGGGCTTTCTTGAAGCAGATGGCGCAGCCTTTCAGCGCTAAGGATCAGGAGGGTGTGAGTATTTGGGGTATGAAGGATCTTAAGCGGCATCAGGAGAAGATGGCGGAGGATCTGATTGTGGAGTTGAGGACGGCGAGGGAGGAAGAGGAGCAGGAACGCAAGAGGAGGGAGGAAGAAGAGAGGAGGAGACTGCAGGAGGAGAGGGATAGGGTTAGTGATTATGAGATGGATGAGGATGATGAGGCGGAGATGATGGCGCTTGATGCGAGGGTTGCTTAATGTGTCATCTATATGTAAAGGATGGAGGAGATTAGGCTGTGGCTAGTTTGTTATTTGTGAATTAGAGCTGATCAAACGTTACTAGAGTGGTTCATATCGTAGTGTACATGAGCAGAGTCACGTAGAACATTATTGACAACTACAATCCAGTATTGGTTTGTTTGTTAGCTTAAGATCTCGGGTCAACTTCAACAGCCTTTTTCATTTCTTACCATTGTATTTCCTTCTAGTATTGAAGCATAATCGGGCCTTGTAAATCCTATTCGGCAAATTAAATAGGTGATTTTGGATCAACTGAAGCCCTTACCATATATCTCCATTTTATCCCATCTTTATAACCTTTGGGATAGCTCCGAATAGGTACCAAGTTAAGAAATAAACCAGCATCGAATTGTAAAATCACAGTCCTGTTGTCAAATTCGATTTTGCACTTGCCCATCAGCAATCAAATTTGGTTATAGACAAAATAGCAAGACAAACAACCTCATTCATTACACACCCCATCGCCATCAACCCAATTCAGTCCTCTCCAAACCGCTACCAATCCATCTCCATCTTTACAACAGTCCTCTTCTTCCCAATATCCCCCTCGAGCTACTCCCCTTTTCCTTCTCTTTCCAACCTTCTGGCTCTCCATCCAACATTTCGATCGATGATCCGATGGATGATAAACTGCTGCTGCTGTCTTCAGTAGCATCTTTTGGGTCCTTGTTCTCCTTTCCCTTCTTCTTTCCGTTTTCTTTTCCCTTCGCCTTCTCCTTCCCCTTCCCCTTTCCCTTCTCATTCTCCTTCCCCTTCCCTTTCTCCTTCCTCTCCCCGTCGCCCTTCCCATCCTCCTTTCCCTTAGGAAGTTCAGACCCTCTACCTCCACCTCCTCCAACAACCCTTCCCATAACCACATCATCATCATTATCCATCTGGCCTTCCATCTGTTGACCTTGCCTCTGATTTTGAAGCACCCTCCTCTCCCACTGGCCTATACCTTGACCACCCTTCTCCCATTGCATCAAGCCGGGGCCCTTTTCATTCTTCTTCCCCTTCTCCTGCTGCTGTCCCCCCTGCTGTCCCTGCTGCTGCTCCTCCACCTGCCCTCGCAACCACTGGCCCACCCGCTCCTGTCCCCTATCCTTCTCCTGACCTCTATCCTTCTCCCTCCTCTCCTCCCCCCTTCCCTGCCCCCTCCTCCTGCTCCCCTCTCTCCCCCGGCCCTTTCCCTCCCCCTTTCCCTCCCTCTCCGTCTCCTCCCTCCTCCTATCCTCCTTACTCTCCTCCTCCCCCACTCTAGCTCTAGCCATCCTACACCCCAAACACTCATCCTCCCCAACCACCATCACCTCCTCCGTCGTCCACCCGCCCAACGGCGTCCCCTCACCACACGGACAATACGGCCTCGGATACTGTTTATATTCCGCGTACGGGTATTGTTGGGTTGTGGCTGTTGCGCATTCGGCGCGGATGGCGGCTTCGACGGCGGTGGCGGGGAAGCATTTAAGTTCGGAGGTTAGGGTGCGGTTGATGGTTTGGGTACCTGTACCGGGGGTAGCTGTACCTGTACCTGTACCTGTACCTGTACCTGTACCTGTACTGGGGGTCTGGGCATGCGGATCAGGGTAGGCGTGGGTAACGAGGGTGCTACCTACTTGTATATAGCGACTACTGGGGCTGGTTAGACCTAGGCAGCTGGGACAGAGGAGGCGGGTTATTTGATGGATGCACATTTCGTTTTGTGTGTTCGTTGCGGGCAGGTGAACGTGTGAGGAGGGTGATGATGGTGATGGGGCGTTGAGTTGAGTTGCTTAAGGGGCGGAGGGGCGGAGTGAGAAACTGGGAAAAGATGATGGTTATAAGTACGTGTGTGGGTGGTGAGGATGCTGGATTTGAGTCATTATCATCAACTATACAAGTTAAGTTTGGGGTATGAATGCGAATCGTATATACAATACTATGTATGGCCAAATAACAATTGGGTATATGACTCCGACCACTATCATCATTGCTTCCTCGGTACCACCTTCAAAAGCGACGCCACTCTCGAGCGTTTGCTCAGGCCTACTCTGTACTTGACTTGGCTTTGCATTGACAAGAAGCTCGCTGGCTTCATAGTGTCATCTTTCTCCTTCTTCACGCTGTCCTTGTCCTTTTCTTCTTCTTCTTCTTCTTCTTCTTCTTCTTCTTTCGTAGCACGGGGTTCAGGAGATGGTTTTGTATCAGGGACAGGCGTGGTTTCCTCCCGGGTATTGTTGTTCCCTTCTTCTTCATGTTCTTCTTCCATATCCTCCTTTATGGCATGATCCTGATCATCATCGTCGTCTTCAGATTCCGCAATGACCCTCGACTTGGACGACCGGCCATTCTTCTTTGCTAAGGAGGCCGAGACTTCCTCTTGCACCACCTTGTTTTTCGGTGGCCTGCCTCGTTTCCCCTTTGTTGGTGGTGGTGCCTCTGCTGGTGCTGCCGCTTTCGCTGATGGTCGTCCACGCTTACGCGGTGGTCCTTCCTCTTCCTCTTCGTCATCGTTCTCGTCACTTGGAGGTATTTCTGGCTCTGCCTCAAAGGGGTCTTCTTCGTCGGGTATATCTTCTGGTGGGTCAGAGAGGTTCCCGTCACTTTCGCTGTCGTCGATTACTAGAGGCGCGGAGGCTTTCCGTTTACTTGTGCTGTTGTTATTGGCGCCCCTTTTCCTGCTTGTTGTTGGTGCAGGTGAGGCCAGCTCGTCTCCGTCGTCAAGTTGGGGCGTTGACGCTTTTTGAGTGGCGGCAACATCAGACTTCCGTGGCCGCCCACGTCTTCTTTTAGTCGGTGGCTGTTCAGGCTCTTTAGGCTCAGAAACGGCGACTGAAACCTCTTCTGACTGTTGATACTCGGTAGCCTCAAAGCTATCATCCAAAGCATTTTCGTCTTCGGTAACCATTCGAACGGGTTCCTTCTTCTTCCGTCCTCTCTTCTTTTTGACAGTACTGCTGGATGCCGTTGCATCAGTAGTATGTTCGATAACTTCATTAATTTGTATCTGATCGTTGCCGAGAATCGTTGACTCCTGGTGGGTATTAATCGTGCCAATAGTGTAATCAGCGCTGTCCTCTGCGCTCATCTCTCGGGTCTCCGCCAACCGACTACTTTCCAAAGGCTGAGTTACATCTTCATCCGAGATCTGTGTGGCTTTCCTCCTTCTCCCACTTGTACGACTATCTGGCGACCCTCCGCCGATGATATCCGGAGATGATACCGGAAAGTTGGTTCTAACTCTCACCGGAGTGCCCATCTCCAGACTCCCCGATCCCAGGCCCGACATTGAAGTCATCATATTCGGCACGGCGGCATTCTGCGCATTATCGCCATTGATACCGCGTATAATCTCGCTGAGATTAGAGGGTACAACGGTAGTCATGCCGCTCGACTTGTATGCAGTCCCTGCCCCGGCATATAACAGCCCTTCTCCGTACATCTGAGTTGGGTATGGATCTGATGGCGGCACCGCAGGTAGCGAAGACTGTGGAGGTATGTTTTCTTGTGTAGCCATGTCGTCTTGTGTGACCATGCCCGCCATGTTATCCTGTGTCTCCTGGGTAGACAAGCTGACTATCCTGTATTCCTCTTTCTGACTGGCCGTAAGGGCGCTCGGAGCGATGTATAAGCGTTGCGTCGCATTGGCAGACACGCTGCTTGTCGAGGGGTTCTCTTCGCTGGATATCGGTTTCTGGTAGCTACGAATCTGGACGACAGAAGAAGGCGCATGTTCGGACGGGGGCGGGGGTAGTGGAATGAAGCTGATGTCATCGTGATCGGGTGTCGCATCGGGTTGCACCGCGGGAAGACCATTGGATGAGGTCTGTGAAGCACGTTTCGCCATTGTCTTGGTCTTCTTCTTGGGCAATGGAGGGATCGTATAATCATCGTCTCCATCGTCGGGAAACTCGTAAGGGTCTATTCGCACGATTGATTGTCGCGGTAATTCGGTCTTTGGCTCGGCCCTGGGTTGCGCAGGGGCTGCGCCTTCGGTCGTCTTTCCTTTGCCATCGCCGCTTTTCCTAGGAGTGGTGACTTGGGTAAGATCGGTCAGATCGATGATGTTATCGCCTATCTTTCGTTTTTGTGGTCGACGACTAGCTGGTACTGGGTCGGTTATCGAGGAGGATTGATCGCTCTTAACAGTCGGCCGGTGTCCCTGCGTCGTGACGTTGGTGCCGAGGTAAGTTCCTGCGATTGTTACTGCTCTTTGTTCGTCGTAGACGCGCTGGAAGAAGGACAAGTCCGTCGAGACGTTGCTATCATCATGAAGACTGTGGTGTCCTTCTTGAGCTTGGTTATGCTGCGCTGGCGCGTCTTGGATTTCGTCAACGCCGTCGTTGATGGGGTCGTCGTCGACATGGTCGAAATCGCTGTCGTCGTCGTCCGAAGCGGCGATCTCCCTCATGGGAGTCATTTCGGTCAGTATAATGATGGGAGATATAATGACCAAATGGATGATGTCGTTGACGATGTTGTCGTGCTAGAGCGGGGCGGTGGACTTTGTGATTGCCAGGCGAGACGCGTCTTGGGACGAAACAATTAAACATGCACGACATTGAAACGCGCGGTCACGGTGCCAAGACCGGGAAGTCTGCCGCCTGGTCTACGTGGTTGTCCGGACGCAACCTCGGGCATTAACCCTAACCCCCATCCTACAGACATATCCGACCAGCCAATACAAGTATGTTCGTCCAGCGATAACGGTCAACTTAACAATCAAGAATGATGGACACTGTCTTGTAACGGATAATCAGTTTAATACAGCTACAGTAGAAAGTTTCCATTTCTGCGGTTTGAACGTTGTTGAGAAAGGCGATGCCCCTTCTCGGCTGCTCGCAGTTGTCCCGCATGCAGAAGTTTGAAAGGCTTCTTTTGAGCGATAAAGGTTTCAGATAGACGTAGAAGAGTTGTCCGCCAGACCTCGACTTTGAGCTAAGCGATGGAGGTGGAGTGATGTCCAGGTAGTACAGCATGGAGTTGACCAGACAAAGAGGGTATGGCTGCTGAACCCGTGTGGGTTATATCAAGAGGACCCATGAACCCATGATGGCGTCGTCTGCCTGTGCACAATCTATAGGCCGTTGTCATTGCGGGAAAAGGCTCTTGATCAAGTTATCAAGCCGCGGTGAAGGCAAGCGTCATGAACCAACTTGCCACGATGAGCTGGTAGTCGTAAGGAAACGGCCGGTGGGCTCTTGATAGCATCACATGGCTTCAATCAACCAGAAAGCCCAAGACACCATCATCATGGCCGGCGCTTCAAGCCGCCCATTGTCACAAGACACGAATCTAGCTCTCGGTCATGCTCTGGATTGCTATTCAGCAATTTCATGAAAAGGGTATGTTGACCACGCGTAGATACGTGCCTAGGCTGAGCGCTTTGGGTATCGTGGTACAGATCGATGAGCTTGATATCGGCCTGGGAAAGTTGAGGGGTAAGTAGAACAGAAGCGAAGAAGAGGGACGGGCAATGCTGTGTAACACATCATGATGGACTTCTAGAAGGCAAGCAATATGCCGTCACCACTTGTGTGTGTCGTGTAATGAAGGGATAGTATGTCCGGAATAGTGCATAGTGCATCGTCCAAGAGAATATGTTACTGTGTGAATGCGAGCGGGAAATGAGTAGACTTAAGTCTCTTTGGCAGGAAGGGGCGACGGATGATTCCATGGTTTCGTGGTGTCTTGATGCGTGATCAAGGATGTGATGAGATCCAGCACAAGTTCACAACGTGGAAAAGTAAAGACGTTGAGAAGATGTTGAATGGCATCGTCATGCCATGATATCTTGCCGAGGATGCCCAGGCCGGGCTCAGCCTGGTTTCCAGGGGTTGCGATTCTGGTCCGATTGCGACGACGACAGAAGATGAATATGGAGATGGAAGAAGGAGAAGTTGCCAAATGGAGGTGGTGGGTTGAACGATGGAAGCAAAAAGGCAAGTTGGTTAAATCCACTGTATAGTTTGGTTAAATCCACTGTATCCTTCAAGGCCGGCTTACACCGAAGTCATCTAGTCAATACTGCGAGTAATTTGGAGATAACGACAACAAAGAGCCAATTTAGGCTTCAAAAAACTTGAGAGTTAAACAGGGCTTTGAAGGGACCGTCTTGAGAAATGAGGCCGGTTATTATTGGGATTTGTTTACGTCGCGAAATTGACTTTCCGAGGTCCGGTGTCTACGACCTGGAGTTTTGGAGCCTGGGCGCCGGAGCGGGAGGTTTGAGATGGCCCGTGCAGCTTGAAGTTTTGCTGCGATTTGGATGTGGGTACAGTGGATTTAACCAAACTATACAGTGGATTTAACCGCTGGGCAAAAAGGAGACTTCCTTAACAATTTACCTGGCTCGGTACCTGTGCCTGACTTGACCCGATCTGGGCTAGAGCGGCAGCAACGGCTTGATATCGACCAATTAAAGAGAAGATGTCAAGCGAAGACTGGGAACATGCCCCGCTAATCCTCAGCGGGGAAGGACCGCTATTGTCCAGTGGAATTCAGTCACGGTGTCAATTGAATTCCAGCTTCCACCTCGATTCCAAACCTCAACTCTTTTGGACTTTGGATTGAAACATGACCTTTCCTCCTCCCACAATTTCCATCTCCCACATCTCGCCGCCAACCAACATGCGACTGAGACATTCCAAATTTCCCCATTGGATCCGACACTTCAGCCTCAACACCAATTGAGCAATTGAGAGTACGAGAGACCAGTCCCTGGCCATCCCGTCCCGTTACGGCCCGCTTGGACTCTTCTTGTCTTGTTGTACAACATGGCGTCCTGCGTGATTGTCTCCCCGTCCCGTCTCCCTCACATTCTTCATCAAGTCTATCATGCATCATCAAGGGAACTTATTGGGATTGTTGGCGAGGGGACAACGAGGGGACAACTTGGGGACTGTGGTTGGCTTCTACCGCCGCCACTCAACATCGTCCGTCAACACATCGCGCCATGGATCACTTTCAGAAAGCAGCCCATCAAGGTGCCACGGTGGGGGGTTCAATGTGACGCTTCCATGTGACGGTTCCATTGTTATATCGAAACACCTCAGTGGGTGATATGATGTCCTATCTTCCTTCCTCTCTCCCTGCTTGAATTTGTTCCACGGCATCATCCTCATCCATTGACCGTCATGGTCGGTCAAGAGACAAGTCGTCGTCTACCCGCCGAGCTTCGTTTGGCCATCACCAACATTATATGATTTGACCTCTTACACTCACGAATGCCTTTCGAAGCCCTCCGGCCGAATCTTTGTTTCATCAGCATTTGGCATTGGCCAAGCTTGGGACCAATGGCCACGATCAAACAGGCTAGCATGGGGTGTCAGCTATAGCCCCTTGCAATTAACGGACCTCTTTCTGGACCCAGAATTCCCGTCTTGAGGTTCTGGAAAATGCATACGTATTCTCCCTCACAGCTCGTTAGCTTCTTCTGCTTGTCCATTTTCCCACTTCATATCCCGTCCACAGTATCATAATGCACCGTCATATAGCCTCCATTCGTGGCCGAATCGGCCCCTGCTCACCCTGGACTTCCATGTCTGATCCCACTCTCTGATCACCAATGCGCCAGTGTCCGGTCTGTAACCGGCCAGTCATCCACCTATTCTCGTTTCCTTTTCCTCCTCATGAGATCATGGCCTTCTTTCATTGCGGAGCGTCGGGCTCAACTGATAGCAGACAAAACTCCATACCCATGACCCAGAGTCGTAAGACTGGCAGCCAGAGAGGCTAAGAGGGCGGCTACTCAAGCGTGGAACTTGACCATGGCTCCGGATACATCACTTTAATGATAGGTACCAAGACCTGTCAAGGCAATAGGCATTTCCGTTGACAGCAAACAGCCCAGTGTCTTTGAGGCTCGATCTCGTCACCCTGGTCATGCCCTGTCAAGGTTGAACACCTGCCGGTACGTCTCCGAGGGTCCTTGTCAGTCTTGCCATATGGCATGGTCCGATATCCCATGCATACGTAGCAGCCGTTGTTCTGGGGTCACCCATCAGGTATATATAAGAGTCCTGGCTGTCTTATTGTCGTTGCTTTTTCGTTCTCAGAGTATCATCACACACAGAGCTTCAAAAACTTCAACAGCTTATACCACTTGGCACTCTTCACTTGTCATCCTTTATAACTCATCCTACAGACTGATCTTTTCTCTCTATCCTACACTACCCAAAATGAGCAACGGCGGCGGTCAAGGTGGTGGTTACTACAAGTACAGGTGCAAGCACTTCTACACCTACAACTGCATGAACTGGGTCTGGGTCAACTACGCTGCATGTGCCACTTGCCTGGTAAGATCAAGCATTTTCTCTATAGTGTGCGACATATGCTAACCCAATGATAGGCTATGGGCCGTGGAGAAGAATCGGAAGTCGTACCGTCAGCAACACGCTTCGAGATTCGTGTGCCTCGAGCACTAGATGGCATGCTTTCCTATGAGTCGGCATGGATCGCCCCTCCAGTCTTTACTGGATTCGAATCAACATTCAACACCAGCAATCCGGCTATGGGCGTCAGCAACAGCTCGACCACAAGTCTTGGTGACTTTACCCCGGCCTTCAGAGGGTCTCCTCCCGAGGTTTTCCCTACAACAATGACGACGACCGATACACCTCGACCTGTCATGGTCACGCCAAGTATTCGCAGAATGGGCTAGACAAGGAGAGGAGGCAGGAATTGCTCGAAAGACTGGCAGATATACTCATGGTTATCACGTTTGGCGGATTGCCTTTGTGCCGGGAAATTGGGAAGAAGGACATTGCTGGACGATTTCCTTGACGGCGGGACAGAAAGGACCTGGGATACCGGCGTGTTTAGGCGCCATGAGATTGCTGTTTTGATACCCCCTCATACATATGGAGCTTCAAAGCTGGGTTTCTGGGTTTCTTCTTGATTGCATTTCCTCCATTTACTACGCGAAATACACGGAATGGTTATTGCAGTTAGATTGCTGGACGGGCCAGCGAATAGTGTATACTAGTTTTCTCTCATGAATTGGAAACCTGCTCACCGAGAACCGTCAACCATGCCGCCTGTAATGCATGCATCAGAAGCTTTCCTTCCCACCAACGCTCCAATGATCGACCACGCAGTTCACCACACCCACCATTCTTCTCTCACCTTACACCATAACAGACGACGTATCACTGAACCTAGACCTTAACAGAAGCCAACGCATAAATCCGGACAAGGAACGGCTTCAACGGAAGAGAGGACCGGCGTCTAGAATACCACCCACACCTTTCCCATACACTGCATATTCCACCGACCACCACGAACCATATCCACAACCAACACCCATCATCCCCAAGTTACACGGCGAACGAACCATATCCACTTCCACATGTTTTTACTGGTACCACACGGACAGTTACCATAGTATGTACCGTTCTGAATTCGCCGACCCCTGTCTTGTTGTTGTTGTTGTTCTCCGATGTTCGATTACCGAATCTCTACGAATCAGGAACAGGGAAGTTTTCTTCGTCGATGTAACGCTGTTCCTCGCCGCATTGACAGGTACGATGTGCGTGTTTCGTCCACAAGCGAACTCGCTTATAGTTTTCGATGAGACAGCTTTGCTCAAGACTAGCATCCAATTTTACCCTGCCTTATCTCATTCACATGCTTCTGCCCTTGTCTAACACCACCTCCACTGCATGCTCACAACGGCCAACATCATCTGCTTCATGGATTATCAGGAAGGTGTCACAAAGATCTGATTGAAGCCTTTGAATCACTAGAACTAAGGACAGAACTCGGCGAGCACATGGAAATCCTAGAGCTACAGCTTACAACAAGACAGTTGTCCAAATCGATTCGCCCGTTTGAATACAGGTGGGGTGATTACTGATCTGTTTCAGTATACAAATGGAAGGAGCAAGCCACTTACACATAAAAGCGGGAAAGCATCGGCGGAGAAAGAGCCGGAGGGAAAGAACCATCACCGAAGGGAACAAACAGAAAGAGCCCAACGGAAAGAACAATCGAAGAAGGGAGGAAAGAACGATTGACCAACGAAAAACGAAGAAGAAGGAATGAAGGAATGGAAGGCGACGGGACGTTTAGAACGTTACTAGAATGAAAGATCGACACCGTGACTTCAACTCACTGCGAACACAGTGCGTACCAAATCTCACAATGTTCAGTTTCTGGAATCCTCAACATCGACTGCAGAGTGACGTGTCTCAACCCAAAGTGAGTGTTGTCTTGGACTTCTTCCCTTGCAATTTATTTGCTTCAGTTCTTAATTGCAAAGGGAAATGTTGTAAAGAGGAAAGCGGTAAGGAAGGGAATGGAAGGGAAGTGAACAATAAGAAGGAATGTCCACGTTCATCCCTCGATAGCATCGTCAACGGTTCTCCCTTCACAACACTCGGCACCGTCCCGCTTGTGCCGTTCGGTGATATTTAACATGGTGAAACTCAAAGAGTGCCGAAGCGCCCGTTGCCCGCGCTGCCGGACGTTGCCGGACGTTGCCGTCCCGTCAAAGTTTTCGAAGGAATGATGTACAACGTGAAACAGCCTTTTCAGAGATCTTGTCGAAACACCTTGCTTTGAACACAGTATTCAACGGTTTCCACGTGGGTGCAAACAATGGCTAGTAACCGGAGGCGCTCGAGACGTTTTGTTTCACAGTCAGACAGACTAACAGAGTTTGACAAGCTTCTGTAGTTAATGATCGGCAGAATTCAAATATGTGTTTACTGATCATTCACGTCTGCCTATCTTTTCGAGAAAACAAACCGCACCAGATCATCTTAAGCCAACCGTGAAGCTGAAGATGTCATTTGAAGAAGCTTGGCCGACTTTCTACATGTGAACGTAGAAGAAGTCGGACCAGGCAAACGATGTGAGTCGAAACAGGCGTCTTGACAATGATGTTTATGCCATGTCCAAGTCTTCGTATTTTACTCACAGACATGGTTTGTTCATCGCATGAACCAATTCCCTAGCTTGCAAGTTGCTGAAAGCCTGAAACGAAACTAAACCGGCACTTCATATGCGAAAAGAGATCGGAAACTCCGCCGAGACGAGAAAACCGTTGGAACTATGTAACACCGTCTGAAGCGCTAAAAGCTTTTAGCGTTGTTTGCTTAAAATAGTGAACGGAGGAAGCTAAACAGAATGGGAAAGGGGGACGATTAAACGATCGGCATTTTCCGATGTTACCGGTATGTAGCGTGCCTTGGGAGCCTTGGAAGTTGAAGAAAGCGAGAAAAACGGCCCGAGTGATTGTCGTCAGTGGAATCAGGTGAGAGTTGAGCTCTCGCCTCGATTTGATGTTTCCGCTCTTCATTCCGTAGCTCGGTTCGTCTGGGCCGATGTTGACGGAGTTCGGTGGGTGAGTGCAGTGTGTGAGAACCACAACACGAGGCACGGAAGTTTCCATGTTTCTGATGGCTCCATCATCTCGAACCGCGTCATCAAAGCGGCATGTCAAACCGTAGGCGAGTGCGGAATGGGAACATGGTGACCTCGATCAACGAGCCCACTCATTCGTCGACCTTACTGTGTGGGAAAACCCGGCAACCCCCACCAAACAATCCCTACAAGGATGTAACTGCATGGCGTTTTCCTCTCCCTTTCCCTGACCGTTGAGTGAAACATCGAACGATGTTGTCTCCCTGGGCCGTTTCTAACATGAACAATCACGGAGTTTTCGGGGATGTATGGGGATGATGTGATTATGCATGGAGGCCAACCGGATCCGAGGCAAGCAAGCAAGGCTACCACGCTACGCCACATCGGTGGTGGGAGTGCCTTGCCTACCGACTGGATCGGCACTTACGGCCGTTATATCTCAGATCCCGGAGAATATCGAAACGTCCGGCATTCCTTCGAACCATCATCACACTATCACACGGTGTCGCACAGACGTTTGCTTAGAATCATGCTGGAATGGGAGGCTGAGCGCTCTCTAGGTTGACAATGCCGTGTCGGCACCGATTACCCCCTCGAGTCACGTCCTCGAGTCCAGGATACCTACACTTCGACGTCAGTATCGGACCATGTGGAAGGTAACCGAAAATCGGAGAGACTTATCCTCAAAAAATGTAGAGGGGTTGTTCCTCCCGCCATCTTCCAGGAACGAGGAACAACCGAGGACTACCTCTCAAGAAGCCAGTCCCCTATCCTAAAGGACCGAGACTTCAAACAGCAAAGCTAGCCTCCACGAGGACACAGAGTAGGTTAGAAGTGAACCCCAAGAAAGAGGGGATCCAGAGGCCGGACAAGTACGAAACTTTGACTCCAACTCGAGATGGGTCCCAGCCTTTGGTCCTCTTCCCCAGAAATGCACAACCACCATCCTCCGAATTCCAAGGGCTGCAAGAGCATTGGTTCTCAGCGAGTCTGGTCCAAAGACACTCTTTTGCCCCCAAGCCGACACGGATACCCCCAGAATGAACACCCCCAGAAGATACTAGACAACCAACCACCACGCTCACAGTCCAAACCAGCAAGCCATAGCGGACCTGTCCGACCTTCCATGAGAAAGCGCACCGTCGTCAACACAGTAGTCGTCAAGTGTCGGCAGCCGAATCGATAGCATGTTCGTCGAGATAGCCGTCCCACGAGTCTTTCCGTATGTAGAACACTGCCAACTGAGACTAGCTTTTGTTTCCTCTCCGCACCCCCGCACCAGCCGGGAAAGTGTAAAGGAGGGCATTACCGCACGGACAAAATGCATCCTCAAAAACCGTGCTATCATCTTTCTCCCGGGAAGTGAACTTTTCAGCGCACTCCCGTCAAAAGGAAAGTGTCTGCCAAAGAGCTTCTCTCCTTGCGGATCAAAGATTTGAAGCAAACGTGGTTCTGGCGTCCAATTCGCAACGTAGGACAAAGCCATTCGTTCAAATCGGTTAATGCGCCTGGCCGGGGATCTCACTGACACAAGAGCCAGTGACACGTTGACGGTATGTTGCCGAACGCGGTTCCACAGAGTCGGTGGAGGTTATCCGGGAGGAAGGCGTACAAGTGGGTATCCGCTCCTGCGCATGCGATATAGGAGAGATCTGAGGGTACAGAGAGCGCAAAAGACAGGCGTGGGGAATCCTTCCCATCGTTTCCGTTGGTAGTCATACAGCCCCCGCTCACCACACAAGTGCAGTGATTCAGGCGAGGCAAGCTGAAGACGCGAAATGCGAAATGAGGGATGTGATCGTATGTAGCCATGTCTTCGCTCTCCCCTCGTCACTCCACCAGAGCATGCGGTGCGACCGCAAAGCTCCAAGAGCCCGAGCCAGAAAGAACTCCTGGATGACAGACATGGCAGGGCACCCAAAATGTATCCTACCCCAACGCGGTATACCTAGCCACGGGACATCAGCAGAACAACCCACTATGATGGCCAGAGTACTGCGTCCAGTGATCCAGTCCTGACGAGCGACCTCAGACCAGAGGTTCTTACCGGCTTTTGACTCATGGGACCGGACACCTTGCCCATCTGCACGCACCACCGAAGTGACACGCCAAGATGACTGGAAACTTCTCACCTTTGCCAGTCAGCCCTTGCCATCCAGTAGAAATACCAAGAGCCTAGAGGACGCAACTTTTCAGCGGCGCCACAGAACCCCGACAGTAAACACCACGATGACGCAGACGTAGAAGGCGAAAGGGTAGATTTGACTGCTCGAAGCGCGCAAAGCTTTGGATGTGTAAAACCAGGAGTATACTTAGGGTTAAGTTCCGAGACCAATACACTCTGAGTGTCGGAAAAGGTGGGCACAAAGACCCGGAATCCGCAGTAATCCCATGCGCGGCAAAGCTTGAGAAGGCTCCTGATACAGGACTCGAAGCTGCGACGTACTGCGAAAGAACCGAACAACCCGAGCGGCCACGAAGGACATTCTCTTACGAGAAAATTGGAATCGGAGAACTGTGGGGGAGGCGTCGTGTTCTGAGAGGGTGTTGAAAGACTCGATGGAAATAGCTGTCGTCGTCGTCCAGGCCAGCGCGATTCGAACTGTGTATCTCGACGGTACTGACTTCTGACTGTGCTTCGGGTGGAATTCCAAGGGTTGAAACAGAGACCTACTTGAGGTTGGGCCCATTCGGGCATTGCGAGGATCAATATGGTTGGGCGTTGGAGGTCGAAGAGTGTTGTCTTTGTTGGGTTGAAGGAGAAGAAGGGGAGATGAGGGGAACGTTGAGGAAGACGCGCTGGAAGTGAGAGAGACGACTGGCAACGCGCCGTGCACCTGCCTCGATGTGCACCGTGCGCAGGTGAGGTAAGGATGACCCACTGTTAGGACCTGAACTTTGGCGGGTCCAGGTTCTCGCACAAGCGCGCAGTCACGGGGTCGCTCACTGTATGTTTAGCAGACGACAGGTACCTCCAACGGTCAACCACTCAGGGCATGATCAGCCAATCTTCTCTCACCTTCCACGCCTCGCCACGACAACGACGGGAAACCTCCCAAGTCAAAAAGATCAACCATATCAGACTGAATCTGAGATGGATGATTCCATGACATTTATTTCTAGATAGTTAGTTGGTCACTTATCAATACCACGAGTTCACCAAGACGTCCTCGCGATCCAAGTGCTGATTAATCAACGTCATCGCCACGAAAAAAGGATCAACGCCCGCTTGATATCCTCATCTCTCGCAACGTAACAAGGACTGCTATCACCTTTTCGTCGGTTCTAAAAGCCCAAGAATCACAATGGCGGACCCCAGTCTGGACCCCAGCCCTGAAGAGCTCGAGGCTCTCAAGCAGGCCATGGGAGGCGGCGACAAGAAGAAGACGGAAAAGACAGCGCGCCAGAGGCTGATGGAGGAGATCATGGATCTCGGTGGGAAAGCGTTCAACCCGAACAGCAAGGGTGACTCGCAAGCGCGGGCCCAAGCTGTTCGTGATTTCGAGGCTCTCATTGACAGGCAAGCCTCCTTATGCCCCAAGGTGTGAGTGTCTGGCTCAGTCTGACCTGTGTGTGGACTACAGGACCAAGACACTATCGCTACTGGCCTCCCTGAACATCCTCATCAGGCCCGGCCACGTTCCCGACTGGCTGCGCCTTAAGCTCAGAGAGTATCTGACGGTGATACCTCTGCGCGAGGAAGGCGTTAGAGCGTGTCTGGAATTTGCCTTTGCTGTGCACCCTTCCAGCACCGTCAAGCTGTCCGAGGCCGCCGTGCCACAGAAGAGAGGCGCTAATATCACCCACGAGGCCCTCGTGTTGGCCAGTAATCTGTTGTCGTCACCGCCTTCTACCGTGACTCCCGAAGAGTGGTACTCAGGTATCGCACCGCAGTTGTTTACCCTGCTCGATGGCGGAGAGGGACCTGAGCTCAAGAAAGTCGTTGCCTATGTTATAGGTTTCGGCACTCTGGGCCGCAAAGTATCTGGTGCTCCCGGTATGGCATTTTATCTAGGCGTTGCAATTGTTTCTGAAGTAGGGTGCTAACTGGTTTCATAGGCACCGCCGGCTGGAAATACCTTGCCGAGCCATTATTACAGCACATCAAACCACCTCCAGGAGGAGTACTCAAAACAGAGACCGGTGATGATGACGAGGTAATTGACCTTAGTAAGGACAAGGTCCTGGTTAAGCAGAAAGACCTAGTAACGGCACTGCAACGGCTACATGGACTGGTTACTTCACACCCAAATCCTGGCTTGTGCAAGCGGCTACTCTCTCCTTTACTACTGCCCCTATGGGCGCTCACCACCTGGCCAAACTCAGAGAAGCCATTGAGCGAAAAGATCACGGAACCGGCCTCGGCACTTCTCAAAATCTTCCTCAAGCTTTCTCCTTCCGCTGCTGTCCTGTTAGCACTCGTTCACAACTTGGGCTATGTTGGCGGCTGGGACAAGAAAAAGCCCGAATGGGTGTACAAGCAGACCGAACAAGGAGAGCTAGAAATTGTCGACATCAATCGTCCTTTGGCAAAAGCAGGGGAACAATACATGGGCCTGTCGCTCCCGGAGATTGACCTGAAGATTCCCAAATTACTGGAACTGGTTGACTCGTCTTTCTCCGAGGCTGATGTCTCATCAGTATTTCTCGATCTCTTTGGGCGGTGGCTCAAGTCCGCTAGGGGCCAGAAAAAGAGTGGAATCCAGATTGTCAAGGAAGAAGAGGAGGAGAAAGACCCGATAGCCCAGTTCACTGAGGTCAAGCTCCTCCTAGCCATGATGGAAAAGTTCCCCGAGAAACTTGCTGGGCAACCCAAGCACATTCTCGAGCTAGTCAGCCAGGTACTCAGCGAAGCCATTAAAGAAGACGAAGACGAAGCTGGGGAGGACGAAGTGATCAGAGTAGCACTAAGTCTCCTCAACATGGTCATTACCGTTCCCGGCTTCCAAAAGAAGCGCGTCGACCCTGACGTTCTTCGAGTTATCGAAACCTCGCTCGAAGCCCTCTCCAAGACGGGCGACAACGACAACGCCAAAACGGCATCCAACCTTACCCTCCTCCTGCGCTACCGCGACGAGATTGACTCACTCGAAGCCGAGTCTTCAGGCACCGCATCCAGCGGCCCTACCGACCGCCAAATCGAAGACCGCAAAACTTACTCCCTCGCCATCTCCTACATCACCCAACCCGACTCCCCACCTCCAGTCCGGTCGGAAGGCCTCAACCTCATCTCGGGCCTCATAACCTCCCACAGTCCCATCCTCGACATCCCCGGCATCTTGGTCCTCCTCTCCACCCTTTTGTGTGAACCCAACTCCTCCGAAGAAGATTACATCCACCTCCGCTGCATCAAACTCTACACCCAGCTCGCCTCCTCCCACCCTCGCGCCGTTCTGGCCGACCTAATCGACCGCTACCTCGACCCTCGCGAATCTGCCCTCGCAACCGTCGACGCCCGCCTCCGCTTCGGCGAAGCGCTTATGCAAGTCATCGACCGTCTGAGAGAAACCTTTACAGGCGAACTAAGCAAAATGACGTGCGAAGCGCTCATCACCCTCGCTTCTCGCAGGGGTCACAGACCGAAGACGATGGCGCGTCAAGCGCGCGAAGCTAGAGCCCGCGAGCAAAAGAACAAAGAGGCGGAGGAGGCATGGGATGGGAGCGTGCCTGATATGTCTGACCCTGTTTCTCCAGAGGAGCAAGCTCGCTTAGACATCCTCGAAGCCATCGTAGAGGGGTGGTCAGCGGGAACAAGCAAGACAGGCGAGGAGGATGTGCGTATCCGTACCTCGGCGCTTTCGATTTTGGCGAATTGTATCGAGACAAACCTAGTCGGTGTCGGCGCCGTGCTAGCGATGGCAGCCGTGGATCTGTGCATCAATGTCGTGCAGGTCGAGAGGCAGCTGGAGAAAGGGATTTTGAGGAGGGCGGCGGTGAGGTTGATTATGAGCTTTATTAAGGCGCTGGATGATGCGAAGAAGGAAGGGAGGGTGACGGGCATTGCGTTTGGAAGCGAGACGCAGAACCAGGTGAGCACGATCTTGGGGTATGTGGAGAGCACGGATGAGGATGGGTTGGTGAGGGAGTATTGTAGGGATGTGTTGGAGAGTTTAGAGAATTGGAAGATGGGGAGCTTGGTGGATGGGGTTGGATTGAGGCAGGCTAGAGGTGGAGGAGGGTTTGGTGGTCCTGGACTAACGAGGTTGGCTGGGTTGGTTGTTGATCCGGAGAGATCGGCTTCTCGTGGTGGTGGTGCTGGTGGTCAAGGGCAGAGTGGTGGAAGTAGTGGTGGGGTTGAGATGCTGGGTGGTAGACCCAGGATCGAGGAGATTGAGTAAAAGCTCTTCACCGAATATCAACATTCAAGTAGATCAGTCTCCGGTCACAAACTCAAAATGGTCATCTTGCACATCGTTTCAGAGACATGCTGTTGATGGTCGTGACACATAGGCGTGTATAGATGGCATTGGAATAATATCTAGAAAGTATTCAATTTCGACTTTGAAAACTGAGCCAAAAAGCTTGATCATTCATCTAAATAAATGAATATGAAGTCTAGAAGGTAATGTACTATATATGTTTGGTGAAACCATCATCATCTTCGTCGACATCACTAAACAGCCCTTCATAACGAACCCTAACCCTTTTCTTCAACACCTTGCCAGGCTTGGCGCTACGTCCAATCAGCTTATCGCGTCCCGGGCTCCACACGTACCTCGTAACGTCCATCCATCGTCGCGCTACTCCAACGTCGCAAAGGTCCCATCATTCTAGGCGGGCAAGTCCACTTGGAGCTACTCTTCCATCATAGCATCTTCCGTCACTTCCCAACCTCTAGAAAACCTTCAACTTTTCACAACCGACCCGAACTTCGACCTTGTCGCGCCAATCGATCCACCCATACTACTTTTCCGAAAAATTACCAACGAAACACGCCGACTAGCACCAAGTCGAATCGCAAAATCCCACTTTCGAGTTGCCAGACATCAAGCCTGTGAACATACACAAGGCACCACGAATTAAACCATCAACAACAAAACAAACCACACAACCGACAACATGTCCTTCGTCCCAGTCAACCCCCGTCCCTTCCTCCAAGATCTCGTCAACAGCCTCGTGACGGTTCGCTTGAAGTGGGGAGAGACGGAGTATGTTGGCCGTCTGGTTGTACGTACCCAGCGCTTACATTCCAGCCCAGCCTCCTGGCCTACCTCCCTGCCCGTTCTCGGTTGGATCTCATATGAGCATTTGTGGTGGGAAAGCGAGCGCGAGAGAGAAGGGCATTAAGCAGACCAGAGGATCACGGAAAGAGAAGAAGAGACATGCTAACCAACTCCCTATGGCCAAACAGAGCATCGACAGCTACATGAACATCCAGCTCAGCGACACGAAGGAGTACATCAATCGCAAGTTTACGGGCGCTTTGGGGCAGGTTTTGATTAGGTACGTCCACACTGACTACTTCCCGTTACTACATGTCGCGAGGCTGGTTGCTAATACGATTGGGAAACAACCAGGTGTAACAACGTTCTCTACATCAAGAAAGCCGACGAGGCGGAAACAGGCGGCGATACCAAGATGGAGGAGTGAACTTTGTCTTGAACGAATGAGACATAAGAGGAAAGGGCAGAGGCAGAGGGTTGTGATGTGTCGATATATACCCTGAGATGGAATTACATTTACCGATCGAACCGAGCCGAACCGCAACCAGCGCCCACCGACACGCGTCTAGTGATGAAGATGCGCTATAGAACCGAGGGGGGCAATAGCCATGGTTAACCGTTAGGGTGGTGGGGGTTGGGTGGTAGCATATGAGACGGATTGGTTCTTTCACGAAAAAGGCGAAGATGGATGGATCGGAATCAAGGTCTTTCCAGGGGAGGGCGCCAGTGTCCTCTGCGCTGGGTTCCTGAGAGGGCAGATACTGTCCGGCCATTTATTGGGCGTCATGCCAAAACATCATATTGGAAGAAATCAGCCGGCAAGGAAGCGAATCAAAAAAAATGGTCGAGGCCGGGCCCATCTACTGCGAGCAATCAAAAAGATCGATATAGGCAGGGTGTGTTAGACATACGGAGATGGCGTCTGGAATCCAGGGTTTACTGTTAAAAGAAAAGGACAAAAGGTCTGAACTTTAAGGTCGCAACGTTCACTTGCTGGCTGGATCACGTATCACGCGCGAACACAGACAGAGGACCATGCAGCTTCGCGGCTCCTCGACTGTGAATTTGCAGTCCAACTTCGACTTTTGAAACTTTTCCTTTCGCTAAAAAACAGACTTTTTGACTTTTCCTTCCCTTTCCTCTGCATCCCGACGTTTCATATACCCCCTGATACTTTTTTTGCCGCACATATACTCTCTAATATATCTGCTTCAGATATTCCTTCCTCTCTTGTAATCACTTCTAACCGAAAATGCAAGCAACCTTACGACTGCTATGCATCTCGGAAGCGCCGACCTTGATACGAGTCTTGGGACCGACCCAGGCGTACACCTCAACCATCCACTCGTACCAGACGCGAGTGTCGTCGGTCTGGCGCCACATGCTGACTTCTAGCTCGGTATCCTGGGGGAAATAGAGGGGTTGCTATTTGCGGTCAGTTAGCATCCATCGCAACCAATCACAGTTAGGGGAAAAAGAAGATACGAAACTCACCCTCAAAGGAAAGAAAATCGGAAACCAACTAATCATATCCTTGCTCTTCCTATCAATCTGATCCGGCAGAATAGAAATCTCCACCGGCGTCTTTCCCTCCTCCTGGTGCTTATACAGCACACTCTCAAAGTAACCCGCAAGACCATGAATCACGCCCCTGGTCGGGCAAACAAAAGTCAAGTGACAGTGCCGGGCGTTGTGCTCGTTGATGCCGCTCGAGCCGTACATGCTTCCGCTTCCGTGCGTCACATATTTGCGCGCGCGGCCGTTGGCAGCGGCGAAATCGTCGGCGCGAGACACTTCAACGGGGTGGATGAATTCCCACGCCTGCTGGAAGCGTCCGTGCTTGGGCACCTTTTGGGCGACGTAGGACAGCTGGAAGAGGCGGGTGACCCAGGGGATGTCGAAGGCGTTGGGGTCAGAGATGACGCGGTTTGAGAGGTCGGCGAAGATGCGCGGGTGGGCGATCGGGGAAAGGTGGGCGGTGTAAGAATAGGGGATGGAAATGCCGTGTGGGCGGGCGATGTGGCGCTGGATACCGTCGAGGCATTCAGGGGACAGCTCGTTGTCGCCGAAGGAACCGAGGAGTTCGGTCACCAAAATGTCGAGCTTGGTGATGGCGTTGTTGGGGTGTCCTGCGAGGCGCGGACCTTCCCACTCGCGCATGTCGGTCTTGATTACAGTGACGGAGTTGTTCCACTCGCGCTTGTTGCGGCGCAGGAGGTAGACGTAGGCGTTCTGGTTCTTTTCGAGAGCCCAGAGCTGGATGGGCGTGTTGGTAGAAGCGGCGGCGCGGAGGACACGGGCGACGAGAGGACCACGGCCAGCGCCGGCGACGGCGACGATTAGGTCCTTGCCGTCCGGAGTCTCGGGTGTGACGGAGGATACGGGGCGGTTGTATTTCTTCCACTCCAGCATAGCTTCGGCTACGGCCTTTTCGTACTGGTCGTACTTGACCGGGTCGCCCTCAAAGACTTCGTAGGTGGCGGACTCGAGGTTGTCGGAGAGAGGCTGGAGAGGGGACTGAAGCCAGTCTTGGAAGCTGACAAGCGAGGGGGTCTCCATGGCGGAGTAGGGAGGCTGGTGGCGCTCGAGGTACTTCATGTAGTCGACGAACTCATTATAGGGAGGAGCGTACGGCTTGCGGTTCTCCTTGACGGCCTTGGTGGCCTCGGACAAAGAAGGGTAGTCGACTTCCATCTTGCTGGGAGCCTCAGCGAGGGACTCCGCCGAGGGACCAACATTGATGAGAATCAACCAAGGGTGGTTCTTGAGGCGCATATAGCGGTTGATCAAGTCCTGGTGGTGGCGGGTGAGGGAAGGGTGGCCGGCCTTGTTCAACGAGAAAATCTTCTTGTCGAGAGTCAGGTAGTGCAGAGGTTCCGAGAACCAGCGCTCCTGAAGATCCTTCTCAGGCACCCGCTTGGGGATGCGCAGGGCAACGAACAGACGACCGCTGTACTTGCAGACGGTCCGGATGGTGTGCCAGCTGTCCCAGGTGCTGAAGAGATCGATCTCAGTGCCCTTGGCATCGGCCTTGACGACCTCCTTGCTACCCTCACCAGCACCACCAAGAAGATCAGAAAGCGTCTCGACTTCCTCCTCCAGACCAGGCTCGCGGTACATGGGCAGGTGGATTACGAGGTTAACGCGACCTCCCACCTCCTGAGCCTCCTGAATGGCACGAGCATACTTGGCAACAGCATTTCCGTCGTCCTGTCTGGGGCCGGGGATAATGATGGTCCTGGAGCCACAGAAGTTGGCGTAGGCGAGCTCGAGGTTCAACACTTGGCGGGAGATGTCTGAGATGATGGGATCCTCAGAGCACAGGTCAATCCATGGGCTGGCGTAGGCAATGAGAGAGCCAACATAGCTGCTGGGAAACAAGGAAGTGTCGTCGTCCGTCAAGGTAGGAACGGTAGGAAGTGGCAGCGAAGGGTTGGCCTTTTGGGCATCAGTAAGTCCCCGTTCGGTAACCCAGTGTTCCCGTTCTTGGATATGGCTCTTGTACAGAGCAATCACGCGCTGGTGAAAGTGCTCATTGGTGATGGGAGTGGTGACAAAGTTGAACTGGTCTCATGTGTTAATCTTTCTGTCCTCTGTTATAGGTGGAGATGTACATGTGAAGACTTACACCACTGTCCAAGATCTGGCCGTACTGGCTGTCAGTGGGCGACTCATGTCTTTGAGAATCATGCTGGCCAATGTAAAAAGGCGGCCTTTGCTCAAAAGACTCGGCATCGGGATTGAACCCGCGATTTGAAGACATTGTGATTGAGTGTCTTTCTTGTGAACCCGAGTGAGTGAAAGAAAGTGGACGAGATTGGATGTAAACAACCCCGCGATGTACAGATTGGGTTGGAGGTGGTACAGTACAGCTGCGGAGGGGTTCAGCTAGTCCCTGGGGCTGGACAGAGGTCAAGACTGTACTTTATAGAGGTACCTATATGTAGACCCATTCACAGGCAAGACCAAAAGTGAACGACCAAAGTCGCATGGAACTTTTTTTTCAAAGACGACCAGACACAGACTCCATGATAGTGGATATTTTCAGGGAAGAAGCGCCGGACAAAAAGTCGACTGAACTTTGCAACTTCACATGCCCAAAGTAAACAAAAGTAACCTGGGGTTGTAGGCCCATCTGGATGGGATAGAAACAAGGGAAGTCTGAGCCAAAAAACAGATTACAAACACTCGACGATTTCACCCAAACCCGATATCAGTTACAATGTTACAAACTTCAGCAGTGCTGCATCTGACATGAATGGCTGCTCCTGCCTGCATTTTCATTCTTCGGGCATCTTGTCGTGCTGCAAGTCCAGAACAGTGCAGAAAATTAGTGCCCATCAGGGTCCAATGCTACAGTGATGAAAGTGCCCGTCTTATCAGCTTATCAGCATTATCGGTCTCGGTTGCCAAGATGATTGCTCCACTAAATCTTATCGCTGGTTCTTTCCATTGGTTCAACTCCCTTGCTGCCAGGAACTGACCTGGTCCCGTCGCCCTGACAAACAAAAAAAAAGTTGTAGCCTTGCAGACTGGACTTTGCCTGCCACTGTCCACTCTTCACTGTTCATCACTGCTACTGGAGGTGCCGTAATCGACACTCCGCCTTCCATTTTCCCATATCGCCGCTTCTTTCTTCTCCTTCGGTCTTCTTGTTTTGTTTTGTACCCCCACACCAACATATAAAAGCCTGCTGCCCCTCGGTCGGTACATACAATGGCCAGCCACGACGACAAGGGCGTCAAGAGATCCAACATGGACGACAACGCCAACGACTCGAAGCGCATCAAGCGCGGCGAGAACGGCGGCGATGCTTCCGCCGAAAAGTACAACCCCTACCTCGCCCACCTCAACGAGGACGGTAACGGCAGCGGCAGCGGAAACAATGGCGACTTCGAATCCCCCCTCGACGCCTTCAAGAGACACGAGACTACTGCCCTCCAGGCCGCTCAGGCTGAGGACTCGGAGCTCAACCCATGGACCGGCCAGCCTCACTCGCAGAGATACTTCGACATCCTCAAAGTGAGGCGCGACCTCCCCGTCCACAAGCAACGCCAGGAGTTCCTCGACATGTACCACAGCACCCAGATCCTCGTCTTCGTCGGTGAGACAGGTTCCGGCAAGACCACCCAAATTCCCCAATACGTCCTCTACGACGAGCTCCCCCACACGACTGGCAAGCTCATCGCCTGTACCCAGCCCCGAAGAGTGGCGGCCATGTCGGTTGCCCAGCGTGTCGCGAACGAGTTGGATGTCGAACTGGGCCAGGAAGTCGGTTACAGCATTCGTTTCGAGAACAGGACGGGTCCCAAGACCATGCTCAAGTACATGACCGATGGTCAGCTTCTCCGCGAGTCCATGCACGACCACGACATGTCCCGCTACAGCTGCATCATTCTCGATGAAGCCCACGAACGTACCCTCGCGACCGATATTCTCATGGCCCTGCTTAAGCAGATCGCCGCCCGCCGCAAGGACCTCAAGATCATTGTCATGTCTGCCACCCTCGATGCCCAAAAGTTCCAGTCCTACTTCTACAACGCCCCATTGCTCGCCGTTCCCGGTCGTACCTTCCCCGTCGAGATCTTCTATACCCCCGAGCCCGAGCGTGATTACCTCGAGGCCGCCGTACGGACGGTGCTGCAGATTCACGCCACTGAGCCTGAAGGAGACATTTTGCTCTTCCTTACTGGTGAAGAGGAGATTGAGGACGCTTGCAGGAGAATCAGCTTGGAGGTGGACGACATGATTCGCGAGTCGGACGCTGGCCCCATGAAGGTCTACCCTCTTTACGGTACTCTTCCTCCTGCGCACCAGCAGCGCATTTTCGAAAAGGCCCCTGAGCCCCTACGCAAGGGTGGCAGGCCCGGTCGCAAGGTCATTGTCTCGACCAACATTGCCGAAACGTCTTTGACCATCGATGGTATCGTCTACGTCGTCGACCCCGGTTTCAGCAAGCAAAAGATCTACAACCCCCGCTCTCGTGTTGAGTCCCTGTTGGTTTCTCCTATTTCGAAGGCCTCTGCTCAGCAAAGAGCTGGTCGTGCCGGTCGTACAAGGCCCGGAAAATGCTTCCGTCTTTACACCGAGAAGGCTTTCAAGAAGGAGCTTATTGAGCAGACCTATCCTGAAATTCTCAGGTCCAACTTGGCCAACACTGTTTTGGAGTTGAAGAAGCTTGGTGTTGAGGATTTGGTACATTTCGATCTTATGGACCCTCCTGCGCCCGAGACCATGATGCGCGCCCTGGAGGAACTCAACTACTTGGCTTGCTTGGACGACGATGGTGAGCTTACGCGCCTCGGTGGTATGGCCTCCGAGTTCCCGCTCGACCCTGCGCTCGCCGTTATGCTTATCTCGTCGCCCGAGTTCTACTGCTCCAACGAGATCCTTTCTATCGTCTCCCTCCTTTCCGTTCCCTCGATATGGGTGCGCCCCAACAACGCCCGCAAGCGTGCCGACGAGATGAAGATGCAGTTCGCCCACCCCGACGGTGACCACCTAACGCTTCTCAACGCCTACCACGCCTACAAGGGCGCCGAGACCAACGGCGAGGATATGAAGCGCTGGTGCCACGAGCACTTCTTGTCTTACCGCCACTTGTCCAGTGCCGACAACGTCCGGGCCCAGCTCAAGCGTATTATGGAGACGCACGAGATTGACCTGGTCAGCACGCCATTCCAGGACAAGAACTACTACACCAACATCCGTCGCGCCCTCCTGGCCGGTTTCTTCATGCAGGTTGCCATGCGCGAGAGCAGCAACAGCAAGGTGTACAAGACGGTCAAGGACGACCAGCTCGTCATGATCCACCCCAGCACGTCGGTCACGAGCCCTTACGACTGGGTTGTCTACAACGAGTTCGTTCTTACGACCAAGCAGTACGTCAGGACGGTTACCAACATTCGTCCTGAGTGGCTTCTTGTATGTATTTCCGTCCTTCTTTTGGTTCATATGATTTATACTAACACATGAAACAGGAAATCGCCCCCGTCTACTACGACCTCGACACCTTCGAGAAGGGCGAGATAAAGTCGGCCTTGACTCGCATCACTGACAAGGTCAAGAGGAGGCAAGCCATCAAGGGCAGCGGCAGCGGGCGTTAGTGGCGTTTCAGAGACAGGAGAAGGAAAAGGAAGTCTGCTGCTGCAGTCGTCATTGATGGCATTGTTGGCTCAGAAGAGAGCAACAGCCAGAAGAAGAGTGAAGGTCACAAGAAGGAAGACAAGCCGACCCCCGCCCCAGTAATCGTACCGGCGATGAAAATCACCCGCTGCTGCGACCCTGTTTCATTGGCTAGGATCCCGAAGCAGGACGAGGCTCAAGAGAAAAGGGACGAAGAGGCGAAGAGAAAGAGAAGGCGCCGAGGTGGAAGAAGATACAGGAACAGGGGAGGAAGGCAGTTGAAGAAGGTAGAGAACGCAGTGGCGCAAGCGGCCCATGTGCTAGGGGAGCTGAAGGTGTAAAGGGTTCAATAATCCAGGGGGAAAGGAAAAATGGGAAGAGGAGTTTTGTTTTATTTGGCATTTGGCATATGGATCCCTGGCAAGAGTATTGATTGATTGAATCTTATATACCGCTTTTCATCACTCGACCATCCACGGATTATCATTTTCGTACTGGTGGCATCGACACTGGCTTTCGAATATGATGGTTTATGATCTATCTTATCCATTTTATGTATGCGCGCACCGAAGCTCTCATGGTTTTTTCTGTTAGTCACTTAGGAAAGTGGTTAGAACGTTTCGCGATGTTTGTCAACTCTCAATATCATTGATTGCCTCCTCTAGGGGTATGTATCCTCCCATCTCTGCATTCCTCTTCCTCCGCATGATATACCAAAACCCAAGAAATATCCAAAAGAGCAACGCTAAACCAGCCTTAACCATAGACCAAAAGACCAAATCCAAAAGAAAACATATCTAGCCAGGTATTCTACCCTCTAGTAATCAATCAAAGGCAACCTCTTGCCCACATCCCTCCTGCTCCTCCTCTGTCTGCTCTGCTGACTCCTATCATCACTGCTGCTATCATGAGTATGATGGTGGTGATGTTGACGACCCTGCTGACGAGCCTTGAGCGCTTGTTGGAGCATGCCGGCATCGAAGAAGCCATCTACCACAAGTTAGCCATTTATTCAAATCAACAGAAGAAGGTAACGCGGGCAGAAACTTACAACCACCAATCTCATCATCCTCACTCATCACCACGCTCTCCTCCATCGCACTGGAGACACTCCCTCCGCCAGTGCCCTTGATGTTGCCTACACTGCTTCCACCATTGTAGGTACTCGTGGGGCCGTTTTGACCCAATCCACTAGATTGCTGCGTCACCAGTCTACCTCTGCTCTTAATCCTGTTACCAATCTTCGGCCTAACCGGCTTATCGGTACCATTCTGGGTAGAAGAAGCAGCAGCATCAGCAGCAGCATCAATCTCCCTCGCCCTGGTCATGCCCTTCCCAGCACAAGCCGCATTTCCTCCATTGGCGGCGTTCGCAGCAGCGTTGTTACGGGCCGCAATCCTCAAAATGCGACGGATCTCGAGGAGGTAGGACTCCAGAGTATCGACGAAACGACGAGTCTGGCGATGACGAGAGGAGACGCAGATGGAGATGCACTCGTCTTTGATGATGTAGCCGATTCCGAACCCTTCTCCCGAAACAGGGCCGAAGCCGAAGTGACGCAGGGAGGGGTTGCCGCAGTTGGAGGTGGACAGGATGGTGGTGTTGAGCTTGTCCCAGCCGGCGTCGCCGAAGATGGCGGGGAGGGGAGGTGGGCCGCGTTGGGAAGGGGTGGTTAGGGAGTTGATGGAGTCGCCGCGATCGCGACCGGCACCGGTACCGTTGGTGGAGTCCATGGATTGGGAAAAGACGGAGTCGGTGGACTTGGAGGGGGAGCCGGAGTCCTCGAAGGAGTAGCCGTTCATGCTGCTGCCGGAAGAGGTGCTGGCGTTGTCGTCGTCTTGCATGCGTTGCCAGAGGCAGAGCATGGCGTAAAGATGGCGGTCGCAGCCCTGGGCCTTGGCGCAGTCGCGCGTCTTGTTGACGTGCGCCTGGCAGGCCTTGCGGAGGGCTTCGATCTTGGCGTCACCGGGGGCGTCGGCCCAGAAGGTTTGGACGAAGTTGACCGAGTCGTCGGAGACGGTGCGGATGGCTTCGGTGCGGCCGTGAAGGAACATCTTGGTCATGGCGGGCTCGTAGGTGCACTCGACGCGGCCATAGAGGCCGTAGTAGGCGGCTTGGAAGGCCATCTGCACGAAGGCGTCCGGGGAGAAGCCCATGGAGGTGATGAAGTTCTTTCCGTAGCCGTTGAAGTCGAGGCACTGGAACTCGTTCTGCTCGATGAGATCGGCGAGGCGGGTCTCGGCGAAGCGGACGGCTACGCTGAGCTCGGGGCCCATGTCCCACTCAAGCTTGTGAGGGGTGGTGCTCACGTCGCCGAAGCTCTCGGGGTCGCGCTTGGAAGGGTCGGGGCTGGTGGAGGCCCACATCGAGGGAGCCTTGCCGTTGATAGACCGGGCGAAACGGAGGATGGTGTCGGTGTAGACGTCACTGGCGAAGCGCAGCACGGTGTGACCGTCAACACCGGTGTGCTCAAAGTTGATACCGGCGCTGCCGTTCTTGCACACAATGATTTGGAGCTTGTCGTACCAGCGGTTGGTGCAGGTGCCGATCTGGACGCCCTTCTCAATCTCGCTGGTGCCGCAGAGCATGTTCTGGCAAAGAGCAGCAGAGGATGTTGGCTCGGTATAGTCCAGGCAGACAACGAAGAGGGCACTGTCGACGATACTGAGGCAGTCGGCATTGTTGGAGCCGGGATCCTTTGCCAGGACGTCCCGAAGTCCTGACCAGACCTTGCGGTTTTCCGTGCTCAAAACGCCGAGAGCGCTCTTGGCGGCTTCCTGGATTGGGATTTGCCGGGCATCGTCGACGATGGTCTGGAGGTTGATGGCGATATCCTTCTCGGTCATGATGGCGTCGGAGTTATCATCCAAAACGTCGAACCAGTAGAACTGGCCGTGGCACATAACGACAAGGTGCTTCGTCTTGTCATCTTGCTGAATCTGGCAACCGGAATCGGTAGGGACACGAGCGGTACCAAAGAGGCGAGAGTACTGGTACATGTCTAGGGGAGTGCCCCTGACAGTGTCTGGTGGAAGCTCTTCCCTGCGGACTGCCCTTACAAACTCCAAAGCCGAGGCAATGAGGGAGGCGGCACGAGTGACCTGGTTGTTGCGAGCCGGTGTCGGGTCATCTTCGAGCAAGAAGAAAGGGTTCAAGTTGAGAACAACGGGGTTATCGTAGTTGAGGTACGAGTCATACCCTGGAGATGTGTTAGCCAAATTTGGACCAATGACAGTTTATGCGCAGATTGACTTACAGAACTGCTCAATATAGCTCGTCTGTCCCTCAGCATACTTCTTCAACTTCTCGTGCAACTCTGGGCCGTCGGTCTGAAGAAATTCCTGAACCGCACGCCTTGTCTCGGCATGTTCCCTGTGCGTCTGAAGGGGTTTTAGAGAAGAAAGATATCTCTGGCAGGTGCTTTCGAGTTCTGGGATAGGAAGCTTGGGAAGCTTGTCCTGGTGAGCAAATGTGACGCCGCCCTTGGGCTTCTCTTCAGGAGTAGTCGTAGGAGTCATGTTGAACTGGCCAGACTTTGGTGATGGGCTGATGGCGGGCTTGAGTGTGATGTGGAGGTCGGGGACGGAGCGCGGTGTTGTCGAAGTTGTGATGACTGGTGTGACAAGGGTTTGGCTGATAGCGTCACCGAAAGCTCTCGGAGGAGTAAATGTGCGAACTTCAGTAAGAGTCATTGTGTTAGTTGAGTTTGTTGTGAAGGCAGCTCCAGGCTGTTTCTTTGTGTGTGTATGGTAGTTAGGCGTATAGAGGTGAGACTCGAGTGCTGATGTTCAAGCCACGCAAGGCTGTACGGTAGAAATAATGACAGTCTTGAAGACAATAAGGCGGCATGCCACTTGGAAGAAAGTTGGCGGTTCTGGTTTCTTTTTGAAAGAAAATGGGAGGATGTAAGAGACAGGGAAAGGGCTTTTGGAAATAGTCCGGTTCTCGGCCGGGCTTATGAAGGTATAACTATACGAAGAGGGAGTGGAATATCCGGGGAGGGGGGCCTATGGAGAGGAGGGTACCAATGTACACTGGTACAGTATCAAGGTGTATGTAAGCCGCATGGGCTTGGTGAGGGGAGCAAGGGGGAGCAGGCAGAGCGAAGAACAGCGCCAGATCCAGACCCACTATCGTAGGTAGCGGACAACCCGGGAAGTATTTTTGAGTGTGAGAGTCATGAACAGCGAACTGGAGAATGGAGCTCTGGGGAACAGAGTGGAACTACCGCCTGTCTTCTCTGCGCACAAAGCAGAAGCCCGAGATAGTAAATCGAGGTACCAAAAACATGACGCTGAAACCTCGTTCGCTGTGACGGCGCGAGGTGACAGCTGGAGCATGTGGTAGCTTCCTCGGTGGCCCTCCTCCTTCTCAGCCGTAGTGTGCGCGTGTGTAAGTGGAAATGCCCCGGGGTGTGAATACCGCAAAGAATGTAGCGGTAACTTGTGCTTAATCTTCAGGGGTTCTGTTTTGTTTTCTCCGCAAGTCCGAGCACCTCATATGGGATGCGTCCAACTGGTCCCAGATGCGTGGAACTGCCGTGGCCCGTAGGGTTCGCTGATAAATGCAAAGGAGGAAACGAACTCGAGCAGGTGATGTACAACGTACCGAGACAGTTGATAGCGGAGGTTTCAACCGATCTTTGATCTTCTTTCTGAAGGATTAGTTGTTGATGTGTTCGTCCCAGATCTCTCGAGAGTGATGAATGAGGATAAAATGTCGAAACAAGATGAAAACAGTAGGATGACTTTTTCAATCTCAAAGACTGCCTATCACTCTCTCGAGTGTCCAATATTCTTAAGAGAGTCCTCGAATAGTCACTGTACGTAGAGCCCTGTGTATGGTCACTGGTCAGCTGCCTTGGTCATGAACGCACGTGTTCCCCAGACTAGACTAAAAACCCATCAAGCCCTTCCCCGCGGGATCAAGCACATGTGCTGGAGACGAGATGGCCTGGATGGATGGGAGTTGTGGTTCTCACCCCCTTGGCGACAATGACGTTGTGGTTGTCGTCGATACCCTTGGCCTTGACCGGGGGATTGGGTATGGTTCGTAGAGGTACAGTATGTATGTATGGGGAGTAAAGATACCTTGGCTACGTACCTTTTTCCCTGTGTAAATTACTCGTTTTCGCTGGTAACTTTGGGGGCTTCAGGCGCGAGAAGGGGTTCTAGCGAGATGGATGGATGGGCGACCACCCCTTCTTTCTGACAGGACGGCTGTATATCGCGAGCGGCCCGAGAAGCGAGAGAGCGAGGAGATGTGCAGGCCCGGGCTTCTGTTGGTGCTGGCCAGTGACGGTATCACAGACACAGACCAAAAGTGGACGTTGGAAGGGGATCGTGGGGAATCTGGCTTCGGACAAGCGGAGGCAGGCAGTCAAAGGCGAAAGAGCCCTGACAGTGTCACTGTACGGGACGGAGACAGGATGAGACGAGTCGCGGCGAGTGGGTCCTATTGGCCCAAGAGGTTCCAGTTTGCGGGGTGACCATCTTGGATAAGCATGGGTCCGCTCCAGAAGAATCCAGGCCAAGCCTTTCTCCATTCTGGGGTTGACCTCCACTGGACTTTATCTTTTCCTTCCTTCTCTTCTCAGTTTCAGTTGGTGTTCCCTCTGGTTGTATAAAGAGGGAGATGTCTCTGGTTTCTTTTGAGATGTGTGGTGCAAAATGACTCTATGATACCTGCTGACGCCAACAGAATATGCATGTGCCTCACATGTTAGTCATGTTGGTGGTACATGGCGCAGAAGCTTAACAGGAGACTTTCAGATGGCTTCCATGCGATGCCGCATTCTTTTCAGACGAGAAAAAAGACATGTGAAAGCCACGTTCACGCACAGGGAGCCAAGCAGTCAAGCACATGGGGGGAGCCGCCGCATTCCAATGCAGTCAATTTGCCATTGCATATTCACACTCACATCCGGAAAACTAGAGCCAGTAGGCTTCAGTAGTGATAGGCATTGGAATATTCCCAGTGCGGGTTGGGTCAGCCCTGGCTTCGTTTTCAAAATCTACCACGACCCTCCTTCCTCCGGCTGACCGGATATTTGTGGAGATGGTGCCTGTAAAGCCACGAGTCGTTCAAGACTGGATGGACCCCGCGAAGAGAGAATAAAAAAAAAAAAAAAGATAAGGGCATGCATAGCTACGGGCGCACAACGACATTGTGTGAGCTGAACAGAAGATAAAATTGAGCAGGCAACGTTGTGAAACTCGAACAGAGAGCACTCGAGTTTCTAGATATTTCGAAGAGCCATAATACAACTTGCCCCCCTAGGCAAATGTTCTATCCAAGTCTGGGGACCTGGAGGGAAGACTTAAAAATCCGTGTCTCTCCCCGGATCAATGGAAAGAGGATATCATCGGAAATATTACCCCAGACTTGATCCATTTTAGGTCTTCAAACCATCAACGGACGTCTCATCCCAAAACGGACTTTCACCCCGCGCTTTCTCATCTGCCGAAGCAAATCAAACTCGTTCTTCAACATCGAATATGCATGCTTCTTCTTGGAACTTCCTCCATCGATCCGTCGTGTTCGTCCAGCAATGTTCCCAGTCCAGTTGTTACGCTGTAGAAAGAGTCCCGTTTGGGATGTAACAGAAGAAAGTGGCCAATCAAACAAGAGGGAGTCCAAGGTTTTTTGGTTTTTGCTGGCCCGGGCTTGCTGCCCTGAACGCCAAGCTTTTGTCAGTTGCATTTCCCCGGATCTGCGATAGCGTCACTTTTGCGACGCAAAAGACCACTTTAAAAGACTTGGCTTTTTGTTCGTTTCTCTTCGGTAGAACTTTTCGTTTTTCAAACTGGCGGCTGTGTCTGTTTTCGTGATGATGTCGTTTTGCGGAGACAGTCGTGAATCTCGAGTAGATAGATGCTCACACCGCTGGGCGGTATATCACCTATTTTCAGTCCACAATAGCTACCAACTCCTGTTTCACCGTCTCTATCCATCAAGCTCCTGGGAAAGAGAAGAGAACATGAAAGCAATGCCGACAGCTTTTGAACCGTCACATGACCATCTCCCTTTTCTCACTGCAGTTCCCACAGACAAGCTACATCTCATGCATGGGTGAACCTTCCACAATAGTCCATACACGAGCGTCATGCATTGAGTTGATAATTTCCTCTTATCATCTTCGCCGTCCACATTCCATCACACAGACACTCCCTCCTCGGAGAGACACTGCTCCAGCATCTGCTTTGAAATCAACATTCTTTCAAAGCACAACGAGAACAACACACCAATGCACGCACTAACCAACCAACCGAACGGTGTGCGCTCGAATGTCTCTGTGTTAGATCCCGAGATCGCGCGGTTCTCGGGCAGCGTGGAGAAAAAAAGTCTGGAGAAACTGGAGCCGTGTAATTTCTTACAATACATCTAGAAACTTACCAGCTCCACCCAATCTTTCGCAGTATCGGTAACGTTACGGACTCCATCTTTTTTTCTTGGCTGACGCGAATACCCTCACTCAACTCCTCAAGACACCGACAGTAGCGATTTCCCACGAGATCACCGGTATCCGCCCTCTCCACGAGTCCACCGTTCTTATCTCTGCGGCGTAGCGGTGGGAATGGGTAGTGGAGAACTGTCGCGACTGTCTCCCAGGGGAAGACCAGCTGTCAGAGGAGCCGGCGCTGAGTGTCACTGCGAGTTCGCGACTGCGACTGCGGAGGAGGAACAGAAGAGGACTCCATTCATGAGCCTCATTACCAATCTCTACGGGGGAAAGCCCATTCCTTCGTATGTAGTGGACTGAAAAAGGAAACCCGAACAAAACCCTATTTGGTGGACATAGTGTACGTTTCATGTGTTTGATGATCCCGTGACCGAGCCCGACTTTTCGTCTGTCGCCTTGACCGCACTTCGCGGACACGAGCACACAGAGTCGGTTGTCGGTCGTAGGTCCGTTTTCGGGTTCGTTGTTTTGTGTTTGGAATTGCTGGAGTCCTTCCGTTCAATTCTGGCCGTGTGAGACAAGAATAAGAGGCGAATGGACACTCCGTCATACGTGGGTAAATAGAAAGTAAGGAACGAGGACAAGGCGTGCTCCCTGATCAGTGTCATCGAGTGTTCCTGTCTAGTTGACGATTCGCACAAATCCTGTGAGAGATGAGGTGATCCAGCGATGAAGTGATGAGCTACCCACAACATGAAGATGAACAACAAGCAAACACCGAACGGAAAATGTGCTACCAAAAAAACCATTGTATTCCAACTGTCACTACCATCTGCCACCTGACGAGCAGCCGGTAGATGATATTCCCTTTTTCTTTTACTCGGCAAACTCGCCAGCTCAGATCACTCAGCGGTCAAGCTTTTGATGAGCTGACGGACCTGACGATTGACCCTCCGATCCCTCCCGGAGTCCCGAGTGCCGAACTCCATTCGTCATTCAACGCCAAAGGTAGCCCTACTGCTCCATATTAGTACGTAGTACTCGACGATCCGTGATCGCCAATGGCGAGACATAGACTGGAGCGACGAGAAAAGGGGTAAAGTAAACAAACCCACTCCTGCTCCCTTGCCGATAAAGTACATAGAACGCCACCTCCTGGGTCCTCATAATTCAACTTCAACGATTTCCAAAACCCAATGCGAGATACTAGATGCAGGACAAGGAATATGGTAAGGGATAGTGTAGGAATGAAAGTGAACGACACCCAGTCTCAAGCAGTAAAATCCCTCGGCTTAACCGGTTTCCCACCCAACCCATCATCCTCTGACATCTTCTTCGACGAACTACCACCGCCACCAGCCCTAGAAGAATAATACCCTCCATCACCACCCGTATAAACCCTATTCAGCCCAGCACCGGCACTACCAGTGTTGCTCGTAGCGTACGGGTTATTTCCAAACCCATTATGCATCTCCCAACTCCCCACCCTCTCATGTCTCACCCCGTTTCTGGCGAACGTCACGTCCGCATCTGGGGCACGGGGCTTATACCCGCTGCCCAGGTTGAGCATGCGAAACATGCGCTCTTGCTCTCTCCTTTTCTCGGAGCCGGCTCTATGGAAGCGTAACCCGAGAAGGGTGGCAGCCAAGAAACCGAGTCCGATGGCGGCAATGGCGGAGGCTGCGCCGATGGCGCCCGCGATGAAAGGGTTTGTTTTGTTGTCGGAAATAACTGGATCGTTTGAGTGGTGGCTTCCGCCTGAGTTGTTGTCGTTGTCGCCGGGGTTGTATTTGGTAACAAGACAGAAAGAGGCCGGGCTATCGCAGGTGTCGCACCAGTTTTCAGAAGAATTGAGAGCGATCTGACCCATGGAGTGCCTGAAGTCTTTTAGGGACATAACGGATTGCGAGTTGCCGTTGCCAAAGAGGGCGTATTCTGTGGGAAGAGAACCGGGTTTGCCGTTGTCGTAGAGGAATCGGACCCAGAGATCTTCTTCGTCGGAAGGGAAATCCGAATCGTCACTGCTGCCGCTGCCGCTGGCTTTGGAGAAGAGCTCGAAGATCATGGCTGCGCTGGGGTTGGGAACGTGGCTCTTGAATTGCTCCGCAGATGGCCCGTCTACTAATCCTGACAAGGAAAAGAATGCGAAGAAGGGCTCGATGGATGTGAAGGCCATGTTGAGCTTGTTGGTTTGGCCGCCCGCTTGGATGTTGTTGTCGAACCACTTCATGACTTTGCCGGCCATGGTGCGGCCTGCGACGGCGCGGATCTTGTCGCCTTCTTCTTTTCCGGAGACGGTCAAGTTTCCGTGCTTTTCACGCTGCTCTGAAGCTGCAAGGTTTTCTAGGTATGCGACGAAGGAGGAGTTCAGTTGACGTTGTGTGGCGTTATCGTGTGTGTAGAGATACTGGATGTGGTCGTAGAAACCGTAGGCGTGATGGTAGTCTGCCAGTTCAACTGGATACTGAATATTGTCGCCGTGGAAGAGCCGTTCCCATTCGGCCTTGTAGAAGACTAATGTTTGGTTGTAGGTCTTCTTCACTTGACTATTATCCTCAAAGCTGTCCAACGAGTGTAGGTACTGCGGGCAAAGCTGGTTTGCGTCAACCCTAGAGAACCAAAGTGTTAGCCCTTTTCCTCTTCACGATAGTAAATACGGGTAAACATACACAACAGACTCAGGATCATCCCCCGACGGACTCCTGATAACCGGATACTGATATCCCTCCAGGGGATAATCCAAAATATTGGTATCTGCCATCAGCGCAGCCGCGATACCATCCGTCCCATTAAACACCTTTGTCGAAGGCGGATATAGCCCCTGCATTAGTGCCAGGGCACTATGAAAGTTGTAACTTTCCGCAGCCGCCACAACATCGAGCTGGGTATTGTCGATGGCGTTCGTGCTAAGACCCACGAGCCTAGCGCCGATGAGCTTCGAGAAATCAAAACTGGCTGGTTCCAGGGGAGCCACGATGTAGCGGTTGCGAAGAACGCTCCCTCGGGCAAGCATTTGTTGAGCTCCATGGGGAGTCAAGGTAGGGGGGGAGCCGGGAACGCCGAGAGGAGTACGGTCGCCATGCATAACCCATGCGACTGAGGACCAGACGCGTTCCTCGGTCGAGTCGTCCTTGGGTATTGGAGATTTCTGTGGGAATGCGGTTCCGACCAGCATAGAGGCTGCCAGAGTCGTGGAGATGATGCCCTTCATGATAGCTGCGGTTGAGGTTCCTGCCCTCGAGTTCGCAGCTTTTTCAGGATTGAGTTGGGTAGACAAATAGTCGCGAGATAGGGGTTAGTAAATAAAGAAAACGAGAGGATAGGGTTATCGTGACCATAGGAAAAGCAAAGCACACTGCGCTGAGCTTCGAGTCGTGGAGGCGTAGGTGAAGCTCAGCACAAGAAGTGCACTGTTGATAGATATATGGAGGAGATGCAACAGTTATTTACGAGAAACGTGAAGCGGCTCGTCCATCCACAGTCTCTCGGGGTCACCAGGGCGACTTCCATCTTCACGGAGCGTTGCAGAGAAGTCAACGCAAAGCAGGAACTACGGAGTTGGTCAGCAAGGAGTGGGTTCAAAGCGTCACTGCGGCCGGGAGAGTTTCCCGTTATTCTCAACAACAGCTAGGAAAGACCTGTGAGCAAGGCAGACGGGGGAGGAGGATTTGAAAGGGAACAAGTGGTATTGTGTCATTGTATCTATAGTTTAGTCAACTGAAGTGAGCGTGAGAGTCAGTGACGCAGCGTAGTTGATCATGAGTCCAGTTCGAAAAACAGCCTTCTTCTCCGGATGGAAGTATAGGGTTCCCATGAAGCCTATATGCAGCTCTGGGAGGACACTTCCGGCAAGGGGTAGGTATTGAGCATCGCATGTGAAAATGACGACAGATATCCAACGTCGTAGCTTCAAAGGAATGCCTGATTCAAGCGATGATGCTGGGCGCTCGCTGTCTTGGTGAACTTTTGAGAGGGGTTGCTGGACTTGAGTTGTCGTTGGGAGTTTTTGGAGAGAGCTCGGGAGAGGAGGTCGAAAGTCAATTGCCAGCTGGCCGACAACCCAATCAGATGCTCGCTTAAGGCGCTTGCCAGCTGTCTTGGCACACCCTGACAGGTGGAGCTCACTCCGCTAAAGCAATGCATTGATGATCCCGTCCCGTGCTGTCACACAGCGATCATTTCAATTTGGGCCTTGACTTCAATCCGATGTCTTCTCTTGCCGATTGTGTGATGAAGCTATCACCAAGATCACTGTCGTGGACTAGGAGCTTTGCCGCAGCCGTTTACGAACATTACTGATCCTACCCGAGCGGTTGTTCTCCGTATGAAAAGACCCCAGTGCTCCTCACCTGGTAGTTCTCTCAAGATCCCATCCCTGTGGAAGTCTGGAAATCCAACGGTAATCACCGACAAGAGTGTGTGTTTACATCCACATTCTTGCTTCTTCTCCTTCTTTAATTTCCATAGGGCTCTAGCTGAGTGCTGAGCACAGCCTTACCCATATGTAATCTCAGCCATGTCAGCGCGCATATCTTACTGCCTACCCGTAAGCACGGCGCTTGACGTGAACATTTCTTCGTTCACAGCCACTGATATCCGCCAGAGCGCCAAAACCCGATCCCCGCCCCGATCACAGTCAGCCCCGGGAACGGGTGTTTTGCGGCAATGCAGGGGCACGATGGGCGATGGGGCACTCGTTTCCTAATCGGGTCTACGCCCTTTTCTCAGCTCTCTTCTGCGCTTCTCGAACTTCTTGTCAAATAATCGTTCTTCTCAAGCTTGTCGAGATGCTCACCTCGGTCTTTGCGACGTGCACAAAGATACCGTTTTCTCTGCGCGGACTCGTGTCTCATCATGAACTTGACTAACAGATCAGATCCAACCCCTCGAACACTCACCGCGACACCGAGGATCCGGTTGAACGCTGCATACGCAGGAGCCCGTAAACCCAAAAGAGAAGCTGACGGTGACCGACCGCTCTGGCGCTCCCAACATTCTCTCTGGGGCTAACCCATCCCCGAATCGGCATTCCCATTGGGTTGCTTGTCGCGTCTAAACCCAAACGAGCGAGGTTCATCTCCTCATTCATCCTCTTGGCTTGGCAACCAGTGATTCGGTGATGGGGGCACCCATGAACCATGAGAGCTTGATAGGTTACATTTCCCAGTAGGGCGCCTGCCTGTTGCGTGGGTTGATGGTGGTCGATGGGAGTGGGTGAAATGGGCGGCGGGTGCTGTGCCCCTGACGGTGTGCCAACCCGTCCAGCCCGCCCATATGCACTCCAGGTTGCATCTTTCACCAACAGTCCCATCTTGGATCCATGGGCTAGTTCAGGTTTTGTTCTTCCGGGTTCGGGTGTAGTCAAGGGAAGAACAGAGAACTTGGATTACGCAACCCCCAAACCTTCATTCCTCCTCTGCTCTCGACGTCCTTGCTGTTGTTTTCTCACCAAAAGGGTTCAGTTGCAAAGTGTTGTCGACCGAGCAAGTGACGCGAGGACAGTGACATACCTCTCTCAACCCACGCCCGTCGCCTCATACCCATACCTATAATGCTGCCGTCTTATCTCGATTAGGATTGAGATCTCAGCTGAACTGAGCTGCCCGCTTGAATGCGTAGTGCGGCACCACCATGACGAATCTTGGCTATTTAACAACGACCTTCACACCACCAGCCAGTTGTACCACCAACACACCCCAGATATATCAGGTATGGGAGGGGAGCAAATCTCAATATATCCACGGGCCTCTCTACACGACGGACTCGAATTGCTTTCCTGACGGTTACGATGCGAACCCGACCAACTACTACAACCCGGGATTCTGTCCCAAGGGCTACACATCAGCATCATGTTCGCGCTCTGGGTTGCCCGTGACGGAGACGGAGGCAAGGGGTGAGACTCGAACGGCAGTTGTGTGCTGCCCAAGCGGGTACGGTAAACCTTTTTTGAAAAGCAAGTATCAGTATACTAACACGGATATAGTTACCTCACCTTCACCTGCGCCGACAACACCGCACAGGCGCTAGCATGTACGACAACCTTTCCCAAGAGTGCCGAGGTCCAGATGGGCGTCACCATCGTGTCTGACGGAACCATGGGTGCCTACACGACGGTATCCGAGCGGCGAGGCGGCATCGGTGCCTATGGTGTCCAAATAGTCCTCGGAGCCATGCCCGATGGACGTATCCAACCATCAGAGCAAGATACCTCTGGCGCGACGGCAACACCTACCTCCTTACCAACACCAACAGGCACCACCGACCCATCAGCAACGACGACAAGCAGTGGTAGTGGCGGAGTAAGCACCGGCGCAGCCATCGGCATTGGAGTTGGATCTGCGGCCGCTGCGCTTATTGCTGCAGGTTCCGTTGGGCTCTTCTTCTTTACGCGCTGGCGACGGAAAAAGCGACTACGGCGTAGAGGAACCACGGGGACAATGGGGACTCGTAGCAGCAAAGGTGGTGGCGGTGGTGGTCCCGGCAGCAGAAATGGTCCACCTGTACCGCCTAAGGACATGCAACCGCACTACGAACTATCGGAGGAGGCAGGTTCGTATGTGGCGGCGTCGGATCGGGATCGTCGATTATCCTCGAGACACATGAGCATGCTCTCAGATGCTAGATCAGCAGGTACTTCTGTCGCCACGCCACCACCTGGACACCCCGTGGAGCCGGAGCGAGCGCATTTATCGCCGGTTTGGCAGAGTCCGAACCAAAGCCCAAGCCAGAGCCCAGGCCCGGGTCCTAGTCGAAGCGCAAGTCACGCGTACAGTTACAATCGTCCAGTCGAGCACCCGGGACACCAGTTCGCCGAATTAGAAGCTGTCGTACCCATGGAGGCGGCGAGTTCGGATATGCCGTCGTCGGCGGAACCGTCCTTGATGACCCCGAGTCGGTGGCAGAGCTTGCAGAGTCTGAAGAGCCGTACCGGTAGCCCGGCCCCGACAACGAACCTTCAAGACCTGCCAGAAGGAGGCACGATAAGCAGCACCATGACAGGGCCGGCAGGAATGGATTCGGTGACGAACAGTTGGGCTAGTCGAGGGCGGTATGGTGAGCGGGGGATGTCACCAACGCCGTGGATCTGATGCACTTGAGTCAGTTGTTGGCCCGATTGTGAGGCCCTGGTCTAAAGACAGGGGTAGGAATGCATGGTAGGGGGACTATATGCGGGCAAAATCATTGGGGTCGGCGAAGGCACATTCAGGACCACCACAGGGAAGACTGATGAGGGTACTTTCAACCTACGACGTCGTTGAGACATGACTTGGAAGGGTCGACAAGATACCCCAAAGACGCACGGGGGGCATGGACGCTGATGCAGAGCGGTAATGATTTTCTTATATGCTGCCATATGAGTCGAGCATACATAAGCGTTGTGCTAGTCGACTGGTATTCATCAGCTGCTATTCATGGATGAGCGATGTCGGTGGTGGGATTGATGAGAACGAACGGAGTAAGAAGAGGAGGAAGATGATGGAACGCATCGGTTGTCCTTTCTGCTGAGTCTAGGTCAGCATTAATGAAGGGCCCGGTGTGGCGCATGAACGACCGAGATGATCCAGGATGGGTCTACAAAATTCAAAGAGAATAGAGCGATATGAATCCTAGAGTTGAACTATGAGGTGTCATAGTGGAGCGGACTTCGGGCAGACGAAGATGACAGGGCGAAGAGAAGGTTTCGGGTCAAAGGACAACCAGAAAGTAAGAAGCGGCGATGGGGCATGAGTTGGAGCAAGCAGATATTATATCATTCCGTCCTTTCGGTGTTTTCTGTGCTTGGGTTTTGGAAGATGTTGGTTAAGTATGGACCAAAAGGAGTTGGGGCATTTCGTGAGTTTGCATGTACATACCTTACATAGTGTTTAGTAGCGTGGTGTTCACGGTCCTTTGGAGGAGGCCTGGCATCTGTTTGTCTGGATAATCCATCAACGTCTCAGAGTACTTGAAACACCGGCGACAATTGCTGTGTGGACAGTTAAAAGATGATGAATATGAATCAGCGTCGGAATGTGATAATGAGCACTGCAGGCAAGTTTGGATTGTCCAGGAGAAAGGAAACTCGAACATGACCGTCCTAAAAAGAAGAGCAGGTCACGCAGATTTGAACTGACTTTGCGTTACTGCGTCTGTCGTACCTGCTGCATGATGCAGGAGTTGCCCAACATCCCTGCTTCATTTGGGAAAAAAGATGAGGAAGGAATGTCCCTCCTAGCTGGAACTCTTTCCCTTCCCGAACGAAAATCATGTTAAGTTATTGTCTCCTCCGCATCGAACCGCTGACCAACTCTTCAAAGCCGGAAAGACCCGGCCACATGTTCATTTTCTCCGAGTGAAACACTCCAAGTGTGACTTGCGTTTCTGTATTGACATTCTGCAACTGGACGACTGCGCCACAACCTAAGTATCGGCAAGGCTGAAATATAAAGTTTCCCATCGCTAAAACAAAGAAGTACCCTTTTTACACACCCTCAAGCACCGAAGCTTACGCTCTGGACCTGTGATGGTTTCGTCTTTCTAGTCTGTGGGTCAAGGTACTAGTAGTGTCTTTGAAATTGGCGATATATGACTGCTCAGCTTGAATATGAGTCGTGTACGAAGACCTGCCCTTCTTTTTGTACCTACATTCAAGTGTAAGCAGTAGACTATTTCGAATATGCTTACCTCTCATAAAGTAAGTGCAGCATCTGGGAAACCTTGTTATGCCGGCCGTTTCTGACAGCATCCAAGCTCCACCATACGAAACAACGAGAGGCACTCTCGAAAGGAGAACTGACGTGGCTGTAAAATCTTCTGAAATTCCAAGCTCATCATACACACACGCATAAAGGGGGTTCATGCCCTTTCCCCTTCCTCACTCCGTCCTCCAGCCGGTCCTACAGAGGCCCAGTCCACTCCATTTTTTTTTTAGCAGATGACGTAACGTATCCGCCGTTTCACCATCGTCGTGTACGAAAACGCGCGAGCATCAGGAAGGCCGTAGGGTTCGGTCGGTTTGGAAGTTGTTCATGCTATAAGATTTGCTCTGCTCTTCTTAAGGAAACTCGGAAAATAAGTTGATTTACAGGGCATCGTTAAGGAGCTTGTTCATCTTGGCAAGCTTGGCGGAGACGGAAAGGTCGATGGTGCGGTCGCCAATCTCGACGACGAGGCCGCCGATGATCTCGGAGTTGACCTGTTCAGCATGGAATGGTAAGTATTTGTTCTGCCTGGTGCCCCAGGAGCAGTCGGGACATAGCTCCGGTTCGGTTTGATTTCGAGAATGGGGTAGGACGCACCTTGTTGGTGACCTTGAGCTTCTTGTCCTTGCCGACGTAGGAGGACTTGGCGACAGCGGACTCGAGGCGGTTGAGGGTCTTGTTGTCGAGGGGCTATATGGTGGTGGTTCAGCATTTCGTTAGCACATCCGTTTCCCAATCTCTTTGTAACTCGCCGTTCATCCAGCATCCCAATTCCACCACTCAGAGCTTCCATCCGGTCCAGAACCCAATCTCGTCCTTGTCGTTATGGTTGCGGTTTCTTCCAAAAGCTCCATTGCCATTCCATTCCCATCGTCCTCGTAGCTTCCCTCCTCTTTCCCATCCTGCTCCTTCCCAGCACCACCAAACAACGTGACGGAACAAAGCGAGCGTACCTGGGCGCTGGTGACGACCATCTCGACCTCGCCGCGGGCGGCGCTCATGAGCTCGCCGAACTTGGAGACGACACCGGGGAGGAGACCGAGGCGGTTGTTCTCGGCGAGGGTGGCAAGGAAGTTCTTGACGGTCTCGCCAGAAGCACCGGCGCTCTTCTGGAGCTCGGCAACAATGGCGCTCTTGTCGGCGGCGGAGAGGGTGGGAGTCTCGAGGATGCTGGCGAGCTTAGCATCCTTAGCGAGGAGGTTGCCGAGGCCGGTGATGCCCTTGGCGGTAGGCTCGAGGGCGTTGGTCTTGACGGCGGCAGTGTACTATACCACGTGTAAATGACGCAGGGAACCATGTTAGCTCTCTGATATCTTGTTCCACCCATCCTTTTCGATGATCGTTCGGTTCGGTTTGTATGGGAGAGCTTCAATTGACAAAGCCCCACGAGCTGGGGAGCTCGGGGACCCGTCCATTGGCGGCCGTGACGTCGGGATCCGGGGCGCGTGGTGGGCGTACCAGAGCAGTGGCATAGGTGCCGTCGAGACCGAAGAGAGCCACGGGAGGCTTGACCTTGCTGGAGGCGGCGGCGGCGGCGTAGCCACGGACCTGGGTGTTGATAACCCGCGCGGGGCGGAGAAGGGCCTGTCGCGACAGCATGATGGGCGTGTGGGATATGATACGGGTGGACGGGGGACCTCGATGTCGTGAAGTCAAGCTCCGGTTCAGTTTTGTCAAAGTAACGGGTGGGTTTGGAGCCGCTCGGCAAAATCGTGTCTGCCTCAGGCTGCAAATCCTGGAGCTGGGCGGCGGGCTGCAGTGCCCGCTGCGCCGTCGTTACCTCTGCCAAGACTTTCTAGCCCGCCAGCTGCCCAGTGCTTTCTCTCCGGAACTGCCCGGGCCAAGTGGGGAAAGCAACATGCCGATAACGTTATCGGTGCCATCCCGCATGCGCAGATACACGCCCAACTATTTTATGCATCCTTGACATGTAAGCTTCATGGGAAATTGGAATTTGGGGTTTTCTGATGCTGCATCATTATGGTATTAGAAAGCGTCTATCTCCAGAGAAAGCTCCAGGCCTCTCTCTTCCTCTCTACAACGAAAAATCAAAGAGATTCCGGTGCCCCATGCGCGCCGACCAAAAGCACCCGATGCTCCTCCCTCCCTGAAATTCCGTGGTACCTTTAATCCCTTGTCACTCCGTTAGTTGCCAGTCCACCGTACCAACAAAACGAATGCCTGTAATGGAAACACCTAATCCGCGCCCAACCTAAACGCCGACCTGCTTAGCCCTGTCAAAATAACCATGCGCCAATGCCAAAGCCATAAAAGATTACGTCGTTAGTCGCTGCGCAACATGCTGTCGACCAAGTCGCCGAGAGGTCCCCAGAAATCCTTGCCGGTTGCCAGGTTGTGCTCGTCGATGAACAAGACATATTGCTTGAAGCTGGTGTTGAGATGCGGCTCCAGGCCCAGTTCGCGAATGACCGGATAGTGGTGGCAGTAGATGTGAGCGTAAACGCGGTACATGCGCTTGAAGATCTGGCGCACAAGCGAAGGGAAGGACTTGGGGAATGGAACGCCGATTCTGCTCGGTAGGACGGCCTCGTTGTCGATGTTTCCCTGGACCCAGGTCATGAGCTGCTCAATGTAGGCAGGGGCGGGCATCTTGGTCGGTCGCTTGTAGTTCTCGGTATCCTGCCACAAGTACTCGAACCTGATTTGTCAGCATTGGGGTTTCTTGGTATAGAACTGTAATCGGAACGTACTCGTCGGTCGCCTTCATCTCCGGGCAAGTCTGGGGAGAGCAAAACTCGGTAATGGCGCCATAAAGAAGGTTGATTTGGTTGTAAAAGTCCACCACTGGCAAAGCAGGTTAGCGCATACGCCGAGCGAAGCATGGGTTGGCATGGTTGAAGCTCACTGTTGACAGCCAACCACTCGTTCTCATCTTCTCCCTCAGGCAGCTTCACCACCTTGCGCAAACTACCTCCGCCGAGTGTAGCTTCGGCATATTGTCGCAGCTGGTAGCTGGTCGCACCGCCCTTGCCGCTGGTGCGAGGTCGGAACTGGTTGCGCGTACGCTGATTTCTATCGCGAAACCATGTTAGCAGCTATTTCCCACCCCATATATGCCTTGTAGCTTCCGGAGAGGTCGAGAGCAGCATTCCGTTCGTGTGTCGTGTGTTGACCTCCTGGCACAGGGATGCGACGGCGAGCGAGAGCTCATCCTCGCTTCGTTTCCAAATTACGTCATCGGATCGCCAAGGTTGGGTCGGTGCTAGGCTGGAAAATGGCGGGAAAAGGGGGAGTGCTCAACGTACACGGTCGTGAGAAAGGAGCTCATGGCGACTAGCAAAATGGTTCGAGATGCTCGGAAAAGGATGTCGAGTGAACTGCGACAGGTGGTTGTACGAGTTAGCTGGAGGGGCAGGGCAGCTGATATGTCATTTGTTGGCGGGTGACATCTGAGTTGGCAACAAGAATGGTCCTTGTCGCATAGGTGAGGTGACCTTGGAATTGCGAGCAACGTACATACCGATACAAACAAATCCGTCAGATATCGAATGCTGAAGATCAAGACCAAATCGCGCTACTCCGACTTCTCAATCCGCGGTGTAGATGTTGGGTGTTTGTTGAGGGCATTGAAAGGGAGAGAAAGAGGCACGGCATGTTTTAATTGTTTGTGGTACCTTGAGGGATGCGCCCGACCTGACAACGCCGACAGTCAAGTTCGCGCTGGCAACAGCGAATCACAGGCGGGATCTTTGATGGCAAAGCAGCTGGGCAGGGGCAGCCGGGAAGCTCTTAGCGCCTGCCATGTCCCCGCATTAGGTTCGTTGGAAGTGGGGCACTCCAATTCCCGGCTCCACTGTTTTGAAGGGTCTCGCCTGTCGATTCCAACCTCGAAAGCGGCCGGCAACTTTTTGACATTTCATGAGGAACCGAATCATCAGTCATTTTCTGCGAAACGAGCTCCTCACATCAGCGTTCAGAGACTTACAACCCGAATCACGACCTGAGGTTATACGATCTTCGATGGTAGTCACTTATCACGACACTCACTCGCACGGCAATACCCCCATTCTCTGTCAACTGCCCGAGGCTCAGCTGTGTTTACTTTGATGAGACTGGCCGAAAGGACCCATCTGGCTATGGATTTCTCGATGAAACATCCACACAGCCTCCATCCAGTGGAGTATGGGAAGTTCCGAGCCACGAAATGGCAGTGCTCCCGATCTCGCTAGAGCAGAAACCACATGGCAAGTCGACGGGAACATCCACTTGAGAGATCTTGTTCAACTCCGAAGCTTCGTTGTACGGGACTATCCGTACAGTTGTCGGCGAACGATCCGTTGCTCAGACCTGAGAAAATGAGTTGCACCGACTGGTGGAAGGTTACGGTCTCCGGATATTCTTTCACTGAGCTTCTTCGTCTGAAACGTCAGCAACACCAATGCCCCCTTGCATTAAACGAACATGGAGGTAGTGAGGGCCGGGGATCAAAGGCTAACTGCCTTTGTATGTGACCATCTGCATCTTTTTTCGGGACAGAACATCCCCTTATTTTCCCCCAGACTTCCGGATGCACAGGATGATTATGGCTTCACCATGTTGACGTTCATGCTTTGGCCTATGGCAGTGGCTGGATGGATGAGGAGAAGTGTTCGCCAAGATGAAGTTATCTTCTTCAAGCAAGGAGGACACAGCAACTTCGCCTTCAGCGCCGATACCACCGGCTTTCAAACATTCAAGCCTTGGAAATATGGGCTGTGCCTTTCCCGATTACGATGGGGAAACGGTCACGGGAGGAGGCATGGAGAAGAAGACGTAGACACTCGACCTCTGGTCTGGCGTTGTAGAGTCTTCGTTTGCCTATAACAGCGTTCCAGTCTCTGTAGCCACGGCAGTTGACCCAGACTGATACCGTCCTGGTAGAAGTTGATTCCAAGCTGTTAAAGTCAGCCAGACTAGGTCTCTTTCTTGACTTTCCTTATTCCGGCCGGAACAAATTCGACGCTTCCTTTGTTGGCGTGTGGGACGCAACGGATATGCACACGACGGCCTTGCGCCAGACGACGTATCACCTCACTTTGGAATGGGAAGGACTGGTCCTGCGGAGGGAAGTCATCGGTATTTCTTGGGTATAAACAGCAAGACGAAGACGACATCAACAAGGTTGCGGCTCATAGCCACCTTTTCACCTGAGCCCCTCCCACCAAGCCCACCAAGCCCACCGACGCTACCACCTTAAGTTCCTAACCAAGATCAAAAACCCACACCTGGCGGTCAGAATGGGCCCACGGAAAGGAGAACCTGGCGCCGCTACACGTGGTGATTGGCACGTATGAGGTTTATAGGAGCATCGAGGGGTTGTGGGCAGACAGTAGGACGGACCAACGATCATCTGGCTATGGCGGGGAGTTATGGGCTGCTTCCTCCGCTGCTGAGTGGCCAGCCGCATTGAGATGTGGATGTGCTAAAAAAAGACGGCAGAGTATATTGAACGGTATTGGGCGCTGAAAGGGTTGTATGGGTGGGGTTTATCGATGTTGGCGATGAATGCGCCCAGGCTGGGAGATACAGAGCAGGCGGTTGAGTATCTGTTGCATCCAATTTTCCAGTTTGACAATGCTGGGTATCCGGTGGGCGAATCACGAGTACCCACGCATTATTTCCCGAATTCGGCTTGGTTGTTGTTGGCGGTGGCGATGGTGGCAGGTGGATGGGATGAAAGTGAGGGCAAGCACTTCCGGGAAGGATGGGAAGGGGTTGAGGCGGATGAGTTTGTGCCGGCTATGTGAGGAGTTCTGGAAAAGTGTCAATCGTAGATATCTTTTGCCTGTTATCCTACCGAAATATGACGGATCATGGTCATTCTTCCGAGATGCCAATTCGAGGTAATCCATCGAATTGATGTGTTGATAACGGTAAAATACACTTTGTGATCTCTTGTTCTCTTGGTGTAAGGCTGTTGCGATCTTCCATTCGTAAAGTCGCAGATTGGGCGGATAGCATTTCACAATATTCTGCTTCCAACCGCCCATTCCATTCCTTTTGACATCCCTTCTATCTCTCGACCTCGGGTATGATTTATAGCAAGTAAAGGGTTGTCGTCTTCTTCCGTTTCTTCGTTTCGAATTGGTAAAGCGTATCGATGTCGTGATTATATCGTTTATAGAAGGGCTTCGCCAACGTTCTCCCCTTCGAAGCCAATCGTGGAAAGCTTCTTGACCTTGCGCTTCTCTTTGGCCTTCTCCTCGGCCTTCTTCTGCTTGGCCAGCGTCTGCACCAATTCGAGGTCGGCAAGGTCGTAGCCCGGAGGCGGGTCGTCGTCGCGATCCAAGTCAATCTCGCCCATCAGGAGTACGTTCTCGCCACGAACAACAAAGATGCCCCGGTCAACATCGGCGTAGAGCCCCCTGGTCTGGGCGGGTGACTGAGTGCCTGGAGGCACGAATATCCTCTCCTTTGTTTGTTGTAGTACTAGGTTGGCTAGTATAGTGGGAAGTGGTTTCGCGTTAACACAGTCAACCTCCTCATTGCTCGTGCTCAATCGTGCGTTGTTTAGGTGGTCATGTGTTGTGTATGAGAGGTGGTAGGTTCATGGAGGCATACCAAACTGATCCCAACTGCGGAGGATGCCCGTGAGCTTGCGTCCGTCGCGCAATGCTACCATTAGCTTCTCTGTTGGTACCCGCCGCTCGTGTCAGCCTAATTCTGCCTGTCCAACAACAAGTCCAAGTTGTTCAGTCTTACTATCGGTGAGGTCGAGGAGTTGGGCAGCTGTGGTGAACATTTGCGCGGGCAACTGCTGGGGCTGAGGAGGACGGCCGCCTCCAAGGAGTCCCGGCGGGGGCATGCCCGGCCCAGGCTGCCCGGGGCCCTGAGGGAAGGGCGGTGGAGGTTGATCGTTTATCGAGAGGTGTTCCATTGTTGTGTATATGCTGATGGTCTATGTTTCCAAGTCCATCGGTGAAATTGGGAGAGTGTCTTCAAGGTTGTTGAAAGGGAAGCGGGATGCCATGATGCGACGGGACAAGCTGCCCGCCCTGACGTTGCCTGCCCGCACACCACAGCTGCCGCCCTGGTCCTGCTCCGCTGTTTGTGCAGTTCACCCCACTTTCCACGGTGAGCGGCAAGAGCGGGTCCCTTGAGGGACAGCCCGAGCCGCACAGACCTTATCGCTTTCAGTTTCCCGGCTCTATTCTGCGATAAGCTTTTATGGTCAGACTCCCGGCAGGCAGTTCCCGTGTAAGTCGGATGAAAGCCAGCCACACAGTTGAAAAGTCATTGAGCCACAATGACCAGCTCGAGCCTCACGGCTCTCACTCCCGCTTCCCGCTGGCCGCTGTAGAATTCCTGGACAGCGCCTGTGCGGTGGAGCTTGGTCGCTGTAAACACTGACCAGGGCAACCTGTGAGGCCGGTGGCCGGACTTGAACCATCTGGCTATTGCCTGCAGTGCACTGCACTCTGCAATGCCGCTGCCGCATTATCCTTCCATTTCGGCTCATCCTGCTGTCAACCCCAATTCATCCTACATTTCTCCATCTGCACCTTCTGCAAGAAATCCAATTTTTCCACGACTGTCGACAAATTATTTACGAGAAAACCATACGAGGACTATGTCCAGATCCTCTTCAACCGGCAGAAGCACTTCTTTTTTCCCCGCCCTCGCGCTGTAACCGTTCTGCGCGCCCGTCCATCGGCGGACGAGGTCAACTTTCATCCCGTCGTCTAATCGGCTTTTGACTTCAGTTTCTCTTACACAAGTCTTTCCAGCCTCAAATCTCTGCACCAGGGCACCACCCATTGTTCCGCCAGCCCTCCTCACCGTATCTTAACCTGCCTCGACCTGATCCGTATATAATCAACCTCGAACAACCCGCGAAACACAGTTACGAACGGCTCTTCGCCATGGCTTCTACCGACGTTACCATGGCCGACGCGCCTCCCGGACGGCCTGATCGCCGCTCCAATGCTTCCCCTCCACCCGGGCAGTCACAGTCACAATCCAAGAGAGACAAGCGACGCCAGATGCTCGCTGAACGTATTGCAACCCTTTCCGACAAATGGAGCAAGGACAGAGACCAGATGTTCCGCGAACAATTACAAAAGATTCAGATTGACACCAGCCTGGTCATGCGAGTTGACCCCTATGTCGACCGACCTCTGGATAACTTCGAAGAGGATCAAAGACGATTCAACCAGCTGAATGGCCCTGACTCGGATGGGGTCCCGCGATCCCTTCTTGACATGGCTGGCCCCAAGTTTGCCCAGTGGATGGAGAAAGTACAGGATCTCGCAGAGCAACGCGATTATGCTCTCACCAAGTTCAAAGTACGTTGGCTTGGCCTCTCAAAACCTATTTCTCCAATAATCCGGTGTCATTGCTAACTCTCGGTGCCACAGTTTGACTACGAGAAAAAGATCGCCGAATACCTCAACACGCATGCCTATAAGACGGAGCTTGCGAACAGAGAACACAAGGCCCTCGCCTCGACCCTCCGCGACCGATTGATCAATATTATTACTTCGAAGAAATACAGACTGAACAAGGAAAAGGAGGCCCTGGAGATTGCCGATGCGTCCGCACTCCTGTTGCACCCCAATCAATTCAGCATCACCAACCCAGCCAGCCCCGGAGGCACACATGGCAAGCGGGCCACCCGCCTGCGGAGAGAAATGGAGGAGATGACGGGCATGGACGGCAAGAAGAGAAAACGCAACATGAACGACGACGACGGTTCTCCAGCGCCACAACGGCGCGCCCTCGATCCCAACAGCACGACACCCCTCTGGCAGACAGACCGTCTGGTGCAGCGCAAGACCACAGGCCCGATCTACAGTATCGATAAGTTGTTTACAGATAAGGAACTGTCAATGACGTACAACCAATCGGCTTTGGCGGCGCACAAGTACATCCTGACCCATAAGCCACGGTTCGATGACTATGGCCGCCCGATCTCGTCCCCTGAGGGCAGTGTCTCCGGCAGCGGCGATCATGATGATCCTGACTCGGAGGCTCCCTCGGCGCCAGCGATGGAGAGGAATGTATCGCACGCTACTCGTAGCAACAAGAGCGGGGCCAATAATCCCAACTTCGACGACAAGCTCATGGGCTTGGAGATGCTCGCTAACTTCGACTTCCCCGGCAACCTCGAGCGTCTGACTAGTAGTCAGGACCCTAAGCAGCCTCCTGCGTTCCCGTCACAGTACGTCAAGGGCCATGCTAAGCAGTCTGAGTTTAATACACCGGCAGCGCTGGCCAGCGACGACGTGGCCGGGGACATGATGGTTATGCATGCTTTGAAGCAATACGACCAGCTCAACGGCATGGGCGCCAATTTGCAGACCGAGCACGGAAGCATGAAGCTTCTCCAATCTGTGTCGCTCCCGATCAAGGACCGCAGATTTGTATCCTTCGTCCAGGGCGAGCGGCCATCAGAGAACGAACTCAGACAACGCCTTGGTCTCCCTCCGATCAAGGAGCCCGTCGAGCCAGAGAGGTCCGAGGCAACCAACGGTCTCGGTACCGGCACCCCTGCAAAGGGCGGCCGCTCAGGTACTCCTTCGCACCATCAGTCTCCTGCTAAGGGGCTTGGGGGTGTCTCTATGAGCAGGCAGTCTAGCGCCAACGGTGGCGTGGCTATGAGCCGCACCAGCAGTAGGAAGGGACGCGGTGGCCGCGGCGGTTAGAGACGCAGTTCCAGGTTGTCCCAGATAGCGTCAGGGGACTCAATCTGATAAGGGTTGAGAGCATTGCTGGCGACATATGGTTCGCATAGCAGAGGAGAGTGCATAGGGTGGGCTGCCACTTGTGTTGCTTAAATATAGCTCTGGAGCTTTTACCCCTTTACGATGCATGTTGGATAGGCAAACATGCAGGAAGAAAAGTTAGGTACGGAGGGGCGTTGGTTCAGAAAACCGGATCGAGGTTGCGCATTCATTGAAGGGGTTACGGAGTTCAAGGACATTTTATTCGACTTTTTATAGGTGGTACTCGAGCATTCATTGTTTCCATACCTGCTGTTTTAGCATTAGGTATTATATATAAACTCTTGTCGTCTTGTTATCCTCCTGGAGGACCGTGTGCTGTTTTTACACAGTATGTGCTTGGGAGCCCAGCCTGCTTCACTTTGGTTCAATCTTATTGTCCTCCAACTTGTCAACGTCGACAATCGTGGAACGGGTTCCAGAAGAGTTTCTTCAATTGAGCTACCAGAACGACACTGACGGCCATTCTTACTGCTAGGCATCATCGACAAATACTATAGTGAGGATAGAGCAAAAACTCAAAAAGGATTGCGCAGAATTAACTTCCAACATCTGTGTGCATACAAAATCTCAATATTATCCCGGAGTAACATGTAAAACAAATATCCACACATTTCGCTCCAAATAGAACTGCAAACACGCAGCCAAACACGCCCACCACATGACAGACACTCCTCACTGTCCAAAAGAAACTTCAAGGCCCAAAAACCAAAGCCCTAACCTCAATACTCTCCCTCCCCTCCGCATCCTTTCTCTGTCTCGGATCCTCAAAAGCCGTATGCGGCACCCTGCCCCCTTTTACTTCCTCTTTACTATCATTCCAACTATCAAAACACTCCAACAAAACCCTCTCATCCCCCGTCATCCCGCTCAAATAATACCATTTCTGTTGTTCCTCATACAAAACCCCCGCCGTCTGGCCCACATAGCCATCAGGATACCGATGTTCAACCGGCACGATTCTCTTGTCGTCGACAGTTTGCGAAGAGGCGAATGCCAAGGGAAAGGATTCTACGGGGCCCTTGTTAAGAGGACGCCAGACGTTGACGATTCTGTACCGGCCTTTGAGTAAAGCTTCGGCTTCTTCGGGGGAAGAGGCGTGCCGGCGGACGCGTTGTGCTGCTGAGGAGGCGGTTTGGTCGATGTGCACGCGCTGAACGGGGCCGCGGGGGGCAGATGGGGAGGTGCGCCGGATTGTGTGGTCGAATATTATCACTTTGTTGGAACCGGGGATGTGATCCAACAAAAGGCGGGTAACTTCGGGGTAGTAGAGTTGTTTGATGGAGGTGTCGGAGGTGAAATTGGATCCTCCTGAAGAAGATGACTCTTCGGCGGAGGGGGGAAGACCTTGGAGAATTTGGAAGGCGTCGTTATCGAGTGTGAAGGAGGAGGCAGGGCGGGAAGAAGAGGTGCGGATGTCGTGGATTGTGACGGGGATGGTCTGGTAGGAGAAGTTACGCTCTGGAACACCCGCCGGAGGGTCGATGTTGTTGAAGGGGATGGAGCCGTCGGTGGGCGGGATGTAGAAGTGCAAGGGAGCGAGGACATCGCCGCGGGGGACGCGGTCTTCTGAGGTGGTGAGGGTTGAGGAAGTGGTGGTGGTTGTTGTTGTGGTGGTAGACATCTTGATGGTTGAGGTTGAGTTTATTGTTTGGGTAGTGGGAGATGTTCTGAGGGTAGAAGATACCGATGGTGGGAATCTTTCACACGACGATGATGGGTGGTGATGCTTGTTGGTTTATATGTCCGTGGTCGACGACAAGTTCCCCAGTATCTCCTTTCACAAACACAGAAGTAAAACGTCGAAGAAGACATTCACGATCAGGGTCATTAGTAACAATGTGAGGATTTCAAATCATGGTGGATTCTGGTTATTTAGCAAGATACTGTGTAGCAAACCATCCTGGTGTCTAGATATTTTTCCGTCGTGATGTTTGCTGCGACTTACACGTACACTACATGCGCGCTTCAACGCTGGGTAGGGGTCAGGACGAGCACGTATGTGAAGCCATTCGCTAGCACGAGCACGTCATGCTCAAAGGGCGTGGCCTATGCCGTAATGGGACACTGGATTAGACATCGACAGGCCCGCACATGTAGTGTTACTGCACAGTTGATTGTGTCGTCGTTGGAATTAGTAATCCGGGTTGAGACGGTGTAAGTGATGGAGGGAGTTATCTTTTTCCAGCGAGTCCTTGTACCAGCCACCTGTTGTCAACCATGAACTCTTGTGATTGTCAGCATCGTGCCAAGACACGGAGGCATGGTGTATCAATTCCACGTTGTACTTGTCCCGATGTTGGAGCTTCTTCAGTCTGATGTTCATGTTGATGGTTGAAGTATCTCACACATTATGCCGAGGCGATGACGTCTGTGCGAGAGGGGTCTGTGCCTGACTAAGCAATCCCAGCTCAGAAAATGTGGGTCTTCTCAGCCTGCCCTTGCCTGCCAGCTGAAGACCGCGGTTTTGCTGCACCGCGGGGACACTTTGCGGTCGCGTTCTCATTGGCCAGCAATTACAGCTGCAAGCTTGGCGACGGATCCCAAACTTGTCAATCAATCATGGGTCCTCTGGTCGCCTCAACAACGACGGGGAAATCCAAAGTAAACAATCGACAGCATTCAGATCCGCATCACCCATTTTGGATAGGAGGTTTATGCGCATGCGCTATCCTCTGCTGCATTCTTTTGTGAACATTACATATTGCTTGACCATTGTACACTCCTTTAGCTGCGCCATATCCACCACCTAAACACCGGGCCTCATGCGCCCACAACCAGGGCTGCCATGGACGAGGACGAAGACGCGTCCATGATGTCGGTCGACGACATTTCGTCGTCCACGGATCCACTTCTCGATACGGCCGCCACGCCAGCCTCCCGCTCCGTGACACCAGCGATCCCAGCTCGTCAACCCGCATCGGCGCGTCGCGGTCGTCCCAGAAACCAGCACCAGCCAACTCCACGAACGCAACGAGTCCAAGCCCTCCGAGAAAGTACGCCGAGAAAGCGCATGTTCGAGTTGGATGTTGGAGACGGGCGATCACCCCAGCGCTTGCTGGTCACTGTCGAAGCCGAATCATCGAGGGTTACATCACGAAGCAGTGTTAGTCGCCGTCTGTTTCAGCACTCGACGCCAACGGCTCGCAGCATTCGCGAAAGAGAACGGACAACATCGGTTACGGTTCCCTTGCGCGGCGCGGAGGATGACGGAGACGACGAGATTACTCGACTTGGCGAATTCGTTACACCAGCGAGGCCGCGCGGAAGGCCACCACGAACAGCTACCCCGGGCACAGCTTTGCGCTCAGAGACGCCAAAGACGACAACTCGCCCGATGCGACCAGCGACCCCCGGATTTCGATTGCGCGAAGCACGATCCTCGTCAAAGGATGTCTTGGACTCGGACGTCACAATCGATTTTAGCAAGCTCGGGTTCACACCAGGGACGAAGAGGCGGATCAGCTTGACACCAGGGCCTAGCAGTCGTGCGCCGAAGCGGAGGAAGGGTGTTTCGGGCACTTCGCCAATGAGACAGCCTAGTCTGCTGGGTCCAGGTTCTGCGCGAAGGAAACGAGGTCGGCCGAGGAAGGATTCGATTTCGCACGACGAGTTTTCCGCTCTTATCGAACGAGATCTTACAGCGCTGAAGGAAGACGTTTCTGATAATGAGGCTGGGCCCCAAGCCGAATCCAGTCGCGACCAAGAAAACCGATATCGGAACCAAGAGCGAAATCAAGACCAAGAACACACCCGGCGCGAGCGCACTTATCAACAAGCACAATCAAATGTATTCTTAGGAGAGAGAGGCATTGGAGCTGTCTCGAGTGATGCCCCTAGGCCGGACGAGTCAGAAGGCGACATATGGCTGGACAACTCGTTCAACCCACCTCAAGACACACCGGCTGCTCAACGATGGAGTAGGGCACCTAAAGCGCAATTCTCGAGGGCAGAGCAGCTGCGACCGGAACCCGCTCGTCGAGAAACACCTCAGCTGGAATCGGAACTTTCACATGGAGACGAATACGTTGAATATGCAGATTTTGGCGGCGGCGAATCGCATAGCGACCTCGAATCGGAGCAAGACGATGACAATGCGACACCGAGGGATACACCTGCGGGCCAGCCAACAGAAACCAGGTTACCAGGCGAGGAGTTCACTATGATCGATCCATATTCGCTATTATCTATGCAGCAGAATTCGAGCTATGTCGGGGAGCAAGAGCACGAAGGAGCGCAAAACGAGGAGAATCGTGACGGCGACACGACCAGCTTTTATATTAGCAAGACGATAAGATCGTTGCGTATAAGCCAGCAGGAACAGGAGTCGCACGAGCGATTAAGCCATAATAGGACAGTGGACTATTCTATCAATCCCAATGCGACTACTACGCCAAGGGCGCCACCTCCCGGTTACGATCCGCTATATCGGTATTCGACGGGTGATAACAACATGCGAGAGACCGAGGTGGTGGAGGGAATTGAAGAGGAGGAGGCGCACGAGGGTGAAGAGGCTATGGAACAGCGCTATAGCAAAGTTTTGGGTCGACAAAAATCTTCAGAACGGGAGCGAGAGGAAGAGCAACAACGGGCTTTTAATCTGAATCGTATATCAGAGTCGGAACAAGCGCTAGAATCTGAATCTGGCGCCAGGTCAAGATCGGAGCCCGAACCAAGGCCTGAACGCGAAGAGCAGTCAGAACCACAACATGAGCCTGAGCCCGAACCACAAGAGGAGCCCGAAGAATCCGACCTATGGTTTCGACCAGAACCACGAAAACGACAAAGACGAGAGCCGCAGAGGGAACAGCAGCCTGAGCCAGAACCAGAACGTGAGGTCGAGCCCGTACCGGAATCGAACACTTGGGATCGAAGAGAGCATCGGGCAGAGAGGGAATCGGACCATTTTTATGAGCAGGAAGCAAATCGAACACGTCGATCTGGCGTTGAACGGGAACCAGGCTTTGAACCAATATCTGGGGGTACGCCAGATTTCGAACCCTTGCCTGAACGACGGTCCGAATCGCCAGAGGAGCCTGAACATGAGCCAGGGTCTGAACCTCTCTATGAAGAGGAACAGGAGCAGGAACATGAGCAGGACCAGGAGTTTGAGGATATTCTGGAGTCTGAGCAGCAGCAGGAAACTGAAGCGGAACCACGGCAAGAACAAGCACATCAAGCTAAGACAAGGTCGGCCAACTCTTCACACAAAGAAGATGCTCGGCCGCATGAAGGGCAACGAAACAATAATGTCCGTGGCGACGGTGAAGTGGAATCGTCAGCCCGCTCTATGAACTACGACCAGTTCGAAAGACAGGAATCAAGCGTCCTATATCACGGCCACCTACGAAGAGGATCGCGAGGCAATCTGCCACCTGAACCATCAAGTCCGTTATTTAGAAAATCTCAGACAGATGTTCAGCAACAGACCACAAAGACAACCATCAAGCCCTCTGTTGAGCGGGCTTCATCTGTAAATAATTCCCACCCCTCATATGCGTTGAATAGAATTCTGACACTTGACAAGTCTCCATCTCCTGTCCCTCCAGAACCCCGCGACTACGACTTCCAGTACGATTTCGGTACCCATGCCAATGTAGAGACCGACGACGCCGAAGCCGAACTCAACAATGATGAGCCAAGACAGCCCACCGAGTCTCTTGAGCCTGTCCAAGATGAAGAGATGCCCTCCTCTCCTCCAACCGGACACAGCCAGAAGCAGCGTACTGAACAACCCTTGCGCCGAGTACGATCGAACTCAAACGAAACCCCGGCCGACAGACTGACATCCCTTGCTTCGCCAAATCTTCCGGCACTTAATCCTCAGCATCTGATGCCCCCGCCCGACTCACAGAAGCGGCCGGGCCTGTCTCCGATCATCAGAGCTGGTGAGGCACTTAGGCAGGTAACCTCGGATCCTCCGTCGCCTCCACCCAGGGGAAGCTTCTTGCGGAGTCCCTTCCGAGGGATGCCCGGGTTCCAAGACGGCCATTCGCCGTCGCCGTCTGGCTCTAGACCCTCTCATTCCCAATCCCAATCCCAGCCTCAACCCCAACCTCAGCCGTTACCTCAAGCTCAATTCGAAACAACTCCTCAACCTCATCCAGAAAGATCTGGATTTGGCTTGTTCAACTCGATTAAGAATCTAGTTGCCCAGGGAGCGCAAGTCCTCTCGCCGCGTAACGCCTCCAGGCAGACTTCTGTTAACAATGTCGAGGAAAGCTCAAAACAAGCATCAGCCATCCCTGAGACCGCCCACACCGTTGACGTTACCATGGAGGACCCCTTCGGCCCAGATCCGCCTGGATCTTTTAGAGAAAGCTTCGGGCGTAACTCGCTCTTTGGGAACATGATGGGCAAGCATGCTTCTGGCAGTCAAGACGCCAGTGGTACTGCTAGTGCTAGTGCCAGCTTTGAAAACCGAGATCAGGCTAGTGTTAGTACGAGCTTTGAGAGGCAGAGTCGTGCGAGTAGTGGTTCTGACAGGCAAGCTTATGGTCAGAACAACTTTGGCAGGCAAGCTGAGGATTACGCTGGCTTTGGACGAGGAACTCAGGCTGATGCCGGCTTTGGTAACCAACGTCCAGTCTTCGGAGAACCGCATCCTCAAGTCGTCCATGGGTTTGGAACCCAACGCCCAATCTTCGGAGAGCCTCAACCTCAAGTCAGCACCGGCTTTGGGTTTGAAAGACCGGTGCAAGCGGACACCAGCTTTGGCCAACAAGACAATGCTGGTACCAGCTTCCACAGAACTGAAGCTCAAGCTAGCAGCAGTCACGCCATCAAGCAACCCTCAGTGACTACCCGCTTCAACACGCAACCACAAGTAAATTCCAGCTTCGGACATGTCGAGGCTGAGGATAGTACCATGCATGATAGCCAACATCAAACCGAGACCAGCTTCGCCAGCCAACACCAAGCTAGCACCAATTCTGCTTTCACCCGACAACCTCAACCTCGAGCCAATACCACTTTCGGCAGCACACGCCAGACCGCTCCCTTCTCCGAGCGCGAACGCCAGCAACATGAGCAAGAGCAAGAGCAAGAAGCCATGGACTGGCAAACAGAAGAGAAATTCAGCCACAACGTAACCCGTGACCGGTCCGCCTCTGTCAGTCTTGGTTTCCATGACAGCAGCCACAACCACAGCCGCAGTCAACATGACAAATCTGGCTTGCAACGTAGCACTACTTCTGCCCGGGAAGAAAGCTCTTCCAATCGGAGATCAGCCTCAGCCAGTCACCAGGAACCCGAACCCGAACCCGCGCCTGCAGCTCGTGGTTATGGTCATGGCTATAGAGAAGTCATCGAGACCGAAACCGTCACTGAGGAGCGAGAGGAAGAGCGGGTATGGGGTGACTACGCCGGGCCTGGTGCTAAGAACAGGTCCAGCTTCAGGGAAAGCAGTAATCATTCTTCTTCTAGAGGACATGGTGCTCGGCCTGAAAAGTCCTCTACCTCCAACCTCAGAAGATCAGTAGCTGAACAAACTGAAGAGCGGGAACGCCAGTCCGGATCTCAACCCGCCGAAGCTCGCCGTGGCCACAGTTATCGAGAAACCGTCGAAGTAGAGACAGTATCTGAGGAACACGAGGAAGAGCACATATGGGGAGACTACCTCGGAAAAGGTGATGCCAGGTCTAGGTCTAGCTTTCGGGAGAGTAGTCACTCTTCTAGTAGGCATGGACATGGACGGGATGGGCACTCCCGGCATGGTTCTTCTTCGAGACATGGTTCCCAGCGTGGTTCGAGGCAGGGGTCGAGACACTTGTCTGAGGAGCGGGAGACGACGGCAAGAGAAGAAAGGGGGCGAAGCGAGGGAAGAAGTGAGAGGGGAAGGAGTAGGGAGGTGACGGAAGAGATAAGGGAAGAGTATGAGCATGAGCATGAGACCGAATGGAATCGCTCGGGAGGTCGCCACTCGAGTGCTCGTGAAGAGGAAAGTCGTCGATTCGGGTCTTCCCGCTCTTCAAATCGATCCGGAAAAGGCAAAGCTCCGTCTTCGTCTTCTCGGCAAATGTCAGAAGAGCAAGAGACACGGGAGGAGCAAGATCGAAGGCAGCGGGGAAGGAGCAGGGAGACGACCGAAGAGATCCGCGAAGAGTACGAGCACGAGCACGAAAGCGAACACTACCACTCCGGCGGCCGTCACTCGACTTCTCGTGAGGACGAGAGCCGTCGTCAACATGGATCCTCCCGCTCCTCCAATCAATCCGCCCGCGACCGTAGTAAGGCTTCGTCCGCTCTCTCTTCTTCTCGCGGAAATGTTGGCCAAGACCGCCCGCAAAGCTCCGGACAAGAACAAGAACAGGAAGCGAGGCAAGTACTGCGAGAGGTAACCGAAGAGGTCGTGGAAGAGGAAAGACATGAGTGGGAAGAGGAACGAGGAGGACATCGCTCTAGTCACGTCGAAGAGTCTCATCGTCACTGGTCACGCGGCGGGCCGCGCGGGTCGCCGTATAGTCGGGCTAGTGAGTCAACGCGGGACGAAAATATGCGCAGCTCAATGAGACAAGGGAGCAGAGGGGTTACTGAAGCTGAGGACGAGCGGGATGGGTATGAAGATCAAGGCGCAGGGCAGCGCTCTGGCTATGCGGATGAGAGCACTCACAGGCAAGAGTCCCAATCTGGTCGTGGCGAAGGTTCTTGGCGGAGTGAGCAACCGCGAAATTCGGCAGAGCGGGAAAGCAGCCATGTCAAAGAAGCTCACGATGACTTTGCAGAGGAAAGTCAACATCGAACAGGTCGTGGCTCGCAAGAAACTCGTCAGCGCGAGGCTGAACAGCATCGGACAAGTCGCCAATCGCAACGCGAGTCGCTGCTCGAGCGCGGCAGGACTTCCTCACGAAATGATCAATTGCGAAGTTCGGCCGATCGACAACCACCTGAAGTGGAAAAGGCACGCCATGACAGTTACTCTGGAGTCGGAGACTACGATATGCCTTACGCTGAAGAGAACCATCAACGTGAAGAATCTCCAGTTGAGCAACGGGACGAGCACGAACACGAGCAGGATCAAGGGATGGACTTTATGGAAGAAGAAGAACGTCAACACCAAGCTGATCAGGCACAAGAGCAAGCCGGAGACGACGAAGAAGAAGAGGAAGAAGATCTCTTCCTCCTCGAAGCCATGCGTTCATCTCCCGCAATCAAGCGAAAACCTCAAATGAAGGAGAATGATCCTGCCAGCTTTCTTCCCTCTACCCACCACCAGCCAAGCAGCTCCCGCTGGCAATCCAACAAGAGTCAGATGGTTCGAGATCAGCTCAACACAGCGGCAAATAAGAGTGACGACATGGGAGAGGAGTTTAGCCTGCTTCATTCCAGTCGGGCCAAGAAGTTCAAGCCTGCGTTGAAACCGGTTCCGAACAAGAAGGCGAATCTTTCGGGCTTCTTCTCCTCACCGGCGCCTATTCCGGATTTGAGCTTGAAGGCTCCGGAGGGAAATACTTCACTGGCGTCTCCATCTGAGGCTCTCAATCAACAAGTTCAACCCAACGGAAAGGTCTTATCTGGTCCGGGTATTCTTTCGGAGCGGGCACAAAATTCTGCTCCTGGGCAGGCTGAGCGCAAGCTGGGAACAACCCCTATCAGCCGCGTACCGCCTGCTCAGCGCCTCTCCGTACCAGGCGCCCAGAAGCCGTATCACCCTTCGCCACTGGGCACAGCTCCCGTGTTGTCCGGGCAACCGACGGCCTCGCGACCCCTGCAACCGCAGGCCCAGCGTGTACTTCGACATTCTTCCTCCATCGTCGGGTCTAGTTCCCCACCACAAGCTGGAAGCATTTATACGCCGGTCCCGCAGAAACAAAACTTTACTCCTTTGCGTCGCGAACCAGGTGCTAAGCTCCCCTTGTTCGAACCGAACGGAACAAAGTCTGGCGCTGCCACAACTACTGCTGCCCAGCTCAAAGACGGCTCAGGTCAAGCAACCACTCCCGGCTCGATAACAGATAAACCTAAGCAGTTGCTGTTTGGTATCAAGGAGTCCATTTCTAAGCTGTTTTCGGATCCGCCCGCTAAGAGTGTTGAGTATGGACAGCCTCAGGTTTACGACAACGAGGACGAGCACGACAATCAAGAAAACCAAGAGCAAGACCAAGAACACGAGCAAGAGCACGAGCAAGAGCAACAGCCTGCAGAAGAAGAAGACCTAGTCCTCGACGACTTCGACGAAATAGTCGAACTCGAAGAAGAGCAATCCTCCACCGAAGAGCAAGAGCCCTTCGAGCCATCACGGCCGCTCAGAGCTCTGCCCGACAAGAACTCTTCCCCGCTAAGATCTGCCTTGAGGCCGTCGTACAAACCTAGGGGTCAGACGCCCGGTCGCGCGGTGCAGTTTGCGAATAGTGTGAGGGAGTCGCCTACCCCGCAGAGGAGGCGCAGCAACGCGGGTGCTGAGCAAAGACGTCTTGTGTTTGGCGGTGGGGATAGTAGGACGACTCCGGTGATTATTACTAGCTCGCCGAGTACCCAAATGGAGAGTAGTCCTGTTGGTAGTCCGTCGGTTGGTGAGGAGAGAATGCAGGAGGATAGGCGTGCGAGGTATGAGGAGGAGTATCTGCATGAGGAAGAAGAGCGTAAGCCGGACGTCCAAGAGGGAATGGACGTGGACGTGGATGTGGATTTGGATATGGATGATAGCATCCAATGGTATGACGATGAACCTGCACCGGCACCAGCAGCACGGCAGCCATCAGCTCCTCGCCCGATGAGCCCTCAACGAGGACGACAACAGCCACAGCAACAGCAACAGGAAGAGCAACGTGAAGCACAAGTTGCCGCCATGCTACGTCAGGCACCACAGCCGCCGCTCAGCAAACCTATATCCAAAACCACCCTCGAAAACTCGCCCGTCATCCGCTCTGGCGTCTCTCTCTTTGGCCATGGTCGGCGCAGACCACTACCGCCTCCTATCCCGCCTTCCAAACGCAACATCGTCACGCCTCTTCAACCACTCGAGCCATCGCGCCCGCTACAGCCGTCGCAACAGCTATACCCAACGCTCCCACCGCTATCTCCCCTCGGTCAGCAGCAGCCCGCTCAGTCGTCAAGCTCGGCTTTAGCTTCAACCTCTCAACACCTCAATAGCCAAATCTCCACGGGTGCTTCCACTTCAGCTGGCTCCTCAACACTGACCAGAGCTTCCGCTTCCGCTTCCGTAGTTACTGACGGACAACTCCCCCCACCCACCCCCCTCTGGACCCCCGACCACTGGTCCCTCCTCTCCCACGTAATCCACTCCCACCGCAACCTTAACCCATCTGCCCTCGTCAAAGGCAAACGTCCTCTTCTCCCCGTCCATCTGCAATCCTTCCTCGGCCGGACCTTCCGTCCTACCCCATCTCAAACAACCTACGACCCTGTCTCTGGTCGTCCGATAGACGAAAGTGTCGTAATAGAGCAATGGCATCTAGATGTGGTCTACGAGTTCAGAGAAATGTTTAGACGGGTTTGGGAACGTGATGAGTTATATGGTAAGGTTTTTAGGATGGTGGAGGAGGAAAGGGGGGGTTGGAGTGAGGGGGAATTGGTTAGGAGGGTTTATGCGTTTTTGGTTGGGGAGAGGAGAAGGAGGGAGGGGAGGGTTGATAGAGGGAGGAGGAGGGGTATTGTTCGATGAATGTTGTTTGGATTGGATTTGTTGTGATATGTGTATGGGATTGGGGTGAAGTGGTTATGGTAGAAATGGGGAGATGGAGGGGAAGAAAGGGAAAAGAAAGGTCTGGATACCCAAAGTATGGAATGGATGCATGAGTAGGAGATACCAAAGTTGTTGTTTGTTGTAGTAGGGTTCTTTGTACAAACATTGGTCTGTTTCTAGTTTCTTGAAATTTGGACATAACAATATCACATTTTCTTGCAACAACACTGCCAGAAATTGACAAGGACTCGAAAGATGGTTATACGGTTTATCGTGCCTGGTTGTAATACGCCCAACTAATATCATATCTAAGCGCAATGGTACAGACAAACCCAAGTTGTGTAAAACCTTAGAACCTTCCTCCCATTCATTCAAACCCGCTCCTTAAAGAACTGCTTACTCAAGCTGAGAGGCCTGGTTGGTATAAAGCACATCCACCACATTGCTCAGCTTCTCAATGGTCTTCAACGCCGAATCATACGCATCATCCCGGTGTGTCTCATCGTAAATGATGAGGCAGCCGGCGCCCTGATCCAACACACCAATGATCACCTTGTCCAGGATCATCTGCGACAGCTTCCTTTCCACCTGCTGAGTGTCCAAGCCAACCATCTTGGCGATATGATCAATCTCCACGCGGCTGAAAGGCTCGATAACCTTGATCAAATTCTGCTCCAACATGGCGTCGTACAGGCGTCGCAAATGGTTGCGGATAAAGGTGTCGCTACCAAGCTCGTACCGGTAGGCCGCAAGGGCGCGCTCGTACTCCTCAAGGGATCGGTTGCTGTGGGCACGAGCAATGGCCTTCATGGCCTCGAGCGACTTGCCGGCGTACTTGACGGCCTGCTTGGAGGTCATGAGCTGGTTGACGTCGTCGGCCAGGTTGAGCATGATCTTGCAGAGCAGCATGTACTGCAGCGCAGCCTGGGCCCGCTGCGGCTCGTCCTGGGTGTGGTAACCGTCCAACGCCTCGATGAAGTAACTGAAGGCCGTGTTGAAGTCCTTGTCCTCGGCGTGAAGCATGCCCGACTGCATGTCCAGGTTGGCCTGGAGCAAAGGAGGGGTGTAGACGGAAGCGGCGCTCGTGCGGGCGCTGGTGAGGGCGGCGCGGGCCTTGGCAATGTTACCGAGGGCGTGGTATACCCGCGACTCGAGAAGCTGGACTTCGACGAGGACAAGCTTGTCGTCCATGCGCTTAAGCTCACGGAGGAGCCCGTTGATGAGGGTCAGGGCATCGTAGTAGGACTGCTTGGCCATGTACAGGGTGACGAGACGGGTTTCGAGGTTCTGGCGGAGGAAGGAGCGGCGCTCTGATGTGGCCCATTCTATACACGACTTGGTGACGGAAATCTGGATGTCGAGAGAGTCGGGGATGGCTTCGAAGAGGTCGAGGAGCTGGCGGACTGTATGTATGGCCAAGTATTAGTATCATCATAAGCTTGCATAGCAGAGCTAAGCTGGTGGCGGGGTCGTACCGAGCTTTGCCGTCTTTGCCTTTGCGAACGAAGAGAGAACTGTACGGCTCTGAGTTACGAGGTCTACAAGGCCTTGTGTGTTCCTGTACAAGTTGATGGGAGGTTAGTGACCGTGCCCATCCTCGATGACCACGACATGTACACATCCGCCACTCTTACTTCTCGTCGCGATAGAGCTCTCCCAAGTGAACCAAAGCTGTCTCATATTCCCGAACGGCGGCATCCGAGGTGACTGATGGCGGCTTGGAAATAATGTCCTTGTAAATCTGCTCGGCCTGGCGAGGATCGGTCGAGACCAGCTTCTGCGCCTCGCGCACTCTCTCTGATGCTTCGCCCTGGGCCATGGTGTCGTGTGCTGGTGGTCCCGGTCGCAAAGTAGTAAAGAATCGTGGTTTGAATCGAGATAATAGCTATCGAGTGTGGTGATGATTATTCGATGTCGCGGTGGTATATGCGGCGTACCGGTGGTAATCGCAGAGTGTCGTCGGGGAGGGTTGATGGTTGGAGGTTGTTTGGGTGATGAAGTTGGAGCTCAGGTTGTTCCCCGTTGTCGTGACGAACCTCACCACTGTTTGCTGGAGCAGCTGTTAAGGTACCCCAAGTCCAGGCGGCATGTCCACTAACGAGAACCGCTGAATGTACCGCTAGGTTGCCAGGCGCGACGTAATAAGCTGGAGACGTCCACCTAAAAGATCCCTGTCGTTCCGCGGCAGGCAAGCCCAGCTCCCGGTAGCTCTGGCCCTGTCAAGTCGCAACAGCGCAGCTCTAACATTCTGTGCCTAAGCGTTTAGAAAGATGCCAAGAAGGCGGTCAACAGTCTTGCCGCTAGACCCCGCCAAAATTTCTCCAGAGGAAGGGGACGGGAGCTGTCAAACCACCCGTTTCCAACTGTGCTCCCCAATTGGCGACAGACACTCCCCCATCAATCCATCCATCCATCCAAAAGTCGAGACCCGTATCACACTCGCATCTGGGCTTTGCGACTCGGTGAGCCGGCATACTTCAACCCTTTCCGACCTCATACGAATCATCGACTTCGATACACTCGATACTCCTCGGCCTCAGTAGCCCTTCCATCCCCGACCACTTCGACATCATCATTGCCATAGAACCACCGCCACCATGAAGGTACTTGGCCGACTATACGTGACGCCTATCAAGGTTCGCAAACTTATTTCGTGGCTCACGGCTGACACTCTTGCCATAGATCAAAGCCCTCAGCCGAAACATCTCGGCTCAACAAGCCCCCGGTAACGACGTCACCCGCGCACCCCGTAACCTCGCTCCCGAACTCCATCCCTTCGAGCGTGCTCGCGAATACAAGAGAGCCCTCAATGCCGTCAAGTTGGAGAGAGTCTTCGCCAAGCCCTTCCTTGGTCAACTAGGAAATGGCCACGTTCAGGGTGTTTACAGCATGGCCAAGGACAAGAACTCGCTACACACGATCGCTTCCGGTTCTGGTGATGGTATTGTCAAGGTGTGGGATCTTACAACAAGGGACGAAGCATGGAAGGCCGCCGCCCACAACAACATCGTCAAGGGAATGACCTTCACCAACGACAAGAAGCTCCTCACATGCGCCACCGACGGCATCAAGCTCTGGGATCCTTATACCAAGTCCGACTCTCCTACACCACTTGCGACATGGCAAGAAGGTGGACCTTATACGGCTCTTTCGTTCCATCGTTCTGCCAACTCTTTTGCCGCCTCATCGGGTGCCGGCTGCATTCGCGTTTGGGATCTGGAGCACAGCACGGCTCCTCAGACGATACAGTGGCCGAACCACACCGACACCATTACCGACGTTTGCTTCAACCAGGTTGAGACCTCGATCGTTGGTTCCGTCGGCACCGACCGCTCCGTTATTCTCTTCGATCTTCGTACCAACATGCCCGTCATCAAGACCGTCCTCAAGTTCGCCGCCAACCGTATTGTTTTCAACCCCATGGAGGCGATGAACATGGCCGTTGCCTCGGAAGATCACAACGTCTACCTCTTCGATGCCAGGAACTTCACCAAGGCGCAAAACATTCAGAAGGGTCACGTTGCGGCGGTCATGGATGTTGAGTTCTCTCCTACCGGTGAGGAGCTCGTGACTGGTTCGTACGATCGCACCATCAGGGTGTGGCGCCGCGACCAGGGCATGTCTCGCGACGTTTACCACACCAAGCGTATGCAGAGGGTGTTCCGCACTACCTGGACTATGGACTCCAAGTATCTTCTCAGCGGTAGTGACGACGTAGGTTTTTCCCTTTGGTCTCTTAGCTCTTTGATCAGCACGGCTAACATGTTATACAGGGTAACATCCGCTTGTGGCGTGCCAATGCCTCTGAGCGCAGCGGCGTCAAGGCGACTAAGCAGAGACAGGCGCTCGAGTACAACAAGACCTTGGTCGAGAGGTATTCGCACATGCCCGAGATCAAGCGTATCGCTCGCCACAGACACTTGCCCAAGGTGGTCAAGAAGGCGGCCGAGATCAAGCGCGAGGAGCTTGCGGCCATCAAGAGGAGGGAGGAAAACGAGAGGAAACACTCGGTCAAGCAGTTCGAGAAGCGCAAGGCCGAGAGAGAGAAGGCCATCCTGGCCAAGGTGGAGTAATTGCGAATTGTTTTGGACTTCCACGTCCATGGTTTGGGCGATCTCTGACGCTTTACGCTATACGTTTTATTATGTTTTTCTGCATTGGGCGGCGTTTAATGTTAACGGGAAATTTGTCAGGTTATTTTTAACGAGGCGATTAGATAGCGAAGTCTCGCTCGGTTTATATACGGAGTTCGATACCATAGTATACAGGCGCGGCTTTTGATACACTTTGCTTTCCTTGCTGATAATACGGTGCTCTCTTCGTCAAGTCCTGGACCTCTTAAGTCGCCACCATTGTCTTCGCTGTTTGTTTTATTGACTTTCTCCCTTTTGGATTTTGGAACTGGTTCATAAACTCAGCACAGCCTGTCCGTCCCGTTGACAAGACTTCGGCTTTGGACAAGGTTAAAATGTTACCGGAGTCAACCTAACTTTCCCGTGCTGGCACTTTCACAAGGTTGCTGTTAATTCTCGAGAACTTGCGGCGATTGTCATGGTACTTGAACACGGAAACAGGGCACACATCACTTGCGGCAAGGCACTTTTATAGATATCCGGACCTGTACAAACCTTATCAAGGTAAGGATAATATGGCTGACTGGTTTCCTGAGAAACCTTCAGAGAACTTAATATAGCATAGTGACTTTCTGGCAGAACATATTCAAAATGAAATTACGGCTCAATTGGGAAATGAAAGGTATTAGTAAGGAATCCATACTCCTAAAAATGTCGACCAGAGGCATTGACTTGTCATCATTCGGAATCTGAAAATTGCCAGGATATTCTTGACCAAACGATTAGACAGCGGAGCCTCACGCGATTTATATACGACATTCCCATACCAAATATTCAAGGATGATTGCATCAGGTACCTAAAGATTCTAGCCTTGCTACGACAGCTTATTCCACACACGGCGCTCGTCTTCCTCACTTAGTCCCATCAACTTTGCAGATTTGACCCAAAAAGCTTTGTAATACCCTTCATTCTGATCCATCGTAAGGTCGACGGCCAAGGAATACACCTCCAAGGCCGATAACGTGTAATCCGGCTTGATCCTCCCTTGACAGTCGCCCGAAATCCCCCAATAGTGCGTATATAAAGTCTCTTGTCATCTGTTGCCCCGAAATTCAGATATCACTGTGGTCAATGAATAATGGTAATTTTCCCTCTCTCCCCTCTCTTTCCCCTCTCCCCTCTCTTCCCTTGCTTCCGCTTCGACCCTTTGCCTTTTTTCTCCTTCTTCCCCTTCTTCCACAGCTTCTCCTTTATCCACCGCCACATCTTAGGCCATTTGTCGTTCAATACAAGCATTATGTCATGGACAGCCACGATGAACGTTAGCGCGGCCTTCTCTAGGTGGAAGGAAGAGGTTGGCGCGGGCGGTACTGCGCATGTGCAATTGCAATAGCACGTTGGAGATGTTCGCAGATTGCGTTGTCGGCGTGTAAGCGGTAACGGGAGTGGTGAAGGAGTTGGTCGTGGTGCGCATAGTGTCCGCGTAAGAGGATGGGTTGACATAAACACCCAAATCAACAAGAATGAGCTCACGTGCTCAACAGGTTAGAGGCGGGCCAAGGTTGTGAAGGCCAACGACGTCGGAACAAAATGGAAAAGAGAGCGGTTCCTGTTCAGAGAAGAGGGAGGTGGTTGTAACGTTTCCATGACATGTCCATGATGCTGAGGTTATCGTTTTTGTCCCGTGAGGTGGTGAGAGGTGGACTGAACGAGGAGGACGACATTTTGATTGAGGTTGTTTGATACAGGAAAAGGAAGAAAATAGGAGATGGTGAACAAGTCGGTTTAAATCAAGTTCTTATAACAGTTTGAGGGCAGGCAATGGATGCTCTTGCCTGATCCCCCTTCCTCGAATAACAAAGTGTAAGGTTGGTAGGTAGCCTCTTGGTAATTTTTTTTTTTTTTTTTTTTTTTTTTTTGCAAAACTTATCATGATATTTTCCTTGAGGAACCTTTCGTGCTCCTTCCCTTTCTTTTTGGTCCTTTCCATACCTACCAAGTAGGAAATACCGGACAGATAACCAAGGCCTCTCATTATAACAGTCTAGGACAACTTGCTTTGGCTAGAACAGGCCGTCGCAGAATTTGTCTTGGGACTAGAGAAATCTACAATAAGGTATCTACCCATATATAAGGTATAATGCCTTTCATGAACCTCATCGGGCATCCTTGGGTGAGGTGTGTAAATGGCCCAGATTTTGGGTGTGAAGGTAAGATCAAGACGCCTGAATGCCAGTTGTGCTAGCCATATCCCCAAAGTCAAAGCCAAAGATACCTCTAAAGGTAGTAGCGTCCAGGCATTAAAGGTGCACATGGCGCGACGGGATCCCTAATGGTCAAGTGCAACCCTGCTAATATGTTTCTATACACCTAGCTAAACCCTCCACTCCACTAGTTTGATAGGTATGTGGCTGAACTTGCAAGAGCAAGTTGAACCTTCCATCACTCCGATCCAGCCCTGAACCTGTCCAAACAATGTTGGTTGGTTCCTTTGTAGCACTTGTATACCGGGGGCGGAAGCAGGTCTGAGAAGCCCGCTTCGCTCAGCACGGTCTTGAACAGCCGCCAGCACTCTTGAACCGCCGCTGTGTGTTGAAAACGAGGTGTCAGTCCCCACTTTGCACGGGCACCCCCCTTTACAGACACACACGTAAAATCTGTTCATACGTGACAACCCCAAACCTTCGAACTCCCATATTATCACCAAATCTGAGGGTATTTACATTCTGATTACTGCTCTGAGCTCGTATGGATACCCCGCGTCGTTCAAGATCAATACTGAGGGATCCCAGTCAACCCGCTAGTCCATTCAGAGTCCGCTTTGCACCTGGCACCGCTGCCCCCGCTCCCGCCATGCCTCCCAAAAAACGCGCCGCCGACGACAACGACAACAACGATGACAACCGCCGACGTTCGAGGCGGCTGTCACAGCCCAGCGCCCGCTTAAGAGAGATCAATGCCGAGTTTGAAAGCGGAGGAGAACAGGAGCGAGACGATGGGGACGGGGATGGGGATGACGAGAGGACCCCAGGAAGACCAGCGCCTACTCGAGCCCCCCGCATTGTTCTCAAGAATAATAACAAGAATAAAAAAACGACCGTCAAATTGAAGAGGAGCACTACTGCTGGCAAGCAGCCTACCCAGCGTACCACATCTAGCTTGAAGGTCAAGCTCAAGGCACCCGCTCCCTCCTCTTCGACCGCCCCCCTCCTCGACCTCAACCTCGTCGTCCTCGATCAGCCTCCAACGCAAGCGCAAGCACGGCCAACGGCATAACAGAGGAGGAGGACCACGATGAACAGCAAGAAGACCAACAAGAAGATCAACAAGACGAGGTCGAGATCATCAAGGTGACACCTCGCGCCGCGCCCTCTCCTCGGTCCCCTCGTGTTGCCAGAAAATCGCGCAAGTCAGCCTCGGTTCCCCCAGCGCCGCCGCCGATTCCAGATTTTCTGAATATCCTATTCACATACAATGCTCAGTGGGTGGCGGATATACAATTCAACCGCCTGTCGGTCAAGCCTGGCAAACTGCCTACCCTCGTTTCGAACGACCGGGTCCCCGTCGAGAGAGATCCTGATGGCACCGTCAATGCCGATGACGATTCTGGTACCCTTGGCCTCACTCTGTTGGGTCGAGTGCGAGAGGTCGAGAATGGTATCATGGATGCTGCCCGCAACGAGTGCGAGCTCTTGGGTATGGATCCCACCATCTCTGTACAATACGCAGACTGGTCGGCTGGTATACTGGAGACAGCCAGGAACAGGAAAGGCACGACGCTATTCCAACTACGCGTTTTGCCTAAGAAGGATGACCCAGTTACACCGTTTGGGTTTTGTGATACCGCCAGAGTGCTGCGCAGCCTGCTTGAGGAGCCCGCTGAGCGGTATTTTATCACGGTTACTGCCCACCTTCGTATAACTGGGGGATTCCAGCAGCGGCAAAGCACTGTTTCTGTTATGGGCACACCAACACCTTCTAGAGTCACCTCTTTTACTGAAAAGCTCGCGCAGTCACAGTCACGGTCGCAGTCACAACCTCGCCAACTCTCCTCCTTGCGCCAGTCCTCTACACCTGCCACGCCCACCATCGCCGGCTCCAGCACTCCTGTCAGTAGCTCCAGACAGTCGACCGCACCTGCCAGCACTTCCAAACAATCCGTCAAATCGAACAAGAAGAAGACCACGACCAACTCGATGGTGGAGGAGCTCATGGCGCGCCGCGCACGCGATCGTGAGGAGGCACGCCAGGGCAAAGAACGGGTTACTCTAATATATGAAGATCTGGGCAAGGCATGGGGATGTGATAAGGGTCGCGAGTGTAAAAACTACCGCAAAGGCAACGAGTATCACTGGTGTTTTCTTTTTCCCAACTCAAAACACCACTACCCATTAACCCCAAGAGACCTCATCGACTGGGCACACGCCATTGCTCACAAGCGCGCCACCACAAACCAGCCTCCAGCCTCCATCACAGGGCGTTGGTTCGACTCTAAACACGAGTCCTCCTCCTCATCCTCCGGCACGCAAATGATTCAGCAGTCGAATCTACAGCCATTTCAACAGTTTCTGCCATATGGCGCACCGGGGTCGAAGCGCGGTGGCGGTGGGGTGGGATATATGCCCATGCCCCAAGTTTTCAACATCAGTCTCCAGAACGGTCACCAGGGTAGTAACAATGGTAACACGCTGCCAGCTACGGCCCCTATAACCTTCACTGACGTTAGCAATATGGGTATGGGTAATATGGGCAATATGGGTATGGTAGCTGAGCCTACCTTACCTACCTTGCCCACCGCGACCGCGACCAGCTCCCGCGCTGGCAGCAGTCGAGTTGGTGACAACGACCCTCTACCCTCCTCCCCTCCACCCTCATCACCGCCAAACAAACCATCAGAGTCCCTTGTCACCGACTTCATGAAGCAGTTGATATTTCGACACGCGCCCAGAACCAACGAAAACCAGGGTTTGCGTGACGCGCTGTTCAGTATCCAAAAATCCCTCATATCCGGTCGGCTCTCCCTCCACCACGCGCGCGACCTCCCCAAGCAGTGGTATCTTGCTCATGGAGTTGATGAGGGTATCTATATGGTAATCAAGAAAGGGATCAAAGAATTTCTCCATCTCGAGAGGGATTATATACAGCGGTCGTCGTCACCACCACCACCACCACCACCACCACCGCAGGCGGCACCAGCTCCCAAGCAACAGGCTCCAGCACCCCCGCCACCCGAAACCATAGATCCCAAGTTATTATCACAAGGTAAACCCCATCCGTTTTTTTGATCTATAGCATTTGCTAACAGCCGTGTTCACCAGACTCGTCCATCCCCCAAGACTCGCTTTGGCAAGACGTTCATAACCACCGCGGCCCACCCCCCATCGAACAGAACGACGATCAAGAACAAGAAGATGACGACGACACCATCTATACCAGCTTCATCAACGATGATGAGGAGACCAATCCGGATGATGGCCCGCGTACCGACTACGACGACGACGAGACTGCGACTGAGGCTGATGATGATGACGAGCTTTGAGGGATTTTTTTACACAAGAGGGGGATTCTACACTTCGATCTATTATTACAGATAATAATACTTTTACACTTCTGATGGCAGATTTGGCACTTTTGGCACGTCTGGTACATCTTACACCTTGCGGGTTTTTTTTTTCGTAACTCGACAACGGTCGACTTTGAGCATGTTCAAAACAGTACATCTACCATACAAAACAACATCCTTATGCGACTGTTCCCGTCGTTGTCAACTCGTGCAGCTGGTCCCCATACAACGCAACGTAGTCTTTTTCACGGTTATCGACGTCGTCACGGAATGGCACGTTTGCCTGGCGGTAGTGCCCGCGTATGGCATCGACCCGCTGCCCTACCTCCCTCGCAACCCCCTCCAAGAACGCCTTAAACTCTTCATTGCTCAGCGTATCACCGCCAGCGTGTTGGTATTGCCGTCGTATACAGGCCTTCACATCACTGAAGTATGCCTCGATGGGGTTGAAGTCTGGTGAATATGGCGGCAAGAACCATAACAGCACACCTCTGTTGTCGCATGCGGTCTTGATGGCGGGGTCCTTGTGCCATGATGCGTTATCCATCACCAATATACTATAACGACCAGGGAACGGGTTCATCTTAGGCAACACCTCCTCCTCCAACCAAGCAATAAAACCGGTCGTATCTGTTGCTCCCTTATAACACAACACGTCGATGAGGCCATCCACAGTTATTGCTGGCAATAGATGGAACCGTTTCCCCCTGGTGAGCGCACTCTCTGCAACTGGTGCCATACCCTTTGGTGCCCATCCAGTACGACGAGCACCGTCCCTCTTATCAACACCAGACTCGTCACAGAACACGTACATCTCTGCTGAAAACGTGGAAACCTTCCTCAACCAGTCTAACCGCAATGGCTCGCTGCGCTGGGAAGCCTTGTGCGCCATCCTCTTGTTGGTCCATTCAGAAGCCTTCAATTGCTTTGATATGGCGCTCGTTGATACATGTATGTCCATTTCAGTGGCCAGATAGTACTGTATCTCATCGAGGTATAAATCGGGCTTGTGGCGAAGGAGCTCGAGAACTTCCTGTACGACCAACAGTTAGATACCATACCAGGGTACTCAAAGTCTACAGCCATTGCTCACCTCCATGACCGCTGGCGTCAATATTATTGCGTTATATTTCGAGTTACTCTGGGGGTATAATTTGCCGGTGGTATCGAAGTTTCGTTTTAACCTCCAGATTTGGCGCTCGCTCATGCCAACGGATTGCGCGATTTGACGTGGATGCTCGCCAGCCGTCAGCATCATGTAGATACTTTGGCGCTGCCTCTTATTACTGCGTGTTCTCATGGCTATACCGATTATACATCGCGAGAGCTTCAAAATCCGACCAAAACCAGCAGATTTGGCAGTAAAACCGCGGAGATATTCAACTTTTACGATTCACGATGTCTGTTTTGATGTGGTGTTGTGTAAAGGGGGGTGCCCGTGCAAAGTGGGGACTGACACCTCGATTTCAACACACAGCGGCCCATCGAACTTGCCCGTCTCAACCAAATGCTCGCCATATTGGTTATTGCAGTCCTCTATTTGTTCTTTAACAAAGCGAACAATCTTCTTCTTAAGCACCTTTGCCGAATCCCCAATGGCGGGGACAAGCTCCTTCAAAACCTGGGCTTGGATGTACTTGTCTATCTCTTGTACCTCGTCGTTAAGAATTGCACGAAACCCTCGGGCATCATACTGGCTGCTGGTACGGAGCAAAGCCCACATGAAGGTGTAGAGGCCCGTGGCTTCGATGGCCGATCTGGCAATAGACTTCGTGAGCTTCGGGAATCTCTTCCGGCCGTTATATTCCAATCTCAAAAACTCGTCTAGAAACGCGTCCATCACGTCGTAGTAATTGCACAGCAGGTGCATAAGCTTAACGGGGAGCAGGCCAGACTGTCTCTGCGTGCCGCATCCTCCATCGATTTCTTCCGTCAACATGGAGGCAGAGGACGTAAACAGCCTGACAACTTGGCAAGCGGAAAAAGAAGCTGTCTTGTGCATGTTCGAGATTTCATCCTTCTGGTTTGATGATGAAGAGGCTTCACACACGGCTTCCTCGTAGGGTGGTGGTAGAGTTTCGCGAGAGGACCGATTGGGAAGCCGCGGGCTGTGTGCGTCTGTTTCTTCGGTGTTGGTATCGGGCACGCCACCGCGCAAGCGAGCCATGAAGATGGTAAGATACCTCATCTGGATCAGAGATGAGAGTTAGTAAGAAGGAGTACTCGATAATCAATGACGTTTGGAGATAGTACCTTGGATGGAAGATCGATGAATCCACTTCCGTTTTTATGTAACAGGTTCACACTGAAAGAACGAGCGTAGTAGTTGGATGGAAGAAGAAAGTGCGGTGGTTTATTTGGGAGGGGAAGGACTGATAAAATAGTTGATTATCAGTTGGCCAACATGACATGATTGCAAGGTCGAAGGTGTAGTGTCCGACAACCACACATACCTTACCTTATGCTCATTGACGGCCACCGAATGCAACAGGCAGACCTTCCGTCAACCCTTCCGTTGGGTTTTGTAAAACTTCAAGCCATGCACACCAAAATTATAAAGCACACCCGCATCGCGTCCGCAGGTTGGTTGCATAAAGAGAGTTTAACAGCTATTCCCGCGCCATTGCGGACATAACGTACTTACTATCCACCAGATCGTCAGGGTCAGGTTCCTTCTGTCAAGAAAAGTGGAAGACATTCATATGCTTGTAGTTGTGTGCAACCAATCTCGCTGATACAAGACACCTCGTACCGGTATCACATCTATAACTACTTGAATTGAACTAAAATACAAGCTTTTTGACTGTTCCCTGCAGGTGTGTATCATTTCTTGGGTGGTTATCATCAACGGACAAACAAGACCTGGACCTTTAAGCAAAAAAAAATTGCCGCATCAATCTACCATCCAGCTAGCACGAGTTTGATAACGCCAGAGTAACCTTTGCAAGGGACAAAATGCGAAAAAACGTCGAGGCACGATGCGCTCCTAAAATGGAAGTGATATGTACCTCGAACCTGGGTTATTTGTGACGCCCCCGCAGACCCTCACTGACGACAAAGAAGGAATATTTGGACTTGATTTCCTGGAGTGGCCCCGGCTTAGCTAAGGTTGTCTTCTCAACTTGTCCGCAACCACGTCTACCCTGCCCATCAAATGCGTCCTCCTAGTACGCCTTCCATCACCCAAAATATCACTGCCTCTATTTACGGGACTGCTGTCTCGGTTGTCATCAACACTCTATACATGACTGTAGAGGTTCCATCTCGGCTATCGTTGGTTTGCTTCCGCTTCTTCCTTTTTCCCTCTGCGAATCTCGCGAACTACCTTGCGGCCTGTTGACCATTCCAACCCCATCAGTAATGCAAAACTTCCGAACAAGTCCTCTTCAGGGTGTGAAGACATATCCATCATCAGTTCGATGGCAGAAGTAAAAACTTCCCTGGTTGATTTCGAATAATCCGGCACAATCTTTCCTTCACAGTCTGCCGAGATTCCCAAGAGCGCATAGACATAATCTCTTGGATCTGTTGCCCGGAACTCGTACATCATACACATGGCTAACCACCATATCAGTGATAATGGTTTCTGTCGTGAACTCCTCCATGCTATGATCTCTTGGGCTGAACTCCGTGTTGACAACGCATCCAGGGGCCGCTTGGTTAAAGCCCTCTCAAAACTCCACGACGTCGTGTACATGTTGCCGCAAATAACCAAGTAGTTATTTGCCAAAACAACCTCCTGAAGAATCCACACTCGCCGCCAAAATCCCATCTTACAAAGACGTTCGATTGCGTACTGCTCAAAGCCCCATACTTTCCCAAGATTAAAGAACGGCTCCATCGCTTTAACGATCTGCGCATCCCCTTTTCCGAGCCATAGGAGTACCCTCCTTGCCCTTTTGTAAATGTCTCTCATCAGCCGGACCTGATGACTCCTTTCCTCTATGTCGCTCTGGTTGATGCAAATCGCATCTACCCACAACAAAAGATCATGATCGTCCGAGTGCGTTATTCGGCTCTTGAGGTGCCTTATACTCTTGAGTGCGTTGTAAAGGTTCTCGCCAATGCACACGGTGTACCCGCCGAGGATCATAGTAGGGCTGACTTGAGGTTCGTTTTGTTCCGCGTGGGTGCTCCGCTAGTCGTCGCCTTTTGTTGCATGTCCGCCTCTATGCCCATGTTGCTCCTCAATGTCCTCGCGGACTACCCATTCATATGACAAGGCGGTGTATGGTGTAAAACGCAAGGCTTCTGAATCGAACTTGACATGATGAAGGGTTGCCCTGATCGGTTGGGAATCATAGGCTGAATCATCTGCGGGTGGCTCAAAACGAAGGAGTCGGATCTGATTTTCAGACAGAGGTAGGTACGGATATCGTGTAGCACGACTTGGATGCTCAGAAGCTGAATCGCTGACCCCTTTTCCAGATGGCGGAAATAACTTCTCGTACTCCTGCAAAATCTGTTCACAATGTCAGCTACCTCGAAACAACCATGATCGTGCTGAGGTCCCACCAACCGCTTCTACAGCCGCCATCTATACCGGTAACCTGGGTAATACTCAAATGAACAATGATAAGGTCGCCTTCCGGCTATTCTCCTTGCGTGGCTTAAGGATGGGTTTCTGGTGGTAGCTCAAACGATTCAGGATGTGACTGAAAAGAAAAGTTGTGGGAAAGACAAGGGAGAGAAAAGAAGAAGAACAAGAAGAAGAAAGAGGAAGAAAATCAACCAATTGGTACTCTATGACAAGCTGACCTCAAGTGTCCAGCCTCATTTGTTATCCCAGATTTTGATGCCTAAATGTAACTCCCCGCATATGGTGTAATCCAGTGTTGACTTGTCCGTTAGCTTGGTACTTCTGATATACTGGACAAGATTTATCCAGATTTATATGAAATCTCTTGGAATGTCGCTAAAACACCAGACTGGTAACCGCAAATGCATTCAGGAGATACAAACTCGCATATCCATAGTCACATTACGCTTTGACTCAAGCACACAACACCGTGGTGGAAGAAAAAAAATGTTTATAGAAGTTGACCCGAGGTCTTGAGCCAACAACCAAACCAATATTGGACTGTACAACCATCCATCACCAGCTTGTCCAGGGACAGAGATCGAGCCAATCACTCTGCATGAGCCAGACGTGCCCAGCTGCTTACGTGGCGTGGACTCAGCATGTGAGGCTGACTTCTCGGTGAATGGTTTCGAGCGTTCACTTTTTGGTTGGTGTGCATGCATGTATAGACATACGCAGAATGCGCGTTGTAGTCCAAGGCTGTGTCAAAGTGGAAGGTTGTATTGACAACCTATGGGTTTACCTCATTTGTGTTAAGAAATCCGTAGCCCAACCCCTTCACATCAGCTCTTCTATGTTTTCTTCCCTTGTTGTTTTCCCTTTTTCCCGCTTTTGCCACTGTCGTGTCCCACCGTCGTTAATAAGCCCAAAGATTGAAGAAAACATCTTGCAGCTACAGACTATCATCTCGTCCGCAATGTCCTCTGGTTTATCATCGGACCCAGAACGCCATGAGGGACAGTCTCTCTCGCCTTCAGGAACTACACAACTGTCATCAACTGATTGCAAAATGCCGGAGAATTCCATCGGAACTTATCCCTACCAGCCTCTTCAATCCGATAGACACATCCGCCTCCTTCTTCTCAATCCTCCAGCAACCTCCACCCCTCAAGGTAGCCCACTCATCTCAGCTACCCTTCACCAATATAGACTCGGAGGCGGATATGTCTTGATCGCATGCGATGATCCAACGATCACATTCGTAACACCACCACTATGCCCACGATACAAAGCGCTCTCCTACGAATGGGGCCCTCCTCCCTCAAACCTATCTGACAGTCCGGTGGTACTTCTCGACAACCACCCTACCCACGTACGCCAGAACTTATATAACGCGCTTGAAAGTATCATCCGCAATCACCACCACATCTACGGTGAATCTCTTCTCTACCTGTGGGTAGACGCAATCTGTATCAACCAGCTTGACGACAAGGAAAAGGGCCATCAAGTCCGACTGATGAGAGACATATACATGGATGCGGAACAGGTTATCATCTGGTTGGGGATGGGGACCGACTATACTGAACGAGTGATGGAGATAATCAATATGGAAGAAAGAGAATTGAGAAGGTATGCGTGGAATAGCAAGCTTACGGAGAAGGAATGGGAAGGAATCGTGGACATCTATTGCAAACCGACATATTGGACGAGGGTTTGGATACTGCAGGAGTTCTTCCTGGCCAGTAACTACGTGGTTCTTTGCAACAATGCGTTTGTTGCGAAAGCCAATTTTGAGCGTGGATTAGAGATTCTTCAGCAAAATGCACGCAGTTATGTTCTACGAAGTCATTCGTATCAACAAAATGTGGCCTGGGGGTCAATTTCACACTGGGCATTGATGCTTTTTGGCGATATCGCAGTGAAAAGGGTTATTTTTCTCAGATCAGCACGATGGCCGGGGATGAAAACAGTTGACAAATGGTTGGATGTGCTGTATAAGCATAAGAGTAAGGCGACAGACCCCCGGGATTATGTCTTCGCAGTATTGGGAATTTCAGATGATGGAGAACAGATAACGCCGGACTATGAGCTTTCAACTTCAGATGTATACCTTGTGGCGCTCTTAACCTACGCAGCGAGTGATAGAATCGTTTCTGATGCTAAGGATGATGACAGTGACCCGGATTCTGGTCCTGAAAATTGGGCAGAACTCATGGGGGTTCCAGAAGATGAGGCATCTTGGGTTCGGAAATTAGCGGTGGAATCGGAAGAAGAGGACACGTTAGGCTCAGAGAATGAGGACTTGTGGGATTCAAGCCCGAGTTCATTTAATCCGCTAGGACCTCGTTTTGCTGTATTTTAGGGAACTAAACCCTTCCATACTCTGTGAATTTTATGAAAATGGATTCCTTGTTGAACTTGAATGTTTGCGAACGGCTCACACCATGAACTCCAGCTTGGGTGCAAAAGTACTTTTTTTTTTTTTTTCCGAATGGCCAGAGTTCCCTACATATGGGTTGCAATACTTGTCAGCCCATCCCTTACCAGAACTAACGGACTGACCGGCATCTTGTTCGTCCCAGGACACCACGAGGTAGAAAAGAAATCTCACTAAGCGTGTTTGATAAGACAAAATAAAGAACCGAAGCAGAAGACGGCAAGGCCACTGCTCCTCCGACCAGATGGCCCAAAACCACCCTTCTAGTCTGAATGGGCGTCCATAGGCAAGTGAATGAACAAGAAGTCGACGTACCTTTTGCCTTCCATTATCCAAATCCCGCGCAGTGGACGAAGTGAAAGGCCAAGTCTTTCATCCCGTTTCCCCAGAAACATTAATCCTTTCCTCTCAGGATTTGACTGACCTTCACCCGTCACTTACACCCCCGCGGTCCAGCAAAAAAATTCGACGAGCTCCCCCCTGGAGCAACAAACATCAGACGGCAGTGAACTCAAACCTTATTGACCGTTCCTTGAATGTCAAGTGAGGCGACCCACTCACCGCACTCACCTCCTTCACCTGTACCCTTCGGTCACCGTATATCCTTATCTTTCAACTTCACCTCACCTTTCCACTACTCCTTCTCTCTACCATCCTTGATCGCAGACAGCAACACATCGAGTGCGGACTAGCACCCGGCTTCTACACCGGCTTATTTCCTGCGCAAGGGTAAGTAAACCAGTTATCCCTTCCTGCAAAGAACGGTCTCGATCTTTCCAGGTGACGGAGTGCCGTCGCTGAGTTCCACCTCACTTTGTCGCGTTGACTGTGGGCTTCTTGCTTCGAGTCGCGTCATCATCATCGCGTGTCTGAGGGAGCCCGTCAAACGACTTTCACTTCTCCCTAATTCTGCGGACATCTGCTATTTTCTGGCAACATCAACACCATCACCAATCACCACATTATCTTAATCTGACAGTTAGCTGACAGACATTACAAAGGGCGAGATACTCATTGCCCACGACCTCAAGGAAACAGAATTTCCACTAAAGATGGCTGGCACAAGAAAGTCACCATCCAAGATGGGTCAGTCGCCCGCGGTGAGGGCTCATCATGCCCGCATCAGCTCGACCTCTAGTAATCCTTTCGCCGGCCCTTCGACCCCCGCCAAAGTCGGCGGCGGCGGCGGCGGTGGCGGCAGCAGCGCAAAGAAGAGCGAGGGCACTCCAGCCAAGGAGTGGAACTTCACTTACCTGCCTCCGAGCCACGAAGAGCGCAAGAGAAACGGTCGCGTCGAGGGCCGTAACTTAATCACCTGGAGCCGTGAGTACCTACCTTCCCCAGCATTTTCGCATCCTACCATCAAACCGTCATCACTAACCACTCTCTGCAAGGTCCCCGCATGGCCGAGAAGCTCCTCCTCCACATCCAGTACGAATGCTCTCGCTACCGCGTCGACATTCCCTGGGACTCTATCGCCCACCGTCTTCACCCTGGCTCGACCGGTAGTGCTATTCACCAGCACTTAAACCGCCTTCGCAGCCATCTTATTGCGGAGGGACATTTGGTCCCGCCTATCTGCCAGAAGCCTGGCTCGCGGGTCCATGTCGACCCGCACATCCGTGGTTATGTTCGCGCCCACCAAGACAATCCCGATGACCAGTTGACTACTCGTGCCGTAAGATTTGACGAGCCGCTCGAGGACCGCAAATTTAATTTGCCCGACGCCGTGGAGAACTTTGGCAGAGGTGGAGGCGGCGGCGGCGGTGGAGGCAGTATCTCTGGCACCCCTCGCGGCAATGGGAACTTCTCTGGTACCCCTCGCAGTGCTGGCCCTCCTGGCGGTATTCTCGCGGGCGTTGGCCCTATTGGTGATAACGGCAGCGGTGGAAGTTCTGGCGGTCGTGGTGCGGGACGCATGAGAGCCACACGCGGTAATGGCCGTGGTGTTGTCAAAATCAAGCGCGAGCCGTCGCCTGATCCGGCTGATCTCGATTCAGATGAGGAGTACCGCCCTGGTGCGAAAAAGGTTCCCAAGTCTGTGGCTCGCCGTTCCGCCAGAGCTAGGAAGCAGGTGAATGCCCGTGCTACATATGCTGAGGATGAGGAGGAGGAGGAATTCGGTTATGCTGTTCCGCATCAATCTGTTGAGTATCAGGAGGGTCAAGAGGACGTTGCTGATGACGAGGCAGAAGCTGAGGACTATGGCGCTGAGGCCGATGAATATTACTTGCGGTACGACTCGGACAACGATGGTCGTGCTGGTGGTGCTGGTAACGGTAATGGTAACGGCACCGGCCATGGTAGGGGTAGCGTCCACTCGTACGTCCCTCAGTTCGACGACGAGGGCGAAGATGCCGATGTAAGTTTCCATATTCTCCTTTTCCTTGCATATGGGCAAATTTTGCTAATCTGTCATACCTCAAGTTCGAGTCTCCCCAGCGTGCTCCAGCGCGCCAGGCGAACAACAACGGCTATCCCACCCGAAACGAGTACCGCCTCCCTCCCATCGCGAACATCATGCGCGAAGCCGACGCCTTCGATGGCGGTGACGACCACGACAACGGCCACAGCGACCAGCCATTCTTCAGCGACCCCCGCTCTCCTCTAGGTCTGAGTGGCCAAGCCTCTGATGCCCGTGTTGGAGGTAAAGGCCCTCCGATGCGCCCTGACTTTTACAACTTTGCCGCTTCCTTGCATTCCGGAGGAGGCCCGAGTTATCATGATGAATACTCGCAGGGAAGCAGCAATAACCACGGCGGTCACGGTGGCCAGGACAGCCAGTACTCCCACGCCATGAGCCAGCAGGGCCAGTCCCAGGATCCGTTTCTGGGCCAGCATAGCCGCGCGTCCAGCAACGCAGGCAATCGCAGGTTTGACTTCCAGTCTGAGGCGGATGATGATGGCGTCGTGGATGATCGTGAGCAGTCGCCGTCCAAGAGGGCGAGGCGTGCTTGAGGTTACACTTGACGCTTGAAGCTGCTGCGCACCCAACCATTTTTCGGAGTCCATATGGTGGATTTCGGACGTTTCGTTCTCTTTCGGTTCTCTTTGTTTTCGATTTTTCTCTTTGCTATTGATGTGGCATGGCTTGTTGATCTCAGTATGTCGTCAGGCATGGCGTGAGGGAAAAGCCAGAACCCTACTTCTTTGTCGCTCTTTTATTTCATATTGTTCTTTTGCCACTACTACTTATCTTTCGAACGAAGCAGGAATGACAGCAAGGCGGGGGGCCTTTATGGCAGACACTGGTGAAGCATGGAAGTTAGAGTCATTCTTGCTCTCACACACATGTCTCCGGTTGTCGAAGAACTTTGCTTCCCCAAGGAATGATGGAAATTGATGGAGGATGAAGCTGGCAATTTGGAAGCGTAGGCGCAGGTGGTGATTCTGACTGGCGTTAGAGCTATACTGGCGTTGAAGGATATGGGCATCACCTGGCTGGGATCGTTCCGTCCTGATTTCGGGTTACATGGGGTTTGTTTCGAGGGAAAGCATGTGGTCTACGGGCTCACGTTAGCTTTCTATCCTGCTCTTGCAAGCTGGAAAATTATATATCCGGAGCTAACATGATACTTAAGAGCTCATATTCAATTAAAGATACTCGCAAAAAAGAAAAACCTGCTCGTTAGAACGCATACATGTCTCGTGATCATGATTGGCGTGTATACGTGTGATTGTGACTGAGCCCGCCAGTCCCAAAGCCTGAGTACGTGACGATCAGATGGAGACGACTCAAATGGAAACCAAGCCAATTGACGCAAAACGAGTGGAGAAAGCAAGGACAATTTTCTTATGGAAGATGGTGAAGTTGAGCATATTTGGAACTGAAGATGTAGTGACAGAGTGTCTCGGTGAGCTTCATATGGTGGAGTGGATTATTGTGACATCCCGGTCATGCGTAAAAGAGGACGCCTGAAGGGTAAAAAAATTATTCGCAAGGGAACGCACAGTTCCGAAATTCATTGAAGAAGAAAATTTCAGTGAATCGGAGAAAAATTCAAGTGACAAAAAGTGCAATGAGGGAAGTTGCAACTTGAAGGGAGGTACTTACGAGAGAAAGAGAGGTCAGATGCGGTAGAAATAGGGGCTTATGATTGGGTACAAAGAGCCAGTGTATATAAAATAGGAAGGTGCTTGTCGCAACGAGGATCATGCTCGACATGTCGACGATTTTCTCGTTAATATGGCAGCCGCATATGGACTAACAGTCGGCTCTTTCTTTTCCAGATATAGACGAGGGAGCTGGGGTAACACCGATTTCGGCTGTTCCAGGTGAATACCACTTGCGAAACGAAACAACGTGGGTAGAGCGCAGAGAGAAGGGTCAGGAACGAAGTCACAAATTATGCCACTCCGTGAGCAAACGCAATCACATGTCAGATTGCAGTTTGGAGTTCTGCTCCAACATGGTTGATGTGGTGATCAAAAGGCAAAGCAAACGTGTAAGGTGGGTTAAACAGGGATTGGCGGACAGGGCAAAGAATTAGAGTTGTCGAGACCCGAGAGCATATGCACGTAGCCGTCAATTGGCAGACTGGCCGCTCTCAAGCTGGTGGAGAAGAGCATGATGGAGATCAGCCAGAGAACAAGATGGGATGGAGGAGTGTCCGGAGTCGAGATGATGGGAAAGCAGTTGTGAGACCGAGGAGACTCACAAAATTCCAGCTTCGGTTCGGCCGGTCATTGCGGTTTCGGTTTCCACTACTGCCGCTGCCGCCTGTGCCGAAGCTAGGAGTTGTTTCGGTTTCGGAGTGTTTCGATTGTGACCGCTGGCGCCGATGATGCCGGGGATGCCGAGTCGTGGAAGGCCGACGTTGAGGCTCAAAGTGAGGGGACGTTCGGGCTTACACAATGCGCTTAATATTGCCAAGACCGACCAAGACCGGCCAGGGGGGTTCGGTTGCCGGGTAACTGGGGATTGCCTGCCGAGAGCGCGAGTGGTTCCTCCGGGGAAGAGGAGCGACTTTGTTGACATCCGCCGCCCGGGGCCCAATCCACATGGAAATGCATGGACGTCAGAGGATCGTAGTCGATTACTCACCGGCCAGCATTAGGTTGATGGTTCGAAATAGCCCAAAGATGTTGTTGATGAGAAACCTTGTACATCTTGAAAGACTTGGAGAAAAGTCTTGAACTTCTCGAGACTTTTTACCAAAGCATCTCCAATGGGAAGGTACGATCATCGATGCTGCGCGACATACACCACCAGAGTGGCCAGTGGTGATGAGGGGAAATGATGACCGCTGTTGGACAGTCCAGCAGCGAATGGTGGGGTGCGGATGGTTCCAGAAACAGCGACAGCAGCGGAAATCGAGGGAAAGCACACAGCCGCTAACCCATAAGCGACCTAGCGGCAGCGGGGAGCTCGGGCCATTCGAGATGTTTAAGTCCAGCATTTTTTTCGACGCCGACACGCCCACGGCCGTACTTTTCTCCCCCAGTTCTTTTCGGCAGTCCGCGATCTTAGCATTTCCTTATGCTCTCTCTTCCCTGAAGTCGACCGTGATACCCCAGTGATCCTTCTTTTTTTTCTCTTGTTTGTAGTTTGGTTCTTTCTTCACACACAATACCCTCAAGATGCAGCGCGCGTTGACCAGAGCCTCCGTCGGCAAGGCGGCCACTCGTCTTCCTTCCCAGCAGCTCCGCTTTGCTCACAAGGTACGTCTACCTACCTTCTAATGACATATCGGATGACAGATCAAGACAATTGGCGCATACTGACAACTCCTTACCACTATACAGGAGCTCAAGTTCGGTGTTGAGGGCCGTGCCGCTCTCCTCGCCGGTGTCGAGACCCTCGCCCGTGCCGTCGCCACCACTCTCGGTCCCAAGGGTCGCAATGTCCTCATCGAGTCCAGCTTCGGCTCCCCCAAGATCACCAAGGGTTAGTATACCATGCCTCTGAAGCTATACTAAGTCACAATGGCTAACCACCACCTCAACAGATGGTGTCACTGTCGCCAAGTCCATCACCTTGAAGGACAAGTTCGAGAACCTCGGTGCCCGCCTCATCCAGGAGGTCGCCGGCAAGACCAACGAGGTCGCCGGTGACGGTACCACCTCCGCCACTGTCCTCGCCCGCGCCATCTTCTCCGAGACCGTCAAGAACGTTGCTGCCGGCTGCAACCCCATGGATCTCCGCCGCGGTATCCAGGCTGCCGTCGAGGCCGTCGTCGAGTACCTCCAGGCCAACAAGCGCGATGTCACCACCTCCGAGGAGGTCGCCCAGGTCGCCACCATCTCCGCCAACGGCGACAAGCACATTGGTGAGCTGATTGCCTCCGCCATGGAGAAGGTCGGCAAGGAGGGTGTCATCACCTGCAAGGAGGGCAAGACTCTCTACGATGAGCTCGAGGTTACCGAGGGTATGCGCTTCGACCGCGGCTTCGTCTCCCCCTACTTCATCACCGACGCCAAGGCCCAGAAGGTCGAGTTCGAGAAGCCCCTCATCCTCCTCTCCGAGAAGAAGATCTCCCAGGCTTCCGACATCATCCCCGCCCTCGAGATCTCCAGCCAGACCCGCCGCCCCCTCGTCATCATTGCCGAGGACATTGACGGTGAGGCTCTTGCCGTCTGCATTCTCAACAAGCTCCGTGGCCAGCTCCAGGTTGCTGCCGTCAAGGCCCCCGGCTTCGGTGACAACCGCAAGTCCATCCTCGGCGATATTGCCGTCCTGACCAACGGTACCGTCTTCACTGAGGAGCTCGACGTCAAGCTCGAGAAGGCCACCCCCGACATGCTCGGCTCCACCGGCTCCATCACCATCACCAAGGAGGACACCATCATCCTCAACGGTGAGGGCTCCAAGGACGCCATTGCCCAGCGCTGCGAGCAGATCCGCGGCGTCATGGCCGACCCCTCCACCTCCGAGTACGAGAAGGAGAAGCTCCAGGAGCGTCTTGCCAAGCTTTCTGGCGGTGTTGCCGTCATCAAGGTCGGCGGTGCCTCCGAGGTTGAGGTCGGTGAGAAGAAGGACCGCTTCGTCGATGCCCTCAACGCCACCCGCGCTGCCGTTGAGGAGGGTATCCTCCCCGGTGGTGGTACTGCCCTCATCAAGGCTTCCGTCCACGCCCTCAAGAACGTCAAGCCCGCCAACTTCGACCAGCAGCTCGGTGTCACCATTGTCCGCAACGCCATCACCCGCCCCGCCAAGACCATCATTGAGAACGCCGGTCTCGAGGGCTCCGTCGTTGTCGGCAAGCTCACTGACGAGTTCGCCAACGACTTCAACAAGGGCTTCGACTCCGCCAAGGGCGAGTACGTCGACATGATCCAGGCCGGTATCCTTGACCCCCTCAAGGTTGTCCGCACTGGTCTCGTTGACGCCTCCGGTGTCGCCTCCCTCCTCGGTACCACCGAGGTTGCCATTGTTGAGGCTCCCGAGGAGAAGGGCCCCGCCCCCATGGGTGGCATGGGCGGCATGGGCGGCATGGGTGGCATGATGTAAGAAGTTTTTGAAGGAAGCTACAAACTACACCTGAACCACACGGTCAGGAGATGAAAATTTGTGTTTTATATCCCTTTGATTTACGGCGACAACATGGGTTTGGGGCATCGGGTTTGGTGTTATCACGGACTGTAAAAATGTGTGTCATGTAATTTTCTCTCCCCTCTACCCTTTCCTTGATGTGTTCTTATTAGCATATTCCGGCGGGCATTGTTTGGATTGACGATGATGCTCCTCCTTGTACTACAATCTACGGAACCACAGAGGGGGGTTAGAGTAGAGCGAATCATGAGAATGAATGAAACTGTACGATACTGTTACTTTTGTTTCCTTTTGGGTACTTGCGTGATCTCATCTTTGAAGTTATAGGAAGAAGAGCATTACGAATCAGTTTAGGCAACTGCAAAACTTAAACGAAACCAAACCATTGTGAATTGGATGAACGTCAATACTTATGAAAGAAGCTCAGGCCAATCATGCTCACGGTAATCGTTAACAATCTTGAAGCGAGACAGAAATTCCCAGCTGCCACACTGAAACAACGCCAAGTAAGCATGATTTTAGTGTAGTGGACACTTCCACTATGTAGCATTCTCGGGGGACGGTATCCAGGTCCGCGCAACTCCCTCTAAAGTTTATTTTAGGCAATTTGCCGTACTACCGTACGGACGTAATAGCAATGTCACTCGAGACTTGGGAGTCCCGTACACACCGCATTTGCGTAACGACAAATAAGCGTAAGCGCGGCGCCGATATACGTAACCGCGGCCGGTATATCGACGATAATATTAATATTAATATGCAAATGGCAAATATAAAGCGGAATATTTGAAATTTTATTAGTAAAATATAAATAATTAAATAAACCTTACTTTAAAGTTTTGAATTTTAAATTAAAAAATTAAAAGACTTTATATTAAATATTATAAAATATAATATTAAAATTTGGTTTTATATATTGAAAAAGTATTTTGAAAATTGAAATAATAATAAAAAAGTTTTATTATTAAAAAGTAATTTATTAAATAGAATTTTTATTTCTCTTTATAATAATACTTTTTAAAGAAGTTTTACCAAAATTATAACGCTATTCCTTTACGAAAAAGATAATAATATAAAAAAAAGAAATATGAAAAAAGATTATATTTTATAATAATTAATAAAAATATAAAAAAAAATTATATTAATCCTATTTAATAACTTCATTACCTTTATTACCTTTATTACCTTTATTCCCCTTATTATTATTATTATTATTAAAAGCCTTAAATTCTTTACTTTTATCCTTTTTAGCCGGGGCCGTATTATTAATAGGGGGGCGCTTATTAAAAAGACTATAATAAGTAATAATATATTATAATTATAAATATTAACCGAGGTTTTAATACTTAAAAATAAAGGATATAATTTATAGTAATTTCGAAAATACTATATAAATTATTATAAATACTATTAATATCAATATTAATAATAATAATACTTTTGGTAATTTTCTCTAAAGCTTCGATTTATTTAACCTTTAAAGCCATTTCTTTATCCTTTTCAAATTTAGGTTTTTCTTCTTTTTTAATAAGAAATAACGCCGTATACGCGGCGATATTATCCTTCGGTTAGATAGATATTATATTTATATTTATAAGTAAAATAATAATTTTCTTTTCGATTTATTTTCCGGCCGAAATAATACGAAGTAAGGCGGCGTATTCTTATATATACGCGATAATACGCTTAATTATAGCTTTTATAACCGAATTCTTCTTTTATTACTCAAGGAGATAATTATATATATATTCCGGTACTTAAAAATATATAAATTAATAAATAATTAAAAGTTAAATAGAAGTTTCTTTAATAATATTTATAGGACGGTAATTAATATAATGGCCGTTTTTAGCGTATTTAACGTAAATTATACTTTTATTTATTTAATTATAATATTTATAACCGTCGGCTACGCCGGCGCGGGTAATATAGGGAGCGTAAAGGATTTTCCGCTCGGTACCGGGTTATTTACTCGAAAGCGTCGTAATAATTCTTTATAAAACCTTTTATCACAGGTTAACCTTGGTTTATAATGGTGTATTACGGTTCTACCTTGCAAGCAGAACATCGTCCTATCTTTTAGGTTTGGCTTACCTAGCAATGCACCCTAGGCCTGTCATAGTATGTTCTGCTTAAGGGTGGGGACATCAGGGGTTCAATTCCTCGCAGAAGCATTTGAGAGCGGGTTTTCCGATGCGACTCCGACGACAGCTTTCTATTTACTTAGTAGGCGACTGCGAGAAATCGCGGTCTAACCGAAAAGTAATAACGGAGAGCCGTCGGGACACAGGGGGCATTGGAGAACAGCAATACCGCGCCGACCAAATGTGGAAGACTCCCCATTCGAACCGAAAGGTTCAGGTAGTATTATAAACCAAAGTCCCGGGATAACGGCCTTATCTTGGAATATAAAATTCCGCTTAAAGATGAGGTAGTATCACAGGTTAACCTTGGTTTATAATGGTGTATTACGGTTCTGCCTTGCAAGCAGAACATCGTCCTATCTTTTAGGTTTGGCTTACCTGGCAATGCACCCTAGGCCTGTCATACCTTTATAAATATATAAAAGTTAAATAATATTAATAATATATATTTATAGATTTTTTAACGGAAGAACCGCCGCCACCGATATCGTCGTTATTTTTACGCTTAAAAGCGCTATTACTGTTATAAATAGTAGAAAGTATATTATTAAATAATAATTACGATATTAATTTAAAATTAAAATTAAAATTAAAATTAAATTACAATCGTAGAAAAATAATAAAAATAATAATAAATATATATATTTATATAATTATAATATAAAGAAAAAGTTTTTTAAATACGTAGAATAATTAATATAATTATATAAATAAAGTATAATAAAGGTATACGTACGTTAATAATAATAATTTACATTAGAGGAGGAGAGAGGAAGAGGGAGGAGGAGAAGAAAAACGCGAAGAAGGATAAATAATACGACGAAAATAGGGGAAATCCTTTTATTTATTTATAATATTATATTTAAAATTCAAATTTTAAATAGAAGGATTTACGAATAATTATTAATTCATTTACTATATTTTTTGAAATATTATTTTATATAAAAGTTTAATATAAATTCGAATTTATATTTCTTATTTTATTATTTATACGGGAAATATAGCCGAGAAATTATAAATATTATTATATGGTTTAGTATTAATAAATATTAGGGAAGATGAATTCCTTTTTTAATATCCTACTATATATATTAATATAAAGTTTAATATTTAGTATATAAATTTATTTTATAATTATTAATAATATTATTGATTAAAATTCTAATTTTACGTTGAATATAGATTTTTTAATAGGTTGAAAATTTTATAGATTATTAACCTTTATTCTTTATTATATATTATTACCCCGCTATAGGGTAATTATTTAATACTTTTTAATAGCGTTATAAGGAAACTTTTATAAAGTATTATATAAAATTATATTTTGGTTAAATATTAAAGGGGGTAACTTTGGAAAAATGGCTAAAATATTAAATTTTGATTCGAATAAAATATTAAAGTATATATTATAAAATATTAAAGGATTATCAAATTATATATTCTACTTAATTTTCTTCCTTTAAAACTTCTTCCCTCTATTGTATTAAATTATTTAAGTTTATAGTAAGTATAATATTTATATTTACTTTTACTTTATTAATGAAAATTTGAAATTAGTAGTTTATTTTTTCCGCTATTCCTCTACGAATTATAACCGTATCCTTAATACGGTAGATATTCTTATTTAACCGCTTATTAATCTTTCGAATTTATAATTTTTATTTTAATAGTATATTAATAATAGAATTAAAAATACTTTTAAAAGGCTTTTTAATTTATTTATATACTTTAAAACTATATTATACCTATAAATTAATTAATTGAATAAAGTAGGCTAGTAGTAATGAATTAAATATAAAGTAGTAATATTAAATGTAAATATATGGAAGTTGCTATACCGAGAATTATTTATATTTATATTAAAGTATATTAGTAAGCTAATTATTTACTTCTACCCGATTATTATTAATATTTTTCAATAATTTATAATTTGGCTCGAAATAATTATTATTTTGAAGTTTATATTTAGGAAATTTAATTTTATCTATTATATTAATATTATAATTATTAAATATATATATATTAGTGAGTATTTTATTCGTAATGAAATAGTAGAAAAAATTTACTATTAGTTATCCCGTTAATATAGTATTTCTTAATTAAGTATTACTGTATAACCTTTTTGAATATTTTTAAATATATTTAACCGTTTTTAAGTAAAGTATAATTAACGAAAGATTATTATTTATATACGGATTAGTAGTTTTTTAAAATTATAATTAGGAAATTTGTATATAAAAGGTCTATAGTAATATTTACTACGGATTTTCCGCTTATTAGCGAAACGGCTATAATCTTTTAGCCTATTAATAATAATAATAAAATTGCTTTTTAAATTATAAGTATTTACTATATCCTTTTTCGTAGCGTTCTTAATCTTAAGGTAGTTATATTAGGATTTAATTATATTTATAATATTAATTTAAAGAAGTAGAGGGATATTATATTTAAATTAATATATTTAGTATTTAATTTCTATTTTTTAATATTTCTAAATATAATTTTTTAATGAATAGTAGTATAAGAAATAATTTTATTAATAGATGTAAGATATTTCTTTTCGGTTAATTTATAGTAGAGTATAATATTTATAGCCTCTAAATATAATTTATTATTTTGAATATTCCTATATAATAAATTCTAAAAGTGCTTTTTATATAATAAATATTAAATAGTAATAATTCTATCCCTAATAAAAATATTATGTACAATTAGCTATTCGGCCGCTGAATTGTCTATTATCATATATTTTAATATTTAATTATTAAAATTATTATATTATTTAATTAAAGTACGTAAATATATTTTAATAATTTTAATATTGAGTATAGAAGTGTAAAAGAATATAAAAGGGAGTTATAAACCGTATTTATTTCGTATTATAATTGTAAATAAGTAAAAATTATAACGATTAATTTTATACGTTATATTTATAATAGTAATACTTCTTTATTTATATAGTAAATTTATACTAAATTACTTCGTAAATATAAATCTATTAGCTAATTCCTTTTTTGTTTTTTTTTATTAAATTAAGGTTATCTCTTATTATTATAACTTTGCGATTTTTCTACCGTTACTCCTTATTAATAATTTTTTTTGATAATTCGTTAAGAAGGCTCTCGGTTTTAAGAATTTTATTAATTAGGTTATTTTTTTTTGAAGTTTTTCGTATTAGTTTTATTATTATATTTAATTATTGTTTTAAATTCTTGATTTTTTAAGTATTAAATTATCGATTATTGTAGTTCTTTATTCGAAGTCTTTTAATAGGAGCGTTCTTTCGTTTAAGAATTATACGTTCTATTATAGTAGGAGTATATTTAACTTTTAATAAAAACAATAATATATTTTTAAATAATTATTAATAATTTAATTTAATTATATTTTAGCATTTTATAAATATAATTATTAATAATAGTAATTTTGTAAATCTCTTTTAGAATTTCTTTTATTTAAAGATTTATAAAGTATTTATTAAATATATATAGAGGCTTCGAGGTTTTACCGGTTCCACTATTATTATTTAATTTATTTTAATATAAACGATAGCGGTAACGTTCTTACTTATTAGGTTTAAGCCTTTTTAACCTATCTTTTTTACTCTAAAAGTATAAAATTTAATATTAATTATATTTAAAATTAATTTTAATTATTTTAAACGGATTATTTATTATAAAATACCGTTCGCGGATAGTAATTATCCGTTTTAAAATATAAAAATTACCGTTTAATAGCCCCGGAATAGCCTTTTTTCTTTTTATAAATTTATAATTATATTATTTATAATAGTTACCCTATAATATAATTTTAAGAATTTTATTATTATCCCTATTATTATTTCCCTTATTATTTCCCCTATTAAATAGTAAAAAAGGAGGTACCGGTAAAGAAGGGGGGAATAGTAGTAAAGAAAGAGGTATTAGCGAAGAAGGGGGGAGTGAAAAAATAGGTTTTAATTTTAATAAAAGAGATAATAATCGTTTTTACTTCTTTAATATTTACGTAGGAAATAAAAATAAAAGTTTAAGAGTAAAAAGTATTAATAGCGAATTAACCTCTTAAAATTAAGAAGAAGTATTATATTATTACTTTTAAATATCCTATAAATAAATAATATTATAATTTAAAAGTATTAAAGGTTATATTTTAATATATACTAATAACGGTTTATAAAAAAGAATAGTAAATAACGGTTTATAGGAAGGAAAAATAGAAATATTTATAATATTTATATATTAATTTACAATAAATTAATAATAATACGCAATTAATTTACTTATTTTTATAATTATTATAAAGGTTTATAAAATTATATTTATAAAATTATATTAAAGTTTATAATTTTTAGGATATTGGTTATAAATTGTATAAATAATACGCGATATTATTATTACGGATATAGGACGAATTGAATATAATACGTATATAAAGAATACGGGCCGTAGATACGTAGCGAAAATTGTTAATGCGCGCTTACAATTGGGATAGACTATGACTTCTAGCGCTTGTGAAAAAGTCACTTTTACGTCTGTGCGGTGGCTAATAGTGGTACGGCAAATTGCCTAAAATGGACTTTGGAGGAGGTTGCGCGGACCTGGATGCATACTCCCGGCATTCTCCCCGCCGTCAAATCTATCAACGCCGGTGCGCGTGTACGGCGTGCAAGCCGCGTGGCCGCCATCTTGTTTCGTTTCATGGACGAGAAAGCCATTTCGAACCTGATCAGGATAGTCAACAAGTTGACGATGGCCTGCGGCACCAAGAACCCCACAGACTCATAACCCAGACGGTGGCTCCCTCTCCGTCGACATCCACCTCCAGCTCTCCATCCAGTTTCATTACGTCTGCCGTTATCAATGCTGCAATTTCGAAGCTCAAGAGGCAACCTGCCCACTGTTGCCTGATGCCCTCGTACCTAGGATGATGAGTACGCGTCTCAGAATGGTTGACTGACCGTTGAAATAAGACGAAGCCTTCATTTCCCGGGTGGTGAAACGTAATCTCATAAGAACTTCCCATGTTTAGAGTCGTCCGTCGTTAAACTTCGGGCACCCCTGTTCCGTCCGGTATCATCACAGCTTCGGGGAGCTATCAGCTCCAAGCTTGTGAATGACGCAGATAGGGAGCTTTGACAAAGCAAAAGGTACACGACTCACCCAAAAGAGAAAATGGACAATCTCAGCTTATAGATGTAAGCAATTGCTATCACATCGGCGTCGTTCACATCAAAGGTTACCACCGGTATCAGAACCCAAGAACCGACGTCGACCGGGATCCACTTTGCACCGTCCGCCTGTTGGAGCCAGCCAGCCCACACCCAAAGTGACGGAGTCCACACAATGTTGTTCACTGGAGAGACTGGCCAGCAGCTGCCCTGCTTTTCTAGATGATTGCTGGGGCTCTTGTGTTGCTGTTCAGTTGGAGCCAGATTGGAGGGCCATTCACAGATTGGCAGTGCCCATACTCCGAGCGGTGGTACCCAGTGGTGGGCGGTGCTGAATGGTGGCAGTTCGTCGATGACCTGGCCTCTTAACACATTTGCTCTCCGCCTGGCTGCTGGGCTGTTAATGGCTGACAGGTATCTCTAACAACAACGAACCTCTCCACGGCCGGGCACACCACCATGGCTGCCCGCTGTTTGGGAAACCCCTCGCACCTTTCGCGTCAGGCTCCCAACCCTCACAGTTCAGGTGTCTCTTCCAAGAGCTCTCTTCCCGGTCCACGTCCCCCCGTCCCGCCCCGTCCTTGCTTTCCTCGTGTTGTGACCTGAACATTGAACAAACTGTCTTGACAACCTCTTCCCGTTTCTTTACTTTTACAACCATAACAACTTTGTAATCTCTTCAATTTCACAACGTACGTACGTATAGAGGTCGCCAGCAAGGTTCGTCAAGCTGTAGCCTTGCCCGCCGAACGTGTGCTCCATCCACACACAGCTCATCATCCCCTTGCCCTCTCCCGCCGCCGCCTTTTCCAGTTCGAGTTCAGTTTCCATGTTGCTACCCCTCGCCTGCTACTCGCTCCGCCCCCCGACTGCCTTTTCTACTACCACTACCACCACCGTCCCTGTTGTGTTGTGCTGACCCGACTGACAACCTTCCCGCGCCATCCAGCTTTCGGCTCCCCTCTCCACATATAACGCCCGCCCCCCATTCTCGCGATCGGTTCACCCGTTGTCGTCGACTTTTTGAAAAGAACACTTTACCAAACCACCCCCAACACACAAATCTGACATCATGGTAAATCAATCTCCCCCGTCTCCCTCCTCGCGCTTGCGACCCGCTCTCGCAAACATGGCGCTGACTTCTTTGCCTTGTCGCAGTCTCAATCTGGGTTAGTAGTTGTCCAACCGTGAACTTGCTACATCTCACCCCTTCCCCGCCATTTTGCTTGCTTCCCCTGGATCCATCCTCACCGATGGTTTGGGGCGAAACCGCAACCAACCTGACGCTACCCTATCGCTCGTCTTAACCCGTCCGTTGCCCGCTCGTTGCCGCGATGCAGCCCATTATCTCGAGAATCCCAATCCTATATCACGCAGCAGCAAGCAACAGCAGCGACAGAGTTGCATCTGGCGGCCGGGTAGCTAGCGCGCTGGCGGGAGGCATTGGGGGCAGGACCCGCAAAAGACAACACAACGAAAACCCAAACGATACCAGCAACGATAATAAGTGGAAGAACCGAGATCAAATAGGCTAACATGCTCTGGTACAGAGTTCAGGTCGACCCCGAGTGCCGGAGGGCTTTCGATAAGCTGATGCAGCGTCAGCTCCGGTACATCATCTTCAAGCTTTCCGACGACTTCAAGGAGATCGTCATTGAGAGCACCAGCGACGGCGCCAAGGAGAACTACGACGAGTTCCGTGAGAAGCTCGTCAACGCCGAGACCAAGAGCGCTACTGTAGGTTTCCTTGATTCTTCTCCGGTGACTGTGCTTTGCTTGCCCAGTGTCGCAACCGATTCCCAGCCCAACGCGATCCATGATGGAAGCTACCCGACCTCGAAACCACCATCAGCCACCTGCCCAAGCTTATCCTCTTCCTATCCATTCACGGACGAGTCCCGTCTTGTCATTTTTTCCCCTTGGAAAATAATAAGGGGGAATGCTAGGAAGAGGGGTCCTGGAACAGTGAGGGGTTCTTACACAAAAAGGCGGCCAGAGACAGGGGATTGCCAAGACATGCCACCACCCCTGCCGTGGCGTTTTCCATGGCCTCATTCGAAGAAACACAACATTTCTGGAAGGGGCGCCGATCGCTAACGAAACATAACTTGATGCAGGGCGCTGTTGGCAAGGGTCCCAGATATGCCGTCTACGACTTCGAGTACAAGCTTGCTTCCGGCGACGGTCTCCGCAACAAGGTGACCTTCATCGCCTGGTCTCCCGATGATGCTGGCATCAAGGTGCGTTTCTTCACGCCGTGGATAGTAAACCCCAGCATAATCACTGACAACAAAAACAGTCCAAGATGGTCTACGCCTCCTCCAAGGAGGCCCTCAAGCGCTCTCTCAGCGGTATCGCCGTCGAGCTCCAGGCCAACGAGACGGACGATATCGAGTACGAACAGATCATCAAGACCGTGTCCAAGGGTACTGCCGCATAGATTTTTTATCCGTAATCCGTATTTAAGAGAGACGAAGAGAGGTTTCGAGTCACTGAGCTGCTTGTTACATGTTCACGCGTAGCCCATTGTCGGAAGATGTCGTTGTTGTAATGACAATATAAACTTCACGCTACTTTATTGTTCTATACCATCCCACACGACGATCACCCAACTATCTTATTCAAAACTTACATGTCACTATTCTCGTACGCGTTGGTTTGGAGATATCAAATGCCCCTGTTCTGTTTCAGTTGCGAAATTGTTTAGCTACGATGTTCTATATTGAGTACGGTATCGAGATAGTAGAGTCTATGGAAAAGTTGAATGCCACATGTTCGTCGGAGTCCTGCCGTGGTGCATGGTGATCATAATACCAGTTTCGCTGTGTGGACAACAGTAACAAGCCTTCAGGCACAAATGGAGCATTCGATCGATATATCCAACTAAAGATAGACAAACCTCTCTACTGTTTGAGTTGATCATCCGTACTCTAATACCTGTATATTCACTAGACCAATGTGTGAACCTTATCATGAGAGCTTTCAACGAGATTGTATTTGTAACATTTCGCTGTTGACACAACTCAAATGGGTAAATACGTCTCGCACTTATCACGGTCAAACCCAGGTTCAGTTCACACACTTGTCTTTGGTTGACTGGTCATCACCTTGGTTACATCACTCACTTCACCACATACCCTTTCATCCGCATTTTGACGCTATGGTATCCACGAAAAAAATATGGTGGCTTGCTAGGCATATTGAATAAAGGAAAATTTTCGATATTACTTCTTTAAGTGAACCTATAGCCTCCACTAGCTGACTCGCACCAATATCAATACCAACCCTTCCATTACAGCTCTATACCCAGCCACCTTCATCCCGTGCCATCCTCCAGTGTTTTTGCCGGGCTAATGTATGAGGTAAGAAAACACCCCTGAATTAAGACTTCTGACTCCAAGCCCCCCTAAACCTCCCCACCACCTCCTCCGCCGCCTCAACGTCCCTTATCCGCTGCTGCAAATACCCCTTCAGATCCTCCCAGAACTCTTCCGTGTCTAGCACCGCAGCGCCGCTGAGGCCTTGGGCTACTGGTCCTGCTTGTTCACCGCCTGCGGTTGTTTCTGTGTCCTTCATCTCTACCTCCGGCACCTCCACCTTCTTCTCCCCACCGTCTGCACCACCAGCCTGAGCTTTAGCAGCGTCCCGCGCCGCCCTCTTCTCAGCAGCCTCGGCACTGTCATAGGTAGCCTGCCCACCCATAACCATCAAACTCAACTCCAACTCCCCGCCCTCTGGCGTCGCCCCTCCCAGAACCTCCTTGAGAGACTTGACATCTCCCGCCGGCTTTTTATTGTAAAGAACCTTCAGCTTCTCGATCGGCATGCCCGTTTCGGAAGAGACAAAGGACTTGATATCGAGGATTGATGTCGTTGCTAGTGGCTGCGGTTGAGGTAAGGTGAGAGAGAGGGAAGGGTTGCGGGGGGAGCGGATGTGCACTAGGACTGTTGGGCCGGAGTCGGATGGGGTTGAGACGCCGGTGGTTGTGGTGGAAGCGGAGGCGGGGGTAGAGCCCGGAGCAGCGGCGCGGGAGGAAGGCTTGCGGAAGGGGCGGATGGTTGGGTGATGGGGGAGGGTGAACTATTTCAGTGTTAGGTTAGCTACCGTTCGAGATATGTTGAGCTGTGGTGGGTGGGGAGAAATGGGTGGGAGAGGAAGGGGGGACAGAGAAGGAAAAGAAAGGGAAGAGAGGTTGAAGTTATAGAGAGGGGGAAGAGAGACGAACAGGAGTGCTAGCGGGATACGTCCTCGCATCTTCAACATGGTCGGGGGAGATCTTGGTCGGCTTGGTGTCAAGGACAGCCAGGAAGGTTTTGGCGAAGGCTACTTCGGTGGCCATGGTGGGCGGCGGTAGCTTGGTGTTTGCGATTTAGTAGTAGGTAACTTTTATGGTTGTTGTCGCGAAAGCTTTGGGGTGTCGCGCAAAGGTGATCGAGTTTGTGATAGTTCGACGTCGCGATGGTGACGAATGATGGTTGTGAGTATGTGGTGCTTTTCGACCGAAAGGAAATGGTGGTTGTACCTGTAGTCGGATTTGGTTGGTGATGGTGTTGCTGTCGGGGACCTGACGAATCGAAGAGCAACGTCAGTGCTCCTGGGCGCAAGCAGCAAGCAACAAGCTCCCCCTCCGTGACGGCGACGGGCGGGAACCGGGGTGGGGCATGGCGGACAGGGGAAGGACACGGGGAAAGTGGGGTCAAAGTTCTTATCTTATCGCAATTGCTTCTCTTGACTTCCAGCGCCAAGCATCCTGGCTCACCTGAACGCTGTGACATGCAGTGCCGTTTGCAAACTGGACTGAAGCAGCGAATAGCCTGGGTGAACAAGAGCTTGGGACTGCGATCAGGGGTAGCTTCTTGGACATGGAAATTCAAGGATGGGAGCTCTTTTCAACTTTGGTCAGTTTATGTTTTCGTCTCAACTCGATCGTGTGAACATTTTGAGCGCAGGGTATTGATTTCGCAGTCCAGTTACTCGCATCTGTAGGATTAATTGTATCTCAAAAAAAACAACTAGATTGCGAAGCAATACTGGTTGCCCAGTTCTTGCCTTTCTATATCGCTGCCTTCCAGCCTCGTCTAGAGCTATCTCAACTAGGCCAATGGTGACAAGAGACCTATCTCACTGCACGTCTATCCGCTTCACGGTCCTCTATCCTTTCTTCAACTATCGTCTTACTATCCCTCACTGCGTGTCCTTTTCTTCCTCAAGTACTTCCGCGACCCGTCGCGACTCTACTGCCATATCCTCCATCTGCCACCCACCTACTCCCAATACTATAGTACAATATACACCTGTAGTCATAACATCATCGCTGGTCGAGCCCTCACAATGAAGAAGCCCAGAGCCAACATCACACAAGATTACACCATGTATAAAGTTGAAACCCGCTCCATCGGAGACAAAAAGATGAATATGAAAGCGAAGAAGAAAAGGTGTTCATATCGGGTGTGGAAATAAGAGAGAAGAAAACAGAAAGTCGTCATAGTCATCATAAAACCCTTTCCTTTAAACCGCCGAACCGCCTGACCACCGACCGACCAACCGCCTGCCAATAAACAAGTAGACAAAAACCCGACCTTATCCCAACCTGACCTAATCGACCGACAATCCGAATCCGAAAGTATGAAAAAGGGGGTATCCTTCTTTAGTTTTCCACCGTCCCATTGACAATATCACGAATAGCCCACTTCCACGCCTCGCCCCTCTGCGCCGACGACCTCCCCGTCGCCCACGCCTGACACTTCTTCCTCCACCTCTCTTCCTCCTCACGCTGTCTCCGCACAAACTCCGGGCCGACATCGAACTCCTCGCCCACCAGCCAGTCGTCCTTCACATCGCTGACCCTGCCGCCACCTCCGTCTGTGGAGGTGATGGTGTGGTCCTCCAAGTCGGGAATATCCTTGAACGGATCATCATCGTCATCATCCATGGCCTCTGATATCGTCGATCCGGCGCCGTTCTTTGACCGTCCTCGCTCTCCCGCTGCTGACTTATCGTTTTGTGGACCTAGCTTGAGCCAGCACATGTTTTGTGGGTCAAACACCATCCCTTTAACGACCTGGACGCCCTTGGTTGTGCCAATGTTGGTGATCAGAGCCGGGCGTGGCGTTGCGGTCTCCCTCTGGGGCGCAGCATGTTGCTGCACCTTGATTGATGCCGTCGACGGTGATGATGCCGGCGCTTCAAACGCCCGCAACACGTTGTCGTTACCTTCCCACCTAAAGGTCTCTGGATTGTAGCACATGCCCTTGACAACTGTGAACAAAGTTAGCATTGATAACCTAAATAAAGACAATTTTTTACAGGCACTCACTCTTTGAGTCCTTTGGGGGATTCAAGTTTGAGATGAGGTGCGGCTTCTGTTGGGGAGTTTTGCGCAGCTTCCTGGAAGACTTCATGGCCGCCTGGGGTGGTGCTGATGGGGCTGATGATGATTGGTGGTGAAGGTTACCTCTGTTGGTGGACAGCTGCGCGACGCGTTGGGCCGTGAGTGGAGCAAGTTGTCCAGAAACGTTGCGCTGGGCCAGGCAGGATTCCCGAGCTCTTCGGCTCGCGGCGGTATCACGAGCGAAACTAGGGACGTTGGAATCGTTGAAACGGGCCGGAGACCGCGATGTCGTAACAGGAGGTGAGGGCGTAACGTTGTTCCGATCGTTGGGCGCGATGTTCTGGTAGAGCCTATTCCGGGCTTGGGCCTTGGGTCCAGAGTTAACAGGTTGCCTCAGATACTTGGCCTCGGCCTGGGTAGAAGTGGGAAGATCATCAAATCCGTCCAGTTCGTGGCCATCGCCAAAGTTCCTAACCCGGAAAGGCTTGTTAAGCTGCTTCCAGTTGCCTTCGGCAGCCATGAAGTCGACGGATCTGTGCTTGCGCGGGCTGGGAGAACGCTTGTTGGACGCCCGGGAGTAAGTCCCTCGGGAGGTAGGCCGATAATCAATACCGCCCTCGGACTGATGCCGGAAGGTCCGCGTATTCCTAGTGGCATTGACATTATACGACTGTGATGCTGATGCTCCAGCCGGAAGGAAAGGGGTGACCGAGGGAACGGAGCCCTTACGGCCTGTGGCCCCAGTGCTTTCCATATTACGCACTCGCTCAACTGGTGTTTTTGGTCGTACAGAATTCTGTGCACGAGTTGCCTCCGTCCTAGATGGAGGCCGCTCGTAGTTGCGTGTTGTCGTTGGTCGTGCCTGGTTTTGAGGCCGAAGTCCAGGAACTGAACGCTTCATGCGGAGTAGCTGAGCATTTGTGGTAGTAGCCTCAGACTTTTGTGTTGTTGTATTCGTCTTCTGTGCCATGTTCCTACGTGTGGTTGTGGTAGACGTTGGAGGCTGCGATGCTCCTGAAGACATGACACTTGAGATGGAGGCTTGAGAATTGTGTCCCGAGCGTGTCAATGAACGTCTTGATGAGCTCCTCGTTACTGCTTCTCCGGTTTCAGACACAGGTTCGAGCGAAGACTGTGTTTGGCTTCGCTCGTGGCTCACTAATGACCCCATCGACCCCATAGGTCGTGGGAGACGAGAGGCAGTCACAGGCTTGTTGGTAAACTTGAGCGCCACCGAAGTTTTGGGTCGGTTGGGGCTGCCACCTCTTGTGTCTTTGACCTGGATGTTCCGATGTAATGTCAACTTCTTGGAGTCGAATACCTCTCCGTCACCAATGTCAAGTCCAGTGAGAAAGTCTTCTTGCTCCTCTCTGTCTTTCCTCTGTACTCTTTCTGCAATAACAGGTTCTTCCGGAATGCGCTCCGGAGACCTGCTTTGTTGACGACGATGTAGTCTTTCCTCCCAGTTCAGAGGTCCAGGAGGCAGAATGATGCCATCAAATTCGTCTTCACTCTCCGCTACAGTAGAACTTGCTATGCTCGGACTGAAAGCTGACACGGATGAAGTTGAAAAGGCATCACGGCGAGTGCCGCCGAAACGAGTACCAAGGCTTCCTTCACCCCACTCGAAGTCATCTGAGGTGTTGAGGGTCGGAAGTTTGGGTGTCTCTCTCCTGTTCGAGAGTCTAAGAGTCCCATCCATGGGAAGCTCAAAATCGTGTTCGAAACCGTCCTCATCCGGAGTAACCTTGAGAGGAGTGGCGGGTGTGATAAATGTGATGGGCTTGAGGGTATTGCGCCTCTTCTTCACTTTGATGGTCTCCTGCCCATCCCCAAAGAAGTCATCGTCATCCACGTCCTTAAAGCGCTCCAGGTCGATAAGGCAAGCTGAAGTTAGCGAAGGGCGAGATGCTTTCCTGACTTGGACATCCATAGGTTTAACGGTGAGTTTCTGTTGGGGCAGGGCACGGCCTGGGAACGTGTTGCTCGTTTTGCGGATGGTCTCCGGACGACCGTATGAACCGCTGGTTTTCCGCACAGGTTCGAGACGGCCTGAAAAGGACCCGCTGGTTCTTCGAGCCGGTTGTGGTGGTAGTTGGAACGAGCCGCTAACCTGTCGTATCGCCTCTGGAAATTGCGAGCTATCCCGCTTCTTGATCTGCAGCTGGCCGGCATCGGAAGGAAACTCTAAATCATCAACCCAATCCTCCTGAATAATCTTTCTGATCTTCCTTCCACCCAGTCTCTTGATGGTGCCCCCCATAAGGGCCGAGGGCGGTACGTTCTTCGGTAATGGGATGCCAGCCCTCTCGGCGGCAGCTAGAGCATCCAACGTCGACTTTTCATCGTCTCCTGGCAGATGAACCTGCTTCTCCTCCTCTCCATGAATAGATTCGAAATCGGAACGGAATGATGAATGCGAATCACGGCGAGGGTGGGCGTTCGCATTCGTAGAGTGGCTCTGGATGGTAAAGTCGTCGCCGTCGATAAGAAAATCATCATCGTCCCAGTTTTCAATGTCGTCCTCGACTGGTGGCCGAGTCTTTAGTCGTAGGGTCTCCATTGCCGGCGGTGTCGCGTGGCCCTGCAGGGTGCGATCCACGTTTCGATGTGCGGTCAAAGGGTATTGGTGGTGGTTTCGGGGGGTGTGTCGCAACGGGAAGGTTCCTTCTGTTATGTTAAATGGGGACGTATGGCGACGTGGAGTGACGACAGCGATCTAGTCAGTGGTGAGGATTCATAGTCGTCACCCAAGACCCTGGGGCCGCCGATCACTATCCCGAAGCCCCGGCAGAAATTCCACCTGGTCCCCCTTTGCACAAGCGATGCGATGGTCGAATCCTTGTTGATCCTGAGTTGGAATACCTATCGGGTGATATTCCAAGTAGCCGGGATGAGCAGAGTGATTAGCGTTGGCGCAATGTGACCAGGGCGAGGCGACTGGTGTCCGGATGCAGGGCGGGAAGGGTGGATGTTGTGAACAGGTTGATAAAAAGGGCGAAGTAGGCGAGAGTTGTTGGCGAGTGGGCTGTGTGATTTGTTGGTTCACGCGAGGCCAGATATTGTTGTTGTTAGGTCGTTGTTGGGGGCCTTGTTGGTGTCGTTTGTTGCTGCTCAGGTGCGGCAGAGCAGGTTCGGTTGTTGCGACGAACAGGATCTGACACAAGGAGGGGCCGTGGCAAGAAAGCAAAGCAGTCGTAAGCAAAGTGGTGCTTGGTAAAAGCAGCAGAATCGGGTAAACACTCTATCGATTGACGAATGCGCCGTGTGCGTTTTTGATAACTGCCGTAGTAGGGGAGATCTTGATGGAGTGGGCCAGCGAGTAATTGCGATGGAGATAACCTATTGGAAAAATGCACGAATCTGCTGCTGCTGCTATTGTCGAGGAAGAAACTCCGGTTCTGCGCGGTGGGTTGGTCCAGGTTCACACAACAGGTCGGATGGTAGGTTGCTTGTGTATGGATGTGTACAATACGGGTTGACGAGTCGTAGAATAGAGATTGTTGGTTGTTGTTGGGTGAACAGACGGGACAGACACAGGATGGATTGTGAGTGAGACCGAGTGAGATCCGATGAGGAATTGGATGGTTGAGACGAAACTGAAGAAACGGAAAGGCTGGAGAGCATCCAAAAGGTGAATAGGCCAGTGAGAGAGCGCGCCCAGTGCCTGAATGAGACGGGATGGAATGCGGTCCTGGATCTGAATGACAGACAAGAATGAATGAGAATGGTCAATGAATGGCGTGGCTGGAAAAGTCAACGGGAGCAGGGAACCGCAGTCGTGCAGTCGGGAAAGTGTCCAGGGTCGTGGCCGTCGTCGCAGTGGGATGAAGAAGAGAAGCGCGAGTGGTCGGGGAGTGGAGACTTGGAGCTGGAGAGGGCCAGGGGAGTGGGGCAATCGAAGGGGAAAGAGATGGAAGGTGGCCCCGAGCCTGGCGTCGTGCGGACTTGTGCCTGGCTGAAATCGTGGGTGACGCCCAAGGCCAAGCTTTCCAAAACCAAGGCCTGTGCCAGGGTTAGTGCAGACAAAGTCTAACAAAGTGGCAGGGCTGGCACTTTAGCGCAAGGGTTAGCGCAGGCTCTCTGCAGCCTCTAACAGGAGCCTCTTCTAAAGTAACAACGACACCAGAGACAGCCTCCTGAAAGAACATTGAACATCAAATATGCCAAGCAATGAAGCATGCGCAGAACGGGGTTGGGAGGTCGGGTGTTTTGTCCTGGTTTGCAAGCGTGTTTGGTCCGTTTTGCATCTTGCATGGTTTTTGGTTTTTTTGAGGTGGCAGGGACAGCATGGGACAAGGGGCGCGCTTCGATGGCCAGTGTTCGTGCGAAACGCTAGCCATCCGTCAACCACCCAGCCGTTCGGCTCCGCGATCATGGATGATTATGTACCTGTTAGTGGTCAGTGCTGTTAAAGTCTCTTGGCTCTTCAGTTTTTCTTGAACATTTGTGGTTCAAGACACATGGGAATTCACAAGTCGATACGAGCTTGACGAGCAATGCCCCAATGTCAGGGACATATTTAGACTCAGCTGAGGTTTACAGTTACAGCTAAAATTCTCCAAGACTCGAAGTCAAGACCTTATAGATGAAGAACATGTAACACATGACGGCTGCTGTTTCCTCTAAAAGACAGGTGAAGACATTTGTGAATTGCCCGGCAACCTTTGACCACATGTTACTAATCGAATGACTGTGCGGGATTTTAAAATGAAAGAAATTTCCTTCATTGATGCATCTTTTTTCACCAACCACCCAGTCTGTCTCGAATTGGGTTGCCGATGTATGTACCATGTGGCTCGATGCCGGACATGGACTTTTGCTGCTCGACAGGGTCTTTGTGCATCTTCTTCAACACCCCCGGAGCTTTGGCTCCCCTTGCTTGACCTCTTCAACTCCATCGAGCTCCAAGGTCAGGGCGAGAATGGGGCGGGCAAGTCAATGTAAGATTCACGTCTTCCTACCAAAATTACCACAAGAGGCAGCACATATGGCATATCGTCAGCGTATCTGTATCAATGGTCTAGCCTTGTTTGCGGTTTGCAGTGGATCGCGTCGTCAGGAACGCGACGGGACACCTACAGCGAGGGGAAAAGAGCGAACCGTTGCCTCTAAAAACGGGACACTCAAAGCCCAGTGCAGTGATGGGCGGGCTAATCCCCGCACCCGCTGCCAGGTGCTGTCTGCGTGTTGCCGGCCGGCCGCTAATGTGATTTCTTGCATGCGGCCCCCGATTGATTGCTGCTCTGTTTCGCCGGCCGGCTATCGGTCTTGGTTGTCCTTGTCCTCTTTTGGCAATTGGCTTGATTCGTCCCAAGTTTACCACATCTCTTCCAGAGTTCAAAGATTTTCGAGATTGGAATTGTCTTGAAACTCTTCAAGATATGCAGGGCGAGTGAACCGCTTGGTGAGTCTCGGTTATGGTTTCCTGCTACAGTACTATGCATGTACTATTGCTTCAAAGGGCACTGCTGCCTTGGACCCCGACACCGGCCACGATCCAATCGATAGACGGCAATTGGGTTCTTTTGATGTTGTTGCCTAAGTACCAGAAAAGACTGTGGCATGGCACTTAACTCACAAATGAATTTCATATATGACGGAAATATTTTGTTTTGTTTTGTCTCTTCACTTGACCTCAACAAACACGCAACATCCTCCCTGTTTCGGGTGCGCACACCGGATCTCTTCCCTTCGAGACATTTCTCCTGACGATACTATCCGACACGGCAAACGGAAATAGCATCGTTGTTGGTGCTACAGTACGGTTACCGTCATCGACGACTCCCTCAAGTTCCGTCCAGCTGAGCCCCCAGTCAAGCGACGTCCCCGTTTCCAAGAACAGTCCCGTCAACAACGTCAACGTCAACACGCGCTCCCGTCCATCCCGTGCAGCTCACTCCGTCAGTTTCCACTTCCCCGCATCCCGTCATCACTCGCGGTTTTCGTCAATTCCGACTGTGCAGTTGTGCAGTGTGCATTTTTCAGTTCCAACATTTGAGAACTGCTGGGTCTGGGCCGTCAGTGCAGAGTGCATTGAGTCCAGCGCAGTACAGGACAATTGCACTCCGTCTCTGCTGTTTGGAGATTTTGGCCTCCCTTGTCTCTTTCACCATCGCTCACCGTCACACCGTCACACCTTGGTGACGTCCGACTCCGATTCGTCGCCCATTTCCGAGTCAAAGGGCTTTAGAACGGTGGACTATAGCCTTCCGAGACCATTACGTGCTATTCAAGCGCAGAAATCACCGATACGCCCGATCAGCCAATCTCATCTCATCAGCTCTTGTTTCATCTGGGCTAGGAACCAAACACTTGGTCACTTACACTGTCCGATTTGGGTTGATTAAACCCACACATAGGGCGGAACCTGGGGCACCACCCAGACGACCATCGGACCAGGACCAAGGCGACGTCAACGCGGATCGCGGATCGTGACGTTTGACGCACATACTGACAGCCTGCATTAACGTGGGGGAGACACGAGCGGCGATCCCATCGCTTACCCAGAGCCCCCCAGGCCCCCTCCCACCTTTTACATCATCATATAAAACGTCTCACTCATATAACGGACACTCTATCGCACAAGCCACACAGACGGAAAATGACTTCATCCTCGTCAACGATTATCCGTATCCCCCGGACCGATACCGATCAGGAGGATGACTTCATTTTGGGAGAGGTTACCCGCTCGGGAGCCGGAGGATCATCCGCGGGTAGGGCATCGGCGAAACCGCTTAATCTCAAGATCGTTGCTACGGAGGGTGAAGAGCCGTATGCGCTCACGTGTAAGTTGCAGATTTCTCGTGATTATCGTCGCTGTTAAGAGAGTTTATGCAGCCACTATATATGGTTCGCCAGGCATTATGCAGAGATATAATTCATGTCATGCCCACGTGGATGCATAACCTCACGTCCAAAGGGTGTTGTGCGTCTCATATGAGTTGAAATGCCTGGTCAAGATAATGACCCGAAAAGAAACAAATTTTGGTTTGATAAGAGAATGATGACCAGAGTCGTTAACTAACAAATTCATAGTAAAACATGACACCATCAACTCCCTCCGGTCCAGCAGTAGTTCCTGCACCCCCTCCGAATGGGAATCCATCCTCTCCTCCCTGCTCATCACCGCCTCGCCAATATCCGACATCGAAGCCGGCGCCGAGGTTGAATCTCGCGGCAAAAAAAAGTCCATAACCATCACCATCCGCCGCCGCGTAGCCGGCATCAACCAACGTCTTGGCTCCCTAACCCTATCTCGCTCACCCTCATCCGAGATCCAACTCTTCGACTGGTGCTCGCAGCTGGCCATCTCCCGGCAGACTGCCCTCTCTTCACTATCTACCTCCGCCGCGCAGGTCGCGGACTTGGAGGCTCGCGTTGCTGACCTGAAGAAACAGCTGGAAGAACTCACGCAGGCGAAGGTTGACCAGGAGACGGAGCTCTTGCAAAAGTTCAGGGCGTTACTAAATGAGAAGAAGGGCAAGATTCGTCAGCAGCAGCAGGTAATCAGCAGCAGAGCAAGGACGGGTTCATCGCAAGATGGACTGTCAGGGGTGATTGAAAGTGCGAGGGCCAAATCTGCAACCAAGACTCATGCAACCCAGCCAGATGAAGACGAAGAAGAGGAAGAAGAAGGCGGCGCCAAACTCGGCAGAATAAGCGGAGCCCGCGGAGCAACAGGAACAGCAAAGTCACGAACAGCGCGCGTCTCAAGACCAGGGAAACGGAAAGCTACCAAGGACGTATCATCATCTGACGAGGATGACGAGGATTCCGAAAAGATGGATATTGACGAACCGGAACCGTCATCGAAAACAATGGGTCAATCATCCTCCAGCAAAACCCTTGATGTCGAAGGAGACCATGATGGTAACAAGGACGAAGACGAAGAAGAGGACGAGGATGAAGACGGAAGCGGCAGAATCTCAGGTCGCGAAACTCCAGACCGTGATTTCGACGATGACGAAACGGCTAGCGAACCAGATGAGGAGGATGAGATGGCTGAAGCGGGGGAGAAGGACTTGGACGTCGGCGGTTTGCCTGCTTCGCCGCCACCGGTTGCTAGAAAGGGGCGTGGGGCAGCGGTCTCGACTTCGAAGACGACGACTCCTCAAAAGAAGACAGCGGGTGGTACAGCAGGTACAGCGAAGGGGAAGGGGAAGGAGACGCCGACACCTACCAAGTCGACGCCGGCTTCGAATACCAAGAGGGCGGGAGCGACGGCTACGAGGGCGTCTCAGCCTGCTGTCCCAGCGAAGGTGGATGAGGGGAGTGAGACTGAGAGTGATGATGAGTTGTGAGTGGATAATGTCAAGGGGAGATTTTTGGTGACAGAGTTGGGCTATATCCAAAAGTTTCAACGGTTTATGTGCAACGTAGCGTAATGATGTTTTGTTTTGCTATAAATGCTGCTCTAAGTATATGGGTATTAGCAGCTGGTCGTTCTTAAAGCCCATCTATCAATGTATATAAGCCTCCTTCAAACTTTCTGTCTATCTTGGACAGAGACATCCCAGTTTCTCGTCTTTCACTTTTTACTCGGTGTCCCGTTTCTCTGACTCTTAGTTCCCTGAGCAGGGTCCAAAACATCATCATCATCATCATCTCCAAGAGCCACTTCCTCGGTCCACTCCATAATCCGTCGTCGCTTATCAGCCCACTCCTTGCTCCGTCGATGCTTGTCCTACTTCTTCGACATTGTTATGTTTCCATTCGCCTGTTGTCCTGCAGCAGCAGCCTTGGACGGCAAAACCGGTAATTTCCGTCCATAATTCCCCAACGCCAACTTAGTCCCGCACGTCAAACACTCCCCATCCTTCGGCACCTCACAGAAGATGCTCAGACAAATACTGCACACGAACCCGGTATCAATCACATTCCTGTGACAAAAACATGCCGCCCTAAAATCCACCGAGTCCGCGCTAGGCGTGACCAGCAGGTCTGCCACGGAGGCATGACTTCCCAGCGTCTTCTTCCCTCCCTTCGCCGGCGCTTTTTCTCCCGCCTTATCATCCTTCTTCGTCCCTTGTTGCTGCGAGCGTTGGTTCCCCGCCGCCGCCAACCCCACCGGCGCACTCCCGCTTCCGAACCCAAACATCAGGTACTGCAGCAACCCGCGCGGCTCTTGCGCTCTTATGAAGGTGCCGCGGGTTATGTAACTCGCCTGCTGCAAAAAGGTTGCGCTTCCCCGCAAAGCTAGCGTGTCAATGGCTATGCGCGCGTGCGCGGCGGCGAACACGGCGTTCATGGTGGGGATGTATTGCGAGGGCGAGCTGTCGCTTACGCTCACTACCAATATGCGGGCGTGTAAACCCGCTAGTCCGCCACCGCCGACGCCGGGGAGGGAGGCGGCGTTGCCTCCACCTGGACCGGCGCCCGAGGTTGTGGATGTGGATTTCCCGCCGGCGGAACCTGGGGTTGGGCCGGTGGCAGAGTTGGAGGGCGCAAAGAGGAGGGCGGTTTTGTTGATGTGTGAGAGCGCGAGAGTTAGAGCGCCGGAGATTTGCGTCGTGGTGGTGGAGGTGATGTCGTCGATTGTTGTGTCGGTTATGAGTTGTCGGAGGGACGAAAGGAGGGAGCGCTCGATTTGCGCGAAGAGGGGGTATTTGTTTGCGGGCGGTGGTGGTTGTTGTTTGTTATTCGAGGTGAAGGAGGCGTCGCGCATCTCGACGTCTTCGTTCGGGTTCGGTTTTCGGTTTTGGTCGGGGGCTGTTGGGTACAGCCATACTGCTCGGTTCGTGTGCGATGCTATGAGGGCTACTTGGTTGGAGTTGTTGAATGCTAAGTGGGAGTTGACGAATATTAGAATGTTGGCGAGCGCTTTGGTGAGTGGAAGCACATCGTTCAGGGCGGCCCAGGCGCGCGGGTTGGTGTCGATAATTATAGTGTAGAGGGAGGGGATGTCGTCGGTGTTGTAGATTTCGTAGTGCTCGGAGGCGTCGACGGCGTCCTGGACCGTCATCTTGACGACCTTTTGGTGGTGATAGCCTCAAATTCGATTCGGACTTGTGTTCTCCGGCAGTTATAGCATTGATCGAAGCTGGTTGAAGTGAAGGGTGTCGGCCCTTTGTCGCCGAGGTACTCGATATGTCGCTGTACCTAGGAAGCTCGTCTTTGTGCTTGTAATGGAGAGGGGGCAGGGGTAGCTAAGCCGTCGTTGGGTTGTGTAATGATGGTTGCAATTGCGGTCTTGTGGGAATTCGTTATGCCGTGTTTCCTGTCTTCAGAAAGAGGACCTTGAGGTTCAACTCGTTGGTGTTGGGTGCGATAACGTAATGGAGGGAGAAGTTGCGATAACGGTCTGGGTTGCAAGGATTCGAAACGCGATCCAGAAGAAGGGCGGAAAGAACCCTGGTCAATTGAGCACACGCTGCCACGTGATGGTGACCATACCGGTACACAAGGTTAAAAAGATTGGCTTATACAAGGATAGAAATGCAACTAAAGGGCCAAATTATGTAGTTGAGCTTTAAGAAGCTCTTCCGTCTGCACTGTTATTGGTGAGGATGTGCACTAAGTACTTTTTACAAACATTCCTTCATCAAAATCATATTCAGTACCTCCAAGGCCCCCGCTCCGTGCTTAACCCATCCATAGGTATCCGTCCCTCCTTCACCAACTCCAAAACCACAAACCAGAGTCCGAGTGAATGAACGAATACGCAAACATGCGCACTTTCTGGAGACAGTAGCGATTGACACTTTCTCTTTTGATCCGATCCCACCTTCGTTTCTTTTCTTTCCGGTTGCCTCCAAGTATCGAAAAGAGACGATAATTCAGCGCTATCGATTGTGCTGTGGACTGAAAGCGACCATTCCCCTGTGGAAATGGAGCTGAACCCCGACTTTCCAGGCTACAGTAGTCTTTAAACCCGGTACAAGTGTCTCTCAGCCGCAACCTCCGGTCGGGTCCAGGCCTCCCCCTAGACCTCAATAAACCCATTCCCATTCCTATCAACACTGCGCTGTATATGTATCCCACAATGTGGGTGCTCTTTCTTCGTCGAAAGTTTGCCATGTCCAGGCTATCCTCAATGTGCCGAGATCCCGCTTGGGAAACCTGGTGTAAGATTTGGGCCGAGTGGCTTGAAAGTTAGCAGCTGTGCAGTTAAGAGGGAGGGTGCCGTCGGTCTATCCGAGTCGATAGTCGGCCTTGTGTTCTGTTCGTGGTTACCTTGGCGGCGACAGCTCTGCCTTGGGAGGCCTATGGCTCAAGACCATCTATTGTCAACAGTAGGTGTTGGGAGAAGACGAGGATGAAACTTGGAAGTATAAAAGGTAGGGGCAGGTATGAAGTAGACGAAGCCCAATTTGATGTTGATTTGTTTTAGCATTATCACATCCTTCCTGTGCTCCCTGTAAACCCACCTATCCTGAACAATCATCACCTTCTATCATCTCTATCGCCAACAAATACGCTAATCATGGTAAGCTTTTCCAAGTTTGGGGAATTCAAGGATATTCAACTAACAGCACAGAAGGAACCCGAGAAGCCCACGAGTGCCGAAGTGGGTAGCAAGGACCGTCTCAATGCTGGCGAGGAGTTGACGAATGGCCAGCGCATTTCTTCTCCTAACGGCGAGTATACTCTCGTCATGCAGGAGGACTGCAACTTGGTCCTCTGCAGAAAGGGTGAGAGCCCGATCTGGGAGAGGGGTAAGACTCCTGGCGTTGCCGCCGAGAGGCTTGTCTTCCGCAAGGACGGAGAACTAGAGCTACTCACGTGGTCGGGCGACCAGAAATGGGCGACGGGTACTGCCGGCAGAGGCAACAGCAACTCTTTCTTTGCGATCAGAGATGATGGCAACCTGGTCATTGAAACTGACGGCCAGATTGCCTGGTCGTCAAAGACGGGCCCAGAGATCCCCGTGGCTAAGAGAGATCGCATCAAGGGCGGTGAAAGGCTTATTGCTGGAGAAGCGCTCACCTCCCCTAACGGCAGGTTCACCCTTACCCTTCAAAACGACGGAAACTTTGTGCTCTATGAGGGCAAGCAAGCCAGGTGGGCTTCGGGCAGGTTTTCCTCCAGACGGGGTGGAGGCTGGTTGGTGTTGAGTGCCGAAGGCAATATAACAACTTTCAGTGACGACCAGTCGTCTCTTTGGTCCACTCGAACAAGATACAGGCGCGGCGGAGGCGATTGCGAGTTAATCATCCAAGATGACGGTGCTGCAGTCGTGAAGCTTGATGGAATTACCATCTGGGCCGTCAATGGAGGCTCTGCACAAACATACGAACCCCGTGATGTAAGATATTTCTGCCTATATCACTTTTTAGAGACAACTGTAGACTAACAGGCTGCCAGTTTACTCCCGTCACATCTGGTGACAAGATTGGCCTCGGCCAGTACTTGGCTGCCGGTCAGTCTATTGCTTCCCGAAATGGCGATATGTGTGCGACGGTGGAAAAAGGCCGAATTATCGTTCGCCACACCAAGACAGGAGATTTCATCATCATCTCCGCCAACCCACGCAATGAAACCGCCACGAAGCTGACCGTCGGGTACAACGATGATATAATCCTTTGGGGTGAAAATGGGTCCAAAATTTGGCAGTCCTCTGACAACATCAACGAATACGCCGCTATTAACAGTGACGAAGATGACAGACAGCGCGACGTGCGCCACGGGAACGATAGAGAGGGCGGTCTGGTTGTCGACGACACCGGCGATCTGAGGCTTTACGCCCCTGGTTGGTCGAATGGCGTCGTTTGGAGAAGTGGCAGGTATTTTCCGGGGTTCTCTGGCAAGAGACTCTCAGAACTCAAACCGGGTGAGATTCTTGTCATCGGTCAGACCCTTCTTTCCAAGTACGCCCAGCATGAGCTCTCCCTCCTTCCTTCTGGAAACCTTTGCCTTCGCAGTGTCCGCCTCAACAGTAGCACCTACTACTTTACCAACTATGACACCCGACTCACTGACGCACACTACCTTGAGTTCGGCCACGACTACGTCCTCGAAGTCCGAGGCGAGACCAACGGCATGATCTGGCGCTCGTCCAACCGCAAATTGGACCTATGGAAGTACGATGACTATGACCGTAGCAACAAACCACCCCGCTTCATCGTCGACGACCACGAAACCCCCTACATCCGCGCCGTTGATCACCCACACAGGGCCCGGTACAAAGCCTGGTTGCTCACCGATCTGGAATCCTCTCTCACCCCCACCAAGCCCGCTTCCGTCGGCGACACTCTGCGTCCCAAATTCACCTTGAAGCCTGAGCACATCCTGCAGAGCACCAGCGGCAATTATCAGGCCAAGTTCACCAAGAAGGGCGAGTTCGTGCTTGTTTCTGGCACTGATGAAGTCATCATCTGGCGCGCAAAGCGCACGGTGTACTCGGACTCGGTCTGGATCACGGAGGGCGGTAATCTGTGCGTGGGCGAGATAGAAGAGGGGAATATCAAGTGGCAAAGCGAGACTGCGGGCACGGGGAGCGATGCGAGACTGGTGGTGCAAGATGATGGGAACATGTGCCTCTATGCGGGCGGCAAGTGTACGTGGCATAGTGATACGGTGGGTGGGTGGAGGAAGGATTTGGATGTTTGGTGAATGGTGACAGAAGAGGCCGGGGGGAACTGGGCAATTCGGAATTCCCTTCTTCTAGGAGGAGCCCAGGGGTGGATTGACTTGGATAACACGCAAATGCAGAATTGTCGTTTTGGGTCGGCCTTTCAGGGAACATTCGCAAGAGCTTGTCGCTCGCGAGCAATTGTTCCTTCCCCAGGCTTCGGATGAACACTCTTGACACTACATCGTACCTGACCTGCCTTGACAACTGATTTTCCGACCTTTAGTTCTCGGACTACCATGGCCCATTTTTCTCCAGATCATCAACACGACTCATTAACGACGAAATCACTCAATGTTAATACACGACGGGAACAAAGGCTCTGGCTCCAATAGCATCGCGATCAGTGGTTCAGGGGTAGTAAACGGAGCTCCAAAGCCCTTCTTGAACCCTAACCCTGTCTCTTGGCACAACTGGGTTGTTGTTATTTTTAACGTCTACTTCCGACTCCCTGGGGTCATGAGACGTTTGGCACAACTGGGAGATTGGGGGTACCTCCCCTCCTTTTTCTCTTGATGTTGCTGACTACAAGCAAGAGAGTCAAAATCGAACATTGTAAGAAAAGGCTTCTCAAGTCTCATTAGACACATGAAGGTCCTCCCTGGTAGCATGTCTCTATTCAAATCACAGCCGCATGGGTAAGAAATCGAGACTCAAAAAAGACCCCGAACAGAGACAGGAAGGCACCCAACCAGATTCAATGGTGGGAAATTACAGGGACAACTCTAAAGTAGTGAATCCCTCACCGTATTCCCTTTTGATTCTTGAACTTGCGAATGACGAAACATATACGAGATAATGTCAACATTTACATAGAAAGGTCCGGAACCAGGGGGGTGGAAGTGCCTCCAGGAACATGAAACACGGCGGAAATATCAGGACGGCATCAAGGGTTAGTGGGTCGCGCTCATTGTTCAAAGTTCTTAAAGGATGCATCTGTCGCTGCTTTTTTGCTTCAAGAAACTTTCATTCCGTCTGTCCCTTTTTTATTTCTCTATCAGAATTCCCCTTCTCGATCCCTCGATTGCATTTTGCTTGCGTTCTCCTTCTATGATCCCTTCAGCAAATCCCAGCCCATCACCATCTCTCGGTTTTCCATTCTCCCTCTACTGACACAAAAAATCTAGAAACTCAAAAAAATCCTTCTCCGAATCTATCCCGAACCCTCCCTACACCCTCTTTCTCAAGAAAAAAAAAAATGAAAACAAAAACGCACCGCCGCTGTCTCCCAAACCTCGCAATCCCCAAGGAAATCGACCGAAACCGGTCTCGCCGCCTTAAATGGGCTTAAGGCCTAGAACGCCACCCCGAGCAGCAGCAAAACTCCTCCCCGACATTCCCGTCTTCGTTCTGGTTACCCCCCTCATCTTCGGGTCGCTGGTGGTTCCTGATGATGGTCTTGTGACCGTCGCGGCACCAGGCGCAGAGCGACTGGCCCGAGGGCGCGGTGGCGGTGCAGCCGCATGAGTTGCCGGAGGTCTTGTGGGCGCAGTCAGGCATTTTGGCTGGTCGTTTGATTGGTGTTTTTTTTTTTTTTTTCTTTTGGGCGGTGGTCGGTTGTTATAGTGGCTTGAAAGTTCAAGCTGTGGTGTTTTTCTCGTTGAAGTTGTCTTTTCGGCGATGCTGATGATGATGCTGGCGGTGATGCTGCTGAATTTGGAAATTGCAAAGGCCAAGGGTGTCGTTATATATCCGAGGCTTTGTGCTTTTGATGGCTTGTCGTGACAAGGAAAAAAGAAGGTATGTAAAACGAGCGGCTACAGAAATGATTTCTGTTTGATTCAATGAATGGGTTTGTGATTGATTCACTGAATCATGAGGGAACGATGATGCATTGTTCGTGGGCAACTTGTCTGTCTTCCAAAAATGTGAAGCAGAGATGGGAGTTGGCGCGAACAGAGAGCTAGGCAACCCTCACTACTCATGGGTAATGGGAAATGTTTGGTACTTGGTGCTGGTGTGCTGGTTCTCCATTCAGGTGAGTGGGGCTTAGTGTGAGGATGTAATAATCCCAAAATGAGCACTTAAGCGCTAAGATGAACAAGTCCAATCTCGGCTACAAATAGTAGCAATGGAGATCTTCGGGTTGTTTGCCGGGCGCTGTCGATCGTGGTGTTGCAACGGTAAAGAGACGGAAGAAAGGGAGAATTGCAAAATGGGACGGTTGGATGGGAAGTCATCACCAACGTATAGTATGGCGCGCTTTCGGAAATTTTGGCCACGAATATTGACGGGAAATATACTTGATGGAGATCGTACTTTTCCATCTTGGGGTGGCAGCGAACGGCTCGGTACCGAAATTCTGGCCGGGCGACTGGAAGCTGGAAGGGACAGAATTGAAGAAAAGGCCATATGGTTTGGATTGCCATCTTCAAGATGGACCATGACGTCGGGAATCTTCATTTGCTAGTCGAAAAATGGCTGAACCCATGACCCCTTGTTTTGGCGGGCGGGTAATCGAAGAGAATGCTGTAGTCTTGTGTCAAACGAATAAGAAGGGTAAACGATCGCGTTCCATGAGACCCAGATCACACGGGAAACGTATACTGTCCAACCATACCAATCGCAGTCACGAGCATCGCAGCATCGTGTCTAGCCTTCTCTTTCCCCTTGATTGAGTTGATGCCTTCGTCCCGACACATCCCCATGACGCCCTTCCATTGTGAACTAACAAATGCGCGTTAATACCATGATTCAATAGCTCTCCGCCCCCGTATCGAGTCCGTACCGAGTCTGTAAGAGTATACGACAGACCACCATTGGAACAGATAATCGAGACCTAAACAACGAAGAATAGAGAAAACGCAAGCCACAAAAACAACAAACGCCGAGATGTCGAAAGCGCCAATGGAAAGGAAACAAGATAGCAAACCCAGTCAAAAACAGTCCATGTTATTGCCTGTCCACGAATTATGGAACAGCAAGGAGCCAATCACTTCTTCACAAAAGCGTTGATTCCATGGTGTTAGCTTTGGTGATCATTGTGCCCATGGATCTCGGGAAGAAGCTGGGCGGCAAGCTGAGCGTCAACAGAGTTCCTGCTTATCAACAAAGAGTTAACATTTTCATATGTAGTTAGGAGAGGGAAGACGTGTTTTTCCTACTCTTCGTTATCGTCGTCGTTGTCGTCATCATCATCATCGTTCTCGGGTGATAGCTGATTGCTTTGAGACACCCCCACTGGTCCATGGTGTTGTAACCCAACGTTATGACCTATCCCCTGGAGGCCCTGCGTCCCGTCCATATCCGCTTCTGGGGCCGCCATTCTCATGCCCAACTGCATAGTGGTATACTGGGCGTTCCCCTGAGCCATCACCATCTGATCAGGACCGACTTGTTGCTGGTGATCAGCGCCGACACTGGGAGTTCCGTTCGGGGCATTGTTTTCCTCCGGGTTTGATCCAGAAGAGAGGGCCTTGGCCTTGCGTTTCCGGTTGGGAGTAGGTCCCGTATACAGCGAGCAGGCTGACGTGTTGTCGAACCACTTGCAGTTTGAACAGCTGTTGTGGAAGCTTCCGGGCAAGATCCGGCAGACGATAAAGGGACCCAAGGCGTTCTTGGTGCGGCGTTCAGCACACTGGTTGCACTGCACCGGGGCATCTGTGCCACGTGAGTGGATGAGCAGACCGTTGACATAACTGGGCCGTTGGGAGGCGATGTGGCGGGCCGTGATCCATCCGTTGACAAAGTAGATGTACTCGCGGCTGGGACAGTCGTTGAAGATGGCCCGCTGGGTATCGTGAACAAGAGACTGGGTAGTCAGGGCATCTTTCACCCGGATGGCGACAGCCTGCAGAGGTTGCTCCTCCTTGGCCGCGTTCCACGCCTGGACCAGCGGGTTCTCCTGGTAATCATCCTCCCTGACTGTCCTATTCGGACGACCGGGAGGCCGACCCCTTCGCCTCTTTGGAAAGGCCGCCGGAAGGTCTCCTCCTTCTCCGTTCTCTCCCCCTCCTCCTCCCTGGATGATATCACCACCCTCCCCAGAAACAGCAGTCGATGGTCCTGGTGTCCCCGTCTCCGTGCCCGTCACTGGAGAAGCGATGGTGTGTGTGTTCGTGTTGAGATTTCCGGGCACGGCCGATGCGAGAGCATGGTCCTGAGGTTGTGCCCCGACCTCTGCTCTGCCGACACCCGAGTCTGCCATGGGCGTGATGTGTCGAGATGGATTTGAGAAGGCGAGTCGAAGATGAACCCAATTGGAGGGTCGCTCTACAAGAAACAGGTGATGTAGCCGAAGGGCACGAGGCTTTATTTGTAGGAAGTAAACACAGCTACAAGCCAGCCCAAATGCGAGGGCTGGACTTCTCGATTCGCCAGTGTGCACGGGCCATGGCGCCAGACAAAACGTGTCTTGGCAGGAGAGCCTAGACTACGATAGGCCTGAAACCCCCCCCCCCCCCCCCCCCGGGCAGGTGCGTAATGGGGCGTTCCTGCTGCCGCCCGTCGCTGCAACCTGGAACTGCCCTGTGCTGCCAGTGAAACCCCCGCCGATGTTCCTGCAACAACCGCCAACTTTACCTCGACCTCATCAACCTCATCAACCTGGGCTCAACCTCCACTCTCTCCTCAACCACTTCCATACCTCTACATCAACATCACGGCCATGTCCTTTCGCTCAACGATTTCTTTGTTTTGCAAGTGATCTGCTTCTATCCCGGACTTTTCGTTCATTGCAGTGTTGTTGAGCACCTGCCGCACACCGTCGGCCGTCGATTCGCGATAAGTTACCTCTAGCGTAACCGCGGAACCTCGAACACAAACAAGGTCGCAAACAAGCCACCTACCGACCACCACCATGTCGAATCCCAACGCCCTTCTCCTTCTCGCCGACCATATCAAGCTGTCACTCCTTGAAAGGCAACGAGCAAAGACGCTTAAACTGTCTAGCGATACTCAAGATGGCCATATCTCACGATCACTTGACCAGTTCCGCGAGGGTCTCGAATCTCTTCGAGCCGAACATCAGCGTCTTCAAGATGCTGGCGACGAAGCGTATGCTTTGTCCTCTCTTGCCTCGCGATATACTAGCCACTAACATGCATACGTCCATTCAGAAAGGCTTCCACGCTGAATGATACTCTCTCGTCTCTCCAAAAGCAGTTCGACGACCTCACCTCCCAGTTCCATGGCTACGCTTCGCCTGCCACCACCTCGACACTCACCCAACCCAATGACCCTACTCTCGCCGAAGACTTTGCCCATGCCCAGTCATCGAAGCCTCTAGCCTCGTCCACGACAACACCCCCGCCTATGGAACGGCGTGCTTCCAAGACCGTCCGTTTCTCGTCACCCAACAGTGACCTCGAAGCCCAAGCCCCTGCTGGCAACAAATCTGCGCGTTCCCAGCTGCTTCCATACCGCGATGACCCCGCCTTGAACGACGACACAGCCGGCTACCGTGACACCATTGACGGTCAAGACATGGACAATACGCAGATTCACGCCTATCATCAGCGAATTCTGGAGGAGCAGGACGCCCAGCTTGACGCTCTTGGAGCTAGCATCTCACGGCAGCGCGAGCTGAGTATGCAAATTGGCGACGAGTTGGACAGTCAGGTGATGATGCTGGATGAGAGCGAGCGAGCAGTGGACAGGCATCAAAACACACTTGATCGAGCAAGAGATCGCGTCGGACGCTTTGCAAGGGCAGCGAACAACAGCGGAGAGTTCAAGCAGATGGGCATCATCCTTGCACTAATCATCATCTTGGTGCTTCTGATCATTATACTCAAGTGAGTATTGGGCGAGTGTGAGAAACACAACAGCATGCACTTTCGGTGGGCATAGCCAGTGTTCCCAGGCTTGTCAGGCATGTGTTTCATCGACAGGGAAAAACAAAAAAGAAGGAAAGAACATGAATGGCTGGCCATGGAGAATTGATCACCCGCTCTCATCATCTCCCTTGAGGTTTCGTCTGTTCGGCTGGGTATATCTATGGGTATTTGCATTTCATATTGGCGTCAGGCGTCGCATCATGTACAACGGTCGCTTATGCAGCAAGCGCTTTTCTGACATACATACGACTATCATTCAATCTTGTCAAATCAAAATTCAACATACACACGACTCTTGGGTTAACACGCATTTGTGTGGGACGTGGAATGACGGGAGCGAAGGGGGTTGTTCAGTTCTACCGGGCCGTTCTTGTCACCTTCACGGAACTCGGCCTAAGATTCAGATGGCTTATTATCATTGTCACAGAGTTTCACCTTCCACGACGACCCGCCTCCACGCAAAGATTAGCAAGCTCCCTTAGACCTGGGACTTCGACCATTCACGGACCAACCTAGTCAGTATATCACGATATCCTTTCTGCAAACGATCTCCCAACTACCTATAGCAATGCAGACGAGCAGCAGAGTCGCGGGGCGGTAAATGTGTCCACGTTGCCATCTCCCCACCGTTCGCTGATAGACACCACATCCGGCCGACCTTTTCAACAAAGGGGATTGTAGTATAGTGGTCAGTACTTCTCGTTGTGGTTCTTCACAGCGATCCGAGAGGACCCAGGTTCGATTCCTGGCAATCCCATGTTTTTTGGCGCCTTTCAGTCCTTAAGGCCCCGCTTTCCCTTTTGCGTTTTTGGGCATCCAGCTTGTGTCTGATCAAGCAGGTATCTAGAGGTTCGCCCTTTCCCCCCTTTTTTTATTGCATTTTGGATTTAGGACTTGAGGAGTTTTTGTTGAAAGTGTCTCTAAGTAGTAACCGTATAGAACTTATTACTAAATAATTGTGGACGCAACAGAGATGTTTGGGTCCGCTTACGGACCGCTATTACCGGGATTTCAATCAACGTACTAATTCCGCTACCACTTTCAAAACACTATTAGCTTCCCACGAACTAAAAACTAGTATTCGAGCCCGACAACTCGAGTCTCGATAACCGTTTATCAAACATGTCGCAACGCACGGACGGGGTTGAACCGAGCTACAATAAAAGCCGACGCATCGTGTTTTGGGGAGATGCGATACACCACGGCCGTGGCTCTTAATGTCAACAATTGCCCATGTTCTTTCATCAAGGCAAGATGGCCGAGCGGTCTAAGGCGCCACGTTAAGGTTAACCCTTAATCTCCTCTCAGAGTTCCGTGGTCCGAAAGGGCGTGGGTTCGAATCCCACTCTTGTCAGAACATTCCATCACCACCATGCTCAGGTGGTGGTGTTTCTTTTTTTCCTTCCCAGACTTTTCCTCGCCTTTTTTTTGTGGCATGCTAAACCGTCGCTAGATCCCGAAGTTAAAATGATGTTCAAATGTTCAGATCGACTTTCTATCTGAGGATTGGCGCACGGATGTGTTCTTGGAGGTATAATTCCAATTATTTACATTTGGAAAGCTAATTTCGAAAATAGGAACCGGAGTATGAAATGCAATTAAGACAACACTCCAGCTAAACGTATTTGTCGCACTCTACATAGACAAACATCGGAACAAAAGCTGAGCCAAGGACAAATAGAACATCTGCTCGCGGCTGAATTCCAATTGCGAAACTTGCGACGAACAAAAGGTTTTCGTGCAGCATCTAAGCTTTACGACTGCAACGCTCCATGCCGTCCACTATCGCAATCTAACTTGTTCAATAGATGACGCCGGACTCTCGAAACACGGTCTGGATCATTCAAAGACAAAAACCAAGAAAAAGAGAAAAAAAAGAAAGGAATGAAGCACCGGGCTCTTCAACCCCAGAACGAGATGTCATGACAGAGTTCCCAAGGCGCCAAAAAGTGGGATTGCCAGGAATCGAACCTGGGTCCTCTCGGATCGCTGTGAGAAACCACAACGAGAAGTACTGACCACTATACTACAATCCCTGTTGTTGAAGCTTGCACCTAAGTTAACCCATAAGAAGCTCTCGACACGAGCGTGCAAACCGGTTTTACGGAAATCGACTTCAAGACACTTGACTTCACATTTTTGTTGCTTCAGAACAGGATGGTTTTACTCCAGTACCTCGAGAGATTTTTTGAATTACGTGTTAGTGTACCCAGACCTCCCGATACTTGCCATGCTCTATTCGCTGTTATGAGCTGAAAGGGCCATACGCTGAATGACCAATCAATGCCTGTGTCGGTCGCACTCAATCTTCGTTTTCGTTCTGCATACTGCAGTGCGCTGACTGATGCGAGTGCTACCGACACCATCACGAAACGACGAGCTACATGCCCAAAACGAAACTATCCGCCAAATGTTTCGTTATCTACGATGCTATTGCAACACCGTCGACGATCATTACTTAATCAGCAATAGTCTTGAACACATACAAACTTGGGGGTAGCAGTGCTGAATGGAGTTCAAAACCAAGCCTCCTGCATCTCCTCGGGATAGGGACCAGAAATGGGATGTCAAGAAGAGGAGATCTTTTTAAGGTTGATATGTGGTGGGGGTAGAAACGAACACGAGAGAGGGGATGCTACAAGAGGAGGGACATGGAGGATCAACGAGGAGGGAGAGGAAGGAGAGCGTTCTAGAGGGAAAGAGAGCTGATGAGAAGTGGGAGACAAATATATTACTCACCTCTGCCCCCTCATTTTGTATCCTCGAGCGACGGTGAAAGGGGGAAACGAGCCGTTTTCATCCTCGGATACTCAACAGACTCGCGGTTTCCGGTCCATCATGGCCCCAATCTCAAACCTTCTTCCCTCTGGGTCTTGGTGGCTATATGCCTCACTGCTCATCGCCTTCTGGTTTAGCGTCATTGCGATCCGTCGTCGATATTTCCATCCTCTTTCCCACGTTCCTGGCCCTTTCCTCTGGTCGATTTCCAACTTGCCGATTCTCTACCACAATGGTATCAGAGAAGGACAGCTTATGCATGTGTTGCCCAAGTTACATGCCAAATACGGTACGGTTTTCTTTTTCCAAAGCCTTTCCAAAGCCTATCCAAAGCCTATCCAAACTCTTTCCAAACTCTTTCCAAACCCTTTGCAAAGCGTTCAGAAAGCCTTCACTTCCAAAAGGACGAAGGACTCGTCCGTAAAGCTAGAGTGTCTCTCTCCCTTATCACATAGAACCCAAAAGCAACGCTAATTAACACATGAGACCAAACAAGGCCCCGTCCTCCGCATAGCCCCTAACGAAGTGCACCTCTCCGACCCCTCCCACTACTCCGAGATCTACTCCTCCGGCTACAAATACCCCAAAGACCCGGACTTTTACGCCGCCATGGAAGGGCCCATCCGCGCCCCGGTGTTGCTTACAGTCAAATCAGCCGACGAGCACCGCGTCCGCCGCGGCGCGCTCAACCCTTTCTTCTCACGAAAGTCCGTCCTCGAACTAGAAGAGGGTATCATCAAGTCCAAAACCGACAAGCTTTGTGGTCTGATTGGGTCCTGTCTCTATTCTTCCTCCCCAGAAGTAGAGGGAAAGAAGCGGAGAAAGATATTCGACATCCACAACGCCATCCGCGCCTACGCCATTGACATCATCACCTCCTACGCCTACGGGTCATCCAACTGCTGGAACCAGCTCGACCTCGAGCAGCTGACCGACGCGGAAGATTTCCAGGAGTCGATAAGGACCGTCCAGGTTTTGTTTCCTTGGTTTCAGACCTTTCCGGTTTTGATGACGATGTTTGGTTGGATACCTGATTGGCTTACTGTCAAAGTGTTCCCTCCGTTTAAGAAATGGATAGAGAGTTTGGAGACGGTGAGGGCAACGGTGACGAGGGTGAGGAAGGAGATTGAAAATGGCGTAAGTCCGGAGAGGAGGACGATTTTTCATGAGTTGATTGATCCGCTGCCACTTGACGACAATGAGGAGGTGGAGGGAAAAGAGAGTAAGTTCAGACCGAAGAAGTTATCGGATATCGTGGTCTTCTCGGATGCGGTAAATGTGACGGGGGCTGGCGCGGATACGACTGGGTCGACCATTGGAAGGGCGATCTTTGAGGTTATTAGCAGTGAGGAGATTTACGGGAAGTTGAGAAAGGAGTTGAGGGATGTGTTCCCGGAAAAAGAGGATATCAATCTGAGAGCGCTGGAAAAGCTGCCGTATTTGACGGGAGTCATCAAGGAGGCGCTGAGGTATGTTGACTTTTACCCCTGAACTGGTTGTTACTGCAATGCTGTGCCGCTTTACTGCTTTTCAACTGCCGACCACTTCCACCATCATCAATTCTTGTCAGACCGTTCTTCTTCGTGGTACCACAAAACTAACCAAAACGGACACTAGACTCAACCCCGGCCTCCCCGGCCATCTCCCACGCATCATCCCCTCCCCCGGCGCCACCTTCAACTCCATCCCCCTTCCCCCGGGGACATCCATCTCCATGTCTGCCTGGATGATGCACCACGACCCCATCGCCTTCGGTAGCAACCCGACCGTCTTCGACCCAGAGCGGTGGATCCCTCACTCCAAAAATGACGAAGAAAGAATCCGTATGCAAGAGCGGTGCATGGTCCCCTTCGGCAAAGGAAGCAGGAACTGCTTGGGCCAGGCGCTGGCGATGGCGGAGCTGTACTCGACTGTGGGCAACATCTTTTGGCGGTTTGGTGACTTGGTCATTGAGGAGGGCATGACCAGGGAGGATTTGGGGCTGGTGGAGCTGTTTTTGGGGTATCATCCGAGGGGTGCGAGGAAGTTGAGGGTTTTGAGGAGGGAGGGTCATGTGTGAGGAAGTGTGAACGGATGGGTTGGTGATTGGGATAGATCAAGCATTCACTGAAGTGACTTCAATAAACTGAGGTGCAAATACGTGTTGACTTGCGCTGTAGTGTGAGAGGTTGAAACAATTTTGTCTGGTAAGGGGAGGAACACTATCTCGCCGAGCAGAAGCCACTGGTATCAACGTTTTAAGGTGTTGAGAAAGGGTGATGGGATTTCCATGTTGTTTACCCATATAAGAAATGAATATCGTATAAGTAAAAGGTGGCTCGAGTAAACTACCAAGGAAAAAATTTGAGTTGAGTCAGTGTTGTGATCGTGACTGCAATTGCTTGATATGTCATGATTGATCATAGTGCAATTCCACCCACACCACCACAACCCGACGCCATCGACACTCCTCTCTCAACATCGCAACCTCACCCCGTTTGAGCCGCAAACACTCCAGTCACACGCACCAGCCTTCCATTTCCTAATTTAGGTAGCAATAGATGCAGCATCTTATCTTCCAATGGTGCACAACCAGGAGTGTTTTTGGCGTGTGCTGTGCTGGCAGTAGGCCTCTCCCGCGCCAAGACTTTTTGGCATGCCTCCTGATTTGAACAAAGACATGATACGCCGACTCCAGCTTTCTTTCTCACTGGACTGTTCGTCTCGACCTATGATTTTATCTCCGGAACAAATCAGCTTTTGGGTCACGTTAGAGGCCTGGCTTCTGCAACTTCTTGTTTGACTGCCTGGCTGCCTCCATATGTATGTGGGGATATGCCTCCAACATCTCGTCCCTATGGGAGCGGGAAGCATCACGATGTCTCTCTCCCGTCCATGTCAGCCTCAGAATCAAACGGACGGATCGGACCTCAAGCGGTAGGTAACATTTCTTAGGCAACGGAAAACATGTCGAGAACCGCGTGTTTCGTTTTCTGATGGCGCGGAATGCAAGACGGCCTGAGGGAAAGAAGAGGTTGGAATGATGTGAGGGACGAGGGTGATGAACGGGTATATGAACCTTCTTGAGCTCCCTCACCCAAGTTCATTTCTATCCTCATCAGCACAGAAGTTCTGCCTCTTCACAAACATATCATCCCTTACGACATTTCAACCCCAGTATTCAGCGACAACAACAGCCAAAATGTTGGTCGCCCTCTTTGCCGTTCTGTTCCTCCTCCTAGCCTACGGCCTCCACCGCATCCTCTCTCACCAAACCAGCCTCCTGTACCAAATCCTCCACCAGAACATCTTCAACACCCTCCAGCTCGCTCGGCTTATCGGCCCCCCAAACCCCAACGACCCCCTGACAGTCCCCAACCCGGCTCCTGCCTCGAACTTCACCTCCAACGCACCAATAGCTCAAGAGATGGCCAGCCAACGCATCGACTACCACCGTTCAATCATCGACTTCTCATATGCCGGGCCGAAACTCGAACTGGAGGATCGCCTCCGCCTCCGCGCCCTAGCCAACTCTCGACTAGTCAAGGCATTTGGGATTGAGACCTCTCTTACCAGCTCGTCGGTTTCTGTCCACAAGGAGTTCCGAAAGTTGGCAAGCGCATCAATCAACAAGAGTAATGCCGATTGGCAGAAACTCTATGGCGTTGCTATGGAGGTTCTCCAGGAAGAGACAGCTTACAAGTCCATAGTCCCCTTGGGACAAACTGCCCGCTGTCTCTGTTTCGTCGTCGTTCTGGTCTCACAGTTTGGCGTGGCTGAGAATAAGATCGACCGAAACCGGGTGAAGCTCATAACTGACGAGATCAACGAGCAATGGCTGAGGAGCAAAGTGAGCGATGGGACGCTGAGGAGGTCGAAGAAGTTGAGCGAGTATTTGCACACCATGTTTGAAGATCCGGAGACGTCCATTTTGAAGGGTACCGCGACCTCTATTAGCTCAACGCAGGCACTTGGATTGATCATGCCTCAGTACGAGACGCTGTGGCGGGTTGTTCTGCTTACCTATGTCACTGCGTATCATAGGCAGGCTGACAGACGGAAGTTGAAAAAGAGAGTCAAAGATGTTCCGGCTTGTTTGGGAAACGCTGCTACGGAGAAAGAAGCACTCAAGTTAGCCATGGTACGTTTCCAGTTTCGAACTTCAAAATCTTACCTGTTTCATCTTTTGTTACTGACATTCAGCGGCCTTCCAGGAGGGTCTTCGTCTTTATCCGTCAAACAACAGCATCTATCGTGCTGTTCCCGGTTCTGAACCTCCAGTTCTGGTTTCAGCAGACGTCCAAGCAAGCCACCGTGATGTCGAGGTCTGGGGATTCGATGCTCTCAAATTTCGACCGGAACGGTTTAGCAAGCTCACACCGCTCCAGGAGAAAGCTTACTTCCCCTTCTCAAGTGGCTCCCACAAATGCCCGGCCTTTGGCGGCTTCGGGAACAGAATGGTCACTATCCTCGTGGTTGCCATGGGGAGGGCTCTCTCCCCAGAGATTGGAAAACTTAACTTCAGAGATGCAAGACTGGACAGTGAAACCGACATCACGTTACCAACTGGACGGGATGAAATGGAAAAATGGTCCTGGGATGTGATCCGTATTTCGTAAAGGGAAGTATGTTATACATGTACCCCGGAAAACACCAGCGAGAGGCCCGGGGGCTTTGAAGATAGAAGTCAATTTACTGCTTGCTTTGTATGTAATGTTCTGAATACTGTTCCCAATCTGAGACCCATCCTTTTCCCACCGAGGCGTTGCATACTACGTGCTTCTTCTTGCCTACCCACGTTCCCAACACCAATGCAAACCCACTATACCGTTAGCTTCTCGAAGGGTATTGTATCATCAGGATATTCCTCAAGCCATCCCCATTATGGTGTCATTCCATTACCACTCTCAGATCTCCTTCCCATTTCTTGACCTTTGTGTCCCTACCTGTCTTCCTTGGCCTCTTCGTAACCCATCCATATTTGTGACGTCCGGCAGTGTTTCGTTAGCTTATTACCGGATCACGTCACCTTCTCTATCGATGCCTTCCAAGCTCTCCAAGATATCACTGCCACCAAGCATACCCACTCCTCCAGTTGTGGCCTTTTTGTCCGCCGTCCATACCTCGTGAAACTTGACGCTCTTATCGCTCGCTGCCACCATAATGCAGCCTTCTACCGCGGAGCGGCTGGAGCGCCGCATTCTGTTTTTGCGAGCATCATTAGGTCCGCCGGGAAAAGGAATAGCGTAAAGCGCTCGGTGCTCTCCAGCCCAGGGGATAGCAGCAACTTGGCGACAGTCGGGCCAAGAGAAGACAGCAATTCGTACCGAGTGCTCAGGTTGAGCGTAGCCAAAGGTGGCGGCAATCTCCCGTCGGGTGGTGGACCAGATTAGACTTGTGACTTGCGCGGCCACAGAAATAGTTGCAAGGGCGGCGCCAGAAGTTGTATGAAAGAAATGAATGCACTTATCGTTTGATCCACCTCCGGTTGCCACCAATCCCTCCTGCCACGGACAAAAGGCAATGGCTTTGACCGCAGCACCGTGCATCCATCTATACTTTTCGTCGCCTGGTTTGAGGACAGGAATCACACTGGCGGGCCTTTGGATTCTCCGAATCTCTGTGGCGATCTCTGTTGCTGACGAACTCTCCGAATCTCCTTGCGTATGGGAGTGGTGCGAGATCTCAGTATGCCGTACGCGCCCCAAGTTAGGGCGTGCGTGGTTCATATCCAGAACCTTCTGCGTTTCGAATAGACAACAGAGGTTGTCGTTTCCTCCTGTAGCGAAGCGATCGCCCATTGGGGACCAGGAGAGGCCACAAATCTGTTGAGAGTGTACGTCGATGCGGGCTAAAAGCGTCAGCTGTCCTTGCCAGTTGTGTCGCTCGACTTCCCACCGGTCCGGCCATTCAACAGAATAGTACCAAACGCGGCCTGCCTCATCTCCAACCAACAAATCCTCCGTGGGGACGAGAACGCCGGGTTTTGAGGGACAGCTTGAGGGTCGCATTGTGCATGATGGTTTCCAAGCCAAGCAAGCAATAGGTGAAGGATGAAGAACCTCAAACCGCGGCGTTGGGGCGGCACGTGAATGTGCGGGATCTGCGTCGTCGAGCAAAGACATCAGCCCTAAACTATTGTTAGACCGACCATATGCCAAGATAGCTTTGCGGCCATCTGTCGAAGAAAAAGCAACACTGGTCAAATGGCAATCGTCTTGAGTTCCGGCGTTGAGCAGCCGAACTCCACGGTCCTCAGACCAGCCGTAAAGGAGATCGCCCAAGCCGACAGCCAGAGTGTGACAAGTGGCGGAATATGAAAGAATGGAGCAGTAAAAATCGTCTCGTAGATTAGGGGCATCGAGAACCCTGGCGGACATTAGCTTGGATTGTTTGTAAATTTAGGACATATGGGACCACATACTTGAAAGGAGCCGCCGGCAGTGATCTGTTCTCTTGTTTCTTCTTCTTCTGCTCTGAAACCGGGTTAGCCAGTACGTCACCACGCTGCATCTATCCCAATACTCACTTGGAGCAGGTCCCTCCTTGACCCATTCTGTACCGTTCCATTTCGTCTGTGATTTGTTGGATCCTTCCTCGCTGCTCTCGGTTTGGTGCGGAATGATATTGACGTCCAAAACTCGGGCCGCGCGATCAAGCCCCAAGGCAGTTGCCAGTCGAGCTTCGTGGCGCTCAAGTTCCTCCTCAAGCTTCGGCTTAATAGTGGGAAAGGAGGTCCGGAAGAGCCTGGCGTTTGTCCCACTCGTCATCAAATGGCCACGGCCGTTGTTAACAGCCGTCTCTGCGGGAGGGGCGAGACCACCAACGGACCAAATCGAACCAAGGCTGAACTGTCGATCATGTTGGCGGCGAGCTGCGTTTGTGTTAAGTGGACCAAGAACGCTGCCTACTGAACGATCAAGTTAGCCTTTCTGCAAGACATAATGCCATGAATCATCGTACCTCTGTTCCGACTTGCTGCTCTACCGGAGCGAGATGGCGGGCTGAAGTCGAAAGTGCTGGTCGCCACAACTCTCCGGTGGTTCGAAAAGGCATCCTCAGTGGCTGAATTGTGACGGATGAGTTTCTCAGACGGGGTCAACTCGTGCGGTGACTTGCTGGTGCGGAATTTTTCGACAGTGTTTGATGAGAGTGTCCTCGAGGGAATGAAGCGATCGGGAATACCCCGGTTTTGGATCTTAGATTTTCGCCGTGGGATTTTGGAGCCCGAGTCGGAAGCAAAAAAGGACAAAAGAGGTGGACGAGCGCGAGTTGAGCTCCTGGGCAATGTCGCGGGCTTATGGCGCTTCCTAGGGCTTTCACCGTCCGGACACTCGAGGTCTGGATCTTCCGCGGCGAGTGGACTGGGACGTCTTTCCCTGTCATTGTAGGCTTCAAACCTGTACTCCTGATCTGAGGTGTTCTTATCGTCAGACTCCGAGAAGTTCTCCTGGTCCGAGAGATTCCTATCACCCAGTCTCCAAAGATAATCGGCCTCGACCAGAGTCCTTTTCTTGTGGGGTGTGATTGGAGTTGGGGGAGCTGAGCCGTAACCGGAATCGGAGGAGCTATGAGGCGACTCCTGAGGCGAGCCGCGGATGGGATATTGACGTTGTGCTTCTTGGAGCAGGGGAAAAGGCGTGTGAAATGTCATTGTGCTTGTGGGGCCGGGGACAAAGCCTCGAGAGCCGCGATTGCTGTTGTCGTTGCCCATAGCGAAGATACAGCCGAGTATATAATTGGCTTAGTAATGATAGCGCGAGTAGCAGACCTCAAGTGAGAAAAGGATAAGGCGGAAAAAGAATGCTTAGTGAAGCGAACCCATCAAGCCTGAGACGACCAAAGTTGTCGAGGCTGGAGTGATGAGATAGCTCAGTGAAGGCGACTGGATGATGTGATAGAGATGGTGATGATATCCGGAAGAGTTTGCTGTTAACGAAGGGCGTGTGGAGCGACGAAGATGTCGAGCTGTGTGCGAGAACCTGAACGAGAAGCAAAATACTCGTCGTCAATGTGCTCGAACGGTGCTCGATTCGCCGTCCGAGAATGAGAAAACCGTATCCAGATGCTGGTATGGTTAGTATTGCTGCTGCTATGGTTGGGGGGAAGCGTAGTAATAATTACGGATAATGTGTGTTTCTAGGAAGAATCCGTAGGAAGAGGAAATGGAGTCGAAAAAAGGGGCGTATTTGGAGGTTGGCGATGAGGTCGAAGGTCGGCGGTTTTCTGCGAGGGAAGACTGATGTGGAAAGTGTGAAAGTGTCACCTAGACGTCCACGCCGGCCATTTCAACGAAATGATGGAGCGTGATGTCCTACTGTGAAGTGCTTGCTGTGAGTGCAAGAACGACTCCCGGAGTGAAGCGGATCGTGACGAAATAGGTAAGTTTGGTTTGTCAATCTCGAAGGTTCAAGGGGAAGATTGAAAGTTTGCTGAGAACAGTCAGGCAGGCAGGAGAACAGTCAGATCAGACCAGGCAGAGTGGACTCATTGGACACTCGGCAATCAATGAGGAACAATAAGTCAAACGGGCAAGCATGGCCGGTGAATTGGAAAACTCTGTCATCCCAAGTCTCGACAATAGGAAGGAGCTACTTTGAATAGGCAGAGCGTGAGTGAATGCTCCTGCCCCAACAGGGCGGGATGGAAGACCATGCGGCCGAGACCGGCGAAACCGAGGTGGACATTTTGACTGCGCCTTGGTGGGAATTGGTCACTCTCCCAGATGTAGAAGGTGCAATGATCAATGGAAGTAGCAATGGTATTTCCGTTTGGGAAAGAGCCACGGGCGAGAAATCTACACAATGGAATCAAAGAAGTTGAAAGGTGGAAAGAGGAACTGGTGAAGATGGATGTGGAAGTCGTTCCTGCATGATGTTGATGTAAGACACCCACGATAAGACCGATAAGCCCCACTTGCTCTGGAGCTGTCTTGCCAAGCCTCCACAAACGCCAGGGCTCTCCCGGTTATTTGCGGTAACGCTACACCAACATAGGCATAGCGCACGGTTGGCAGTTGCCTGCCCCGTGCTGTCCTCTCCGACGTCACCTCAACAAAGGCTCCGGAACAATGTCTCTTTGAAGGCAGCTCCGATCCCCAGACCAACCCCTGAACCAACCCCTTGGCTTCTTGACAGTTGATAAATATCATGGCCGATGTAAGAAACACCACCGGGACTCCAGTCTTATCACTCTAGCTTGGCAGGCTGTTGACTGATGGGAGAGACGCATCCCAGCAAGGCGGATCCAACCACGGCATAGCCCGCACCTCTCGCACGCGCACCGAAGAGCAGCGCCAGAAGGATCTCGAGCGCATCAAGGACTACCGCGATCTTGAGGACCAAGTGCGCGCGCACGCCGCAAAGAACGACTTTTCGGCAGACGTCTTCGCCCTCACCTCCAAGCTCCTGCGCCTCAACCCCGAGTACTACACAGTATGGAACGTCCGCAGGCGCTGCCTAATCTCTGGATTATTATCCAAGCCTTCGCCTGGCTCCTCGCCCTCGAAGGCGTCGCCGACTTCTTCTCCGACCGCCACTACCACAACCTCGTCCGCCGAATGCTCCTCCTCTTTGTCGACCGAGACCCCGCCCGCCCCCGAATGCCCGACAACTGGGAAGAGTGGTACAACAGCTGAGACTGAGGCTGATAAGGAGGACGAGGAACAGAAGAAGCAACAGAACAAGGAACAAGATCAACAGAACGACCAACAAATACTCCAAAAGGAACTACACTTCACCATCCCCCTCCTCCTCGAATCGCCAAAATGCTACTGGATCTGGAGCTACCGGCTATGGATTCTCAAGCAGGTGATTGAGAGATTAAGCGTCCCAGTAGCGCGCAAGATATGGGAGGAGGAACTTGGTCTGACCTCCAAGATGCTCCTGCGAGACCAGCGCAACTTCCACGCTTGGGGGTACAGGCGGCACGTGGTTGAACAGCTGGAGAGTCCAGCCCTAGAAGGCAAAAGCCTGGTCGAGTCGGAGTTTGAGTTCACGACCAAGAAGATCGAGCAGAACCTTTCCAACTTTTCGGCGTGGCACTCGCGTAGCAAGCTCATCCCGAGGTTGTTGGATGAGAGGAATGCGGATGATGAAGCGAGGAAGGCTTTCTTTGAGGAAGGTGAGCTTTCCCCTGTATGGCTTTTACACCATATCTAGAATGCTAACCACATGTTTCTCAGAACTTAACAAAATAGGCGAAGCAATCAACGTCGGCCCCGACGACCAATCCCTCTGGTACTACCACCAATTCCTCATGCTGAACCTGGTCAGCTTCGTGGGACATCCAACGATCACCCCGGCTTTTACGCAGGAGGAGCGGGTCACGTACCTGCAGCGCGAGATTGAGGGCATCCAGGAGTTGCTGGAGGATTACGACGATGCTAAGCTGATTTACGAGGCTTTGTTTGACTATACACTCTACCTATGTCAGCTGCAGGAACGAAAGCCAAATGAGCAGGAAGAGGAAGATCTGAAGAGCTGGTTGGCACAGCTGAAGAAGTTGGATCCTATGAGGAGTGGAAGGTGGGCGGATTTGGAGAGGGACTTGGGGTTGAGGGTTGTTGAGGAGGCATAAATGAATGTAAGACTGTGCTGGTAGCCGGGGGCATGAACCAGAGGCTGGCTAGATATAATGTAGATGCATAATGAGTTTGCATGACAAAGAATGTGCATAACGCAATGTACGTGGACAAAATGCCCAACTTTCATGTGTATAGAGCCCTACATTCTGTGCAAGTAGGTTGCAGCCCTTGCCCAAGGCCATGCCATGTGGCAGGTTCAAGACTAGTAACCGCATGGCGCCGCAATCAACATTGAGACTTGAGAAGGCCCGCATGGCACCCACGGACCACAAAATACTTCCCAGCCTTTCACATCATGTTTTCCATCCCGTCTTTCCACGGTGAATGAAAACCTCGGTCGTTTGTCGATGTGGGGACACCTAGCGGTTCGTGAAACTTTTGGTGACCTCTCCGTTTGCGGACCATTCAATGACCCTTTTATAAAACCTTGCTTGGAATGGTAATTTTGGATATGTACCTGTCGGTTGGGCTGGCCAAGTCGTCTGGCTTTCTGTTTGCTTCGCTTGAGATGACCACCAACGAGATAACGAAAGGAATAGTGAATAGAGCGAGGCAGATGACTGGCTAGGAAAGGTACTCGTAGGGAAAAGGAAGAGCAGAGTGAAAGAAGAGATGGAAGTCATGAAGATGTGAAAATCGGTGTTACAACAAGATGGTGTTCGGTACTTCAATCCATGCTTGCATGGCCGATGTCGGCGTGTGAGGGCAGTAGAATTAAGCAGTTGTCTTCTCTATTTCTTGATGTATATGGAGATTGTCTAATTTTTTCTACCCAATTTTCCAGATCCTGATTTTTATAATCAATTCGAACACGAATAGTACATTATACAAACATTGATATACAACGACGTTGACCTCATTCACTCCTTCTCCTCCTTAAAAGCATCAGCAACCGTAACCGGCACCATATCCTCCCCCCACCTCTTTCTAAATCCCAACCACTCCCTCTTCTCCAAGAGACTTTGCCTTCTCCTCAGCCGGAAACTCTTATCCCTCGTCCGCCAAAACCTGACACTCTGCCACGAAGTTCCCCTTCTCAACAAGTCGCCATCAACTTTACGATACCGTATCTCCCATTGCACCCAGTCAAATATGCCCGGCAGGGAAAGACCCAATGTCGGCAAAGCGACAAGTTTCCTCTGGTTCGTCGTAGCGCGGCGAGCTTCCTCCCAGAGCTCGTCCTGGTTGTTGTACTTGGACGCTTGCTCAATTTCCCAACTTTTGTGCAGATCCAAGAGCTCGTGGATCTGGTCCTTTGGCATTTTTTGAAGTTGTTCAATGGTAACATGATCGGGCGTGGGGGTGTCATGGTCGTCTTCGCCAATCTTGGCCGCTGTTCGCCGTAAGTGCTCTGGTGGTTGCGGCCAGTACTCATCCGTGCCGTCTACGAGACCAGAAATGTCGGTCTCCGTGTAGACAGCCGGCATGGTGTACCGGACGCGACCGGGCACGTAGGCTTTCAGCATGTTGACAAAGACGTCCTTGTGTTGGAGCTTGTCGCCGGCGAGGAGAGCGTCGCGGAAGTCCTTCTGGTAGGTGGCCTCGAATGGGGCGACGCGCACAGGACAGGGCAGGCGGTTGCGGATCCGGATCCAGTAGCGGCCGTCCCAGAGCTTCCACTTTGTCCAGCCTGTCCAGTTCCAGCGGGAAGGCGGTCTGAGGAAGCGCTGCTCGAAGCTTGTGGGGCCTAGTCGGAGGGATGGGACGGGGCTCCTGGCTTTGTAAGGGGCGCGGGAGAAGCGCCAGCGGACGGAGCCGTTGTTAGGCTGAACGAGGCGGTCCATGTGCACGCCGGCGATCAGATAGCCCTTGGGTTCGCCTTCGAGTGCCGCATTGACCTTTTCTTCGGGCAGTCGGAGCTCTGGGAAGAGCAAGGAGACCGAGTAGTCGAGATCACCGAGGGTTGGCAGAGTCGTGTGATTCGGGGTAACCAACGAAATTAGTCTTCGTATGATGATGGCCGCAATGGTGCGGTAGTGGGCAAGACGCTTCTCGCGCCAGACTGAAGACCTTCGAGATAACCTAGGACCAAGTGGGAATCTGAACCAGGGCATTTCGGCCTCTACGGTTCCAGCGGTTGTGGAGAGATCGTGAACACGTAACCTCTCGAGCATTCTACCGGCCTCAGCTTCTTCGTTAGCAGCTCTGATGCGGCAGCGCTCCGCAAGGTGTAAAATGGCGGGCTTTTGAAGGGCGGTGGGGAGCTGGTGGTGTTTGACTAAGTATCTGATAGCATTGCGGGGAGTGAAAGTCGGGTCTGCATTCGTATAATCCTCAAACCATGGGATGCCGTTCTCCTCACATGTAGCAATGAGCCTGTCCTTGCTGAAGCCAAGCAGAGGGCGGTAGATCATTATGCCACCGTCCTCAGCCTCGACTATCGGGACGCTAGGGTAGTCTCCGTACTTGAGATGCCTGCGCTGATACTCATTAAAGTACTGGCTTCCATCACTCCTCATGCCGTATGCCATCTCATCCCGGAGCATCTGCGGATCAAGCTGATCACGCAAACTCCGCTTCAAGAGGACCTTCAACCGCTTTCCTGACGGCATCCTCGTCCATAATGGGTTGGTGGACTCCTGGTCATCTATATAGCCACTCTGGTAGACGTTGTGCATGTCGTAGCACTCTGGAATGTCGGTGGCAGATGGGATACCCCGAAGACCACGATAGCCGCGGCCGCTTATCATCCTCATCAAGATGGTCTCGTACTGATCGTCCTCATGATGGCCTGTGAACAAGGAGCAGATATTGTGCGTGCGGCACACAGTAGCAATGGCGGCATAGCGAAGTTTGCGAGCCAGAGCTTCGATGTTTGGATGGGTCTTGGGGTCTACGTCGGGGCCGAGTTCCGACGCCCAGTTGATGGTCTCGATCACAGGGTCAACATGGTTGCCTATCTTGGTCCTGATGGCATTAGCCACCTTCTTTGCCTCCACGTCGCTGCCCTCGCGCAAGCCATGGTCGACAATGATGGCACGAACTTTGCCCAGAACGTTGTCGCTGATGCGCAACTGCACGTTAGCGGAAAGACCCTTTTCCGACAAGTGCTCTATCTTCAGCCGGTTGAAGAGAAAGGCTAAGGCCATGGAATCCACGCCTCCGCTTATGGCACAACCAATTTGGCGAGGCTTGGGACTGAAGGCCGGCGGAAATCGGGGAGGGCATATTGCGCGGACAGCATCTTCAAACTCGCGGGCGCTGATGGCCCGGGCGCTGCGATGGAAGACCTGTAGCGGCGTGACCATTCCATCGCCTGTCGAGATGCGGTGTGTTCACCTCACCTTGTCGGTTGGAGGAGGGGAGATGGATGGTCATATGATGTGAGGTGAGAGGGGGTGGAGATCCCGTCACGGCATGCTTGACGATGACAGCAAAGAACTCGATTGCACTAACAATTAAATTGTGGGATGGCCCGAGCTCTTGAAGTTGTTTGTTCCCCAGATTTTCCAGCAGCCCCAGCGGCTGCATTGCAGTGGCACCCACAGCGCTTGGACGCCTGTCCTAGCTCAGATTTAGTGAGTGGTTGTACATAAGCCAAAGAGGTACCTGAAAAGTGAGCAAAGTGCTCCTCCAAAAAGCTGGGTTGAAGTACCCTACAATAGAAAATACCTGTCCACTCCCGTCTTTGCTGTCCTTTCCTTCCTCCAACTTTGGAAGCTTCCATTTATCTTCGATCGGACGAGACTCGGAACAGTGGACATTCGGAGCTTTTATCAACGAATTACCAACTTCTTCCGAAAGACTTGAGCATGTCCTAGTCCCTATGTCGAGTGACAGGAGAGTCGGATACACGACAGCTAACATGTGCTTTTCAAATATTCCGAGCTGGAGGCTTCCATCTTCCACTCAGCTTCCACTTCTAACATTATCCAGAATGCCAAGACGTCTTGTTCCGTTCCTTCCTTGGAGGTGGTCATCAGCCTCAACGCTCAACGAATCGCAGTTATTTCCCAACTTACACTAGATAGAGGTACTTCCTTCTGTAGGTGGTTAGCATCCAATGTTCAACTTTCATTTCCAACTCTCATTTCTTCCTTACGAATATTTCTTCATCTTTTTTTCTGTGTTTCTTTCTCCAATCACCAGCTTTCCTCTTTCAAGTTTCCATCCGGCACGACATCCCGCATTGCATCCCATCTACCCAATACCGGGCAGTGCACGCATGATCTACTAAGCATCAGCTCAGCCGTTGAATCCACCCATTTCAACACTTTCACAACCAGCTGAAAGGCTTCGACGTCTTACTATACGCCCTCGTTCCAAAGTCAACTCTTACTCGTCAACAAAGCCATATACGTCATATTATACCTCGATAAGCAGGTACCGCTCTTTTAGACTTTGCTACCATCGATCCCGGCTGAGCCCCTCGACCAGTCAAACACACACACCTTGGATACACACCTTACTGTACCTGCGCCAAGCGGAACGGAAAGCCATCGCGCGTGGCCGTTGAACCCGCAGCCCGGGCAGCGCTCACCCGACCATCCCCAGTCCCCACTGCTCAGCTCCCATCCCGTCATAACAGACATACAAAAACAACACGCTCGCGCATGATTGCTCTCCTGGTCCTTTAATCTACGATATGGCCAAAAAGGCTCGCCAAAGAATCAGCTATGGTTGGTCTTTCCTGTTCCCAATCCCCGTCTCCTTTTCGGGCGCAACACGGGGCGCACGGCTAACCACAACACTTCAACGCTGCTTCAGTTCTCGAGCTTCCCAACTCATCACCAGGTGGACATCGTCTCGGCGTAAATGGCCTCGCCGTCGATCGCGACAATGCTATTCTGTGAGCACACACTCCATCATTCTCGTAACCTAGTCGAAACCGAGCGATTCCCGTCCATGTGCTGATCCAACTTGCTATGGTACAGTTACTCCGGTGGCCGTGATGGCATAGTATGCGCCTGGGACGTCCACCCCGACTGCATTACCCCGACATCCTCCCACTCCGCCGTTGTCGATACTTCAGCCTCGCGCGCCAATGCCAGGCCCAAGCAGACGACCCGATTCCGTTCCCAAACACAAGCGCATACGCATTGGATCAATGATCTTGCTCTAGCCCAACAACATTCCGCTGTCGTGTCCGCTTCGTCCGATCTCCTTGTCAAAGTATGGCGGCCACATGGAAGCGACGCCAAAGAACCAGCAACCATTGGCCAGCACGCCGACTATGTCAAATGCGTTGCGACACCATCACAGTCCACCAACTGGGTTGCCTCGGGCGGCCTCGATCGAAAAATATATCTCTGGGATTTGGCAGGCGCCGGCAAGCGACTGGAAATCGATGTCAGTGGCGAGGAAGTGCGGGAGAAGGGTAGCGTTTATGCCTTGGCTGTCAACCACTCCATCCTCGCAAGCGGTGGTCCCGAGAGCGTGGTCCGACTATGGGATCCCAAGACGGGCAAGCGTATCACCAAATTTGTTGGTCATACCGACAACATCCGGGCCATCCTGGTCAATTCTTCAGGCGACATGGTCATGACGGCCAGTTCCGACCAGACGGTCAAGGTCTGGAGCGTCACTGCAGGCAGATGTATGCACACACTCACCATGCACAATGACAGCGTGTGGTCTCTGTTTGCCGAAGACCCTGAACTCGGCGTCTTCTACAGCAGTGATCGGTCGGGCTTGGTGGTCAAGACAGATGTGCGAGGCACGTTGGGGGATTTGGACGATGGCCTGTCCTTGGCTGTCGCACAGGAGCACGATGGTGTGAGCAAGGTTGTCGCTTGTGGGAACTCTTTGTGGACGGCGACGTCACGGTCATCGATTAACCGCTGGCAAAGCGTCGACACAAATGCCGACATTCAGCTCCCAGGAGGGTTCCGGCCTCAGAGGGCCTCAGTCGTGTCAACAAGGAGCAGGGAGAGCACTTTCCAGGCTGGATCCCCCGCTGGGTCTCCTACACCCAAGCGGGAGATCCCAGCCAAGTCCATTCTGCGCATCTCAAACACGGCCTCCTTCCCGCTTGCTCTCGGCCGAGATGGGGCTGAATCGGTAGCAACACACACGCGGAAGGGATCTGAGATTATCGCAGACCCCGTGGTAAGCGTAGTGGAGCCAATTCACCATCTGCCGGAGGAGACGATCGAGGGCCAATTTGGCCTGGTCAAGCACCGTCTTCTGAATGACAGGAGGCGGGTCCTGACACTAGACACGGCCGGAGATGTAGTGTTGTGGGACTTGATCAAAGTGAGACATCTCAGTTTCCCGAATCTTGTAACTGTGACCGTGGATGTGACGTGTGCTGACTGTCTTGTCTTGATTAGTGTAAACCCATCAAGAGTTTTGGAAAGAGACATCTGGAGGATGTAGAACCCGAGGTCAATACCCTAGAGGCCGTGGCTCCATGGTGCTCAATCGACACTAGCTCGGGCAATTTGACGGTGGTTCTCGAGCCATTTAACTGTTTTGACGCCGAAGCTTATGCTGATGAACTCACGCTGGAAGAGCCCGTGGAGTTCCGGGAAGATCAGAGGAGTAAGTTTCTCCAACGACTGTTCCCTTGGATTGTGCTAACCTTTTGCAGTAAATCTTGGAAAGTGGATTCTACGATACCTTTTTGCAAACCTAATAGACGAAGAGATACGACGCGACGAGGCACATAGACACAAACTGAACGAAGCACTGCAAAAGCGGGTTGCTGTCGGAAGAGCAAACCCTGGGCTATCAATAGCAATCCCTCCTCCACCGGGTGGCTTTGACTCGCAGGTTGCGACGCCGCGGGCAAACGGCTCCCGGTTTCCTCCTGCGACACCAGGATTCGCCATCGGACTTGCTACTCCAGGCTCGCCTATGTGGCCAGGGGCGGAAGCTGTAGGAACACCTCTCAGTCCACTTGACAGGTTCTCGTCGCAAGTTTCGAACAGGCAGTCCGCAGAACGAGTAGATTACTTTTCAGACGCCATCAATTCACCAGACGCGGACGCAAATAAGCCGGCTCAGACACCCGCGCCAGTTGCAGAGTCTCGGCCCTCAGAAGACAAGGCCGGAAAGACGTCAACGGATAATGGAAAGGAGAAGGAGAAGGAGAAAGATAAGGACAAGGATGTTAAGAGCCCCAGCACGCCGTTTGGAAAGAAGTTCCGGATGAATATGTCCTTCGGCGGCAAGAAGCTCGGTCGCTCAGCTTCCAACGCCGTCGCCGACAAGCCAGCCGTGGTGGATGAAAAGGCCGAAGAGTCCGAATCCTCTTCGAACCACGAGAAGGAGTTTGCCGACAGCTTCCACGGTGTCATCCAGAGGCTTCACAACGAGTACGAGAAACAGCTGACCGAGAACCCCGACATGGTTGTCGAAACACGCATCTGTCCCAGCCTGCCCAACGAGACGCCAGTTCTGAAACTGCCCAAGGGCACCAAAGTGATCATCCAAGAAGAGACGTCAGGTGGCTCAGCCGAGTTGTATCGGGGAACCGTGGAATCTGTAGGCGCCGATCTTGACATCATTGAGCAGAAGGGTCCTCAATGGCTCGGCGAGGTTTTGCTCTTGAACCACATCCCGCCCAAGGACCCCGTCAAGGTGTCGTTTGTGCTGTACCCGTGGCAGGACACGCTGCCGGCCATCGCGGTGGCGGACGGAAACAATCGCCTGAATGCGAATAGGATGCTGAGGGTGAAGAAGATCCTGGCGTACGTGGCAGAGAGGATCGATCCGCCTGCCGACCCGGAGAATCCGGATCTAAATGCGATGAAGCCGGAAGAGTACTTGGAGCTGTACTGCAATGAGCAGGTGAGTTTGTCCTTCTCACTGAGTTGCTATGATTTTCGTACTGACATGAACCAAGCTCCTGCCAAACACCATGAGTCTCGCAACCCTCCGCGCACATGTCTGGAAGGGCGGTAACGACATTGTCCTCCATTACAAGGCCAACGGAAAGAAGGAGATTCTGTTCCCGACCGCACCATCCCCAAGCGTTAACGATGGTAGTCAACGGCAGAGTCAGGATACCTCATCGGCCACTGGGACAGCGGCCGGCCAGGGACAGATGGGCCAAGCTGTGGCAGCAGCAGCTTAGGAAGGTGAGGCTGCCAGGCCGGAGAGTTCGTGGACGAACCCGGAAGGATATGGGTATTATTAATTCTTGTTGTCACTCCTGGGTCATGTTTGAACGCGGGGTGACTTGCCTTTTGTTTATCTTGGAATCAGCGTGTTTGTACATACTGTTGCTTTTTTACCTTGTTTCTCATATTTCTATCCATTTTGTCTTCAAAAGGTGTTGGACAAAATGTGATCGAGAGCCTACTGGTTTTGAATATCGGAACAGGGCTTGTTCGACTTAGCGACTATTGTTATATAGTACAGTGTTGTACATAGGGGATGTAACTCGACTGTTTGTTACTCCCGCTGGGGTATCTTGAACTCTATGTCTATGTCTGCTGTCTTTTGTTCGCCCATCCCTTCTTTTAGTCGATGTCGAAGTCGAGGATTAGTGACATCGAGATTATCCCCATTTTTTCTAACCGTGCACAAGCCATAGCCTTTTATCTGCAATACACTCGCTCAAAACCCAAACCATCCGTCCCCTTTCTAAAGCGACAGCTCCCCAGTACCCTTCGTCTGCTTTGTACCCTCAAAAGCATTCACAACACTCTGATAACTTCCCAAGAAGATAGCACCACCAATGCTAATCCACATAACCCTCGGTCCAATTCCGCTAAAGAACGGCCTCAGCCCACTTCCACTCTTCTCCTTGCCATCCCTCCATATCCCCTTCACCACGCTCACCACCCCCTCTCTCCTCTCGCTCAGCATAATTCTCGTCTTGAGGACATCCAGCGGCGTCGTCAACGCCGCCGCAAACCCGCCTGCCAGCGATCCATACAACGCACTTTCCGGCGCCGAAACGTCCTTATCATCCTTCCCCCTCGCCGAATCTCCAAACAATCCCCTCCCCGTCCTCTGCCTCCTCTCGCGCCCCCACTTCTTGAGACTCTCCCACAGCGGAAACTGCAGCACCGTAAACGGAACCTCCCTCATAACCGTAATCCCCCACCCGCGATACAACTCCCTCCACACCCCCGTCAACCCTATCGCCCCGCGCTGGTTAAGAATGTGTTGCAAGCTCGAAAGCGAACTACCACCATGCTGCCCCGCCTGCGCCCTTTGTTTGATAACCTCCGTCGGCACCCTAACCGCGCACGCAGCAATTTCTCCCAGTGACGCCGCCACTCCGTGTGTAACACCCGGGCTCAACCCCCCTGTTCCCTTCCCACTCAGTTCCGCCTGTTTCGTATCACCAGTCGTCGTCCCCACCAGATGTGGCGGCGCCAAAAGCGACTTTGTAGTCTCGTAAGTAACGAAAAAGAAAGCAGCACCGGGCGCAGAACCGATGACGCATGAACCGACACCACGGTAGATACCGCGGAAACCACCAGAGGCGAAGAAGCCTTGGGCGGATTGGAGACGGGTTTTGAGCGTGTCGAGCGGGAAGAGGGAGAGGTCGACTGTTGTGCCGGCTAGGGCGCCGGCTAGGAGGGCGGTTTGGAAGGCCGGTGGGGAGGATTGGGAGGAGGACATCTTGTAGGCGGGTGCGGTTGCGTTGGACTCGTGGGTTTGTGGGTGGTTATCGAGGGATTTTCAATGTGTCGAGGATGGCCCAGGGAGGGAATTCGTGGGTGTGTGTGAAGAGATGTCGCGGAATTGGGTTGAGGACGTCGACGTGGTGGGCGCACTGCAATGGCCACTGGAGGTGACTCGATTTGGAAAGTCGCGATGTTATCGGTCGGAGTTGATGATACTGATAAGAAACTCGATGCGCCCAGAGTCTTGAAGTGGCCGTCGACAAAGCTCTCGAGAAGTCAATCGATATCCTCAAAGAAAACCAAAGCCAATTGACCTCGAAAAAGGATTGTCAAGGCAGGTCAACGGTAGTTGTCTTCGGCAAGACTATGGTTGGAGCTATTTTCTGGAGATTTTGGCTTGCGACGACGGCGGCATCGGACGGCAGGAACGGGGTCGCATTGGACTTTCCAACTTTCGTGACGCACACGATGCAGATGTCCGGCAGGCAACGGCAAGGCAAAGGCAGGCCGGTCGATGAACGTGTGGGGCCGATTGGAGACGTGGAATAACGTTAGTGAGATGTCTGTTTTTGAGAGTCAGATACGAGGAAGGGAAGAGGCGAAGCTGTCGATGTAGGTACAAAACTTACGGGGAAAGTGTCAAGAAAGAATCTAATACCAAGGGACTGGAGGGTAGCATATATAAAGCTATAGTTGAGATGACAGAAGTGTATTAAACTAGGAACTGATGACAAGTGTCTGCTAACCCCACAAGTCTCTTGTTAACAGTCCCTTATGCCTCAAGAACGCACCCCAAGGCCTTATCAGTTGCCAATAACATCGATAACCATCTGCTTCCCTTGACAACGTCACGGCAACACATCAACACCAACATCAAGAACATCAAGGTCACGCAGCAAGAGGTCATTTCTTTGACAATAATCGTACACTTCAATTTTGAAAGCATCTTGTCCTCTTCTGGTAGCATGATATTAGCCCGTCTGCGGCTTGCCAGGCCGAGCGTCCAGAGCAGAAGAAAACCACCCACTCTCCTACCAAATCGAGCAAAGAAAAAGCCAGGACGAAGAGTAAACAGGCCAAAGAAGGCCAAGAACAAATAAGATGCGAGGATAGAAACAACAGGTAGAGAATCGAAAACAAACAGAAGGGGGAAAACGTGAAACCAAACCGAGTTCGTCCATCAAGGGTTGCCATCCCCAAGGTCATGACCATAAAAGCCTCGTCGCCAAGGGAAAACGCAAAACCGAGTCCATTAAGGCCTGATTTAAGGGTTGCCATCCTCAAGATCACGGCCGTAAGAGTCTCGTCGCCCCGGAGAAAAAAAAAACACCAAACCGAGTCCCTCCATCAAGGGTTGCCATCCCCATGATCATAACTGGGCACAAAAGCCTCGTCGCCCCAGGGATAGAAAAACCCAAACCGAGTCCGTCCGTCACGGGTTGCCATCCCCATAGTTGTGATCATAGAAACTTCGTTGTCTCAGGTGGAGAAAACCAAATTGAGTCCGTCCATCAAGGGTTGCCATCCCCAAGATCATGGCCATGAAAGTCTCGCCGGCCCCAGGAGAAAAAAACGAAGCCAGCAAAAACGAACCCCACCTTCATCAATCCCCGTTTTACTCGTCATCCTCCTTATCGTCCTCGTTCTTCTTCTCGTGGTGGTCGTCGGCATACTGCACCCCCATATCCATAAAAATCGTGGCGCGCCTATTGTCGGCACAAGCCACCGCAGCCTCAACAGGCGACAAAACGTCGTAACCCGAAGCCCAATGGTCTCCGCCCGGCGTGGTGCTTGCAGTTTTCTTCTTGGGACTCTCAACCTGAGCCCTAGCCATGCCTGTTCATCTCGTTAGTTCATTATATTCGGTGAAGCTCATATCACTCGATATGAATTCTTGTTTTGTTTGTATTGAGCTTACCACTAGCAGCTTCGGCCTCGTAAGGGCTCATCATGGGCTGGTACCCAAACTGTGAGGTGGTGGTTGTAGTGGTGGCGGTCCGGTTGATGGCCGCAGGTCTGTTGTTGTTACCCGGCTGCGCTTGCATGCCCGGGGCCGAGGGAGAAGAGAGATCGAAGTAGCCCGAGGGCTCGGCAGGGTGGCCAGCTTGGCCAGCCCAGAGAGAAGAAGAAAAGTGGGAGGAGGAGGAGGGCAAACCAGCTTTGGTTTGCTGATGATGATGATGTTGCGGCGGCTGCTGGTGGTGGTGGTTCGACGGTCTCGGACGAGATCCAGTCGGGGGTCCCTGAAAAGGGTGACCCTCTCTTCCGTTATGGGCTGTAATGCCAGCACCCCGCTCTCTGGCTGGTGTGTCCCAATTGTGGCCTTTTTTCCTCTCTAGTCAGCTTTATCGTTTCTCTTATATAGCCTACAGGACGAAACTCACGAAAGCCCGGAGGCTGGGTGTACCCATATGGGTTGGTCGGGTTCAAGTGACCCTTAAAAACGTCGTCTGTTGTCGGAAGAGTTAATGTTTGTCAACAACATAATAAGGGGTAGAGGAGGCAGTCTATCTTACCCTCGAAAGGAGGCGGCGGCACAGGGGGGCGGCTCGAGGAGCTCGCCGGGTGTCCCTCGGAGGGCCGGGAAACTTGGGGCTGCTGGGTAGGGGCAACGGGAGGAGCTGCGGCAGGAGGAGGCGGAGGGGGAGGGGCAGAGGAAGGGCCGAGCGGAGAGGAACGAGACGAGACAGCCTGGTTCAACGGCATGGTGGGACTCGAACCCGGTGCCGACGGGCGCCTGTTGCTCTGCTGTTGCTGCTGTTGTTGCCGCAAGGCGGACTTTTGAGGGATGGGGGGAGGCAGCGCTCCCGGAGCGGAGAAGGTCGGCTGGCCCATATGCTGGCCGCCATAGGGCGACCGAGCATCTCTGGGAGGCTGCCTCGAGGGAGGCGCGAGAAATCCTCTCGGAGGAGCGTGCTGGGGGTGCCCAGCACTCCCACTGCGCGACCGATTGCCGCGGCGGCCGGTGTCGAAGCCCGGGTGGGCGAAGGGAGGATTGGGAGGGCGTAAGGAATGGTCGCGCATGGGCGGGACCGACCCCTCCTCGACAACCGCATCAAGACCATGAGGCCTTTGCGGACGGCTGGGGGTCCGACTTCTCTGGCGGATTGCCAGGGTCGCCGGCGCCAGCTGCCGCTCAGAGCCTCGAGCTTGGCCTTGCGCGGTGTCGGGGCGCGGGTCGGTCGTCGCCCTGCCGCGAAAGGTAGGGAATGGTCCGCCGCCTGAAGCTGCTGTCAGATTTGTCGCTATTTGATCTCGCGCTGAAACGAGACTGGCGGAATTCTGAGGTCGACTTACCGATGACACCGTCCACACGCTGGATCTCCTCCAAGACCGCAGCCCGAGACGGAGCGCTCATCTCTGTTTTTGGTGTCAGCATCCGATAAGCTCGAGATAGAATCTTATCCGGCGCCTGCTGTTGTTTCCACTTACTCTTGTTGTTGGGAGACATTCTGTCCAGCACTCGAGTTAGTATTGCAAAGAAGCAAAAGCCAGCAGGCGGGGCAGGAAATTTTGGATGATCGATGAGCCTGGTAGTCAGGAAAACCTGAGAGCTGGGCCAGACTGAAAGGTGAAGGAGGTGGAGGATCTGACTGGAAATGACGGAAGCGCAGGGCAATATCTCGACTGAGGACTGATAACAACTTGGTTTTTCGTCACAGCAGGAAAAGAAGGAAGAATACTTACGTGAGATCGTTGTTGGTGATCGAAGTGATGGTTGCTTCGTCGAGAAAAAAATCGGAGAGCGAGGAAATCTTCCAGCAGAGTTTTCTTGAACGTGTGCGCGGTCGAGGAAAAAAAAGAAAACAAGAAAGTTTCTCAAGAAGCAAAGGGTTTTATTCGAAAATTTCAAGACGGCTCCCGTTTGCCTAAGGTTACCAAAATACTCCCCGGCCTCACAATCCCTCCAATATCAGACGAAGAATCGTACAATGGCAGGAGCTCCATTTGGAAATTTCAGTCGCGTACGCGTTTTGTCTGTACGCAACCTTTGGTCCAGGTTTATTTCTGACAACAAACTTCAGATGAGAGGGAAGGAGCGTCATTCATCAAACCATGACGTCGACCAGCTAGCGAGAATACCGGACCCTTCGACATCGCCATCAACGGGTCTCTTCGGACAGGGTGGCCGAGTAATGGGCCACTCCCCAGATCATGTCGTTGATAGAATCTAGCGCCGGCTGGGTGGAGATGACCGTGATGGTATCAAATTTGTCTGCCTGCCTCTGCAGAGCATGGATGGTCTGTGGCCTTTGGCATGTTTTGGCCGGGGTTAAGGCCACGGAGACGACCTGTTTCCTCCTCACTACAAAATTGCCTCTGCTTTGGATAGGCTACGTCGGCGACAGCAAATCTGGGCGACATTGTGGAAGAGATGTTGGTGGAGAGTGGTGAGATTGGGTGAATGGACGAACTGGTAGCCAAAGGACGCCGACGGCCGAAACATTCCCGCATGTTTGAATCGATCACTCTTCACCAACCACTGGATATGTGACAAAATCAAAGCCCTCTCGTTGGCGGCCATGTTGCTTGTATCTATATCCATGAGTGGCACCTCTTAATCGACGCCGAAAACACTCATCTCCTTGACCTCTACCCGCTCCCAGCGCAGACTGTACGGAGTGCGTCAAAGCAGTGGAGGCAGGGCCTACGACAGAACCGCCCCACGCGGCAGATCGTGCGGCCATTGCCGCCACCAAAACATCGTGTGCCGCCCGGCAGTTCCTGAGCCGGGCCGCTGAGGCTTAGGATACCGCCCCGGATGGCTTCGAGACCCGGGCCGAGGTCAAACTCTGGGCGGCCGCAAAGCAGATCGCCACCGGCCTCCGCCCAGACAGATGGATCAATTTTTAGATATGGCGATTAACAGATTCGATAGTGCGGACATGATTGCGTTCGCCGACGACGTGCTTCCCCCGGCCTTCAAGCCGGTTATGGAGATGGCCAACGAGGTGGCCACCAAGGCCCAGAACCTGGCCGCCGCTTTGGCGGAGGACATTGACGGCGATATGATGTTCGATTAGGTCTAGCAGCTTCAAAAGCTCAATGGTAAGCGCAGAAGAAGTGTTGTCAATTTCCAATCAAAATATTGATCGGGAAAGAAGCTCTTGAAGTCGTTTGTGCACTTCGCGACGATCCTACTCTCATCTTGCTCGCAAACGGATCAGATTTACTTGGGGTTGAAGATTCGTCTCAAGATTGAATTTGAACTAGATCTTTCTTCTGTTATTCTTGGTAATATTCGGAGTGTCGAGCAAAAAACGAAGTATTGACGTTCCAATGGGGGATGATACAATTTGATCAGGTCACAAACTTCTACATCCCCCTTGGAGGACTAGAAGAAAGTTTACCTAGATCTTTGTAGAACGTGCACAAATGGTAAATATCGCAGTCAATAATAATACATAACATGTTGACACCTCTGTCTGGTTGAGGTGCGGTGCTCTTAAAATTGCCGACACCAACATACGGCGGCGACCAGCCGCATGAAGCTCTCCGTTTGGGCCGAGTGACAGAAGGATCGCTGCATTATAAGCAGCGTTGCGGACGTCACAGAAGCCGACGGGTATCGAGGGCCTACTTATGGTCGGACCAGGAGCATGTCGACGCCTGGGACAGGCCACCGCCTACATGTCACAAAGTTAGCATGGGCACGAGCCATGAAAAAGAAAGACGGGAGGAATGAAAGTAACGTCACGGAAGATCGCGGGTAATCGAGGAATATTCGGGAAAGGATTACTAACGGGAGGCAGAAACACAGCAGACGTAGTCCTTCAAGAAACGCTTCAGGGAGGTAAAATTATTAGGGTACGCTTGGATAAGAGCGCCGGTCATCGATAACGTATGGTGCAGGCAGGGCGGGGCGCGGATCATCCTGTTACACTAATATTAATCTGAAAACCGGTGACAGTTGGGTTGCTGGGGGAAATATACTTGCCCTCAGGCAGCTGGAAGCCCTGGAGGGAGCACACCCAATCGACATACTGGGGAGCCCTATTTCCGGCCTGTTCGTTAACGTCGTAGGCGTCCGTCTGGAGAGAACGCTAGTTTTGACTGCTCTTGTGGTCGTGGATATAGCCCCCCGTTCTAGAGAGCATCGGATCAAAGTGACGGTGTCAGGCTGTTGATATAAGCCCAAATGTCAGATCCTTGATCTTGAATGTCGTCGAGGTCAGTATAGCTGTCCGAAGATGGTTTTTGCTTTGTTGGTTGGACATAGTTCTTGTCCTCGTTGGGACTTATTTTTCTTACCATGTTGAGGGCTTGATACAAGCCCAGCAGCTTAGGCTGCAGCCAGCTATCTTGCGGGCAGCGGTCTGCTCCAGTCCTTGAGTTGGGCTTCCAGCTCCCCAATGCGCTTTTAACTTGGGCTCGATGACACTTGTAGACCCGTCTCTTTTCGCGACCCTCGGTCGACTCTCGGTACCGTTTCTTGGTTGCCAGCCTTTCGGCTCTGTGCTTGGATGTCTCATTCTTGACTTGCTCTCTTGCCCAGGCGGCTGCTTTTCGCTTGTCTCTCGGCTCGAACCTCTGGGGATCCGTTAGCCTTTTGACTACAACGCCACTGACTGAGGTGGTTTGCTCATTGTTGCGAACTCACCGCAGCTCGTCAACTTCCCGTCTTCTTGGGACATGCCGGCTAGAAACCACTTGTTGAGGGCAAGGGCCCTCGTTCCATGCGTCGTGGGAGATGAAGGTGCAACATGCTGGTTATTCTGGATGGTATTGTCGGCAGGAGTAGAGTCTGAAAAAATGTCAGGGCTTGTGATAATCCAGGTATCAATAAGTATATATGCCCTCGTCATATGCCATGCTATCATCATGAAGTAAAAACACAAAGTACCGCAAACTACGCTCTCGCTCCAAAGATAAAGCCGCATAAAGACCAAAAGACTCGAAGCCATCAAATCTACCCGTACCCAAACAGTCCATCACGAATCTCAACCACCCCCTTCCTAGAGGTAACCACCCTGCTCCTCTTTTTTCCCAACCCCTACCATCCCTCATTAGGTTCATTACAAACCAACCTTGACCTCCCCACTCCCACTTGTCAACCCAACCCTAACTCTACTTCCCTCCCCCTTATCCCCTCCCACCTCTCCCTTCCTCGCCACCAGCTCCTTGTTGAAACCCGGCCACTTCTCCCCAGACTTAATCAACTTGACATCCTTTCCGGCAACACCTAGTTTGCCGCTGAGAGAAGTCATGACAATTTCTCCCTCCCAGACGCTAGGTAAAGAGAGATGGTAATCACCCGAGGTGGAGGTGTGTTGGTTGTGGATATTTCTCAGAGCCGGGGAAGACTTGGTAGAGGAGGAAAAGTAAAGAGGGTCTAGGACGGTGATGTACGTCGTTCCTGAAGTAGACGAAGTGCTAACTTCCACGGGGTGCGAGTCGTCGTCGGAGGAGGACTTGAGAACGGGTAGAAGCTCCAACTTGAGCGTGCCGCTCGTTGACTTGACAGTCGCTGACAACCCAAACGCCGCCAAGGCGTGAACATTTCCGGAGGTGGTGTGTACATCCACCAAATAATCGCGTTGGGGTAGCTTAGAAGAGGAAGAGGAAGCGCCATGTTCGCGGAAGTCGACGTCTCCCGATGAAGACCGGATCGAGAGCTCTGCTGTTGTAGCTTGAGAGTCCTTATCCCAGTTTTCTTGCGGTTCAATGCCCACTTTGATGTCGCCTGAGGTAGTCTTGAGGGTGAGCGAGTCGTGAAGAGGCCAGACGCCGTAGATTTGGCCGGAGGTGGTGCCTGCTTCGCATTTGCGCGGGTGGAAGGCGAAAGAGTCGGGGGAGGTGTCGCTCGGTGGTGTCTTGTCTTTTCGTAGCGTAACTGCGCCTTTGGAGGCGCTGCCAGAGAAAGCGGAGATGATGTTACTGGCTACGGCATCAATCTTGGCGAGCGTGTTGACGGTCAGAGACAAATTATCGAGCAGCTGCACGCCCAAGTGGATGGTGGTGATCTGGAGGTAGTTGAGCTCGGCGTCCTCGGGGACCCAGACGGTGAGTTTGACTGTGGCGCATAGCTTGCGGTTGCGCTCGCCGGTGTTGAGGCCGTCGGGGGTCTTGATGGTGAAGACTTGGTCGTTGGGGTTCCAGTCCGTGGCGATCGGGATGCGGTCATCATTGACGATGACGTCGAGGACAATGGTTGAAGGTCCGGGTGTGTCTTTGCCAGAGCGCCGGAGGATGACCTCGCCTTGGACTTGCACGTAAGTGTCGTAGTGATGGCTGTCACCGTCACGTTCGAGACGTTCTTGGTTGATGGTCAGGTGCTTGCTGGAGGAGAATGTGACGTCGTGGGTCTCGGTAAGTCGTTTGTGGTTGCCGCCGCCGCCGCCGCAGTGGTAGCGGCCGAACCAGTCCAGTTCGTTGTCGAGGTCGGGGTATTGCATCGCAGGCGGTTTTGATGGCGAAGTGTCTCCGTTGTGTCCTCCACCACCGCCACGGCCATGGTCGGGGCGAGAGGGGGGATATGGGTCGAGGTCGTCCCACTCGAGCTAGAGGGAATGGGTTAGCAAGTGTACCTGATAATTCAGAGTGATACAGGTGTATGCGAGGAATATGCAGGTAAGAACGTCGTCCAATGTGGTACAACCCCTCCCCGCATTACTTGAGCAGAGGACGACATGGCATGACATATCACAGGCAAGGAAGGTCAACTTACATCCCTCGAATCCGTGACGATACCCAGCAATAGGACCGCAACAATCAAAACCAGGAGAGTTTTCTTGACAGTTTCTCGAGACGGCAAACGACTCTTCACTCGCTCGGTCCATTTGGGTCTCACGTTCTCCGGCCCGTCACCGGGGTTGCCTCCCATGCTTTCCGGGCCACGGCCCTGCAGCAGGCCAGTGGACTCATCCGGACGACCCATGCTGTCATTAGAAGAAGAAGAGGTGGATGGTGTTGTTGCCTGAGGAAAGGTCTGATAACTGGTTGAGGAAGCTGCGTGAGAGTTCAAGGGGCTTGTTGGCGAAGCCGACGTCGGGGAAGGGGTATAGGCTGGAGGAGCCTCAAAAGGAAACGGTGAAGAGGAGCCGTGGCTGGATGTTGTTGACTGACGGTGTTGAGGGTAGGCCGCGTAAGGCGAGCCAGATGTCCGGGGTATATATGGGCCAGATGACGAGGAGTTCCCGGCCTGTGATGGGATGTAAGGGTAGTACGCGGCCTGTTGTGGTTGTGAGTGGGCCGATGGCGTGGCATATGCCGACCTGGACATTGGAAGAGCTGGATAGCCGGCGTCATCTATCTGAGATGGTGGGTGCTGATGCGTCGTGTCTCCATGTCTCTCATCTGCGTTGTAGATGTCTTCGTCGGGGATGTCGCGTCCTGACAAGCGGGCCGCCTCTCTCGCCTTGCTATCGCCAGTCATTGTCGGCTCGATAGACGGGTCCTCTTCCAGCTCTGGAGGAGAAAACGGAGAGTTGTATGATGGCCCTGATGAGAAGTCGTAGATATGCTGGGACGCATTCTGATTGTGCCCTTGGTCCTGTTGCGGACCAGCAGTACCCTCAATGTCCTCGTCGTTTCCCAGGCCCGGGTACGAGTAGAGGTTGTCTGAATACCGATGCGACATGATGATCGAGAAACTCTTCGCGTCTTTGGGAGTTAGGCCTGGTGTGTCAATCCTCCGGAGTGACCCTCAACTGTTTCGGTTCTCGATTCAACTTGCCGCTTCGGTTAGCCAGAACGAAACAAAGATGAGTAAGTAGACGCTGTATGTTCTCGGCAAGAGGCTCCGTCAATATCGCGGACCACGACGTGACGGCGTTAAGCTGAAAACAAATTACGATGGCATGTAACCCGTCAGTTTCATACGAAAGTCTTTTTTCTGCATCCGTGAGCAGGAAGAAAAGGAAGAACGCGCGTTCAGCAATATGAAGTTGATGAGTTGTACAAGAGAAAAGCTTCTCAAACAGAATGAAAAGATTACGAATCCCAAAAGAGAGCTGAAGAAAGAATGCGTCGAGGTTGAAGGCGAGGCCCGAGGGTAAGTTGTAACCGCTATACCAAATGGGTATAGCCTCCTCATAACTCAGTCGTAAGCTGCATAGGATTTCAGTCCATTCTATTGGAACCGTTCGGATTTAAAGAAAGGCATGGACAAGGGTTGTTTAAAACAAAAAAAAACGAGGTTACATTGTCGATGGGGACTGTTTGTCAAGAACTTTGCAGCAAACGATGCAAAGATGTGACTCCCACGAGCCCCAACCTTTGTAACTAAGAAGCTGACGAGTCCTCCGATTCTTTGGTTTTCACCACTGACCTCGATTGTCCTTAATTGATCCTTGAAATTTCTTCGGCCTTTTGTTGAATAACATTGGCCAGCCATCGCTACCCGTGTTAGCGAGCTTCCTAATCGGGACGGGAAGGCCCCCCGGTGAGCTGACGACGAACAAAAGTGTGATGCTGGATAAGCGCGGGGTAAAACATCCACACAAAAGTCGTGATGCTGTCAAGGGCAAGGGGGCAAGAAACCCCCTTGACATCATTTTGGATGATTTATCGCCATAAGGCTGGGAGCTTAAAAAAAAGATTGACTGGGAATGATGAGCGGACGGGAAGTCCATGGCGAGATGATGCCGGTAGCCGCAAAACTCGATAACAGCTGTCCGTCACTGATAGTCGTGAATCACCGTGTTGTAGACTACTGCGGTGCCATGGCTATGAAATGTCGACGGCATTTGTAGCCTCCAGACAGGCCCTCGTTATGTAAGAGGTAGGCAATGGACTATCGTCGCTGAATCACAAACACGTATTGATCCGCAGTGATGAAGGACATCAGAGAGAGAAATACGATCCATCAAGATAGCCCACAGATATTGAAAACGTACATGTCGTCTACTTGCCTCTGCTCTAAACAATTGTCCTTCCACTTTCCCCTTTTCTTGATCCCTTCCTCCAAATCCATTCAAGCATTCCATTCCAGACCAATCCTACAACCTATTCGACACCATCGCCAACGCTATGCTTTTGCTTTTTAAGGTATGTTTTTCAGGGTTCGCCCTTTGCTTTTCACTTGAAACGACATTACCCTTTTTGAGTCTATTGGTATCTCTCGAAACGCGTCCTCTTATGCCAAACGCCGGGGCTATATGTTGGTTAAGGTAGTCAACCTCTCAAAGACAAAAAACAAAACAAGTAAAAGAGAAAAATCAAATCAACCAATTGCTAGGTATAACGCTGCCTCCTAACCCTATTCTTTTCGCTCTTCTCCCTGTCACGTGGTGCTGCCCACTATTTATTCGGGACTTTTGACCTGATTATCTCCAATGGAGAACCCTTCGCCATCCAACCTCTCCGCCATTCCGTGGTTCTGAATCAACGCCTGCAGCTTGAGAAGCTGCCACACTGAAAGACGTGTGTACGGCCTAATATCAGCTGGGCATGTGCCCTCTGGTGGACTTCAGTGATGCCGGTTGGGAGCGAGGTGGGGATCCGGGGAGATGTTGGCCAGAAAATATGTATGTAATGTAAGTGATGCTTCATTCCCTCCTCCGCTTCTCCCATTGATGCATGTAGAGGTAATCGCTGAGTAGTTACCACACTGCCATGATCCGCATCGTGGTTCAGATGGTTACTCCTCGTTGCGTCTCTTAATGGGTTGGCAGCCTTGCCCCGAAGTGTGCAGTCAGTGCAGGTCGAGAAGCGTCTTCATGTTCTCATAGCAGACCCAGGTGATACTAAGAGCTGGCGCAACTTTGAGGAGATTTGGCGTCAAGCCCTTGTACAGACCACGGACGCCCTCGTTACGGACTGTTTTTGTCGCGACATCGACAAAACCGGTGTACGTGGGCGGGTGCATCGCTGTTCCCTGAGTCTGCAGTCTCGTTCGGAGGACGTTGAGCGGATACACCACTGTGGCACCGAGGGCTCCCGATGATGCTCCGAGGATGCCCATCGCAATGTTTCCGGGCGCCGCGTCGTCTTCGTGGATGCCGTAGTACTTAGCTTTGGCGCGCCTGAAAGACTTTTTGAGAAACTCGAAAGTGCCGATGTCGATGGCACTGTAGGGGAACATGCCGACGAGGCCGAGGCCCAGACCGCGATATGCTGCACGGAAACCGCCGTCCGCCCACATGTTCTTGGCCGTACGAATGAGCAGGGCATTACCCTTGGGGCCACCTTCGACGGTCTCGCATTGCAGGCGGAACTTGAGTGTGTCAATGGGGTATACGCAGAACTGAGCGGTCATACCGCCCATACCACCAGCGACAAACTTGGACACGGTGCTTATCTGTGTCGGATCGTCGTGACCCTCATAGGCCGCAAGAAAGCGTTTTGAAGCTTCGTAAGAACCGAACTAGGCGAATATTAGCACCGAAAGTCTGGAAAGCCTCTCAACAGGCAGGCGAGGCTAATTACCCGAATGGCCGACTCTGGCATGATCTTGACAACGTTCAAGCCGTTTCCTATGAATTTGTTAGTATTTGAATGGCAAATCTCCGGGAGGCCCGGGTTTTGGTTTTTCTAGTTTCTCCAACTCACCTGCAAAGAAAGTCTTGATACCGCCGGCCCGCCATAGTGTCTTGATGGCATCGAAGATGGGGCCACCGGCATTGCGGATAGCGACGAGAGGTTGACCACTCTTAGCAGCCTCGACCGCAATGGTGGCCTTGGGTTTTGTGTTGACCAGGAGGAAAACTTTGAGACGGTCGAGGGGCGCAGTAGCAGTGCGCGACACTCCACCTGAGACGGCGCCGGCGAGGAAGTAACCTGCGTCGGGTAGTAACTCTGTCAGTCCGCTTTTCACGACCTCCTCGTCCTCCTCCTGGCTGACGTCGGATTTTTGGCGGAGGTCGTGCTGCCCCGCGCCCTCCATCTGCTTGATAACTTTGCCATTGGCCGCCTTGTCTGCTAACACTTGCTCAGGGGTGGCGGCACCGACGGGTGCAACTTGGGAGGGCGCCATGCTTGCGCCAGCACCGGACTCGGCGGTGCCGTCGGGAGAAAGAGATGAGGGTGAGGAGGGTTGAGATATTGATTCTGATGCGGGCGGCTGAGAAGTAGGAGTAGTAGTAGCGCCCGGGTTGGCAATCTTTAAGAGAGAACCAAAAAGGGCGTTGAGAAAGAAGCCAGTCGTACCTAGACCCTCAAGTGTCTCTTCGCTGACGAGCGAGTCGCCCTCTGCGTTGACGGTTACTATGGAGGAGTAAAAGGACAGGGCTGCTTCAAGGGCGGAGGCGTGGTGTTCGTGGCTGTGGTCGTGGTCGTGGGTGGTGGGCATAAATAGTAGAAAGTCCCTTTGATCAGACGGACAGGTGAAGTGTCAGCCAACTGGTTCTCAAGGTTCTCAAGGCTCTCTCGTCTCCTCGTGTGACCGAAGCAAACACCCGCTCAACCCTCTTCACGGTGCCTCGTTCTCATTCACTCGACGTCCCAACACCCGGCAATGCGCTTTAGGGGCAGACAACACTGCAGCGACCTTTTTAGCACGCGCGCAAAGTCAAATTCACTTTGACTCGGTCGCTAGCTGGCATTGCAGGGTTAAATTGGGCGAGTGGAACTGGTGAAAAGTTGGCGATTCCCGGGCTTCCCCAGCTTCGGGTGGGTCGGTTTGTTTACTTTGTGATCCACTTCTTTTTCTTCTTCACATGGACATGGCCCGTCTCTTTTTGTATCATTGGAAATTGGTGACTTACCGCCACTCGTCAAAGGTAATGTAGCCATCGCGGTCCATATCGACCTCGTCGAAGAAGCCCGATAGCCTCTGGTTGGAAACGGTCAAGCCGGCCTTCTTGAATGCGCTGCGCAACTCGTTCTTGTCTAATCGGCCATCCTTGTCGCGATCGATGGATCGGAAGAGCGTCCATAGTTGGCGTTCGGCGGTCTCGACAAAGGTGCGGAATTCTTCGTACTGAATCTTGCCGTCGCCGCTGGTGTCCACGACCTTGATAATATCTTTGAGCATGTTGTCGGCGTTTTTCATGGCTAGAGGAACAAGCGCATATCGGTGTTAGTACAAATGGCAATTCCTCAAGATGCGCATAGAAGCAATCGCATTGGCAGTTGGCATTGGCTCACGGTGATCAATCCTCCTCAACCCCTTCTGTAGTCCCTTGAAGTCGAGCTCGCCATGGCGCTGGGGATCTAGCTTTGTCCACAATTCCTCGACGCGCTTGTCTCGCTGGTTCTGCGATTCCTCCATGCTCACCTCGAGCTCTGCGACCACATCGGAAACCTTCATTCCCGCTGTCGGATTATCATTATCCAACGCGGCATGCGCAGATAGTCGGCGTTGGCTGTTGAGAATTTGCGCAAGGCACGGCGGGGGAGGGGTCGTCGGCGCGGAACAGCCAGGGACCTGGACCAGACGATTCGGGAAGACGGGATAGTTCAATGCAAGTTCGGGGCACGATAAGAACGGAGGGATCGTCGATACGGCAAGGTACGGCGCAGTGCAATGTACGTGAGGTGCAGCGCAGCGCAGTGGTTATCTTTCAATGCTTTCTGTTTCTGTAGCAATGAAAGGCGTCTGCAGTCCGGGCTCGCAGCTGAGGTTATCGGGTGGTACGCAGGAGGCTCGCTCGGGGGGCCGATAGTCAACGTCGGGGGAGAGTGGTCAGAAATGGCAGAAAACGATACCGCCCAAGTCAAAAGGGTTCTAGTACTGTTTGGTGTAATCGATTGGGTTATGACGTAGGGCAGGGAGCAAATGAGAGAGGTGGAATGACTAAGTTTAATCGATACCAAGTAAAAATGATACGAAGAGATTTGAAGATGTTACGAAATCCAATGCGGCGTTGACTAAATGTACAACAAAAGTAGTATGTTCTTGTAGCAAAAGTGGAAGCAACGCGCCCAGTCACTGACAGCGGATGCAAAAAGCGATCTCAAACTTTCAAGGGGAAAATTGAAGTCATTTTGGTGGAAAGAGATTGGAGCCAAGCCACTGCTGGGACGGGCGGTGTGTCACTGGCCATTGATCCTTCCTTCTCAAGCACCTTTTGCCAGATTGCACCTGCCACTCTCCAGACTTTGACCAAACCCGTTTCCTTTACAAAACTCGAGATCTGTCAAAATGTAGCAGATATCAGACAAGAGAGAGAGGGGATAGTGACCGTGACATTCAGCAAAAAGCGGATCTGTGTCGGGAGTGGTCTCAGTGGTGTGAGTGTGACCTCGATAGTGGATTGTGTGTTTATCTTGGCCTTTGTTTCTGGTCCGTCGGGGTAACACTGCGTCGACAACATTGAATTGTCTCGAGATAACACAGATTGGCTTGGACCAATTCTCTTTATATTCGAAACATGTTGATAATTACCAACAAAGTCCAAAGAATTTGATGTTCAGACGGGACTTCAATCTGGACTTACCCTGGTGTCAACTCGGTCGAGTACATACCGTTTACCGTTCGGCATTTGGCAGCTGCTTGACTCCACCCATCTGCATCCACTTTCAAACACTGCAAGCAACAAGGCTCCAGCTTCGAGTGTCATTTCTTTCATCGTTTTTCTGATTTGCCAGCCCTGTCAGAGCAAGTGGGCCTCTTTAAAGTGCCTCGACTCTCGAGTCTCGACTTTCCTTTCGAGGACCCTCCCGTCCCGTCTGCTCCGATTAGCTTATCTTATCGGAGATCTTATCGGCCTATCTTATCACTGACACGTTCGCGCTGTCCATCCGATCGCAAGTCATCACGTAATGTTCCTTCCGTTCAACACTGAACAAACAACAATCTAGAGGCAGCTGAAGGCTTTTCGAGGTCTTGGATAGCGGTCGCGTCGCAAAGAATTCCGAGACCTCTTTTGTCACATTTCATCCCACCTCTTCCGACCGTCCAAACGCGCGACCCAGAACATTTCCTTCAGGCCAAGCGGACTTTCATGTCTGCAGCGCCTTGGGAAAGACACAGCTAGACACAGACACAGACACAGACACAGACACACCGACTCGACGACAACACCAGAAACACTATGGCGGCCAACTATTGGGAATCTACCCAGCGAAAACACTGGCTATTTACGAAAGATGAACTCGCTGCTATGCGCGCAAAGCTGGAGGCCGAAGACCCCAACTTGGTGGCCTCATTCCCACTTCCGCAACTGCGCCATCTCAACATCTACTTCAATCAACGTTCGTCGAGTCTCCTCTATACCATATCCCCTACCCATCCACCTGTCCATCAGTCCGTTCGATGAACAAGATCGCCAACACACTTCGATTCTTCTCTAGAAATCAACCGTATCGGCAAGCGCTTGACTCTCCGGCAGCAAGCCTTGGCCACCGCCCAAGTCTACATCAAGCGCTTCTACACCAAAGTCGAGATCCGCCGCACGAATCCCCATCACGTCCTCGTGACCGCCGTATATCTGGCCTGCAAGATGGAGGAATGTCCGCAGCACATCAGGGTGTTGGCAAATGAGGCCCGCACCTTTTGGCCTACCGACTTTCAGTCCCAGACCGAAGTAGCGAGGATAGGAGAGTGCGAGTTCTACCTGATTTCGGAAATGAACTCGCATCTCATAGTCCATTCGCCCTACCGCACCCTGACCAGCTTACAAGGAGAGCTTGGTCTGGCGCAAGAGGACGTCAATCTTGCCTGGTCAGTCATCAACGACCATTACATGACGGACTTACCGCTACTCTACCCACCACATGTCATAGCCTTGACGGCCATTCTCTTGGCTTTGGTGTTGCGTCAGGACCATAGCGGTCGCCTGCCAGGAACGGCGGCGTCGAATTCGGGACTGGCAGCCGCCTCGGCAGCACTGGCTCAGGCTCAGGCGGCTCAAGCACGCGCTGCAATGATGGCTGGAGGTGGCCAGATGGTGCCCGGTCTTCCCCAGCAGTCGTCTTCTTCTGGGTTGCAGGCTATGCTTCCGCCCCAGTCACCAGCCGGAGAAGCGCCTGCCGAAGGGACGAAGAACCCGCGTATGGCAAAGGTTCACCGATTCGCTGCGTGGCTCTCCGACAGTAACATTGACATCGAGGCAATGGTGGACTGCACGCAAGAGTTGATTTCTTTCTATGAGTGTCATGAGCAGTACAATGATAAAATCACTCGCGAGCAGATCAACAGGTTTGTCAAGGCTCGCGGGTTGGATAAGTAAAGTGTTGTCTCAAGATCAGGGTTTCAACCATTGTTATTCGATGAATCCTTAGCGAACAGCAGGACAGAAGTAACTACGGCTACGTGACGCGGAAGCGAACCTTTGCTATTAGAGCTAGATTGGTATGAGCCCGACTCCGTCTTTTGCTTTCCCTGCCTTGAGGAGACACTCAGATATCCTGCACGATATGAGCTTTGAAGCTAACAGATGTACGCGTCTCCTCAAAGAGCAATAGTGATAATTTGATATTCGAAGAAGGATAGCCATAGAATATCGATAATTCAATTCTTACCTTTCCGCTAAACCTACCTCTTCCAAGTGTATTACAATCAACGAAAGGTGTCATGACAAGATCGGCCTAACAGCCTTTACTTTGGATAACTCGCACCAATACCCGGCTCCGTCGACCCTAGCCCCTTTTCCTTCGTTATACTCCCCAACGTAGGCAACTTTGCTCCCACGCCATTAAGTCCCCAAGCCATCGGCCCCGTATCAAACGCCGTCGTCCTCCTGATATCCCTCCTATACTTTCCCACGCCCTCAAACTCGCCCGCGCGATGCAACACAGCCCTATTATCCCAAATCACCAAATCCCCTGGATTCTCCCACCTCACGCTCGCCACGTACTTATCCCTAGCCACATGCTCATTCAACAGCCTAATCATCTCCTCCGACTCCTCCACCACCCTCCCCTCCTTATCCTCCAACCGCCAGAGATACGCCCCCACACACAAATTCATCCTCCCACTCTCCTTATGTTTCTGCAAAATCTTATGCCTCGCCACCGGCCCCTTCCCCACATCCAAACCCCTAAACCACTCCGGCGCCCCTTGTTTCCTTGACCAAGCAGCGTTGTAGACACCCGTGTAATCTTTTTCCGTCAACCTCTTTTTCATATCCTCGTCCAAATCATCCCAGGCAGTTCGACTGTCTGCAAACTCTGTATCTCCCCCTATCTCAGCCCGGACCTCCAAGGGGGGGAGTTCCACTGCCCTGAGCAGAGAGTAAGACGACCGCCGTGGATTGTAAGCCAAGTCCGAGTGGAACAGCTTATTAGCCCTCATCAACATCGCCCTCTCTGACTTGTCAGGGTCGAGAATGGCAGTCCCGTCGTCGGTGAGGTTGCTCGCGTCGAATAATTCGAGGTGGGGGTAGTAACGGAGGTGTTTGCCTGCGGCGCGGAAGGGGTCGGTGGGGGATTGGGAGAGGAAGCGGGATATGTCGTCGAGAGGACTGCTGGCGAAGAGGCGGGAGAAGGAGACGTGTGTGCTGTCGGTTAAAGGGGTGGATCGGAGGAGGAGGAAGGCGTACTACAAAGCGGGAAGGTTGATGTTAGGTATAGAACTAGAGTGGGAAAACGGGGAGAGGGAAAGGGGGAGGGGAGTGGAGGGATAGGAAGAGGGAGGGAAAACGAGCCTTGTGCACAGCGTCTCGAAGCTCTTGAAGTTGTTCTTCGCTGACGCTGCCATCATCTTCGTTCCACTGGACGCCGAGGATCTCTGCTCCGAATGTTGGGTGAAGTTCTTTGATGGTGATGGTTTTGGGTTGCCGTCCATCTTTGGCTCCATTCTTGGGAGTGGTTGTTGCCGCCGGTGAAGTGGCAGTGGGAGACATGGCTGGGTGATTGTTGATGAATCTCTTGCCAGTCGGTAGCTTGTCCGTGTTGAGGAAGAAGTGTTGATTAGCCGTTCTCTCGGTTCACGTTGGCCGTTACTCTTTGGGTCTCTTGTAGTATAAATCGTAGAGCGTAGGTTGAAGAAGTGTATGCACGCAACTTGAATACAAGGCTATGCTACATATTTGTACAACCTCGGGCGTTATCGTGACCTCTGCCGATTGGCATGCGAGGGGTAACAGATGGCATATGATGTAAACAACCTACTGATATGCATGCATGCAGAAATGTTAACGAGGGGCTCTGCGATTATCGTAGAAAACGGAAAGCGTCACCCGCGAGAACGACGCACTTTGCCAAAAGTGGAACACAGCAACCAGCATATTTGTGTCTGTTAAGGTTGCGCATGGCAACTTCATCGGTACCTCTAATGTAAGACTTCATGAAAGTATTATTATACTAAGACCACTACTAGCTAAGACAGTTTAAGAACTTGCAATGCTATGCGACCTATGTCGTTCCCGGATTCTGAAAAGGATCTAAAAACATCTGACCACCTCCATCAATCATCCACGAGAACCTTTTCTACCGCAAACTGGAAAGCAAACGAAGAAAAGAGCAATGGCCCTAATGATACCTAGGAGCTTGCTCATCTTCCCTGATTCATGGAGCTTACTTGAAAGATCAAAGAACCACCCACCAGCCTGCTGAAATAAAAAACAGGACCTATCCTCCCTGACATCTCTTTTTGTCTCCAACCGAGAACTCAAAAATGTCCGGTCCTATCTCCTCCAAGCGTCCCCATCTCCAGTCGAGCCTTTCAAGAATGAAGAGTCAGAACGGCAACAAAATACCATCCATCCCCTTCGCTTCCCTCCCATGAGTAGGTGACTCTCTACTCATCATCAACCGGCTCCGCCTTAACCACACCCACAAGCGGCATGGCCGCCTCCTCCTGCGTCATCGCCTTATGCCACGGCAACAACTCCTCAGGGCGCGGCTTCTCGTGGAACGCCTGCCTGGCTTTAATCTTCATAGTCGGCGTATTCTCACCAATCACCCACTTCCAGTCCGCCAACATCTTGTATCCCTCCCAGGCCACCGCCAGCCTAGGCTCCATCACCTCCTGCCAGTCGGGCGGCAACGGACCGCGTCTCTTTTTGCCAAACAGGTGGAACATGCAATGAGCTACTAGCAGGCGACGCATCTGCGAGTCCGGAGCCTGGGTGGTGTTCTCAAAGATGAACTGCACGTCGTGCATGTCGGGAACGCGAACCTCTTCGGTCTCGGCGGCGTAGTAGGAGTACAGAACGTCGATGCAGGCGTTGCGCAGGCCGGGCAGCTGGACGGTTTGGCCGAGGACGTAGAGACCTAGGTAGTCGCGAACGGTGATCTGGTTAAGGGCGGGAGGGGGGAACTTGAAAACTTTTTGGCCGCCCGAGGTGGCGAAGGCGGTGCCGTAGAGCCAGCGGATCAGGAGGGCGAAGAGCTTGGGTTCGACGTTGGGGAGGTGGACTTCTTCGACGAGTTCGCCTTCGGTGGCTGCGGTGTTTTTGGTGGGGGATTGGTGGTGATGATGGGCGTTGTGTTTACTGGGGGAGCTCTCGATGGGTTGCTGCTCAGGATCGGGGTTGAAGAGGCGCTTGAAGTAGGGAGAGTTGTAGGAGAGGAGTTGCTCGTGGACGTTCCACTTGCGACGCTCGGCGCCGATGGAGACGACGACGATACGGCCGGTGAGCCAGTTGGTTCTGTAGTAAGATCATGGTCAGTATTTGCTTGTTTTGGTTGTATTGATGATATGGAGGGAAGGGAAAATACTAACCCATCGGGAGGCAGGTTGGGCAAACTCGGGTTAACCATCGGCGGTCCGTTCCTAGCAGAGATGCTCGCGACGGAGGCCACACTTCCAGCCCTATCTCCTCTCTCGGCAGCGCCTGGTTCATGCTGAGAAGCAGCTACAGCCGTAGGCATAGTACCGGGGCTGTTAGGCTGAGTGAAGGGTTGGGCAAAGGACACATTGTGAGGAATCGGGGTTGATCCGCGGCTGAACGGCGGCGGGAACTGGCGCTCATTACCACCACTGGGTCCATCGTTAACGTCAATCGAACGAGGATGGGCTGGTGTCTGAGGAGCGGAAGCGCTCGGAGCTGAACCATATGGGCCAGTGCCGGAACCAGACGGGCCAAAGCTAGACATGGGACCAGGGCTTGACATAGGGCCGTGACCAGACATATGTCCACCAGAGCCAGATATATATCCGGGTGTGGCATTGCCAGGGAATGGACGGCGGGCAGAAGGACCATCCAAGTCGATCTCCGCGTGCCTCTTATTGCGGTTGTTGTCGTTTTTGTTGCTTATGTTGTTGCCCATATTGTTTCTGTCGCCGTGGCCGTGGCCGTGGCCGTAGCCGCCGCCACCACTGTTGCCTCTGTTCATGTCGGCAGCAGTAATCTCGGAGCTCAAACTTTCGAGAAGTTCAAGACTGTCCTCTCTGATTGAAATGTCACTGTCCTGCGTCTGCTGTTGCTGGGGCTGTGGAGGATCCTGGGGCTGTTGAGCCTCCTGAGCCTGCTGCGGCTGTTCTTGTTGTTGCTGACCTTGCTCGGATAGCTGGTTCTGCTGAGGATTTTGATGCGGCTGCTGGTCTTGTTGATGTTGAGCAGTTTGTTCGCGTTGCGACTGCTCGTGCTCGCCCTGCACTTGTTGCTGTAAAATACTAGCAACGTCTTGTGCGCCCTCCGAAGAAGGCGACGGAACACGGGTGGGAAGAGCGGCAGGGGGGGAGTGTCCAGGCAGTGCACTTCACGGCTCAATCTGTCCTTGGCGTTTGCAGTGAATGATTGAGAAAGCGGGTGGGTACTTGTACCGGTGGTATGGGTCTGCGTTTGCCTTTTGTATTGTGAATGGTTCTTTTGGATATGTTGCCTGCTCTCCTGGAGATACATGAGCCTCCGTCTTTGACCTTCTCTGAAGCTCTTTTCGTGGTCGTTGGCTGACGAAGTGTTGATGGAAGACGAATTGTTAGCAGTGGCAGTACCAGCACCAGCACCAGCAGATGAAGACGAGGGCGATGAGCCTGAGCCTGACGGCTCAGGACCGCGTTGAATAGTAATGATCTCAGGTCTGTTGGATGGCTCGTTCGTCGAGGATGTACCTGCACCTGCTCTCCCTGTACCGAACGTGGCTCTGCGGCGGGACTCGGCGCGGTTGAGGTCGAAACCATGCCGGCCACGCCCGTTGAGCGGCTGCTCCTGATCCATGGGAGGAGGCATAGTGATGGACGAGTTAAGATTCTGCCGATGGCGTATGGAAGATATGTTGAAGGTGAGGCGTGAACGATTAAGGTACCCAGAAAGTCCAGGAAGCAGCCAAATGTGATGGGCTGATGATGCTAAAGCGTATGCGAGACTTCGTGATGTTGTAGACGGATGCCAAAAGGTTGTCGAACGAGAGAAGATCTACCGGCTAGTCGATTCCTCCACACACAGGAAGAAAGGTGAAAGGTGAAAGGTTTTAGGATTCCAAACGCCAGGAAGGGAAAACCTTTATGCCCTCACCAACTTGAGAGCGTTGGGATGCGTGAGGCTGTCAAAGCTGGTGTTCATCCCGACTTTTTAGTACAGGCATCCACTGCCTTTTATCCCATATCAACACAAACACTCATCCTAGGCGAGATTCAGGATGAGCATCGTCACTCGGCCAACACTCGTAAACGGCACGGCGAGTACAAACTGTAGGCCTTCGTACGCATTACTAGATGGAAGATGATGTCTACCTAGCCTTCGGCACGCCGCTTTTGGTTTATCGTTATGGAAGTTGACATGATCGAGTGAATGGCGTCCTCAACATCTTCTCATCCCAAGTCGGACAGTGTAAGCCGTCCAAGATCTAGAAGACTGGCCAGTTTAATTAGCAGCGTGTCTGAAGGGCATATGAGGATCAAGACGTACCTAGACCCAAGCTTTCTACCACGACATCCCATCTTCGGCACTGATTGTATCTTAGATCAAAGCTCAGACACTCAACATCCCCAAAACACCAAATGATTCACGAACACGTCTTCAACAATAGGAGAGAAAAAAAGTCGTTTCAATCCTCTTCAATTCGATGACACACGAACCATCATCATATCCATGCATGCAAAGATGGCCCAGTGTCTATCCCAAACACTAATGCAAATAAGGTAATAGTGTCTTCTCATCCTCTCTCCTATTCCCTTTCCTTCCCATGATGGCTGCAAATGCAAGAAAGTTGCTTCAACAAAGAAAAAGAAATAAACCCGGAAAAGAAAAAAGAAAGCTCATGGCTTCATCATCTCATCGTACACCCTTTGCCTTCCGAAAAATTACTCGGCCTCCTTCTTGGTGCCCTTGGCCTCAGCGACACGATCCTTAAGCTGGCGCTTGGAGGCCTCGGCGAACTCGGCGTCGGACATGCGGTCGGCCTTGACGTTCTCCTCGGAGTTGGAGGCGAGCTCGGGCTTCCAGTGGCCCTTGCCCTCCTTCTGCTTCTTGAGGGACTCCTGCTTGTGGTTCTCGAAGGCCTGGGGGTCGGGGTCGGCTGTTGGTAGGTTGGGTCAGTATATGTTGTCTATGCGAGATAGAACGGAGGAGTAATGGAAAGGAGACATACTGCTAGACGACTCCTTGAGCTTCAAGCTGGCAGTAGAAACAATGGTCCTGCGCGCAGAAGCGGCGACGAGGGTCTGGCGGGCAGTGAGAGCGGAAGCGGTGGAGATGCGGGCGAACATTTTGAATGTGGTTTGTGGTTGTTGTTTGAAGTCGGTGTTGTTGTTGTGTGTATAAGTCGTGAGAAATATGGAATTGGTCTCGTCGATTGGTTGGTTGGTTGTTTGGTAATGGAGGGTAGTGTGATAGTTTCACTCGGAATTGGTTTTTATGCTGAGTCTGATAATAGAAAGAAGATAGGCTCAGATAGCAGAGAGGCACACGAAGCTTATAAGAAGGCAAGAAGCACCATCTATGATGAGGGGCACTCGGTAGTAGCTGCCTTGCAAGCAGGTACAGAGATGGCAGTCTCGGTTTGGCATGACGTCATCACACCTCTTTGGGCCAACGGGACAGCGGATGATCGTGATGTTTGCGACAAGAACGACCACCAATTCCCTTGGAGCCCCAGTTTTACACGTGCAAATCTCTTGTCAGGGACAAAGGGATATGATCGGCTTTGAAAAGCTTGAAATTGCAATTCATTGGATATGTATTGTGATGGTTCAGTTGGGGAAAGAACTCTCTGTCTGTTTGCTAGTGTAGCACAAGTTCCTTTAATGTTATCTTATCGGTGGTGCTCCCCTTGAAAATGAACATCTGCCAGACACTATTCTGTATAATCACGAAACTTACTTTTGAGTCTTCATTTCTTTGCCAGATCCATGGCAGTGAAATTCCCACCATTACCGCGTCCACATGTTCATCCATTCTTCTCAGGAACACCTCACCCTGAAGCTCTGACGTTGTTCCTTCCAAACAGAGACATAAAGTGGATCCCATATCCACGCTGAGGTGATAGTTCCCCTATCCACCAAGCAACAACAACAAGCAAGTTCGAGCTGTCAAGCCTTGGCCAAGTTTTGGAGTGACGATAATCAGAGGAGTCCTGCTTCTAGCTTTGGAGACCGGGCTGATTCAGCTGGTGTTGATGGAAGCTGGTCTTCCCAGGGCATCCATCCCCTTCAACACCAGAATGTCTGTTCACGACAGTCTGTCCCTGTCAATTTTGTTGACACCGACGTCATAGCTTTCAAGTCTCCTGGCCGGGTGGACTTGTCAATGCAGCCCTATAATTGACAAAAGCATGGACATTCCCCTTCACTCTGTCAACGTCAGAGCAGTGGACTCCTTTCCAACATGACTTCTGACGACAGAGGAGAAGAGATGATGCAAAGTTCGAGACGACATGGCAACTTTGAAAGCATGGCATGAAAAGATGCTTGGCCGTTGAGTTTGGACATACGTTAGCTGACACTATCTTGAGCAGTGGCAGTGCATTTCATAGCGTTCGATATGCAAATTGAGTGAGGTGTCCATCGGACCCCGCGGAACAACCTGAGCACCATCCAGCCTCTTGAGCTTCGGATCCGAATCCAACCTAGCCTCCGAATCGAGACCCACTCAAGTTCCCGAGAAACGGCGGAACGGAGATGAATCGCGAAGGAGCAAAACACCAATGTCGGATTGCCAAGCTTCAAGTCAGAAGCCAAGTTGCCGGCCGAGTCGGGGCTGGTCGAGAGCTGAACGGCCGGGACAGACACGGGCTATGCCACTCCGACACCTGTGGGTACCAGAAAGAGCAATATCATGACTTCAAAGGACGGCGGGAATGCACTGAAGTCAGCCACTCACACCACTCTATATATGCATGGAAGAGGAAGCTTGACCCTAACGAACGGGTTGAGGTCTCACAGAGATCCAATACCTCGTACGCATCCAAGGACATCGGCGTACCGGAGCGTCGGGACGAGGAAACGAACACATTGGGTATCTTTGTCTCCCTCCATCTAAAGCCAAACATGTGCAAGTTGCGAGAGGACAAGGAGAGAAAGGAAACACCCGCCACGCTCGTTACTCTCAAACTTCCACATAACTTCCACCACGGTGCAACCTATAATGGTATTACCTCCTTCTAGGATCTTGCCACTGGGAGCTGAGAGTGTTCAATCGGGCGTTTCCGAAGGCTTGAATGTCGAACCTCGGGGAATTCGTACGGGACACTTGCACAGATCTCGTCCTCTGACATGGGCAGACTTGCACCATCTCGGAACGGTTCAGATATGCAGTGCTGAGTGGGCGATATGGAGTGACTGGAGGACAATAAAATGAGAGAGCCATCGACATGGGAAGACGACGGTCTCTCCGACCTTCACTCAAGGCAGTTTTGCGTTTCGTCGGCATGTGGCGGATGTGGCTCATATGGTGTGCGTTCGCAGTCTGCTTCTACCAAGAATACCAGAGTTCATTCCGTCTTGAGGTTTGCGAAACTTTGGGTTATGGGGGCAAAGAGGGGTCTGGGTAAGTAACCCCCGTACGGAAGCACGCGACCAGGACGGTAGAGAAAATATTCTATATCATGGGAGCGGGCGGGCAATCGGTGCCTCAAGCGGAGGTTCCGTACCAGCGGTACCGCACAGTGCAGTCTCGATACCGCAGCACCGGGACTCCGGCTCGGGGAGGCCGTGGCCCCATAAGGCCCCGTAAGGCTCCGGAAGCGAAACCCGGCAGCCCGGAGACGGAATGGCCGAATGACGTGGCATGGGCACCACCCCGACGACGACGGCATGAGCCGCGTCCGCACCCGCATCCGCATGGCACATTTTGCGGGAGAACATGGGGAAAGTGGCAGCAACCGATCCGCTCCGCCCCGCCCGGACTCGCCTTCATCCTCGGGGGACACCGGCCAGAGCCAAGATGACGGAATCGGCACATTTTCACAAATTGACGAATTTCTGCCCTACGAGATTTCAAGTTGCCAAAGAACAAAATTAGAAACATGAAAGAACACAGCTGGAGACGTCAAAAAAGGAGCCAGTCACAAAAACTCGCAAATGGCCGTGCCAAGAAACCGCTTCGGCTTTTTGTTCGCCAGGAATTTTGAGGAAATGAAAGAACCACTTTCAAAAAAAACCGGTTTTCGCTTGTGCTTGTGGGCGCAACAGTCCCGCCGCAGCAAGCACAAAAGATCCAGACTCCCACAAAAAACAATTTGTGAATTTGTGAAAACATAAAAAAATCTCGCATCTCCACTTTTTGTCCGTCAATTTGTAACCGTATTGCACAAATCTACAGTGCCATACGCATGCACAGTGCAGTGCCGTAGCCGCCGCGCTTCGCTTCAGGCTTTTCGCTCCCCACATCAGAGGTTACAGTACGCACTGTTTCGCTTCCCAGAGAGAAGCTGGATGCCGAACGACAGCGATGAGACGATAAGACGAGATGAGACGAAGGGGTTTACCGTATGGGATTTGGGATGATATACTGTGTTTGGGCACTTTGACATCAACATCCAAGCAGTCGGGAGAACTTCACATTCAACAACAATTCCAGGACTTCGTTGTCGTTGCTGGACGCTGAATTGTTGACCATGTCTAGTCTCATGGAAGCGACATATCAAGTGGGTGGTTGGTTGTCTTTCGTCTATTGGTAAAGAGGGGAAAGACAAGAGTTAACACTTGATGAAACCCCCAACTTCCGCTTCTCGTAGGCTAACATTGAACCGAGAGACGTTCAAGATTCGATGTCGACGACGTCTTGCCCTGTGGCAGAATGCTAGACATGCCATGCTGGCCAGGCGTTAGGTTGGCGCAACCACGGTGTCTCGACAAGTCCTAATGCGGAAGCTTTCTCCGGCCTGTTGGAGATCACTCTTTTGTGAATTCGAGATCTTAATCAAAAGAAAGTATTCATTTCAAGATCTCGAAGAAGCGAACCCGTGTTTGCGAGCGGGCCTCTTCACCTTCCCCACGAAACCGAAATGAACATCGGAGATGGGCACTGGGGTCCAGATTGCACGCACCGAGTGACAAGGACCGGGCTTGATAAGCTTGATTAGAAGATGGATCCCGGATATCTCAAGTTATGAAAGAAAGGGCTGAATTTCGAGATTTGAAAGTTCGGTTTGGGGGAAAACGTCCGCACTTATCAACCGCGAGCGATGGTGATACCGCGTAAAGTGGTGTTGAAGGTACCTAAATATGCAAAGCCAAGATACTATAATTGTCCACGCACATACTTCCCTATCCCATCTCTTAGGGTTACAACTGGTTACGGACAAGGCAAGAAGCTGTTTGCCTTTTCTTTTCCTGAACTCCCTCGGTGAGCTCGGCTAGTGGAATGTTGACAACACATCAACCAGATGTAAGACGGACCGGATCTCCTGTCTCATTTATCAGTTATCTTGCCGATCACTCGGGGATTGCCCAAGGTGAGCAGCGCGATGGATTCGTGGAGTATGTTATATCGTGGCACACGCGAGAGGCACGCGAGGCACGGTAGTATAGATATCAAGTATTCAGATGGACCGGGCATGGTTTTCATGTCAGATGATGAGATGGGTAAGCAGCCGGGCCGTCGTCCATGGGTTTTGGTGGTTGGTGATCCGTCTATCATTCGCTGCTAATCCGATCCAGTTCGTTTTGGGCTTTCTTTTGTTGTCAAGTCCTCCTTGGCCGAGTTCTTGTCATCGCTGTTGATTTGTCGTCGTCTTCGTTGTCGGAGTTCAAGAACCCTGACGGACTCCGTGGCAGCTTTTCCATCCGTCTCACAATTGTTTCGCATAGTAATCGGTGCATGTGCGGGCCGGAAAACTAAAACTGTAGCCGGGAGTCGGGAGTCGGAAGGTCGGGCTGCAGTCAAGCATCAAGTCATGTGTCCCCGTACATATGTATGAACGTGACCGAACGTTGGCGACCTCGGACTGGACGAACCGGATAAGCACAATATGTAGGTGTTGAAGCCTGCAGTGCCTGAAGTTTTTTAATTTCTTTTTCGGTTGGGGCAACTGGGAATCCGGGAGAAGATATCAAATCGAACGTGAGGCCCGGGCGTTTTGTCCGTCCGAACTGACGCCTGGGAGCTGAGTCGGTTTCCCCAGATTTTTGTCCACTCTCACTCCCGTCCCCGCCGCCCGCTGTTCCGCTGCCCGCCGCCGGGGACGGGATACTTGGGTACATGTAGGGACGGAGACGCAAGGGGTAGGTAGTGCATTGGGGTTTGAACTGACTGATGTCGGCATCGTCGAGGATGTATATCGACTACAGCATCTTCCATCAAGTAGGTATTTCTTTATCCATCTTCTTTCATCGTTCGCGCACCAAAATACCATCCGATAGCTTGACTGCCGTGCCGTGTCATTCATCCTTCTCGTAGTCCTTTGGCATTTCAACGTCGACCAGTTCGGCAAGCACTTCAAGCCATGCCATGTTGTCCCATCGTCACCTCATGTCATGTCATGTACCTTCGAACGCCCAACATCTGTCCCAGCCAATCCCCAACCGGAAACGCATTCGCTTCTACACTTCCCGTCCTGCCGTCCCTCACGCGCACGAAAGAAGAAAAAAAAAAGTAACAAAAAAAGAGTAGCGGTGAAGTCGGCAGTGCTGCTATATTCTTGAAGAGACCTTTCCAGTCTGGGCCTAATGGGGGGTTTTACTACCTACACAAGTGGAAGCGCGCACAGTGTGCTTCTGTGACTTTGAACTTCGGCGTGTGTCACTCGCTGGCAAGCGACATCTCCACACGAATTTGTCGCCAGACGAGATTTGATATTACGGTTATTTGGGAATCCGATCGTGGATTCATGATGGTCCAAGCTTTGAATGTGTTAAATGTGGGAGAGTGAAGTGAGTGAGATGTGATGAAACGAATGAAAATGGCTTTGCCGAGCGGCGAGCCCAGATCAATCACAACGGCGGGCTGCAGCAACCTCCAAGAACCTCCAAGTCGAGGTGCTGGGACCTCACAGTGTGAGGATTTTGGAAGGTTGAACCAAAGATGGTGTTGTGAACGGAATGGTGGGGGTGCATTTTGAATGCTTGGATGTGCAAGTGAGGACAAGCCGCAGCAGCTGCACAATGCAACTCTGTGTTGCTCTCGAGAATCTGATAAACTCGAGACTGTGAATGTTCTCACCGGCAGCACACCACACCATCCTCGTTTTCGGCTTCTAAGGTGAAATGAATGCCTTGTGTGCCTTGGAGGAGTATGCATATCAGCCCTCACTCACAGATGCATGGATGGCTCTATGCAAGCGTTCCTGTAAAGTAGGTGCATCTAATATTCCATCTTTATAAGAAATGTATTGACCTTATGATCAGCATTGGCCTGGAATTGGTAAATGCTCACCATCCTCGAATCGAACGAACCAGGCGTTTGTCTGGACTGTCGTGTATGCAAGCACTTTAACAAAAAGGTGGGCTTGGATAAAGTAGGTGGTATTGGTGAAAGGGGATGGGAGGCGTGAGATCGCTTCGCTCAATGAATGATCCCGGGCCGTTCTTTGTTCGGTACCGGTCTCCATGTTCTTTCATTTCTTGCTCGACGCTCGACGCCTTGACGAAGATGGCGATAAGATAACCGTTGACTTGTATTGTCGATTTGGCTGCTCTGAGACGGACCTTCGTAGGTACGCAAGATGCATCCCCCACTCGGGTTTCAAGGGGAACAAAGGGGGTTGCTGAGTGCATTGGTATGTAAGTACAGTGCCCCTCCCCCTCCCCCTCTCTTCCCGTGTCGAGAAAAAGGTACCGTCACCGAGATGAGATGACAGAAGAGAGCCGAGCCGAGTGATAGCGTGTGATGGCACTTTCAGCGAAATGATAGCCTGTGACTTTCGAGATTTCGTTGATAGGTATGTCCCGGATCTTCACTTTTCCTAATATCAGTTGGGAATTTTGTTGAGTTCTTGGTATGAAATCTAGTCGGTGTAATTGCTGACGATCTCCATCCATCCATCCATCTGGATCATAACACTCCTCAATCTTGTAAAGACCCATTTTCTCGTGACGGTCCTATAATATGGTCCGGAGTATTTGACGGAATATCAAGTCCCTGCGCATCATTCCATTTCACGGCCGAGGGATGAGCGAACGCAAATCAACGAATATAAAGAATCTCGGATCTAGAATTGTCGTCAGAGGTCCCGTCGGAGTAGGAATAAAGGAACGACAGAGACAGGGTTGTTAATGGGACGTGTGTTTGCCCCTTTCGTCACCCCGTTAGCACCCCGCCCTAGCGAGCCCCGTCTCTGCCCCATCTACCCCGAACGTCATGATGGGACGGTCGGGAGGGGATGGAATGGGGGTTTATGCGACTGGGATTTTGATATCAACATGAATAAATGCCATTCCGACAATTGTTCGCTATGATTCAAGCGGCGAATCAGTTGTCAACATCGGGTTTGGGAATGACTTCAACTTGTCGTCAGGGCTGTGCAAACGCCCGTCATCGCTAGCTTTTGAATCTCGGCAGCCGTTCGGAACCCCTTGGACCCCTGTGGAGAACCTCGAATCGTGAGTTTCCGAACAACTCGACGATGTCCACATCTGCTTCGTTGAGGTTCATCCGGTCATCCACCGGTAAATAGAGTACAGATGTGGTGTTTAGCTTAGAGATCTAAAATGTGGCATCTGGTTGCCTTTCTCATCCCGTCCTGCCCCGTATAGCTTCCTGCGGCACGGGACACAAGAGGGCACAAGTTCAGCCGGGGCGCCTGCCGTTGTGATTCCAAGGTCTCGAGCACGCCGCGCAAATTGTGAAGATGCAGTCAGATTGCAGGTCGCCGATGAGGACAATACCACACGGTATACGGCAGATACAGAACCTAACCAGACCGAAAAGCAAGGGACAAGAGGAAGAACCCCCAAATGCCCATGTGCCTACATACTACTAAAAGCTACGGTATATGCAGGTGAGACTGGGGAGGGCACGGTGTCTGTCACTGAATTCTGGAAGCTTGGAGTTGTTGCTTTCAGTGTCTCGTTGGGACGGTTGGCTCAGACACCAAGCGTCATCCTCGCCAATCAGTGGCAAGCTGTGGTCCCAAACTCCCCTGTCTTCTCGGGAGTCCCAGACACCGTCTCGGTTGTTGTCTCTTCTGTCTCTGCTATTCAATCACCGCTCAATCTTCGCTGATGACGATGGAAAGAGCCCGGACCTGGAGACTGACTATCTGAGCCGTCATATAGTCCTCCAACTGCAACAACACAGTATCTCACTGACGGGATCAACGGGTTCACAACCTTTTGGGGTGTCACCATCGCAGCACAACCAAGTCTAGACGCGCCTGCCATTATGTCGCTAGCCGTCCTTTCCATGGGAGTGTGCGATACGAGGGTGTCACTCCGGTACGTACTCTGATACTTCAAACGCATGAAGCTTATAGCGATTTAAGCTTGACAAGACGGGCTGAGCCGGCCCCTAACTCAGGGGAAAGACCAACAAGAACTGGATGTTGAACAAGGCCAACTCCTCCGTTGTCCGAGACACCGTGAAGTCGCAATTCGCAAGTTGTTCCGTGACATGTCTAGCCATGAATTCCGGATAGGAAGACGTTTGTCGGGATTGATGATGAGGGGGACTCGAGCACAGCACTCCGAAGGCCTTGAGAGGCCCTTGAGAGTTTGCGTGTGTGGCATCCAATCCAAACCAATCTGAGCTGTCACAGCCAGTCAAAGCGTGCTGACGGGGTGACCTCGCCACAAGGCTGGAGCGGCCTAATCTGCCAATGGTCGATCGCGCAGGCCACACTGCCCAGGGCCTCAGGGCCTCAATTATGCACCCACGCATCCTCAACCGCCGCCTGCAACACGTTGCTGGAGCGGCACTGTGCAATAATGATACGGAAAAGCACCGGAAACGAGAGCCAAAGCCAATGATGTCGGGAGGGGTGTCTTGTCGATATGCTTCTGGGCGTTTTCGAGAGGCCTTGGAGGCCCATGGTATGCAGACAGCCGCCCATGATGCTCTCACCAGATCGATTTGCCATAGCAAACCGTTTCCCTCATGGCGTAGGAATCTGGCATTCATTCTTTGGCTGGCACGTCGAGAGTCTGGAAACAGAGAAGGACAGTTAGCGGCGGTACACAGTGTGATCAACTCAACACCTCGAAACTTGGGCCACACGGAGTACTTGGCTTCAAACGGAATCGATCGGCTACGTCTCCCCTGTCACTGGAGCCAGAACAGAGACGCTAGGGTTTTGGTGAGGCACAGCGGCGTCTTGCCTTGTTGCCGGTGCCAAACTGCCATTTTGCCAGTTCCCCAATGGAAGCCCTCAGGCAATCGTCGATGATTCAAACCTAGCGGCTCCTACGGGCTCCAGCTGGGACAATACGGGGCTCTTTCGGGTCCGCAACCACGAAGCGAACTGAAAGGAGACAGGAGATGAAAGACGAGGGACGAGTCGAGATCAACTCGCAAACGATTTCCGTTTCCCCATATTCAATCCCGTGAGCAGATCGGGCCACGTTGGAAGGAAACTCGCGAGTTGTTTGCATGTTTCGAGTTCGGCACCGTGACTGGAAAATCTTTCGGGTGTTGCGGATAGGCAGGAAAACCTCCAGCAAGCGAGGTGCAGCAGTTCAGGACGTGGTCACCTTAGCACTAACCACGAGAGAGTCGTAGGCAGACAGGGTCCCCGTCTCGGGTTGCCCTGCCCTGTCCTGCTCGGTCGTGTCCTGCTGCCCTGCCAGGCCATTTTGAAGATGTTGTCGTCGGTGGACTCCGTTGACCGTCCAGCCGTCGTAGCTCATATGGTAGGTATTATTAGCCGGTTAGTCCAGAGTTTATTTCGCTCCAAGTTCGTGAACCAGACAATGGGGCTTTGTTCGAACCATCCCGTCATACCTAGTTCTGTGACGACGGAGGGGCATTTTGACGATTCCAGTTCGAGGGACGTTTTTATGAAAAAGTTACAACAGGCAGGGCGCAGGCTGCTGTGTCGCACTCGCTGCAACTGATGGATGTCCCCTGGGGTGTTGAGGACGGACATCACAGTCTTCGGCACTGGGTGTGGTCGCTCAGGTGGGGTTGAGATGTGAACCTTGGGAGTTCTTGGCGCGCACAAGGCAACGCCATCCAAAATTGCACACACCAGCAGGACAGTGAGACCATTCCGAATGCGGACTGGGTGCAATATCGCGCCCAATGGAACACAACAAAGACCCGCTTTTCCGCATGCTGGTGTCTCGCCAGTCGCCACCCCGTTCTGCGAGCGGAGATGGAACAGGGTCACAAGAGGTCAGAGGAGGGGTGACCTGTGCGCTTTTCATCAGCCATTTCGTCCATTCAGCGCATTCTCGCCATTCCCATTCGTCGATCCGGCGCTGCCTCTGGCGAGAAGAGGCCAATTGCCTGTCGTCCAGACTTCCACTTGTTGTTCCATCCAATGCCCGAGACCCCCCCGGTTGACGCTAGTAGCGCCCCCAGTCCGGGTCCATAGAGCCCAGTGTGCCTCCCCATTGGCACGCTTTCATCCCATTGGCAACCCCTCGTTGAGAGTCCCCATCCGTCGGGCCAGTCACAGCTGGCAGCGGCAGCCAGAGTGGGCCGGTTACGGTGGGACCAAGTGGGCGAATTGGACGACGGCCTGGACGGTTTGGGGGCTCGCTGGGAGGACCCACCCGCACACAGCGCTGTGTCCAACGCACGTCGCCTGCTCCGATTGCTCTTCTTCCCATTTCGTCCCTCCTCCCTCGCCTCTTCCCTACTTCTTCACCCGCCTCGTCCCCGTCAAACCACCTCCAACCCTCACCCTCGATCTTCTGCACATTTGCAAGCGACTATACCTTACGACTTCTGCACAACCGTTCCTCGACTTTGCCGACTACTATTTGCCTGCGCCCATCACCGCACCACTGCACTTCCAGCTTCCGAACATTCCCTCGACAGACAGTCTTTTTGATTGCTCCACTGCAACGGCCTTGGTTTCGGTTCCATTGTTGTTGTCTCACAATAAGCCTGGGTTTAATACCGCACAACTCCCGGCTTGGCCAAATAAAACCACATCGCACACACAACGCACAACCGCACTCAAACCACCGCCACCTTCACTAAACCCAACTTAACCCACCGATCCCGCACTTGGATTTGGCTCCTCCTGGACCGATTTTGCTCGTCTTCAATATCGCACTCCTCGACCGCCAATCATAATGTCTTCGTACTATCACTCCTACGCCCACCAGCACCCTACAGCCGCCGCTGCTCCTGCAGTATCCCACGCTCACCATGGTGGGCGTAACAGGAGAGCTCCCAGGCTGTCGGTTTCCCAGAACACGCACAAGCAGTTCCGTGGTGTCCGGAGTATGAAGGATCTTTCCGAGTCCGTGTCCGTGACCTCGTACCGCACAAAGTACGAGGCTGGCCGTTCCTTTGACCTCGAGGATGATATGGAGTTTTGCCCCGGCCTTTTGACAGATGATGATGTGAGTAGTTCACTAGATGATCCGGACCATTGGCCTGGTCTCCTTTCCAAGACGCCGGCACTAACTTGCCTTTCCTTGTAAAGTTGGTCTCAATCCACAGTGCTTCCTCTGAGCGTTCCTCTTTGGCAAGCAACTCGCCGCAGAGCTCTCCTACGCAGCAGCCTACCACCATCGCTCCCGGCTTCTCGCTCAACTCTTCCTACCTTCCTCCGGTCTACCAAAGCCAACAGGCCACCCTCAAGCTTCACCAGCCCTCTGCCACCCGCGGCCGTAATGCCATTCCTATCATCAACCCTGCTACTGGCATCACCATGACCAGCCCACCTCCATCGGTATCGCCCGCTCGGATGCAGCAGCAGCAGCAGCAGTCCCTCATGGGCGCTCGGCCAAGATGGTAAGGCGACTGATGTCTCGCTTCTGTGACGAAGACGAGACTAGGCCGACCTAGACCGTCGTCGTCGTTGCAAACATGGAACTGTACAGAGTAATGCTCTTTTCGCATGCTCATTGCAGATGCTCATCTTGGCGGGTACCACCGACGTTTTTTCAATCTTTTTTAGCAGGCAGGCATTACGATGATCTTCTCATTTTACCGGCAGGCAGGGGGCGACAACCCAATCTTCAACTGGATCTTCGACCTTTTCGGCAACCTTTTTCCCGATACCCAACCTGTACAAACAACATCCTTTAATCGACATAAGCTCCTTTCTCTTCATGAAGCGAAAGCTCTTTGACATTTTCGGACGGCGCAAAAAACGAAGATCTATCGATACCTCTTGTTTTTGTTTCGAATACCCAAAAAAGCGCGGTGGTGTCTACGGTTTCGAAAGATGGGGCTGCTTTGACTTTCTACACGAAACGGGCGTTACCAAGGTGGTTTTGCATTCGAACTACTAATCACTTTCACACACAACACTATTTGCATCGGTGTCACACGACGGAGTTCTCGGCTTTTTCCTCGCCTCGGCGACCTTTTTCTCTTTTTTTACTCGTTTTTTCGATACCATACACACGGGGTTTTGGTGTTTTCGTCATCGTCACTAAGAAGCGGCGACTTCAGTCACATGATAAAAGTCATAACGGTTCACGGGTCCACGAATTCATCAAAGAAAAAGATATCGACATATAGAGCGACTTTCGATGGGTTTTTAGCAGGCAGCGCTATGTGGGCGGGAGGCTTTTGCAACCTTGGGTGTTCTCGAATTTTTCTGGGGGCTACATGGGCAAACATCTGTTTTTGGGAGCAGGCGGGCAGGCAGGCAGGCAAAGACCTCTTTTGTCGTTTTGGTGTCGCGCGGAATCTCAACTTTGCAAGCTGGAATTCCCGGGGTGTACGGGAATGAGGAGTTGGTTCTTGAAAGTATTTATCGGGGATTTTTCACTTGTTTTTGGTTTTTCTTGTATTCCGGATTTTCTTTCCGCCTGTATCATGAAGGGATGGTAGGGCGCTGTGTGCTACGGCCCAGCCCCGCCTTTGCTTTTCTTTCTTCTTGTTGATTTTGGGATTTATTTCTTCCAACTGGGGAAACTTTGCATCTCTCGGATCTGGCTCGGTGTGTGGAAAGATATCAGCGTGTCTGTTTTCTCGTCTCTACTATCTTCATGGGGAAGGCTGGCTCGGTTTTTTTTGCTCGTTCGGCACAAAGCATCATCATTTCGGGGATATACCTCTTTTTTGGGAAGCGGGCGTCGCTTAAACTTACTTTGCCGGTGTGTGTTTCTTCTTCCATATCATGAGGAGTTTTACACTGGAAAGGGTTGTGTGTTTCTGTCTGCTACTTAGCTCTGGGGTGTGGCTGCTTTGTCCCGGTCGAGTCATCATACTCACCGTGTGACTCTTTGATCATTTCACCGTCGAACCCCCAAAAAGCTTGTTGTGTGAATATTTGGGACATATTTCTCCTGAACAAAGTTTTCAAGCTGATATCGACGGACGATCGAAATAAAAACTACCGCCTTCTTCACTTCATATCATCCTTGTCTCCACTTGCTTTCGTGACCTGCCTTTGATTCTATCCGTGGCTTGGTAACTCGCCTTGCTCTCTGCCGCATCCGTGACTTGCCTCTGCACATCTTCGATCCCGTGTATGTGTGTTTGACTTGGAAGTGAGGTGACAAGTGGTACGATGACATGCCGTGATACAGTATTTACCCCATCCCGCCCATATATGTTGTGTGAGTCTGGGTCTGGCGGTAGAGATGTGAGGTGTCTACATTGCTTTGTTTGTGTATCACGGCAGTCGTCGGGTAGTCTCCAGGCAGTGCCCGCCTCGTCATGACTGGTTCACTCACCGCTGACAAGGGCGGCAAACAATTTATGTCGTGATTTCTACCGAGTCCGGATTGGATGACCGAGCTCGCCGAGGTTCGGATCGATTAGAAGGCGGGCGTTTGGGGGGTTCACAGGTTGCACAACAACTCGAGACAATCCCAAGAACAAAGAAATGATATAGGACGAAGAGGAGGAGATTCAGAACAAACGGAGGACAACTATCACACATCCTAACACAAGATGATAAATGTATCGAACATCTTAACATTAACCGATATGTGCCTCCCCTTTACTAACCGATTCGCCGCTGTCTTCATCCCGTATACAAACCCGAGGATATCACAAGTTCAACATGACCAAGCTCAATAAATAAAACCTTCACAACCCGGCTGTTGTTACACGAAGCGCCGATATAGGATACGTGTGTCTGGTGTTCAAAGAGCTCTTCTCTACCTCTTGAACAACTTCTTCAATGTCTCTTCATTTTGACGGCCTCGCAGGTGTAGTACATTGAATATATTCAAGACTCGAACTTTAATCTGCTCGTGTGCACATCTTGATTGCCTTCTCATTTTCCAATAATGCGGACGCTTCTTCAAAATATTCATTCCACAGAAAGACACTAACTAGTACATACCTACCTCTTGTCGAGAGGAACTGGATGAGCAAAGAGCAAATTTTGAGCTCGCGTCCTTGTCTCTTCGTTCTTTCCAACTTTTGTGTTCGGGAATTTCGTGCCTTCCCTCCCAATTTTCTTCGCTGCCTCGAGAAAATTTGCAACCGGCTAGGTTTGGGGAAGTTACTACCACCACCGATGCAGTAATTTGGATCGCTACTTCCCTATTACATTGTCGGGGTACTGAGATCGGGCCGCATCGAAGAAGATAGGTACGGCGAGGAGCTTACCTCTAAGCATCGGGAATTCCACGAGGAGTCTGGGCCTGCTGAACTTCACTTCGTGTATGTTCTGTTCGCTCGTTAGAGGGCGTGAGCGTGGCGTGCTGACCACCTGAAGTTTTGAGCTGATTGACTGCATCTCATTGATCTTGCTGAGAGTTGGTAAATATTATTTGATACGATGTGGCTTGATGTTGAATAGTGCTTGACAAATGTATGTGATAAAATGAAGTTCTTTGGCGAGGACAAGGAGGACATACTTGCACAATGTGGACTTCAATGAGAATACGTTAGCATTTCATTTTCAGAATCACCAAGGTTGGGTATATGACAAGACTTCCAGTGAGAACTCGTATTTCAGGTGTTGATATACAACGGACTAAGCGCAAAGGGAGCAACTAGCGGGCAAAAGAATGGAAGCAATAATACCTGAGCAATAAAGCTATCTACTTTTAATCATCCTAAACTAAGAACATCCAGTCACCAAGTAAAACTCCACCGTTAATAAAGCTAACTTAAAAAGTCGAATATCATATAATGAAAACATCTCATCATTCCCTACTCAAATAACTTCTCGGAATCTTCCTATCCTTCACAGAAGAGAACGTTTCAGGGTATCAATCCCTTATTGCCTAGTTCACACTTTGTTCCTATTACTTGCACATCCCACAATCTTGAAAAAGCCCTTCCTAACACTCAAGAACCCCTTGGCCTCCCCCTACCTCTTCCCCGTCCCCTGAACGCCCCTCTGCCCCTCGAAGCCATACTCACACCGCCTCCTCGTCCTCTGCTCGCAAAGCTCTGGCGCACACTCTCCTTCCTAGCAGGGATGTCTTCATCATCCGAGTCTGAGTCCGAGCTTGGCTCATCTTCGGAACCAGTACCACTCGCACCTTCGCTTCCACTGCGCTCCGACCTTGACCGAGATGGCGAGCGGGATCCGGAGTAACCACCTCCGTAATCGGACTCCTCGTCTTCGGTGTCCATGAGCCTAACGACGGTAGGGCCAGCGGGCTTTGGTGGCGGAGGTGGTGGTGAGGGCGAGCGGGATGGTGAGGGTGAAGGTGAGATAGACATGCGGGTGACTGATGGAGCGGCTGGTGCACGACTTGGTGGTTCGGGAGAAGGCGAGACGCTGACGCTCGGGCTGCGTTCTGGCTCTGGGGACTTGCTGGGTGAGGCCTCCTCGCGAGGAGCGCTGATGCGAACAGATGTCGCTCGGGACACGGAGCGACGAGCTGGTGATAGGGACTTCTCCTTTTCCTGCTCGGGCTCCGGTTCAGCCTCGGAGTGGTGGGACTCCTCGTCGGCAGGCTCGGCTGTCCGGCGGCTCACCGACGTGGTTCTGGTCCTAGTCGTCCTAGGCGATTCACGCACAGGGAGGGAAGTCTCCTTCACAGCACCCCGAGATGCCCGTCCAGAAACTGCGGGAGAGGCACTCTTTTCGACCGACTCAGCTGGCTTAGAGACAGCCTTGGCGGGCGTTCCACCAGTGCTCTTGCGTTCACCAATCTTGAACTTCTTGCCCCTGAGCTTCATACGCTCAGCCAACGAGAGCATAGGTGGTCTGCTAGAGGCCTCAACCGTAACCTTCTTGACGCCATTCTTCGGTGGACGGCCTCTCCTCTTGGGAGCCTGAGAAGCATCACCATTCCGCTCGACGACCTCGCCATTTTCATCAAAGCCATCAAGCTCTTGAGCGAGCTGGGCGTCAATGTCCTCGTCATCATTGTCTTCACCAGCGGTGTCAGCATCCCTTGCAGCCAGTGAGGCACGTGGTGGGCGTCCACGTCTCTTCGTGGGTTCTGGTGCCTCGTGCGCCTCTTCCTCGGACTCGGTGAATTCGGCTTCATCCTCGGTGTGCTGGACTTCAGTCCTCTTGGGCCGACCAGGAGGACGTCCTCGCTTCTTGTGCGGCCCACGCAACTTGTTAGGTCCACGTAGCTTCGCTGGTCCACGTAGCTTAGACGGTCCAGAGGGAGCAGCAGCGGCACGAGCTGACTTGGGTTCCTGTGAGGCTTCATTGCTACGGTTGCCGCCGCCGCCCGCGATGGCCAGGACGGCAGCAGAGGCCAGATCCAAGGGATCTTTGGGCCCAGTAGGTCCTTCAATACTCTGGACAACATTGGCCGGTGCCGCAGCCGCCCGGTATTCAGGCCTCTGCGAGCGGGGAATGAGAATGTCGTTGAACTCTTCCTCGCCATCCTCATCGACCCTGTAAGAGATCTTGGGTCTTGCGTGGCGAAGAGTAGGTACGTTAGCCGGGTACAGGCGCTGCCCGCCGCGAGACTCCTCGCCCGCTGCCTCACCCTCCGCAGGTTGGCCGTCGGCAGGTTGTGAAGCACCAGCCTGAGCAGACTCAGCTCTTACATCACCGCCAACATCCGTCATCGTCTGATCAAAGAGCGCCGGGTCCATGTTCTCAAGAGCATCTCCCTGACCATCCCGGGTAGGTGGAGGGTTGGCTTGCTTGTCAAGCTTGGGCTTCTTCCGGTGGTGAGACCTCGGTGCCGCGAAATCAGGATCGTCATCTTCGGCGTGGCGAGCCCTACGCTTGGCCAGACGAAGCTGCTTCTTCAAATACTCGGACATCAACTCCGGCTCTTCATCAACAACAAGCTCTTCGGCCGTAGGTCTCTGATAAGGGTCGAACAAAATCTTGTCCGGACTATCATCATCCTGCTGGTAGTAGCCCATACCAAGCATACGTTCCTGACCGAACATAGACGGATCGGGGTAGGCGGACTGATCCGCATCCTCTGGAGCGATAGACATGTCTGCAACCTCGGCAGGACCTGCTGATGGGGCGGCGCGGGCCTGATCGTCAGATGTGCCAGTCATTTCGACATCCGGCCTCTCCTGGCCCTCACCTAACTCCTTGGCAATGGACTGCTGCAAAACTTCATCGGGGTTTTCAGCTCCTGCTGCCTGCTCGCCGTTCTGGAGGGCGGGAACGTCGATGTGGTCTGCGTTCTTGGCCTTCTCGGCTTCAGCCTGTTGCTGCAGCTTCTGCAATCTCTTGCTCTGGACGCTACGGCCATCTTCGCCAAAGGTCTTGAGCCACTGGAGATTGTGCACCTTGAAATCGACAAGTGTTTCCACACTACGATCGTCGGCGATAGGGCGAGTATCATGCCCAAGCAGCGTGTTCTTTGGCTGATATGGAACGTTTCCGTTTTTGAGCCTGCGGCAGGCACCGCAGTTGCAGATCTTAAGGCACCTGGGGCACTCCCATCTCTCATTTTGGAGAACTTCCTGGGGCATAAGATCGAACGCTCGATAGAGGACGCCATAGCAATAGGCTTCGGCACACCCTGGGTTCGAGCAGAATGCGAGCTTGTAGGTGTAGTCTTTGTGCTGGCACACATGGCAGCGGTAAACGTCGCCCTTCTTCTTCTTACGACGGGGCTTCTTCTTAGGCTTGCCATTTTCATCGACTTCTGGCTCGGAGTGTTCGGGTTCTGCTTCGGGCTTATCGAGTTTGCTGATATCCTTCCATGGTCTTCTCCGAAGCTGTTCCTGGCAAATCTGTGCTACAGACTTTTTGCCAGTCTTCTTCCTGGCCAACTCCAGAGGCAAGGGAGACGTATCGTAGTCAACATAGCCATCATTCTTGATGATCAGAGCTCGCCACTCTTCATAACGATCGACCAAGTCGGACCACTTCCACTGCTCGCACCAGGTGAGGTTAGAAACGCAGAGGCACGAACGGCCCATGGCGTAGCATTCCATGCAGATATCGTAGGTATCTTCGTCTCCAGTAACCAGGGTGCGAACGCAGTGCTTGCACGTGAGGAAGCGGTTGAAGATGTTGGCTCTGCAGTACGAGCAGGTAATGCAAGAGTCGAACTCAACATACTCGATCTCCTTCTCCTTGGTTGCAAACATCTCATCCACCAGAATTTCGGTGAACAAGCGGAAGAGGGCCTTGAAGTCTTTGGCGATCTGTGTCATACGGAAGGAGTTCTTCATCAAATCCTGACCAAAACCGAGCAGTCCAATGTCGGCGTTCTGCTCCATCTCAATCATCTGGTTGTAGTACTTTTGTAATGTGAAGTAGATGATAGCCTTGTTCTTGTACTGTTCGTCACGGCAGACCAGTCTCGCCTTGGGAAGAGCTTCGTGCAATGCCATCTCGAGGGTTTCAGCCGTGGTCCTGTTCCACGCAACCTTGATGGTGCGTGTGCCGCGATTCCAGACTTGATGAGGAGCCAGAGGAGGAACCAGAACGAAGTCGCCGACCTTCTGTTCCACAATGTAGACGGGGAAGTTGGCCTTCTTCCAAGCGTTGATCTGAGCAAAGTGCTTCTCAATTTCGATGTCATGTCCTAGGATGGAGAGGAAATATTCTCTGACAACCTCGCGGTCCTTGGTTTCTGTCATGAACCAGATCGAGCTGCCTGGCTTCTCTCCATTCTCATCTCCAGATGCGTCCACCATGATGTTTTGACCCAAACTGGCGCACATTTCGCGATGGGCCGGGGTGTATGTGCCTTCATGGCCGACGTAGCACATCAGATTCTGGGCGCGCATCTCTTCGGGGAGACTGCTCATAAGATCACCGGCTGGGGCGCATGACTTTTCCTCCACATAGTCGAAATCATCGTAACGCGGCCTCGAAGCCTTTCTGTCGAGGTTGTCGTTCATGTAAAACAAGTTGGTCGGGATGATTTTCTGGAGGCGCTCGTGCCACTCGGGTGGGCAGTCGATATCCTTGAGGTAGAGACGTTGGCGACGCTCATCGCGGAAGTTGTTCGGTGTCCACTGATTGGTCAACTGTTTCATCGATCGCAGGTAATGACCCATGGTCATGGGGATATCGGTCTGGGCAACGATGTCGCGAACATTTTCCTCTGTGAAAGCCAAGATGGTTAGCAAAAAGCGGAGGTGTTGCAAGCATGGCAGCTTGGCACTCACGTTTCTTGTTATAGGTATCTTCGAGCCATTCTGCGCTGAACAGCGTCTTGGGCAGTCGGTCGTTCCATTTCTCGATGACCAACGGTTTGCCGCCGCGGATAACGTGTAGGTAGACGAGTCGTTCGAACTCTTGAGGACCGATGTTGCGAATCTGAGCTGCCGAGACACGGAGGACCCAATGGAAGTTTGGCGTTTTCTCAACCAAGGCATGAAGATCGAGATCCGGCGGAATCGGGTCAAATTTGGCCTGGGGATGAGATGCGGCCGGCATCTTGGTGGTTTGGTTTGGTGTTGTGTCGGGTGTTGTGATGCGACGATGTTGTAGTACTATTCTCTAGTGGTGGGTCGGTTGAAGAGCTGGAGGTTCGTGCGGAGGACGTGATGATTACGCGATAGACTAGAGGTCGATCGATGTCGTTGTAGATGATGGGCGCACCAGAGAATTCAAGCTACATGATGCTCAATCCGAGATTAAGAAAGTGCAAGTTGGAGACGCCTGAGTTGGCGGTGTTGATGAATGCCAGCAGAAGAACAGCGTGCACTGTCGTGTGAATTGCGCGGTCGCCTTCAGTCTGGTGTTTGGTGCTATGAAATCGCCCCCGTGCCGAACGACGGGAAGTGGGAGACAACGGTTCACTGTCCGACGCGGCAAAAGTCGACAAGGTCAATTGGTAATAATCCCTGCAGGGACGGGAGCAGAAGAAGCGCGAATGCGGGAGGCTGAACCGCTGCGGGGCCAGTCAGCTTTATTTTATCCATGAACCAATCACTGTGGAGAATAGATCTGTGGCTGGTGCCGGCACCTCAAATCAGATGGAGAAGAGCCAATTGTGGCGCATGATTTTTGGGTGCAGATCAGAAGGCTGTGAACAACAAAAGTTCACGAAGACGATCAAAGTTGAACGGAACAGCTCGTCCCGTCTTGTTATTTCTGGGTTTGGGAGCCAAAGGCACATTGGTCTGGCTGGGTAGGGATTGGGACATAAGGTGAATTTTTGAAAGACTTCATTCTATTTTTTGTGACTCAACTACCACGGTATCTTCGGCATCTCTGCCAGTTGAAAACATGTGAAGTAGCTCACTTACACGATATCCACTAGCTCTCACTAACACTTATACACATCACAGACAGCCTCACTCTCACAGATCTCACGACGGCTGGCAACGAGGACATCACCCATCATGTCCTCACACCGTCTTCTGACCGGGCTTGCATCCCGACGAACTTTCTCTCACACCATCACTCGGTTTCTCACCAAGCCGGCCTACTCATCACCACCATCATGTCTCGACCGTCCCTCTCACCAGTCCAAGGCTCTCTCAAAGCCACGGCTTCTCTCACTTGAGAAGTCCTACCATACCACCAAATCCCTCCTCTCCCAACCAGAAATCCCAACAACCCCAACCAGCGCCGTTCTCCCCACCACTGCCCCAGGCGCCTCCGACCCTCCCCTCCCAGCCTACGTCCCCCCAACAACCGGCTTCCTCTCCAAGCTCCCTGCCTCGTGGGTTCCCTACGCCGAACTAGCCCGGCTCGACAAGCCGACCGGATCCTACTACCTCTTCTTCCCCTGCCTCTTCAGCACTTTGCTGGCGGCCCCCCTCGCCGGCCCCGCCATGGCCTCCCCTACTTCTGTCATCGGCACATCCCTGTTGTTCTTTTCAGGAGCAATCATCATGCGCGGCGCCGGCTGCGCCATCAACGACCTCTGGGACCGCAACCTAGACCCTCACGTAACCCGCACCCGCCTGCGTCCCATTGCCCGTCGCGCCATCACGCCCTTCCAGGGTCTCGTCTTCACCGGCTCCCAACTTCTAGCCGGCCTCGCAGTTTTGCTTCAGTTCCCCTTCGAATGCTTCTGGTACGCCACCCCCAGTCTCCTCTTCGTGGCGTGCTACCCTTTAGCAAAGCGGGTGACTTACTACCCGCAATTTGTTCTGGGCTTGACGTTCTCCTGGGGAGCCATCATGGGATTCCCAGCTTTGGGGGTGGATTTGCTTGCGAATAGCGCGGCGTTGACGGCGGCGGGTTGTTTGTACACGAGCAACATCGCTTGGACGGTGTTGTACGATATGATTTATGCGCATATGGATATCAAGGATGATGCCAAGGCGGGCATCAAGAGCATTGCGCTCAAGCATGACAAGGAGACGAAGCAGGTGTTGAGTGGGTTGGCGGTGGCGCAGATCGCGTTGTTGGCGGGCGCAGGAGCGGCGGTGGGTGCTGGCCCGGCGTTTTTCATCGGAAGCTGTGGTGGTGCGGCGTTGACGTTGGGGTATATGATTAAGAAGGTTAACTTGAAGAGTGTGAAGGATTGTTGGTGGTGGTTTGTTAACGGCTGCTGGATCACTGGTGGCGTCATCAGTTTGGGGTTGGCGACTGATTATCTGCTCAAGTACTATGGGCAGGAGGAGCAGAAGAAGCCGGAAGAACTGGAGCCGTCGGCCTGAAAGATGGTAACGTCTCTCGTGTTCTTTTGTGTTGGGATATCATTCTTGTAATTTCATGTACCATAACACCATGTGTTTGTCATACTATTAGACATAAACAGCAGTCCCTTGAGCAGATCTCCAAAACACCGAAAAAGGCCAATGGAAAATAGAGAGATGGAAGGAGCTTTTGGGGAAAGCACGATTTCTTTTGGTAATTAATGACCTGCTTTCTGTTGGATCATTACTACCGTGAGAGCTTAGGTATCCCTTAAACCCAAAACCAAAATGCCGTTGTAAAAAAGCCTCGTCGACTCCGCATAATGAACCGTGCCCGTTTGCCTGCTCGAAGCAACGATACGCTTAAGAGCGGGGCTTCTCCTTCTTCTCCTTCCAGAGGGCGAGGAGACCGACACCAGAGACCTTGACGACCTTGAAGCGGACACCGGGAATATCACCCTTGGCCTTGCCCTTGCGACCGAAACCGGCGAGGAGAACCTCGTCGTTCTCGTCAACGAAGTTCAAGCAACCATCGTTGGGGACTAGAGGACAAGAATGTTAGCACATCTGGCGCTCGGATGCGCTGGGATTTCCAGCAGGATGATTCTTCATCATCGCATGATTCGGGGGAGAGGGGTCGTCGTACCGAAAGCAGTGACCTTCTTGCCGTTCTTGATGAGCTGGACACGGACACACTTGCGGATAGCCTATAGTCGCAAGTGTTAGTCATTTGTTGATGTCGCATGTGGTGTTTGGATATCGGGAGAATCGAGTCGGAGTCGAATTCATCGAAATCGGGATCGGGGTGTACGTACGGAGTTAGGCTGCTTGGCCTCAACGCCGACCTTCTCGAGCACAATGCCCTTGGCGTGGGAAGAACCACCGAAGGGGCTGTCATCATCGTCATGTTAGCCTCTTGTCCTCCAACTTGGTTCGTTCGTTTGGCATCGTGTGTTCGTCCATCCATCCTGAATCTCCCCATCGTCGTTCCCATCTCTTCCTCTTCATTTCGCCATCATCTCTCGGTGTCGTTTTCCATCGCCATATCCATCTCCATCGTTGTCATCGCCATCGCCGGGACTGATGCGTACCTGGACTTGAAGGCAGTGCCGAGAGCCCTCTTCTTGTAGTGAAGATCGGACCAACGCTGCTCGCGACGGTTGTTGCGCAGCTTGCGGGCCGCGTTAAGACCACGGGGCTTTCCTCCAGACATATTGGCTTTTGGTTGAAAATGTCAGTTTTCGGGTGGACAGTTTCAAAGGAGGAGGAGTCGAAAATCGAAATATCTCGACGTGGTGAAAGGGCGGGGGGCAGCAGGGAGGCACGTACCGACTTAGAGACGTGATCACGGACTCTGGGTACAGTTCGTAATCCGAAGGGTCAAGGTCACGGTTGCTGGGAATTTTTTGGTTTTTCCGTAGTAGGGCGAGAAAACCCTAGGACTGCGTGCGATTGGGTGGCGGCAAAGTGGGGTCATTCGCCTCAGGCAACTGTCGTTGATTGTTCGACAGGTGGAGCATTTTGAATGCAGTTGGCGAATGAGAGGCGCTACTGATAAGCCCCTTTGATAAGCCCGCACCTTAGTGACTTCATGCTTGTACCGTCAAGGTTCCCCAAGCTCAACCAACCAACGCGACCGTGTCGCACTGTCACTGTTCATCCAGTTCACCTTCACAACCAAACCTGAGAGCGAAGCATTCAAGAAACTCTCACTGGAAAATGTAGCCATGTCCCAACTCGCCAAGGTAAAGTCCAAGGCGCGCGAGCCGCCATCGCTTTTTCTTCCTCCTTCACCATCGGCCTCCCATGCCTCACTCTCTGCAACGACCGGCCCCGGCGCAGGCCACCAGTCGGGACCTGGACCGTCCTCCTCTCTCGGACCTGGCCGCGGTGGCGCATCTCTACTACCTTCACCGGCCGTGAACGACACCCGACGATCAAGTGTTGCCGCTGCCGCTGCCGCAAATGCAGCAACAACCGCGACCGGTTCTACCACTCCGAATCCCGCAACAGCCCTCAACCTCTCCATCCCGTTGCAGCTGCCTCGAGGCGAGTCTACGCGCACCACCGATAGGACGGATGCGCTCTGGGCCGAGATGCAGGCCACGTTGGAGGAGGTCGAGCTGTCAGCTAGCGGAGGCACGAGGGTGTTTGGGCCGGATCACGAGCAGAAGCTTGCGGAGCTCCGACAGGCGCAGATTGCCTTGGCGCAGGCTTGGGCGAGGAGTGAAGCGGATGATGCTGTTGAGACACAGAATAACAACGGAGGTGCTGCAAGCGTTGTAGGAGCCGGGCTAGGAAAGACCAAGTCATCGGCTGCCGGGACGGAGTATGGTGGCCTGGGCGGGAAGTCTGAGGCGGGTGGTACGATTGGAGGCACGGAGGGCGGAGGACCAAAGAGCACCGGTGGTGCCGGAAGCACACGGCCCAACAGTGCAGGAGGACCTGAGAAGCTCGGCGCAAAGCTCGAGCAGGAGACTGATGCTGATATTCTACTTGCGAGGAAGAGACGTGAGGCCAATGATCACTACTTTTCGAGAGTCAACCAGGGCGTGCTTGATGTTGTCGCCAAGCTGGAGGATGTGGCTGTAGCCATGCGCGCGGTTGAACAGGAGAGTAAGGATATTTGGGCAGACGGGGAAGACGACAGTAACCCAGGGAGTGTTAGGGCCGGCGCAGCTTGACGCTTGACCACCTAAATTTTGGAGTTGATGAGGATATCGCCATGGGCTTCACATCACCATGGCTAGTTTGACATTGCTACGACGTTGGAGCACTCGAGCATTACCTCCTATTACTACCTACTACTTACCTAACTTAGCTATGATAATCCATAATTCTCACCATTCATATTCATAAGGCTCGCATACTCTACACAAATTCTAGCATTTGATGCTCTCCTGTGTCGTAAGCATGCATGGCTAGCTCACGTCTGCCGAGGCCGGCGATGATGAGAGGAAGCCCGGGACCGTCTCCAAAAGGGGGCTAGGGGCTAGGAACACCAGGACACCCCACGTGTGGTGGATGTGGCATCCTCGGGACCTTGCAACTTGGCATCCACATTCCACCTCCCCCAATTTCCCCACTGAAGTGCGACTCCAAGTCCATTCATCCGGATTGCCGACCCGAACCCAGCACAGCGAGCGACGGGACCTGAGAGCCGTCCATCTGTTCCGTCTGGTCCAACCTCCAGTTTGTAGTTCTATCGGTGTCTCAAGATTGTCGGAGAAGAGGGATGGCATCGGATGCCCGGATTTTGCTGTTGTTGTGGTTTCGAAGTGATCCGGGAATCCGAATGTTGTACCTTGAGACACCTTTACCTATCAAAAACGAGAGGAAGCTCTTGTCTTGGTATGGAGGGGCAACATGTGAAGCTCCAAAAAGCCCTCACCACGACAAATGTTGAAGAGGAATTCAGGTGTAGCAGTCTTAAGCCCACGACAGTAATATCCTTTCCTTACTCCAGAAACACATAACAATGCCAGGAGCAGGAAAACTGCAGAAGTTCGGTTCCCAGGTATCATCACTAACTCCGGTGTACTCGGCTATAGGGTGTCCAACCAACCTTGTCCACCCAAGAATTGAGACGTGATGAACGATAACTCGCCTCATGTACCCCGTAATCGGTACAGAATCCCATAGAGACAGAGGTAGCAGCAGTGCGTCATGTGCATTAACTGCAGGACAGGAAAACGAGATCCCCGGATTTCCAAGATTCAGGGCAACAGTCAATGATGAACGGGGAACACGGTTGGGACGCTGACGGGGACCTCCAACTCTCAACGAACCACTGGCAACCAAGCAAGCTGCTGCCGTGGGCCGTGGCCGCTCCGATCACTAGAGAAAAAAAAGAGCCGAGCCTCACAAAACGTATGCCAAAGCCAGGACCGCCCCGGCCTCTACCCATAGACTACAGTACGGGCTATCCAGTAAAGTACCACCGTGACCCGAAGCGGACTACTAAAAGAGGTACCCGTAGCCCGACTACCTGCCATTGACTCCAGTCCCGCCCGCTCCAGTCTTCGCTCCCGCGTCCCGTGTCCGTTTCGCTCCGGTTGATTTGGATTTTGAGGTCATTTCCTTTTCCGACTTTCCCTTCTTCTGTTCTTTTGCTTCTCGCTCTCCCCTTTTCTTCCTTCCGTCTCTCTTGCTTCCCCCTCTTTCCCTTTCTACCACAGAACATCTCCACTCCTCCCCAACAACCTCACCACCACACATATCCAAAATGGGCTTCCTCGACGACGAAGTTAAGCGCCTCGGCGATGTCATTGCCGCCCTCGAGGGTCGCGTCAAGTCCCTTGAGGCCCGCGAGTTCAGCGGCAAGCCCGTCACCACCGCCGAGCAGATCCGCATGATCCTCATCGGTCCCCCCGGTGCCGGCAAGGGCACTCAGGCCCCCAAGATCAAGGAGAAGTTCAACTGCTGCCACCTTGTAAGTCACTGTCCAGAAAAGCCAATTGGTGTTCAAAAGCTATAGAGAATAAGATGGGCTAACCAATGCGCGACACACTGCGCGTCATAGGCCACCGGTGACATGCTCCGCGCCCAGGTCGCCAAGGGCACCGCTCTCGGCAAGCAGGCCAAGAAGATCATGAACGAGGGTGGTCTCGTCAGCGACGACATTGTCATTGGCATGATCAAGGACGAGCTCGAGAACAACAAGGAGTGCCAGGGCGGGTATGTTTTCCGCTTCCTCTCCACTTCTCTCTTTTCGTCCGGTGGTCTAACATGTACATGCGAACAGCTTCATCCTCGACGGCTTCCCCCGCACCGTCCCCCAGGCCGAGGGTCTCGACGCCATGCTCCGCGAGCGCAACCTCCCCCTCCAGCACGCCGTCGAGCTCAAGATCGACGACTCTCTCCTCGTCGCGCGCATCACCGGCCGTCTCGTCCACCCCGCCTCCGGCCGCTCCTACCACCTGACCTTCAACCCCCCCAAGGAGGCCATGAAGGACGACATCACTGGCGAGCCCCTCGTCCAGCGCTCCGACGACAACGCCGAGGCCCTCCGCAAGCGTCTCGACACCTACCACAAGCAGACGGCCCCCGTCGTCGGCTACTACCAGAACACGGGCATCTGGAAGGCCATTGACGCCAGCCAGGAGCCCGGCCAGGTCTGGAAGTCCCTGCTTGCCATCTTCGATGGCGACAAGGCCAAGGCCCAGTCCGCTGGCTCTGGTCTCTTGAACAAGGTTGCTTCTGCTGTCAAGAGCGCTTAAACAACTTCGAAAATGGAGTGTTTTTACGTTCAACTTGGCGAAGAAGGAAATGAGCAGGGCGGAAGGAGAGCGGGGCCGAAGCTTCCTTTTGGTGATGGCCGGAAATGCTGCAAAAAAGATACAGCATACCGATTCAACCAACTCACCAAAGTGAGCGGATGCGGAAGGGAGCTTGAGTTGGCCTCGTGCCGCGTACAGAGGCCACGGGCTCCGCTTCTTCGATTCGAGCTCTTGTGGGAGGAAGTCCAGTCAAAGTGACTGGCTGGAGTTGCTATCATATATACCACACCATCTTAATACGGACATTGGGTGTCTTTGATGTTATGATGGGGAAAAGCGACGGCGTCATGACATGAAGGCAAAGAGACAAGGAAAGCGAATGAATGTAACTTCTTCTTGTAACCGGATATTTGGGATGGATATAGGAAAAAAAGGGAAAATAAACAAATTAAAAACACACACTGAAGACTTCAAGCTAATAGTGATCTGATTGATGTTGCTTACTCGGAAGGCAAAGCGAAAACTCCAGCACCACTCCAAGTAAAGTGAGTGAGTGGTATGCAATTACTGTCTGCCGTCATACTCATTCGTCCATTCTCTAATTCTAGGTATATATAGGGGTAAGTAAACAAAAACATTCACCTCATCATTCCGCCCGCTCTGCTGTTGTATCAATGCTTCTACCTTTTCTAGCCGGACTCCCGTATCTATTCAAAGACATTCTTTCTCTCAATGATGGTACTCTTTTTCATCATCATCTTCTTCTTCTGGTTCTGAAACCCAAATATTTACTACTAATCAATCACCCCAACACCCGTTATCAGGACAGAGATGAACGCCGTGGCCGCCGCCGTGGTAGTCATCAACCGTTGCAACGAAAATGGTGACGAGCTTGGCTTCGGGCTGTCGTTGTTGTTATGTTTTCGTTGTAGTAATACCGAGAAACGATAGATCGTCTTCAGGGTAGTAGCCACCGCTACCAGTGACAGCAATACTCGAATAAGCGAAAGGATCGCTGTCCAGCAAGACGCGGCATCAGTTAGACTTGTGAATACAAAGTTGATATCTTGCTGATATGGTAGCGGCGGCGAAGCGGCCCTGATACTGTGGTGGTAGGACAAGGCTACGAGAGGACGAGGTTCTACCTCCTTGGCGTGGCTATAGGAGAACAAAAGGGGTAGTGGGTCAGATTTTGGTCTTTCTTCATTGTCCCGCGGACAGGAAACTGGAGAGTCTCGGGTCAGGTTATGGCTACTTACAGTTTACCAACTGCCTTTGCTTGTGCAACCAGCTCTTGGGCTGGTCGTGCCTTCGTTGGAGGATGACGTGGTTGCTCTGCAACCGGCTCGTGATGTCGTACCAAGCTGTTGTGATCATGGAATTCTCGCGCTGGAGGTTCTTGATGACTTGGTCGCTTGCAGCCTGTTTGGCCCAAAAAGTTTTCTCCGGTTAGTAAGACAATAAAGGAGGAATAAGGGGGTAACATCAACAAATACAAAAAAAATCGCATTACAATCTTGAAGTTCATCGTCCAGGTGGATGGAAAGCAACAAATGGACGTACCTTTTGGGCCGCGTAGGCACCGCCGCTCTCAACAAGCTTGATCCGCCTTTGGAGATCGTACTTCTCCTGTTCAGCCTTGTCGAGTTGCTATAGGCGAGTAGTAGTAGCATTAGCATTTTGTGAGAGGTGCATATACAACATGGCTAAAACGCTGTTTGGTGAGGATAGGTTTGTCGGCTTCGACAGCTGGGATATCAGTCTGTGGGCAGGTAAAGTAATCGTGGATACAAGCTGGAAAGCAGAAAAAGTGAGGTGGGAGAAGAGATGAGAGTTTGTTGGGGGTAAGAAACCGGGTGACAGGTGAACACCATGACAAGTGCGTGGTCACCAGTCACCAAGAGTGGGTATCTCAGTCTTCAACCGCTTGAGAATGCTTGACAGGCAAGCGCTGGTCTTCTCAAGGCCACTTAGCCACGAGGTCTCTGATGGTGATGACATGGGAACGATGACCCATTCACCATCTTCCTCAAAACTAGACTCAGATGCAGTAGGCGAGGGGGCTGCCAAAAGGGGAATATTGACCCCCGAGGCCAGATAAGGAGGGGTTGGAGAAGGGTCGTTGCTCACCTCGATCTTTTGCCTGAGCGCGGCCTTCAGCTTCTCCATTTTCTCGATGTCCTCCTTTCTGGACTTGTTCGGATCTCCGCCGCTCGCAATAGCCTCATCCAGTTGCTTGCGGAGCTTGTCCTTGGAGACCAGTGCTTCCATGAGCTGCACTCTCAACTCGTCCATTTCAAGGACCTTCTCTCTGAGCTGCCTGCGTGTCGCTTCAAGTTCTTTCTGTAGCGACTCGGCTATTAGCTCGTCAGAAGCCTTGAGTGCTGCGAGCGCAGTTGTCTGCTCCTCTCCAATGACGGACACTATATGAAGATTGTCAGTAAGTTCTGCCTTTGCAACGTTAGCACATAATTACACCAGGACTCACGATCTGTCTTGACAGCGATCAATTCACGGTCCTTATCTGCAACATCAGCCTCAAGCTCCTGGACCCTCTTTGTGAGCTTCTCGACGTCACCCGAGGTGTCAAGGAATTGTTTGCGCAGATTGATAAATGCGGGATTGCTAGGGTATCCATAAGTTAGTGATTTCCAGTCTTGTAGCTTTGACGATTTTGGTTCGCAAACTAACCTTTCTCCCGCTGTGTTGTTCATGATAGCATTGAGTTGCTCCTGGGCAACGGCATGCTTCTCCATAGCCTCGGTGCACTTGCCGCGATACAAGTCTACCTTCTTATTCGCCGACTCCAGTTCGCTCCTGAGGCGCTCGTTCTCAGACGCAACGGTCATATTGCTGCGCAAGACATTATTCTCTGCCTTGAGGCGCTGGAGTTCCAGACGCACAGCCGGTTCTGTTTCAAGCTCATGCTCGAGGTTAAAGCCACCATTGGTAACAGGGCTTTGTGAACCAGAGGTCTCGTTGATGACACCACCCATCTGGAGCTGCTCCTGGAGCTCCTTGATCATATTTTCATCAGCCTGGTGTTTTGATTCAAGGTACTCGACTCTTCGTTGGAGCTCCTCGTTCGTCTCTTGCAGGACATTCCTGGACTGGAGGGTATAGACGATCTCCTGTTCGTTGTTCGCCAACACCTTGACCTTCTCTTCGATCTCCTTTTGTAGCTTCCTGTTTTGCGCCTTGAAGTTCTCGTAGTCCTTCAAGTCCTGTTCCATCTGTACGATTTGCTCTTCCAGTGTCCTGTTTCGTTGCTGGATGAATGTGAGATCCTGGGCCTTCTTCTTGTAGTTTTCCAGGCCCTTGATCTGCTGTTGTTGCTGCTTGTTCTCGTGCTCCAACTCTGTGAGCTTGTCCTCCAGGTCCTTAACCCGGTCAGCCCTTGCTTTTAGAGCGGCGTTGTCCTTCTCGAGTTTGGTGATGTGCGCCGTTTCCTTGACAAGTTGGGCCTCCAAGTCGTCAATTATGGCCATTTTGTCCTTGATCTCATCTCGCAGGTCCTTGATGGCCGCACCAGCATCGGCGCCCCTGTGTCTCTTCATGGCATTCAGCTCAGCTTGCGCCCCATTAAGGTCGTTGAGGAGAGCCTGCCGCGTATCGAGGAGCTTGTCCACCCGTGCTTGTAGCTCAGCATTTTGCTTCTTTATGAAATCGTATGCGTGCTTTGTTTGCCTCAGCTCTTCCTCCATAAGCGCCGGGTCCCTGACAATGTCGAGGTCGACAGCATCATGTCGATCCACCTCCTTTGGCTCTTGCAGCTTCGCGTCCGCATCGTTCTGTTTCTGCTTTTGGAACAGTTCAACAGTACTTGCGATTTCCTTTTGTGTTACACTGTCGAGCTTGAGGATAGCCGGGACGTAGGCCTTGTTGGTAGAGCCCAAGCAGATGGTGATGACGAAGTACGAGAGAAACTCGCAAATCGCATTGTCGTCGGGTGTTTCTAGAATAGCGCGGAGTTTCGATGGCGGAGGAGCGTACTGCGGGACGTCGTTGCGCATAAAGGCAGCAAGGCCGCGAGAAACGGTTTCAAGATTGGCCTTGTTGTCTTCGGGTGACGAAGGAGTCCGTATGAGGCTTGAGCTGGAAAAGTCCCCGGAGGTCATATCTTCGAGGATGTCTCCCAGCATAAGACCATCTTGGAGGTCCTTAAGGGTGGCCGCCCGGCGCGATGTCTTGAACGTGTTGATCCATTTCAACAGGGCGGCCTGCTTCGCAAGGCTGTACTGTGTCATCGTGGGTGCTCAAGAGGCCCGACGGGCCCACGGTTCGGACAATTTGGTGTTGATGGTAGGGTTCGAGGTCGGAGGGAAACGACGAGACGTCGGGCGAACGTGTCGTCGATATGGCCTTGTGATAGGAGCGAATCGGAACCCAACGGACAAGGCGGGGGTTGTTGACCGAGGGCGTGTAGTATACAAGACGTCGGCACGAAGTATACGTGAAACGGATACAGTAATTCCACACTGTTCGCCCGGTAATCGATTGTGTGTTGCGGCGGTTGGTGGAAAGTACAAAGTTGTGAATGAGAGATAGAAGAGAAGGTTGTAGGACGAAGAGAGGTTGAGAGGAGGTCGTTTCTTTTCTCAGGAGATGCTAATTAAACGCGGCGACCAGATGCCCAAAGACAGCGGGACAAGTCGGATATTGGGAAAGTAAAGATGGGATGAAGAATGAGTGAATGAATGAGATGAGCTCTGGGACGGTCGGTAAGAGCCTTGGTTGCTCAAAATGTCTATGCGAGTGCGCAAGTAATCCTCGTGTTGTTGTATATCCTGTGTCAAAACAGAATCCCGGAATTCGTTGACTTGTCCAATTCCCGAGTCGCGGTTGGACATAAATTGGAGTTGGAGGAGGAATCTCGTCTCGTAACTGGCATACGGCGGGCAGTTGCGTCTTGGGGATCGGGTGCGCTATGCAGGCACTCCGGGGAAGGGACTGGACGCAAATACCGCATCTACTCATTCGATTTGGTTTTATCCCCAGACTTTTCGTCCAATTGAGTCTGTCACCGAGAGCTCCGCCACCAAATTTATGGGTCAAAATGTAACGCTGCGGTAGATGTTGTTAGGAGAAAAGTGGGGGAAGATAAAACCAAATCGAATGAGCAGATGCGGTAGACCACTGGGCGTTATCGCTGATTAGCCCTGAGATGCAGAGAAACAGGGGTTCCAGTTTGGTTTCGGCAATGTAATTCGATGTAATTGCGTGCATGGGGCATCGCCGTTGTGTGAACTGTGTGGTCGTCGAGGTTCCCAATTGAAATCCACTCAAACATGTCGATTCAGCTCATCCACCATTGGAGAGAGTCTCAGGGATCAGGGCAGGTTTGATAATGACGGGTTCCTGTGTTCCTGAAAGCACCCAAGACCCAAGTGCCTCTACACCAACATTGCAAACATACGAGCATCATGGCACTGATCATACATGATCCGTCCCTTGGGCGGTTTGGATATTTAATCGGATGATGTCAGGCTCTTTGAGGACGCTTCGACCATTGTCTTGGGCTAGGTTGTTGGACAGGGCTGTTGTTAGCAGAAAGTCCATGGTTTGACGAGACTCTTCTACATGTTCACCGCAGTGGATCATCCTGTTCCCCTGAAGATCCAGTCATGGCTTCAAGTCAGCGGCATAGTCGGTGATGAGTTGTTGGGTACTTGTAGTCGAGGGTTCATAGTCGTGGAGGGCCGATACTCGATGACAAAGACTCTAAAATACAATCGTAAGGAAGGATGACAATATAGGTCCAACACCTTGAAGCCCGACCCTCGCTTCATGGCCATGTGGTTAATGAAACCATAATCTATTGCATGTAAAGATATTTGTTCAAGCCTGGCACGTAAAGCCCATACCGCGAGGTTCTCATACCATGACAATCCATCTCCATCAATAATCCATTTCCAAAAACGCCAAGACCATGACTTACAGTCCGTAAAAGGCAACAACTCTGCCCAGTACAGTTGCACCTGGGTATCATTTCTTTCCAACTCTTTGCTTTCTGCCTCTCGCTCGCCCCTCGTCGTCATTACATTTTAGATGCCGCTGTGGATAGTCGCACGATTAACATCTTTCATCTCGATTCGCCCGGGTGTCGCAGAAGAATCAACTGAACTGGCCGCTTACAACGCGTTGACGACCTTGTCCTCCTCAATCGTGGCATAGTTCTCGCTGAAAGCGGAAACCGACTCGAGAGTCTTTTCGCCAACCTTGGCAGAGAACCCCCTAGACACACTTGTTAGTGACCCAGCTAGAGCGGAAAGTGAGCGCAAAGAGATCATACTTCATGAGGGTATACTCGTGGGTAATGACACCACCAGCATCGACAATCGCCTTCTTGGCGTCCCTGATGACCGAGTCGGGAGTGTTCTCCTTGTAGGTGATGATGACCGACTTCTGGATGTCAACGGCGATGGCGCCGGAGACGAGGGCAAGAGCGCCGAGGACGAAACCGAACAACTTCATTTTTGCGATAGACTTTGGAATATTCTGTAATGTTTAGTTGGAGTACTGTATGGCGTCACGTTGTTGGGCAGACGATGAATGGACGACGAAAGGTTTCCCTTGAATTAAAAGGCGGGAGGACCCCTCGACTTTAAAGATATGCCTGCCGATCCCCTCTGTCAGAGGCGCAACGACAAAAAGGTGCCATGTCACGCGCCAAGGAACACCCAGGCGCATAAAGAGACCCCCCTTTTGCAGTCTCAGCTTCCTCAGGAGGAAGGTCGCTATAACAGCCCCTGTAAGTTCAGGCGCTGCGGAAGGTACGTTCGCGGTACTTGACGGCCGTACCGGGCGGGCAGGTACCTCTACTGATTAGATAAGGCCTGTTTGTTCGAACTTCGTTATGTCACCGCGGCAGTGGCACAGGGCAAAAGGCTGAGGCCCCACTGCCCAACTCAAGTTGAAGGTACTAGGCGCTAACCTGATTGGGTACTCACCTTCCAGCAAGTGAGGCAGCTAGCCAGTGACGACGGCGAGACCAGACCACTGCAACTACAGCAGCTTGAGAGTTCGAGGCCACTGACAACTGACGACTGACGATATACACATTGAGAATCGAAACATCATACCCACAACCTGTTGCCCCGCGAATACCACCCGACCTCCCATCACGCCCAACAGAAACTATACCAGAGCCACCCATCACGAACTCGACGACATCTTGAATCCCAGCCTTCGCCATGCCCGCCACAACTGCGGAAACGCTCTCCCTCGTAAACCGCAGCGTGTCGGTTGCGCCGCTCGTCCTACTTTCGGTCGTCGACCACTACAACCGTACCCAAGCCAACAAGTCCAAGAGCAAACGTGTCGTCGGCGTGCTATTAGGCCAGAATGATGGAAAGAATGTTCGCGTGTCCAACAGTTTCGCCGGTGCGTAGTGTCCAGCTCTACCTCTCGAAAGCTTGCCTGGTTGCCCCGCGCCCAGGTGTTGTTGGCTAGCTTCTAATGTGACGATACAGTTCCCTTCGAGGAGGATGACAAGGACCCCTCAGTCTGGTTCCTTGACCACAACTACGTCGAGTCCATGAACGACATGTTCAAGAAGGTCAATGCGCGCGAGAAGCTAATAGGATGGTACCACTCCGGCCCCAAGCTACGGGCCTCCGATCTCGACATCAACGAGCTGTTCAAGCGCTATACCCCCAACCCTCTTCTCGTTATTGTCGATGTCCAGCCCAAAGAGACGGGCGTTCCTACAGATGCCTACTTTGCCGTGGACGAGATCAAGGATGTATGTGTTCTGAAAGACACTTTGCTACAGCTCAAGTACAGCTGCTAACCTCGCTTGACCATCATAGGACGGCACCACCACATCCAAGACCTTCGTCCATACTCCCTCTATTATCGAGGCCGAAGAGGCCGAGGAAATCGGCGTCGAGCATCTCCTTCGCGACATCCGTGACGTAGCCGTCGGCACACTATCTACCCGTATCACCAACCAGATGCGCTCCCTGCAAGGCCTCCACCACCGCCTTCGCGACATCCAAGCATATCTCCAAAAGGTTCTCGACGGTCAGCTTCCCGTCAACCACGCTATCCTCGGCAACCTCCAGGACGTCTTCAACCTACTCCCCAACCTCTCGACGCCCAAGTCCGGCCCAGGCGCTACTGGCACCAACGCCGACAGCGAGCTCAGTCACGCCATGAGCATCAAGACCAACGACCAGCTCATGGCCATTTACCTCAGCAGTTTGATCCGCGCCATCACTGCCTTCCACGACCTGATCGAAAACAAGATCCAAAACAGGCAGCAGCAAGAGGAGAACGACGCCAAGAAGAAGGAAGGCGAGAACGGCGAGAAGAAGGAGGGTGAAAAGGACAAGAAGGAGGGTAGCCCAGCGGCAAACGGCGAAAAGGAAAAGGAGAGCCCGAAAGAGAAGAAGAAATAAGGGAAACGAACTAGAAGAGGGCAGAGGAAGCGAGCGCGGAACTGACAGACAGCAGACCGGGTCGTAGATGATACGAAATCAATCACATTCAGCATGAATCATGTTTGTGGACGAAGCAAAACCATAAGAAAGACACTTTCACATAGAAAGAGGAAAAGAGTTGCTCAAGGTGGAGAATGGTATTTTGAGCAAACTGTTAATAATACTAGTAAACTGACAAGTCCATTTACCGTGATGGTATCCCTTTGCCGGGACAGAAGAGAGGAGAGAGACATAACATGTGCTCTCTAGAAGCTCTCGCCTGAAACTAGGTTGATGACCTCACATCTCCACCAAGCAGACCGTCTTATATATCCGCAACAACCCCAGCCATCTCCTCCCTACTAACCACCCTTTCCGTCACATACCTTCCCAAAGCACCTCCCCACTTATCAGCCAACAGACAAGCAAGCAGGTGTTTACAAACGGGCGGTACGCTCGAGTGATCTCCGGACTCAAAAAGGGTCATGCCGCCGAACGTCCAGCCTGCGCTTCCAACTTTGTCTCTTTCCTTTTCTGGATTTTGCTCCATGACCATCGCTGAATCAATCTCCGTCTCAGTGTCGAAAGAAACACAAGCAAAAGCAAACGCAGCGCAGGTACAGTTCCACGCTTCCAGGCTGACTAGGTATCGCTGTATTTGATGTCGTTCTCGGTCCGCTTCACCGCCTGTTGTCTCCGCGTCCAATGCTTCGTCAAGACCCATGCTGGTTTTCTTCCGTTTTCGCTTGAAGTGGTTGTTGATGTACTGTGAAGACCGAACCAAGTAGCATTCGGGCAGCCGTTTTTCCTGTTGTCCATGGTGTTGTGGTGGCCTATTTGGCTTCGGCTCCTTCATCTGATTTCGGTTCCCGTCTTCGGCGTCTTCGTCCTCTCCCATTGTGACGTCCGCATCTCCCTCTTCCTTCTGCTCCTGGATCCGTTCTTCCTTTGCTCTCTCTCCAGGGGTGACTAGAGAAGATCTGAGTGCAAACCGTTCGACCAGCCCCCGTTCCAAAACCTCCAACGCCGGCAAAACCACCCCCGGAAAGAGGACGTGTAACGTGATAATCAAATGCCTATACTCGGGCGGAACCAACTTCAGAGGGTTGACTGGATCTTTATTCGCCTTGCCCTTGACGCTAGCCTTGGCTTCCTGGCCTTCTCCCTCATCCTTGAGAACTTGGAGCAGCTGTTTCCTTTTCGCTTCTTCCGCTATAATATTCCCTGCCTCCGCTGCCGATGACTCCGTTGGTGCTGGTTTGGAAGAGTGGGTAGGTGGTGGTTCCGAGTCAAAGAGAGGAATATTGGAGATGGCGGTTATGAGGGAGGTGAGGAATTGGCGGGATGAAGGGAGGTGGAGAGGCGGTAAGGTTTGTGTTAAATTTGGCTGTGATAGTGGTGATGAGCTTTCTGCTGGTGGTTGAGGCTGGTAAGATCGCTGGTTGGAGGCAGGCGGGTGTAAGTCGATGCCCGCGTCGGGAAGCCCGAGATTTGAGGTTGGTGAGGTCATCGCTTTTGTGTGATTATTGCTGTCGGAGAGTAAACGATTAATGAGATTTCGCGAACCACGCGGTGACTGTTGTTATTGCGCTAAAGTCATGTTAAGAATATCGTTTAGTTGGTAGTTGGTGTAATGGTCTAAGTTGAGTGAACGCAATGACCGGTTTTGAGATTTGTCAAAAGCTCATTTCTAGCATAACTTCTTACAGACCGGCAACCAACACTCAAATTGAGCACAACCAAAGTTGACAGACCATTGATGGTATTTTGTCTACACATCCTTTTTCTTACGCCTCATAGAGCCCATATTTACCATGCAAGTCGTAAAAATACATACAAAAGAACCATTGAAATAACACAAAATTCTCATCATCATACCCACTCCTTGGGGTTCTTGAGCACCTCAACCAACCTCGCCTCCCTGCTCTTGGGCTCGGGCTCATACATGTACTCCCACCTCGCCGTCAACGGCAAGCTCATGAGAATACTCTCGACACGCGCGCCGGGGGTGTTTAGGCCGAACGCGGTGCCGCGATCGTGCACCAGGTTGAACTCGACGTACTTGCCCCTGCGAATCTGCTGCCACTCCTTCTCCTTCTCGGTGAAGGGCATGTCCTTGCGCTTGTTGATGATGGAGATGTAGTTGGGCGCAAACGACTTGAGCGCGTCCTGGACGAACGCAAATGTGTTCTCCTTGTCCGAGACCGTCTCGTCCAGGTCGTCAAAGAAGATGCCGCCGATGCCGCGCGACTCGCCGCGGTGCTTGTTGTAAAAGTACTCGTCGCACCACTTCTTGAAGCGCGGGTAGTACGTCTTGTCGTGGGCGTCGCAGACCTCCTTCAGATTCTTGTGGAACTGGATGGCATCCTCGTCAAACAGGTAGCTGGGCGTCAGGTCGCTGCCGCCGCCGAACCACCACGCGCCCGAGGAGCCGTCGGGGTTGGCCGTCTCGAAGTAACGGTAGTTGAGGTGGACCGTCGGGGCCATGGGGTTCTTGGGGTGGACGATCAAGCTGAGACCGGCGGCGAAGAACTCGAGGCTGTCGGGAATGTTGTCGTCCGAGGCGAGGTTCTTGTGGTTGGCGCGCATCTTGATAATGGCGGGCTTGGGCAGAGTGCCGTAGACAACGCTCACACCGACACCGGCCTTTTCAAACACCTTGCCGTCCTGAAGAACGCATGTGATGCCACCACCACCTTCCTTGCGCTGCCACTCGTCTACCCGGAATGGTGTGCCGTCGGCCTGTTCTAGCGCTCTGACAATCTCTTTCTGCTGCTCCTTGACAAACTTCTCCATGCGCAGGCGCATTGGTGAGGCATCATTTACGCCCTTTTCGCGCTTAGTCTGTTGGTCGCGCTCGGCGAGGCTGGGGGTATCACATCGGACGGGTTCTTCGACGGCCTGTATTCAAAGCATATGGTAAGCCAAGGTTCGTAGTAGCTAAAGGCCAATGGCAAAGTCACAGAGGACGCATACCATCTTGTAACCGAGAGTAGAAGCTACAGCCAAGCCAGCGGCAGCCAAAGTGAGGTAGCGTCGCGAGTTCGAGAAAGCTTGACGTGCTGATCCGGAGCTCTGGAAGCTTGATGCAGCTCTGCGAGGGGTCCAGGAGGGGTTGAAGGTCTTCAATTGGGGATTCGTCTTGCACTGCTCAAGCAGGCGAAGAGTAGGCCGACGCGAGGCCATCGTGACGGTCTCTATTTATATGATCCGGTTGTATAAGTGGTGGCGTAGAGTCTTGGTGGTGGGTGGTGAGCAAGGTTGAGTTCCCGATATCGAACGATTTCAGTCTGCAGACATGAGACCACCACCCCAGAATCTAGGTACGGAGGGGTCGGGAAGGACCGCGGTTGTGGTTCAGCACAATGCGAATTGGCGAATTGTCGATTTGTTATTAGAGGGCAAGGCTGAACCTGGAAATTTGACAGGCTCGATCCTCGGCTGATGTGGTGTCCAGAATCGGATGTTGTCGAAATCGAGAACTCGGGCTCGGCGGGTAGTCTAGTCTTCGCTGGGTATTCGCCCGGCCGCGGCTCCAATGCTGGGGACAGCGGAAGATGGATCCGCCTGTGGTGGCCCCGAAGCCGAACTCTCGTTCACTGGTTGGATCAACTATCTAGCAATAACAAAAATGACGCTATACCCGGAACAGGCTGATAGTCAACACTGCTCTGTAACCACGCTGCCATGATTGCGCAGTGCCGTCGGGGCGTCTATGCGGGCAGGACGGAACATTCGCCGGGTGTTCCTTGCATTTCAACGGCTCCAATGGGTGGACGGCCAGAACGGGGAACCGGACCCTGCGAAGTTCAACGGCAGTAGGTTGTCCACTCGGTGCTGCTAGAGTCCGGGAGCCAACGGAGGGCCGACACCAACTTGTATGTTGACAAACACGGAGGCCCGGATCCGGATCTCGTGGCGGGGCAACCGGTCACCTCCGCTCGGACTTTATATAAGGAGTCCCGGGGAGAGCTCCAGGATGAAGCTTCATCGATAGACTATCATGGATATGGATAAGATAGGCAGGCACCTGAACAGTCCCCTATCTTATCGCAACTAACAACGACGGACTAAGAGCGAACAGGCGGAGAGAATGACGACTTCACAGTGACATCCATGGCCTGAATGGACAGGCCCTCCCTAGGTCTTTAATAAGTGTCAACGGAGAACAAAGCGGTCAACAAGTGTGCAAGTTGTTTCGAGACATTCCCTTGGCCAAGCCGATCAAGCCGTCCACGCCGCCCGTCTTTAGTAAAATGCGGTCTACACTTCTCACAACGAAGCCAAAGGAACAAGGCCACGAGGCCGTTCTTGGATCGGAAAGGAGGCTTACAATGCCTGCCCTTTGAGTTTCTTCCTTCCATCCTTCTCCAGTTGTTGGCTTCCATATCATGTACCAATCACACAACAAGCACATACATAATGTACATTAATAGATAGGAGATGCGGAAGGAGTGCTGCGTCATCGCTACAAGTATGTACCTCCACGCCGCCCCACTGCTAGCCAAGAGGTACCGTTCAGGTACCGCTCCTAGCTGACCCTTCGCCTTGAGATGCCCCTGGAATGCCACTGAAAAGGCAATGACTTGTTAAGCTTGACCATGTGAGCGACGGCCAGTGACCCATCTGATTCACCGACTTGGGGAACGGCTAAACCCAATCGGGCATCGTCCCTCGCTTTAGTCATCTGGACAGCCCCGCCTCCACGCCTGGTGGTCACCCGCCTGCTGTTTGTCCTGGCCTGTCCAGCGCCTTTGACCAGTACTGCGCAGCCAGGCGGGCAGGCGCCAACTGGACGCGGCCGATAGGCAACACTGCCTGGCAACACTGCCTGGCAACACTAACACACCTTACTGACCTCCTGCTTCGGTCAAAGAGGTACATCAACCCTTCTTCCCCCTCTTCATTCCTCAGCCGTTTCTTACCTCTTGACATCTCGCGAGCTTCCTCATTTCATCACACGCCGGTCATCAAGGTATGTTGCACATCTCAACTCGATTTTGAGCTCGTCCATCGCCGGCCACTTTCTCCCTTTTCGATAAGCCGCTTCTCCGACTAACACTGGTTTCCCGTTATCACTAGACACCGTCTTATCCATCCATCGTTTTCACGGTCTTAGTCGATCCCCAAGTCAAACACTTCATCAGTACAACTTTCAAATCCATCAACCCAAACCGCCAAAATGAGATCCAAGTTCAAGGACGAGCACCCCTTCGAGAAGCGCAAGGCTGAGGCTGAGCGTATTCGCCAGAAGTATTCCGACCGCATTCCCGTAAGCACCTTCCCATGTTGTTGGTCTCGTAGTCACCGCCCTTATCACTAACACATGTCCTCCGCCACAGGTTATTTGCGAAAAGGTCGAAAAGTCTGATATCGCTACCATCGATAAGAAGAAGTACCTCGTACCAGCGGATCTCACCGTCGGCCAGTTCGTTTACGTCATCCGCAAGCGCATCAAGCTGTCCCCCGAGAAGGCCATCTTCATCTTCGTAGATGAGGTCCTTCCTCCAACTGCTGCTCTCATGAGCAGCATCTACGAGGAGCACAAGGACGAGGATGGGTACGTGCCAGCTCCTATCTTATGTCATTTAAACCAGGACCTAGACTAACGCGCTCACCACCACAGTTTCCTTTACATCACATACTCGGGCGAGAACACCTTCGGCGACTTCGAAAGTGCATAATCATATCCTCGTTACCGTTTTGCTTTAGACGTTGTTGGCGTTTTGGGATTCATACACACGAATACTGGATCAAGGACTGAGCGGGTTGGTGGGCTGTACATCATGTTGTTTCTGCTGGGTTTATATCCTTAAGGTGTCGTTGGCTTGAGGAGGGAGGGGAGCTTGCTACGACAGAAGGAATGAGTGACGGGGCTGTGCTGTTGAGGTTTGGACTTGAGTGCCGCCTCCAGCCGTAAGCAAGCGAAACCCCGTGATTCTTCCTTTCCGGTGTGCTTTTGGTCTAGAGAGATCATAATCTTCTCCGTTGGGTTGCCTGTTTCACCAAATCAAGTTTACCTCAAGACTCTTTGCCCCCCTTTCACTCACCATACTGGTGACTTTTCCCCCTTGTTGAGGCCCTCCACCCATAAACCTAGATGCACGCCCACAATGCATGGATGACACAAGGACGGCAGTTCACACGTGAGCCGGGAGGAAGCGCGCAGCTTAGAAATACAAGATAGGTAGTACACGTGTTCTAGCTGGATATCGTTACGATAAATCCCATGATCCATAACATTTCTGTGTCACGATGCTTAAGCACGTCTGTCTTTCCCGTCTTGAAAGTCCGCCAGAGGATTCCAAGAGCAGTCTAGAAACGAAATTCACGAAAGGTCCGTCGGGCCAACCAATTCCACAGCAGTGCATATGTCGACAACATACGAGAGCCTGCACATTCATTAGCCTCACACGGGCAGTTCCAGAGGATATAAATTTAAAGAAACCCATTTACAGAATCTTCTTCGCGAAGCCACTTACACTCACCTCCACCATTATCTATCATCCTCGGCTGTACTGTGACTGCTGCTTGTTGGAACTGACACACAGGGATGTGCGGATGAGTGAAGAAGATGAAAGAGAACATCACGTATGGTTCATGGTGATGAACGCTACTACCATAGACGGATTAAGAGAAATTGAATGGGCTGGTACTGTGTGAGACTCACGTAAGATTGATTGTACGAGTATTCTCTTCAATATTCCAAACATCTTCTGTACTGAGCACTACTGAAATTAGAAAACTCAAAGGAAGAATGATATGTGCGAACGTTTAAATTGGAAGTCGGGGGAACTCATGAGGATCGAGATGTAGGAGAGTGACGGCATGTATGGATCAAGTACTTTACACTCAACAAGGTTCTCCTACATGCCCTTTCAGAGTGTGTGCACATGTTGATATTCAAATCGCTTAAGTACTTCACACCATCCATCGTTTTCGACTTTTGGCTTTAATGTAGGAGTAGATGTCCTGACCGTTCATGAAGAGAAGCAAATAAACATGAAAGACAGACGACAAGATGTTCAGAGAACTCAAATAATAGAGGCAACTGAAAAACATGATGGATGGTAAATGGATATATTGTAAATAAAAAAAGGCTTTTATTCCAATTTCCATGTCCTTCCTATATCGACTTGGGGTGCTAATCGTCACTAACCCGGTGTTGGATATTCTCCGGGCGACTTCTCATGGAGAGGTACCTACTTGTTAACTGGCAGGATAAAAAATATCCAAGTTTTCGAACTTTCTGTCTGCCACTTGGTACCTTATTTTCAGATAGTCAAGTCACATAAGTAATGATGGAGTATGAGTGAGCGAGCTTTTTGTTTTGTTCTCTTCCCTTTCGATGTAGAGGTGCCAAACTCTTTGCTCCTCTCTCTATCCAACTTCCCCTTCTCGGTTGTCCCCCCTTCAGCCCTTCTTTCATATAACCAACGCGCGGATAAACAAATTAGGAGGTATCAGAAGCATCGATCGATCCGAAGATAGTATGTGGTAATGATAAGGTATGTTTTGCGTTCTCTGTCTCTGCCTGTCCCTTCTCCTTCCAGAACACCTTTTTTTTTTCCAATGTCCTTCTTCTCCTTAACAGTCGACCGACTTCCTCTCTCGTAAGATGATTCCAGTTTCATTAACATTAAATAGAAGACGACGACGACGACGAGCGTGGACCAGGGCAGGAATCGGAGCGGGCAAACGATAGGACTAAGTTGGCCTGGCTGGCACCGGGAACTTGCTCTATGCCCCAGACGTGAGTCCATCGCAAACTTGTGAGATCGTTGCCCGCTCCTTCCACGTCGCGTCGTCTTCATTTTTTTCCTTCCTCAAGTCCCATCCTCTCCTTTGCCTGCCAAGTAAACCAACAAGGAGCACCACAGAGACAAGTTCTTTCCTGGCACTATATATCAAAACCCGGGCGGCAAAAAAAGGAAAACGGAAACAGGTTAAGGATATGATGGTTTCTCGGACTTCGGAACCATATGATGACGACCAAATGAAAATAACGAGATGGAAAAAAATGGAAACGCGATGTACAAAAAGACATAAGCAAGCACGCCTTCCCTTCCGAACCCTTCGCCTGCCTTCGCAAAGAACGCCTACCAACCAGAACGAACACGCGCATCAAAGAAACGCCTGCCCTTCCTTCGGGTTTGCATTATTAATCATGATGATGAACTCACGAGCCAAAGTCCGAGATTCCGGCACTCTGCTCCTCCTCCTCTCGCTTTCAGTTGACCGGCTCCTCCTCGAATCCTCAAATCCCAGTCCACTCTGCTGATCCGTCGGTCCCATCCATCCTGATTCCTGAATCTTGCTGCCACCTGTTTAACTGAATATTTCTGCCCACCCCTCCGTGGTGGTATCTGTTATCCTAACTCCTCTTCCTCCAATAGCCCGTCCCGCACTGGTCTTTTCATGGACCCCTTCCTCCACCTCGTCGCCTCATGCGCTTACGTTCTTTCCCATGTTGAAACCAGAAAATGGGGGTATATGCAAATGGTCCGATTCCAGAATGAATGCTTTGGCCGGCCCAAATACAGATTGTTTAGCCGGATGCAGTCATGTAAAAAAATCCCATGAGTTTGTTGAACACAGAAAGGGAAAAAGAAAAGATGAAATATTTATCGAGACCCCCCCAAGTATTTCCCAGTAGCGGATGTTCTGAGAAGTCGAAAGGGCCTGGACGAAAGCTGATATCGGTCGAAAAGACGAAGCAGGACGCCAAGCCACCAGCTTTAACGAATTTCTGTTATGTATTTATGTAAGGGGGATAGCAGGACGGCGTCCACGATTCGAGTAACGGACGCATTGCCTTCTACCCTTAATTATTCTTCATGCGCTTCTGCATCCTCGGCGTTGGAGGGTGCTTGGCCTTCCCTTGGACGCCGTTCATCTGCGGCATCTGAGGTGTACCAATAGTCGCCGGTGTCGGGGCCGAAGTGGGACCATCATCCTCGAGTTTCGCCTGGGAGGCTCTCCTCTTCTTGTTCTGCTGCTGAGGAGAGGTATTCGCGCTTGGCCCGCTAGAGTTGGTGCCTTGCTGGCTGACCTGGAGCTGCATGGCAGGCGCTTGCATCTGGCCGGGAGCCGGGCTACCCATATGAGGAGATCCAGGAAGCATCTGGTTCGCCATGGCTGGGCTGGCACCCATGGGGAACTGATTATACCCGGGCGTCCTAGGTACTCCTTGCGGCATCGGCTGCCCGTTGACATTTGGGCCTTGACCCGAAACCTGGGTCATAAACTGCTCAAGAGCCGCATACGGAGAGATTCCGGGGTGGCTGTGGGAGTAGATGAATAGGGGGCTCATCTGGCCAATAATATCGGCCATCTGCACAAAACATCACGTTAGCGTTACAATGTACCTGCAGAACAGTGTGTATAGTGACCACATACCTCCAAGAACTGGAAAACGCCTTCTGGAATTCCCACGCCGATCTTCACGCAAGAGGGCGGGAGCTCAATATCCGGCGGCGGAGTCATTGGACTCTTGAACGGCCTCTGCTTGCCCTTCTTGCTCATTTCCGGGGACTGCTTGCTGTCAGGTGGGTTCAGGGATCTCCATTCTTTGATCCAGGTATGAGAAGGCCGGGCAGCCTCGATGATTGCGCGCCGCGAGTGGTACTCTTCGTGGTTCTCAACTACAAAGTCGAAGAGCTCGATATTTTGCTCGCTGTCAAACTGGATACGGAGGGTTCCGTTGTGAACGACCTAATTAAACTTGTAAGAGTGCTGCCACCACACAAACATGGTCTTGGGATTCTTGAAACTTACATGCGATCCACTATCGTACCAGTAAAAGACGCTGGCCTTGGCGATTTCAATGAAATGGCCGTCATGGGGCAGCGCCTTATCTGTTGTCCCCTGCATGACCAGCTGCATCTTTGATACGCCACTCTCGAAATGGACGTTGAAGAATCGCGGCAAGGCTGCGTAGTCGATCTCGTACGGCTTGGAATCGGAGCCATCATCCTCGCGTTTCTTGAACGTCTGGCGAAAGACGCCTTTCTGTGAGAAGAAGCGTTGCACAAAGTGATGCCAATACTTCAAGCCGTCTGCGCCTTGAGAACCCGTAAATCCGTTCAAGTGCTCATTAAACAAATTAAGCTTCAACAAGCACTGGCCCTTCAAATTCGCGCTATTCTCACGCTTTTGCTGCTGCATGAGACTGGCAACGTTGGCGGCTGCTTGGACTTGTTGGGCATGGGCAAGTTGAGCTTGCTGGGCCTGTGTTGTTTGCGGCGTTTGTGGAGAAACCTGCTGTTGGGCGTTCGGCTGCGGTGTAGGGCCCGGAGCAGGCCCTTGGTTTTGTGCTGGCCCGTTGACTCCCGAACCTGGCTGAACTTGGGGTTGCTGTTGGTTAGGCTGCTGAGGCTGACCGGGTTGTTGTTGAGGCGGTTGCTGAGGCGGCTGGGCCTGTGGTTGCTGTTGTGGCTGCTGTGGTTGACCCGGACCTCCTTGCTGTGCCTGGGCTTGAGCCTGGGCTGCCTGAACTGCCGCCGCTGACTGCTGAGCATGAGCCTGTTGGGTATGGAGAGCGGCCAGCTGGGCTTGCATGTTCATTCCTCCAGGACCTTGAGGGTTGATTGGGTGTTGACCGGGGTTGTTTCCTTGCTGGGCCATCTGTTGTTGCTGCTGCTGCTGTAACTGCTGTTGCTGTTGTTGCTGCTGTTGCAACGCCAACTGCTGAGCTATGAGGTTGGGCTTTATAAGCCGTTAGCATCCTGGTCGTAGATCACACCTCGGAGGGGTACTCTGGGATGCTTACATTCATTCCCTGACCTGGGTGCTGTTGCGCCAGATGCTGCTGCATGTGGTGCATGGGCATAGGGGCTCCCATTGCGCGCCTCTGCATCAACTGCGCCATCTGCTGAGGATTCATCTGGGCCATGCCGGGGACGCCTATTGGCATGCCGCCCATGTTGTTATACTGAGCCTGCTGGGCCTGCATTATCCTCTGGTGTTGAGCTTGTTGCAACTGCTGGAGCCTAACCTGTTGCAACTGCTGCTGCATGGCTTGGTTGTTGGGAACTGGAGATAGGTTACAGTTAGTTTATGACTTTGCAAAATGAAGGAAGCTCGTCGGAAAGGGGAAGGTAAAACGTACAGCCCATCCCGTTCATCTGTTGTTGGTATGCCACCATCTGCTGGGGGTTCAGATGCTGCATGGCAGCATGGGCGTTGGGAGTACCAGGCGGCATTCCTCCCATGAGAGCACCGGCGCTGATCTGGGGGCCAGGGCCGGATACACCGAGGTGTGCGACCATCTGATGAGCCATGGCGGGGGTTGCGCCGGGTTGGCTAGGGTTGTGGGCCATGCCCGGAGCCATGTGGTGGCCGGGAGGAGCTCCCGGGTGTTGTTGCATTCCGCCGGGATGCGGCGAAAAGGAGGGACCCATTGGCATGCTAGCCATCATCTCTTTCCACTCTGCTGTCGACTATCCACAGCGTGGATATCGACTTGACTTCCTCCGCGCTATCGCATACGAAGTGTGACCAGTTTGTTGGTACGGGGGTTGCCGCAAAGGGCCGGCAGAGATGGCGTCAGTCGGTCTGTTTCCTTTTTGTCTGGCGCGCGCGCGTATCGCAATGCCGCTTCAATCGGGTGGCGGTCGACAGGCGGTCGAGAGGCAGCTAAAGATGGCGTGTGCTATCTAAGAGCAAGGTTGAGCGTGTTGAGCGCGGCGTGGGATGCGATGGCAACGACGGCGACAACAACAGGTACGGTGTCGGTCGGGTTCCTTTGGTGCGGACCTGACGATCGGGAAGGACCCAGATCACCTCGGACAGGCTTCAAGCTGGGAAGGCGGCGGGAGTGGCAGGCCTCTTGGTGGTGTGCGTGCACTCAAAGCCAAACTTGAGCGACGGGGGGCGGCCTTGTCTGGCGGCGGTCGCGCGACGAGCAAGGTGAGCGCTCAGAAAGTTTGGGGGAGACGGGCAGTGGATGGTGGTGGTGGTGGGCGGAAGGGTAGGTAGCGTAGATCCAAGTCGGTCGAAAGTCAACTTGAACCAGCCAGGGAACAGTGTTAAGTAAGCCACTCACTCGCCGAGCGATCTGACACGCAAGGACTGGATGGAAGAAGAGACGAAGCGGGACTGGTCCGGCAGAGGCGTTGTTAAGTACTGGTAGAAGTAGGTACCAAAAGTGAGGTGACTGGTGACTAGAGAGGAAGTGGAAGCCCGGGTAGGTAGGCAAAATAGAGGCTCCCAAGTCAAGACCTGGAGGCTATTAAGTAGATGCCGATACGGCAATGCACCACCACCAGAAATATGGCAAAAGGTAGGTGGTGACTTGAAATGATTAGAAGGAAGGAAATTCCCGTTGTGGTTGATTTGGGAAGACTTGGAGGAGAGTCGTCGAGGCTCAGTTTGTTAGGAAGAGAGAAGAGAAAAAAAGGTGTGAGCGACAAAGACAGGCACTGCACACACACTGGATCTCCTGCAACCTGAGATTGGGAGTGAGGGATCGGGATAGTACAACGAGCACAACTCTCAACGACGGGAACAACGACGTGTCGTAGACAACGATTGTCGGAGTCGGGAGGTGGATTGAGTATTGAGTATTGAGTAGGTAGGTAGTTGCTCGGTTTGGGGATGATTGGGAAGGGTAAGGTTGTGTGGATCTCCCGTCCCTCGACACTCTGGGCTCTGCTGCTTGACCTGGGAGTTTTTATGGGACTGGCGAGGTCTGAGGTGGGAGTCTGGGACCTGGACCTGGACGGGCAGACGGGAGTCCCGTCAAAAGATTTGGAGGTGTTTCTGGGGCCCTGGCTTGGTTTTGACAGAAGAGCGGGAGGTGCTTGGCGGCCGAGCTGGTGCTGATCTTGGACCCCGGGGGTGCAAAAGTTGAAGATGCGCTTCACTGCCGTCCGGTGGTCCTCCAACGACCGACCGGCGACGACGATGTAAGAAATCAGAAAGTCCTTCTCTTACTCCATCGTAGAGATATGCTTTTATATTATTGCATCTTAGAGAGAAAGAGGGAGAGAGAGGTCGGTAGAGGTATGCAACGGACTTAGGTACAAAGCTGTGGCCGTGATGTGGATGGATGTACTGCACTGCAGACGGTCGTGGACTCGTGGGAACTCAAAACTGCCGTGTACAAGAAATGTGCCGCTGTCTCTTGGACATCCCACATACTAACCCCGAAATCCTGTAGCAACATGAATACTGAGCAGACTCTACAAGAAGCTCGAGACTGAACTTTACTTGCCGAATTACATAGCGTGATAATTCTGCGTTAAAAATTCTTCTGTTTTACTATTAAGCCTGAACAGATACCAAATGCCACCATGTCCCAGCTCGCCCAGGTGGTTCAACCAACCTCCACCGCAGCGCGCGAGCTGCCCGTGCTCCGTGCAGACAGCCATCCTCCCTCATGCACCCACGGAAATCACCACCCGAGATGCCGGTTTCGGCCTGAGGCTCAAAGGTGCCATTAAGATGCCCCATGATTGGAGTGAAGTCTGGCAGGAAGGAATTCATTCCATACCCTGTGAAAGCGAGGAGAAAAAGGGAATCGACATGAGGGGGAACCAAGTACCAACAAACTTCTTGACGTTCAAAGAGCGGGCTACCAGGTACATACGTAGTCGTTAAAAACGACGAGCGTAACCCTAACCCTGTTGCTGGTTGAGAGACGGAAAGAGAAAAGGGGGTCTGGGGGGTGTCCAAAGTTGCCGTTGGCCCAGGCGCGATACCACACGATGAAGCGTCACGGATTGTCAACAAATGGTCCATCTTCTTGACGTCGATTTCCAAGGGCCTTGGAAATGGCTTGACAATTTCATATTCATCGGGAGCTGGAGAGATACAACAAGAACATGGCGTACACATACGGCTCGTGCTCTGACCGACAGCATCTAGTACAGCCAGGAACTTTCATGTGCAACAACAGGTGAATGGCATGTTCTGGACCGAGCGGCTCACTAAAATGGTGGTCTGGACATCCACGGACTCTTTCTTCCATTCACTTGTCGCGATCATTCAATGGCGGCGGCCGGCGATGGCTCCTCGAAATGATGGGCACCGGCCCGTTGGTGGGACCTTGCAGCGGGCGAGTTGATAAGGTGTGGAACCATACATCACGTGTGTCTCCACGTGTCTGTGCTCTGCGCGCTTCCATTCTGCCCATTTTGGTCTCCCGCCTGGAACTCACCGACCCCACCTAAATTTTCGTTATCGTTATCGGCTTACCGCGCAGAAGTATTTGAACTCTCCAATTTGTCCGCCAACGCAACCTCACTTTTTCCTTCCCTTCCTCAGAAACCATCAATCGCAGAACTCGCCGCGATTTCTCGAGCTCGCAACGCATTATCCCCTCAATGCGCAATGATTGATTGGAGTCTGCAGAGCTGGCAGGAACACCGCTTCATTGCGCGTGTTCGTTCATCTGCCCGCAGCATCTTGCTTCTTTCCTGAGGCGAGGCTGTGCGACTTGTTACAAACATCACACGCGATCTTTCAGCGTCGCATCCACGGTAGGTCCCGACAACGACCACTGCCATGGCATATCAACGAGGTAAGCTTTCATTCCCTTTCCTTCTCCCACTTCAAGTCACCCAACATACACACCCGGCATCCAGCTTCGGATGATGACAACTTCCGAAATGTCTTCTTTTCCCAACTGAATCGACCATGAACGAAGACTAGTTCGTTTCGGGCTTCCTCCTCCGGGAGTCGGCCTGTTGCTTGCCAGTAATTTTCTCTGACTGAAGCGGATTGCAACGAATTTTTCTCGTCCTTCCATCACACGCGTATCCACAGCATGTTTTCACGAACATTCTCGCTGACTTTCAAATGCAGACAGATGCAAACAAAATCTTTGCGATTGAGCCTGGCCTCTCGTGAATTAAAAAGGTGCCTTCGTGCCCTTTTGACTTCGTACCCACTAACCACGACAGCTTGATCAACATCACCACTTCCATCAAGGTTAGTTCATATCACACATACACAGCACACTCCCCTTCCCCCCGATCCTTATGATGAAGTTTTCCTACATTCGCAGTTTCCACTCGAGTCCCCACCACGAGCCTTTCTCGGGGACAGATGAGGGCGAAGTCTTCCTTGGATGTCTGATTGGATCACCACAAAACATCGTTTTGAACGCATTCTCTTGCCTCGAGCATCAGCTAACAGATCCAAAAGTACAGGAACACTTTCTCGTCACGATCATCAGATAGCAAAATAAAACATCGGTTCCAAAACATCTCTGCCTTCCCTCGCACATGTGACATGTACAATTGTTGCCAGTAGACTCGCCTTATGGCTTGTCGAATCGACATCCACATCATTTCTCTTCAGTTGATATGGATGTTTTCGCACTGGCATAGATGAAGTTTTCATATCTGACCCATTGCTGGGCACCCACGTTGAGAAATCATTCTGATTTTGAAGATAGGTGGGAATCAGTGGAGGTTACATTCTTTTGGTCCTGCAGGACTTCCGTCGCTTAGAAAAATGAACATGATATCAAACAAATGCTGCCTCGTCATTTCTATGTTCTCATCTCGTGATGCGTAGCGCCTTGCTTTCCCCGGATGGCAGAGCAGATATCCTAATATCAGATGGTGTTCGCATTTGATCACTAGGACGATGTGTGACCTCGTTTGCCAGGCAATGGTTTACCAACACGGAAGTCATCTTCTCGGTTTCTACGTAACCATCTGAGATATCACGACGGGAACGAGTGTTGGTGTTCTGGTCAAGTGGATGGATAAATGCCCCTCTTCGATGATCCTCGGTGAAGCTTGTCATGATTGCGACTGCCTGCGTTCTCGACTGCTTCAGGTTGATTGTTGGAAGACGTCAACGTTGACATCCACGAGGGCATCACCACCATGCTTTACTGGAAGCATGTTCAACTGCGTGACAACGATATGAGCGCGCATGGTCGGAACAAGTGCAGCGGAAGAAATGAATTATGTTGTATATAATGCTTGACGCCAGAATGTAAATGCCATAAAGACCCCAAAGCCCCCAACCCAAAAACCCACCATCTACCATGAATATGAATGTTGGAACCCTTTTCGCTAAGGTCGCCCAAAGGCGTTTCAACTCTTGCTAGTCTTAGACGAGTCTGTGCCAGAATGCCAAACTCCTCTTTAGTCAAAATCCCCTCCTCTCCCATTTAAAGGCCGATCATTTCTCACGTTCCTTCCCTTTCTCATTCTTTGACTTCTTGTCCCTCCCTATTCCAAGTCCCATTGCCCATCTCTCCAAAGGTTTGGTCACCATCCACTAATTGTCGACCACAACCTCTCTTGAGGATGTCTGCTCAGCAGCGGAACCAGCACCACCGGCATTGGCAGCAGGGGATTCAGCAGTTCCAGGACCAGCAGGACCAGCCATCGCACCGGGGCCAGCTAACGCAGCGCCGGCGCCAACGGTTCCAGCACCACCTACTGTACCGGCTGTAGCGGGAGGGACGGTACCAAGGACAGCAGCACCGGTACCGGTGGGAGGGCTGGTAATCCCTCCTGTTGTTGTGTTAGTCAGACCAGCGCTGCCCAGCCCCAGGCCAGTCCCGCCCATCGGTATGCCTGACCGATCCCTCTCAGCCTGTCCTTGCAGTCCACCACCAAACCCGCTTCCAACCGTACCTATACTACCACCCATCGTTCCTGTTCCTAGCGAGCCTGCGTATCCCGATCCTGCATACCCTTGACTATAACCTTGGTAAGAGGACGCATACCCACCACCAGCGCCCATAGAGAAAGCCAACGCCGACCCGGACCCTGAGCCAGCTCCAGCGCGCTTAACTCGTCCGCCTACGATTCCTCGACGGTTACGACCGGTTCGACCGCGACCGAGCCAGTTCAGTTTGAGCAACTTGTTGAGTTCCTCGATCATGCGGGAGGATTCATCTGCTTGCTGTACTCCGTTACCAGCAATGCCAGTGTTGGGAGCGGCGCCGATGGTAGTTGCAGAATCTCTGGGAGTTGGTATAGCACCAGCTGTCGGGGTGTTTGGTACGCTGTCCCTACTCTCGCTGCGACCGAAGCTACTATCGCTTCGACCAAAGCTGCTCAAGCTGGCTGTTAAGCTTGATATGGACGGGCGAGGCGGGAAAGGACCGGGGCTGGTGGCTGTTGGTGTTGCCGGCGACGAGGGGGAAGAGAACTGTGAAGGGGAAGACATTGTCTGGACGAGCGGGGGTAAGCCCCCGGCCGCGGATGACCCAGAAGGAGAGGCAGGGACGGTGGCGTTGGTCATGGTTGTTGTTGCCACGGAGGTTTGCGAGGATGAGTAGGTATTGTAGGAGGTTAGGTTGCCGGATGAGGCGTGCGGATTTTGCGATGATGATGACGAGAAGTGTGAAGCAGTGGTAGGAGCGGAAACGGAGGCGAGAACGGACATGCATTGAAGCATGCGTCCGACCATTTCCGTGACTTGCTTAGAGTCTTCGATATTTTGGTCGGCGGTTCTGCCACCGGTAGGGTCGCGAAGGCTGCCGTGGATCGAGTTGCTGCCTATGCTGGTTATGCTGGGCGCCACATGTGGTGGAAATTGTTGTGCAGGGGTGGACATGTTGAGGTTAAGGTTGGCGATGCCGGCACCGCTAGGGGTGGACATGGCGGCTTGGGCGGAGGCGGCTCCGAGGGCTTGAATGCTGCTCGGGGTGAAAGGGCGGTTGGCGTTTCCGTGATCGCTGCCGAAGCTGACATTACTAATGGCCCGCGAACGGTTGCCGCTTCCTGGTGTAGTATCACCGCCGGCGTTGCCCATGCCGTTACTATTGTAGCTCGCGTACGAAGGGTCCATACTGGCGGCAATGGGGTTGGACATTGAGGTATTGGGCCGTGGAGGGGCAGTACCAAAGCCAGCGCCCATACCCATAGTCATGGTTGCTGGAAGGCTACCAGCGAAAGATAGTGAGAGTTGCGACTCTTGCGAGGGTGAGGTCGAGAGCGCAGACTGATAGACACCGGCTTGGTTATGAGCCATGTTTTGAAACCCGGATGTAGGAACCGGAACTGGAGAAGAGAGTGCCATGCTGGCCAGGTTCTGCGGGAGGAACTCGAGGGATAGTCTTGAAAACATTATCTTCAGCGTGTCATATCGAGGGATGATGACAATATCTCTGAACGAAAGAAGGACCAGTCTTCGTATGTCAAGGACGGATGAGGCTGGTATGCTGACGCCGTAACTAGCTGGCACACCACCCCAAAAGTCGCGAGCTTGGTCTGGCGTCATCAGTGGACCGTTACCAGCAAATTCCATGTCTAAGGGCAGGAAAACGGCTTGCAGATATGGCAGGATACTGGTAAATGTGAAGATCCATGAGTCGACGAGGGCAGGGATCAAGCGGTCTTCCGGAGTCTTCTTCAGACTTTGGTCAAGGCTCGAGAAGCCAGTGGTGAGAAAATCCCGAATATCTTCAATAATGATGTTTGGGCTTCGGCGCGTTATACAGTATTGGATGTGCATCGTCACAATACGATTTAGATCCTCTACGGGTAAACGAAGGTCCTCAGCCTCAAATATGACAAGCAACTTGGCCCTGAGAAACGGCCAGGCGTCATCAAGGGTCATGTTGTTGAGCCCGAACTTTTGGCTGTCAAACGGCTCGTTGTGAAAGAGTGCCGCGGCCAAAGTGCCAGTGGTAGAGCTCACGCTGCTTGGGCCAGGCCAGTCACCTCCAGGATTGTAGCTTGAAGCCGCATCATCCAGGCTCTTGTCCTCCTTGTCCTTCTTCTTCTCACGCAACGCACGACCGCCGTGTCGCAAATCAAGACCGGACTTGAACGCATTGCTGCCGGGCCCCGGACTTGTTGGCAGATTGAAATTGTACAGGCTGCTAGGCGCTGTAGGATCCGTAGGCCTGGAGTTGCTCGAAGCTGACGAAAGCGGGAGGTGATAGGCCTCTATCAACTTTTCCTTTTGTCGTTTCAAGAAATGCCCATGCTTCTTTTCCTTTTCCTTCACCTCCTTCTCTGCAGGATCAGCTGGTCGTATCGTGGCGGTTGACGAGTTTCCATGCGCGTAGAAAGGGGGCTGCATAGTCGATTCGAGGCTCGTAGTACTATAGTTTGCTTGTTTCAAGTTCGAAAATGCGTGTCCCAGCTTTCCCGGACTGGGCAGTGGTTTATCCTTTGACGATTCCCCCTTTGAACTGGACTTGCCAGGACGTGAAAACAGCTTGACCTTGCTCTTTTCCGACTTGATGGGAGGTTTCTCCGGGGCAACAGGCGGTGGAGTGGGCGCCAAGGGGTTCGTCGACTGAGTGGGCAGTTTCGGCGACGATTGCGCCGATCGAGGGAAGACCACGTTCGCAGCCGCCGTGGCAGCAAGGGTATGGTTTCCGGGGAGGCCATTGTGGTATCCTTGACTTCCAAACATTGCGTTATCCCTTGGCGCGCTCGCTTCTGTCAAGCTCAACATTGGAGGGCTCATCGGACCGCCGCTTATGCGCTTGTTTGCGACTGAAGTCTGTTCATGATGCTCGGTTGAAGGTGGTATTGTTTGCGACCGCTGACGGTGTTGTAGATGAAGGAGGTGTTGGTGCGCATACGGCGGTGCCTGCTGTTGCTGTTGCTGTTGCTGTTGCTGCAGCTGCGGTTGCGACTGTTGCTGGGTGAGTTGCGACTTGGTGACGGCTGCCTGCGCAGCAATGTGGCTGGCGGACGACATGTCTCGTTCCCGTTCGCGTTGCGCCTGTGACGTCGTCGGACCTAGTTTGGGCGAGTCTGCTTGGATCTGGCCAAGGTTGGAGGTGCTCGTCGAGGGCAGGGTAGGCTCGAACAGGCCCGCGTTCGCCGAGTGTTTGCGCGAGTGTGCGCCTACCCTGCCGACGAAGGAAGTGGGCGTGGAAGACGTTGTTGCGCTCGTCGGCGGGAGGGTCAGGGGAGAAGGCCCGTTTCGAGGGGCCGTATCGATGGGAGAATGTGTCCCGGCAGAGGAGCGGGCGGCAGACAGGGCGGCGGTGTTCGAAAGGGTTGGGCGCGAGAAGTTGGTCTGGAGACTCGGAGTGCTGGCGCTGGCGCTGGCGCTGTTGAGCTGGGTCTGGGACGACGTGAAGCTGGTGTAAATAGGAGTCGCGGAGGATTCGCGGCCGAGGGTTGGTGTTGATGTTCTTCCTGCTCCTCCTGGTCCTGGTCGTCGCTCTGGTGATACTGCTCCTGCTGCTCTACTGCCTCCAACCTGAAATCCTGATGGTGATAATGTGCCTGGTCCTCCTCCTGGCTGAGGCGACAGTGCTGTACTAGACTGTTGTTGGTGACTGGTTGGGCGAGGGATGGTCAATGGCGTGAGGTCCGGGCCCGGAGACGGTCGATGAGGACGGAGGACTTGAAAGCCAATATTATCGGCGCCGTTCATGCTCATGCCCATGCCCATACCCCCGGCCAATTGTGCATTAACACCTCCAGTGGAGTTAGTGGTGGCCGGCAGCGGTGAGAAGCTCCCTGGAGCCCTCTGCGTGGGTCCCGGGGTTCCTCTTGTGGGTTGCATTGTTTACTTCCACTTGCTGCAGCTCATTCGGCGTGGTGCTTCTTCAATGCTCCCGTTGCTGTGGTGTTTTTGTGATGGATCACACGTCGAGGGAGTATAAATGGTTACTGGCGTTGTTTCGGATGTAGGCTTCTCTTTGCTAGGGCAAGTGTCACATCTTGCTAACCCGGGTATCTGTAGAAGTGGAAGACCATCAGGAGTTGTGAAATGGCTATGTTGTCGATGTGTGTGGATCAGAATATGAGATGCAGAGTTGCGGGAATATGAAAGAGAAGACGGGAGGGAGATCCGAGATAAAAGATGGAAAATGGGAACTCGAAACTTCAATTGGATTGCGTACGACATCACAAGCGCTGATCCCCGCGTCCCGTCGCCATGTTTAGGGCTCCCTTCCTTTCTTCTTTTCCTTCTTCCAAGCGTTCCTTCCATGGCATTTCCCTCCGAGGTAGAGCCTTCCGTTCTCCTCACTCCCACTTTCCACTTCCATATTGCTGACCCATTATCTCGGACTTCAAACCTTCCTTTTACGGACCAACAACCTCAATGAGCCGGGACGAGACGGCACCAGTACAACACCATTTCTCAAAGCTTGGAACTTGATTTGGCCATGTCCAACTTTAAAATCTATTTCAACAGGGGGGGTTCTTGATGCTTGGCGGACATAATCAGGGGCTAGATCGCCCTAACAAACATTCCGCGATGGAACTTTTTGGTGGGGGCCCTTTAGTGCCCCGCAGTTAACGTCAGTGGGGGCTCGGGTGTCATTCAGTTCAGCGATGCATTTTGAGATGCATTTCGAGGTTTCCTTTGTGAACATGAGAATCTGATAACGGTACCTTAAATCAAATCAACCGCGTATTTAGATTATCAAGATTGCATGAAGGCCATTCGGTAGGTCCATGTCTCCAGATAACCCATACAAAAAAAGTGTCAATCATTAACAATCGATCAGACGAAATTTATCAGGACACTCCATTATTCAGAATTTCCTCAAAGTCATAAAGTCTCATCACCACATCCACTCAAATTTCGACTTCGAACCTCAAACCTCAACTCACCCACATCAAGAACCGAAAAGATGGCTCCTTCAACAACCTTCTCCGTAACCTACACCAACTCCACCTCCCTCTCCTCCCCCTTCACTCTCACCAAAGATGTCCCCGCCTCATCAACATCACCAATGAGCACCTCCGACCGCGCCGCCTACCTCAAGTCCCTCCGCGAAATCGCCGCCCAGTTTCAGGACGACATCAACCGCGAACTGACCCAAAGGATGGAGGAGGACAACAAGCGTGCGGCTGCTGCTTCTGGAGGAGCAAAGTCTAAAGCTGAAGAAGAGGCCGCTAAGGAAGAAGAGAACTATGGCGAGGAGGTTGTTGAGGAGGATGAGTAAGAAGACTGAAGAAGAGACGGATCGAGGAGTCATCTGGTAGGAAATGCCTGGGCAAACAAGAGCATGGACAGGGGGAAGAGTAGGGAAAGGAAGGTCATGCATGGTTCGGTATCTGTGGCCATGAATAGATTGTGTTCAAGGTCTTTCTACTCCTCCTCTAGGTCTGCATCCGGCACAAGGATGAAGAAGTCAACGCCAAAACGGCAACAGCAACCACGGACGGCAGAAGAAAATTAGATACGAGGAGACGAAGAAAAGTGGCGCAGTCGAAGACTCTGTCATCGTGGGAAAATATCACCGCCCCGGTTCCGGAGATTGATATCGAACCCAGCCACAAATTTTGAGGATTTGTCAGGAATTGTCTGAAGAGCGATTTTTTTGCGCTTCATAGGCTCCAAAAGGCCTATTGAACTTGATACGAATGTATTCATTGACGTCGTTCTCGTGGCTGACGCCAAATGACCAGTGTTCGAAAAAAAGGTGTTTGGAATCATTGTTCCTCACATGGTTGACATTATTATGTTGGGGAATTATACCGAATATGTGGCTGCTTGAACGGAACCAACTTATCACGAAAGGATACCCTGAAAGGAAACTCATACAGGTATAGAAGAGAAAGCCCAATTAGATTCCCCCTCCAAACCGGATAACCACCACAGACTCCCGTCCTCTAGAAACCATACTCGTCCCAAAACATGCAAAGGAAAAGTATAATTTCGTAAAAATCAACGGTTACTCCAAAAACACACCAACTACCAAAACGCTCAATGCTCACCCCTTTCTAAAACCACGCTCCCAATCCTTCCTCTAACCCACCCACCAGTCTTTCCCGTCTTTCCATCCCTTTCCACCTTCCCAACTCACTTAACTCCATACGATATGTGTCTCATGGTGTATCTCAAACTATATACGTAAGTAGGCTCGGCCCGTTACATACCAACAATCCTCATAGCACCGTACCCAACCGTGACGACCACCACAAGGGTGAGCAAACTGCTGGGCACGCCACGGCTGATAAAGTGCTTGACTTGGAGGTAGCGCTGGCCTGCTGGGTCTTCCTTCATGATAGCAGCTGTTTTTGAGAATATGATTAGCTCTGTTCTTGAAAAATACAAAAGTTGGGCAACACTTACTCATATTAGGGAATCCAGAAGTAGGCAACGCCATAGCAGCACTGCACATCAACACGCCCGCCATGACCAACAAGTTGGGGTGGGGCTCATCAAGGCCCTTGCCGACATCGTATACCAGCGGGAGGATGATCAGCGCCGCAACGGTGTGGCTGATGAACGTGGCAATCACGAGGATCAAGCTCGAGAAGACGAGCAGGACACCATACAGACTGAAGTCTTGCACCTGCTCCGTGATCATCTTGGTGACGGTGTGCAGCAGACCAGACGAGTTAACCGCCTTGCCGAGCGCCAAACCACCAGCGGCTAGGATGATGATGGTCCAGGGGAAGTTGTTGAAGTCTTCCTTGGTCAAGATGCCAACGCCAAAGAAGAAGACGATGGGGATGATGGCGATGACACCCATGTGGCCAAACTCGGCCTCGAGCTGGTGGGAGGCGCACCAAAGGCCGATGGTGGCGATGGTCACCAAGGTGACGAACCACTGCACGCCCGTGAAGCGGTCTTTAACAGGGCGGATGGGCACGATGGTGGTGCCCTTGCCCGGCTGGAAGGTGAGGAGGAGGAGTGCCCAGATGATGAGCAAGGAGATAATGCCGACGGGGATGACGATGAAGAACCACTCGCCCCAGGTCGGAGGAGGCTCCATCAGGCCAATGGCAACGACGTTCTGGGGGGAGGCAATGGGAGAAAGCATGCCGCCCACATTGGAGGCAAGGGCGATGCCCATGATGACGGCCTTGGACATGTTAGAACCGGCCGGGAGGTTGCGGAGCATGGGCTCGATGATGCCAAAGCAGAGAACAGGAGCGGCGACGTTGCTGATCAGCATACTGGCTACAGCGGCCACAGCCATGTTGGCGATAAGGACAGTCTTGGGCTGGGTTCCCGCCTTGCTGAGGACAAAGGTCGCTATCCGCTTGTCGATGCCAGTCTTGGAGAGAGCCGCTGCAAGAGTGAAACCGCCGAGTAGGAGCATGATGACAGGAGTCCACATGGCCGAGAAGGTAGCGTCAGTGGCCGCCTTGGCACCGAGTCTGTGATGAGGCTTGTCGGCCTCACGGAAGACTCGGAGGACAACGCAGAGAAATGGAATGGTGAGCGAGGTGACGAAAAGGGGGATGGCCTCGGTAGCCCAGAGCAAACTGACAAACACCAGCAACGCCAGGCAGTTCTGCTGCTCAGGCTTCTTCATGATGGGAATGAAGAGCAGGGCAAAGAAGATGGCAAAGATGATGATGAGCGTCATCAGCGTTGAGCTGACCAGCCATACAGGCAACCTGAAGCGGCCAAGCGGTGTTGCGATCTCCTTGGTGGGCAACACCAGCTCGTCGTCACCCTGGAGGCGATGGGCAAGTGGATCGGCGTCACGCCCAAGAAGAGTATGTCCCAGACTTGCGGCTTCAGCTCGTCGTTCGAGACCGATCAGTTCTCTCCAGACTGTATTTCGTTCCCAGACGACATGCTCTCTGAGATGCGATCGCAAGTCGCGCGTGGCTGCCTCCTCATCACCCTTGGTAACGATATCTGTGTATGCGCGGACCATGAGGTGGATCTGTTCTTCCAAGCCCTTGGTCGTCTCTGGACGGAAGGCGTATGCGGTATCGACAAAGGTGTCCATGTACTTGGCCCGCAACTGTCTGTCGATAATCTTGTCGAACTTCTTGAGTACCTTGCTGAAGCCCGTCCTGTTCAGCTGGATGTACGACTTGAGCTCGCACAGCTGGACGTAGAGGTTGATGATCCTCTTCTTGAGCATGATGCCCGAGGAGAACAAGGCAGCCTGCTCGGCATAGTCGTCGTCGTAGGTAGTGCTATACCTGCGAGACCTGGTCAACTCTGTAGAAGCTGTCATGTCGCCAATGGAAGACATCATATGTCCAGGCACAGCCGAGCTGGTTTTCCGCCTTCCCAGGCTTAGTCGCCTCTTTTTGCCATTGTTGTTCAGACCAGTGTTCTCATCGTCACTGTTGTCGCTGTTGGTGGCATCGTCGGTTGAGGCTCGACTCCGGAGGCTTTCGCTTCTGGCGCGCAAAGGTCTCTCGCTGCCGCGGGTAGGAGGTCGGAGTTCACGCTCTTGCTCGGTGTCACCAGACTCCTCGTCAAATGCGCCGACGTCGCGCAAAAGGTTTTGTACCTCTTCAAATAGCTCCCTCTCTTTCACGGAGTAAAAAGACAAGACCTTTTCTAGCTCAACATCCAGGGCTCGAATGAAGACGATTTCGGGGTCTTCATGTTGGATTAGCGGGCGTGACTCGCCATCGCCGCCGGATGAGAGGTGGACAACCTTTTCGAGTTGGTAGATTCTACAAGCGGGCTGTGTTAGAGCAGGGCATGAGGGACAGACGCAAGTCGGCCGGGTAAGGTAAACTAGACTTACAGCTTCTTGAGGTTGCTGTATGCGATGTAATGCGTGCTCCAGTCCGGCACCGCATTGAACTGGATGCTGTGGGAGAACTTCATCTCGTCCTGTGCCTCGAGCCAACGGCGCTTCCTGGCCTTCTTTTCTTCCCTGCGCGCGGCGCGATCACGAGGTGGGTTGTTGTTGGTGTCAGCTGTGTTGTCAGCGCCACCCGTGTGAGTGTGTTGTGGATAGTCTTGGAGCTCGAATTCGTCCTGTGACTTTTGTTGTTGTTGTTGCGCAGACTTGGAGACAGAAAAGAGAAGAGTGTTGCTGGTGCTGCTGCGGGGATGTTGGTGGTGGTGTTTTGTTGGTGTTCCTCTTATCCTCCCTCCCCTGTCCTTGGTGTTCGGGTCTCCAGCAACTGGCGTGGATATTGCCGTTCCGAGTGGCGGATGTGGTTTCGCCTTGTTCTCGCTGTCGTCGTTCTCGTGGTCGTGGTACAGCGGATCCAGATGTTGTTTAGAGGACGACGAGGAGGAGGAGAAGGAGGAGGGGCTTCCAGACTCGGCTGAAGAAGCTATGGTGGGCAACAATTATTGGATTGCCTTGTCCTGGAATGGAAAAGGCAACTCTTGAAATACTATAGTATTGAAACAAAGACGGTCACAGTCACAGTGTACGGCGAGTGTACGGGATCAACAAGTGCATCATTCCTTGGAATCGTCCAAAGCTAGCGAAGGAGGAAGGTGTTCAGTCGCTGACGAGTTGGCCCATTCGCACCAATTGCACCCGTCAATGCTGCAGCCACTCCACTATCTTACAGCGGATCGGGTGGAGTCCTATCGGGGAAAGTGAGGCTCTACAGAATAGGCAAGTATGATGCAGGCTTGAAGGGCAGCATTCCATGTATAATTTGTACAGCACCACTGATTACGTGCTTCCGTCGGATGCAGAATATCGTGTAGCCATGTGTTGTCGGATGAAGAAAGCCGAACTGAGAGACTGTGAAACGAAAAACTCTTCACAAACACTGAAGACGGGAATGAACCTTTTGAATTCTCAATCATGGTGAAAAAGAGACTATCTGACGGTGTGGTTTCATGATTCCGAGAGTTGTCCGGGACACTTTGGTATAAAGAGTTCTAGACGGGCAGCACCGACTCATAAGTTCGTAACGAGTTGTAACAATACAGCAGAAACACTCCATCGGAACTCTCCGCATCGAGTTCAGTTGATTCGAGAACCTTGACGGTCATACATGTCCAAGGACATCAACATCCTCAAAAACACCAAATGTGAAGAACACGAGATTTTCCACACTCGATCATCACTTCCACCGTCCTACCGCTGAATGTTTTAGGAAAATGAATAGGGGTAGAGGCCACGTAGATGATGAACTTTTTGTACGTAATTGTTGACATTTTTTAATTCCCATGGCTTGGTTTCAAAGTCTTGGTTTCGAATCTCTATGTGCAAGCTAGACTCCATATATACCCCTAACCCTGATTCTTCAATATCGCACCCTCCCCGCCCGTGGGGTCACTGATAGTGCTGGCAAGTGGAATGTGGGCAGCCTTGACCCTTGAACGCGGCGCCTGACCATCGGTATCACCATTGCCTGGCGCATTGCCAATCGCCATGCCGTCATCCTCCACCACACCCACTCGGTTGCGATAACAGACGATATCGGAATAGCTTCAACAACTACTTTGCGCCCGCGTTGCTCGACACTCACGTACACGATCTAATGCGTTCATAACCGCTTCTCTGACCACTGCTGCAACTAGGGAGCAGCTGGCCCGTCGCCATGCTCTCCGCATTCACGGCTCGACCCGTCATCGAGCTCAAGCAGAGAGACAAGTCCAAGATCGAGTCTATCCTCGCCTACGGTGATCGCGTTCTCGTGGGCTTGAATACTGGATCTCTCAGGATATACCGTGTAAACGAGCTTCCACCACCCGCTCCTCCACCATCGAGTCAGCCCACGAACGGAACATCGTCCCAACAGTCGAGCGAAGCTGCCGAACAGTCGACGACGACCCAAGACCATAATGGACCTTCGACGGCCCAACCAGACTACCATGGCGCTGCTCCAGTCACGCCGAGGGGGCCCAAGCCCACCGACCTCTTGCGCGAGGTAGAAAAGTTCTCGACGCGCGCCATTGAACAGCTTGCCATAATCAAGGAAGCCAACACTATAATATCCTTGTCCAACTACAACGGTGTTGCCCTCCACGACCTCCAGACTTTCGAGCCAATCGAGTTTCCTACAGCGCGAACCAAGAGCGCTTCAACTTTCGCTGTCACAAGCAACATTGTCAAAGATCCCGATACCGGAATACCCGAGATTATATCGCGTTTGGCGGTGGCTGTGAAGCGCCGCTTGCTGTTGTGGTCATGGCACGAGAGCGAGCTCTCCCCGGACGTTACCGAAATCATTCTTTCAGAGGCAATCAGGTCTCTTACATGGGCCAACGCAAACAAGGTGGTGTGTGGCATGAACGGAGGGTACCAAATAGTGGATGTTACAACTGGTCAGATGGAGGATATCGTTGGTCCTGGGGCCATTGGGGCAGCAGGAGGGCAGAGTCGCTTTGGCGCAACGGCCAGTATGGGGTATATGGGATTGGGCAACTTTACGCCCAAGCCTCTCTCAGCCAAGCTTGCCGAGGGTCAGCTATTGCTCGCCAAAGACATCAATACCTTGTTTATCAATGATTCCGGGAAGGCTTTGGAGAAGCGCCAGATTCCATGGCAAGCTGCGCCTGAGAGCATAGGATACAGTTACCCCTATATCCTTGCCTTGCAGTCACCAACCAAGGGCAGTCTCGAGGTCCGAAATCCGGACACGCTGAACCTTCTCCAGGCCATCAGTCTCCCTGGTGCTGCTTCTCTGCACTTTCCACCACCAACGGTTAGCCTCGCGCATGCCGGAAAGGGGTTCCATGTCTTGAGCGAAAGGGTGGTGTGGAAGATGGATGCCACAGACTATGACTCCCAGATCGACGAGCTGGTAAAGACCCAGAGGTACGACGAGGCCATTAGCATATTGGCCATGTTGGAGGATGCGCTTCTGAAGAACAAGACCGAGACTATGCGCGAGGTAAAGATGCTCAAGGCCGAACTGCTCTTCCGGCAAAGAAAGTTCCGCGAGTCCATGGACCTGTTCAACGAAGAGGAGGTCAATGCTCCACCTGAGAGGGTGCTACGGCTGTTTCCCAAGATCATTGTCGGAGAACTGGGTGTTGATGAGAAGAAACCTGAAGAGCCACAGGAAGATTCGGATCACGAAGGCCCTGCAAACGGCAAGACAAATGGAGATCATGCGCCAAAGGAGGAAGAACCACATTTTGAGGTGTCGTCGCCACAAAAAGGCAGTGGCTTCGCCAAGTACCTCATGGGCCACGGTCGCAAGAAGTTTGACCCAGAGACGTCGTCCATTGTTTCTTCCAGAAGGGGCCCAGTGGATGATGACGCGGCCAGCATCAGGAGCAAGGCTGCTGACAAGGCGGCCGAGGAACAACGCGCTCAAGATGAAAAGGATCTTATGACAGCCGTCTCAGAATTGAACAGTTACTTGGCTGGAGCCAGAGCCAGACTCCAACGAGTTATCGATCCAGCTACCGGAAAGTTGAAGCCGCGCAATACATCAGGCGGGGCCACCGAGGCAGCTTTCAAGACTCTTTTGATGTCTCATAAGGATCAAGACGATGAGCAACTTGAGAAGGATTTGCAGGAGACTTTCCGAGTCGTTGACACCACACTCTTCCGCGCCTTTATGTACTCCCGCCCGACACTGGCAAGCTCACTTTTCAGAATTCCCAACTTTTGCGATCCACTGGTTGTCAACGAGAGGCTGGTAGAGCACAATCGGTTCAATGAGCTGGTTGATTTCTTCTACGGCAAGAAGCTACATCGTCAGGCTCTTGAACTGCTGCGCAAGTTTGGCTCGCCGGACGAGCCTGATGAGGCGGCGCCCACGTTGCACGGTCCGCAAAGGACTGTGTTGTATCTACAAGGTCTTCCGCCTGAGCTGATCGACATCATCCTTGAGTTTTCCGAGTGGACTTTGAGGAAGGATCCCAACCTAGGAATGGAGGTATTCCTCGCCGATTCGGAGAACGCAGAAACCCTTCCAAGAGCGCGGGTCCTCCACTTCTTGGGCGGTATCGACACTGCCCTGGAAATTCAATACCTGGAACATATCATCTCCGAGCTAAACGACATGAGTCCCGAGTTTCACAACCGCCTTGTCGAGTTGTTTATTAGACAACTCCGGGAGGAGAAGAAACCGGGGCAGGAAGAAGAATGGGATTCGCTCATGGAGCGGTTGGTAACCTTCTTGAAGGACAGCCGGCAATACAGTCTCGGAAGAGCATTCAGTCTCATCCCGCGCGACGACCCCCGTTTCTACGAAGCGCGCGCCGTCGTCCTCAGTAATATGGGTCAACACAAACAAGCGCTGGAGATTTACGTCTTCCAAATGAGGGATTATAAGAAGGCAGAAGAGTGAGTCTTACCCTCCCCCCATTTCGTTCCATTCCAGCCCTTACTGACAGATCAAAAGATACTGCAACCGCATCCACAAAACCACCGAACACCCACCCCCCACCTCGCCTTCCCACCCACCAGGAACAACAACCATCACATCCCCCTCCACCTCCACCGAAGACCCCTCCCAAGACGAAGCCCACCCCTCCATCTATCACACCCTCCTCTCTCTCTACCTCACCCCTCCCTCCCCTCACAAACCTAATCTCCCTCCCGCCCTCGACCTCCTCTCCAAACACGGCTCCCGCCTCCCCGCCACCTCCACTTTGTCTTTAATCCCCGACGACCTACCAGTCTCCGAACTCGAATCCTACTTCCGCGGCCGCATGCGCAACGCCAATAGCATCGTAAACGAAACCCTCGTTGTCGCCGGGCTGCGCAAGACTGGCCTAGTGACAAGCCAGGCCCTTCTCTTACTCGGCGATGGTCTACCTACTATCCCCGGTCTAGGTGCTGGAGCGGTAGGAGGGAGAGTAGGAGGGAGAAACAGACGCGTGGTTATCGGCGAGGAGAGAGTTTGCGGGGTTTGTCATAAACGACTTGGAGGTAGTGTCGTTGCGGTACTACCGGGGGGAGAAGATGCGGTTGTTCATTATGGGTGTTTGGCGAGGAGTCAACAGCAGGGGAATAAGGGGTTGGGGGTAGGGGGTACTGGGGAGCTGATGGGAGCACAGGCGGGGAGTGTGAAGAGTGGTGTGAGTGGGAGTCAGTATGGGGCTTGGGGGAGGGGGTAGTAGGCTGTGGGTGATGGTGATGGTGGTGGGCTGGTAAGGGTTGGAAAGTTATTTTTATGAATATGCGGTATGAGTTATGACGGATTGTTTTAGGTTTACTTTTATGAATTGAATGGAAATGGTTTTTTGGCATGGCGGCATTGTTCTTGACCAGGTCAGTGTATGGTGGCGGAAATCATTGTGCTCTAGTGTATTGTTATGTTTTATTCTCTTGTTGGGGATATACGTTTTTGCTGTGATAGGGGATGTGCTATCACCAGATTCCTAGCGATGAGTTTTCCATTCATCATCTGCGCTTATCTTTACATTGTGTTTGTCACCGGGTCCTCAAGATGTCACCACTCACTTCGACCCCGGTTTGTTAGGGTTGACTTGTTAAACCTCTTACCATCTGCAATCACGTAGTTGAGACACCACCTGAAGTTATCACAAGTGGTTTCGTTGGCCTACGTGAAAGAAATAAACCAGATAAAAAGGCCGAGTTTCTCCATGTCTAAAGGTTATGTAGCAAGCAACTGCCTCCCCCGAGATCAGTGATATCTTTAAAGGTAATGGTATCGACGAGCAAGCGGCACTTGCTTGCTCGAACTTGTATCCAAGTTTTCTTCTCACCGGTTGCTCCTTCCTCGTCAACCACTGACCTAGTGTACAGTTTGTGATACGGGAGCTATTTAATACGCATCTTCCCGGTGTAGCGCAGACAATCTCGGTGGGTTGACGAGGAAGGAGCAACTCGTACGTCAACTCGTGTTGTTGGGAGGTGAAACTTTTTGGAATGACATTTTGGACAAAGTCTTTTTTGGGTAGGGCTGGCTAGTAGGTAGAGATCGTCTAATACTGATCCATCAGATTTGTTGAAAAGAATGAGTGGCTTCGCAAAGCCGGGATTGCCATAGGGCTATTATCTCAAACAGACTACATATTAGATCTTCCCACTAGTTATGTCCATTAGTTTCATGAATCCCGTTGGTATCCCATTCAATCCTGAGAACAAACTAAAAAGACCGAGGGTATCAATTTAAGCTTCATTTTCCGAATTCCCTTCCTTCCCAACCTTTAACCAGTCGTCGCATATCTCTCACGCTCCGCCCATGCCATGTCATCCAATGTCATCAAACACACATTAGTAGGTCCAGGTCATGACGTCCCAAATTCGCTTCAAGCAATGCTTTCTCTCCGCTCGTATTGAGGTATAAACTTCCTCTCGGTCAATTCGAAATAGGTATCCAAAACTCCATTCCCACACTCCCCATCCCCATATTCCATTTCATTCACCTTCATCCTATCTCTCAAGCACCATGCTGCGCATTATGCCCTCCATGCCCCAAAGAAAACACCTTCTGCAAACTCCTCCTTATCCCCCCCTTCCCACCACCAGCATTCTCATCACTCTCCTGACTTCCCACCCTCTCCCTGTCTTCCGCAGTCGGCACCCTCGTCAAATGATTAACCACCCCACCCACCAGCGCCACGATACTACTCCTCCTCCCTTCCCTCGCCCCTACTCCCGCCTGGGAAGTAGCATCACTCTTCCTCCTCATCTTCTCCGCCTGTCTCTCCGCCTTCTCCCTCTCCTTTTCCTGCTTTTCTAGTCTCTCCCTCTCCTCTTTTTGCTCTCTCTGTTCCCTCGCCACCCTCTCCCTTTCTTCCCGCTGCTGCCTCGCCGCCTCCCGCGCCCGCTCCCTAACTTCTTCGGCTTCCTTCGCTACCCGCTCTCTCATCTCCTTTTGCGCCTGCAACTGTTTCGCCGCTGCCACTTTCCTTTGCCTCTGCGCGGCTATCTCCTCCGCGGTCATCGGTTTGGGCACGGGCATGGGCGGGGCGGCAACGTTGGTATATTGCGATTTGGGCGGCCATTCGCCGTCGCGCTTCCAGCCTACTACGCAGGCGCGAAGCATATCCGACAAGTTGACGGGGCAGGAGGGTTGCATGTTGTTTATGATGATTTTGTCGTAGAGGCTAGGGTAGATGGAGGGGGTGACGGAGGCGCGCATGGGGTTTTGAGGCGGGAGGAGGGGAGGGGGGAGGGGAAGGAGGGTTTGGACTGGGTAGGAGGAATGGTTGTCCGGGGCGGAGGAAGAGGAGGTGGTGGTGGTGGTTGAGGGAACGGTGGTGTCGGTTGCGTTTCCACCGCCGGTGCCGGCTTCGCGGGCTGAGGTGTCGGAGATGGCGTCGCTTTGGGCGCTTTGTTGAGAGGTGCGAGTTGTCGTGGGAGACAAGGGCGCGGTGAGGGTTGATGCTGGTGGTGGTGAACCCACTGGCGGTGCGCCCGCGCTGGTAGACTCAGAGGACTTGTGATGGCGCCAGAAGGAAAGACGGCGGGTCGTAGATGACCGCTCTGTCGTGGGAGATACAGGACTCGTAGGCTTGGGCTTGACGCGGACCGTCTTGGCGCCTGTCCAGGCATTGCGACGAGCTTCGAAGCACGCCAGTCCCGGATTCCACGACGCTTCGTCCCTCACCGCTCGCCTCCTCTTGGCTCTCTTAGCTTCCAGCGAGTCCTTGACGGCGGTTCCGACGGCGTCGGGGTTGTCGAAACGGAAAGGCGAGGAGGAGCTGGTGGCAGCTGCTGCTGACTTTGGCTCGTCGTTATCTGAGAGGTCAGAGGTCCATTCCGCTCGAGGACGATAATGCACAAGGTCTTCTGATATCGTGCTGTAGACCGACTCGGCATCGGATTCCGAGTCTGCCACCTCTCCCGGATCACGAAGTGCAATGGCGTCGTCACATGTCTCAACAGCTGCTGCCTCGTCTGTTGCTATCCTGGGCGAGCCATGTTCGTTGGGCGAAGTGGTGTTGTCTGATGGAGGTTGCTCAGCGATATCGCTCTTCTCTTGCTTCTCATTGGAGGTTGGTGTTGTCTCTGCTGGTGACTGTGATTGTGATTGCGTCACAGGTGGCCATTCGAACTCCCAGTCATTTCGAATCTTTTCAGAAAGAAATTTCCTGACGGCTTCCTTCTGCTTTGCCTTGTCCTTGCTCACAAGGTCGGCATCGAGGTCGGGTGGTAGGACAACCGGTGGCTGGTGGTGAGGAAACGAGTGCCTGAGCTTGTTCAGAGGCGACCTGGGTGACTTGTACAGGTCTGAGAAAATCATGTTTGGCGGATGTTGACAATTAGGTGTGATGATGGTTGAATCTTGGTGATGATCGCCACCCTGGGGACCGTAGGCGTTGGGGGTGTCCGACGTCAACGGGGACGACTTTATATAAGTCGACGGCAACAACGACGCGGGGGGTTGCGCGCCGGGTTCAGTAGGTTGGTGAGCACACGGGCAGTGACCGGGGTAATGATTGTGGTTAGACTCGCTAGGCTCTGCTTGAGCTTGAGGGTCGTCACTGGGGTCACCGGGGTGCTGCTGAGGGTCCTCTGGATGGTGGCCAGGGTGGTCGATAGGGTGGTCTTCAGAATGGTCTGGCTGATGCGGGGCCGGCTTGGCTCGAAGTGGTATGATGTCCTGCTGCTGGTCTGGGGCTGGAAGACCGGAGTACGACCACGCGGTTAGCGATCAACGCATTGCTCTCTTTTTGTTCCCTTCCTGTCCTCGCGTTTTGATAATCTGGGGGACCGACTCCGGAGAGAAAAATAAGGTTGGATGATGATGTAGGTATGTATTAATGCCGAATGTGGCCCGTGAGAAGAAAGTTGGGGAAAGCTAAGAGACAAACAAGATTCTGGATCCCTGTTGATGGAACAGACTGGGGGATAGACACTGGGGAAGGAGAATGATAGACAGGAGAAGAGAGGAACAAGGACACGAGGTGGTGTTAAATGAGGGTTGTCAAACAAAGACGAAAAGCCAATGCCAAGATTATTTGTAGATCTGGGGTAAAATATTGAGAGATTCCAAATGAAAAGGATGGGATTCTCCATGAAGCAGGAAAGGGAAAAAAAAGGGAAAAAGCCGCCGAACTTGTGTAAATGGCTGACTGTGAGTGGACGATTGCTTAAAAACAGTGGCGGCCATGTCTACAGTGTACATTTCCATCAAAGACATGCAGACCGACCGAACCAGACCATTCAGGACAAGAGTCCAGACCGGGGGTAGGGTAGGCACATGATGAAGCTAAAGAAAACGACATGTACGATTCCCATTACGGAGGAGGTGGTGATGTGAAGAGAATTTGAAGGGTAACTCACTGGTGTTGATGCTATTGTTGGTGGCTGAGTTGGTCTCGTCTTCCACGGCGGTCGAAGTGGTGTTTAAGTTCTTGCCGGCAGTGTTGTTCAACTCTTGTCCATGTTGTTGTCGTTGCTCGGAGGGGGGCGTGGAGGAAGAAATGCCAGAAGTGCCAGCTCCATGGCCCGAGGAAATGCCAGTGACGGAGATGTTGCCGTTATGAATGCCAGTGCCAGTGCCAGTGACACTTGCACTCTCCGCATTCACAACCCGGGGAACAATAGATCCAATCTCATGTCCAACTCCAACATGTCCGGGCCCAGGCACAGGCACACCAGGCACGGACTCACTGGTTGTTGTGGTGTTGCTGGTATTGGTGTCTATGGTGACAGTATCGACATTGGTGGTGACAGTGGTGGTGGTAATGGAGGTGTTCTTGTGCCCTGACAGACCTGACCTCGATGACATGATGCCAGCCACAGATTCTGGTGAGTGGCCAGTAGTGATCGGCGTTTTATTGATCATGGTGTCTGGCGCACAATCTGAGATCACCGTCTCGTCGTTGTGCGTCCTGTTCGGTAGTAATGTTGGGTTGCTCCAGTTCCGCTTTTCCCTGATTTCAGCTTGGCAGCCGTTTCTCGTGCATCAGATGGCAAATTCCACCGGAAACACCAAAAAGGGGTGAGGATCGCTGTGAGGGACCTCGCTCAAGTATATATATATATGCCTAGAGTCGCGAGCCTTCTGTTGACCTTTGTTCTCCGTCTTATAGACCCAGCCAATGGACCATCTACACAACAGCCTTGTGAGGTTCGCTTACAACTTTACAGCTGTATGCGCCAAGCAGTTTAGTCGTCAAGAGCCGTGGTGTTTGTTTCTTTGACGACTGGATACCAGAAACGAAAACACCAAGCGAGAAGCGAAGACGTCGATGGTGGTGACAGGCCCCGGCACCCCGAAATAGGTAAAAACTGGCGGCACAATCCGGTCGTTGCCCAGTTGCCAATTGCCACCCTTCGGCTCCCGTTTAGACACTGTTAGTTTGTCTCAAGGAGTGCTGGAGTTGGTCAAATTCGAAATCCAAATCTGCCGGTTCGTCTCTGCGAGTTCTGGCCGTCGCAATCGCAAGAAATTGAAACAAAAACTCTGATGGAGTCTGGAGATGCACAGTTCAATTTTCGCGTCCAATCCATGCACAATCCTTCGAGGACGCAATGCCAAGCAAACGCAAGATGCCCTGGATGCTTGGGCCACGATGGGCGGATGGGGTCTTTTCTCGTGCGGTCTTGGCATTATCCCCACTAATCACTGGGGGCGTGCCTCTGCTTGGCTGGGTACAGTTTCCCTTTTGTGTCTCCTTTGTTCAGCTCGCGATGCCCTCACTTTTATACCGTTGGGTAACAATAGTGTACCGTGTAATGTCCAAGTGAATCATTTCCTATCAAACTCCTCACGCTTCCTCTGTATGTACCGTGGTATCTAGCGGTTTTGGGCGGCAGTCCCCCAAATTCAACCCCATGGGACCATGGATCCAGTCATTCCCCATTCATCGTCACAAAATCTCACTCGCTACGGGATCTGGCACCACGAGTGCGCAAGTGCAACAATTTGACAAGTTCTCTGGGCAGTGGCATTGTCGTGTGACGTGAGGTATCCATCCCTCTTCTTTAGGGAGGTAGGCAGATCCACAAACTATAAGGCAATGGTTCACGATCATAAAAGGTGGTTCATGTACCATCATCATGATCTTTTTCACATGTCCTCCCCCTCAGTCTCCAGTTGCTATTTGCTGGAAATGATATCGAAAACTCTTAACACAGTCATATCTGTGACCATATGACTGCAAATAAAATCCACAGGATCTCACCTCCAACGTTTGAAGTACAGGGCCCAGTTCCTGTTTCTCATCCGTTCGTGTGAGAAGCTTGTTTCTACTACTCTCCCCAATGTGATTCGTTCACCATGTCAACTGCTCGTCTGCCTCACCCGGAGATATGTATTCCTGATCTCACTATTCCCCAAGAAGCTTAGTGGCTGCACAAAATGCGATTGTGCCGTTCGTCAGGGTTCGTCAAAGTGCGGAGGCGGTGAGGTATCACTTGCAGTTGGCACCCTGAGCTGACGGGACAATCTGGGGACGGAAAACGGGGACAAAGTCAGCAATTATGTTTTTTGAGAAGATGTCGAAATTGATGAATTATTGTGGTAATCATGTTGTGCATAAAACTGCTTGCAAGCAGAGAGAGATAGAGAAAGAGAAAAACGTGTTGAATAGTTTTGCGGGAGTCCTCGGACCATACCTGCATGAAGCTAACTACCCAACGATATAAAATGTCACGACATCGTCATCAAACCATCGGGAAACGATTCATTATATCAAGCGCTCGTAAGACGGGTTATCGAGTCCACTCAATCAAGAAAAGGCTACGAGAAGGCGCCGATGACCGGAGCTGGAGGGCCTGGGCCATTTCAAGAGCTCTCGCTGGCTTCCACAACGGCATCTCGTAAGACTGTGGTGTAACTTGAAACCCGGAGTCGTTGAGTAACATCAAGACAATTCGGGTTTGGCTGAGAACGCAGAATCTGTTCCTGTGCAGGCTGTCTTTTCAACTCTGGCTGTTTCGAACCGGGCTTCTGGTCTGGCTCCGCGATGGGCATGTCTTCGTGAGTTCAGGTCTGGTTTGCAAGACCACACCTTTTTAAGAAAACAACAAGAATGTCATTAACCGCTGCCAATGCTTTGCTTCTATTACACCATGACGCTTCGCCTGCTTCGCTTTACTGTTTCTAACTTTGATCTGCAAATGACTCCATGTTTGGTCCGTATCCAACCAGACATGAGGAATCCATTAAGAGTTATCATGCCCATTTTGCTTTTAAAATATCACAAAACCCTCCTCTTCCGACTCTTTCCGCAACTGTTGCTCCCGCTCACGTATTCGCCGCCGCCTCTGACGTTCCTACCGCGCAGAGGTCCCCGGAGCAGGCGTAGCAAAAGTCCTCGTGGTGAGCAACACGCCCTTGACCCGTCTGATATTCTCCTTGGCCTTCTTGATCTCATCGTTAGGCTCGCTCCTATTAGTATAGCCGTAAAGCGAGAAGCCTCCCGTGAAGTCGTAGTGCTGCAAAGCCAGCTGCTCGAGCTCGCCGTGGAAAACATCGACCGTCGTCCTGAGCTCGTCGTAGTCCTCGCACTGCGACGTCAGCCCTTCGTTGATCTCCTTGACCGACGTCACCAGCTCCGCCAGACGTCTCTGCTGCTTCTGCGTGTGGTTCATGTTGCGCTCGGAAATGGCCGATGCCGCGCGCGACTGGGCCCGCGAGTGCGCCTCGTAGATCTCCGACAGAGAGCGCGCCGACATGGCCGTACCAGGGCGCGAAGGGATCGACATGGCACGCACCGACGGCGTGGGCGGCGGCGAGGTCTGGATGCCAACGTCCCGGTGGAACATCTCGGCCGGGTCCTCGTACGTGCTCATGTTATCGTCGTCATCGTCGTGGTTGTCCCTGTAGCGGCCGGCGCGGCCGTCGGATGCCTTGTAACCCGGAGGCAGCTCCGATACCGTCTGCTCCAGCTTCTCGACCAGCCGGTCCAAGTTGTCTTTGACGTTGTCGTGAAAGTCGACGCGGGCCTCGGTAAGCTGGTTGACCATGGGCTCGACAAGGTACTTGTTGGCGCCGTAGACGAGAGCAGCGACACCGCTGAAGGCGTAGACCGTGTTCAGGACGCCGTTCATGGTTATTAGCGGTGGTGCCCGGTGCGTCTCGGCCATAAACTCGGGGTACGTGATGATGGGCACGTGTTGTTCTTTGGTCTTGGGGAGGGTGGTTGTCGTTGTTATCGCAGCAGCCACCTTGGACGAAGCGGACGAGGACGATTCGCTGGTGATGGGGATTTCTCTAAGCTGTGATGATATTTTAGTTGGAAGCTTGTCTTTGGTATTAGGGAGATATAACGGCAACCTACATCTGATTGCGCCCGGATCCAGTCCTCCTTGAGAAGCTCGTCAATGTCGCTCTGGGAGATGCCCTTGCTCCTCAAAAAGGCGGCCTTGCGCTCTGTCGTCTCCTTTTGTACTTGGGCATCCTGGAGGAATATCCTGGCCTGTTCGAGGGAGACTGAGACTTTTGGCGCTTCTGAAGAGGTTTGAGCCGCAGGTTGGGATTCTGAGGATGATGTCGATGTCGATGTCGAGGAGGCCTGAGCCTGGGGTTGCGATGTGTTGTTGTTATCGGCCGTCGCCTTCTCCCAAGCCAGGGTATCGGCACCCTTGGGTTCGTCGGAATCGCCCATTATGTATGGCGGTGGAGTTAATGATCAGACTTTTATTATTGTAAATATGTGTACGGCGTATATGATTCTGCCTTTAAGCGATAGATGTCTGGACACTTGGGCGAAAATTTGAAGATGCGACGGGATGCCTCTGGTTGGGATGGATTCGACGGATATGGATTCGCGATGTTGATGGCTGGCGGCTGGGAACTTCCACTCTGGGGACTTTCAGCGCCTCCAGGCCGTGGTTGTCGTCTCCTGTTACCGAGGCATGGGTGTCGCTATTGGGTGCTGTTGGTCTGAGCTTTTTCAGCTGGACTCCAGCGGTAGGCTCAGGGGGACAGGGGGTGGATGCAGAGACCCACTTTACCCACCTCCCCGGCAAAGGCCGAGCCCACTGGCCGGGCATCCACTGGACATGCGGCCAAGCGGGACTGACGGGGACTCTGGGTGGGGACAACCAACATCACGGTCGCGACTTCCATTGTCGACGTGAAGTCAGAATTGAAGTTTGGAAGGAGCCTTGATGACGAGGCTGATACCTCTATTCCGAGTTTCAAATCTTTACAATAATCTTCTCATCTCAGAATTCAAATCCCCTGATATTCGCGACTTACAGGGTCTCCCAACCTCATCAGCTTTGCCCGATCCCTTCGATTTGACTTGTTTCTTCAGAGACGTTCTCGCTCCGACTTCTTCACCTTTGCGACTCCGCCAATCCTCTCGGGCTGTCACATCCTCTAAACCAGCGCCAACCATAGAATCTAGACCCGCCACTACCAACCATCAAGAAGGTAGCACTGCTACATTCCCGTAGAGACTTCGCCAACAAGGACGTTCTTGGTCATTCGCGAAAGCCAGCCCTCTGAAAAGAGAATCGCCACTCTCATCTGTCAACACTCTTGATTTCGATAGACCGTCAGCGGGGCCATTAGAGCCATCAACCCTCACGTCTTATATCCGTCCATCAAACCAAACTCTGTGGCTTGATATCTCATCGTAAGTCAATGAGTCGTTCATATATGCAAATACCATGTTTTGATGTTGGTCTTTTCGTATCGACAATGGAACTGGAAGCCGAGCTAGAGGAGGGTCGTGGACGAGGATGGACATGATATCAGATATCGTTGCTGGAAAATCTGGTCAGCATATGGCAATCCAAAATGGGGAATGTGGGATGGGGGATGGTGCTTTATCAAAAACAAAGCAAAGGGAGGATCCGGGAAGCAATCGAGATGTCGCAAACGACACAATAAAGACTGTGTGGTCCCAACAAGGTTTCCCGATCTGCTTCCATCCAACGAGACGCGACATTGGAGTCATCCTTGTGAAACCGACGGTCTGGTTCTGGCCCAATGTCAGGGCAACTCCGATGCGCCTTGTCCGCAGAAACGGCAAAGGCTGGGGCCAAGAGAAACCTCAAGCAAAGAAGAAGCGAGGCGACGTCAATGCCCGTCTTCAGTCGTGCTTGCTGCACAGTCATGCTGGGCGGGTTGCATGGCAAGCCTTATCGATCTGGTTCGAACGACAACAGCGGCAACCTTCCATCCTCCAACAACAATTCGCAAACCAAAGGGAGGGGACTTTGACCAGACGGGACCTCACTTCACCCCATGCAAGCACCACCCAACAGCACCTCCCGAAAGACACAAACACCAAGCTGCCAACTTTTACATCGCACCTCCTTCGCCTCGCTATCACAAAGTATTCTCATCGTCGCTCGTCTACCAAGTCGTCAAATCATAGCGACACGCGACTATTCTCATCAAACAACACAACTGCCATATAGCTAGTCAACGTCTTAGTTGTTCAAAGCGGCCCGGCCTCCTCACGTGTGCTCAAAGGAAGCGACGGGCGGGTTCAAGGAGGCATAGCCACCCGAAGTCTTCCCGGTTTATCAAAGTTTACCTGGGCCATAGCAACAAATACTTCACGAACCTCGCCGATACATCACATCAAATCGGCAGATCCAGCCATCCTTATCTCGCCTCGACCCATCTCATTTGCTCGTGTCCCACGGCCTTGAACGATCTGTTTTTCTACATCATATTTTCGATCATTTTTCTACCTTTACCAATAATCATGTCTTCACGTCCGCGCCGTTCGGCGGCCCAGCGCGCCAATGCCTTGATTACTGACCTTGCCCAGTCTGACAGAATCACGCCTGAGCGCACAATGTCATCATCCCGATCAAACACTGCGCGCCGCGTGCCTTCCTCTCCAGCTAGCAGCAGGAGTGACGCCAACGGCCACAACATGTTGACCGTCAAAGTACCGTCCAACAAGCTACGAGAGGCCACGAGTGGCACCTCTAGCTCTGGTATAACGGCCGGCAGGCGTAACAGACCAGGAGCCAAGAAGAGCTATGTTGTGGAGAGCAGCGAGGACGAGGACGAGGAGATGGAGGAGGATGACGACGAAGTAGAAGAGGCCGATGAGATCGAAGTTAGTAACAACGCGCCTGTCATGGACGACGACGATGAGGAGGAGGAAGAGGAGGAGGAAGAGGACGATGATGACGAAGATATGGAAGTTGATGACGATGGCGACGTTGACATGGACGGCACACCTGCTCCTCCTACAATCACAGTCTCCAAGGCTCAAGCCACGACATCATCCAACAAAGCAAAGACGGCAAAGGTGGCTTCTAGCTCCCCAACGACCATCAAGGCTGCCCCAAAGACAAATTACTACGATGATGACGACGATGACGACGAGCTCAGCGAGCTTGAGAGCGAGCCCGAGGATCCAGAGCTAGAGGGCATGGCCGCAGCCGAGGACGACGCGGAGGAGGAAGCCGAAGAGGAAGAGGATGAAGATATGGAAGGCGAAGAGATTGAGGTCGCCGAAGATGACGCCGAAGATGACGCCGAGGCAGAGGAAGTCGAGCTCGACAGCGATGAAGAGGGCGGCGGCACGCCAGACATCTCCAAGATGACGGCTCGTCAGCGAGCCAAGGTTGGCGTTGCGTCTCACGAGTATATGAAGCTCTCGGACGAAGTTCAGGCCAAGAAGGTCTTTACGGCTGAGGAGTTGTCCATGAGGAGAGCTGAAATGGCTCGTCGCAGGCGGAACCTCAGTGAGAAGCGTAACGAGGAGGTGAAGGTATGTATTCTTCCCTTGGATCTACGTACTGCTATGCTGCAGGAGCACTGACCACTTATCCCCGCTCATTACAGATGGAGACTATCAACAAGCTTCTGAAGAAGCAAGCACCCAAGACTAACCGCAAAGCCGCCCTCCTCAACGGGGACGAGACCCCGGCAGCGGATGCTGAGCCTCCGAAGGCCGACCCTGTCTTTGTTCGCTGGATCAATAACAAGTCTGGAAGCAGGATTGCTGTGCCTGAGGATATGTTGGCTGGGCCTGTTGGCCAGGTGTTTACTGGGGGTGTGAAGAGGAAGATGGTCGAGGAGGTTGTATGAAGTAATGCATGACCTGGGTACGGTATATTTCTGGGCTTGTTCCTCGTGAGCCGTCAGTTTGTAACTTTCGGAGGAAGGACTTGGCGCTCGAATTTGGTTATAGGGGATACAACACAGAGAGTCAGCGCTTAGGAGGTGACCGAACAGATCGAGAGCATAGCACGAAACTTGTAGTCACTCGATAGGTACAGAATTAACGATGGCATCTCTCTCACCGGTCGCCGCTGCAATTTCACCTTGCAGGACCCGAATGGATGTATCATGGCTCCCGCATGCATCTTTCTACCTATATCCCGGGACTGTTTAATCTTCGATCCTCAACCAAAACTTCTCTCAAACAACCAACGACCGTCGCTATTCTCCTCTACACCACCATCAACAGGAGCCGGACAAGCATGCCCCGACCTACCAGCACTTTTTTCCACGATCCTCCAACATCGTAATGATAGCTGATAACTATTCTTCTTCTTGATCCTCGCGCACGCGATCATCTCTTCCGAATTCACTATTATGCCAATTGACGTCTGAGAAGTCTTGTTAGATATACGAGAGGGCTCGACTCTTCCTGCTGGGCTCATCAATCTCATCCGCGCAACAACAACAACCCCGACACCAAGCCTCCACGCGACCCACTAGCTCTTACGCAACCTCTTCAGACCGCGGAAGCGCCAGCGCCCTCGTCAGCGGCACCGGCGCGCAACACTGTTCAACTTTTCTGTCCACCTTGTCCTTACGCGGTTCAGCACCGAATGAACTGGCTCCCACAACGCGCGCGCTTCACACTTCACGAACAGCGAACGCATGTCGAACGGTACCAGCAGCGGTCTCATCACACAAGCAACTGTTCAAAGCTTTCAGAGGTGGTCTCGTTGGCTCCAGTGTTCACATGAGGGCTGTGTTGGCTATTGAAAGGCTGGTGTTTCCTGGCCCCGCGCCCAATCCATCATGCCTTGCCAGGTCACTGACACGCCCTTCTAGCTATAGGATTACAGGTTGCCCTGATTTCCGAGCCCCTTCTTACGCTTGACCACCCCAAAATCGAGTCCTCTTCGCTGTCGCATTCTAGCCTCCGTCGGTCGCGATCTCGTGGTTTGCTGGTGATGTTCCCCGTCCCGCTTAGGGGTGGGCCTTGCCTGATGGAATGAAGGTCTATTAAGCCGTTAGGTAACTTGGTACGTCCTATCTCTTCTTTTTCTCCTTCATCACTTTCTCTCTTTCCAGGTTCTTTTCTTCGAATTTCATTTCTTAACCATTCCACTCTCCCCCGTTCCGCTCAACGCCTTGCGAACCCTATCCATCAACGCGATAGATCGCCACTTTTGAACACCACCCGCACCAGTCTTCGCACAGCACTACTCTTCGACACGCTCTACCATATTCATCCCAACTTCGGGCATGCAACATCTTCCCCGCTATTCGACGACAGATACAAGGCCTCCACAACGCCAATAACCGATGAAGCCGCTATATGCACCACAGAATATCAACGACGGGAACAACTTCCGGACCTTTGGACTTGTGCAAATCAATCCTGGAACCATGTCACTTCCAAGCCTTTCCCAGATGGCCGTCGCACTGGAACTTCAAAGCCCCAATTCCAACCCAAAAATCCCACGCCGCATTTTCAAGTCCCCAATTGCGTCCCCTAGCCTGTCCCAAACTGGGAATGGCCTCACCACACCCGCCAGCTACCTATCACCATTGTGGCTAGCGTGTGGCTGGAGTGTGGCTTGGGCCTCAACCACGCCGACAATCGAACTGCCTGCGGACCCTTGTTACTTCACACAAGCAATTCAGACCGTCGAAGTTCAGCAATATGCACGAAGGACACTCGGCTTCAAATTTCTCACCAGAACCTCTCCCTCTCTTGCTTGAACACCATATTACGTTGGATTATCCCAGACACAATCCCGCATCGACTTTTGTTCTACTTTCTCCTGGTTGCGCTATATTCCAGCTATGTCTTCCGTCCTGAACCCCTATCATTTGTCTTGGCCCCATATTTTGTACCTACATCTCATCGGAGTACATAAGTGCTCCCCTTTGCATTCTTTCGATACCGTATTGCCATTTCTCCTCCCAACCTGCCTGGCGGTACCGATGCCTATTGTCCACATGTACATCGAAGCACCTGCAACACGGATAATATCTCTGCATGCAAGTCACGCCCGTCTACACGGACCAAGCAGGACTTTCTCCAACTTGCAAGTTGCGACACGGCCACACACGTCCCCATGGCTCCAACCTTCAGCCTTGCGGCTCATCCTGATTTTCCTCCCGCATCACTTCGGCTGCTGTACTGAGCTAACGTTTCTTACAGTCAACTGCGACAGGACTCGGATATTTCGATACGCACACTCGAGACACCCCGAGAAGCACCAGATCACCTCGCTTCCCGCCGTCTCGCTGAGTTAGGAGCTCAAGGCGCACGCATATGAGAGTAACCGAGCTTCACCCACCTCGATAATTCACATCCCCCTCTCGAATTTCCAACCGCCAGAGCAAGCAAGCTACCTAATTGGGCTCCACCCATTGTTTCTTGCTTCTCTTCGGTCGTCTCAGGGCTTCCACGGGGTCCTCGGGCACCCTTCAGCAGCGCTCCAAGACAGCACCCTCCCTGGATTGGGACAGACGTACGAAGCGGTCACGGTATCTGCCAGCAGGGCAGTCCGTCCCTGATGTTACCCTAACAGTGATGCTAGTGAATCTCGAGACTTTCAGATACGCAGGAAACGATTCCCAACACGGTTCTTTGTGGAGCTTGGTCGACTTGGTCGACTTCGAGGCCTCTGGCTTGTTACAGACCAATCTTACCTTGAAAAAGAAACTCCTGAAAATGGCTTTCGTTCTTCGTATTGGTACGTACCACAAACCTAAAGACCGGCAGTTGTTAGCATGCTCACCAGTCTCAGCAGGCTTTCCTAACACTTCGGGGCCATCCCCTTCCTGTCGACAAGGACACCTCGCCGACTCGATCTCGACTTCGATCACAACGCAACCGGCAACGACGGTGCCCATCATCATCGCTTCCTCGATCAATGCTTTTGGATGCTAGGAAGGGATATCAGGTGGCCTTCGAGAGCCTGAAGACCGTCATCGTTCCCTTTAACAACAACTTGCAACTTTTTGTCATCAATGTCCCCTTTCTGACAACCTCCCTAGTACTACTTTACGGCTTCCCTAGTCTTTTACCGATCTCCCCTGAGAGAAGACCTCGACCACCCAGCCCCACCAAACGGTGGGAGCACGCACGACGCCAGTCATCGACGCCGATGAATGACAAATACATGCCTTCGACGGCTCATTCTCCCTAGACACATAGTTTCTCCCCAACCAATTGCCATCCGAGATGCCACACGCCACAAGCCACAGCGTCGACAGTGGAACGACCCAGCCAGTCGTCTTTCAACCTGCTTTCAGACTAATACAACGATACATACCTTACGATACCAAGCTTCCCAGTATCTCTGGCAAGTTCTCAAGCCAGCTCTTGCCAGCTGCTGGTCCATTGCCGTACATATCGACGACATCTCGTCCTCCCTGGACCCATGGTGTCTCTCTAACGGCTTGCCATCCATGTGAAGGGACCATGCAGGAGGAGTCAAACCACACCTCCCCGTTCGAGGGGTTCTGAGCTCTGTCAGTTCCCCCAACTCTCCTGTGTCGTTCATAGCGGAGCGACCCAGACCGTCAAAACAAACTATGGTTTCTCGACTCCAACGCTCCCAGGCCATTGGGAAAACGTTGCATGAGACACAAAACGTCCTTATGTATCGGGACAACAGTTAAGGCCGTCTTTTTGGCTTCCGACCGCCCACATCGACTCACATCCCGGCGACCCAGAGCTACAGAAAGTTCCGGGAGCTTCTTCAGCCGCATGCTGCCAGCTGGACTCTGTTCTGACCAACCCCAGAGCCCCTCACCAAGCCGTTGGGGCAGGCAGCACGCCCCTTTCCAGCGCATGGCGTCGACGAAAAAATTATCAACGAGACGACGACCACAAAGCCTCGGAAAACCACGACGATAAGGCTTGATGTGGTCAAAACACACCTCTGTCTTCGGAGAGCATGCTGGTCACGGCCATCTTCTAGTTAACTCTGAGCAAATACGAACAACATACAAATCCGGGCACTCCAGCATGAACTCAACCAGCATGTGTTCCACAGGAGCTGTTCAGAGAGATTACAGGCCTTGGTACGTCTCGGATCCCCGACTTCCGTTGCTCTTGACAACTTGCGAAGATGTTCACGACATAGATCACCAACAACGTGGCGGATTTGGGTGTCCGATGCTGTTGGACATGGGCGAGGTCACTGACGAACCTCTCTGTTACACAGAACTCGCCCTTTCTCACACAAACAAGATTTTATGAACCTCCAATCCCAAGGTAAGTCTTTGGGCCATGGAACTGGGGCCAGGAGGTATGTAAACAAACCCCTACGCACACAAAGCACGCCTGTCCTCTCATGGTTGCCGTCCTTGTCGAGAGGGATGAAGGCTTCACCAACGGTGTTAACTGCTGTTTACAGCTCCAATGTTTTTAGACTGTGTTCTCATTGTAGCTAGTTATATCCTGTTGTAGCTTCATGTGTTTTTAGATCATTATATTCCAATTTTATAGACTCAACAAATATACAAGTTTTTGTGGACGCATGAAATCCTTCTCGGCACCCCCTTACTTCAATGCAAACATGCGTCACCGTCAGCTTGTCAATCGTTTTTTTTTTCTTACAGCGCTTATCACCACATATTTTACTGTGTGCTTCATGCTGCTTCCAAAAACACAAAAAAAACCAACGTCAAGTCGTGAATGAAAAGTCTGGACACTCGCGAGTATCACCACGTTTGTGGGCGAAAAAAGATGGAAAATGGTGGCGCTTCGATCCCCCTCCTGGTCAAGTCTCACATTGACCCTTTTGTTCGTCAAACTGGGCTTTTGCTGCGCGGGAATGTTGCACGAATGTCGCGTAGACAGGTTCGAAGGGGTTCGTTGGTGGTTTTGCGGCTGGGATTGCGCGCAGAGCATATAGAACGACGACAACACCACGAAACGTCGCGGGATGCCAGTTTTTGACATGTGCTTGTTTCATGGGGTGCTCTAGACGTTGACAGCAATTTTCCCAAATTCTTTGCGGCTTTGAGCAGTTATTTTGTTTGCGATTTGTTTGTTGACCGTACGGGGTGTCGTCAGATGATGCGGCTCGTGGTTTTTTTGGCGGCGGTGACGTTGGGGAAGTGATATGTATTTCCTGCCTTAACTTCAAATACGCTCAGGGGCAACCAACCACTGACCGTAAGGATGTAAACAAACATGTTCCGCGGTTGCAGAATGACGTAGGCTTTCAATTTGACATGCCCACGTGCTTCTGATCTCTAATGTCCGTTTCAACACCATGGATGGTCGTCGTGATATGTAGGTGCGCGTGTATTTGGGGACGTCACTGGTTGAGGTTCGGCAGGTTTTGGGTTGTCACCACCCTCCCTTCGACTTTTTTGTCCACATTCTCGCTGTTCTTTGAGCACGCTCCCTGCTTTTTTCGTCATTAACGTCTAGGTCTCCGGCATTTGGGTGCTCTTTCTTGCCTAAGACGCAAGCGCTGTCAACTTCCACACAGAAAAAGAAGGGCGGGGACGCGGCACCTAACTTTGACGGACAACGCAGAGCAAGGACAACAGCATCTTGGGGTGTGATGATGGTGATTGTCGGGGGGAAGCTTCAAAGTTGGTGGTGTCTGGGGAAGAGGGGTCTTTATCAACGTGACATGCACACTGAGCTCGCTTGAGGGAAAAAAAAACAAGAATAAAAATAAACCAAGGAACCGTGTATGCTGTGACGACGCCGATGACAGCTTCTCATCCATCCCACTGAACTTTTGAAGGGTGCTTTTGCAATGTAGCGTGTCTTGTTACGCCCCTGGTACGGCCCTGTAGGGCTGATCACTGTGCTGAACCTCGACCAGAGCGAATGAGAGGTCGTTAGGTACTTACACACTGAAAGGGCAGGTGTGTAGAGGTAATTGATTACCGTCCCTGGTAAAACACAAAGAGTGGGCCCGCTGTTTGGGGGTGAAGAGAAGTGAAGCCTTCCCCAACTGACACTTCTGAAGCCCACCACGGCACTTCCAGTAGCTTGTCAACATGGCACAACGTCGGAAAGCTCTCGGCGAGGGCTTTATGATGGACTTTCGAGTAAGAAGTTTGTATGAAAATGAACTTTTCTTGCCCGGAGCAGCTTGTCTGTGCTACTCCCGCCCACCAGGGGATGTTCCCCCTACTCAATGGGGCCTGGCGGGTGTGGTGTTGCTAGCTACCCTAATGTTTTAGGGGGAGTGGGGGTCCCACACTGCTTGTTTCTCTTTCCAGAGTATTTTGCTAAATGTCATATCGCCTCGCTATGGGCATAGGCAAGGCTCTCTCTCTCTTCCTTCCCCGGAGGTACGTGATCCTCAGCCTGGTGGTACCTCTACGTGTTGTTTCGAAAGCCGAACCCGTCTCCGAGTTCCGCATGGCTTCCACATAGAGGTACCTTGACAAGTTCCGTATCGTAACTTACCGCGCCCAGCCGTTGCCAGATGATTCCCACCATCTTGACTCCCGTCCCGTCGACAATCTCCAGCCACCCTCTCACATGGAAACCTCCCTGCTCTTGCTTGCGACGTTGCGTGATGTCCAACCACTACCACCCGACACCACATCATAGAAGCAAGAGCGTGGTGTTCCCGGCACCTTGGATGCCCCCAAGACACGAACATCACCACATAGAAACAGCAAGATCATGGTGTTTTCCGCTCATTCATTGTGACTCACGCTAACCATAGAGCCATTCGAAGCCATCAAAGCCCACCACAACGTCCCTTTCGGCCTCAAAAATATCATGATATCCATCTCCGTCTCACAAGCTTCCTTCTTCCTCCAACTTTGTGCAAGTTCTCACGACAACTCAAGCATTTTTTCTTGTTTTCTTCCGGCAGCTGAGTCGCTATCGGGTTACCCACACGCCCTTGAGGTTCCTTCGTCCTCTTGATGTTTCGACTGCACCACTCTCATAGCCCGCCTCCTCACAGCAATCTTCCTGTTGCGTCCGAACCTCTTGGCCGCAACGCACTTCTCCTGAATGTACTTCCCATGCACTTCCTTGGGATATAGTTGCATGATTAACAGTCACACATCGCGCGTGAGCTGTTGTAAATTAGTTTCTCCGGTCCTCAGCTGGGAATCTCTCCAATATAAAAATCTCCCTCCCCCCAGCAATTACTTCGATTTCTTGTATTCCTCTCCAGATCAAAGCAAAGTCTCAAACAACCCAAGTAACTTTTGCTCTTCAGCTCTTGTCAACTTGGCTCTTTGATCTACCCATTATCACCGCTCACAACAATTCGTCCACAACCTCGACAACTATCATCAACCTCGACAACCTCGACAACTATCATCAACCTCGACAGCTATCACCAACCTCGACAGCTATCACCAACCTCGACAACCTCGACAACCTTGCCGTCGTCCGTTCATACAACTTTTCGGCTTCGGAAACACATCGACAAATACCCACAACTGGTCATCGGTACCAACACGCCACGACAACTTGTTTTCGTTCCACAAGTAAGTTTCATTTGAGATTTTCTTGTTTCTTTGCTTTTGTTTTTGTTGGTGTTTTTATATTGTTCGAGTCTTCACCCACCAGTCACATAACACGTACCCCTTTTGCGTTGTCTCCAAGCTTTGCAATCTCTTTGTACCCTCCCTCATGCGTAGTTTCTTGGTCGTCAACACATCAACACCTCAACCACCCCTGCATATCTCTACACGACAAGTTCGTCCGTGTTCGTTTGCACAACGAGGGAGGAACGGAAGATGTCCGGTCTCTTGAGCTTTGAGTCAAGAGTCCATCTTCTGCCATGGCTGGGACAGAAGCAAAAGTTTGTATTCCGTTGCTGTAATGACTGCACAAATGGCTTTCAATGTTACCGCTTCGCATCTACCCCTTACTTGACAACAGGAACAAACAAGAACAAGATAATGAGGAGGAGGACGACGACCACAACGACGACGACTACGCCGACTGCTTAGTACACAAGCATGCGTACGTTGTTGATTGACTTGAAGTCGTCGTCTTCTTCTCTCTCTCTCTTTCTCTTCGTTTCCTTTTCCCCCATGGTTACCTAGATAGTGTATGGTTCCTGACTTTGTGAGCTTAATAGGTACCTGATTCAGAGCGAAACCATCCGGCACCATGGCCTCCCCGAAGCACGAAGAGCAACTTAGGCTCCAACAGGAGTCTATCGACAGGCTTCAAGCATTGACACCGGAGGAACAAAAGCGTAGGGAGGAGTTAACCCAGACGTGGCTGAAGGAAAAGGAAGAGAAAGATGCCGCTGCAAATATGAAAGCCGCGCAGAGGAAGGAGGCCGCTGCGAAGAGGGAAGCCGAAAAGCAACGGAAGAAGGAGGAGACCGCTGCGAAGAAGCAGCAGAAGCAGGAGGAGGCCGCTGCGAAGAAAGCTCTACAGGGCCAGAAGCGGAACGCCTCTGCGCTCGATGAGCCTGTCGTGGTCGGGGTCAGTGTCCATGTCCCCAGCTTAGAGGTAGACGGGTTTGAATTCAGCGAGCCCCAGGAGGTTGTCGCCAGCATCGAGGTAGAGGAGGTTGCTCCACCGGCAAAGCGCGGTCGCGGTAGGCCAAAGGGGAGTAAAAACAAGCCCAAGCCGCCCAGGACGAAAACGAGCCTCCTAAGCCGAAACGGGGTCCGGGCCGACCGAAGGGCAGCAAGGACAAGCAGCCAAGAAAGCCCCGGACCATCAAGCCCAAGGCTCCCAAGGAGCAGGGGCAGCTACCTACACCTCCGGACACTCCGGGGCATGTACACGCTGCCCCTGCAGCCTTGGCGACCCCGGCCCCGGCCCCGGCTCCCGCCCCGGACAACCAATTTGGCTCTGGGTTTGAGGAGGACACCTCCATGGTGTTTTCCTACCACGGTATCATGGAGCCTACCTACGATGCCCCTGCTCCCTTGGCGATCCCGGCCCCGGCCCCGGCTCCCGCCCCGGACAACCAATTTGGCTCTGGGTTTGAGGAGGACACCTCCATGGTGTTTTCCTACCACGGTATCATGGAGCCTACCTACGATGCCCCTGCTCCCTTGGCGACCCCGGCCCCGGCCCCGGCTCCCGCCCCGGACAACCAATTTGGCTCTGGGTTTGAGGAGGACACCTCCATGGTGTTCTCCTACCACGGTATCATGGAGCCTACCTACGATGCCCCTGCTCCCTTGGAGGCCCCGGCCCCGGCCATGGAGGACGCGGTGGAGGACGCGATGGAGCTTGTGAGGGGTTGGACATATAATAATTAGTTAGTTAGTTATTGATTTTTCTTGTAACACCACACTTATCTGTGTGCCAAACCCCGTGAAAATATGTCTGTGCATCATTCTCGACCTACATAGTAGCACAGTGAACTCAACCGTAGAGAAAGGCTTTGACCCGTATTTCTTTTTATTAGGCAAAAAGACGGTAGCTTTTGTCGAGAAAACCTACCCACGCACACCTTATATCTATAGGTAGAAACGCCCCCTTTGTCCTTTAGAAAAGAGTTATTGATGAGATTTTAAGGTCTATATGGTTACTTGTCACGTATTTCGAGAAATTTCAATCTTGTTATTTATCACAGGGTTAGCCCATGACTGGTTACAGGGGTAACGTCCACCTCTAATCTTGGAAAGACTTGCTCTGCCTTGATTGACCTCGAGGTTCATGTGCCTTTTCCATGTACCAGCTTGTTGTTAAGCCACCAGCTTCCGGGGCTAGACTTATCATGCCCTGTTATGCCGTCTGGATTGCGCTTCTTTACCTCCTTATCCCGCTTCTCTTCTACAAACTCCTGAGCCCTTTGGTGTCAAACTCGCTGATGTTCTTTTCCCACACCTTTGCATGATCTTCACATTTCCACTTGTGGCCCCCCTGTTATACTCCACACAATATCCAATCCCGCTTGGTAATTCTTGAGGTCGGCTAGCCGATTATGAAAGTCCCATTTCGTTCTGGCTCGTTTATGATTCGAATATAGTAGACGTAGACCAAGTCACTAGGTACCTCATAAATCTCAACAAGGGCGTGTCTATATACTAAGGAAAGGTTGGGTGGTGTAGCTGAATACAAGTAGTAGAGTTTCTCTTGCATTTATTATTGACGTCCACTTCGAAATTATGTTACCTACAACTACTTTATACCGCCCAATGGCCATTGTCAAAGGTATACAGAACATGCTACACTTGAAACAACCGTAGACATCTGATTCAGTTGAGTCATGCGTTTCAACCTACCTAGGCAGGTAGCGATTAACCGGACAGTGATCTTTAGAAAGTACCTTATATACACCAGTCCTTCAATGTTCTCCTCCAAGTGCATGCCAGCCAATCCCCTTTCAATTCCAGCTGGACTTCTCTCCTGCAGACCTTTCTCTAAAGCTGCTGCGTACCTCTGGTTTGCCATGCCCTCCAGAAGAAATTATGCAACATATACCTCTGATACCTCTAGTCCAACCATAATTATTCCAGATTAAATGAAGTTTTAGTCATCACTACGACAGGTTGCACTTTGAAGAATGAGTGTCCGAGCACCATTTGCACAGACAGTCAAGTCGTTCGTGGTATGTGAATGGTTGATGTGGTCCGTGCACGGACGGGCAGCGTCGCGAATTTGCGAAATTGATGGAAGGTTGAACGACAACAACGGGAAGCCCGGGCAAACGGAGACTGGGGCAGGCTAAATTTTTTGAGAGAGGGCGTACCGGTGAATGACGTGGGCAAGGTCAGTGAAGGGCGGCTTAGGGCAAGAGCCCTCAGATAGAAATGGGCCATTCACTTGCGTGGGTTGCGATGACCGTCATTCCGGTCGCTGTTGGAAGGTACGGAAACGGAGGTTTCGGAGGTGAATGATACAGCTTGGTACCGTATTTTTGAAACTACCCAAGGGATGATATGGAAATCACAGACTGACTTCAGGTTTTGCGCCTGTGTGCAACCGCCTGCCGTACTGCTGCTGCCTTTGTGTTGAGAAGCTCTCGAGGATGTCGTAGAATTTTCTCTGCTGGCATCGGATTATTACCAAAATTCGTCAAAGGCTGGGCGAAGATGTCCAAGGTCAACAAGCTCATCCTCACCAGGGTCGATTCCATCCCTTCCATCAGCAGCTTGACAACTTGGGCTACGATACCCCAGGAGCTTGCGCCCGGCACTACATATTTTTGGGTACACAGTTTCTTCGAAATAAGGTTTGGGTGATCAGAGAAGGAGACTGATTTGGTTATAAGCTCTTCTGGTTTGCTGTTCTTCCTTCAACGATTGAATCTGGAGTGAATGGGTACCAAGGCATGGGCCTTCACTACGTCTCTGGGCACATGACTATGAGGACGTTTCACGGAGGACCTGCCAGCCAATCTGGATTTTTCCAGATGGAAACAAGGGTGAATTTCTTGATGGAGAAAACATGAGGGAACGGCAAGGCCTCTTGTCCTGTCCATAACAGTGAAGGGGCATAGCATAGTGGATATATCTTCCATATTTCGTCCCATCTTGAAGAAAAAACCTGTCCGCACTTTGAAAAGTTTTACACTCACACTGAGGCTGCGTTTGTCCTTGTGCGCTAACTGTAAAAAAAAGGCCATAGTTGACAAACCCCACAATCCAAACCACTATCAGGTTACCCGGCACTTTGACGTAGCTTGCACTTTGTCCTAAGAAACTTTGACTGAATTTAAACTGGACTGAGTTCGCTAGATGATGGAGAGGAAGATAGACTCGGGTTTTCCAAAATTTGTAGGGCAACCGTATGAGAACAAACATATCCTAAAGACCTGGATTCACTTTATAAGTTCTGCTGGTGCTACCAAAACCTCTCAGGACTTGTCTAGCCCAGGATATTTTTCTCGTTCACTGTTGTTGGAGGTTGAACGACGATAACAGATAAGGTGGTGTGGTTCTGGAAATTCAACGGAAGAGTGGAAATGGAAACCAGGGTAGGCTACATACCTCTACACTGAAAAGGCGTGGCAGTGAATGGACCAGTCCCATGACCGAAGGGCACGTTGATTGTACTGTTCCATTCTGGGTTGTCCTCCAGTTGTTCCCTGGTAGGCTTTGGTGTAGAGGTAGTTACTGGTTGCAAGGTTGGACTTCTTAAAGGCAATTAGGAACATGAAGTTTCCGTTGTGGTCGAAAGCCTCGAAACTGTTGCTGCGGTTGGCAGCAGGTATCTGTGAAGACCCGTCCAAGTTGAACTCTGGGGCATTCGGGTTGAACTTGAAGTTGTTGTTCAGCGAGCTGTTGTTTGGTATTGAGGGGCGTAAGTTACCCGTGGGTATTGCTTAGTTAGACCTGACCGGCACACACCCACGGGGAAGAAGGTGAGAGAGAGGAAGCCAAATGGGTGGGCTTTTGGTGATTGATTGGCTTGCTAGGAAGATGAAGAGGAATGGTCAGAAGGCCCAGCTAAATCCCCCAGAAACGAAAACTTTGGAAGGGGACAGGCTTTCAATAAATACAAAGGCAAAGAAACGAAGACCATTTCCTCAATCTTGAAGCCCAGAGAAGCATTACAAGCGTTCCCTACAGTCTTGTAAGGTCGCGCGTGGTAGATGTGTGTTAGACGAGAGCGCATGGAACTTGGGGCGCGGGTAGGTTGTCTGGTCTGGTGTGGTCTGGTCATCTTTGGTAGAAGAAGCTAACCCGAAACTATTGGGATTCTCTTGAAACCAGAAGAACGTCTTCGACTGAATGTTAGTTTAGTCCAATACAATTCCATTGGTCCCACTTCGTTCCCATTGTTCCGTTGAGGTGCGCAAATTGGTATCGTAACGCTCTTTGGGCCAACCCCTGAGTTCAACCTCCGTCCCAACATCACCACCCAACCACCTCTCACCTTCTTCTCACCTTCAACTCACTTTGGCCTCAACACCAAACCCTTCATCGCCGTCCTCGAATTTTTCGCAGACCCACCCAAACTTCACTCGCACGCACAGGGCACGCACAAAATTTTTTTTGCCATTCGAAAACCATTTAAACCCAGCCCCCCAACCGCTCCCCTCTTCTCCCATCCCTCTTCTTCGCTTCATCCGTCACCACCACTTTCGACCAACAACAACCACCAGCCATCTCGACCTCTTTTTTTTTCCCCACCCAACCAATCGCCTCATCAATTTTAATTGATGCAAACCAGTCTTCTGCACCTCTGTGCTTTTCTGATCTTTCTTTCTGTCATCCAAGCCATCTCCCTCTCATCGCAATCCCCCCTCCCTCTTTTTCAATCCAACCACCATCACCTTTTGCGACAATCGCGCGACTGCAACAATATCACAATGCAGCAACATCACCAACAGCAGCAGCGCCAGCAAGGCCATATGCGCCAGCAAGGTCAAGCTCGTATGCCTGGTCAGCAGGGTCATCCTGAGCCGCCCCGCCCGCGCTCTTTTGCGCAGACCTTCCAGAACGGCGGCATGCCTTCTCACTTTGGCCAGCAGTCGCAAGCTCGTCAGCAGACTCATCAGCAACAAGTCATGCGCCGTCATCAGCACCAAGCTCAAGTCGGCAATTTCAATCATCGCCAGAACACCATGACTCCCCAGGAGCAAGGTCAATTCTCTCCCCATCCCCAACAGCTCATGATGCCTCACCAGCAGCAGGGTCAGAACTTTCAGCACCCTCCGCAGCACATGAGCTCTCAGCAGGCTATGCTCCCTTACCAGGGCATGCCTCACCAGCAGAACTTCAACCACGGCGGCACTCACCCTGCCTTCAGCAACAACATGCCTAACATTGACATGAACATGGGCTTCAACCAGCAGCAGCAGTTGGGTTACCCTGGCAATTAGGAGAATGCCATGGGAACTCCAAATAACAACTCGCTGGTTAACAGCTTCCGATTCAATCCCAACGCCCCGGAATTCAATCTTGACAGGTCGTCACAGATGCTCGCTTCCAACAGCAACCTCGTCGGTAACAACAATCTTGGTGATGATCTCCAAGCTAAGCAGCAACGGCTTGCGCGGGCGCAGCTGTTGGTGCAGCAGCTTCAGGATGATATCAACTCTCAGAATGGCTTCGCTTTCCCTTCTACCTCTCAGAACAACTTCGACAACCAGCAGCCGTCGCAGCAGATGGCCAACCATGGTCGCAACAATTCGGCAATGTCGCAGATGACTGCGCCTGTCAACAATATGGCTGGTTTTGCTGGCAACATGTCTACTCCCGTCAAGAATGCGCCCAACTTTGTTGCAAACACTCCCGTCGCTCAGACGCCCATCAATTTTAACAACTCCCCCGGCAGCGCATCCCAATATTCCAATAACTCCCCAGCGAACAACTCGTTCAACTCCTCCAACGGTTCTGGAGATTCTCCGAACACGTCCTTCAACAGCACTCCCGGTGCGCATAACTACCCGGCTCAGAACTTCTCAGCTGGCCATGGAGTCAATGTCGCCAACAACAGCTTCGCCAACCCATCGGCATCCTTCTTGCCTGGAAACCAGAACCAGCAGAACTTCATCGATTTGACAGACGACAACGACGTCTTTGGTCAACCATCGCAGTTTGCCAACAATGGCCACATCAACAACTTTGCGCCGATGAACATGCCGGCCCAAAACTTCCAACAACAGCAACCTGTCATTGCCGCACCGCAGCCCCAAGCCATCCCCCGTGCACAGGCCGCGCAATTCGTCCAACACCACGGCGCTCCTCAGGTCGCCAACACACCTTTGCCCGCGGAAGAGTCTCCGGCCTCCAAGGCAAAGAAGACAACCAAGAAGAAGGCCGCGGCGCCCAAGAAGCCCGCCGCCGAGAAGAAGCCTGCCGCACCGAAGAAGCCTTCCCCCAAGAAAGCGAAGAAGGGCAAGAAGGAAGCCGTCAACGAAGATCCTCTTTACGATGCTGACGAGAACCCGAACGTGTATCTCGTGGACGCTCAAGTCAATCCTCAGGAGTACGATTACAGCCTCGATGGCGCTCTTGGCGACTTCTATGGTTTGGTTTCCCAGCCTGCCCAGCCTCTCCAGCGTCCAGCTGTGAACAATAACGCACCTGCCACGCCTGCTGCGGATGTCGGTAATGCGATCGTGCAGGACGCTCCTGCCGCCGAGGATCATGCAGCTGCCCCTGCTGAACAGCAGTTCGTGGCTCCTCCAGCCCAAGAGTATGCTGTCGTCCCTGCCGAAGTATATGAGGCTGCTCCGGTCGAGGGATATCAGGTCGCTCCTGCCCAGGAGTATCAGCCTGCTCCTGTTGAAGAGAAATATGCCCCTGAGGTCGCTCCTGTCGAGGAACAGTTTGAGGCTCCTGCTGCGGAAGGCTTCGAGGCCGCGCTTGCTGAAGGACTTGAAGTTGCTCTTGCCCAGGAGTATGCCGCCGTCCCTGCTGAAGGATACGAGGCTCCAGCCGTTCCTGCTCAGGAGTATGTGGCTGCGCCTGCTCAACCTGCGCAACAGTACGAGGCTGCTCCTATTCAACAGTACGAAGCTGCTCCTGCTGAGGGATACCAGGCTGCTCCTGCCGGGGAGTTTGTCGAGGACGAGCCTTTGTTGGATAACATCGAGGATTACCTTCCTAACCCCGTTTTGCTCCCGCCTGGCACTTCCTTCCATGGCGTCGAGAACAACGATGTTGATGTGCCTGCGCCTGCCGATAACGCCGTCGCGAATAATAACTTCAGCGAGAACAACCACTCCGCCGATAACAACAACTTTGTCGACAACAACAATAACGACTTCGTTGAGTTCAACCCTCAGGCAGCGCCTGCTCAGTTCGATGATAACTCTTTGGAGAATGCCCTCCTCGCCGCGCTTACCGCCGCCGACAATCACGTCGAGAACGACCAGCAGGTTGCGCCTGCTCCTGCTGACAACCTCGTTGAGAACAATGGCTTTGACGAGAACAACGCTCTGGTTGACGATGCCATCGACGATGAGGAGCTCTTCGGGCCTGCTCCCCCCGGCGACGGCATGGAACAGGAACCAATGTCCTTCGTCCACGACGAAGAAGCTGCCATGGAGCTTAATCAGGCTATTCCCCAAGCCCATCAGGTTAGTCCTCCATTTTCCTACTCTCTCAAGGGAACAGTTCCACTGACACAACACCGCAACAGCAGGCCCAGTTTAGCAACGTAGCACCTCAGCAGAGCTATGAGGCACATGCTCAACTCAACTATGCGGCTCCAGCCCAGCCCAGCTACGAGGCTCCAGCTCAGCCCAACTATATGGCTCCTTCTCAACAAAACATGATGACACCTCCCCAGGCCAACAATGTGGCGCCTCCTCAGCTCAAGGCTCCTCCCCCTTCTCAGAGCAAGCGCAAGCGTTCTAACTCGACTCGCGCTCCTGATGCTGCTACCCCTGCATCTGAGCCCGCTTCCAAGAAGAGGAAGGCGACGGCTCCCAAGAAGGCCAAGGTCAAGGGCAGCCTGTCCAAGTCTGCTTCATCAGCCAAGTTTGGTCTCGGCAAGGGCGCGGGCACCGGTCTCAATTCTCCCAGGACCATGTATGTCTTCGACACGAAGGAGTTCTACCTCATCCCGGCCAACATCATGGAGCAATTCCTCGCGTTTGCGACGACACACGTCGTGTCCAAGAGTAGCAAGCGAGATGAACCCAACGAGCAGCAGGTCGCCGTGGGGCAGCAACAGCAGCCAGTCCCTGAACAAGACGAGTTTGAGCCTGCTTACGACATGGATGGCAACGCCCCTGCCCCTCAACAGCTCTCCTGGTTTGCGCTCCCAGACCCCAACGAGGTCGTATATGTGGCGCCGTTTGAAGACGCCAGAACGGAATACGCCCCCGACCCCGAGACCGGCATCTGCGGAGACAACGACGCGGTCTCTTCCTGTCGCCACCTCCCAACCACTCGGGAGATTATTGAGAAGTTCGGGATGAAACCCCTAGGGAGCGGTACCCAGCGCGACATCGGCCATCTCGAATGGTTCGTCGACATGGTTCACAGGAGCGGCCTGCTGGTTGCGGCTGGCGTGGATGAAATTCCTGGAGAATTCCGCTGGGAGAGCTGGAAGACCGCGGAAGAGAACCTGGATGCGCTGCGTCCCTACTTTGGTGGCGTCAGTACCAACGAGTGGTCCAGGCAGTGGGATGCCGGTCAGAATCCTGTGCAGTTGGCTGAACAGGAGGAGGATGACGAGTAGATCTCGCCAGACTCTGCTTTTTGGAGCTCAAACCCGGGGAGCTGAAGCAATTTCTGTCATATGGGGTAATGGAGAGTTGAAAAAGAAGCAGAAGAGTGCCTCTCCTCTGGTTAGGCGCCAGAAATGAGGGCTGTCACCAGCCTTTCAGCAACAACCAATATTCCACCAAACAAAGCAACACAACAACAAACAAGTGGTTTGGTCTATGGTACCGACCACACAAAGATTTGGCACACAGGTCATCAAACATACAAACAACAAAGTCGGCAAGCAGCATCGGCAAACGGGTACGATTCCCTTTTTTTTCACGATTACTTGCTTTCATCTACATTACCAAGCAGAAGTCAGCTCATGATCGACATGCCGTTCAATACAACAACAGCTCACAACGATACATGACAACAAGACATTTCCATTTGGTCTCACTGGTTTTTCATGCAATTTCGAATTCGGCACTTGGCTTTTGGCACTTGGAAGGAACAGGAGTTATGATGATGCTTTTTCATGATACCCAGAGATACCCCCTTGATGCATTTTCAGCAGGTGCTTTTCTAGGTACTTTCGAGTTTCTTCTTTTTCATTTGGCAGCGATGATGGTTCACGGATACATACGGATATGATGGTTACGATTTTATGGAACGAAGGATATGATGGTTACGATCATAAGAAGGAATACATGATGCATGGATTGGCCGCTGGACGGTTCAATGGTTTACATGGCATACACAGTACATACAATGGTCTCTCATAGTTCTCAGAAGATTTGCTAGGATGCTTTCTCAAGTATTCGACTCCCTTTGGGCTGAGTTGGAGAAAGAGAGAGTAGGGTGCATGGGGCCCTCAGCGGATTTCAGAAAGGACAATGAGAGGACATGGATAGGTACATATGGTTCGGAAATGGTTCATTAGCTGATGGAATTGATTGGAATTGCGCATACAGATACTTGACCAGCTTTCCTAAGTGACTTGTCTGTGCTTATCTTGTTCGTCATTGAGTGCCTGGTGTGACTTAATCCCAGTGTCAGCGTTGGGAAGACATGTTCCTTCCATGAAGATTCTATGCTGTTTCCTGTGGCTCACGAGTATTGGCCCATTACCGTTCTCTGTCTCAATTGTCTTCCCATCTAGCATCTATGTGGTGTTTAGTAGCTATGCCCGGCCGGTTCCAGAAAGCCTTGACAGTCCCTTTCCTTGGTGTCCTGATTCTCCTATTTTACCTCTCAACGCGCCCCTCTTCCTTTTCCTAACTTCTAAAGATGGCGCCGGCATCCATGCTTGCATCTCGGCTTCTTTGATGATGGAAATCGGCCACAGTTTCGTCTATCTGGGATATGTACGATCGTCTAGGAGTTTTCGATGATTTCAAGTAATTGGCGAGATCGAGTGCCGTTTTCTATGGTGAAGAAGAAACTGACGAACTTACTCGTTACACCCTCTTTCTCAGGCGGTTTTCTCTTTGGTTTTCTGTCCCAGATATTTTGCTCATTTGTTGATGTAGATCATAAGCTTCGTTTGTGTTGTTTAGATGATGCTTCACGTCAAGCCGAAGGGAAAGAATGTCAAGGAATGCAAAGCCAGAAACCACCTGCCACTTCGGAACAATCTCATCGTGCTACTTTCTTTCTACGACAAGTGTGGCGTTTTCGCCTGTCACTATAAGGTGCACGTAGTGACTGACTTCAGGTAGTGACTGTCGCGGAGATGAGAGGCACACAACTGCACAAACTGAGACTCATGAAAAACGTTCCCATAGCCAGCCAGGCCGAGCCAGCCTCGATTTACTACTCCTCCCACTCTTTTCCCTCACCAAAGCAATGACTACCACAGGCTGCCCTGATGGCTCTCAACCCGAGAGCCTTCATACAGTCTCATCTTCCTCACTCTCTTTACCTCCTCCCTCATCACCTCCGCACCCCAGCAATCCACCAACTCTGGCACGACCTCAGCCAGGACCAGAACCACAACCAGGCGTCCCTCTGGTAGTCCAATCATCACCACTCTCCTTACCTCCTCCTCCATCACCTCCATCACGTCCCATCAGTCCAATTTCACCACACCCCAGTCCAGGACCATGTCCACGACAACCAAGCGTCAAAACTATTCCCAAAGAATGCAACGCATCAAACACAGCATCTTTCACCACCAACAAGAAGCCAACCCACATCGAAGTCGCCTCCCTCTACCAGTTCATCTACGACCGGATCGACGACCTTAAAATCCTAACCGGGGCCTTGTGCGAACGGATAATCGCTTTAGAAGACACCGTGGCGACACTGTCTGAAAAAGACACCATGGAGACCTTCATGAAAAAAGCATGTGACATGGCAATGGAGGGACACTTGATTGGCATTCTAGGGGAGAAATTTGCTGAGACGGGCACGAAGATCGTAGAACGGGGGGCGGATGTTGGGGTAGATGATTTTCTTGAGACGGGGATTGATCGGAGGCCGGGTCGTCAGGATCCGAAACCGGAAAATGGGGAGGGAGGTGGGGATGGGGATGAGGAAGGGAGAGATGGGAATAATAATGAGAAGGAGGGGAACAACGACGACAATGACAATGACAACGACAACGAGATAAGAGATGATGGCAAAGCAAAAGAACAGCATGGGTGGGATAACCAGGGGGCTGTGGTTATTGATTTGGTAAACGCGGGCAGTGATTTAGATCTCTGATCTCTGCGAGCGTGGGAATCTTGGGTCGACTATACACACAAAAGCAGGCTGGGATTACCACAGAAGTAGCATGCAAGGAAACAAGGGGAAGTGTCCGTTGGCGCATCAGATTCCAGCCGAAAGGGAGGTGCCTGTATCCATGGAGAAGGTGAGAAGACCAAAAGATTGAGCACCGCCAATAACGAGAAGTCCTGTCAGCCAAACAATGGTAGTGTACTGGTCCAGAACGAGCGAGCAGCTACCCAGTCGTCCTTGATGGGGCCGGCTTCCCGATCGTGCCCTGCCTTGTTGAGACGCTCCCGAGCGGACACTCGTCAGTTTGCGCCTATTTAGCCCACGCAACATACAACCAGATGTCAACCTCATGTGCAAAATGCACCAATGGAGAAATCTCCGACCTTTCAAGGACAACGTTGGAATTTGATGCCCCTCCAAGGGCACCGCAGACTAGGAGACATAGGAGCCGCGCCGAATCGGAAAATTTGAAAGCATTTGTGGGAAAAAAATGGTCCCATCCATATGGTGCCTGTGGCAAAAAGCAAGTCGGGCCGACCCGCGGTAGGCCATTCTGATGCGTACTTTCGGAACGGTACCGGAACGATCTGTCATCGGCTTCTGGTACCGCGTGGCTGTAGGGATTCCTTCGAATGGGCAAACCGGCGGGTTTGGTATGGCAAAAGCATCGAATTACCAACTTTTTGGATCGATAATCGCACCATCAATGCGGTATGATGGTTGTGTATTTGCGAGTTGTCAAAAATTTGTGTTGCTGTTTTGAAATTCGAGAGTGTCCTGGGTGTTCCAGCCTGGTCCGACAAGGCTTTGTTTACTTTTGTCAGGGGTACAGGTACAGAATGAGCTTGCTTATTCTTGGCCCGCACCGCCTGAAGATCTTGCTGATCTTCCCTGGACCACCTGCCAAGAGCCATCAAGGCGCTCCAACGTGTTTCTGAGATCCATCTGGCGTGTAGGGCGGACGGATGTCCGAGACGCTTGTCGTCGGCTGGACGTTGGTCTTGTGATCGAGTGGTTGTCCAGGTCAGGAAAGAGGATTGGGCCGAGCACACCCGACGACCCGATTACATCCGCGGGTATGCCGTAAATAGATTCCAAACGGGAGTTTGTTGGTCTTGGTGAACTGGCTTGTTCTTGAATTCATTTCTTGTTGTGATTATACCTCGTGGATTCATGTTGTCCGGATCGTGATGTCGGCAAGTGTTCAGTGCTTGGGAATAGATCTGCTCACCACACCCGATATTGTTAGCCGAAGGTCATGAACGTGTAAGTGATAGGGTATCAGTAGCCTCGCTCGTAGCCGCGTCCTCTAGTGTAGCCAATGTTTTGTGACGTCAAGGGGAGGGTCTGGACGGTGACCAGGAGGACCCCTCTTTTGGGGACAGCTGCAGCTACTTGACAGCTTGGAATCCGGGGAGCATGAAGGCCAATGCCGGAAGCAGACGGCTTCTTCCATCGAACATTACCGGGCGTGTGGCTATTCAGGGGAAAGGGAACGCCAGTTGAGGACTTGAGGTCGGGAGTCGGGCCAAGCTGGCAGCATTCCTCCGGACCGTTCCGGCGAATGGGGCCCGACGATAATGGTGTTGCCGAAAAGCCAGGGTTGCGCCAGGGTTGAAGGTGTGTTTTTCGCAAGTTGAAGCCAGGGGTTGGCTATGCTCCCAGGGTTTGTTAACGAACCGTCAAGGATAGCTCCTCATCTACCCCGCGAAACGCTGTCACGACGATCCCGCCTTGCCCACATTGTAAAAGTTAAAGTTGCGGTAAGGTCGGGCAATGACGGTTTTGGTTCCTTTTTACCCCCTTTTCCCCAGATCCACTGTGGTTCGTGTTCCATCGACAATGTTGTTCTAGCAAGGCACAAGCTGGGATAGGGGAGTGTGTTTGTTAAAAGTCGAATTATCGTGGCCGAACAGCCAACCAGTAACTCCAGCCGAACACTTGGGCTTGGCATCAATGAACCAACCGAACTGAAGAATTGAACTCTATGTGTGGCTGTTGTTGAGAAAGACTCTTCTTTAGCTGTGGCTTCACTACTTGTGGCGCAAACAGCATGGAAAGAGCTTCGAGGCTTCTCTCAAAAGCTCAACAAGCGAAAGATATCAGAGTGGAGCCGAGATGAGCTGCCGAACGGGAGCTATGGCCATCCTATCCACTTGGAGGTAAGATCATGACGGATTGTCCAGTCATCGGATAGAGAGAGCTTCCATTGCTTCACCCTACCAATTTGGGCCAAGGAAAGAGAGAAAACGAGGCGAATGGAATGACAGATTTGAGAACAAAACGAACCAACAATGATAGTGAAACTGACAGCGTGGTCAGCGATTGTGTAATTTACTGCAATGAGGCCAGAGCTCCGCTTGGGCTGGGGGTCTCGGCGAAGAGGGGGGCGGATGGGGAAACGACGAAAATGGAAGACAGTCACCGTCGTCGGTCTTGAGCCGAATGCCTCCAAGCTTTCCCGTAGCCCATGCCATGTTGGCCATTGGAACATGTTGGATCCCGTCTTGTTCCTTACCGACTGTCTTGGTTTCCATCTTCCGATCCGTACCTTACCGGCGGCCCCGTGTCAGCTGAGCCAGGCTGTTGTTAGTTGGATACTTGCACGGAGTTGTCGTCGTTGTCAATGTTCTTGTCGTTGACGATGGTGGTGGTGATGATGGTGTTGACTCTCAGACATATGGAACACGGAGGACGGCATACCACACGATGCAATGAGCGATTTCGAGCTGTCAAGACTACTAGTATGATGATGATAAGAGCCAAGCAGTCCAGACGGAAAGAACCAGCCTGATCCCCGTTGCCGGTTTTCTCTACCAGCAAACAAAGGCCCGATGAGAAAAGATGTTCTCTGGGAATTTCGGCGCCTGGCCCGTTAGCCTGGTACGAGACCGGCGTCGTGCCCCCCGGTGACGGAGGGTCCTGAATGCTTTTTTTTGGGGGAAGGGCCGGGCTCGCAGACACGCAATTGGAGCAGCGTGTAAAAATTGTCAGCAGCGACACTTTGACTCATTCTCATTTCATGGTATTACAAAAGCCCACAACGTGATCTCAATTCACGGATCCTCCGGCAAGACCTGTCTTATTGTCGCCATCTCCGTCGGCGGCGTTATACAATGGAAGGATGGGAATCTCTTCAAGCCAAGGGCGTGTGAGGTGGCCGAGTACGGCGTTGACCCTTTGTACTAAGGGTGGACCGCAAGGTACTGCGCTAACACCACGGGCGAGCGATTGGAGAATGGCCCCACTTCATCCCACCATGTCCCACCACAGCCCACCACAGCCCACCATGAAGCAAAGCGGTGATGATGCAACCACGATGGGACGCGGCTGGTGGGATGGAAGGAACGAGCAGAAACCACCCACTGGCCACCCCACCTCGAGCCAGTCAGTCCAGTCAAAGCCAGTCAGTGCAGTCCCCTCTTGCCAATTTTATGTCGCTCATGCCACCACGGTGACATTGGCAGGAATCGAGAGCGTTGGCAGGGATGAGGAGGAGCTCCTCTTTTGCCCCTCCTTGCCGACCGGGGATTACATACTGATAACCAGACCCGGACAGACTGGACACGAGCGGGAGCAGGGCAGGCAGGCACGGGCAGGGCAGCTGGAGTCGGCTGGGAAACTAGATAATAGATACAAGAATCTCCTCGACCCTCCCAACTTTTTCTCTTTCCTCTCTTCTTGCTTCATCATCCTCGCGATACCCTCATCTTTCTAACCAAACCCTTTCTTCAAACCACAATCAGGTATGTTGTGACTGCCCCTCCATCTCGAGACACACGAAAGCCCCTTCCCCTCCATCATCTCCAGCTTCATTCCTTCCTTAACACCTCCCAACATGTAAACGTCACTTGTCCGCAGCGGCAGCAGGAGCAGAAGCAGAAGTTGAAGCAGCTGCTACTACCCCGCACCTCCTCCCCTTTGCTCCCCTTCTCCTGGCTCCGTCCCAACCCATCCGCAGTCGATCTTTCCGTGCTTGATGCCAAGCTGCGTACAGCATCTGTGTCTGCGTCTGTTCCCCCCAAAGAGAATGGACGAGACTCAGATCCGTGTCGTGGGTGCTGGCGGCAGTGGTAGCATTGGAAGGATCACTCGGAGTTCTTCCATCCCCGGCCCTGCTTGCTGTCGGCCCTTCCATCTTCAGGACGCCCCCCTCATCCAATCGTCCTGCCTCACAAGCATGGCATTGAGGGTACTGGACCGAACAGTACGGTGGGGGACGCAGACTATGCCTGGCATAAAACGCGGACTCTTCCACAGCCTTGCTCGACCTCATCCCAACTCCTGCTTCTTCCTACCACTCATCACATCTCACGAGCTTCAACAAATTGCTTCACTACGTTCTTGATACTTACCAGTCTTCACTCCAACAGTCAAAATGGTCGTCAAGGTCGGCATCAACGGTTTCGGCCGTATCGGTCGCATTGTCTTCCGCAATGCCATTGAGCACGATGACATCCAGATCGTCGCTGTCAACGATCCCTTCATTGAGCCCAAGTACGCTGTAAGTTGGCCTCGCATCATACATACATCCTTCGTCTCAGATGGCACTCATCTCTAACCACCCTGCCTCATACAGGAGTACATGCTCCGCTACGACTCTACCCACGGCAACTTCAAGGGCACCATCGCCGTTGAGGGTTCCGACCTTGTCGTCAACGGCAAGAAGGTCAAGTTCTACACTGAGCGCGACCCCGCTGCCATCCCCTGGTCCGAGACCGGCGCCGAGTACATCGTCGAGTCCACCGGTGTCTTCACCACCACCGAGAAGGCCTCCGCCCACTTGAAGGGTGGTGCCAAGAAGGTCATCATCTCTGCCCCCTCTGCTGATGCCCCCATGTACGTTATGGGTGTCAACAACGAGAGCTACGACGGCTCCGCCAACGTCATCTCCAACGCTTCTTGCACTACCAACTGCTTGGCTCCCCTCGCCAAGGTCATCCACGACAACTTCACCATCGTCGAGGGTCTCATGACCACCGTCCACTCCTACACCGCCACCCAGAAGACCGTCGATGGTCCTTCCTCCAAGGACTGGCGCGGTGGCCGCACTGCTGCCCAGAACATCATCCCCTCCAGCACTGGTGCCGCTAAGGCCGTCGGCAAGGTCATCCCCGACCTCAACGGCAAGCTCACTGGCATGTCCATGCGTGTCCCCACCGCCAACGTCTCCGTTGTCGATCTTACCGTCCGCCTCGAGAAGGGTGCTTCCTACGATGAGATCAAGGAGGTCGTCAAGAAGGCCGCTGAGGGTCCCCTCGCTGGCATTCTTGCCTACACTGAGGATGAGGTTGTCTCTTCCGACATGAACGGCAACCCCGCCTCCTCCATCTTCGATGCCAAGGCCGGTATCTCCCTCAACAAGAACTTCGTCAAGCTCGTCTCCTGGTACGACAACGAGTGGGGCTACTCCCGCCGTGTCCTCGACCTCATCTCCTACGTCGCCAAGGTCGATGCCTCCAAGGCTTGAATCGGTTGCGTCCCCGCACGGTTATGAAGTAATGGTCTTTTCCTAGCTATCAAAAAAGGGCAATGATTCCATGGGATTGAACTCGAGCATGTTGGATCTCGGGCAATTCTGCTTTTTAGTAAAATAATATCCGAACTCAAATAGATACCGAGTTCACCTCCAATTTTGTTCCAAACACCCCATGGTGATGTGTTTTTTGTGACTTAAATTTTAGATGGATTTCTATCAAAGCAGTGTGATTTTGTACCAAAGGCCACAGCTGCTCCCAGGCCGCCCGGCGACGGCTTACCGCATCTTCTCGTTCAACTCGTTATTATCCCCCCTGCCTTTTGTTTGCAAAACGTCGAGCAGCATTGCATTTTGAACCGTAACATCGGCAGATCATCCAATTTGGCAGACCTAAGTGGCTCGGGTAGCAAAAAAGCGGGGAGGGATAATAACGAGTTGAACGAGAAGATGCGGTACTCGCAGTGAACTGCTCCAGAGCATTGAAGCAAGAGCTTTGATCCGAGGTGAGTTACAAACCCGTCTCTACAATGCGTTCTTGCTATCCATTGACCAGATACTTCCTAAAAGATCTCGCAACCTCCATTGAGCTGGCCAAACCCGAGACCTTCCAGAGGTTCGAGAACACGATGCCCATCAACACTCAATGATTGGCAAATTCCCATTAGTGGTATGACGATATGACAACATGAGGCAAAGTTGAAAGGGAAAGGGGGTGGGTGGTATCGCTGCCACCGTTACCGTCGTATCGACGTGAGCGTGGTCTGACAACGCCTTATCGGGCAATACGATCAACGGCTAACAACCCACTCGCCGCTTGCCGCCCGCTGCCGCCCGCTTGTCATGACTATATACATAGTCAGGAACACCGAGGACGTTAAGATGTCCAGGGTCTATCGAGGTCATGTTATGGATCTTGATCATGGCCTGTCTCCGGAGCTCAAGCCGAGAAAAAGAAACATGAGACTTGACGGAGTCAGTGACTGAGGCAAAGCTTTGGGCCGGGGACCTTGATGGCTGATGTTGGTGATGGGTCTTGTCACTGGTCTTGGCGACGTCACAATATTGATGAACCTTGATGGCCGAAGAAGTACCGATAAGACTTGCTGGACATGGCAAGTAGGCATGGATAGTTGCGAGGAGCGAAAGGCGATCAGCGAGGGCCCGAGCGGCGAGGAGACCATGAGAAGCTTACGAGAAGCCCACGAGAAACTCACGGAATAATCTCGCAGGCAGACATGGCAGAAGAGGGGAATGGAAAGGGAAAGATGTCATTGAGATGGATGTTGACAGGTGATGGGTAGTTCAATAGTTTCATTGGTCAGTTCCCGGCTCTTTCCACTTGCACAGCACCTTCCTTGTCGTCCATAAGGAGAGGCACCAGCACTTAGCAGTATGTCACCGTCTTTCTAGAATCATGAGGGCTATGATATATACGAGGATAGGTCAGTGCGAGGGTGCAACTGGGCAGATGTCGCTGGGTATGGAAACCGATGCGGGTGCATATGGACTCATGGTTCTGTGGTTCTGGGGACTGGTGAGGTTGCACGTCTGTCAACGATGGCTGGAAGTGATGGGATATAGAAGTGTAAGAAACAAAAGTGAAGGACCAAGAAGCACGATGAGGGCGGACGATGATGTTAAGATTAAACTCAGCCATTCTTAACTGGACCTTACTCCCTAGGTAACGGGTACACAAGGGAGGCCAGGAGACCATAGATAGGATACGCACATTGAGCCAGCTCATTGAGAAGAAGAGGTTACTTTCAATATTTTCATGCGATTCTCGCTGCCATTCTCTACCTATTTATGTTATGATGTGGATAAACCACTAAAAACCATTGTTACAAAGCCCATCCATGCAATTTCGAACCTGTCTATTTACTAATGACCATGACCATAACCATAACCATATCGTACCATATCATAGTCAACCACCGGAGTGACAAAGACTCCATGGGCTGAACTAAACCATACCTAACCATACCGAGCGAGACCAGCAACGAAGTTTAACGGCCTGAACAACCCAGAACACTCCGCTAGACCTCCAACGATCATCACCAGTCACCTGTAGAGATAACCCCGTATGAACCATTCCATCCTTTATCTCCCGTCTCCTTCCTCCAGTCACCGTACCAGTTACTACTGTCCCAGTTCTGCTCCCACACTATCCCCGAAGTACCACTCACCCCATTCCACTCAAAACGCAGCACCCCCCAGCCCCTCGCCTGCCAAATTCTTAAGGCTTCTCTCACTCAAATCACTCTTGAGCTCAAACGCCTTGCTCTCCCTCTCCATCTTGCTCCACATCCTCAAGCTCCTTCTCAACTTTTCCTTCTTGGCATTGAGTTCTTCTCTGATCCTTTCTTCATCTTCCATCAGCTTGCGATGATGCGGTTCGAGGTCTTTAGTGACTCCTGTGAGCATGGTTGAGCCAACAGAGGGATCGAGCTTCCCGACGCCTGGGATAAGGGGAGGCATGCTAGCCATTAGAGACTGCGCGAGGGTTAAGGGTTGGCGAGGTCCGCCGTGGCCGTGGTGGCCGTGGTGGGCGGCGGGGCCGGTGGGTGGGTTGAAGGGTTTCAAGGCGGCGTTGCTGAGGGATGGGGAGGGGGAGGAGGTGGATGTTACGACGGGGGCAGATGATGTGTTGCCGGCGGCTGCGGAGATGGATCCGCGAGGGCCGGTGGGGATGGTGTTGGCACCGCTGGGACCGGTAGGTGGACCGGAAGAGGGCGAGACGGCGGACGATGCCGGGCCGTTGGTATTGCTGTTGTTGACCGAGTTGTGGCGGGAGATGCCTGACCAGCTGTTTCCGCCACGGCCGCCGCGAGACGCGAAGCCGCCTCGCTGGGGAGGCACGTAACCCCGGGGTCCAGAGGGTGGTACGGGCGGACTGGAGGTGTCGGGTCGAGAAGGACCGCTGGGTGTCTGAGGAGGATGACGAGTTACCGGGCTTGCTGATGGCGCGGATGGCGCCGCAGGTGGCGCCAGGTTCCTAGGGCCGGTGGGTGGTGCCCTCAAAGCCGCTGGACCTTTAGGAGGCGACTTGACGGGAGTAGGAGCGGGAGCTGGCTCCGGTGCCGGCTGCCGCTGCTCTTTCTTAGGGCTTTCACGTACAGGAATCGGCGTGGGCGGGGCCGCCTGCTGTGGAGGGGACCGCGGAGGAGGTGTAGGTTCCTTTGCCGGCACCTGCACCGCAGCTGGAGCTGGAGCTGGAGCCGGTGCCGGTGCCGGTGATTGAGGTCTTGACCGGTCCTCTCTCCTCTGGCGAGAGCTTGGGCGCGGCGAAGACTTGCCTGAAGCTGAGCGAGACCCAATCGCAGATGAGTTGACTGAGTCTCTGACGGGCGGGGGTGAAACAGGACGCCTGTAAGCCGGGGCAGGATAACGATCGTCCTGGTCACGGACACGGCGGTCGGGAGACCGGAAGCGAGGACGGTAAGAGCCTCCTCGTGGCCCCACAGGTGGTGTCCGTCTCAGTGGTGAGCGGTTACGGCGGAAACCTCTGTCTCTCTCGAACGGCGACCTAGATCTTCTCCGAATCTCGATGTCTCGCCGAGGGGGCGGGGGTGATCGAGCCCTCTCAGGTCGCTCATCGCGACGAGGAGAGGCAAATCTGGGAGGAGGGCTTCTTCTAGGAGGCGGGCTGCGTCTCGGTGGTGGTGAAGGACTGCGAGGAGGAGGAGGACTGCGAGCGCGACTTCTGCTGCGGTCCGGTCTTCTCCATGTATTGTCCGGTTCCCTGGACCTGTCTCGAGGGCGTCTGTATCGGTCACCCATCCCGCCGGGGCGATCACTAATGCGATCTGCCAAGCGGTCCGGCATACGGTCTCCCATGCGGTCGCCAATACGATCACGAATTCGGTCCCCAAGGCGGTCTCCTAGACGGTCACCAAGACGATCTCCCAGCCGGTCGCCCACGCGATCAGCCAGGCGATCGCCTACCCGATCTCCAATGCGATCAACCAAACGGTCTCCGACGCGGTCTCCTCCACGTTCTCCGATACGATCCGCCAACCGGTCGCCACTACGAGAACGGCGGCGTGGTGCGGGTGATCTGCTTGGAACATAACTGTCGCTAGCGCCGGGCGGGGTACGGCCTCGATCTCTCAAAGGACTGCGAGTGGCCCGGGGAGACCGATCTCTGTTATACGGTCTGTAGGATTCGCCAGCACCATATCTGCGAACTTCACCATCTTCGTATCTGTATGGATATTCTGTTAGCAACGCATGCCCTGGACATAACGGACATCGTAGAAAGTTGCAGGGTTGAACAGGCCATGCCAGGACGAGCTTGAGAATGACAAAGAAAGCAAGTTAAGAGAGGAAAAGAGCAGATCAACGCGGAACCACTGAAAAGCCACGACCAGCATGACTTCCCAAAGGAAAACAGAAGACAGCGTCGTTCCAAACCCGGCAAGCGCGCTCGCCTCCTCAGGTTCAGAAGCAGAATGCTTGCTCCCTATGGAATCATTCCAAGACTCAAGCATCTCAATCTAGCGCTGCCCTCCCCGCCGAGGATCCATCCAAGCGAAGATGGATGATGTCTTCAGCAGTGCTAAGCAGCCTTTCCTTCCACTTCCTTAGCCATCTTCAAAGGCGCGAAGGAAGTTCGACGACGTGAACGGTGGGAAAATATCGAGATCGACAGCGGTTGCCGAGAGCAGTTGCCAAGATGTTCGCAAGGTCGAGGTCGGTCGCTCCTTATTCCCAGGTTGGTGATGGAAGGTAATAGTTATGGAGTCGATGAACCTTGATAAATCGCCGAGGCTTGGTATCAAATCCAGGGGTGGAAGAATGAGACCAATGCCCCTCATCTCAGAGGAGTGCATATTGAAGAATGGTCGGTATCGCAGAATTGATGCGGTTTGAGCTCTCCCAGAAACATCTCTGAAACCCGTTGCGGATGCCGTCCGAAACATTTGGGACACCGCCGACAATAGGTGATGCAGCAAACGCAGTTGTTGTTCGTTCCCTGGCCTTCATGGAATGTTGGTTTTGCTCCTCGGTGTTGGTCTCGATGCGTCAACTCGCTTCGAACGGGCAATCGAGTTGGCTCTTCGCTTGTTCGATTTGTCCGTACTTTTCCCAATGACCGATCGCTGGTCTTCCCTTCGACGCGCAGCAATGTAAGACCACACTCGCGGTGTGTATCCTCCCAGATCCTCGAACACCATGGCCCATCCTCCTAGTGTTATCGCATAGTAATCCTGTGATGTCGTCTCCGTCGGTATTCAAACAAGGTCGAGTCCATGCTGCTTGGACGATATGTCGTCGTTTCCCGCCGCCGGTGGTCCCCAGTCCCAATCCCATTCCGTTTCCGTTTCCATTTCCATGTACAGGGGCAATTCATTCTCTCGTTTGTGTAAAGTGTCTCACCCGAGAAACAAATTCCCACGATCAAGCTCGTCCTTGGCTGGCACCACAATTCCTCCCAAGAAAAGAAAAGAAGAAACTCACCTCCTGCTCCTATCCATAGCCGTAGCATCAGCAGAAAGCGGTAGTGGTGGTCCACCTCCCCGTTCACCTCTTTCTCCTCTATCTCCAAGTCCTCCAGGTCCTCCTGGTCCTTCTCTACTTCCAGACAAAAACTGGGGCGTAAAGTTAGGGTTGTTGTTATTGTGATGGTGATGGTTGTTATTATGGTGATGATGATGATGATGATGATGATTGTTGTTGTTCCGAGAATTATTATGATGTCTCGCTCCGCCTCGGTGTCCGTGGTGGTGACCGCCGTGATGATGGTGTTTGTTGAAGGGGGGGTAATCTGGTCGCATAAGGGGTGGTTTTTGTATCGACCTTATGCGCAAGGGATCGGGCGGATAAAAAAGGAAAAGGAAAGGACTGGAAGGGGAAGGGGAAGGGGGGGAGTTTCGCGTGTCGGGTCGTCAGGTTACGACTGCTTGTTTGGCGACGTGCGTGTATTGTTTGTAAGGAAAGTGGAAACGTGCAGTTATGTGCAAGTGAGATGAAGTGTGGTGAGGCGGGCTGCAAAAGGCGAAAATGGGTTGCGATTGAGAGACTGGACGAATCGTGACCGCGATTCACGAACCTGCAGTGAGCCGGTCCCCTGCAAACTGAAGGAGTGACAGTTTGAAAGTTTTGCCTGCCGGGAGCTGGCTCAGAGCCGGCTTGCTGCCACTAGCGTCTAGCGCGGACACGCAGTCACGTGGATGGGTGTCGCGGGGACTGCGCAGGATGTGGCTCGGACCGTGGCTTGGGCCAAATCCGCCACAAAAGTCCAAGCACATCGCAAACGCGGTCTGGATGGATAAGCGCGTCCCAGCTTCAGGGTGGTCAAGGTTGGGTAGTTTGTCACGCCAACATGTTCAAGGAATCGAGGCTCAAAGCACACCAATATCCAGAGCTAGTAGATCACGGTATATCAAGTCTAGAATAAGCTACCGCCTTACACCGTAAGCTCCTATGCATTCGCTATTTCCAACGGCTTTTCCATAGCCTTGATGATCTGCTCGATTTTCCGTCCTACGCATCATCGACCATCTCATCACCTAGCTTCTCATCCTCCGGCACCATCTTGGCCAACATCCAATCCTGCACATCCTTGAAGTGCTCGTTCATCATCCGGCCCAACCCGCTCACGTCACTGCGAATTACCGAACCAAACCTACGCTTCATGACCTTTCTGGTCAGGTCGGCGTCTGCCCAGCAGGCATGGTCGGCCGACACGTAGACGCGCGAGTTATCCTTGTACCACGATGAGAGATCGGTGTCGACATCGGACTTGACGGGACGGAGGTTCCCGTTGACAAAGTTGACGACACCAGAGATTCGCGATTTTACGTCTATGCTTAGAAGTCAGTAATCATGCCCTTCAAAGGTATGGGAGAAGGGACATTGTAGACATACCTCTGTTGATGAGCAGGAGCTTCACGCCGAGGTAGGCATTACCAACACCCATGAGGAAGATGTCATCCGCGTCGTAGAGTTGAAGGTAGTTGTCCCAGATGTAGCACATGAGCTCTTGGATCTGTGCTTGTTGCGTCCGCTCGTCTACCTTAGGTGTAAATGTGTCCGTGTCCTACAGGCCTCAGGTCAGCACGATTCTTTCCTACGTTTTGTTGGGCATTGTTTTCCCTTACCTCTGGGTGAGTGACGTATTGGGGAACGTTGATATCGAAAACGCCAATGTTCCTGTCTATAGCCCACTTGATGTATTGGGGGATACTATCCGTCTGTATTGTCTGTTAGCTTGTGCTCAGTAACAGTAAAAAGCTTGTAAAACTTACAACCCAAGAATCATGTGGCGCGAGACTGTTGTCGAGAGGATCTGGTTGGGCATGCAATTCTGGTCTGTAGGAAAACGCAATTAGCTCTAGCTCGGTCGATGAAGGATGGCGGAGTGGTAACTTACGGATCATGAATGACAACCAGAAGCTTGCGAGCTTCGCTAGCATTTCTCGTTACCAGAACCTGGTTCTCGAAGGACTTGAAAAGAACGTCTCGCTGGATATACAGCGGGAACATGCCGAACCTCTCCGAGAGGTTGAAGCGCTGAGCCGATCGGACGACGTCGTGTAACCTCTGGCCACCTTGACTCTGCATCTCTTGAACATCTACGATGCCTGGTCGCATGCATTCCCAGTACGGTGCCTGATACGCCTGGACCTTAGCCAGAACACGAGCAGCTTCCTTGTTGATCTTGGGGATATCCATCTTTGGGGGCGGTTCACCCATGAGCGTGCGGGCCACTGCCAAGGCTGACTTGGAGATGGCCTCAAGGTTGTAACCACCCTCGAGACAGACAGCCACCTTGCCGTTGGCAAGGGACATGAGCATATGCGTCATATGAGCGTAGCAAGATGGCGACACAAAGCAGGCACCGAGCTCGTCGCCATCCGCGGCGTCAAATCCGGCAGAGATAATGACCAGGTCCGGATCGAACTCGTGAGCGATAGGCATAACGATCTTCTGGAAAGCTGCCATGTACTCGCCATCGCCCATTCCCTGGTCGTGCCAACCAATGTTGACGTTCTTTCCCAAGCCCGCACCCGCACCGCAGTTCTCGATACTACCATCTGGAGTCATCGGGTTGTCTGGCTTCCCAGGATAAAAAGAGCCGTTCGCGTAGACGTGTAGCGAGATGTAAAGAATATTCGGGTCTTCGTAGAACATGTTCTGGATGCCGTTGCCGTGGTGGACATCCCAATCCAGGATAAGTACCTTGCGGCAGATCTCCGGGTATTCCGTCTGGCAAATCTTCGCTGCGATCGGGACGTTGTTGAAGAGACAGAAGCCCATTGGGGCGTCAAACTCGGCGTGATGTCCCGGAGGACGGATAACCGCAAAAGCGTTCTTGACGTTACCAACCACGACGCTCTTGCACGTCTCGATAGCACCTCCGGCCGAGATCAAGGACGCTTCATACGTCATACTTCCGACGTAGAGGGAGTCTCTACCTTGATCCATGATGGTAGAGAGGCGCCGGAGCTCTGCTGTTGGTTTCCGTGACAGATCTTGTACCCATTGGAAATGCTCAGGGTGGTGGACGATGCAGATTTCCTCCTTCGTCGCGTGCCGGGCCGGGATGCGCCACATGTACCTCCTAGGGTCGGTGCGGATGACCTGCTTGAGGTCCGCATCACTGCCAGTAAACACAAGACCTTCCTTCTTGAAGATTCTCATAATGTGCTCAATACGAGACGGATCTTCAGGGTGGTGCGGGTTAGGGCCGAAGTCGGCGTTGGCATGAAGCTTCATACGATCGTCGTAACAGCATCCTGTAGGAAGAAGACCTCGTCGCTTTAGGCGAGCAGGATAGATAAACGGATCCTTATCGTCATCCAGCTTCTCATCCTTCACGTCTTTGGTGGTGCTGGCGTGATCATGCCCGTTTGGTTCTGGTTCTGCTTTGGCGAGGCCATTACTTGTTGGCGGCACGCCAGTCGTGGCCGAATGATCATCTTGGCCGTCCATCACGACATCGTTGTCGTTGTCGACCATCTTGAAATGGTCCGTCCTAGCGGACGATTGCTGAAGGGTTTAAGTAATGATGCCGGTGTCAACTCTTGAAACCTGCGTGAACGTGTTAGTAAGGTGCCAGGTGTAAAACTGAATGATCACGCTAAAGATGTCTCTTAGGACCTGGAAACAAGGCAAAGGGTGATGTGATGTTTGAGAGGTAGAGATAAAGGTTGCCGCTGTGGAAGCAACAAACAAGGAGCAGTGCGAGGGGAACCGGTGCCGTTTAGAGAAACCAAACCCCTTGTACCGCCAGACAATCATCAATGGAGCTTCCATGAGCGTATATATGGCAAGCAGCCGTGCCCATATCTAGACCGAAAGCCAGAGTAGCTGGCAGGTGAGAGAGTGAAAGGGCTATCGTGAAGGGGGTAAAGTGTGTAAGGGAGTAGGTACCCGACGCAGCAACCGCTTCATGATCTCTGCCATATAAGGCATATTATCCTGTACCATCATCCTGAAAGAAGATGCGGTAGTGGGGGCTTGTGTAGGGAGGGAGGGCTGAGGTTGTTTTATGGATGAACCGGTCGTCCACCGGACCGGCTCTGGAGTGAAGCGGATAGCCCAGACCCGGACAAGACACACTTGCGCCGCGAACTTCCCGTCTCAACCAAAACCCAGGGAGAAGAATGGTTTGACAGCATCTTAGCTCAAAATTGAAGCTTTCGAATGGTTCCTCATCCTCCTGAACGGGCTCCCGCGCGGTCATGGAGACGCGCCGGCGCGAACCAGCGGGCAAGAGGCAGGGGCGGCTAAACTGGGGATGGGATGTGAACGATGGGTGAGTGAGTGAGCTTACCTAGCTTATGGGAGAATTGCCGGTGCATGCCTTTTGGGGAAAAAGACGAGGAAGCCAGGTAACAAGAAGACAGATGAGATATCGATACGATCAAATCCAAATAAGGTTGCGCGCTAAAGTTTGTGCCAAACAAGGGGCGGAATTATGCTGAAATATTCAAGTTGGCGCTTGCTGCTGAGGCGTTTGGGGAACGAACGTTCGGATTAGGAAGTGTTTGGTGTTTGGTTGTGAGTGTGGTGTTGGAGTTGGGTTTGGGTCTAGAATTGGGAATAAGAGCCGCTGAAGCGAATGGGGAATTGGCGAGTGGCCAGCAGGGGCAGGCAGGCAAGGGGGCCCAACTGGTCGGCGCCTCCCGCTCTTTCACCCACTGTTCTTGAGGGAACAAGGGCCCTGTAGCAGAGTTCAACATTCTCACCAAGAAGAATGAAAGGAGTCGCGAACACCTCTCATCCGATATCGTTCAACCTGAGTCATGAAATTCTGATATTTCGCCTTTGATGTAGCCATATTGTTAACCATGGTGGTTTATTTCGATAGGGTTTGCTTCTTACATCAGCTAACTTTCTAAGCATCCGCCTTGATATTCATCCCTTGTTTTCAACTGATCGTCTCCGTAAACAAAACCGAGATCGGGACCAGGAGCAGATACGTTACCCAATGATGCCTTTATATGACTTCATGTTCTAGTTTCTGTAAATGCTTTGCTTGAACCCGACCCCTTCTCATCTGCCGGCATACCATGAATGTCTTTTTTTCCTCTGTCGGAAGGGTTTTGCTCCTCCGTCTTGCACATTCATCCCCACGGACAAGTGTTATACAATGCAAATCGATTTCCTTTCTTTTTCCCAACCAGACCTATAAACCAGCCAGCCAGTAAAAGTACAAAAACTCCTTCATTACCCTTAAAACCTAAGGCGTGTGACTTGATGATATGCGTCGCAGGCAAACATGATGAAATAGTGTTGTTCTGTGAGAGAAAGCTCTCTCCTCTCTCCCTCTCTTTCCCCCACTCTCTTTCCCTCACTCGATCCCCTTGCCCTTCGTCTAAGCAAAGAGCTCCTTGGTGTCCAACAGATCCTTCTCCTTCTTGGCCTGCGCCGTAATGGTCTCGAGCTTGCCGAGCCTCTCCTTGACCTGCTCCGTCCTGGCGTTGTGCCTGGTGGCCTTGGCCTTGCGCAGCTCCGAGCGCACCTGGTTGGGCGAGATGAAGCGCTTGTTCTCGTAGATGATGGGGCCGCCGAACGCGCCCTCCTGTATGACGATGGGCGTTAGGACGAACCGGGGGCCGATCTCGACCAGGCTGACGTCTGTGTCCTTGAGCTCCGCGTTGGGCGCGCCCTTTCTCTTTTTCGATGACTTGTCGTCCGCCGCTGGGATATCGTTTCCTTCGCTGTCCTTCTCGCCCTTGACCTTCTCTACCTCCCGGATCTCGTAGTTGCGCACCCAGATCTTGCCGTCGGCGATGCTGAAGCTCATGACGTGGTCGATAAACGGTTTTGACTTGCGGGCGCCCTGGGGGACGCCAAACATTTGCAAAAACACCTCCTTGATGACGCGGTAGTGCGGCTCTGACTCGAAGGTGCCGTCGAAGGAGAGGAGTGGCCTGGAGCCCTTGAGGCAGTTGCCTGTGAAGTGAAGCTCTTCCATGGTGTGCACTGGGAGTTTGTTAGAACCAAGTATTTCCTTGTATATCTCAAGTATGGGCTGTGCTCACAGTTCTGGGCATGGAACTTGACTGTAGGACCGTTGGGAACCTTGCTGAACCACATGTACAAATCCTTGCCCTTGCGCGCCTCGAAGAACATGACGTTGTTGCAGTTGTAAAGCTCGGCGAGCTCGTTGAGTTGGTAAAGCTTGGACTTGGAATCGAACTTGACGTCTTTGCGGCCGTGGGGAAGCATCGCTGCGAGATCGTTGAGGAGATGTCTGTGTCTGTATTCAGGGTGCAATAACAATTAGTATCCTGTCCTTTAGCCGTCTCCTTTTCCTCCTTTCCAGAATCAAGAGCCCGTATGTACCTGTAGGTAACGCCTCTGGACGAGAGAATCAAAACTCTCTGCTTGTTCTTCCTGAAACCGCCATTGGGGGCGTTGTTGTTCTCGTTCTCCTCGTGGTCCTCGACCTTCTTGGCGCTCTTGGAGAGCGACTTGTAAACGGCGGCCATTTTTGATTTTATTTCTTGTCGTTCTTTGGGTATCAGAAATTGGGCGAAGGACAAGGGTGACTGAAGTTGGTGGTTGTGTAGTTGAAGTGATGACAGAAAATCAGAAAGCGGATCGCAAAGGTATTGAATTCAATGCTCCATCTACGAACCTCTCTGCGCGGGTGAAGCGCAGCGGCAGGCCGTTCTCAAAAAAAGTTCGCCGGCCAATTGCAGCCCCACTTTGATAAGTTTTCCCTTATCTTAGCGTCCCCGTCCTTGCTTGGCACAGCTGAAAGGCTGAAGGCGGTCGGCGGTCTGGGCAACCCGCATTTGTCCCACTGATGGACCTGGAATCCGGACCCCCAGATTCTGGGGATTCGTTCCATTTGCCTGCGCATGTCAAAGTTCCACGCGTGCTTCTCTGTCCGCCCTGGTTCCATGAGATGGGACTGGCCTGTCCGTACCCAAACCCACCTCAACCGTCTCGGGTGACGCGAATGATGACGGACACGATAATCCACACAGAGGCAGGCCCAAAATGTCTTGGATACAGGAATTACCCCTGATAATGCATGTAATCCGGGCGGCCATTTTGTATGCATTTAGAGGTCCTTATGCATTTTCAGGCTCACGCCAAGACCTTCCGGCCTCACTGACAGGAAATTTCTTGCGTCCTCCAGGGTGTACTTATAGGTGTAACCCACTAAAGGGCCCTAGAAATAGGGTGCCTGAAAGTGCATATCACACCAAAATGGCCGGTCAAAGGGTATACATTTAGCAATTAAGCATTTGCCCATACAAATTAATTGCGGCAGCCAAATCTTAAGCATTTAGATGGGTTTATGCACTTTCAGGTGCATGCATTGTCAGGGGTAATTCCTGTATTGACTTTTTGACTTTCTCCGCTGTTGCACAAACGTTATCACGGTATCCTCCATCGTTCCTATTACGTACTACTCCTCGTCTTCCACGTTGTTGATGTGGGGATAGACATTTCACGATGAAGAGCAACGGAAGAGTTAAGTTCAGGGCTGTTTATCCCCCATAGTTCATTTCGACTAAATAATACCTTTCGTAACCCATGCGCAAGTGTGATGGCTTCGTTAACCACATTGAGGAAAAATTCCAACGACCAGCACGGGGGAAAAGGGAAGAAAGGGGTAGTAGTAGTAATAACAACAAAAAGGAAAGGCTGGAAGACGAGCATCCCTCCCCCCACCCTCCCCCGAAAGCCCAAAAATAAGAGAGAAAAAGAAGAAAACAGACCATCCCATCGGCGACCGCGCGTGATGTGTAAATAAGACTGGGCAAGGTCCGTCCGTGCTTTTCCCCCGATGCTGCTCTTCATTGATCATAATAAGCCTCCCATTGCTTCGTATCAGACATAAGTGACGCCGTTATTGATTCGGCACCCTGTTGTACCCTGCTGCACCCTGCACCTCAACCCTTCATGGCCACTCGGTTCCCGGCCCGGAGAATCAAGCACCTCCTAACAGCAGCCAGACTTCGCCTGGGGGTCGTTCGCCGTCTGGCTGAGCGTGATGCTCTGGCCAGCGAGGTTGTGTTGGCCCTCGGTAGACCCGCTGGGGCCGTTGTCGAAGTTCTTGGTCGAAACGATCTTGTAGATTTCTGAACAAAAGAAGGCGTGTTAGTCGAAAGTTTGCGCCGCAACAGTTGTGGGCTTGGAAAAACATTACCAGTCAAAATGTTCTGGAACGCAAGCTCGACATTTGTGGCGTCAAGGGCGGAAGTCTCGATAAAGGATAGATGGTTTTCCTCTGTGGTTCTCTGGTCAGTCATCCTCGCAACACGATTTCCCAACTGACCATGTCGTCATTGCTATGATGCGCAAACGTACCAGCAAACTTCTTGGCGTCCTCTGTGGGCACGGCTCTCAGATGCCGCAAATCGCTCTTGTTACCCACAAGCATGATGACAATGTTCTGGTCGGCATGGTCGCGCAGTTCCTTTAGCCATCGGTTCACGTTCTCGAATGTCACGCCCTTGCTGATATCGTAGACGAGGAGGGCGCCGACGGCACCGCGGTAGTAGGCAGAGGTGATGGCGCGATAACGTTCCTGGCCGGCAGTATCCCAAATCTGTGCCTTGATTGTCTTGGAGTCGACCTGGATGGATCTGGTGGCGAACTCGACGCCGATGGTGGACTTGGAGTCGAGGTTGAACTCGTTACGTGTGAATCGACTGAGAAGGTTGGACTTTCCGACGCCCGAATCTCCGATGAGGACCACTGGTAGCAAGATCTGCAGTCAGTAATTGTTGTTTGCCGTCGCTGTCGTCGTCGCCGCCGCCGTCATCGCATCGTCGCGATCGCTTCAGAGCTTCTGGAGGAGGGGTTATGTTTGCGGTACCTTTGAAGAGAAACTGTGACAAGTCAGCAGCTGATAAGCGCAAGTTGGCGGAATAAAGGGGCAACTCCCCAACAAGGAAGTTGAAACGAGGGTTGATGAATGGAAAGGCAGGCGACGGGCATGGAAAAGAAGGCGGGCAGGCTTACATCGTACTCGTCGTTGGCCATGGTTGCGGTGTGTGATTAGAGAGGTGCTCGAAACAGAGACGGTATGCTGGGAATCGGAAAGCTGGTGATGGGCTGAGGCAAGGTCTGGCAAAGTGGTTGTCGCGTTGATAGATTGTACTGTAATGCACACAAAGTGAGTGTCAAAGGCAGAGCAATGCGATGTGGTGTAGGTCGGTTCGGGTTCGATGCGTAGGTGGTGTCCAGGAGAGACAGGGCAAGGAGGGCGGTGCGGCTCCCCTCAAGTGGGTCCGAGGTTTTAGCTGCTAACAGAATGAATGCACCCAGCCAATGCTGCTCAGTGGAGGGAACGAATGACGAACGGGAATCGGATGGAATGGATGGAATGTCCTGCGCCTGAACTCCCGTCCCAGCACTTCCTTCAGTTGCAGTGAACTTTTAACTGGATGCTGAGCCACGGCCAACGTCCACGGGCATGAATGGGCCTGTCAATGGACGCGGGCTGCGACGGCGTAATATTGGAGGGTCAAAGAACTGCGACAGTAGCGTTAACGGTGGTGGGCCTTTATCCAGGGATCGCGGACAGCTTTGTCTATCCCAGGACAAATGACCGTTGCTATCTGGCCAGTAAGGTTGAATAGTGTCACGGGCACTGGAAGCTCTTTCAGGAACCAAGCGCCAGGCCAAGGGTTATGGTAGACTATAATCTCTAACCAACTCTTGACCCATTTCCAGGTAATTAGTCGAGATGACGCGCGCCGAAAGGGAAGAGGCACGCATGGATCATCGGGATGGTAACCAAGTATACTCACGTATGTCTGGTTTGTGTGCTGTTTAACTGGATATCTTGACTATCCCCTCATGCTGAGGTTGTTAGTGTTACTCCCTCTTTTCGCTTTTACGCTCCCATATACACCGTGCCGTCCCAAGTCTCGACTGCCAACCCATCGACACTTCCATTTGCGCCTTGCTGAGCAACCTTTCTACATCCTCTGTCTAATCATGACAGTTCTGATCTCTCTTGGTTTCTCCATTAAACCCAGAATTGAAGGCAGCCTGTCCTTAAAGGCCCGGGTCTATAGACAGCTTACTTTCACGTGCACAGACGCTGCTTGTTGCCTGGTGAACCAGGGGCCACTCACTCAATATGTGTTAAGGTATACAAGAACTACAGTCAGCATCTAGACCTTCGGGGCAATGAGTTGGTCGCAAACGCATGCGGAAATAACCATGACGGGAGTTACCTAGATATTGCAAAACTTGTCCTCATATCAACTGGTCCAGCTACTATTTTGTCTTTCACCCGATCAGCAATTGGCTCCACTGAAATTCGAAAGCAATGATCAAATTCATGTTATGCTACACTTTTACTAGATTTCTTGGGGCCAAGTGCGTTTTCTCCCCTGGGAGCAAAAAGACTAAAAGGCATCGATGATAAGGTACATTCATAACAGACATAATGCCCCGGGGCCATGTCAAAATGCTCAGTTCACACTGCACCAGCCTACAATCGAAACCTCAAGCCCGCTACTTACTGCTTAAGTTCTTTGTGCAAACGGGCCTTCACCTGCGTCTTCCTCATTCCGATAGTTCTCCAGGTCATAATGCAGTGTCTCAAGCCCCCTCGTTCTCGACTGCCTCCTTCCCGTCTTGAGCCCGTTTACTTGACACTACTAGATAGGAAGGAACAGCAAGAAATAAGTGGGTCCTTCATAAACCCCACTCTAAAACTAAGCACGTCGAGTCGAGTCTGTTCAAGTTCCTCGCGTTCAATTTCTTTTCTTCTTTTCCACTCTCATTCCCAAAGTTTCGATCTCATGATAACTGCTTTTTTCAAAATCCAATTGCAGCCGGCTTAAAACGTCATCGACAAAAGGAGTCTTGGTCGGAAGCGCCTGCCCAGCTCTCGACTCCGCGTGAGAGAAAAACGTTCATGCCTGTATCGTCACCAATCATCGTCGGTCATTTCTCGAGTTTTACAGAGATTACGATTCTCACATTTCAACCACTCAACGAGTATCTCATATCTTGCTGATTTCATACCACGGAAATACGCTACCGAGTCATCAGAGCTTTATTAAGCATCGCGACTATCTGAGTGGCAATCAGACAAAGAGGATAGCTACGTGGCTACCACAGCGAGGACGCCGAGCGACGGGCATGGGAGCTATGAGCCCTCTGCTGCTCTGAACCTCGGCCTCAAGAAGTTGTAATCTTTGCAACTTTTTTCATCGGTTTTTCAAAGCCTGCTACTTTTCGCGGTCCTGAAAACCAAGATGTTCAGCAACGTGGGTCGGCGAGTGTCTCGAGACTCGACTCACTCGACCCCTGCCGTTGAAGATGAGGAGGATAACATCTCGCTAGCTTCAACAGCATCCCAAGGACACGACCCTGATGAGGAATTCGAGGTTGAAGATATCCTCCTCGAGGAGCTGGGCGAGGATGACGTCAAAATGTACCTAGTCAGGTGGGAACGCTACCCGCTAGACCAGTGCACCTGGGAGCCTGAGGACAATCTGGGTGACGAACTCATCAACATGTGGAGGGAGAAAAGGCAGAGACAGGAAGCCGGGGAAGAAGAACCCTTCGATGTTCGAGAGTTCCAAGCGGCTCAAGACAGGGCAAAAAAGGAAAAGGCCGACCGTCATCGGCGTCGCAACAAGAAGCGGAGGAAACTAGGGCTCCCGCTGACCGAGCCCATTGATGATTCAAGCTCGGAGTCAGACCTGGACATTAAGATGGAGTCCTCTGATGAATCCAGTGATGAAGCTTTGGAGCAAGAGGAGCCGATTCCCAAGGGCGACCAGGAACCACGCTCAACCAAAAAGAGTGCTACCCGCCCGCTTGCCAAGCCAAAGCCTAAGCAAGGGATATCCAAAGGCGTCGCTGAGCCAACACCACGACCAGCCAAGTCTACCTCTACTACACGACAACCCAAGTCTCTCGAGCCCAAGCCCAAAACATCGTCGAAAGCCAGTTCCGAAGCCTCAAAAAAGCCTTCTGCGCCGCAGCCGTCCTCTTTTAAGCCTCGATCTGAGCGGAATCTTGTGTTAACTACTGGCTACCAAGGAACTGCGAGGAAACCTGTCGATAAACCACGGTCAAGCACTACAAACGGGCTGACCAGGCCATTGCCCCAATCAACGCGTACTGCCCCTTCGATTGCGTCTCGATCTATGGCTGCTGGGGTTCGGAAGCCTCTAACTGCCAAACGATCGGTTGTTAAAAAGAGTGTCAGTGTCAATATCTTTGCTGAAGGCAAAACAAGAAAACCCCGAAAAAGTCTCAAGGAATCCATGTCAGACGCAACCACAGTCCCGAAACAGTTCACCAAGCTTCGTTATCGTCGGCTGGCTGAGAAGAGGAGCAGAGACAAAGAGGACCTTCCTCCCGATCTATCGGCAGCGAAGATCCAACTCTTCCCGATCAAAGAAGGCCCAGCAGGAAGAAGGATTCTGGCGGGCCCATCAGCGTCATCAAGCCCAACAATCCCAGCACCAGGTGGTCCAACTTTGAGAACAGAGGCTGACACAGAAATTCAGGCCTCAGTTGGACCTGAGCTCAGCTTCGACGAACCGACACCTGTGAATAGCCAGGAATTATCTTTTCGGCCCAAAGAGATGCCAAGAAGGAAGTCTTCTTTAGCAAAACCGAAATCTGATGGAGGACAACCTAAGGAGCGCAAATCTGTCCGCTTCGTAACTGAGCATAACCAGACCAAGATTTTTCATGACCCAGATGAGATGGATGTCTCCTCTGGATTGTCTGTTGAGCAAGGCCAGATAACGACAACTACGTCCCCAAATACAACGGCCCACCAGCGCATACCTAGTCCAGATCCACCGCCGCTCACTGCTTCTGCCGACGAGTCCGATGACGGGGTGCCTAGAGGGAACCTTAACAAGAGACTGTTGATAGCCGATGTCACCCCTTTTGAGGTTACGTTTCATGATGTGCCACGAGATCACCACCAGCTATGGTCATCGCATTTTGCCAAACAAAAGTCTTTGGAGTTTCAACTGAGCTGTTTCGCCAAAACAGCAGTGGCACAAATGAAACCCCCTCTCTTCCAGAGGTGCTTGGCCAAAGGGGCAGTGACGTCCGAGAACAAAGAAGCCGTGGAGAGGCTAGCACAGCAGCTGAAGATGCGACTAATTGGTATTTTCTATTCAACACGGCATTATAACCTGCTCATTTACCCCACAAAATGCGAGGACTGGCAAGTCGAAGCGCTCGGTCAGGAGGTAGCTACTGGCTTAACTGCAGCGCTCTGTTATGTCATATTCTCCTCAGATATCGACTGTGCAAGTATGCTCCGACCGCTTAGTCTTCCACGAGTGCTGCCAGAGACGAGTGGAGAAGCACCGCCTACTATGGCATTGCTCGTGAGCAGATTGTTTAAATTCGATTACAATCAACTATTACCAAGAAAGCCTCAGATTCCAAAGGTCCACAAGTTCTTCCTCGCGTTCCCGGAGACAGGGACTGGGAAAGTGACCCGTTCCGTCATTTTCGAATGGCTGCGGTCTTGCAATCCCAACTGCCAAATATACATATCCAGCGTTCCTGGCTCTTGGGGCGCCTTCAGAGCCAGTGTAGCCGAGTCATCTGGTGTTGTCATCATCCACGAGACGTTGATGTGGAGTCTTCGTCGGTTCCCAAAGCTTTCAGAATACTTGATCAAGAAATACGACGAGTACTGGTGCTTCACGGAACCAAGCGAAGCGTATCCCATGTATCCGTCAATGTCATTGCCGGAATGCCGTCTGCCCGGGATCAGTCAACTTACTCGAATCTTGCCATTCCGCACGGCTATTCTCCTCACCCCGAGCTTTCTCGTGTCCGCGCCTGATCGCGCTCGTGAGATCCTTGACTGGTTCCATAGCAAGTGGTCCCATAGCTTCAACTATCGTCTGGTGACGGCCTCCAACATCCACGAGTATCTCCAAAATCTGGCATTAGAAGACATCGATTCGCGCGAGAGGCGGTGGGCCGAGGGTGGGGCCCATGGATTGTCTAACATAGATATCCAGCTGGACTTGAATATGCGAGGACTTAGCAGAGATGAATCCGAATCGAGGCTCCAAGCTGGCATCACAGCTTCTGAGCTCCACGGATTACGCGCCACAGCGGTCGAATTTCACGCTGGAATGGAGGAGGATCACAGCCCGCTCATCTACGCGGATCCTTCCATCGACCCAAATGACGAGCAAAGCCTGGTTAACTGGTTCGGTTGGTGGTCAACCCTGCGGGCTGATCAGTTCCGAAAGTTCCATGTTGTAGGATCGTGTAACAGTATTGGTTATCCAAACAGCAAATTGGGCATTCGGACAGTTCGTGTCCCAAAATATCTAACAACAACAATCAATGACCCAGACGCGGTAGCAGAGGTCGTGCAGTCCGAGGCATCACAAAATCTCCAGGTACCAGCACACGAACTGCCTCCCAGCGATCCACCAATTGCGGCGGGCAGTCTGGGGCTGGCCGGGCCCTTCAAAAGCGATATAATACCCAATGACCATGGGGATACCATTCGGGGCTTCCTTTTTTCCAACTTTGGTCACCAACCCAAAGTTCTGTTTTATGGATACCCTGTGACATGGGCTGATCCAGATATGGCCAAAGCCTATGGCGACTATATCCTCAAGCACAACAAGGCAATCAATGATTGGTTCGGTTTTCTGACTGGGTTCAACAGCCCCAAGTTTAACACCTACATGAGCCTGTTCTACACAATTCCGGATGAGTGGGATCCTCAAAAGCCTCCGACAGACCTGAATCCTCGGTTGCATCCTTGGCTTGCCATTTTCAGGCCTGTCAATCCCCACGTTCGTGTGCCTGGCAAGCCACCCACTCGGTGCGAACTCATAATATGGGATCCTTTTGCAAACAGACGATTCCCGGGCTCACAGGTGCCGCTAGAAAGCGAGCTCACTGATATGCAGCGGCGAGTAGTTGAGCATGTCCGGAATAATTGCGGAAGAAAGGGCGGACTGTACCTCGATCAGGTCTGGCTGGGCGGGTTCGATTGTCCGAGTGGATGTGATTCTCCCTACCCACTCGATGTGACACTTAAGGTCATCGATGCAATGTTGAAAGACTTGAGACAATACCTCCCTGCACCGGAGAAGGCGATGCCTGGGAGGGGGTACAGAACAGTTTTGAAGGAGCACCCGCCGGCGCCCAATCCGACGAACGGTGCCGGTCTAGATAGCGACGACGACGTAATCATGGACGTTGGTAGCAACGACGGAATAGAGGATGAAGACGATGATGTGCGCATCATCTTTCATCCGCCCCGAGGCACCAAGCTGCCCCCCGGTTACCGGTCAAAGTGTACCAACAGACTCTACGAGGAGGCGCGGCTCGCCAGGGCCAGGTCCTCTTCGGACCGCATGCAGTTCAAATTCGTTCCGACGCTCCAATGGTACGAGGATCAGGTTGCGGAGGGCCGTGGCTTTGAGCACATCAACATACAGCAGTGGGAAGACATCTTCAACATCTTCCACATCGGCGAGGCGAAGGGTAGCAAGGGGAAGACGGCTGCGGCGACAGCGGGAGCTAGGCCGCCGGTAGCGACTCGCGGAGGAGACAGAGAAGGAGATGTTCGGATGACCGGCTAAGGAAGCGGCGAGTCGAGTACATCAACTGCAATTACGTTCAAGAAGAACAATTCGGAGCTGGTCGTACACAAAGGCGTGAGATTTCTCCGCCCGAAGTGTCCGAGCCGGGTTACGCCTTGGCATTTGTCGAAAGAGAGCAAGAAACAAGACGCAGATTCCAAGGGTGAGGATCGGCAGCGGGAGGGCGGCGGTGGGTGTATGGCTGCAAGGGCAGGTGTTCGAAAAGCTACATCTAGGGCGACCGGGACTGGAGTCAGGTTAGGATCGTTGACCAGATCCGATTTGAACACTCGCTTTAAGTGACGAATACTACTAGAAGGGGTTTGGTTCTGGAAAGGTGGGGGAGGGTCGAGGATGTAGCATTTCTTGTATGCTGGGGACACTTGTAAGGATTAGAAGGAAAAGCTGGGTAGGAATTCGTGTAGTGAACATCAATGTCGGTATGTGAAGTAAGGGCAAATGGAAAGTATTATATACCTCAGTCTGTCAAAGTAGAGACTTTGGCACCAACTCTCAATCATAGATAACTCATCACCTACCGAAACCCAATCCTTGCACCTGCCGTGACATAACCTTGATGACCATCATGCAAAGCGCAGCATCACTCAATCCACCTCCTTGTCATCACTACATTACTGCCCCTTAGTTCTGGGGCGGAACCCCAAACTTCTCAGCAAACGGATCATACCTCCAGTCCATCACCGGCTCATGCTCAATAGCTCCCGCAATCAAATCCGCAATCTCCACTCCATCCGGGTACATCTTCCTGACGAACTGCAACGTCAAGTCCAATCCCGATGTGACTCCCGAAGAAGTCCAGATGTTACCGTCCTCGACCCATCGAGCTGGTGAGACCCTGTTTCATCACCTGTTAGCAAGAAGTCTCCTTCGCGTGATAACATCCATAGTACATGTATCGATCGGTGACCAAGAAATGTAGAAATGTAGAACTGACCACTTAACCTCCGGATCCAACGTCACCACCTCCCCCCAAACACTCTTATTAGTAGTCACCCTCCTTCCCCTTAGGACTCCAGCCCTAGCCGGCACCGCCGCCCCGTTACAAACCGTCACCAAAACTTTGCTCTCATCCCTCCCGCCCAATCCATAGTCGTCTCTCAGCCTCCTAACAAACTCCAGCTCCGGTCCCAAATCAGGGTTCCTAACCCCCATACCACCAGGGATAAGCAGGACATCTATCCCCTCCAGCGTCTCTTTCATATCTTCCCATTGCTGCGGGGTGGAAGGGATGGGGTGCGTTGGTACGAAGCTAGGATAAAAGGAGCTGTTCATCGGGTTCATGGACGCTAACGTAGGAGAGGTGGAAACAGGGGAGGGAAAGGAGCGGGAGAAGATTAAGAGGTTGAGGGAGTGGAAGTGGGAGACGAATTGGAGGATTTCGAGGGGGCCGTAGGCGTCGAGGATTTCGAAGGAGCGGAAGAGGAGGAGGGCGTAGGTTTTTGGTTGGGGGAAGGCGGTTGTGATATCGGAAGGGTGGTGGAGGAGGGGGATTTGAGGTTTAGGTTTGATGTGGAGTAGATTCGGGGGAGGACGGGGGAGGCGGTGGTGAGCTGGAGGAGAGCGAGGAAGGTGGTAAGGAGGGGGAGACGCATTTTGAGTTGCTGTTTGTTGATGATGGTGACGTTGATGTTGGTTCTTGGCTCGTTGGTTGATGTGTCTCTGGGGATCAGTAAAATTTATATCTCCTTTCTGTTCAAGATACTCGAACGAGAAGGGCTGCTAACGCCCAACATGTTGATATTGTTTACTTGGCCAGCCTGGACGCCTAGTATACGGTCAACTTCATCTTCTCACGTCGTCAAGCTTCCACAATACTCATGCGTGTGGTCCCATTCTGAAGGACTTGTTTGTGCAGTTCCGAGGGCTTTTGGACAATATGAGCAGATTCAATCTAGAACGAGCTCAAACCTTCTCATGAATACCACTAGCAGACACTTGTTTTGTCATCTCCAGAACACCATATGTACCTCCACATTATCGTGTTTACCAAGCCATGATACTTGATGTCGGCCGCAAGCGAAGATAGTAGCATTCATGTGACTGTTTGAGCAAGTATAAGACCGAAGCGAGCGCTGTCAACGGGTGAGTTGCAGAAAAAGATCCAGTTCTCGGGGAATAAACCACTTTCACTATGAAGCTGTCGCCAAAGTCCGATTTCGAGCGGCATTAGACATGTCATGCCGCCGCCGCAAACCGCGGGATGTCAGCCTGTGCCACTGGGATACCGAGAGAGATAGATTAAGTTCGTGCAACCACCGACGTTGATGGCCCGCACTCGGAGGTAAGTAAGCTTCAGACCAAATCCTCGCGATTGGTAATCCAGAACCATCACCACGTAAAGTAGCTGTTAGTTGAAAGAAAGTAGGTAGCATACTCGGACCTCAAATTGAGAGAGAGAAAAGTGCGAGACGCACATAAACGCGCTCATAAGACCTCAGTATCATCAAGGGACGCTACATCAAGCCATGTGGACGAATTTTGGAGGATAACTTGCACCTGTCCAGGTCCTTGTGCTGGCTACTTAGTGAGCTTGAAGAGGCCGATTCCAACCGCTTATATCATATCCAAAAAACGCCCTATGATACTGACAGCATCTTTTGTAATAGCAATCAAGTGCGAAGCTTATCGTGATCCAAAATCGCCTGCCAAGACTAACGGGATAGGGTTATAGCCGTCACTGACCTTTTCTAAATGGCTTCGTATAATCTCATAGCCGTCGTATTCCACATGCCCCTTCAAAATGAGATACCAGGCGTCATCAAATGCCCAAGCTCGCCTGTCTATTATCCTGATCTGTGTCTCTCAACTGAAGTAAGTAGGTGCATCGCTCTTGCTTCCACCAGGCCTTTTTTTCAGAAAATCTAACGGGCTTGGAAGTGTTGGTACTCTAGCGTCGCTGGGCCGGCTGGGCATAGAGGTATCTTTTTGGTGTTGCTGCTGTGTCGCAACTTTGTCGTGTACCTTTCATGTTCAAAATGGAACTTTCACCTGCATTTGCCCGCTCGCAAAGATGAAGTGTCTGTGTCGAAGTGAAGCAATCACGAGATGTTCATACTTTATATTGAGAAATAGCATGTGCTACCGTACCCCGTCGTTCCTGCCCGCACGGCCCACAAAGTCCCAGAAGAGCGCGGGGACATTGTTGTACATATTACTGTAGCTCCACTACCTAAGGTATGGCCTGACCGCCTAAAAGTTGACGGACACCGCCTACAGCTCGCTGGTTCGGCGCATTGCTAGACCGTACGTCATTTTGACTTTTTGTTTTCGTCCCGTCTCACTCAACAACCCAACATCCAACATTCAGCCTTTTTTTTCACTCTATTTATTAAGCCGGATCATCACCACCGGTTTCATTCATACTCATCTAAGAGGGAGACACAACGGAGTATCTTCATAATTATTCCTCTTCAACCTTCGGTCTGAACCAAAACACCAAACCGACTTAACAGACCTATCAACTCAACCCCCTATATCAACCTCCGACACATCCGAACCTCTTCCCCTTTTCTCATCACCACATACACAACACACAAAAATGGCCCGCAACTACTTCTCCCCCTACGCGCCCCGGCGTCGCTCCAACCGCATGGTCTTGATCTGGGTCACGCTCTTCTTCAGCATCATCTTCTTCATGTGGTGGGTGCAGACGCGGCACCGGGAGGCGGCGCGGGCGTACGCGGACGTGTTGATCCGGGGCCCGAGGCTGGAAGGGGATGATGCGAGCCGGAGAAGGTTTGGTGGGGGGAGTGGGAGGATTTTGGAGGATGCTTAGATGAGCTTCATGAAGGAGCGGAAGACGGAGGGAAGAGGGAAGCAAACCGAATCTGGAAGCAGGAAAGGGATGGACTGGAGAGGGTTTTCTGAGGACCGCTTGTCAAACTCTCCATCATCATGACCACCAGGAGGCGATGGAAGAATGAAAGGCAGCCACCAAGACATCGGATATCGCTAAATTATGGGGAGACGAACCCGACGACGAAGTCTTTAGGAGATTGAAGAACAAGTGGAGAGAGGAGGAGGAGGAGGAGCGGAGGAGGGACCTGCGGGGTTTGCCTCCCTACCATACAACCTGGAATACGCACACGAACCCTAGGCTTCTCAATCATCTTACAACCTCCTCCTTGAGGTGCATACTTTCCGGCTACGACAAACCATAATCCGAAGCTTCCGCGTCATCCACCAAGTGCTCGCCCGCGGCTTGTCAGTTTAGAGGGCCGAGAGAATGGAATCCTTCCACAGGGTGGGCGAGACACGCAGTTTTCTGGACTGGGATCATGACCATAAAAGAGCGTTTTTTGCAGCTCTGGCGACGAAAGCATGAAGGCATCAAGGATTACGAGAAAAGCATACCTAGAGATACAAAACGAAAATAATGTTTTATTTCGGGCTCACAGCCCAGCGAACCATTTCCGTTCCTCGTTCTGTGCTAGTTTATAGGTTGACTTACGGTCTTGTTTTAATCGAGCTTTTAAAGGGGCCCGGGATCGCCAGGGGTCATGCTATTGCCATGCGCAAAAGGGGGTTCACAGGTGCAATATTTCGCGGCAACAATCAATCGACAGTATCACAACTCGACGGAACGGTTTACGACTCACCTGTCTTCAACACTAGAGGGCTCGTTCCGTGTCAGCGAGTCCAATGAAGTCAACGTGAATGATAGAATAAAAAGGGTTATATGCACCTTGTCTCGTATAGTATAATCCAAACAATGACCTTTTCCACGCGCCGGTTTCTGATCACATTATGTGGAATCTGCATCGGCGTCTTACGCCAACCGCACACCAGCCTCCTTCCTCTTCTTACCCTGGTGCGACGCCGCCGTGCTCATGCCCACGTTCTGACTAGCATCAAGCATACTCTGCGCCATCCGCCTCCTCTCCGCCTCGAGCTTCTTGAGCCGCTTATCCGTCTTGCCCTTTCCGCTGCCCTTGCCGTGGAACTGGTGCGACAGCTCCTTGAAGGCCTCCTTCTGGTCGAGCGACCGGCCGTCGGCATCGACGTACTTCAGCTCCACCGTCGGCTTGTACGCTTCCCTGAACAGCTGCTCCATGACGCGTGCCTGATGCTGCTCGCGGATCGTGTTCTGCTGACGCTGCCACTCCTCACGCTCGCGGGTTGACATGCGGTCGAGACGGCCGCTGGCACGGTCGCGCTCACGCTGGAGACGGGTCTCGTCATCGAACTTCTTCATTAGGCGGGCGAGTTCGGCCTTGAAGTGAGCGCTCTCGCGGAAGTTCTTGACGAGCTCGGAGCCGCGGGACTCGGCGTCGATGAGGCGGCGGTCCTTGAGCAGGGCGAAGGTGGCGGCCATGCCTTGGGCCACAAGCTTCTCTTCTTCGACGCCCGTTGTGGGAAGCTCGCCGGTTGGTGATGTGGCACGCTCGGACTGTTGTCCGTCCTTGTCAGCGTCTTCCATCTCCTCGTCTGATGATTCCTCCTCCATTGCCGTAACTGCTGTCTCTGCCCGTGGCTGAGATTTTGGCTTTGGCGCCTTCTTCTCTTCCTCGCGCTCTGCGTAGAGGGCGTCAACGAACTCGCTGATTTCGTCAATAACGATACCACCCGCCTCGGCGGCTTCTGGCTCTGGTTGATTGGATTCTTCGCGCAGTTGCTTAGCAAGCTCTTCGGGTCGTGTCTTTCGCTTCTTCAACGCAGCGGATCTTTGGCGAGCCAATGACTGTTGCAGATCGTCATCGTCGACGAAATCCTCGTCAAATGTCTTCCTCTTTTTCGTGTAACTTGGACCAGAGTCAATCTCCATCTGTTGTTCTGTCTCCGGGGTTTCGGTCTCTCCTGGGTATAACACGTCGTCATCGTCTCGTCGCCTTGTTGACTTGGTCTTTTTCTTTTTCGGCTTCTTGACTTTGATTTCGGACGCGTCCATGTAATCTGAAACTGGCGCGGGGGCATCGTCTGTTTGAATACCTATTAGCATCGCGTCAATGGGAGAAAGACAATGGGTACAACATACCAAGCATATCGAGATCAACCGTCTGCCCCTTCCTCTGAACAGGGGCACTATCCAAGATATCTGCCAACGAATCTGCCGTCGCTGTTGACCTGATTGTCTGGCCAAGTGTGAAAGCCTTCTTCTTCTTGCCATTGATCTCCTCATCGTACTGTGAAAGAATCGTCCGTTCGCCCGTCTCGTCAATGTCGTTGGGGTCATAAAGTGGCTTCTTCTTCTTGAGGTCGAGTCTCTCGTTCAGCTTCTCTCGTTCGCGCAGTTCAATGTTTTCGAGCTCGTCTCCTTCCTCCTCGGCATCCAACACACCCGTATCCTTGAGCGTGAGAACCTGGTCGCCACCTTCAAGGAACGTATTCATATCGTGTGCAACCTTGACACCAGCCAAATCCCTGGCCGTGTGCTCAGCAGCCGCCGCAGCAGCTTCGGCAGCAGCCTTGTCCTCCTCAGCCTTCTTTGCCGCCTGGATCTGCTTTTGTCGCTTCTTCTGGTTCTTGAGCCAGGCCTTGGCGTCTAGCTCATCATCTTCCACATCGTCGGCGATGCCCTTGCCTTCGAGAATGGCGTTGCGCTGGGCCATCTCACGGGCCTTCTTGATGGCGGCGGCTCTCTCCTCGCGCTTCTTCTTGGCGGCTTCGGCCTCCAGAGCCTTCTTGTAGTTGTCGTAGGATGCGGCTTCGCGGGTCTCGAGGGTGCTGCCCTTGTCTTCGCCTTCGGGAGTTGGTGATCTGGCTTTGGGTGCTTCGCCGGGGACGGGCAGGGGCTTCATGCCCATTGCCCGTCGCACCTTGTTGAGCTCTTCGATTGATGCGGCGTCCATTTTGGATATGGTATGCGAATGGAATGAGGTATCGCAATCCTCTATGGGAACGTCGTGGGTGCGAAAAGAAAATTGGAATACCAGTCGCGTCTGGATGGATGATGCACGGCAGTGAACAGAACTGAAGTGGTGAGGCAAGGACAAGTGAAAGTTGCCAGTGGAACCGCTGGACGTCAGTTGAGGCTGACAGTGGCAGGCAAACACACAGGCTTGGACCTGGCTCTTCACTGGCCGGGAGGAACTACGATAAGATAAGAAACCGACGGGATCCACCAAAACTTGCAGGGCTGTCTTGGCATTCGAAAGCACGGGCCCACCTCCAAAATTTTCGTATATCAAGCGGGAGTCGCACCGCAAATCTTCCTCTTCTTCTCTTTTTCTTCTCCTCACGGACCTGTGCCCAGTGCTCCCCTGCCTCGCCCGCTCGTGCTTGCACTTGTAGGCTATGGCTAGGGTTGACGTGCTGAGGCAGTTCGGCAACCAAGGAGCCATCCAGAACCTCTTTTTAAAATGTTCTTCCATGATGTCAATTTCCATCCGACAGGTCACCAGAAGAACCGAACTCTGGCTGTGAACCTCGTTCGCCGCAAGGCTTGAGCTTGGGAATCGCCGGATGATGTAGGGGAAGTCATATTCCAATCCGTTCGCCGAGGACGTCGTCCTATGAGGCTGGGGGAAACCATGACAATTGCCACATTTCTTTCCGTAGACCTTTGATTTTGTGACTGCTTTGCTGCCTTCAAATGGCGTGTTTTGGACCCTGTGGTTGAAGATCAACAGTCAAGATCCGTGCATGTCAGATATCCCATCTGTGTCACCGTGAATTTTCGAGACGGTCAGCACAAGTCCGACATGCCATCAGTTCACATGCATTTCTTGCCCGCGTCAATGTGGGATGCTCGAATGTCCATGTGCTGTTGAGCTTGTTCGTACTTGCGCGGGATCTCCAACGTCAGTTTGTGCTGACTTTGACCCTGACTCTCTCATGGTTTGTGAGATGGGATGTTCTGTCATCCCCAAGAAGGTCCGATCTGAGGGGAAGAACATCGATATCTCGAGATAATGTGTCGAACCTCACGTCAGCTTCAAGTTCCACCGTCCTCACCTCACCTCCAGGTTGTCTGTCGGAAACTCCCGTTATTTCTTTCAGCATGGAGAAATTCCAGGGTGGCCTTGTACCGTAGTATTCAAACGGTCACCTTGGTTCCGGGAATGGAGTCAAAGTCATCTCTCCGGTCAGTCTGTCCAAGTTCACAATGCCGAGAAGGTGAAGCGCTAAAAGTTGCGAAGCATGTCGGCCTTTTTCGGTGAAATCCCCATGTCAACTCTCCTGCACGTCACGCAAATAGTCTGCTTCTTTTCAAGTTCTTGAGCTTCTTCTGGGTCTGTCTTTGATGAGCACGTGGATGTTATGGTAGTGCTTCCAGATCTTTCTCTGCGATCTGGAACTGCTAGACAGTTGTTGCCCATCATCAGTGCCCCCCAGCCTGACAACGGTAATGCCGAGAAGCTGGAATTATGCCATCCTCGACGAATCACCGGTTGTAAGCGTTCAGGGTCAAAAGTTGTGACTTTGTCGTGGACTGAAGTTATTCCCAAGTGTTACTACTTAACCCTAATCCCATACGGCTTATACGCTGAAGAAAAGATATGCGCCCGTTTCCCACCTTTTTCAGTTGACTCCTGAAGGACCCTGCTTCACATCTCCAACTGGACTATATTTCAGCATAATAAAGGACGTCAAAGCCTCAGTCCTTCATCTCCAACTCAAACCACCCCTGTTCTTAGCATAACCGGACTCTTTCCTGTTCCTGACACAACGGCCGCCAGTACAGATGCAGTCGGCAATCCGAAGCGCACCGAAGCGGTCCACCCCAGATCTCACCCACACAAGCACTCCACGCTAGCCGAGCTGCCGGTGCGGGCACCTCGTTTTTTTCAATGGAACTTTTGGGGGAAGCAGGGGTCCTGTCAGAACTGCCCGCAGCCAAGAAAGACGAAAAGTCCGGGGGAGGTAGGGTTGCTCCGACCTGCCTGTCTGTCTGCCCAACTTTCTTTGACCATCCAAAGGTTCCCCAACTTCCTTTCCAGTCCTATATCCTCGGCATCCTGCCCGTCCGGTCCTTCTCCCTACGGCTCCAAGCCCTTCCCCCAGACGCCACAAGACTCCCCCAAGATGGAGACGGCCCGATTTCAAACAGCATCGTCCGCGGCTTGACCACCATTTGTCACGTCTTCGTCCGGCCGGATGAGCTGACGTAGGGTGGAGAAGCGTGTCGTTGGGTGTGGGCAAGCTGCGATGGAGAAGAGAGGAAAAAAGAGTCGTAGAATGATTCTATACACACATGGTGAAAATATGCTCGTGGTGGTTCGGTTTTGGCTATCAAGACTTTCACAGGCCACGGGTATACCCTCCGCCAAGCTTAGGACAAGAGATCAAAATGGAGAAAAAAAAAATGTCTGAGCGAGAGTATTCTCCGACATGGACTGTGATGAGCCTCCGACTAACCGTGGGTGTGAGGTTTTTGGAGAGTTGGAGAGCACTTACACCCACTCTCTTGCAGAGAGTGGGGGACAAAATTGAGGGATAAGCCCTTTTCCGAGGGACAATCAAGTCCGTACACCAAATGTAGCCCTATTTCGATTTATTAACAAAACGCATACAAATTATAACCCAACTTCCCTATTTCGACATCCTCCTTTCGGAACTTACCGTTATTCGTAAATATAATATCGATTACCCTTATCGGCTACCCCTATAATAATACGCTATTAATATCGTAATATATCTTTTAATATTCTAGCCTTTTTTTTTTTATTTAATTAACGTATAACGTCACTTTCTTAAAATAAAGAGGGCGAATCCCTTCCCGTCCAGGCAATTTAATAATTCTTATTTACTTAAAGTAAATAATATTTACGCTATATTATTAAAAATAACGAAATATAATATAAATTTAATATTCGTAATATTATTCGGATATTTAAATATTCTTTTAACGTAGTAGGTAAGTATTATAAAGCTTTACGAAATATAAATTACCCTAATTTAAAAGGTCGTATTATTAATAGGTTAAAAACCCTTAATAAAGTAGAAAATAAAGCGCTTAAAGTATATATTTACTAATTAACTATTATTAGGATAATACCCAATTGTAATATTATAGAGGATATTATAAATAAAATCCGTACTAAGCGTACTATATTAATACCTCTTATTTCTAAAAAATAATATAAAAAGTGGAAAGTAAATTACTTATAATATTTTACTATTAAAGTAAAGCCTATTGAGGCTATACGGTTATTTATATAATAATACGTCGATAATATAGCTAAATTCTTTAATATTTTCGAATATACCGTCGATGAATATAAATTTAGCGGGTTTATAATATAGAATATTAATAAAATAGGTTGCCGTATAATTATATTTAGTAATAATTTTAAAGTTATAACCGTTATTATAAATAAGAAAAAAAGGGTTAATTAAAGTCTTTAAAATCTTTTTAAATCCGGTTATTAATTTATTAACCCGATAAAACCTTATATAAATTAAACTTGAAATTATCGATTTAATTAATTATAAATTAATTATATTAATTAGTAAAGGAAATATAACTAATTATTATCTCCCTCTTTTTATTATTTTTAAATAATAATTAATAAAGGATATAGTAAATAATAACTTCGATAATAATATTCGTTTTACTTAATTAAATATTGCGTTTAATAATAATAATATTATATTAAATTAGATCCGTTATTTTAATAAATATTCGTAGAGGTATTATATTATAGTTTAATCGAAAGGTCTTTACCTTTAAAGTAGTAAAACTTCTAATTTTATAAAATAATTTAATTATAATAAGGATTAATATAATGAGGAGATAGGAATTTCTATATATAACTTAAATTAAATAAATAATATTATAAGATTTAAAACCCCGTTAAACGAACGTATTTACCGTTTATTAATCTTAAATTCCTTTTTTAATTATTATAATATCGATTTATATAAATATTATTTACGGTTCGATATCTTTATTTTATTCCTCCCGCCGTACAATTTTTACTTTCTTTAACCTATAAATATTAACGTCTTTTAATTATTAAAAGTAATATACTAAAAATAGTTTAAAGAATATTTCCATTTTAATAAATTATATTTTAATCGCGTTTAATATACCGCGGGGTTATAAAATATTTGGGATTACGCGTTTAAACGCGCTAATATTTTTATTAATTTCGAAAAAATAAATATTTTCCCGTTAAATTGAAAATTAATTTTATCGGGTCTACGTACAAAATTAATTAAGGAAGATACGATTAAATGGCTAAAAATAATACCGTAAGAAAATCGATAGAAAGTTAATAATAATTCGTTTATTTTATTAATAACGAAATTAAATATCGATACGGGTAATTATAATACGGAAACCGAAATAGCGTTTCGAACGGTTAAATTAAAATTCTATAAAAGAATATTAATATATAATCATTTAGAAAAATATCGGTTAAAACGCGCTTAACGATTCGAATCCTTTAATACGAAGAAATTTAAAAAATATATTATAAAATTAGAAGGATAATTAATAATTAATATTACCGTTAAATAAGTACAATACGAAATAGAAAGGAGGGATATTATAGAAATAATAGCGGAAAAGAAGAAATAATTGAAAATAATCGTAAAGAAGTAAAAGAAAAAATTAAATATATTAAAGGATAAATAAAAGGTCGAAAAGAAGGACCCTATTAATTGGGTAAAAAATAATAAAAATCGTTAACGCCAACTTACTTTCGAAGAATAATTAGAAAAAAATAATTATAATATTAATTATTACGACTTTAACGACCCCTATTACCTAATATAAATTTATAATAGTAAAAGGGCGCTAATTTTTATAATCGATATTAATAAAACCGTTTTTATTCCTAACTTTATAATTAGACCACTTAACGAAATAATTATTACTAATAATAACGCTTCTTTACCGCGTATATTTATTAGGGAGGAAAATTTATTAAATTCTAATACTAATAGTAACGATAATAATAAAGAAAAATAAAGCGAAGGAAGGCCTAAATTATAAAAGAAAACGACTAAAATTATATTTACAATTAATAACGATTTTAATACCGACGATAATAATAATAAAGAGGATAAAAAAAAGGTAAAAAAATAAAGTAAAAAGAGGAGGATTCGTTCTTCTTCGATATTATAACTTATAACCCAATTAATACCTAACCCCGCCCTATTATAAAAGTTGTTATTACTTTAAGGAAATAGAAAATTCCTACTTCTAAAATTAATTCTAATCGTTAATATAATAATGTAGCAAATTACGTATTCGAAATTAATAATATCGAACCTATAATAATACCAATTATATATATTAAGATAATTACCGATATCCGCAAATTTTTTGAAAAACGAAAATAGTAATAGAAAGAGGAGAATCCTAGCAATATAAAGCAATAATTATTATTTAGAAATATTATATTATTAATTTTATATAGTTGATTGAATATTATGACTTTTAGTATTATTAACGTTGGGTATTGTACACGGACCTCCCTGTCCCTCTAAAAAGGGCCTATCCCTCAATTTTGTCCCCCACTCTCTATAAGAGAGTGGGTATAGCGAGCGAACCTCATACCCACGGTTAAAAGGAGATCCGCAAACAATGGTCGATGGAGCTAGAGGTGCCTTGCGGGCCGTGATAATCAGATATACACGATATCTTCTAATTCTAGACCTCAGGTAGGACAAAGTTAGACTAAGCCTTCACATAACACAAAGTACATCACATTGCCATGTGTGCAGGTGTCAAAAAAAGAAGGGCGGGAACACCAAAAAGTCACAGGAATTTTGATTGCGTTCCCGTGATGCTCAAAGCAAGCCTAGTTCCCCGCATTATCGAGGTTTCTCCGCCGTAGCGAGATCATGGGGAAACCAGACTTGAGCGCCAAAGGGCCCTGTGTAACAGAATGCCCCACACGCACCACCGCCGATTTCTCAGGTCAGATTCCAAGCTGCAGTGAACCGTTCTGCAGATTTCACATGAACACCCTTTTTTCAGCTGAAGTTTCATTCCTTTCTTGACCCCGTAACATCCACATCCATCGATCACGGCAGTGGTGGCACTGACGTCCACTTACCTATCATGGCCACCACCATTCTTCAATGTGACGGTAGAAAACGCCCACGGCAAGATATCGGCCTTTCTTTTGCTGCAACTGGGTTATGCTATGAAGCCTTGGGTCACTGCCGGATGGATGGCTTTCCAGTTAGAGAGGCGTTGAAGCTCTCTCCATCTTGGGTCCATCCATTCAGTCCTGGCCAATCTCCGCCAACCACACCATCTTTCCTGTCTCCCACCCCAGAAGGTCAGCAGTCCTCCATTCCCTGGTTTGGTACCGCTCTTCTAAGAGCATACCATACCGCTTCTCTCTGTATAGACCAACCATAACACCGCACGTTCAAGAGCTTATCATGCTCCCGGATCGGTCTGCTCCAATGAGTCGAACTGGTCGAATACCAAGCAAGGGAGAGCTCCGGCGGGAAAACAAACGTTCCTGCAGATAGAGCTGTGTAGACTTACAGCTGTGGGACTACTGCCGCCACTGACAAAGACTCAGAAGAGGATCGTGACGTGACCAGTGACCAGGGGAAAAAAAGAGACAAGATCCAAAAGAGTCAAAAGGACCGAGCCTCAATGCCCGGATACAACTCAAGACCTTCTTCTCGGCCCTTTCTCCAATTCTTCTCCTTCTATTATCCACCCTAGCACCACCATAGCCGCACTCGCCCGCACTCGCCCGCACTTGCCCCCATTCCCACCCATCGAAAGACGCTACAGACGCTGCGAGGCCCGATCTCTAACCACCGAGTGCAACCTCATCCGCGAACAGACCCCGGCCCTCCTCCGAGGCCCTTGAGAAATTGAGGTGCGGAACTTGGACTCACTAGCTAGGAAGGAGGGAAAGTGGACGACAAGGTTCACGACAACGACGACGGCCGGACCGCGACAGCGCTAACGTCAGTCTACCGAGAGAGAGCGAGCCTACCAAGGGGGGTGTAATGCCAAGAGCGTGAACGAGACAAGATCGTCCATCAACAACATCCCGGACGAGTCAAGATGGAAATGATATATAATGTCAAGCAGGTCCTCCTCAGCAACCATGATTTCACCACCAGCCTGGTCTCCAACGCAACAGCAGACTACTCGACAAGCCCTCTGACCTACATCGCAATGCATCTCGTCTCCTCGCTCCTCGTCTTGGGCGCTGCCTTCCAGGCCGTCCTCGGTCTGCCTGATCCTCTTCGCGAGAAGAGGGACAGCACCATCATCAAGCGCTCTGCCGAGTCCTACATCAACAAGGAGACTCCCATTGCCATCAAAAACCTCCTGTGCAACATCGGTTCTTCTGGCTGCAGAGTTTCCGGTGCTGGCTCTGGTGTTGTCGTTGCCTCCCCTTCCAAGTCCAACCCTGACTGTAAGTGGAAATTGCCCCAGTGTGCCTCATCTCTGATAGCAGCATAACTTACAGTGTGAATTACAGACTGGTACACCTGGACTCGTGATGCTGCCCTCGTCCAGAAGCTTGTCGTCGACAGGTTTACCAACGAGTACAACACCACTCTTCAGAACACCATCCAGGATTTTGCTGCTTCTCAGGCCAGGCTCCAGGGTGTTAGCAACCCGTCCGGTGGTCTCTCCAACGGTGCCGGTCTTGGCGAGCCCAAGTTCATGGTCGACCTCAAGCAGTTCACCGGTGAATGGGGCCGCCCCCAGAGAGATGGTCCTCCCCTTCGCGCCATCGCTCTCGTTGGCTACGGCAGGTGGCTCGTCAGCAACGGTTACGCTTCTACCGCCAAGGACATCATCTGGCCCATCGTGAAGAACGATCTTGCCTACACTGCCCAGTACTGGAACAACACCGGCTTTGATCTCTGGGAGGAGGTTCAGAGTTCTTCTTTCTTCACCATTGCCTCGTCTCACCGTGCTCTCGTTGAGGGTTCTGCCTTTGCCAAGTCTATCGGCACCTCTTGCAACGCCTGCGATGCTGTTGCTCCCCAGGTCCTTTGCTTCCAGCAGAGCTTCTGGAACAACAACGGCTATGTCGTCTCCAACCTCGTCAACTACCGCAGCGGCAAGGACGTCAACTCCATCTTGACATCCATCCACAACTTCGACCCTGCTGCCGGATGCGATGCCAAGATTTTCCAGCCCTGCAGCGACCGTGCTCTTTCCAACCACAAGCAGGTTGTCGACTCTATGCGCTTCTGGGGTGTCAACAACGGCCGTACCGCCGGTAAGGCCGCCGCCGTTGGTCGCTACTCTGAGGATGTCTACTACAACGGCAACCCCTGGTACCTCGCCACTTTCGCCGCCGCCGAGCAGCTCTACGACGCCATCTACGTCTGGAAGAAGCAGGGCTCCATCACCGTCACTTCGACCTCTCTCCCCTTCTTCAAGGACCTTGTTTCGTCTGTCGGCACCGGCACCTACTCCAGCTCTTCTTCCACCTTCACCTCCATCATCAACGCCGTCCAGACCTACGCCGACGGCTTTATCGACGTTGCCGCGCAGTACACTCCCTCCGACGGTTCTCTGACCGAGCAGTTCGACAAGAACTCCGGCAATCCCATTGCCGCCCCTCACCTGACCTGGTCCTACGCCGCCTTCCTCTCCGCCGCCGACCGCCGCGCCGGCATCGTCCCTCCCTCGTGGGGCGCCGCCTCCGCCAACTCTGTCCCCGGCACCTGCTCCGCCTCCGCCGTCGCCGGCTCCTACGCCACCGCGACCGCCACCTCTTTCCCCGCCAACCTGACCCCCGCCAGCACCACCATTACCCCTCCCACCCAAACCGGTTGCGCCGCCGACCACGAGGTGCTCGTTACTTTCAACGAGAAGGTCACCACCAGCTACGGCCAGACGGTCAAGCTGGTCGGCAGCATCCCCGCTCTTGGCAACTGGCAGCCCAACTCCGGTGTTACCCTCAGCGCTAGCAAGTACACCAGCGGTAACCCGCTCTGGTACACCACCATCGCTCTTCCCCAGGGCGTGTCGTTTAGCTACAAGTATGTCGTTATCAACTCGGATGGCTCCGTCAGGTGGGAGAGCGACCCGAACCGCAGCTATGCTGTTGCGAGCAACTGCGCGAGCAGTGCTACCGTCAACGATACCTGGAGGTAAATTTGCCTCTTGGTAAAAGTTGAAACATGGGGTTGGAAAGGGGAAAGTGGAGGAAAAGGAATGGGGAATGGGAATGAAGTGATGATGATTGAAGGTAGAATGACTGGAAGTAGAGAAAGAAACGGACGGAGGAAACAAAGTTTTGGATATTAAAGGATAGGAAAGAAGACAAGGAAAAACAGGACTTCACCTTTTGCATCAATTTGGGTTGCATACTTTCTTTTTCCTTATCCATCTCTCTCCCCTAACCCCACACAGATGACTTTTTCAAACTTCTCTGTATCACAATTTGGATAACATAGAAAATTTGTACAAACCTCAACCTTTTAACCCAGAATCATTGATGCGTGCAAATGAAGGGTATGATCGGTTGCAACTGGTCCTGGCCTAGTATAGATTTTTAAATACTTTTTGCTACGGTCTGGGCAGTGCAATACCCACTTTATACCTCCTCAGACCCCACTTTACGCTCTTATACGAAAACGGTATAGCTTAATTTACTTGTTTACCGCCTTTTTAACAACCTCGGTTATAAAATTAATATTTAGTATACTCGTAAAATTGGTAATAATATACATCGCCGTTATTTTACCGTAAAAATAGTACTATTAATATAGTTATCGACGAAACCGATATACCCATCGAAGAGGTAATTAATTTATCCTCTATTATTATTAACGCTCTAAATAATATACTTATAAACAATTTCCTTATACTACGGGAATTAACGTTATTTAATAACCTTCTATAAAATAACGAAACTATCCCTATCGACCTAATACTCTTCGAAAGTTAAACTATTAATAATTAAATTATTAATAATTAAATTATTAATACCTAAATTGAATTTTATTTTATTAAAATTATTAATAATAATTTTATTACCGTAATGTAATTGGTTTTAAATAACGTACGCCCTTTTTATTAATTTTTAATTATTTAGGGTATTAAGTGCCGTCGGTAATTAAAAACCCTAAATTAGGTTAAGAGGGCTCGAGGTTCCTAATTTAATACCTCTTAATTTATTACTTTTTAATTTAATTCTAGTAAGTACGTTATTTTTACCTTTGAAATAACCGCCGTGGTAATAAAATAATTCGTTAAATATATTAAGAAAGGATATTTTCGAAGCGGTAAATAGAAGGAATTTAATAAAATATAGGAAAAAGTATTAAAGAAATATAAAAAGAAGTAACCGTCGAAATTATAAACCGAATGTACTATACCCTTAAAGTATAATATTAAAAAGGTTCGATATTAAATATAGAAAGAGTTAATAACGATTTCGGGAATATTATATAATTAAATTACTAATTTGCTAATTACTATTTTTATAATATAGGAACGTTTTATAGCCCGGAAAAATACCGAATGTAAAAATTACTCTTAATTACGTACAACCCCGTTTAGCGATTATAAAGTATATAAATATATCTTTTATAAAAAGAAAGTAACGGGTTATTATATCCGTGAAATATCGGATTTATTAAAAAATAATAAATTTAAAGATAATTTTAATTGGGAATTAGAAATTAACGACGATAATAATAATAGTAATAAGGACGAAAGTAATAATAAAGGGGGGGGATTTAATAATATTAATAATTCGTCGAATTCGGATTTTAATAGGGAGGGGAATATTAACGAATTTAACCAATTACCGGTTCGTAAAACTAAGGCCTAAAAATGCAATTATAAGAATAATCCTAATAAAACCCTTATAAAAGCTAATGAAATTATTAATTTAATATCCGTAAGGTATAAAAGGAAGTTAATACCCCGTAAAACGGGTAATAAGGAGGGAGGAGGAGATAGGCCTAATTTAGGAGAATCGATTATAAATGCCGCTACGATACTAGCGGCTTTACTTAATACGATTATATTATAAATTATTATTAAAGATATTTAAAAGCGCTTTACTAGTAAAGTAATAGCGGTAGAAATAATAAAATATATCAATTTTCTTCAAAAGGACCTATTATAAGCGGTAGTATATAATAGTTATAATAATAAAATAAAATAGTTGTACGTAAATAAATAGATTAAATAAGGTAGGGGAGGAAGGGAGAGGAGAGGAGTATTTATATAAATAAGTAACGAATTTAAAAAAAAAATAAAAATCTAGATTTTTTTTCTTATATAAATTTATAAAATCCATTTAATAATATATCTAATTTTTCAAATAAATATCCCTCTTTTATATATTCGAATCGTAATATTATTAATAATAATTAAATTTAATAGTAAATACCCTTTATTTATATTCTTTTTAATTATATCTTTCATTTTTTTCTTTATTATACTTCCCTCCTATTCTCCCTTATATACCGCTAATATTACGCCCAACCTAATAATATAATTACGTATTATATTCTATACGGGTCTTTTTTATTAATTACCCTCTTTATACGGTCGCGCGCTAATTTTATTAATTTAATCTCCTCCTTATTTAATACTATACCTTGCGTTTTTTTCCTCTCTATAATTAAGAAATTATATAAACCAATTACGGCATATATAATTTCGATTTATTTATCTATATTATATTCGAAGGGTATATACCTTACAATTTTCTACTTCCTCTTTATATAATTAAAAGCATATTCTACGACGGTACGGATCCGAATATAGTGTAAATTATATAGTTCTTTAATAATCTTTAGCTTCCTCTCCGCGTTCTTCCAATTTTAAAAATAATATTTAATATTAAAGAAAGGAGTTACAATCCTTTACCGTATATTAAACCCCGTATTAATAATGTAATATTATCCTTCGAATATACGAAATAAACGATTGAAAATTTGAGTATAAAATACTACGTCGTTAATTGAACCTTCTATATTAGCGAATATATAATTAAAAGAATAATTAAATTTAACCGCCGCGAATACATTCTACGTTACCTCCCTATTATAATTATACTACCGTTATTATTAATCGACTTTAATATAAATAATTATATAAATCCCGTTAATAACTCCTATACAATTATTATAAATATTTAAAATAAAATCGAACTCGATTTTAGGATTTAATTAATTATTATCCGGCAATATAATAAAAGTATTATATAAATAATAAAAGCGGGGTAATATATTTTTTATAATTTCGTTTATAATATTCTATATAATTTGGAAGAAATACGAAGCGGACCGTTAAAATTAAATATATCCTAAAATATATAAAATAATTATAACCTTTTAGCAGGTAATTTAATAGCGGGTTAACTTTAATTTAACGTAATCCTTTAATTATTTAATTAAAAAATCGAAAATAGGCTAATCCATTCGAAAGAGGTTTCGAAACTATTTAATTAACTTATTATACAAATCTTCAACTCTTTTTATAATATATAGTAATCCTCCTAAGTAAATAAATATTAGGGTAGCTTAGCGGCGCCTAATTATTGTACGTATAGCTATTATTACTATAATAGTAAAGCTAACGTAGAAACGACGATAACGTACGAAGTTTTGGATTATCCTATTACAATATTTCTATATAAATTAATTTCGTATATATCGGGGTCGCCGTTATAATATTATATATAGTATATATAAGTAATAAGGTTAATACTTTTTACTAATTTAATAATTTCTAGGATATTTGTACTAATTTTTTACTTATATTGGTTACCTCCCGCTAATTCAACTTTCGCTAATATAACCGCTAAGAAACGGTAGAAAACCATTATACCATACCCTTTTTAAAAGGTATTATCTATACGCTAAAGAGGTACAAAGAGCGTTACTAATATGGGTAGATATAATAGGGATTAAAGTTATTTATAGAGTAGTTTGTTACCCTTTCTGGTTTAGAGAGGAAAAAAAATCGAGCTTGGCACGGTTTTTCCAAGTTTTCTCCTGTTCTTGGGCTAGGACCAGTTGTAACCGATCATACCCGAAACGTGAAGAAAAGAAATATTGGCAGGATGGTAGCTCATAAGTGAAGTTTCTGAGCAGCATCTCCAACAAACATCAAAAAGGTCCGCTGGCTCAATGGCAGAGCGTCTGACTACGAATCAGGAGGTTCCAGGTTCGACCCCTGGGTGGATCGGAAGATGAACTTGGTACGAACAGTACCAGAAAACAATTTTTTGGATTTTTTGTGTTGTTATACTCGAGGGTGGTGGGGTTTGGGTTGGGGACGAGTCATGTGTAAGACCCCTGACCTGAGCTCCGATATGTGCAGTGTTTCTTTTTGTCAGCTTACGCCATGTGTCGTGGTCTCTTATGGACGACCATGGAATCTGTGATCGCTTGATGTTTTGAAAAATGGAAGTCATGAGAGTTGAAAATTCTGTTTTTTGGTTTACGTAAGTTTTCTTGGGTTTACGTAAGTTGGGCTTGAAAGTTTGAACAGGATGAAACTCCGAGAGAAAACTTCTGTTTTGTGGTTTGTTTCGCAGCTTTGTGGTTTTGCTGGTAAAAGACGTGCGCAAGATGGCCTGCCCTGTTTGACTGGAGGCTCTCCCGTAGGTACTGAGCGGAAATATCTTGTTAGAATTGTGTCAGAAGCAGAGCACGGTCTGCCATTGTGGTAGCTGCCGAGACTTTGATGGTTCATCCGGTGAGAGATATGGACGGTAAGTGTAGGTGCCAGTGTTATGTGCTTGGTAAATAGGTAGTTCGGTATATTCTCAAGTACGCCCAGTAAATCGTCTTATATCCTTTTTGTAGTCCCGCTTGCCCATTCCCAAAAGTCTTCACAAGCAGCGCTTGTGGTATATGCTGTCAAAACCCAAGAAAAACCAGAGAGGAGGCATTATATAATACATGACATGTAAAAGAGACCTTCAAACGCCGTTTTGTTTTCCGCGCGGAGCAAATGTTGCATACAAGTCGTCTTGTTGGATTGTTGTACACGGGGCTTATTAGCAGTCGAGCCCCTTTTCTTTTTCCCATTTTGGTTTCCCTGGCTGTATGTCGCGCCTCTTTATTGAACATTTTGTTTCATGAGCTGGCCGTCATGTTGTGACATGATGTGACATGACACCTCAGGGTGATCCTGCCCTGCATCTGCCAAGCCCATGCCCAGAATCTCTGTGCCCAGCCTTTTTTTTCGTGGTTGCTGAAAGAAACGGATGGAAGAACATTTACTTGTTCTTGACGACACCGACCTGGGCGGGGCGGAGGACGCGGCCGTTGAGCTTGAAGCCCTTCTGCTGGATGTGGAAGACGGTGTTGTGCTCCTTGTCGGGCATGGGGGCCATGAAGGTGGCCTCGTGCTCGTTGGGGTTGAACACCTCACCGTCGGGGTTGATGCGCTCGAGACCGTGCTTCTGGAGAGTCTGGAGGAGGATGGTCTCGGTCATCTTGAGACCCTCGTAGAGGTTGACGAGGTCCTTGAGGTGCTCGGACTGCTCCTCGGACTTGAGCTTCTCCTCGGGAACGACGCTCAAGGCGCGGTCGAAGTTGTCGACGGACTCAACGAGATCCTTGGCGAACTTTTGGATGGCGAAGTCCTTGGCCTGCTTGACCTCGCGGGCGGTGCGCTCCTGGAGGTTGCGGAAGTCGGCGACGGTGCGGAGGCACTTGTCCTGTAGAGAGGGAGAAATCCCGTGTTAGTGACTTGTCCATCATAGCTACTTTGAAAGCTTCAAGAACTAACCTTCCACTCGCGGGCCTCAGCGTCCTTGGCCTCGAGCTGCTTCTTGAGAGCAGCAACGGCATCATCCTCGCCCTCCTTCTTCTCAGCACCCTCCTCGGCCTTCTTCTCACCCTCAGCCTCGGCGCTGTACCACCGGGCGGCGGAGCGCATCTGGGGAGCAGCTGTGCGGGCAGCCTGCATCTGGAAGATCTGGGAAGCAACGGGGCGCTGGGCGGCAACGCGGGCGCTGGAAGCAAGGGCTCTGGAAGAGCGGGTGAGGGCTGTTCGTAGCATTTTGGGCTGGGTATCTGGATATGACGAGGTGGTGAGATCTGGCAATGTTCCGGGACAGGGAAGAGTCGCGTGTTTGAAGAGGCACTTTCAAGAAATTTTGAGACAGCTGCGCTAGCACGGGATCGGGGACGGCATGGACGGGCGGCGGGTTGGGCGGCCAACAGGGGCCTTCGCAGCTTTCCACAGTGGGATGGAGTGCTGCATCATCCAGTCCTCTCGGCCGGCTGGGCGGGAGCGAACCGAAAAGCGGGTCAATCACCGGACTGCCAAAGTTGACATTAGGTTGCCTGCCGGACCATCGAGTCTTTCAAAAGTTTCGAGCTCCAACGCAAGCGGGTCTGCCTGGCGGGGCTGTTCTGTGCGGGGAGATGGGTCTTTTTTTGTCTTCTGATAAAGACACGCCGTGGAGTCAACCAACGCCAGATCATGTGAAGATAAGATGGCATCCTTGTAAGTCCCAGGTTTGCCTGCCCGGTGCGCTTGCCATCCAGCTCAGCCAGGCAAGGTGAATTGGCGACTGGACGGAATCCTTGGTGGCGCCTCGAACCTCGAGCCATCAACGCGCCGAAACTGGAAGCACTGCAGTCCGCAACTTGCACTTTGCATCAAAAAGGCCACTTTAACAAAGGCCACCTCAACCCAAACTCAACCGCTCTCGAACCACAACCTCCCCGAACCGTTTCTTTCCACACATCAAATATCCATCCGCCACCAAAAGTACGATCGAGAACTACTACCATAGCGAACACCACTGACCGATTGACGGTCAACACGTAACGATGGATTACGATCCGATGGCGATGGACGACGCCGAGTCCTTGGGACCGGTTGTCAAGATCTCACAAGTATGTTCTGTGTGCTTTTGCTGACAGCAAATGCGCTCAGCTGCTTTCGTTCATCCTTCTAAACCATCGTTTTAGGCCGACAATACGAGAGTCAAGTTTGAGCTGTCTAATACCGAGCTTAACTTCGCCAACTCCCTCCGTCGCGTCATGCTTGCCGAGATTCCCACGATTGCCATCGATTTGGTCGAGATCGAGGCCAACAGCTCCGTCCTGGCTGACGAGTTCATTGCCCATCGCCTGGGTCTTATCCCACTCAACGCCGAGGGAATCGAGCAACTACTCTATTCTCGTGACTGCGACTGCGACGAATACTGCGAACACTGCAGCGTGACCCTCCAACTTCACGCCAAGTGCACTGGCGACGACATCATGCAAGTCTGTGCCCGCGATCTTGTGCCAGTGGGCGATCGTGTCAACCAGGTTCTCGGCTCCCCTGTCATCAACGATCCCGACGGCCATGGCCCCCTCATCCTCAAGCTCCGTCACGGCCAGGAGATCAAGCTCTCTTGCATTGCGAAGAAGGGTATTGCAAAGGAGCACTCCAAGTGGGCGCCAAGTGCCGCCATCGGCTTTGAGTACGATCCTCACAACAAGCTGCACCATCTCGACTTGTGGTACGAGCAGGATCCTAAGAAGGAGTGGTAAGTACATAGACAATGCTCAGGTTCAGTTTAATTTCACCGTTTACTCACCATGTTCTCACCAGGCCTCCTTCGGAGTACGCCGACTGGGAAGAGCCTCCTCAGGAGGGCGAACCCTTCGACTACGATGCTGTACCAAACCGCTTTTACTTCAACGTCGAGACCGCCGGCCCCATCCCCCCTGATGCCATTGTCACCGAAGGCATCAAGGTCATTCAACAAAAGCTGGCTGGACTTATTCACGAACTTACCGAGAGCGACGGTGGCGACGGCGGATACAACGGACCACGCAGCCCAGGCTACAACGAAGGTGGTGACAACTGGAACGACCAGGGATCATTCACGCCATACGGAAATGGAGGAAACCAGAGCTCGTGGGGAGGTCAAGGCGGTGCCACGCCCTACGGCACGACTCCCTATGGAGGCGGCGGTGGCAGCTGGTCTTGAGCGTCATCTTACAATCTACGATCTACGACGTCGATAACTCCTTCCCATGGCTTATGAGGTCATTGCGCATGTTCTTCGGGGAGGTTTTGAATACAGCAACATCTTTGCGCCGCGATTCCTCGGCTGCGCATTCAATCAACGGCACAACACATCGTATGGTGGTGATATATACACCTCGATATGCTCCCGGCATCACCACCAGCTCATCATCAGCTGAATACCCAGGCGTCTTCGTTCCTTACTACAGGTGCCATAATGAACAACACTGCGTGGATGGGGCCCACGTCAGTGAGCAGGGTCGGGCCACGGACCTTTGCAAAACTACGAGTCGCCGGGTCACGGACGGCTTAGCAAGAAGTTTTAAGAAGGAAAACATGGGAAATGCAAATGGGAATCAAGGAGGGGGATGCACATCTGAGGACTGTTAAAGTCTGGGCGAGAGGACCACAGTATATCTTATCGAGCATCTCTCGTCCAGACATCGTATTCAGGCAGAGGGAACAGGACGACTTTCTTCTATCTGCGTCCTACAATTGATCTATCACAAATGGCGAGGTATAGACAAAATTGTGAATCTAGTCGCCACGGTTTGGTGACTTCAGAATACGGACAAGAATATCCAAAACATATATAAACAGGTCCAAACTGCAGAGTGAATTACACAAGGTACGATGCTTGCAGGTCGAGAAATCCAGTAATCTCGCACCATCTATGGCTTTGTACACGAATCTAGAGGGAATATCAAAGGCCCAGGATAAGATGATACAGGAAGCCGAAACGCCATTGTAGTAAAAGATGACAATCCCACCGCCGCTCTAAATTTCTGACGGGTGAGGAGGATATCTAACAAAACAAAAACATGGGTGTCGCCATCTAGCCTCTTTCTTCGAACAAGACAAGCCACCAATCAACCGGTCTTCATCAAATGCAAATTTCTTCTTCTATGCAAATCCGTGCCATTATGTTCCGCCTCACCAACCGACCACCTTTTTTTGATGAAATGCAACCGAGAAACCCAGAACCGAAAACCGCTGTTGTTTGCTGCCCGTTTATGCGGCAAAAAAGACTCCCAAGACTGTGAACATGGGAAGGAAGGAAACGTGTGTGAAGGACAAGAAAAGTAAATGATAGGAAGGAAAAGAAAGTCAGGAAGAGGAATAAGTGACAAAAACTCATTCCTCAATGCCCTTAACCTTGTACATCTTCCGATGACCTTCTAGGAAGATGAAGGTGGCAATCGTTTGTCTGTCACAGTCTTCGTTAGCAAAACCTATCCTCACAACTCTGAAGGGGATAAGGGAAATACTTACGGTCCCAACCTCAAAAAGCTCGGCACCCACCCCTTAAACATCCACCTCACGCCCTCCTGCGCATACAGCCCGCCCAAAACCTGGCCAATACTGCTCTTCCCGCTTGCGCTCATCACCCTCGTCTTGACCACATCAATCGGGCTCGTCACCGTCGCTGCCGCCACGCCCGCCAGGAAACTCGCGCTAAAGTGCGTAGCAAGATTATCCTCGAGGGGGGTATGTCTGATCAGCAACCGCTTAAAGACATCGTAACTCGCCAGCTGAGACGCCGTCATGGCCGCCGCGCGGGCACTATTCGGCCACACCCCCCTAAACCAGCTCCTAAACCCTTCTTCGCGAGTCATCCTCGCCAGACCATCCAGCGCGTGAGCGTAGTTACGTCTTTGTGCTGGAGGCAAAGCGGCATCGTGTTGCATCCGGACGTTTAACACGTCGGCTACGTTCCCTACTAAGCCGCCCGCGACGCCGGAGACGGTGGCCATGGCGATTAACACGGGAAAGGAAGCCGGGTGGTCCTTGGTGGTGAAGCGCGATTTGAGCTCTTCGTAGATGCCGAAGCGGGTGGTGCTGTAGGTGATTTGTCGGAGTAAGGAGGCGGAGAGGCCGTTGTAGAGACCGGAAACGCCGTGGTTGCGCACGATGTGGAGGACGGTGCCGGACATGGAGGTGGGGGCGGAGCCGGTGCGCATTTGGAGGCGGACTTTGACTGTAAGGGGGAAGGAGTGGGTGTTAGTTGTGGTGTTCGTCTTGGGGATTTTCTGGTGCTGGTGATACATATGACATCTTCGAGTCACGGGCAACAGAAAACTTACCAAGATCGAGAGGATGTGTGACGGTGGCAGCCATGCTGCTTGCGCTTCCTCCGAACCAGAAGGGGTAGTGTACTGTTTGTTTCGACTTGGTCGTCGCCGTTGTCGTCGTCGTCGTCGTCGCCGCTACGGGCTTATCTGACGTTGTCGTCGTCTGTTTCTCCATGATTGCTGATTTTGTCGTCGCGGTGCTATGTTTGGGATCCGAAGGCGAAGAAGGCGAAGAAGGCCCTCCGAGGCCAGTGGTGACAGCCTGCATTGTTGCTGTTTATATATGGACGACAGAAAGTCCAAGAGGGTTCTTGCCGATCAGGGGTCCGTGGTTCGTGATGGGGCTCGTTATGGAGCAATTGCTGGAGCAAGTGTGGAAGTCGGTAGAGACACGAGGAGAGATAGATACCAAGAGGTTTCGATTTGTTACAGAGACATTCCAGGTCAAGCGGCAATCCCAGAGTGAGGACGGGATGGTTGATACCAATTGAGAAAAATAAAAAGGATATGCAGACGCGGGATAGAATGCAGGTTCAATCTCGCATGCGTGCGTTGAGATGTATGATGCGGTTCGTCTGGTTTTTAGGGAAAGCAGGTCCCAAAAAGACGAGACGAGACGAGATGACGACAGGTATTTTACTGCAATGAACACAGGAATTGAAAGAAACAAGAACAAGTGGGCAGAGAAACGGTCACGTTCACACTCGGAAAGAAACCTACGATAAGCGGGCTCCATCGTCTAGACCGTTATCGGCGTAGCGCCGCGAGCATGTGGTTGTGATTTTTGAAACAATTTTTCTCTTCGGCCCCTAGAATACCGAGCAATGACCCCGAAAAGACTGCTGAAAATTGAAAAAAATTTGGGGACCGAGGACACACGAGGAAAACGATTCCCAGTTGCGATGTCATCATGCAGGATTTTTGGGGGAGCAGCACCCCACACGTCACTGCTTGGCGCTTTATGTCAAATGCCATTGGCCCCTGTAATTCTTAGCAGATCTCCGGGCCGGGCATCGTAGCCGTGGAGGGAATTTTGAAGCTTTGGGCAATTTTTGGCCAGCAAGGTCCCCTCCAGTCATTCCCCTCCTCCACCGATCGATTGTTTACTTTCGATATCGCGATCGCGACTCGACTCCCGGTCCTACACATTGGATTGAAATGGCTGGCCCACGAGTTCTCGCGGCCAATGTCATGCGGGCTGTGCCTCGCATTGGGGCTCGCTCCCATGTGACGGCCTCTGCCTCTGCCTCTGCCTCTGCGACAGCTTCAACACTTTTGCGACGAGGCACCAGACTGAGCTTGACCAGAGCTCCCAGCCATTGTCTCCGAGTAGCATCTTATTCCTCTTCTGCAGGTCAGCATACTACGTTTACTTAAGCTTCCAGAAGCTCTAACAAAACTCGGAATCTAAACAACGCAAGCAATAAAAAGGTGGTGCTGCTAGCTCCCCTCCCCCACCTTCAACGCCCACCAGCAACAGCTCGCGACCGGCCACCATCGAGGTCAATGGCAAGACCTACACTACCGACGAGTGGTACAATGTGCCTCAGACCGTCCTCGCTCTCACCAGCCGCAAGCTTCACCTCCAGAAGGACCACCCCGTCGCCATCACCCGCCGAATCATCGAGTCCAAGTTCCCGACAGCCACGTACAAGCGCTACAATGAGTTTGACCCTGTCGTCAGCACCATCGAGAACTTTGACTCGCTCGGCTTTCCTCCCGATCACCCGGGTCGCGCCCGTTCCGATACCTACTACATCAACAAGACCACGCTCCTGCGCACCCACACCTCTGCCCACGAGGCCGAGCTCTTCCGCGCCAGCGCCTCCGATGGCTACCTGATCAGCGCCGACGTCTACCGCCGTGACGAGGTCGACCGCAGCCACTACCCTGTCTTCCACCAGATGGAGGGTGCTCGCGTATGGGACCGCACCAAGGTTCCCAACGGCGACATTGTAGCCGCCGTCTACGCCGATCTGGCCAAGCTGCCCACACACGACGTCAAGGTCGAGGACCCCAACCCGCCGCACCACCCCGAGCGCAACCCGCTGCAGAGCGAGCATCATAGCGCCGAGGAGGCTGAGGCCATTGCCGCCCACCTCAAGCGCTCCCTCGAGCTCATGGTCGTCGAGATCTTCACTCGCGCCAAGCAGGCCGCTGCTCGTCAGGACCCCAACTACGTCGACGAGCCTCTGCGCGTTCGCTGGATTGAGGCCTACTTCCCCTTCACATCACCCTCTTGGGAACTCGAGGTGTACTACCAGGGTGACTGGCTCGAGGTGTTGGGTTGCGGCGTCAGCAAGCAGGAGCTGTTCATCAACGCGGACCAGCCGCAGCAGCTCGGCTGGGCGTTCGGTATCGGTCTTGAGCGCATTGCCATGCTTCTGTTCCAGGTCCCCGATATCCGCCTGTTCTGGTCCAAAGACGAGCGCTTCCTGAGCCAGTTCACTGGCGTGCAGGATAACCTTGACAAGCTGAAGCGGTTCAAATCCTTCTCCAAGTACCCGGCTTGCCCGAAGGATGTTTCCTTCTGGCTGCGGTCGACATCGGCGGCGGGTGGAAACACGGCCGTGGCGAATGTGCATGACTTCCATGAGAATGACCTGATGGAGGTGGTGCGCGATGTGGCTGGTGATGTGGTGGAAACTGTTCAGCTTATCGACCAGTTCACTCACCCCAAGACGGGTAGGAAGAGCATGTGCTATAGAATCACCTATAGGAGCTTGGAGAAGACGTTGACGAACCAGGAGGCGGTTGACTTCCATGAGCGGGTAAGGAAGGGACTGGTGGAGAAGCTTGGTGTTGAGCTTAGGTAGATAGGACGTAGTGATACGACTGAGTGTATGATACGGTAGGTGTAGTTGGTGCACATACGTGGAAGACCATGGCTCTGATGATGGATGTGTAATTTGATTTTTTCGAGCTGAGAGGCCTCTGATGAGAGACAGTTGCTAAGTGGTAGACAACTGGCTATGGCTCTAGCCATCTGTTCAGTGTCAACGTTGCTTTCCGAGTTCTAGCAATGACATCAACTCCTGATGACGGGAATGCTTACATCCACTAGAGCTTCCGGTTTGAACCGTTAATCATCTAAGGGACAACGGTAGTCTACCAGCTACCAGCCCTCTTACTCCAACCCAAACAAGACATCCCATAACTGTACTCGCAACCAAAAACGCTTTCAGACTCCTGAACTCTGAGCCACCATATCTGCTGGAAATCCAATTACCCCAGCCGCCCTTCTTCTTTCTCAATTTCTCTTTCCCGCCTTCCCCTTCATCACCCCGATCAGAAGTAGTATACTTCCCCCGTTCCGGCACCCACTCAAACCCAAAGCTCGCCTCTTTGCCTCCAGCCAACTCAACAACCACATGCCTCATCAGCCTTCTCACCCTCTGATATCTCTCCAGCCCCGTCACCTCCTCTTTTTCGTCTTTTCTCGCTGGCCACCACCGCTCAAACACCAAGTAATGTACCTGCCTCAAATAACAAAACACCATGAAAAACAAGCACTGACTAATAACCAAAACGGTATGCCAAACCGGCGGCTTGGGTATCTTCAGCGTTTGACAAAGTCGAGAGCCATTTAACCAATACGCCTGCGCCCTCAGAAACGACTCGGAGCTTCGTAAAGGTGGCTGGTTCGCCAGCGCGGCAATGATGTTATTAGCCAGCACCGACGAAGTCTCGCTAGGGTCATTTAATTCTGACAGAACAATAGACTCGATGACGACTTTGGCTTCAGCGGCGCTGCCAAAGGGCGTGATCGTCCTGCCGTCTGGAAGACTGATGGTGTCCGGTACCCCGATTAGATAGGCCACGTAGCGCCATAAAGCGAGGTAATCTTCGATTTCTTGAGCCGTCAAGAATATGCCTTGCCGGGGTAGGCCCATCCAGATTAGTGCTGATGAGAAGGAGGCGATGGTGCCGATTGCGTCGAGGTCGTTTATCGGTATGCCGTATTTTTCGGTATCATAATACCCTCTTCCCTTCTTCTTTTCTGGTCCTTCGTTTCCATTCCCGTTCACACCCCCCTCCCCACCCTTCTCACCGTCTTGCTGAGTGGAAGAAGACAAAACCATAATCCTCCTCCTCACACTAGCATGCAAAAACCTCACCCTCACCGTACTTTTCCACCCTCTACCCTCTGGTTTCATACTCTCCACCCCCTCCGTGACATCAAGAATATGTTGAAACGTTTCCAATAACCTTCTTCGAGCAACGTTGACACCGAATCCTCCCGTCCTGGCCAAAGTTTCGACAACGCGGTGTGATGCCATACCACCTAGTAAGGAGTGGAAAGTGAGCGAAGTAATAGCGGGGCCGGCATACCGGTAGAAAACGGTTTGCCCGCGAGCGAGTTGCGGGTAGGATACCCAGGGTGGGATGGTGGTTATTTGGTCCCACAAGCGGGAGAGGACGGGGGAGGGGGAGGGGGAGGAAGAGTTGGTGGAGAGGAGGGTGTAGAAATCTGTTTGGTGGAGGGGGCATTGGCTGCCATTTTGGGGGTTTGAGTTGGATGAAGAGGTCTTTGCTCGAAAAGAAGATGTTAGGCCGAGGCGGTCGAATTCGTCGAGACAGTCGTCGGTTAACTTGTCATAAGATAAAGTGAGAGGGTGGAGGTCGGAGGCTGTGAGATGGGAAGGGGTCCAGTCGAAGGTGTAGCCCCAGACGTCTTTGCGGTTTGGGTTGGTGGTGTTGGTGAGCATGATTGAAGTGTCTTTTGTGGTGAAGTCTACTGTTGAGTTGTCAAGAGACTTCTGATGAGGGTGAATTTGGCATGTGAAAGAAGTGGAGGGGTGACTGGAGGGTATTTGAAGCTTTGTGAAAAGGAGTTATGGTTTTGATGAACAATGACAAGAGTTTCTCTTTCCACCTCGTTGTAAGGTGAGTTTGTTTGTCTGAAGGGGATGTTGAAAACTCGAGATATCAAATCAAGATCTTGGGAAGGCAAAGCTTTAGTTGTTAGTCCTGTTGCTACGGGAATAACGAGAATCGCAAAGTACCAAGAGTTGGAGGCGAACAAAACCGGCTTTCTCGGCGTGGTATTCACACGGCTAGGCAGGCCGAGCGTTCGATGTCTATGCTCAACAACGCGAAGTTGGAATCATGAAACAGAACAAATATGTACTGAGAGTTCTCTCATAATCTCAACTTGCTGTTCCAAATCGCACTTTGACGTCCACGTCTACTATGAATAAAAAGTGCCATACCCGCCAGGGCATTCGCCACAACGTGCAAGTTAAACAACACCATGATGGTTGGGAGAATCATCGAAGGTATCTTCCCCACATTTGGGTGATCACAGGGGAAGACATCCCGGCAGGGCCCGAGGCCGATGTCGACCAAGGGATGTTCTCTTTCCATGGTGCAAAGCTAACGTATGGACATGAGATTGATGAGAGTCAGAAATACTAGTCAAGCTGATGGTGATAGCTTCAGATTTGAGGTGACACAAAATAAACAAAAGGGGGCTTGGAATGCATGAAACTTGTCAGCGGACATTGATGCAATTCATCGGCCTCCGATAAGAGAGGCATCTTATCGATAACGCTTACACCGATAAGCGATGTGGGTCTGGTGGAGGACGGCTGCTGGGGAGACCGATGCGCGCTAACAAAATGTCCCGTAAGGTTGATTTTTAGTGGGCAGGCAAGAACTTTGGCGTCCCAGGACCCTGGGGAAATTTTTCGAAAACCGCCAACGTCGATATCTTATCGTGGTCGCGATCATCCCAACTCCCGTCCATCTCCATCGGCAATTCCAGAACCGCAAGATTTGAAGCTGTTCACGTTTACTTTGTTCTCCTCTGCCATCTACCCGCCCTCCCGTCGTCTCTTTTCACCAGCGTCATATCACCTATACCTCTTCGGCTCATTTACCGGTCTGCCAAAATGAGTTGCTCCTGCAACACGGCCGCGCTGCGGATCTTCGTCCGAAACGTCGCCAACATCCAAGTTCCATCATCTCAACAAGTCACCCCAAGAGCGCTTTCCGGTATTCACAGGCCAAGGACTACGACTTTACCTTTGCACACACGATCTCTACACACGACGCGTGCTGTCCGAACCGATTCCACAGAGGCTGTCCCCGAGGAGACAACAGCAGCCGCAGAGCAACCGACAGCCCCGAAACCCGTCTTCCGAAAAGTCTCTGCTCCTGCCAACCCAAACTTTGAAGGGAAACCATTCGAAGCAAGACGCTTTCCCCGCCGAGAACCACAAAAGGAAACGCGGAACAACAGAGTACAAGAAGGAGACCACACAGAGCCTACACAGAAGAAGACCAAAATTAGATGGAGATCTCTACCAGAAGAGGAGCGCCGAGAGCTCTACGTCAAACATGGCAAAGAGATGCCCGACGCAGCAGAGAGGCAAGCACGGAGGCTAGAAAAGCAACAGCAAAAGTTAAAGGAGGGGGGTAGCGGCAGCGGCGAAGATGGAGAGCCAGTCGTCAAAAAACACAACCCATCCAATCCCAAGCGCGAGGACTGGCAACACCAGAAGAACGCGCTGAAAGAAAAGTTTCCCGAGGGGTGGAAGCCGCTCAAGAAGCTGTCCCCCGATGCGCTGGAGGGTATCAGGGCTCTGCACAAGCAGTTCCCCGAGACGTACACGACCGAGGTGCTCTCCCAAAAGTTCCAGGTATCGCCCGAGGCGATCCGTCGCATCCTGAGAAGCAAGTGGCGGCCGGACCCGGAGGAGGAGATTGAGCGCCAGGAGCGCTGGTTCAAGCGTGGTACCAAGATCTGGCAGAGATATGCCGAGTTGGGCGTTAAGCCGCCTAAGAAGTGGCGCGAGCAGGGGATCAAGCCGACGAAATACTGGAAGGAAGGGGAGGAGAAGACGTTTAAGGAGAGGCATGTTGCGAATGTGAAGCTGCATCGGAATTTGTTGTGAGAGGATCGACTGGGTTTGGGTCTTACTCTTACTCTTCACTTCTTACTTTCTGAGGCAATGGAATGAAGGACTTGGCTTTGGCGGCGGCGTTGGCAGCAAGCAAGCAATCAGGCAGGCAGGCAGGCAAGCAATCAAATCACCGCTCAATTTCAACACCCGCAATCTACGGCCGATTGTATTTTTAGAGAGAAATGTTTCCAACCGTGATCTGGGTAATTATGGCAGATCAAAATCACAAGGACTTGAACCTACCTACAACCAATGCCGGTCCATTGGAACCAGATGACGAATGCGGCTCGTTGACAGCCACGTGGTTTGAGGAATGTGAGAGGAATGAACACCGAACCCATTTTTGGTGTAGCGGTCAGTCAGTCAGATCATGATTCATTTGTTGTTTCTTGAAATAGAAAGCTGAGCTGGTCGGTCGGATCCATCCCCATCGACGCGCGTTCGGCGGAGGTAGAAAAACGGGTGAGTGGTCAGTCAGTCCACATTCATATGTCACCATTATTGCTCACAGTCGGAGTCAGACGGAACTTGGAAATTCCGACTTGCGATGATACTCTCAAATCAGGGTTTCCTGTCAAGATGGTCAAGATTTTGGGCATCTTCAGATCGGAACCAACTATCTTTGGGGAACCCGTCTGTCTGTGCGAGAGCCGAGAGCAGGATGCATAGAGGAAGCTGGGTTTAACAATGCGACCAAGCAAGCCATCCGGTACTATTTTCGATTTGCCCAACTCCCGTGAAAACGCCATGTCATTTCATTCCCTGACATTTATTCCCATCATCATCAAGCCCCACGCACGTAAAAAGAGGTGCATATGGATCAAATGTGTCAATGTCAAACCCACATCACTACATCCCAATCTCATGTGGATGGCGTTCATGGCTTTTCCCCTTCCAATCTCTTGCACACAATCGGGCCGTAACGTCCGTACGTAGGGCTTAGAGTTGGACTAGGACTAGACCACTGCGGTGGACATTGAAGTGACGGGAGGCATGGATTAAAAAAGATTTGGGAAATTGGCAGGCACACCTACTTCAATCGACATTTAACACCGTATCTTGTATCACATAGTGTACACGGATCTTTCTGCTAATGATGAATTTTCAGCCCAAGTTCAGCCCCAACCGAAGAAAAGGGTTCATTGTCAGTCCAGGTCAATGTATGTTGGTGGTGTGGTATGTCTCTCGGCTCGGCTGTCTCTCCGAAGAATTTACCAGGTAAAGAAGAGAGAGGTCTCGCCCCCCCTCGCTGAGTCCGTGCCCAGACACCAAGAAACAACGAACACAAGGCCTAGACATCACGTTTTTTGTTCGTGGTGATGCCATTTTTGGAAACCTTCCACTTCTTCCTCTGAATCTTCTATCGTCTCGGGAGGGGGCGGGTTAACGTAAGTCACGGTAGTGTAGGTATTTTTAAGCACGGGTATCTGTCCAGAGTAGGAATCGCCTTCCTGACTACCATAGTATCCAGATCCATTTACCTCGGAAGGAGACAGAATACAGGGTCGACTTTATACCGACCATGTGGGGGAGGAAGAGAAAAATCGAACCGAGAGTTTCACGATGTCGGGTTGAAGAGGTACTTCAGCGTTTATATGAGGGGAAAGCAGAATGGTAAAAAGACGATCTCTCATCCACACGCAGCATGCCCATCAGCGGGAAACATGTGGGAGTGAGTCCCAGGACATGGGGAATTCCACTGCAGCAACCAATGTCTCTCTCTGAAATCTGTTTGGCGGCGTCCCTCCGGCGGCGGCGAGATACAGAGTGAGGAGTTCTGAGGGACAGAGACTCAGCTGCGGCGCCTATCAGCTCCCCAAGATCCAATCGATAAACAGGAAAAAGACTGTGATGAGTGTGAGAGCGAGACTCGGCCGCCGCCCATCATCGCGGCCACCACTGCACCACTCACCTTCCACCAAGCCACTTTTTAGAGCCCACCTACCGAGTTCGGCCAAGTGCGTGTTTCTATGTATAAAATAAGAATTTAGACGCGATGTGACTTGTGCCCGCATAGCGTCTGCATCTTTTTAGTCTACAGCTCTAATTGGCCAGTGTGGGCGCTTGCGTCTGCACCATACAGGAAAATCAACAGGGGGTGGACTCAGACTGTGTGGACGGCGTGGGTTGAAGAGACTGTGAGAAACCAACCAACCAACCACAGAGTTTTGTCCGTTCTCTGTTCTGCGGTTCACTCACTGTTCACTGCTCACTGGTGGTGTCACCATCCTCTTTTTCTCTCAGATTGTTCACTGTCGTCGTCACCCACCGTGAGGAAGCATGGAAATGGAAGTACACATTGAGGAGGGGGCGAGGGGTTTCTTCGTGAAGGGTTGTTGTCGTCCCACAGAACTGGATCGATACAGATGAAGACGATGAAATGAACCGGTTGGGTGGTGTCGGTTACTGTGCGATTGCTGAGGTTGTTCAACCATCTCTTCTCTTCCTAGGCTTCCCGTCCGGAGGCTGCATGTGTGGATAGGATGACCTCGACGATGGGGACATGGATGACGGGATCGCGCGCGGCGACTGGGGTTCGAACTGAGTCTATCGGTTCACAAGAGTGTTGCTGTGGGCGGGTGTTGTGTGAGGAGGAGCATGGCTCATGGCGCTTCCACAACCCTTCCCCTCCACGGTTCTCAGCCCTCTCTCTTCCTATTTTTCTTCCAATACTACATGCTACACTACAATATTCCTCACCAGACTATACTCCAAGGCATCATCTACCTACCACGGCACCACCAACTGGCAACGACTGGTCTCCCTGTCCGTCAATAGTTGCCCTCCCTGATCCGCCAGCCCTCCCGCCCACACTACTTGCCGCCGCCGCCGCCAGCACGCATCCGTGCTACATAGAGTGATACTATCCCAGCCGGCACACCTGGAAGGATCTGCTGCTCGTTGGGCCCATCATATCACATCATTTAATATACTACTACCGTCCTATATAGCCGCCCGTGTCCCCCTCGGCATCCCCCCTCCCCTACGCACGTTTTTTGTTCCCATTTTTCTCTCTGTTGTTTTCTCGCTTCCTTTGGTTCTAGACTTCCATTTTCAAAGAGCCGGTCTCCAGCCTGCCAAGTTGCTTGCTTGCTTGCTCAGTCAGTCGGTCGTTGGTGGGCTTTGACGGACTCTGTTGGAATTTGTTTTGCTTCTAATTCTTCTCTCTTGAAAGGACTTTCCTTGCAAACACATTGTCTGTTATAATCAACAAGAGAAAGAGAGAAAGGAAGCAAGCAAACAAGCATACGCGGGAAGCCTGGAAAACAATACGAACCGAGGAGTGAGAACCAACCCGGCATTCTGGAAATGTCGACTCATCAATCCCAGCCCAGCAGCAGCAGCAGCAGCAGCAGCCCGCCCAAGAGGCCAAGGCTTTCCCTTCAGATCAAGACCTTCAATGGTACGAGCGTGAGAGCATCCAGGACGCTGGCCGCCGCCGTGGATGTCAAGTCTCCAACAGCCTTCAACACACTGTCGAACGTTTACGCCACCGCCGTGGACAAGTCGACGCCAATCCAGGAGCATGCCCCAGCAGGAACAGCGCTATCAGGGGGGAGGCCGATGCTGCGCCTCCAAACCCAGGCTGGCCAGGATGGCGGAGCAGCAGTATCCAAGGACCGTCAACGACTACAAACTCCTTATTTGGGCCCATATCTCGACACTCCTCTCACGGCACAACCAATGTCACCTGCCATTGCAACAGCACAAAGCCAGATGATCTTTCCAAGTGCCATGACAGCGACACCACCACTATCCGCCCAGCCGCAAGAGCAAAACGGTCCTCGTGTGTTTACCTTTGAGTCTGGCAACAACAGCAACAAGATGGCGCAGCAAAAGCAACCATCACTTACCCTCAACACCACCACTACCACCTCACAACAAGCCCCATCAGAGATGCCCTCATCCTCATGTTCCGAAACGCCCAGGAGGCGAACCACCTTCCCATCCTCCGCCATCAAGCTTCCCTACACCCACCCCCGTTCCCTGCGAAGCATCCTCCGCAACAGCCCTCTGGCATCCATAACCTGCCAATCCCCCAACTCATCCCGGCGCCAATCCCTCCGGCTCCAAGAAAAGGCGGCTAGGCGGGTAGCCTACAACTCTCCCCTCTGCGAGACCATCACAACAAGCAAGTACACCAAATCGCATGTCGACTTACTGGCTGAAGATTCCGGCACCCCTACCACGCCCACCTCCCGGTCTCTTTGTTCATCCTCCGGCTCATCCTGCTCTTCCTCCTCCGAGGGTGAAGAGTTCCTAGACCAAACCATGGCTTACGTCTCCGGGAACGAAACTCGCGATGGCGGCCAGACGCCTGGACCTTACGAGGAAATGCGTAGGCGAATGGCGGGTATGCACGCCTCAACGCCCATTTCGCTTTCGCCTACTAGTGGAGGGATTCGCAAGAAAGGTGCTGCCGGGAAGAAAAGGGAGAAGAAGCGGAGGTGGGTGTGGACGATTGGGAAAGATGCCGAGGATGCGGAGCTTGAGGAGTGTGGAAGTCCCGTGGTGGCGAACGTGACGCCGTGGACGGCTGGGCCGGTGCTTTCGAGTGCTCCCTTGGTAGCGCCGGAAAGGAAGGTTGTAGAGATGGGGGTGCCGGTGTTGGCGGTGCCGATGCCGCCGAGTATCAGGGCGAGGACGAGGGCGCAGACGTTGGCGCAATCTTCTGCTTCTTCTTCTGGTGCTGCGGTGACGGCTGCGGGAAACAAGGCGGCGGCTGGTGCGGCCGCCGTGACAGGAGCGTTGGCCTTGCAAATACCCAAGCTACCGGTACCTTCGCCGGCTCCAGGGAGAAGACTTAGGCCTGCTTTGAGCTTGCCTTCCATGTCTCTACCTCCTGTTACGCCCGTCACATATACGCCAGTGGCCACTATGGCCCCAGCACTGCCTTTGGTGTCACAACCTCAACAGCCACCAGCCCAGCAACACCAACAACACCAACCCCAAAAACCCTCCCCCCTCCAGCACCAACAGCAACAATCCCCCGCCACACCAACCCCCGAACCCTCCTCCACTTCATCCTCCCAAAACAACACTCCAACCACAGAAGCCCGCACCCCCTCCATGGAATCCGTCACCAGCATGACCAGCATGACCAGCAGCTCCAGCACGCTCTCGCAAGCCTCGTCATCCGAGTCCTCTTTCTTTGAAGACATGAAGGACTCGGATTCAGTCTTCGATACATCGTCAGTGTACAATGGCGATGTGGAGATGTCGGATGCTAGTAGTGTTTGGTCTGCTGGTGATGAGGAGGCTGAAGAGAGCAGCATCAAAACCAGGTTGGGGATTTATGAGAGCTATCTGAAGATGAATGGGGATAACTTTGCCCTTAATAGCGGAGTTGGGAGGGTTGGGGGAAGTGGTGGTCAGGTTCACGCATCGGATATGGATACGGATATGGACCAGGATATGGATATGGATACGCCTACGGTTGGGGGGAGGCCGGGGTATGCGGTTGAGAGGCTTGGGTTGGGGATATGTTAGGTTTCGATAGATGGAGCATGGTCGATGGAATTTTGGGACATGGGTTGGATATGCATATGGGAGGTTTAGCTACTGTTTTTATGTTTTTGGTTTTTGGTGTAATTGGGTATGGAAAGGGAATGGTTATGGTTATGGTCATGTACATGGTTGGGAACGAGTCACGAGAGATGGATGGATGGGATATGGAGACTGGCTGGATCAGAGATCGACATAGATCCCTTTGGGGGTTATGAAGGCGTATAAATCAAACAAATCATTTTCACATGACTTGCATCAAGTCTCGTCTCCAACAACAATGCTATTCGTGATATCTTACTTGCCGCCATAAATTCTCTCCCCACAATCAAAACCTCGCAAGATTGTAGTTTTAGTAACTTGAAGGTAAGCCGACAAAGGGTGTTGCTCAGTCAACGTATATGTCTTTTCCCGTGTTGAGTCTGGGAATGGGTGCTCTGCGCTCAGGAAGGGGAATATTAGAAGTTGTCGGCTTTCTCCCTACCAACCACGCCCTCTTCTTTAAACTTCCAATACTTGGACTTGATGGACATTTCATGCCCTCCCAAAGCTTGACCCATTCGAAGTTCAATTCCACAAATTATTGCAATGTTCCCTCAAGCCTCTGAAAGACGACGGAGATTTGGCCGGCCAAGATGCTCTCACTAGCGCCATTGGCTTCCAAGTTCCAACCCTTTTACACGATCTCCAGGTTGCATTGGACGTTGACATGCAGATAGCTTCCTTCTTGGACTTCTTTACACGTGTGAAGTGGACTGTTCTAACTAAAGTCTTATCGACCATACGTAACCTTTCAGATGTCAGTGGAGGAAGGTAACCGAGGCACCCCCTTCTCTGATGACGCGACGGAACACTCGCCCATAGCTCGCCGAACATAGAAAGACCCAAGATAAATTGAGAGTAAACAAAGGCATATGTATGCCTACATTAGATAGGCATAAACCTCAGGATGGGACTATTCAGAGTATCAGCAAGCAAATCAACCAACATTGCGACAAAGGGGAGGGATAACGAATCTTGTTGGTCTCTTCCCTTTCTTTCGTTTCGTTTGCTCCGAAGCACAGCATATCGACGGGAGGTATAGTGTGTCCGCAAATAAACCTGCCAACGTCATCCCGCAAAGTCCCAGACCAACAAACAACACCGATAGCCCGTCCCCATGCAGTGCCGAGAAAAAAAAAGTAAGACGGAGAAAACCGTTGGGAGTGCAAGTTTCCTTTTAGTTGTCGAGGTTGTGCTCGCATTCGGTCAATGAACGAGACCCACTCGCTTGGTAGTTGACGTTACGCAGAGACTATGACGTCATAGCCTTACACCTTTCATCTCGAGGCCAAGACACACACAACACAACATCACGGCTTGAATATCTCGACAACCACCATGGATATCACCAATTGAAAGGTCCAACATCAACATTGGGTGTCAATTCTCAACGTGGAAGCCGTCTTATGGATCTCTGAACTGTCAGTTTGTGCGACTTGGGTTTTCATACCAAACCCTCCCGGTCTTTGAAAAGGTGAGCATCTCTCGAGATGAAGAGGATGGAGGATGGCGGGCAGTCCCACGATCTGGAATCTGGATTTCCTTTGATAACCACGATCGGATCGACCTTTCTCATGTTTCGCTTCTTGCTTTTTCTCATTGGGTTTCGGGGCTTGGCTGAGGCAGAGCACAGTCTCTAGAAGAGTTGACAGGAGGGGGGAAGTGACAAGTTGATACTGTATCACCCTCTTTATACCTGTTCTACAGACCCCCAATCTGGATCTGTCCAAGTGGATTGGAAGCTCCCGTCACCCTACCCGGCCCATCCAGCCATTCCGTTTCGTTCGTTTCAGATCCGGGTGTCTCTGATTCCTGCTTTCTTCTGCTCAAAATTCCTACTGCAGCTACCCTGGAATCCTGATGCGCCCACTACGTAACACTGTTACCACTTGCGGGGAGCTACAAGAGAGAGCTATAAACTGGGATTCAGGGTCTCCATCATGGGACATCCACCTTCTCTTCTATCTTGACGTTTGACATCCCTTCGTTTTCCATCCAAAATACCCTCAAGTACCTGGCCAGTCCCATCCAGGTCTTGTTTCCCTTTCTTCGGATACCCCTCTGCATTCCTACTCTATATCACCGCAACGTATTCTTCCATTGTTTCTTAATCCTCAACCGGTGATTGAACGGCAAGATCTGGAGGGGGCTATATCGAAAATTCCCCTCGACTCAATGTAAAACAACACAACATTATTTGTGATAGAACAACACAAAAGGAAACCGACCCATTGTGAGCTTGTCAAAAGGAAAACAACACCAAGAAAACATGGAGGGTGTCCCCGAACCGCGCCACTACCCCGGGGGCCAACCCTACTCGGGCACCAACCGCGTCCCCAACATCAAGCAGTTCGTCGAGGGTCTTGATAGGGACAAGAAGGAACGCGATGCCAAACTCGAAGCCGACTTGCGCGCAAACGGCACAAATGGAGAGGTCCAGGGTCACGTCCCTACACAGAAGCCCGGAAAGAACCGCCGCACCGTCAAGGACCCAATAACCGGAAGGGATGTCGAGATTGAGGATATCGACAGCAAGCACATGAAGGCCGCCAAGGACCCATTGGTAAGTCTCTTTACGTTCACTTACATGACTTGACAAGAAATGCGCAAACTAACAGCGTCTCCTCCAGTTGACCGTCCCCAACGCAAACCTCGGAAAGGAAACCACCGTCCAAACCAAACCTAATCAATCCGGCGAGGAATACCGCGAAGCTCAAGATGTCACTGCGCCTCCTGATCCCATCGCCAATGGCTCTACCAGCGACGTGCCCATCCACGGCGAAAAGACCAATGTGCTCTTCCACCCTACCCCGTCAATCACTTTTGAGCCCATGTTCGAGTCTATCGAAGCTCGCGCCAACGTTCTCTGCGCATTCGTCTTTATCGGTATTGTCTTTATCGGCAAGGTGTTCGGAGGCAGTCTTTGGGGCTTGTTCCCTCTCGGTGCGTGTGTCGCCAGCGGCGTCTTCTTGTGGGCCAAGGACCTTATCCGTCAAGGGCGAGATATGGAATGGTCCAGCGAGCAGAAGCGCGGCGAGACCGCTGTTGTCAACCTGATCCCGGAATCCGTCGAGTGGCTGAACACCGCCGTTGGCCTCATCTGGGGTCTCATTAACCCTGAGATGTTTGCCGCTGTTGCCGACACCCTCGAGGATATCATGCAGGCCAGTGTTCCCGGAGTCATTGAGAACGTCAAGGTCAACGACATCAACCAGGGCAGCAACCCGCTTCGCATTCTCAGCTTGAGAGCCTTGCCCGACAGTCACGTCCAGGATATGAAGGCTGAAATTCGCAAGGAGGACGAAAAGAGCAAGGACCCCCAGGAACTGGCGGCTGAGGAAGAAGGTGGTGATTTCTACAACCTCGAGGCTACTGTTGCTTATCACTCTCTGCCTTCATCCGGTGATGTTTCCTCAAAGGCCAAGAACATGGGCATGCAACTAGTCTTTTACCTCGGTCTCAAGGGCTTCTTTGGCGTCCCCTTCCCCGTCTGGGTCGAACTCAACGGCCTGGTCGCTACTTGCAGACTCAGAATTGCCATGGCTCCCGATCCGCCTTTCATCAAGACGCTCAGCTTCACCCTTATGGGCCTGCCCAAGGTCGAGGCTAGCTGCGTTCCTCTCATGCAAAAGGGCGCCAACATTCTTAACTTGCCTGTCATCTCCAACTTTGTTAACTGGGCCATCGCGACCGCCGCTGGCATGTATGTTGCGCCCAAGTCTCTGACTTTGGACATTGGTAAGATGCTTCAGGGAGATACTATCAAGAAGGAGACCCAAGCTCTTGGTGTCCTGTTTCTTCGCATCCACAAGGCCACTGGTCTGAGCAAGCAAGACCGCCGCGGAAGCGAGGGCGGTGGCTCCGACCCTTACATCTGCGTCTCATTCTCCAAGTTTGGCAAGCCTCAGTACTGCACTCGTGTCATTCAGGACGACCTTAACCCTATCTTCTCCGAGACTTGCGCCTTGCTCGTCACCCCCGATATCATCAAGGCCGATGAGCAGCTCTCGCTCGAGCTTTGGGACAGCGATCGCAGCTCTGCTGATGACGTCGTGGGCAAGGTTGAGCTGAGCATTCAGAAGTTGATCCAGCACCCCGGCAAGATGTTCCCCCAGACTTCCAAGCTCCGTGGCGTTAAGGCCGGCAGCTCCATGCCCGGTGAGCTTCACTGGGAGGTTGGTTTCTTCGGCAAGACCCAGTTCCGCAAGGCTCTCAGGACCGACGGTAAGGACCACAAGCTCCCCAAGGAGCTCCGCGACAAGCCCGAGCTTCAGGATGATAAGGGTACTCTCGAGAACACCGAAGAAGATGCCGTTGTCCATACTCCTCCCGACCCATTGTGGCCTAGTGGTGTTCTGAGTATTATTGTCCATCAGATCGTTAACCTAGAGCTCGAGAACGTCAAGGGATCCAACGGTAAGCGTAAGGGCAAGGAGTACGAGCCCGCCAGACCCGAGGCCGGCGAGATGAAGGAAGAGTCAGGTGGCAAGCTGCCCAGCTCGTACTGCACCATCTGCATCAACGACGAGCTCGTCTACAAGACCCGTACCAAGGTCGTTTCTTCCAAGCCCATCTTCGAGGCCGGTACCGAGCGCTTCGTCCGCGACTGGCGCTCGGCCATCGTGACCGTCACCGTGCGCGACTCGCGCAACCGCCAGCACGACCCCATCATCGGCGTTGTCCCGCTCAAGCTCTCGGACGTCTTCCAGACCGCCAGCCAGAGCACCCGCTGGTACCCTCTCGACGGCGGCATTGGCTTCGGCCGCATCCGCATCTCGCTCCTCTTCCGCTCCGTCGAGCTCAAGCTGCCCCCTCCCCAGCTCGGCTTCGGCGAGATCGGCACCTTCGAGTTCACCTCAGACAGCATCACCACCTCCAACTTCGCGCCCACCGACAAGATGAAGATCAAGCTGCGCACCGGCGGTTCGTCGGCCAAGATCCCCGGCGACGTCTGCTCCTACACTCCCGACGGTAGCCAATCAAGCATCACCTGGGACATCTCCGGCGACGTCGCCCGCAACAAGCACTCCAAGAAAATCCGCCTTCCCGTCCGCTACCGCTACCGCTCCCCGATATTCTTCGAGTTCCACCGTTCCGGCAAGCGCAACACGGACACTTTTGCCGCCTTTTGGCTTCAAGACCTGGTCGACAACGAGGAAAAGGACTTTGACATCCCCATCTGGCGGTGCAACAACGGCATGCGGTTGTCGCAGAACTATATCACGGAAGAGAACTACCGCACCGTTCCGGATTTGCAGATTGAGGAACTTGGCCGTTTGAGATTTAGAGGTCGGTTCAAGCCCGGAACGGATAGGGATCATCTCAAGTTCGTCAGCGACAACGATTCGCGCGAGACAATCGAGTCCTGGGAGGCTTGCTTCGCCGAGGGTGTAAGGGCTGAGCACGTCACTAGCGAGGTACCGCCCATTGTGCAGAAGCTGCACGAGGAGAGTTTGACGGAGGGCAGAGACGTGCTCAAGAAGGCTAGAGAGGAAGATAAGCGGAAGTGGCTAGCCAAGGACGGAACGGATTGGTCTGGTGCGTTTGGGCAAGATCCGGCTGAGTTGTTGGCTGAGCGGAAGCGAAACAGGGCGGATAGTGGAGGGAGCAGCGAGGGAAGGAGTACCGAATACGAAGAGAGTAGTGACGACGAGTCCTACGGTAGCCATGAGCAGAACGGGGGTCTAATCGGCAACGGCGGATCAGCGGTTGACAACGACGACTCGAACCCTGATCTAGGTATCGCTGATGGGGATAATGATCGTCCCCTCAACGACAATGCCGGAGGCGAGGATGCAAACGGTGGTATGAACGCCGGGTTGCAAGCTGGTAATGGCTCGGCGCAGGCTGCTCAGCACCCTGATGCTGCTTCCAATGGTTCGGCAACCATGGTGGGAAGACAGTCGATGGATAGTCAGGCTACTGGCACCACGCAAGCTACTACCTCTGCTGGACGGTCGGTCAAGAGCGCAACGGGGTCGAGCAGCAAGAATCCGATTAAGCAGTATAAGGAGTATAGAAGCAGGAGTAGGGATTTGCATAGGCAGCATCGGGGGTTGATGCAGTGGTACGTATCTCTTCTCTTGTCTTTGGTTGATGTTATATGAAAATGGGTTGCTAACGGATGTTGAAAACAGGAAACCAATGCGCAACGTCCAGTTCGCCAAAGACGAAGCCCTTTTCGCGGCTCGCAGACTCAAGAAGGTTGGGAGCTTGAGTGGACGGACGCCGGATGTTGAGACGGAGGTTTGAAGCTAACTTGTTGTTTGTTTCTTTCTGTGTTATTAGCACGGTCGTGAATTACCCTTCTTGCACCATTCTGCTTCTTCGACGAAACGAGTTTTTGATGATAAGGAAATGGGCGGGTATAGGGTTTGGAAGGAGGGGGAGAGTTTGAATGCTTGATTGATTGATGATGGCCGTGATGATTCGATGAGAGGGCATGGTAGCAGGCGATGTGTTATGATCGAAGTTCCTTTTCTTCTCTTCCTCTTTTCTTGCTTCTTTGTGTTGTCGTCGTTTGATGACAGCCGCTTTTGTTGTAGGTGGTTAGTAGTTGGTTGTTGAAAAGTTCTCGAATAGCCCGTAGTTTCGGAAAAGAAACTTGTGATACCTCTTCATGTCTCGAAATGCACTTAGATGTCTTTTGTATACCTCTACCTGCTGGACGACATGTTCATGATGTTCAAGAAAAGAAAAGGGGAAAGTAAACAAAACTCGCAAGAAACCATGGTAACGAACCCCACCGCAACCGGCCGGTACCGCTGTCCGCTCCCGCTGCAAGTCAAAAGCTATAGTGGACCCCTATTATCATTTACAGTGACTAAGCTGACCCCTCACCTTCGTCACCACTCGTCCATTCGACACTTAGACTTTCTTATCGCCGGCGTCAATCAATGGGGTTCCCCCACTTTAACTTCTTGATATCAACCTACTATTGCATTTGCCGTTGAGTATTATGTTCGGCGCATGAGATCGGTTCCGTCCTTCTTGGTCTTGGTGTTGTGACTCTTTTTTTTTCTCTCTTTCTCTTTCCCATCCTGTTTTCCCCTTCCACTCTTCTTCTTTTCCTCCTAGCTTCAGTTTTGGTATATACCTAAAGTGGGAAGTGACGGCAAAAAAGATGTCCCACACACACTCCCACGACCACGGCGACGGTGCCGCCCACCACGGCCACTCGCACGACTTCAACTCCCAGAGCGGCTTCAACGCCCAGGAGCACGGCCACAGCCATGAGATTTTGGACGGGCCCGGTAGCTACTTGGGGCGTGAGATGCCCATTGTTGAAGGCAGGAACTGGGATGAGAGGGCTTTTACTATTGGTATTGGCGGGTATGTCATGACCTTTCTTCCTTTCTTCCCATTTTTCCCTACTTTTTGCATCGTCTCTTTCCTTGACGCTCTGCCCATACATTCCTCCCTGTCCCTGCAAAATTCTCCTCCTCTCTCAGCCACGGCTGCCCTTTGCCACCAACACCTATCCCATGAACTAGAGACTAACAGAAGATGTAATCAAACAGCCCCGTAGGCTCCGGCAAAACAGCCCTCATGCTCGCCCTCTGCCTCGCCCTCCGCTCCTCTTACTCCCTCGCCGCCGTAACAAACGACATCTTCACCCGCGAAGACGCCGAGTTCCTGACCCGCCACCGCGCCCTCCCGCCCCAGAGAATCCGCGCCATCGAAACGGGCGGATGCCCGCACGCCGCCGTGCGCGAGGACATTTCCGCCAACTTGGCCGCTTTGGAGGATCTCCACGCCGAGTTTGATACCGATTTGCTGTTGATTGAGTCGGGAGGTGATAATCTCGCTGCTAACTATTCGAGGGAGCTGGCGGATTTTATCATCTACGTCATTGATGTCAGCGGTGGTGATAAGGTGCCGAGAAAGGGAGGGCCGGGAATCACGCAAAGTGATTTGTTGGTTGTTAACAAGACGGATCTTGCCGAGGCTGTGGGGGCTGACCTTGGGGTGATGGAACGGGATGCGAGGAAGATGAGGGAGGGCGGGCCGACGGTGTTTGCGCAGGTTAAGAAGGGGGTCGGGATTGAGCATATTGTGGGATTGATTTTGAGTGCGTGGAAGGCTAGTGGGGCGGAGGAGAATAGGAGGCGGAAGGGAGGACCGAGGGGGACAGAGGGGTTGGAGGCTTTGGAGGAGAAGGCTTAAGTCTAGACGATTGGGGGTGATGGATTGAGGAGAAGAGTGTACGATTGGGTTGGGTTGGCTGTTTGGATGTCTTTGGTGTACGAGCAGGCGGAATATTTGGCTTGTGGGCTAGAAGGTCTATGATTATGGATAGAGAACTACAGAAAGAGAGGGCAGCCCTCATCTGTACAATTTGGATATCGTATATAGCAAATCGATGATGTAAAAAAAGAGAAAAGGTCCAAAACCATGCTACGGCCTCTAATCAGTCCGATATCAAAGTGTGACAAGAGGAACTCACGAAAGTAGAACAATGGAAGCTGTACCAGATGGTCGAGGCGTAGTTGGTTGTCACTTACACAAGCATCTGTCATGTCACTGTCGAAAGCGCAGCGATGTTTTGAGATCTTTGAATTCATATACACTACTTGATTTGTATACTATGATATGGTCTCTGTCCATGTGACCTAATGCTCCAGACTAGAGGCAAGAAATCTGTAAACCCAGTTTTTGTTTACCCCGAACAAAATATGCAAAAACATGCTTTAATCTGATGTCCATGACTTGTTTGTGCTCCAGAGGGACACCAACACCTAAAACGCCTGTCGTCAAAAGCCCATATGTGATCCTTCCTTGCGTGCGTTACAAAAGTCGAAATATTAGAAGTGATAAAAGGAACAGGTGAGGAACGTCGCTCGCTCGTTCAAGCATCATGCATCAACTCGACAGGCGGCCTCGCGGTGTGCGCAAAGATGGGCTTATTCCTAGGCGAGTCCGACACAGGGCTGCCGCTCATGTCGATATCGCCATCGGCATCACCCTCATCCGTCATATCGTCCACGGTAACACAAGGCAAGTCGAGGGCTGGGCTGCCGGGCTTGCCGCTAGCGGGAGCCTGAGCCTTCTCGGGCTGGAAGATGAGCGTCGAGCTGCGACTCCTGTTCTTCCTCGCGCCCTCCTTGAAGTCACCACCGGCGGGCTTGCTGCTGCCGCTATCGGAAGCGGGCGAGACGGGCACCTTGACGTCAGCGTCAAAGCCGTTGGGGTTGTTGTGGTGCCTCAGTTTGGCGAGAGCCTCAGCCAGATCCTCGGCGTGCACCATGGTGTTGGGCGCATCCTCCATGCGCTGCTCCCAGTCGTGGGGAGGGCTGGGCGGTGGGCTGATGAAGAAGAGCTTGCCGGCATCGGGCAGGGCCAGGTGCTTGTCGGCGGCGGAAACGTCGATGGGGGTGGGCTGGCCAAAGTAGACGCGGCAGAGCTCGCCGAAGATGGGCTCATTGTCCCAGATCTTGCGTACGGCGATAGCGGCTTGTTCGTCGAAGAAGGTGACGATAATGCGGCGGAAGGACTTGAGTGGCGACCAGGCGAAGATGGGGGCCGTTTTGCTGATGATATCGCGGATGGTCTGGAGGTTGTCGGGGGAGAAAACGTCGAGCGAGTTGATGTTTGTGAAGATTAGCGTGTTGGAAGGCGGCGTGGGCTGGCTGAGAGGAGGGATGTTGGTGAGGTCAAGGCTGAGATTTGAGCTTTTCCTCGAGGAGCGGCCGGTAGAGGATCGAGAGAGAGAAGCAGGGCCGAGTTCGGGGGACTGCTGGAGCTGCTGCTCGTTCTGTTGTTGTTTGGGCTCCATCTTGATGGTTGTGGTTATGTGGTGTTTAGATGTCGTTGATGTAATAGCGGAGGAGACTTGACAGCCTAAGATGGGCGCACAAAGATGGTCTTGTGAGATGGCCAAGTATGGTAGGATAGATTCGAGTATTGAAGGAGTATGGAGGAGAAAAGGCAGGAGAGAGTTGGATGGGTATCTGAAGAGTGTTTATATTGCAATTGACTTGATCGAAAGCGGAAGGTTGTTGGAGGGACGGGATGTCAGGCGGTTTAAGAAGTGCTTGTTGGCCGATAACAGCGGAGTCCTGGCCGGGTTGCGGAGCGGCGGGATGCAGGCACGCAGGGTCGTCGTTTGAATGCGGTGAAACAGAGGAAGGCGCGTGCATGTGTCTCTGGCTGCGGGCTGCGGGCTGCGGGCTGCGGGCTGCGGGCTGCGGGCTCTGGTGTGGTGGTCAATCGATCACCCGCTCTGGGACTCCGCTGGGCTGGGGAATGGCGCTCTCAGTGGGAAGGTACAGGGGGCTCGGACGGGGTCTAACAGGGTAAGTACGGCTGGGTACCTGGCAAGAGCCCTGGGTCTTGATGGGGTTGAATGGATGACGATGGATGCTGGTTGGATGGCTGAGCATTTCTTCCCAAGAATCGTTGACATGTGTTCGCCAAAGAGTTGCCAATTGTTCGTCTTGGTCATCAGGAATCTGAGGTATGCCAAGCCCCTTGAACTCTTTGAGCGTGTTCGTCTTTTCTTTGATCCGGGGCCGTCAGTCTGTTCTGGACATTTACCGTCTGTGAGTGACCCTCATCGCCACCTGCTCAGTGCTGCTGTATGTGTACTGCATCGCCTTGACACCCTCCCGCACATCCGTCGTGATATCTAATGTGTATGCTACAAGTTATCGGAGAAAGGCATAGAAAGGGAACACTGCAAAACTGAGGAGGCAAATCGTGAGACAAAGCGTTGGTAGGTACAGTATCAAAGTGAACAAACACCGCCAAAAGCCGAATGGAACTGTAGGGCACCATGACGTTTTGATTGGCCCTCGTCTATCGCGATTTCAAAAGTCTCAACAGCGAGACGCCTGGATGTGGGAAGTCTGTGACGCCCAGACCCAGCCAGGTACCGCCCTATGGCGATTCCCTGCTCTGGTTGAATTCCACTGGAAGATGCTTGGAAAGCAGTGGTCATCCAGCGATGGTGGCTCTTTCCTGTTCAGGTTTGAGATTTGAATTTTCTGCACAGCCTCAAAACGGCACCTGCTCTGGACCCGGATCTTCGAAGAGTTTGAGGGAGCACACGGTCATTGCACTTTCCCAATGTTCGGATCATCCGGCCTGTGTACCTTGATGTTAGTATGGCAGGTTGAGTGCAAGAGACTGCGCACTAACACGTTTGCTGCGCATTTGCAAGTAAGTCGGGCTGATGGCGTGTTAGGTGTGCAGTGCACCGCAATTTTTCCCGTTTGCGGGCAGTGCCTTTGAAAATTGGCTGACGGGTACGAGGCGCTATCGAGGGCGCCCATCCTAAGTGGTGTTAAGGATGTACTTCAAGATGACCAGTATGTAACGTAACGGCAAAAGTATGCACTAGCAACTCATATCATCCCACTCTCCTCAACCTCATCTCCCGCCCGCGCCATTCCGCCATGCTCAGCACTTGCCGTTGATGCTGACGAGGTTTCGCTTGCCAACATCGACATGCCAATGTTGAGGCTCCCCTTTTCCCTCCTGAGGCTCAGACTTGGCTTCGCAATCCCATGAGATTCGTAAGTTCCTATCATTCAGCACACGTGAATCTCCCATTACCAGCCAGCTCCATGGAGCTTTGGTAGATTCTCATATCAGAACAAGATTTGAAAGATCTTGAATGACCGACAAAGCCACTCCCTCTCAAAGAGCCCTGTATCCCAGCCCTATTACTGAACCCACCGCTATGATTGCCCCCTATTTGCTCAGCCTTCACTGTTGGGCGTAGCCTGTAGTCAGTCGTCAGTAGAGGTATCGTGACTCCAACAGCTACAACCCAATCAAGACAAGACACGGAACCCCGGTTGCCATTCTCAATGTGATCCAAGACAATATGTAGTCATCTCTTCTCTACTTTACTAATAGCTCCTAGCACGCTAAAAAGTGCGGTTAAGAACGTTAGTGTTTTTGCAGGGAGGCCCCATACTGGACCACGTACGCACTAACAGACTGTTATCGCACGGACGAAAACTGCACCTTTCACCAGCAAATAAATTGTTAGGCCTAGCCAAAAACTCTGCACCTTTTGTTAGTGCTCCTGCGCAGACGTTCCAGATAGGAGCACGCAGCCTGTTTAGCCAAGGGAAGGGGAGGGGCCGCATGGTCCCTCTCCGAACACTAGTTTGAGTAACGCCAACACCAACAGGAACAGGCTAGGATTTTCTCTGTCCGATCGATGAAGAGACTTTCATTTTCCCGGGTCTCTCCAGACTTCCACTTGTTGGCGCAAGAACACAACAAAGTGGAAAAATTCCATGATCAAAGAGGAGAGTTGAAAAACTCCGCTTGCACAGCCCCCTTTTCCCCTCTCTTCGACAATGTTGCAAAACAAACAACCTTGAAGAGCTACCGGGCGATACTTACAGGGGTGACTAACACCCAAAGCTCAAAGAGGTGACACTAACAGCAACGCATACGTGATATCAGCTAACCATGTTAGACAAAAACTCCATTGGAGTCATTGGCGCCCTCAAACACCAGCCTGTCTTCCCGTGAACTTAAACGCCACAACTCGATTTGCCTTCACTTCTCCAGATTTGAGGCTTGACAGGCTTGACAAGCTGGATGGATAGAAAACTCGGAAATTGGATATAGGCGCAGCAAAAGAGAGGCAAGCTGAGGGATACCATCAAAATCCGATGGAGTTGTTGAACTCAACACTAGAGTCATCTACCATAGGGGCTGTTGGTAGGTAGTCTCAAGGTAAGGTACCTCATAGTCCACTGCATGTAATCCGGGGTATTGGTAGTATCCATCCCGTTGGTACAGCTGTTGGGACCTCTCTTCACAACACATCACTAAGCCTCCTTCCCTTTTCGTCAACTAATATCCTCAAACCAGGGGCGTATGAGCCATTTTTCTATGGTCGTATGTGGTCCTACATTAACTATGCCCTTCTATCGTGGTTCATGCACCCCTTCGGCCCTTGGTCTTCTTGTCCAAGTTGTCTTACTGTGTGTGTCCAGTTAGACATGCCCAGATGTCTCTCTCGGGTGATCATCCCGAACGACTATCGAGCCAAACCAACCTCCAACGTTAAACTCCGACTATGTAACGCGATATCACCTATCTTCATTGTGACTATATCGTGGCCGAGCGGGAGGGGAAAAGGGGGGAATTGAGGAGATAACTTTTCAACTTGGGTTACGGCGGTTGGCATGTTTATTTGAAAAGCATTACTTCATGGTTAGTTGCTTATGGAGGAAGACCCAAAGACCGAATACTTGGGTTCCCGGTCGGAGGAGGAAGACACTATCTTGGCTATGAGGCTCTGCCCAGACTCGCAAGAGCAAGATATTGACCGGCATACCTACACAAGACCAAGGCATAAGATCGAAAATTTTTCAGAGATATCGTGGCGGAGCAAGAGGGGGAGAGGGGATGTGAGGTGATGAGTGTGCTTGGTATCGGCCGCTCGGATGATGGGATGTGATGGTGAGATGATCTGACCGGAGGTGAGGAGAAGAAAATGAAGACAACAAGAACGAAGGTAAGAGGTTGGTAGAGTTGAAGAGTGCCTGAAGAGGGAAGCGGAAGAAGACGACACAACGGCATATCCAACATACGTTGAGCCTCAACTCAAGAAATAATGACCGACACATACTCAAAGTCTAGACCAAGAAGCAAGGAGAGTTGTGAGAATAGAAGAATAAATTACCTATATAGCAGATAAACCCGACCAAAGATAAAAACCAAACAACGAGAGAGATATCATTCATCTTTTTGATTCCCCATGACACACAAAACGCCATATCATTAAAGCCAGCAGCCCTGCTTTTTAAAAACCCTTTAACACGACACACGCACCCAGTCTAGTCTATTAGAAATAGCCAAACAGATTCCTTCTTCAGATTTACTCCGCATCCATAGCATCCTCATCAACCTCCTGCTGCGCCTGCTGGATCCCAGTGACATCCAACAACGGGCCGCCCAACTGCTTAGCGTTCCTGGGCCAGACCCTCTTGTACAAGCTGACGCCGACAGAGTCCTGGGGGTTGATGCGACCATCAAAGGTAGCCTTGAAGTAACCGTGGGTACCGAGGGCCTCCTTGATGAAACCGCTCCTGCCGCGCCTGGTCCAGAGAGGCAAGGCCTTGAACCACTCGACGTCCTCGCGGTTGAAGAACATGTAGCGGATCGTGACGATCTTCTTGTGGATGTGGTACGGGTGGCCGGTGAGGATGGCGCGCTTGGCGACGACGCGGGATGTCGAGGGAGGAAGGGCGGTGCCGGTGGCGACGAGGGTGAGAGGGAGGTTGGAGACGGGCTCGCCATCCTCGTTAAGCACGGAGCCGGGCACCTGTCTCTTGAAGAAGAGCGTGGGCACAGCGCCCCAGGTGACGGGACCCATAAAGGTGGCGACGGCCGACTGGCCGGGGTGCAAGAAGCGGCAGTACTTGTGCACGTCGTTGGGGGTGTTGCCGCCCTGGGAGAAGAGCGGGTTGATGACGAAGCGGCGGGGACCGCACTGCATGATCAACTCCTCCTTGGCCTTGATGGGCGCCGCAGCGTCCGCGCTCAGGTTGATGAGGAAGTTGACGGCCGTCTTCTTGTACTCGTGTCTGAGCAGGGAGAACAAGGTGACGGGCTGGCTGGGGTTGTAGGATTGCTGGATGGTCGCGGGCACGTCCTTGAGGTAGACGTGGACGCGAGTGCCAGGAGCAACACCTCCGACGAGGGCTTCCCTAGCCGCCCTGATCTTGGAGGCCTGGTAGTCCTGAATCTTCAACAAGCGCTCCCACTCCTCTGGTTGGTATGCGCGATCCTCATCCTCCTGCCAAGGGCTTGACCTCAAGCTCTTGAGACCTCTGTACTTGGCTAGACGCTCACGGGCAAGAACGTTGGGGTGGAGCTCGATCTCATCAGGGAACTCGAGATCGTCCCGAGCCTCATCACGCTTTTGGTTGCGGTAAGCCTCCAGTTGCATGGCATCCTCCTCAGCATCAGGCTGAATGAAGCCGCCCTCGGTTTGTGGGTACTCGGTGCCGCCGGCTTCTGTTGGCGCGTAACCAGCAAGACCCTCCTCACCATCCTCTGGCCTGGCTTCCTCCTCTTCGTCGTCCTCCATCTCGTCGTCCTCCTCCATGTCTGAACCGGAATCAGAGACATCGTCGTCCAAGTACCACGCAGCCTGGTACTTTGATGTACCCTTGGGAAGCTTCTTTGGCGCAGTGTAAGCTTCGGGCTCGTCCTCTGAGAAGTAGTGGTGGTCGTCCAACAGGACACCCTTCTTTGACGTCGTCATTGTGGTCATGCCGTCGTTCATTTCGTCATCGTCGTCCTCCATGCGAACCTCCTCGGGCGCAAGGTCGACAAGGTCGTCGCGGTCCTCGGTAGGTTGGTCGAGAATCTCCTCGGCGCCCTCTTCCACGTTCATGCCCTCCTCTCCCCGTTTCCTCCTGGCCAGGGGAGCTGCTGTGATCTTCTCAACCTGGAATGTGCCCCAATCGCCAACCTGCACCAGGCGGTCGGCCTTCAGGCCCTTGCCCCTGACGACACCGGTAAGCACGGTAGACTCGCCGAACTTGACCTCCTCCACAAGCATCCAACTCCTCTCGTCTCTCCAGCGAATGCCCTTGGGGGTAGTGCTGCACAGCGAGCGCATAAGGTTGGAGCATTCTTGTCTGTTGTCGAGGCTGAAGACTTTTTCCTGCTCGGGGTGGAAGTGGGTGATGTAGGACTTGAGAGACGAAATGACGGAGAGTCTCTGCTTTTGGGGTTCGATCTTGTTGAGGCCCTGGACAACGGTGAAGAGAGTAGAGAGACCCTGGCTTTCGACACTGCGCAGGATCAGCTCACCCAGCTCGTCAACCTCCTCCTGGGCGGACAAAACGAGAACGACATAGTCAGCGACTCTGGCGGCGTCGAGGCAGGCGGTAAGGTCGCGCTTAAGGGGGAAGTATTGGAGCTTCTGCTTGAATCTGTCGACGGGAACGCGGAATGCGCCTTGGGGAACCTCGGTCTCGATATCGATGCTAGCATTCAGGCTCTTGATGGCTTCGGCAGCGTCGCCGTCGCTGCACAGGGGGATAACGGCAACGTTCCTGGGGGCGCCATCCTTGCCGGTGAAGATGGAGGTCTCCTGGAGGTGTTCCTTGTGTTTCTGCAGCTGGAGCTGCTTGTTGCGGTTGCGACGGTCGAACTTGGACATGACTTGTTGATGGGGGGTCTTGCGCACACCTCGTTCCTCGGCTACCTTGCCTGTAGAGCGTCAAGAAGATTGTCAGTTGTTGATCTTTTTATGTGTCGGTTGTATGTATGTCTTTCGTGATGCCAATGTTGGTGGCAGGGTATAGCTCAAGGCAGCAACAGCCCTCGGCGTGAGTCACTGCCGTGTGTATGATGTGTAATCCGTACCTTTGGCAGCATTCCGGATAGAACTCTTGGTAGCATGACGGGACTTGAAGGGCTTATTCGACGTCTTGGTCGTCGGCCTGTGGGAGTGGCCGCTCACGGCGCCGGGCATTTTGCTGGATTCGCCGCCTGCTTTGAACCGAAAGGGAAGCGAGTTTGACGCCAGGATGGTGACCTGTGGGTGTGCTGAAAATGCTGGGTGCAGAGGTTGGGACGGAAGAGAGAGACGGCGAGAACCTCTCTGGTCTAATCGTGATAATCGAGTATCGAATAAGTGTTGCGACAATGTCAATGGCGGGGCACTCGTTGCATTTTTTTGAGTTGTGCGAACATGGGCTGCCGTCTCCTTCTATCTTATCAGAATCTTATCGCTATGCAAAAAGCAGTCCCCTGTAAGCTGTGGAGCCAATGATCGTAGCGGAACGGCTGCCCCATCCAACTTTTTAGTGGGTCCGGCCCAGAAAAGTTGTCGAGCATTTGGAGACCTTTCAGTTGGGGAGGAAGGAAACATTCAACCGCCAAAACCGAACATCTCGAAATCCCCATATCCATCCATATCCAGCCAGATTATCTATCCCGTCGCCGACACCATTCCCATAGTTGAACACACACATTATACGTACCAATTGAGTCGCGTCGTCCCATTGGCACCATGGAGACCACCGACCGGACCGAACTGTCCATCTCGAGGGCGGCAGAGCAGCCCAGCGGCGCCGTCGCCATCAAGAACGTCCGAAGCGAGTTCCGATCAAAGGCCGAGGCCAACAAGATTAAGAAAGTCAAGGCGGCAGAAAAGTCATACGGCCGTGGTCGCAAGATCGATGTCAAGAATGTCAAGGACAAGAAGCTCAAGCGCAACCTCACAAACCTCGAAGAAAAGTACCAGACTGCCACCCTCAAGGCCAAGGAGGCCGAGATTCTTCTTGAGAATGCCGGTGGTTTCCTCGAGGCTGAACATGAGCTTGTGAGTAGCTCTGGATATATGATCTAATTGTTGTCTACGTGACACTCACACTGCTGGCTTGATAGGAACGCACATACAAGGTTCGCCAGGAGGACATCGTCAGCGAAGTCAACATCGAAGTCGCCCAGAAAAAGTTCGATCTCAAGCTCGACCAACTAGGACCCTACATTTGCGATTTCTCGAGGAACGGTCGGGACTTGATCCTGGCAGGAAAGAAAGGCCATGTTGCGACCATGGACTGGAGAGAGGGCAAGCTGGGCTGTGAGCTGCAGCTGGGAGAGACCATCAGGGACGTCAAGTGGCTACACAATAACCAATACTTTGCCGTCGCTCAGAAGAAGTACACCTACATCTACGACTCGCAGGGTGTCGAGCTCCACTGCCTAAGGAAACACGTCGAAGTCTCCCACCTCGAATTCCTCCCTTACCACTTCCTGCTGGCTACCCTCGGCACAAACGGTCAGCTCAAGTACCAGGACACATCGACCGGTCAGATCGTGACGGAAATCGCGACAAAGCTCGGCACACCCGTCTCCATGACACAGAACCCTTGGAACGCCATCCTCCACGTTGGTCACCAGAACGGCACAGTAACACTATGGTCGCCCAACTCGTCAGAACCCCTCGTCAAGCTCCTTGCCCACCGCGGCCCCGTACGATCCATGGCTGTCGACCGCGAAGGCCGCTACATGGTGACGACAGGACAAGACTGCAAGATGGCCGTGTGGGACATCCGCATGTTCAAGGAGGTCAACAACTACTTCACCCGGGCGCCCGCCTCGTCCGTTGCCATCTCAGATACTGGCCTTACCGCTGTCGGCTGGGGCACCAGGACGACGGTCTGGAAGGGTCTCTTCTCCAAGGAGAAGCCGGTACAAGAAAAGGTGCAGTCCCCCTACATGACGTGGGGCGGCGAGGGCAAGCGCGTCGAGCGGGTGCGGTGGTGCCCCTTTGACGATGTGCTCGGTGTCGGCCACAGCGAAGGTTTCTCGTCTCTTATCATCCCCGGTGCCGGTGAGGCCAACTTTGACGCCCTGGAGGTCAACCCGTACGAGACGAAGAAGCAGAGACAGGAGGGCGAGGTCAAGCAGCTGCTCAACAAGCTGGCGCCCGAGATGATTGCGCTCGACCCCAACTTTATCGGCAACCTCGACTTGCGGTCGGCGAAGCAGCGGGAGGCGGACAAGGACCTGGATGCCGGCCCACCGGATCTGGAGGAGGAGATGCGCAACAGGGCCAGAGGCAAGAACAGCGCGCTCAAGAAGTACCTGCGCAAGCAAAAGAAGAAGAACATTATCGACGAGAAGAGGCTCAAGGCCGAGGAGATGTACAAGCAGATGCAGGAGAAGAACGGGGAGAGGCACAAGGAGAAGGTGGCCGAGCTTGGGCCTACGCTGGCCAGGTTTGCGAAGAAGGAGTAAAAATTGGTAGTGTGAGTGGTGGAAGAACAAGAGAGCGCATGATGATACCCAGAATCAGTCACTTAATGAAACCAAAGACGGTCAGGCGACCGGATGCTGTGCTGATGAATCTTTTTGGTAACTTTTGAAACCTATGTGTATGATGAAAATTTCCCGTAGTAAAGATGTCTAAATACCAGCGCCATAAACTTATGCATCCGATTCGTGGCCCCGGTCATACGCGCTCAGCCCAAATGATGCTCTATACCGTCTACCGTACGCCAGTTTTTCTGAATCAACCACGTTTTGCTTTTCCAAGAAAACTTCAACATCAACGCCCCCTCGCCTTCCATCTCTTCTTTATCCGTTTCTCTGCCTCCCCTTACAACAACTTCAAATGACCAGTAATCTGATCAACCAGGCTCTTGGGCGCGGGGCCAACACCCAACACGGTTCTCGACCCAGACGCAATCTGCGTGCGGCCCGCATCCTGAATCACCTCAGCGGTAACGCCCAAGCTGCGCGCCTTGCCCATCAGCTCCAGCATCTCGTCCTCGCTCTTGGTCTGCACGGCGATCTTGGCCTGGCCGTTGCGCTCCCACTGGCGGAGCAGACGAGCAGAAAGCGACTGGGGCTCGACCTGGGCGGCGGCAAAGAGGCGCTTGTAGCAGGCGAGCGTGGCGTGGGAGCATTGGGCTGCGATTTTACCTGTTTCGTCACACACCGTTAGTCCACATCCCTCACGCAATAAAAAGGAAAGAGTAAAAAAAGACAAACCCTTAGTCATCCCCAAATCCGTCCTCACCACCAAAACAAGTTTACACTCCTCAGTCGGATCCATCCCACCCACCTGTCCCCCCTCCGTCTTCTTGCTCTTCTTCTTCTTCTCCCCAGCAGCCGCTGCGCCACGGGCGCGCAGTCCCTGGCGCTCATCAGCCTCTAACCCATTTGCCCAGTTTGGCGCATGGTCTAGTAGGTAATCGTCCTCGTCGACGTCGGACTCTTCGCTCTCGACTGGGTCCTCGAATTGCCGGCGGCGCTCCTCTTTGAGCTCCGGAGGGATCAGGTAGCCGCGGATGGCGTAGATGCCGAGGACGAAGCCGGTTATGAGGGAGATGATGGAGGTGGAGAGGACGACGGCGGAGGGGATGGCGGCTTTGACGTCAGACATTGTTGTGGTTAGGAGAGTGGTTGTAGTGGTTAGGGTGTCGGTGGTGATTTGTCGGCGTTGAAGCGGAAGCGATCGAGGTACTTGTAATCGCGGTCGGTAGTTTGTGGCGGTGGTAAAGCTCAAAAACGATAACTCGTTTCTGGCTGTAGAGCGTAGTAAAAGGGTGAGAGCTCCTTTTCTTGAAAAACTCGGACGGACTTTTGCCGTTGTTGTTGCTGTTCGAATTGGAGGAAGAAGGGGGAGGATGACGTGCATGGGTTTGTCTTCCTGTCAGAAAAGAAGCGAAGCGGAAAGTGCCCGAGTTGGAAAATCCGACAGGGGGGGCCAATGGCATTGAGTGCTATAGAAGGCGCCTAGAACGATACGGAAGGCAGCAGTGTTGGAAACACGCCTTATCGCGGGCTTCGGTTGGTTCCGGCAGGCACACAAGGGCAGGCATGCCCCTAACCCCTGGCTCTTATACGGGAGACTTGGAGGGGTACGTACCGTTTCATGAATGGTTGCTTTGACGAAACCACCACCAACAGCTTTGTTCTAAGTTCAGGCAGGTGATGAGTCTTTGGATCATAAGCACCTCACCATAAGATTCTTACCTACCTTACCAATAGATTTCACATCTCAAGTTACTACCTATAGAGTTTCTTTCCTTGTTCTTCAATCTTCACGTACACAACTCCTCGGTTAGATACACACTCTCCTCCATGACATAACCGCGGGGTCATCAACCCAAAGCTCTATCTCAACCATCACCAACTCGAAACACCATCACCATGTTGGACCCAAACCAGAAAGCCGTCGTCATCGGCATCAGCGGCTGCTCCTCTAGCGGAAAGACAACGCTGGCTCGACTTCTCCGCGACATCTTCCCCAACACCTTTATCCTACACGAAGATGACTTTTACAAGCCCGAGGCCGAGTGAGTAGCTATCTAGTCTGACATCTCATTGTTCATATCACCACAGAAATTTAGTCTCTAACCATCACTTCAGAATCCCCATGAAAGATGGTCTCACAAACTGGGACTGTCCCGAAGCCCTCAACATCCCCGACATGACAGCCGCACTAGAGCACATCCGCGCCACGGGCGAATTACCTGTTAGTCTTTTGTCCTCTCCCAACCTTACCAGACCCTTTTCCTCTAGTCGGCACAACCACGGTTGTTGTTGTTCTCCCCCTTCCCCTCCTCCCCCGTCATCATCAACAATAACCCCCAAAACAGCGCCACAAGGGCCTGGTAAGAGTTCCCATTCACTAACAGGTACCAACCCCCGCTCCGCGGAACAGCCAACCCTCGACTCAAAAGAAGACCTCAACTCCGTTGGCCCCTGCCCCATTTCCACAGACTTTATCAACAAGATCAAAGCCCGGGTAGCCGACTGGTTACAACCCTCATCCCCCGGCGCTCGCATCCTTTCCCTCCCTTCTCTCACCCAGTCCTCATCCCAATCCCAGAAACCGCCCCTAAAAATCTGCATCCTAGACGGTTTCCTCCTCTACTCTCCCCCTCCTTTGTTGCCATCCACCCTGCTATCCCAAATGGACATCAAACTCTTCCTTTTGGTATCCAAGCAAAAGGCCCTACAACGGCGCGAGGCAAGAGACGGTTACGTAACCCTCGAAGGCTTCTGGAAAGACCCTCCGGGGTACGTAGAAAAGATTGTCTGGCCTGAATACGTAAGAGCTCACGAGTGGATGTTTGAGGACGGGGATGTGGAAAAGGGAAAGCTGAGGGGGGATGTGAAGGAGAAACTGGGGGTGTTGGTCAACTCGAAAGAAGGGGAGGAGACGAAGATGGATAGGGATTTTGGAGAGACTTTGGAGTGGGCAGTTGAGAGTATCATGAGGGAGTTGGAGGTTTTGGTTCTTGGTGAGGAGGGGAGTAAAGAAAGGGAGGAGAGGGAGAAGAAGGATCATGAGGAGGCGGTGGCGTTGAATAGTTTTGCTATGAAGAAGGTTTGGGCGACGAGGCAGAAGGAGAGGGATGCGAGGGAGAAGTTTAGGGAGGTTGCGGAGGAGCAGAAGAAGCAAGATGCGGAAGAGCAGAAGGAGAAGGAGAAGGAGTAGAAGGATGAAAGATGAAGGATCAAAGAAGACCTAAGCAACATTACGCACTTTTTTGTTAGTGTGAAAGAGATATGAATAGAGAAACTCCGCAGTTCAGTCATCATCCACCAGACTTTTTGTACGAGTAGTGTATGGACGCTATGCACATATATGGCATATATACCAACCATTCAGAATAAGAAACAGCTTATGTAATGATCCAAGCTCTGCCCTCGACGACAATCAGATAGACGAACCCTTTTACCACCTGATAGCCTTTCCCTGCCTATATCCAAACAAGTCACACGACAAGTTATCCAACGAAACCACCCACCCCGCACATCGGGCCATATTGAAGTGATGGCCACTTCCAACTCCATCAACACGCACTAATAAAACTCGGCATCAACCCTCCCATACCTAACCCCATCCACCTTTAGTTCAAATCCCAACCCAGCACTATCCACAATCATCTCCAGCGTAAAATCCAAGTTATCAAACTCCACCCCTTTAGTAGTCGTAAGCCTCGTAAACAGACTCCTCGGCACCGCAGACAAGTCCGTCGTGAGCGTGCACACTTTCAGCAAGTCGCGCGTGTACGACTTGGGCGGCTCGTCGGCCTCGCACGCGATTAGGTCGTCTGTTACTACGAGCGATTGACCGGGCCGGAAGTTGCGCGTGTAGTGGAAGGCTATGGGGTTTTGGGGGGAGAGGGTTTCACCCTTTTGGTGGTGGGTTAGTTAGTATGAGTGGTTTGGATTGAGTGGTTAAATAAAAGGGGGAAGCGTGGAAAGGGGGAAGAAGCTGTAGAAGGGGTGAAAGGGGGAGGAGAAGGAACAGGGGAGAAGCAAAGAAGAATGAAAAGGGGCAAGGAAAAAAGAAAGCAAAGAAAAGGAAAAAAACACACCTTGGCAATATGCCACTGCATCCGATCACTAACCATCCACCTCTCCCACAACGGACTCCAGTACCGCTCCGTCATACTATGCTTCGTCTCATCATACACCGTCGCGTACGACGTGCCGTAATGCATCCTCGCTTTTCTCGACAAAACCATGTTTCCCTCCAGCCCGCGCAGGACCGCACCTCTTACGACGGCCGTCCACGCATACATGGGCTGCATCACCTCGATCGACGAGTTACCGACTCCAGTATTGAGAGGGGTGAGATGATGCGGCCCTTGCTGCGTCGGGGTCGGGCTGTAAGGGGGCGGGGGTGCGGGAACGGCACTGCCAAAGTGGCTCTTGAGTTTGCGATACAGATAATCGCTTTGCCCGAAACCTCCTACGAGAATGATGCCTGATACTGTCTGTCCCTTGGCGCGCAGGTTGTCGACTTGGCCCTGGACGAGGTCGCACACTTCTTTGACGACGGGGTCGAAAATTTCCTTGACTTGGGCGGCGGTCATGATCATGAAGCCGCAGTCGAGACCGATTTCTTCGTCGTCGGGGAGACCGGGGAATCTGTTGGCCAATGGTCAGTGAATATCAACGCCGTGTTAGACTCTCGGTGCAAAGGGAAACTCACGGCACGTTAATCTCCTGATGCTCCTCCTCGTTAAAGTTCCGCTTGACAAACTCCTCAAAGTACTTGAGCGCCATCTGCCATGACTTGCCCTTCTTAGTCTTGATCTCCTCAAACCGGCCAGCCCCCAACCGGTTCTTGACATGCTCCTCAAACCGATAGTTGAGGAAGGCACTACCGCAAAGCCCACCCGTTCCAACAGCAGACTCCTCAACCCGGATCGGCCCTAGCGAAACAATCTTGTATGCGATCAAACTATGTTTTGGTTAGTCTTGATTGACCAAGTCCGAGAATTAAGGGGCAACCCACTCAACAGTACCACCACCACCATCACAAACAATAAAATTATCCCCAATCTTGAGATGATTCGGCTGAATAGCCTTCAGCGTATACACAGCCGCGGCCTCAGGCTCACTAATCATCTGAATCTGCGACTGGGCGCCCATCCCGGCCCTCTCCGCCGCCTGGAGCGTCGCGTTCTTGGCCGCGTCCGACCACACGGCCGGGCACGTCAGGACAAAGTCTACTTTGGTCGACGCCATGAACGACTCACCGTACCTTCGTGTGAGTGTGTCCATAGTGTGCTTGTAGATCTGCGTGAGGTAGTCGCTCACGGCGTCGATGACCGTCTTGTTGTTCTTCTTAAGCTGCGTGGCTGTCTCTTTCGGGTTGACGTAGAAGGGCAGCTTCTGCGATCGGTCGAGGAAGAGCTTGACGCATCGTATCCGCGACTCTTCTGGCCTGAACTGGAAACCCCATTTTACCACGGACTCAGTGCCAGGAGGAGCATTGGCGGGAGCGTCTGTATAGGAAAGCTCGGTTGGGACCTTGTCGGAGGTGATGCCGTTCCCACCCGGCCAGGTCTTGATGATTTCTACATCATCTGGCGTTCCCGTGTATACGGCAGCAACACTATTGGGATGGATGTTAGTTTTGTTTTTAACCTCTTGGAGCTTGACAATGGGGGAAGGGGAAAGAAGTAAGCAACTAGAGCTTTTTCACCAGCCAACAATGATGTGACAGCCCAAGTCACACAGATGTTACTGCGTAACGGTTCCGGCAACTGCCCGCTGGCAGCAGAGTTCCGTCAAGTGGTGAGTAAGAGAAAGAGAAGAAAAGGAAATCGGTTGGACATACCCAGAGAAAGTGGTGCCAAAGTCAACGCCAACAATGAGTTTATCATTGATAGGCACCGGCTCTTTTGTCCGTTGTCTCACCGGGCCGTTGATGGCCTCTGTTGAAGCTGGAGGGCTATCATAGCTGCTTGTGAAGTAGTTCCTGCTATCTCTGTTTCTCTTGCTTGTAGGAGAAGTTGGCGGGAGTATGGGGATATTGAAGCTCATTGTGATAGTCTTTGCTGCCTTCCAGCCCCTTTTCCTCTCTCACAAAAAGTAGGTATTCTTTAATCGAAATCTTGTCCAACCCCCCTTTTCTTTTGTGTGTTTGATGTGCGACGTTGATTCCTCACCTCCAGTCCGCTATCAGCCCGCCAACCCTCAGAGTATTCCAGACGCCAAACACAGCAAAGAGGCTTGGAGCCAATTGCCGTCTAGTAAACAAGTCCGAGCAAAGGAGGAAGAAATTTGTCCCCTCCAGCGTATAGAAAGCGTGGGGTTATGTCGACTTGTTGGAACTTGTGTGTGTATCGCAAGCGTATAAAGAGCTCCGGGCTTCCCTCCGTTCACAAGACCTGCGACGCTCCAACAAAGAGGCGTATAGGTACGGTATGGTATGTATGGTGACACAAAACTGCAACGTTTCGATCTTCGAAGCGCGACTGGAGGAGGGGGAGTGGCACAGAAAGATTGCAAGTGTTGATAACCCGAAAACAAGACTTTGAGCAAGAGGAATATTCGAAGTGAGATGATGGAAGAATGACAAAGGCGCAGCAGCAGTCCCGAAACTCAATTCCAACGTCCTGTCCGATTCAGTAGGGCTCACTGACGTGATTCCACACCTTTTACCCCAGAACGAGAGCGTATCGCGCTGCTGCAAGGTTCTCGAGGCACTGCTCTCGGCGGTAGGTGGTATAGGCCGCAGCCGAACCAAACTGGACAGGGCCGTAACGGGGATGCTTGGCGGGGCTGAGCCTCCAGTCTTTTCACGGAGCGGAGGGGGATTTCGAGGAAGACTGCCCTGAGATCCCCGACTTCAAACAAAACGCAATGTGCGATTCCCGCTCTTCTCTCCGCAATTAAGTCCCCTAGAGTCTAACTCTCCCTTGCTTCTTCACCGTTGCTTGCCGTCAAACCGTCAGGGTCCCGTCCCGGTGGGATACACACACCCGACACTTCAACAATGACCCTCAAGAAGGAGAATGAGGAGCCGCGCAAGCAAGATGACGTACAACACAGCGCTTCTCTCAAATCAATTGAACAATCCCATCCAGTCGTCGATCATTCAAGGAGCGTGGATGCAGGGCGGAATGTTCGAAAAACGGGAGCCTAAAAAGGCACCACTGCAGGCACCGTACGCTTTTGTGTGGTTGCGGTGTCGAGTCGTCGACGGACCCTTCCTTGGCCTAAAAGCTGCTGCCTGCCGCCTCCACTTCGTAGGTTGGAGTTCGCGTCGTCCTCGGTACCCAAAAAGGGCTGGATATAGTGAAAAACTTCAGGTCGATGGCTGATGATGTCTAACTGCCGCTGCTATTGCCGCTGTTGCTGACTTCTTGTGGCTGCAATGTCGGGTACGGACGTATCATGTCAAGTAGTATCGTCAACTCCAACGATATGGTGGTGGTCATGAGAAGCCATCCCACTGTAGGCGTCCGCTGCGTCTTGACTGCTGCCGCCGTCGCTGTCGTGCTGACAGTGGCTTGACAGTGGATGCAGCCTCACAGTGGGGATTGTGACAGGGGGCTTGAAGCCTGAGAGCCGACAGGAGCTTGACTAGAATTGGGAGGTGATGAAGATAACCTCACCTTACTTTTCTTCACCTTCAGTTGCTGCAGTCAAGAAACAAGACATGGCTGATGGGCTGCTCGATTTTGAGTAAGAAAGCTGGACGCCACGATACTGCGAAGACATTGTCGTGGTGGTGAGGCTGATTGAGGTATTGTATTCATGGCGTCGCCGAGGATTGGGACTGCGTCAGCTGGGTACGCGGCCATCTTTGCCCAGTACTAGACAGATGAAAGAAGTGACACACAAGAGAATTTCAGTGTTAAAAACTTCGGAAGAGGAAGAAAGGTAATGTCGGGCGATGAGACGAGAAACGCAGAGGAGCAACGAAGCGCATATGTCAGGTCGTTCTTACCACATGGGCGCCTGCCTTTACTACATACGCAGCTTCCTCCAGTCACTACTCCATCGTGGTGAGTGCCGTAGCACAAGACATCATCAATTCCCTTAGACCAAACCTCCATTTGGCAAAGCCCATATATCAACAAACGCATAGAGGGTAAATGTCTCGGAGCTTCCGAGAGAAGTCTTAGTCGACCAACAACTGTGTCTCTGATCTGTCTCATACATTACCAAACAGTACTTCGCAGTTCGTGGTTTGGAAGGTCAGGTTGTCCAAAGGTATGAACAAAGCATTCGGTTCCCGGCAAGCGGACCGGACGAGACGAAAAGCGGTACGGTACGGTACGGAGCGGCACGGAGTTGAAGCAGATCGGATGAAAGAAAAGGCACGGGACGGGGCGCGCGCAATGCGGACTGGACAATGCGATGATGTGCAGATACGAATATGCCCATGTGGATATGACTGCGCGCTGCTATGCTTTGCGGTGCAAATGTGGCACATGGCAGGTGTCTTTCACATCAAGAAAAAAAATAAAGGCGAAAAACGAGAGAGCAAAAAGGATTGGAGAGAATTGGACGACTTTATTATCCAGAAAAAAAAATCGAAAAAAGAAGTTGTAATGGTCAATCGTGCGACGTGGGCCTGATTCGAACAGACGCTCCCGAAGGAACAAGATTTCTAGTCTTGCGCATTAGACCACTCTGCCACCACGCCGAATGGTTATTTGATGAATATCCGCTTCGACACTGGAGCTTATAGCCACACAGGTAATTGACCACTCCACTTTCGACTTTGATTTTCGTTGAACGTGATACCAAACACAGAGCAACGAGCATTCGATGTACCAATGATCACACACGCACTGAATAATGGACAGCAGATATATGCGTAGGAATGTGGTATTAAAAGGCCCAATATATGGTATTTGAGTTTCTGTAAAGGCCCGACTGACGACTTCTCCACCATCACAACAACACGCCAGAACTTTTCATTTTCCTCCACAGATGATGGGGTATTCGACGACGACAATGACACAGAGAAAGATTAGAAACAGATAAGATACCATTCCAACAACCACCCACATTCGTGTTGTTGTAGCTAGTTGTTGTAGTGTAGAAAGAACCAGCTTCTGCTACAAGATCCTCCATATATGTTGTTGTATGTGTGTGTGTTACATGTTGCGTATGTGTGAGAGGAATATGTAAGATGTAGTAGATGCAGAAGATGGCACAAAAATAGTAGTAATAAAGATAAACATGGTGGGGGTATGAAGATGAAAAAAAGGTCTGAAAACAGAGGGAAAAATAGAGCCACGCAGCAAACAAAGAGGCGAGGCCAAAGCCAACTGCAACAAAATATCAAAGCAGTCAGTTAGCCAGTCTCTCTTCCTTCCTGAGAGGGGAGTGGAGAGAGCAACAAAACCCAAAACACAAGCCCAAGACACCACTAACCCGATAAAAGGGACGTGGTAATGATGCCTCTTTGCCGAAAGAACACCCAGAACACCATTTCCACGTAAAACACCCAAAGAGGAAAACCCACACACTCATTTTTCTTTTCCCTAGATCCGCAAAAGACCGCCGCCCCCGTTCACCATCAATATGAAAACATGTCGAAAGAAGAAAACTGCATCTTTAGATACGGCTACCTGCCGCCCAGATACTGGCTGATGCCGAAGCTGCCCAGTCACCCTCATCATTGTAGGGAGGCGTGGGCCACTTGTATTCTGACGACCTTTTGTTTTGTTCCAGGGATTGGGGAGTCAGAGCTTCTTTCCCGTGATCGGCAAAAAAGATGTTTTGCCCACTGGCTGATGGCGATGGGGTTGGGTAAGGGTTCATGAGCCCTAGATTGCTGGCCGATTGCCTGAGGTGTTTTGTGTCCTTCTCGAGACGCTTGATGGCCTTACGGGTTGATGTAAGGGCCTCATCAAGCAGTTCGTCCTCTTCATCGGGCGCATCATACTGGTTCACACCCTGAGCAGCTTGTTGCCTCCGCGTCCTGCTGGAAACTGGTCCAGATCCCCGAGCACTCATCATCAAATTATCTACCGACCTTGGTTGATGATGCGGCAGCGAGTGGTGTCTCTTGAGAGTGCTGTGCGGGGGCGCTCGGTGCGCTGGTGGCATGGGCGGAACTTCGGCAACGGGTTGGGGATCTCTCAGCGTCTTTTCGAGAGATTCGAGCGTGTCTTTGGGGACGGGGGCCGGTGGCGGGCTGTCGATGACCATGGAAGATCTGTTACTTCCCCAAGGTCCGCAGCCTACGCCGTGAGGTTGTTGGGCTTCGACGTCGTCATAAGCGGGAGACATTGGTGTCTGGTGCCTTCCGGAGAACCTTCTCGCTCGCTTCCTGAGGTGCGAAAAGAAGCTCTCCTTCGTCCCGCTCGTGGGCGAGGCAAGACCAGTTTGTCCATTTAGCGCTCGTTCGGCCTGCTGGCGATGGATCTCGGCATAGTGATTTGTGGCAGATGCGACGGATAGCTGACGGCCAATCTTCTTCGAGACCTTGTTTTCGTCGGCGGCACTCCTTTGCGTTCCATTTACGTAAGCATCGTTGTATGAAGGTGTTCTGCTGCTTGCCTGTGCGGTCACTGCGTCAGACAAGGGTGTGATTGGGCGGATGGTGGGAAGAATCGGCATGGGAGCGACATTCGATGGACCGTTATTCCACGTTGTCCTCTTGCTAACAGCTGGCCTGGGCTTCTGGGAGGGAACTTCCGGTGCAACCTGCACGGGTGATGGATGGGGAGCAATGTTCACCTTTGCATTTTCTTGCGTCGTCGACACAGTAGAGACCTCGGTGCTGCTCTCGGAACGGCCGATCAGAGATTTCCTGAACCACGAAGGTTTCGAAGACGTGGGCGTGGACGTGGCCGATTCCTTTCCGCGGCTGATATCCGATTGTTTGCGGCCGAGGATCCGGGAAGCGGAGGACTTGGGCCTCAAGGGGTCGACGGCGTCGGTGAAGTAATCGTGGGCGAGGGCCTGGGACGACGTCGGTCGGTTCTTGGGATCCCACATCAAACACCATGTCACGAACTGGGCGAGCGAGGCCGGCCACTGGGGAGTCTGGAGAATGGTGTCCATGGAATGCGGCGCCATCTTAGGGAACGAAAAGCCGAGCTTTCCAGCAAGCCTGGTACCTTCTCTCCATTCTCCGCCACCGACGCGGGCTCCGGCCTTGTTGTACCAGTTACCGGGGCTTCCCATAATTTCGCATACTCTCCACACCTGATCGACCTCATTTCCACCCGGGAACAACGGCTTCAGCGTAGCAATTTCGACGGCCATGGCTCCGATGGCCCAGATATCGACCGGCGCCGAGTACTCACCAGCCCTGAGAAGGACTTCGGGGGCGCGATACCATCGGGTGGAGACGTAAGTAGTGTAGGGAAGTTTCGAATGCGTCTCGCGGGCCAGGCCAAAGTCGGCAATCTTTACCGTGTAGGTGGGGGGCGTTGATGGAGGGTTCATCAGCGCAGAATAACGGCGGAACGAGTTCGTGGCGTCCATATGCGAGGATGTCGATACTAGAATGTTCTCGGGTTTGATATCTCTGTGGAAAAAGTGATGCGCGTGAATGTGTTCCAGACCCTTCATGATCTGGAACAAAATGCTCTTCACGCTCGAGTTGTCCAGACACTTGTGGTCTCTCGCCTTCATGAGTTGATAGAGGTTGCCTTCCATATACTCCATGGCAATATGGAGCTTCTTGGTGAAAGGATCCAGAAAGATGTCGAGCGCTGGTACCAAATGGGGGTGGTTAGGAAGCGTCCGCAGGAAGACTACTTCCCTGAGCTCCATGCACGGTCCTACCGACTCGAATGTCTTTTTCATGGTCTTGATGGCAATCTGTTGAACACACACAAGCGTTAGACTGAACCTCTGTTCACGGCAGCAATATCGACAGAGACCAAACCGGATGGATCACTTACGACAGTACCGCGGCGGGCGACAGTAGCACCTGCACTCCGGACTCTAGCCAACACCACACTTCCAAAACTTCCATCGCCAATTTCCTTGAGCACCTCAAACCTATCCTCGAGAGCCTGTCCTGAACCGATTCCATGGGAAGACCCCTGAGGGGTCATTGTGTGTACGACGGTCATGATGCCGAGTCACACAAAGATCGCAAGCGGGTTTGATCGGAAAGACTCGCCAGTGTATCGATATCTGCAACGACTTGCTGTTGTATAATTCTGATTTTCCGTAGCAGCGACGGACGGCAGAACTGGGAACTGGTGCCGAGGGGTGGCTCTCCTGAAGAGCTGCGCGCAATTACCGGGGCATTCAAACAACCCAAATTGTTATGTTGTTGCAAGATCGAAATCGCTTTCGTTTGTTTTATGGATTGTATATCTGCGATGTAGCGGCAACTAGATCGGTCGGCTGTGTATGTCGCAGTAGTGTCGCGTCGAGCGAGTGATGCTAATGCGGATGTTGCTGCTACTGCTGCTGCTGATGGGATGCAAGTCGACGACAGTGCTGACTCTTTTTTTTCCTCTTTCTCTTTCTCGCCGGTGTTGAGAATAGTTGTTGGTATGGAACCGTGTGAAGGAGCGGATCGGTTATGGTGAACCAAATTGAGTAAAAGAAAAAGGGTAAATGAACGGACGAGTATTTTTCCTCGAGAAATGAGCGACGTGAAAATGATGCTATGTATGATGAAGAAGAAAAATGAATGGGGAAACTGGTGGAAAAGCAGGCCACCCAGCGAAACGGGAGTGCGCCTGGAGTCTGTCGAGAGTGGGAGCAGGAGGTAGGGGCCCGGCGATTCTGATGGGGACCCAGTTTGGCACCAAGCAAGCCAGCCCAGCCTATGCTGCCCTGGGACTGTGCTGCGTGCTGTTGTGGGCTGCCCTGGTTGCTGCGTGGGTGCTGGTGTGGGAATGGAATTGCACGAGGCGAGAGGGCCCAGGATCTTGTTCGGGGTGTGCGGGTCGTCGCGGGTCGAGGGGATAGAGCCTTCGTTTAAACGATCGGATCCCAGGAAAGGAGCTCCGCAAACCGTATTTCAGCAATACTTGTACGTACGCCCACTCTAGCGCGATCCGACACAATGGATTGCTATCGATCAGCTCGACGGTTGCGTGGTTCTTGGGTGAGAAGCCCTGGTTATGTCGTGAGGTTTGTTGCGACAATATGGGAGAGAGTATGTTGAAGCGAAGTAAGTGGAAGCTGGGGGGGGTGTTTCCAGTTCCAAAACTGAAGTCCAGCCGGGACAGAGCCAGGAGGAGCGGAGAGGGAGCGGGCGACCTAGATTCGGATTCGAAGCCAGAGATGAGACGGTCCTGTACAGGTGAAAGCTGTGAGCTCTGACAGGTGTCGAACACAGCGAGTGAGATGGTAGTTGCCCGTAGAGGTAGAGTTGTATGGGCGTCTGGTACTGTAACTGTAATAAGTAACGGTCGCCAGGCAGTGCAAGCGTCCAAGATGTTGTACTGTGTTGAAAAGACTAACAGAGTTACTGTTGGGAATGCGGCTATACAGACGTGATACGAGGTAGACTCTGATAGACTTTGTGTACCTGCTAGCGTCGAGGTGGTACTACTGTGTAATATCGAATGGGAGGTGGACAGGGTCTGTGTGTGTGCACCAGTGCCCCCGGCCTGGCAGCGAGCAGCGTCGGTACCTTTTTTTTCACCTGCACTCACCACTCACTTCAGTCCAGGGCCAGGCACGGCAAAAGTGTCTAGCTCGAAGCACACGCCAGGCTGCCTATGATGTAGTGCAGCAGCTGTACTCTCAAGGACCGTCTCTTCTTCTTGTCCGCTGTTGGCGTTGCTTGGTTGCGTCTGTCTCAAGTTCTGCTCATCCCCAATGCCCAATGCCCGTGGGGATATGGTGTTTCGCTATGGTGATTGATTGACGGTGGCGGCGACGGCTCTTCCGCGGCACCAGGTACCCTGGGTTGGATTGAATTGAGGTGCTCGCCGTCCTGGAGTCACTGGCTTGTCCCTCGGTGGAAATGCCCCAGACGTGGATCGCGTCCCCGATATTCTCGTCGCAGAACCGTCTTGGTAAAACAGGCAAGACGTTACACGGCCGACAGGGGAGTTTCCTTTTTGCTAAGAACTGGTTGGAGAGACAATGCCGTGGTGTAATCAGTGCCCGGTAGTGTATACTACGTATAGAAACCGACAGGGAGCGGGCGACGAACGACGGGGTGGACCAAGGCAAATCCCACCTTGGTAATGCTCATGTGCAATGCGCGCTAGGACGGCGATAATTTTGCAATTCAGAGAGATTGCCTGGAGCGGACGACGTTCGGTGGTTGAGATTGAGTGCAATTGAGATTGGAGGTGAAAATGGTCCCAAAAGTGGATGGAGCCCTTTCTTGCCTTCCTTAGCAGCTTAGCATGAAGCGATGGGGCCAGGGTGGGCTTCGAGAAGACGATAGGGGACCCCCAATCTCGCTAGTGATTCGGAGGACCGGTGCTCTTCTTGACGGCAATTTGAAAAGAGTCCATAGCCTGGGGCCCAACACACCACCATGGCCGAGGATCAATGTGAGGAAAAGTGGAATCTGCAAATGAGCAAAGTTATAAGAAGGAAGTGGAGGGGGGGAAAGGAACCAGGCTGTTCATGATGTGCAAGCACTTTGTACACATTATAGTCATGATAGGTCTCTTTTTTTCACTCGGTGGCGGATGGTTGTGATGAGAAGGTCGAAGTGGAAATACACAGACGAATGCTACAAGACAAATGCGAGCTCCCGTCAGTCCGGACAACCAAAAGGAAAGAGGAATGACGGAGTTCTCTTTGAGAGAGAGAGAGCGATGTGAGTTCGGCAAGACCTCCGGTGATTGATGGCTTCCTACCTTGAGAACCGGACTTCAATCATTTCTGGTATCCTCAACCTCAATCACGGTTGCTCAGCTTCACTTTGACTCTGGGGTAGACGCGAGAACTCAGGTCTTTTCCATGCTCATCCGATTCCTCATCCTTTGGAACTCGTCAGCGTACATGTACATGATGCAGTACATATCAAAGTTACTGTCGTGTTGAGTGGAGCTGTGCTCGGCGATGAAAAAGTGGACATTCGATACATCGCTGATGTTAGAAAATTTGCCTTAGTCACACGCAATCCTCTATCTACTTCAGGGTGTCTTTCAAGTCTGGTAGCACCTCACCTGCATGTGCTGGCTCTGTGAAAACACAAAACCTCTGGCTTTGGCGAAACTGCGGATCCAGCAAAGACCACTGTGATGGTATTGGAGGATTCAAGTGTGATGCTCTTCTTTATTGAATCTCGCAGAGATATCGCCAAAGTTCTTCAGTGGCTGGAAGTGTCGAGCTCCCCGGGAATCGCAGACCACAAGACCACATTCGCGGATTCATTCGTCCATTTTTGTCCACCTAAACTGGGCTATCAGGTATGACAAAACCCCCGCCGCCCCCATGCGATCTGACGGATTCTCGCAGGGCAGCTCTCTGATCAGAGAAACCGACATGCATTTCTTTACGCCCATTTCCACTTGCTTTGACCAGTCCTTGTGGTCTCTTGACCTCGTGGCTTTTTGAAGGGGCCCATCCATCTTTGTGGAGGGGGAACAGATTTGATAGCGCTTGTGGTTGATCACATGCACGGCCAGCCACTCGATGTGCCCCAACACTCGCGGATAACTTTTCACAGAACCGCTAGGTGAGGGTAATCTCCCCATTGTTGGACGGGCTGGGTCTCTGATATATACCGCGAGGGTATAATATAGAGATCCTGCTATGTTGGGTTCTGAAGCCCAGTCTGTATCAGGTCGCGTTGTCCGTGATCTCGAAACAGTAGCGGTAATAAAGTCAGAATGCAGAACACCGTCCTGTCACATCGCGGGGAGACCTCTACGGCTACACCTGTCCCATGGAGGGGGGTGGTGAGTGCTGTTGCAGGAAATCGTTCCCCATCTTTTCGGGAAGGGCGCGCATGCGGCATCGCATGAACAAGCAAGCCTCCTACTCCTTTCGCTCCGGGATTTTCAACGGCCGCCCGATTTCCGTTTCCAAACCATCCTTTGCGGTGAGCTTTGGGTCCAGGAAATCCCCTGCCCAGTTCGTCCGTTCGGTTCCGTAGATGGATGTTCAACAAGGCCAACTGAAAATCGACTTTGCTCCGAATCCATGCCGTGGTCGTTGCAGACCGTGCTTGCCTCGTTACAGAAAAGAGGCCTTTCACGATGTTACCTTTCAATTTGCCAATCCACATTCACTGGCATGGAAGCTTTGAAGCTCTCCAAGAAGGAACCGAGAATGCCAACTTCTCACATCTTTCTAGAATATCGTCACGCTGCCATCATGATCTCTCCAATCCACCACATTGGAATTGCCGAAAATCGAGACCTTCAGATACGACTCGGAAAGGGAAATCTGCTGTATCACGGGTTTGACTGGGAACACAAAACTTCCCCGCTCGATATATCGCAGTAAAAGCGCCGTAGACGCAGCCTTCTTTTTCTTCTTCTAGCTCCCCTCTAGCCAGTTCATGACCACTTCGGATTTTGCCTCCCATGTTTCAGCCCAGCTCATTCCCTCTTCTGTCGACGGCCCAGCCTGCCATGGTAGTCATGGCCAAAGCTGGGCAATTCCGGTCATGTCCTCCCTGACTTGCAGAAGAGATGCGCAGGCACAGCTTCCCCATTTGAGATGTTTCACTGCACCATCCCGTCTATCATCCCGCCTTCTCTCTGAACAACTTCTCACTGACGTCTGTTCGTCTTTTTTTTCAAGCATTCAAACCATCGCATGCTGTGTTCATGAAAAGAGTCGAGTGATTCGCCGAGATGGCTGTGTGTAACATCCGTTCAGGGCACTTCTGCGATCAACTCCTATTGGTTCAGGAAATTATCATGGATCCACATAAAGTACAAGAGACTTGCAGCGCTATCACTAACAAGTTGTTGATGCAGCAAATTCCGCGCATGATCGGCCACGGATGAGATTGTGCGCAGAGTGACGGAAACCTCTTCCGGGGCTCTGAGTGCCAATTCTTAGCTCCATCAGCGGGGCCTGTCCATCTCCTCCATTTTTGGTGTCGTATAACGCGCTTATAAAACTTGGCATCTGGGCGGTGCAAGGCCAGCGAGCCACACTATACACTGCCCAGAGTAGCATAGTCCCTGAGTCCCGTAATCTCCCAGTCTTTACCCCATTAGGCAGTGTGTACACACGTGCTGGAGTTGAGCACGTACCAGTACGTACCGCTACCGCTAAGTCAATTTAGTAGGGTATACGGCCGCGTTATTGTAACTTCGTGAAATCGTGAAAGTCGTAATGTGTAAGTGCATAGTGTTATAATATTGACTAACCGTACAATACTACGTAGTATATTACGATTACTATTTTAAGGAATCAATATAAGTTCCCAAATTTTTTTTTTTAAGCTTTTTAATTTTATCTTCTTTATTGTCGATTTGTACCTACTTCGAAGTAAATAGGTAGGGTAATAATACCAACTACAAAGTGGAAAATAGTATTATAAATAATATATATATTTATTATTTTTTTAATACAACAACCGTATTTATATAATAAAACATTTAAAACTTCGTATATAGAATATATTGAATGTGGGTAATCGATTAGTATAAAAATTGAAAAAGTTTATAGTATTGTACAATATTTATATAAAAACGTTAATTAAATATATTTAATAGAAAATGAAATATATTAATAAAAAACGTTTTTATAATTATATTCACTACTACTTTTAAATACTCTAGCAAAGTATTAAATCTATATAATTGTAATATTAATTAGCTATATCTAATATTTTTTTATATATATCCATATAATATTCGAAAAAAATGAAAAAACCGTGTAAATCGAAAAATCTATAAGTGTTGGTCTGAGTACTAGTTTTTACATATATCTATATGATATTTAAAAAAAATGAAAAAAACCGTGTAAATTGAAAAATCTATAAGTATTGGTTTGAATGCTAGTTTTTATATATATTTATATAATATTCGAAAAAAATGAAAAAAACCGTATAAATCGAAAAAATCGTATAAGTCGTATAGAGTACTAGTTGGTTAACTAACAAGATATTTATAACTATTAATTATTATTACGGGTATTTACGCCGTTAAAAAAATCTCGTAATAGTATTATATAGTATTTTTAAAAAGCTTTATCAATTTATTAACGCTCCCCCCCCTCTTTTAACTAAAGTTAGGCTTCCTATTATTATTAAGTATTTTGAAAGTGGCTATACCCCTCCTTCATCCTCCTAATATATTAAGTATTAGTTTCTTCTATACGTAAAAACCTAATACCGTATTATTGAATAGTTTACTTTTAGAAAGCGTAAAACCGATTTATTTTAACCTTTATAATAGCATATACGTTTTATTTAATTTCTAAAGTAAAACGTACTTTTAGAATTACTTTTAGCCGTTTACGCTCCTTAGTTTTATATAATTTATACCCGTAATCTTACTATATAATTACCCACTATAATAATTAATCTTCTATTAAAGTTTAATGATTAATAAAGAAATAATAATATTAAAGGTATTTATAAGGTAATTGCTAGCGTTTATAAAATTTATAATTATTGAAACGCCCATCCTTCCTCATTGGAACGTGGAGTTGCGTCGGGCCCTCCCATCGAAAACCGCACCGAAGGTCGTGGTCCGTGGGCCCGCGCAGCGAAACTTCCGAGGAAGGAGCGGCGGTTCTGTCTATACCGGTACAGAGTGCATTAATTGTGGGTCATCGAGACACCTTGGCATCCAAAAACGGAAAAACCGGTGGAGATTTGGAAGGAAAAGCATTGCAATTGAAATGCACCCTCAACCGTCAACGTCGCGGACTCAAAAAAAGTACCGTTGTGTTCGTCAGATTATTCCGGACAGAATGGTACCGGTTGCATCAAATTCCGACGAGTGGTTGTTGAGAAAAATGAGAAAGAAAATTGGAAAATGCTTTTGCGCCGCGGTTTGCGCGCGGGAACGACGAAATTGTTAGTGCCGGTCACGGGAACGACGAAATTGTTAGTGCCGGTCACGGGAACGACGAAATTGTTAGTGCCGGTCACGGGAACAACGGCGGTCACGGGACCCCGGCCAAAAATTGTTAGTGGACTTAGAAAAAAAATTTCTAGAAAAATTTTGAAAAATCGCTGTGTTTTTTTCAGAGGCCTATAACCCTAACCCTATGGTATAAGGGGTATCAGAATGTAGAGCGGAAGAAGCCGGGTAAAATGTACCCCCTTAATTGTTTCTACACCCCCGGTAAAACGACTTTGAAAAAATTTGACGGATAGATAGAAGAAAAAAATTCGAAAAAAATTCGAAAAAAATTCGAAAAAAAAATCTAGAAAAAATCGGGGAGGGAGGAAGGATATGGGCGTTTCATTGTCTTCGCTGGGCATATAAGGCTCCGGCCAGGGAAACACTATTTTATTAGGGTATATTATTTTAGTTTTTAAAAATTTATAATCGTATATATTTTCTATTAGAAATTATATAATACCCTACCTTTACTTTAAGTATAATAAACCGTTATATTAGTAACGGGAATCGGCTAAGACCCGGGTATTTTATTATTACTTTTAATAATTTAGTACAAAAGTCGCTCTTTACTTTAATTACTTTAGTAAAATACCGGCTATTAATATCGAAAATATATTTAAAGATATTAAATAAGGAGAATTACTATATAACGGTCAAATTATTATATTTTAAAATAGAATAGTAGCCTTCTAAAGGATTAGTCGTTAATATTTATTAAAAAGGAAAAGATTAATTAGTAAGGGAAAAAAAAAAAGCTCGAGACTTAAAAGAAATCGGAGGAGATTTGAAGAAATTCGGAGGAGATTTAGAATATATTGGGGGAAACGAAAAAAGACGAAAAAAAATGAAAAAAGACGAAAAGAAATAAAAAAAAACGAAGGGGATAATAATTATATTTATAATAATAAAGGGGAATATTTACGAATATAATTTATTTAATAAGCTTTCCTCGAAATTTAATTATTGTTTAAATATATAATAAATTCGTCGTTAGGATATAAATTACCGAACGTAAATTAAATAGATTTATTATACCCTATTTTATTCTGTCGATATTTAACGGCGTAAAATATATATTCGAAATAGGTTTTATATTTATTATTAATTAATTTATATCGTAAAGTCCGTTTATAATAAACGTAATAAAATAAATATTTAACCTCTAATTTTAAAAAGGCTATACGTATAGCCTTTTATTCGATAGTAGAATCGTCGGTTAAAAAGTAGCGAAGTAGTTATAGATTTCTAATATATTCTATTACCTACCCTCTTATTATTAATAGTATTAAGTATATAATATTTACGTTAATTTTTTCTATAAGAAAATAGCCGTAAGGGATTTAATAATTATATTTATTATAAATAAATATTATATAGAATAATTAACTAAGTTAATTAGTATTGTACGTCGTATTTATAAAAACGAAGTAACCGCGCCGTTATAACGTATTTAGCTAATTTAAAGAGAGGGAGAAAGTTAATAAAGTTAAAGTGGTTGAAGCGGTTAAAACGGTTAAAGCGGTTAAAGCGGTTAAAGCGGTTAAAGCGGTTAAAGCGGTTAAAGTAGTTAAAGTAGTTGAAGTGGGGGGAAAATTTTTTATTTATTAGTATTTACTTATATTAGATTAATAGAATTAACGCTATCGAGAGTATACGTGGCTATAACCGTTTTATAATATATACGGTCAAAATTACTACCGGGACTACTATTATTAATCGTATATATTATGTAATATTATTTGATTTAATCGATTTACGCGCTAATAATAAAATCTTTACTTATATAACGTAGATCTAGATATACTTTATAATATACCCTACCGAAATTCTAAATATTATATTTTAATAAATAATTTCCCCCGGCCAATTTTAAGTGTTTATGCGCGCCTTTATCTCGGCTACTACTATTAAATAAGGTATAATAAATTGTTATTATAGGGAAACCTCGCGTTATATTATATTTAATTACGCTTTTTACGGTTACGTTTCGTTTAATTCTATTTAATAAATCTATATTGTAATTATAAAGCACTTAATTATTTTAGTTATTTAATTGATAAATAATATAATTGTCGGGGTAAATAATACGTTATATTATACGTGGGTAAGTAATAGGTACGTAGGAAGGTCGATTATAAAAGTTCTACGATAGATTTTTTTTATTATCTTTTTTTATTTTCTTTGTATAAAATAAATACCGATAATTTTATATATAGTATTCCCTATATTTAATTAGCGGTTATAATTTATTATTAGGGGAGTAAAAATTATTAACGAATGGTTAATACCTATCCGCTTTTATTTAATTAATAAATTTAATAAACGCTTTTAATTTAAAAAATCTTTCCCGCATTTATTTAAAATCGGTTAATATAAGTAAGTTTTCGACTGCGGGAAATTAGGGAGGGGGAATTAGAACTTCTTAAGGAGCGGGAGCCTTTTAGGGAACTAAAATTATAATTATTTAAATAGCCTCTTCGAAAGCCCCCGTTAGGATTTCGTATAATAGTATTATATAAATTACGTTAATAATAATAATAATAATAATAATAATAATAATAATAGGAAACGTACTGCGTAAAATATTATAAATATCCTTTAATTTAATATCGATGGCTTGCGTAAAATTTACCGCGGCTTCGAACGTAGCGGGGACTATATTATTTAAATTAAAATATACTAATTTAATAAGGGTACCTAGAATAGTAACGTTAACGGGGTTAATTTTTTAATATTAGGGATTATTGAAACCTTATTTTTAAATACCTTTATTGAGAAATTAATTTTATTAGTCTATAATCGCGGGTTTAGCGGCGATTTCGAATTAAAGAAAAAGAAATTAAAACGCTAATTAAAGAAATTAAAGGTATTACGACGAATTGATTTAAAATAGAAGGGGACGGTAAAAGTGAGGGTATTGCGATTTAAAAAGTATATTATTTGGGGAGAGGAGGAAAGGTAAATAAGAAAGACGCGTATTGGTATAAAGTATTAGCTATTTAGATTATTTTCTAGGGGTAATTAGGCGCGCGGTAAGATAGGTATATTATATTAAAAATCTTTTATAATTGTAGTAATTTTACTAAAATACTATTAAAATCGTCGCGGATAACGGCAATCGTATTGTTTAAATACCTTCAATTGATTGCCTAAATTGTACGAAGTTCTATGGTAGAATGGTAATATTGTTATAGAGTATTGTACGCGGTCGTATATTCTGGTAGTGTATCGCGTTTTGGTGGGCGTCGTTAATAAAGTATATGTTATATGAAATATTTATCGATATTTTATTATTTTCTAGGAGAGATGGGGGCGGTGCACGCCAAGTTCTATAAGCGCGGTAGGCAACTCCCCATTTTTTCCAATTAATTATCTCCAACCTTCCGTCTATGCTCCAACTTCCCACTTTGATGCACTGTTGGTCCTGACAATCCCTCGTGCTCGTCGTGTTCGAGTTGCGAAGATCGGATGATCCAAGTCACTCAACAACTGGTCGACCTTTTCCATACATCGTATGGATATGAAAAGCCATTTTGCTCGGTCTCAATTCGCATCAAACAATTGGCGGCCGCAATAATAGGTGGTGTTTCAGTGAAACCGACGTATGGAGTTGCTAACATTGACAGCCTCGGGGTAATGAACAGAGGGGGCTCTCACGAACCTCTCTTTCCACCACAGAGAACCTCGAACGGATGTTCATCCCACCTCAATCCGATGAACTTTCCACTCATCCTCTTTCCTCGATACCCAGCCTTGCCCAACCGGGCTATGTACCGGGACTGATAAACCTTTCCAATTCTGGATCACATCGGCCAAGAATGAAAAGGCCATTTCTCGACGATAGCGGCCCTCGCTCTCCCAGGTGATAAACAAAACAGCGACCCGGAAAGTCTGGGGAACTGCCCCGGGCCAGACGGGCCAAAAATAAGAACGAACTGCTGATGAACCATCATCCACACTCAATCTCCCAAGGCCCCCAGTGTCTTGCAGATCTTCGTTACCTGGCAAGCCTGGCGCTCTTGGGTTTGCCTCTTGTGCCTAGAAGCCCGATTCGACGCCATGGCGGCCTCGCAATCAGCCCAAGAATTCCAGCGACCTCGCCATGCCTCGCCTCGCCCACTGTGTGTTACGAGCGATTACGATATGAAGAATAGCTTCACAGTCATGGTAAAATTACAGCCCAGTACCCCCGGGACATCACAGCACGATCTCCCATTCAAACACCCAAATTGCGATGATGGTCCGTGTAAACCTGGACATTACCACATGGTTATCTCTGCACCTTCAACATTGGCAAAGATGAGATGGGCACAGAGCTGAATAAACGGCGACTGCCGCGGGTCATTCATCAACAAGGGCCCTACCCCTACCACTAACCCCAGCCAGACGGTACGCTTCTCTCCTCTGTATCACAGATTCGCTGTTACACATACCCAAAAGACATCCCCGCGGCGTTCATCATCGGCCCTTCAGACAAGGGGAAAAGAAAAGAAAACTACGATGATCTCTAAAGTTTTCCGCCCCAGCCGAGTGTCCCGCTGCTTGATGCGCAGTTTCTTTCCGCTCAGCCCAGGCATTACAAGCATGCCGTGAGATTAATTCAAAAGGCGCCGCAGAAGGGATTGATGAGGATCATTGCGCCCCCAAAAGCCCTCCGTACACGGATCCCTCGGCGGGGAAACCAACCGAGAGGAGAGCGTGACTGCCACGGTTAAAACAACATAAACCCAAGACGAACCTCAAAATAGATTTTGAGAAAGCAGAAAATTTCTCTTCGATACCCGACATAACCGGTTTATGATAGTCACTCTGGATATGGATCTCTTTAGTCAACACCAAACTCTCACGGCGGACGGCACCGCCAAATACGGAAAGCTTTCCTGAAGGTGGATGTTCGAAGAAGAAGACGGCTTCCTTCCGGATGGATTCTGTTCCATCCGCTGTATCCATCCCTTGAAACCACAAAATCGAAGCGCCATCAGATTGCAGCATGTGGAAAACAAGGAACATGTTGAATCCTTGTGAATACTGCAACTCATGCTTTCCCATTATCTTCATGAAACACTGAAACGCGGAGGTAATTCATGCGAACCGGGATGGGAAGCCTTCAAAAAAGTTTGAGATCCTCCCTTTCCCTACGCTATAAAAGCCCGAACTGGCTGGTTTGATATAAGCCATCTCGTCTGGTATTGGTTGCCCCTTGTTGCCCAGTTTTCACAAACAAGCAACCACCACACCACCCAAAAACATGTGTGAAGTTTGGTTTGTTTCGTTATTGGACTAAAAAGGTGTGGTAAGCCTTCGGATGGATATGGATGGTGGCCGTCATCGTGGGTTGGCGCCGACTCCCGAATGTTGGTTCACACATTTGCACAATTTACACACCCAACCCGCCAGTGCGGCCCCAAAGCGCTTCGTTCCTCTGGTTCACGCCTTTGTGAATCACAAGGCGAGGCAAGGTTAGGTCAGGCCAGGCACACGTTCATTGTTATAGGCTATTCCCTCTAACATTTCTTACTAGATATGATATCTTCGAGATTTGTTGGTACATATAACATCCAACTGTGAAAGGCTGTGACTGATTATCACGTCTCGTCACGCACACACCCCTCACTTACACGAAGGCTCTCCCATCACTCGTTGGATAAGCTTGATTGTGTGCGAAGACACGTTTCCCTGCGCAAAAGATCCAGACCGCGCAGTTATCACTGTGAACTCTGGTCTGCTCTCCATTTCAGTCGGTCTCCTTTTCGATTTCATCCAAACTTTCACAAAAAGGAACTTCCATCCCAACAAGAAAAGAAAAAGCCAAGCTGGAGCTCTCCGGCTTCCATGCTGCACAGTCTGCACTAGCTGCATCTGCAGCACCGAGCACCTGCAGAAGTTAGTGTTTTTAGAGCGTGCAGCGAGCCAATGTTCGCCCTGGTCAGCGGCTCCACACGCACGCCATTGGAAGGATCCACATCTTTGGAAGCACGCAAAAGCCATGCGACACTGACAGCTGGCAGCTGGCCAGCGGCTGCCGGTAGACAGGTCTCGGCAGGCACCGGCTGGGTCCGTGGTTGGGTCCGTGCTTCTTGCTTGCCGACAGCGACAGTCGACAACGCCAAAATGGAAGCAAAAGAAAGTGACACGGTGACAAGGTGACAAGGTGAGGTGACATGGCTCCAGGGGTAGGAACAAGGGACACCGCGATGGATTGGTGAGGTGAGATTGGATTCCGGGGCCGCGGCACCCGGCAAACGTTCCTACATTTATCATCCTCATCAGTCACCCGAGCCAAAGAGCCAAGCAACAGACAGACCACGTTCGACATTGGACATTCGACAAGTTGTAAGCCAGTGTTGGTTTTGCCTCTTCTGTCTGTCATTAGAAAGGTGCCTGCGAAGCATCCACCACATGGTGTTGATGACTGGCATGGCATGGACTGGGGCTGTGATGATCACGTGAACTACTTTCGACGACAACGACATGGTCAACGATCAGGGAACAAGGGGCGTTGATGAACTGATGGAGATGGCACGGCTTCTTTCGGGGTTGTACTGTGATGCCAAGGAGAGCTGTACGCCGATAAGGCTCTTTTAAAAAGGATTCCTCAAAGGTGAGTGCCGTGCATCGTATCTGACGAGCGAGCGAGGTGGGTTGTCGGTGATGGATACCTCTAGGCCTGAGTCTGGAACATCATTGCTTGTCACTCGTCATTTCGTCACGAACATCACGAGGCAGATGGGGCTACGGGGTATCGCGGGAATGTTCCGTCCTTTGACTCCATTTACACATACTTGGCTGATGTCTTGCCTTGTCCCGCTGTGTTGATTCGCGCGAGGCGGTTGATACGAGAGTTGCTACGACGATCAGGGTCCCGTCGTCCGTCATTGTAGGTTTGTGACGAAGGAAATGGTTTCACCATTTTGCTTCTTCAAGCGGACTAAATGGGCGGCTGGGTGGCAAAAGAAAGAAGTTAAAGATCATGATCAGCTTTTGAAAAAATTGGGCGAAGATTGGGCCTTGGACTATTGTATGATATCTTTCTTTGGAAAGCCTGATTCAGAGGATCAAGGAGAACTGAGACATTTGATATCGCGGATCGCGGATCATTGGTGGGAGAGGTCTGGACCCTTTAAACTTTCCTTCGCCTGATTAGCCAGCCCGGCAGGGCAGTTCGGGTGAGGCGGAATGCCTCAAGATGATCTAGGGTACTAGTCTTATCGACTTGAACTACCTCTAGGCTTGAGAAACAGATCCGATACTGTCCCCTTGGACGGTACAAAGGTTTGGGGTGCCCTGCGGTAAGGTCAACCGGATCGGACGGGCCTCCTTTTCCCTCCGAGCCGGCCGCTCGCTTCCGGCCCGTCCCACGGAGGTTTACCAGACCGGCTGACATCTACGTTCCGGGCTTCTGGTCCGGAGAAATGGATTCGGCTTTTTGAAGTTGTGCCAAAGTCAACACGAGAAATAAGCAGAGGAAGAGGTGCTTGATATGGCACAATGACATGTTTCCCGTTTCTCAGATTAGTTCCAACTTGCTCTTACTTTACGTGTGATTCACTCCTCTCGGAGCAGTGACTCTCCAACATGCCTCGCTTTTTTGACTATAGAGAGCAATATCTGGACGGAACTGCTGCTGGAATTTACTAGTCATTTTTTCCCGATGACATTCTTTGCTCGTGTCAATGACGAGTGTCGCATAGAGCACCCGCCATCCTCACCTAGGTTGGCTTGATTCCAGAGTGTCACTCATTGGAACACAAAGTGAAGCCGTCATGATGCTCCCGGTTGTTTCTTGTCGTCGTGAATTACGTTAAATGCGCGCTACATGTACCTTATTGATATTGCCAACGAGTGGTTTATATGGGATCTCGGGGGCAGTCTTACTATTCCGTTCCATGGTGTGTGTCCTATCGTCCGCTCTAGACCTCTAACTTGTTTGTCTTCGTCTCGACTCGCAATATAATCTCCTAGGGCGTGTGATTTCTTCATACTAGACAGACGAGGATTTGGATATATGAGGTCAAGGTCATCGTTAACCATCCCATGCGCCTATTGTGGACGAAGTCATTTTTTCGCGGTAAGCAGACACTCAACACATGCTCTCCAGCTGGATTGGGCTTTCAATAGGACTGTATTTGGCCACATTTTTACAAATGTTCTCTTGATGTATGTAGAAGCGACATGTCTTTTGGGGAGGAATAAGGTACTGTGTGGCTGGAGCGGTCTAAAATTTGAAAATTTTGCGACGAACAACTGTTGAAAAAATGAAAATGATGTAGCTACGGCTACTTCAGATGGAAAGGAGTATGAGATAGTAGTAAGTGGTATTTGGATATCGTGTTGATGCTATTCATGGGTTTCGCATCTGCCTTATTTTGCCTTGTGGTTCGAGCCACTCCGTCTTTTTTTAAAGTAGTCACTTGGAGTTTACTTAACCAACAAGAAATACCTACTGGGGCGACTGTTACCTTTAACTGCAAGGAAAGAACTTGGGAGGAAACTGGAAAGTAAATATGCAGGTACAATTTCCATGGCTCCTTCCTGCCTTGAATCTGTCACTCAGGTTCTTTCCCCACGTGAACATCCAGGACACAAACCACGCTCAGCTCGTTTTGTTTCTTTAGGCAGCGAGTCGGATCACCGCTCGCGCTGTCTTCCATCCCATACTATAGTACTCGCAACCGCACTCCATTAATTGCCAGTTGCTTGTGGCTCCCGCGCAAACAAACGCCGACACTGGGCTTTCTCGAGGGTGTCTTTATAAACAACCCTCCCTCCTCCCTCTTGTCTCCCTCCCTCTTCCTTGTTCCGTTTAACCACTTCCTCAACCACAAGTTGCAATCAGTTACTTATCCATCGACGCCGCCATCTACATTGCTGGCGTTGACACCACGTCGCCGATATCACAACCCTCCATCCGCACAGCAACACAGGAGTCCCATTACACCTCTTATTCGAAGATCACCATGTCGGCGCCTTCCGTGCAGCCCCAGGCTTCAGCGTAAGTATCTCTCCTCGGCTATCGTCTAGAAAAATTGAAAGTGCTTTGACTAACCATCTGTTTGACTCCAGTGCGAGCGCGCGCGGCAAGCCTGGACAGTATGTTCTCACGACAGATCTCCCCAGTACATCGTGGAAATAATAACGAGTTCTCCCATAGGATCCGCTGCATGAACGGCGGCGAGTGGCAGGACCGTGCGGCCTTCAACCCCAAGAGAATCAGGGACTTCGATCAGAACCGCCGTGAAAACAAAGCCATCACACCCTTCAACTCCTTCATCTCGTGCAAAGCCCATTCGGGACATGTTCCTGGCAACAAGCAATGTGTGGGTGGCTGCCTGCGAATCTTGCCCTTGGACAAGTTCAGCAAGAATTCCATCAGACAGCGCAAGTTCAAGTGCATCGATTGCACCCAGCACCAGGTGTACCTGGAGCCCCATGACACCGCCCCTGCTCCCAATACTCTCCTGGACACTGCCGAGAAGGAGGAGCTGGAGGAGCGTCGCCGCCGTCGCGAAGAGAGAGAGCTTGCTGCTGCGATGGCTGTAAACGTGGATGAGCAGGACGATGATACCTTCTACGACGACGACATGTTCCCCCACGACGGCCAGGTAACACCGCCTTCACGTTTGCCAACTTGAATATTCACCCTGTACTAACATTTCCAGTCGGACATGGCTGTTGTTCACGGAGGCATGAGCACTTTCTTGGGCGCCATTGGCGGTAACCAGTCTTTGTACTCTGCCAGACAATCGGAAGCTACCACAAGCTACACGAGCGAGGCTCTCCCGCCCCATTTGCGCAGCAAGACTAGCGCTGCCTCTACCAGCGCTCTGGCGGCCCGTTTGGAGCAAGACGGCTCCTATCAGGACTTCTTCTCCAACAGCTACGCTGCTGTCTCAACCTCGGCCAACACAGGCTACGCTCCGAGCGACGCTCTCTTGACTGACGGGCGGTCTACTCTCGGCCCTGAGGACTCGGGATCTGTTGTTGCTGATTTGCGGGACGGCGACTCCAATGGCAACCCGGCAGCCGCTCGTCGCAAGCTCTTTGCTGACCATGAGACGGTTACCCAATACTACGAAAGTAACGAGGCGTGGAGGCTTGTTCAAAAGAGGGAGTCCCTCTCCTCTGGTAAATGGGCCAAGCCGGTAAGTAATGCCTGTGAAGGGTTCGGTATGAGGTTACAAACTAACTTCTTTGTTGTTAGGGTGGTCGCAAGTGGTTGCCCCAAGCCCCCGACTACGTCAGAGACGGCGAGTTAATTCACGACGAGGATGTCTATGAGGATGACTGCGAGTCTCCGGATGAGCTTTGAAGTTTATTCTTCCAGTATTCCAAACGGAGAATGTACAATAACACAGATTCGCCCAAGCCTGGCTGACTGGTATTAGAAAGTTTTGACGGATATGGGAATGTCTAGATCAGGGATGTTGGGATAACGGATATACGGTTAGAAGGTCAAGCTGGTTGGAAGTCATTCGTGGCGGAATCAGACAGGCTTATCTTGATACAGCTAGAAGGCGACCTACGTCGCGCTAGAGTTTGAGCGAGAAATGCCAGCGTTGATTTTATCCCAAACAGTACCGTAGAAACTCTGGAGATTGGAAATTGTTTAGGTGCAGAAACCTAACATATAGGCGTAAGGTACTACAAGTGTAGGCCCTCGGTCTACAAAGTAAATGCATGTTGGTTAAGACGGAGGGCAATATTTCTATGACATTACTAACTTGGCAGGATACGAAGGGCATATATGCGACTGTATGTAGGCGTCAGTGTTAAGTGATAGAGGCCTCGTGCTAGACTTCTATGGTGTAAAGACAATTTCCAATCTCCAGAGTTTCTACGGTATGTGGTCAAGCTCCAACCCCTCGCGCTCTCCAAGTGATCTCCACCCTCTTCACATCTTTGCGACAGATGAGATACTTGGTTGAAAAAATGATTCGGCGTGGTGGAACTGAGATGACGGGACACCCAAGATCATTCCATTCCTTGAACGACAAGGCGGTCGTCAAGATAAGCCCGCCAATCAGTCCCATGGACACGTTACTATGGTCCCTCAAGAGCGACCACGGACGAACAGTAACACAACGGTGCACAGAAAAAGAACAAACAAAGGGGTCAGATTGACAGGCAGAGCTCTTTCGGAGTTCGGGAAAATGTCTCATGGGTAAGGCGTGGTAGGCGGCATGATGGATAGCACAAAGTTTCTGCCATACTGACGACGTGTACATATGTGGCTCAGCACTTTGGCAATAGAAGGAATCTTTGTCTTTTCCTGACACTGGAGGAACTCCTTCAGTCAGTTTTCTCTTCCTAGTCTCTTTGAAACAATGAGCAAACAAATGTGTCACCGCCCAAAAGATAAGCCATACATTAGCCTGTTGCTGCCGTGTAAGTGCGTCCTGCTCGTCAGCCCACCAAAAATGTTGTGTTGTAGTGGACTGTGAAGCTCTTGTCAGGTTCATGATCATCTCAGAGATCAACACGGACGAAAGTGATGCATCTGTGTCTTTGTAGTATTATCGTCATGATGGCTTTGGAGAATGTTAGTGATCAACACTCGTTGGTTAAAAGGGATGCGAACAGAGAGATTTGAACTTCAAACGTTATTCTTCTTTCTCAATCTCTTCATCATCAAATAGAAAAAGTTGAAACGCAAAGACTTTGCAGCAACCACAGGAAGAGAATTTTGTAACACTCCCTGCCTTCGTGAACCACAATACACAACAACGAATACAACCTCAACATCCAACCACAAACACATTTCAGGTATGTCCAAGAAACACCAACCACGTCACGGAACAACATACAACATACGGCCCGCTTCAGCTTTGAAGAGGAGAAAAAGAACACCGCTTCTCTCCAAACGCGTTGGTTGTGTGGTTGTTGAGCCGCACAGTTACCGGCCACCACCTCACCGACTTGACTTCAAGGAGGTTGTGCAAAGGCTGACTGACTTGAAGCTGTGTAGTGACAAACACATACTCTTTCTGCTTTCTCATCGGCCCGCTTCAACACAAGAGAACACAGAAAGCACGCACTACACAAGTGCTCTCCTTTACCCGGGAACCAGCCAAACAAAAACAGGAAAAAATCCCTTCGGTTACTACCCGACACACAAGTCACAAGTGGAAGGAAGTCCGTGTTTGCTTCCCTCTTAGATAACTTTTGTCCTGCCTTCTCTTCTTCTGTGTTCTGGTCCTTTTCTTCTTCTTTCCCTTCCAGTTATGTCTGGCTCCGGCTCCGGTTCCAACTCCCGCTCTGGCTTCGGTAGACGAAATAGAAGAAGAACCAACGGTATCATTCACCATAACGACCCGAACCGTTTCGTCAACGTTGTCAACAACGCTCGGTCTCCAACTCCTTCTCGTCGTGTTCGTAGTAGATCTCGTACTCGTACCAGGAGATCCGGTTCAAGACCGACTTCTCCCATCCCGATTCCCAACGCGGTGCCAAGACTGAGATTGAGAGACGCGAGAAGAAGAGTTACCTTTCAGGAATTTGAACCAGGTGCTCCTCCGGCTCCGAGTGCGTTTGATTATTTCTCTGATTCTCCTTCCACTTCCTCGTCTTCTTCTCGGACGGCATCACCATCACCGTCACCGCCGTCATATCGATCCACTAGCCCTGCATTCGATTATCGCGACTTTGGCTTTGACTACGAATTCAGTGACGACAACGGAAACGAAGAAGTTGACGACCTGGCATACACCGCCATCGCCGGTCCAAGCGGAGGAAGGGAGGAAGAGGAAAGAGGCAGGACCACAACTGTACGGATCCGTTCGAGGTCTCGGTCCAGATCAAGGTCAAGGTCAAGACATCCAGAGACCAACAGCAGCGTCACCATCACCCACGGCGTCCGCCACTTCTACCCCTACCAGCACTGCAACGGAAACCGCACGCCACCACCAGTCCCAACATTTCCACCGCCTTTACCACCAGTTCTTCCTCCTCCGCCTGCCTTTTTGGGTTACCAACAAGAACCAGTTAGAGGTCGTATAAGGTGGTTGCCCGCTCCCAGATACGTTCCTGCTCCTCGAATTCTGCCAGGCCCGAGACACTTCCCTGCCCCAAGACTCATCATCCGTCGACGTCAGTCTCCATCTCCTATTAGGCCTCTTCAAAGGGTCCGCTTCCGAGAGCCTCAACCATCTGACGAAGACGAAATTGAGGAAGAAGAAGAAGACGGTAGAGATCTGAGAGTTACCGTCAGGACCAGGACCCGGACTGGCACGAGTAACGGGACCACCAACGGATACACCAACGGGTACAACCACAGGCGAGGAGGAAGGCAGTTTGAGGACCTTGACGCTGACGACGACGACGACGAATACGAACGAACGACTATTGTGAGAACCACTACGTACTACGACGTTGACCCCAACGAAAACGCAGACAGAATGCCTAGGGCGGCGTGGGGGGTGTTGTTTGATGCGGAGGAGAGGCCGACGGAGAGGTTGAGGGAGGTTTTGGCTGCTTTGGGGAGATGGGTTGTGAGTTTTTCCCGGCTCTTTTCGTTCTTTCTGGTTAGATGTGATATTCGGGGCCAGACCTCTGGGAGAAGCCGGGTTGGTGGAAGTTGGATGTGCTAACGCTCAGAATTTCTCAGGTCCATGAAATGCCCGGCGGTGGCTCAACAATGGTGGATAGAGATCTCATCAGCCCAAGGCGGATGAGGATGTTCTTTGAACGATACTACCCGATAGGGCCGAGATACGAGGAGGAGTGGCGGTATTCGAGTAAGTGTCTTTTCCCTTTTGATAGTCGTTGCTGATGGCCCATTAACGTGTGGGTCAACTGACCTTACACACTAGACATCTTCAGACGCGAAACCACCGACGAATCAATAAATCGAGTCGAAAGACTATACACCGATCTCGACGTCGAATACCGACATGTCAGACTACCCGGTACTGCGGCCACGATGTATTCACCATGCCTCACACCAAGAGGGTTTGCCCAATTCTTGATCTTGTTGATCCTCAGTTACCCTGATAGCCAGCATCTGTTCCTCTCGGAGGTGTTTCGGCAAAACCAGATTTCGGCTCCGATGGACAATCTGAACAGGTGGGCGGGAGCAAGAGGAGGAGAAGGGTTGCTGCCTGGCCATCTTGACAGGTCTTTGTTTCCGGAGTTTATGGATATTGACACGGAAGCAAGAGTGAGACGGGCGTTGATGGCAGCTGAGTTTGGGACACTCACAGGACGGGTAACAGTGAGAAGAGCAGGCTCGGTAGAGAGGTTGAGGGAAGAAAGAGCGGCTAGACAACGACAAGCTGATAGAGACAGGGCCCGGGAGCGTAGGGATGCCGAATTTCATGGATATTTAAGAGGCGGTGGTAGCGATGACGATGCAGACGGAGGGCGGGGACGAAGCATGGAGCGACGTCCATCAAGTCGAGTGGAAATCCGGAGCACATCCAGGGGCGCAGGAACACCTGTCGTTGAGCGAGTGACCACGATAGTCCGGTCCCGATCCAGGTCAAGATCCAGATCCAGATCTCGCCATCGTCCATCAGATAACCCCCAAGCCTCTTCGTCATCCCAAGAACGGACCAAGCCTGACAACCTCCACGTACGCTTCACAGCCGGAACGAAACGTCCAAAGCGGAAACGTCCGGCCGTCCTCAACTCTTGCAAGCCGGCGGTCACCAAATGCCATACCAAATTTGAGGACTATAGCTGCCTCTTTCCTCCGCATCCAGTTACCACAACTACCTGCCATCCACGACCTCGACCCAAGAACTCAGCAAAATGCAAACCATCGAAGCCAAAACCAACGTACTACCCCCGTCTTCCACCAGGTCATCCACCCATCTCGCTCCCAGCTCCAGCTCCAGCTCTAACATGCCAACCTCCCACTCAGCAACTTTGCTACTCCAAGTCCAAGCCCAAAGCCAACCCCTGCACTTCATACAGACCCCGTCCTCGAGTGTCCGGCTGCGGTCCCCCCGTTAAGCACCGTCGCAGCAGACCAGGAGGAGGCACAGTCTACCGCGAAATCCCCATAATCCACGAAATCCCCATCCGCGAGATCCGCGAAGTAGAAGTCGAAGTTCCCGTCCGCGTCGAAGTCCCCTGCCCCTATGAAGTTCCCGTTCGAGTACCCGTGGAGGTGCCCGTCCGAGTTCCGGTGGAGGTACCGGTCAAGGTCCCGGCGCCGTATCCGGTCCATGTACCTGTTCATGTACCGGTTCCGCAGCCTTATCCTGTTTATCAGAACTATAATGGGAATGGGGGGTATGGGGGGTATGGTGGGGGATATGGTGGGGGGAGGCCATATGGGTTGAGGGCTGATGAAGGGCCGTGGTACCCGTTTAAGGCGGTTACTTGGCAGAGTGGTCCGCCATTTTAGCTTCAGGTTACTGAAGCCCCAAGGCAGGATGCAAGTATTGTGCTTAGAGATGGAAGTACTTGGGCGGTTAAAATTGGGTTTGCTGGATGTTTGGAAACGGAGAAGGAAGGTCACGACTGTGGGCGAAAATGGCGTGACGCGAGCATCCTGACACAGCAGTGTCTGCCCGTCGGTTTTGTGTAGCTGTTTTGCATCGACGGTTTACGTAGGAATATAACAACAGTTGTTGAAAAGAAAAACAAAACGTGGGAACCTTAAGTGGTGCTAAAGCTCAGAGGTGATGAATTGTCAAAGGTCGTCCTCAATGCAAGGGGGGGAACGAAAATCAAAACATGCTGCCGAATTGGGTTAGACCGGACTTGGACAGCACGCTCTTAACAGATTCCGGTGATTACACCGCGCAGATCTGTTAGTATAATGCTTAACGCCGAGCAGGGTAGCATCCCCCACGTTCCCCCAACTCTCGACTTGCCGACACTCTCCAAATTTTCTCCTCCCCCGGACGATCGACGTCATCTCACCGATGAAGGTATTCCCGAGACCTCGCAAAGCTTGACTTTTACCACCCAAACTGTCTGGTTCTTTGTCGATCGATAATCCCACCACAACGTTGGACCCGCTCACCACACGGAGTGACAGGCACAACCACGGCGTGCACGGCACGTTTGAGCCGCGGACACACAAAGAAGAAGGATTCTGGTGGTTCGTGAGATCTGTAGAGATGACGTCGATGGCCGTTACCCGACCTCCTTCGAATCGAGAATCACCCCGGATTATCTCCCAGACTCCTCATGGCTAGTCTTCCCCGGTCCGGATGTGGGCTTACACCTCCGTCATCTCTCGGATGTTGGTGAATTTGATGCTGTCAAGTGACAGTTGTTGGTAAAGCACAAGTCCATGATTGTCTTTCTGGATGCCATATTCGGTAACGTTGGGAATCGGCCCCCAAGAAAGCCAAGTCGACGGGAGATATACAACCAAGCCATGGCGCCCAGAATCCAAGAACTCAAGAACATTCCTATTCTCTTCCTCATCTTTTCTTGTCTTGATGTTCTAGTCACTAGCCAAGACTCTTGAGTGTCTCCAGTGAGACACAACTACAACACTCTATACCAAGATGGCGTCGAACCCAGCAACCACCACAGGTCCTACTGGTGGACTCGACGAGAAAAAACATGATCGACGTTCAACATCATCCAACTCCGCCTCGGGAACCGCTTACGAACATGAAGACCGCATAGGAGGAACCTCAAACAAGCAACACAACCCTAAGAATGCTCGACTAGAAGCCTCAAAGAAGCTGGCGAATCCCTTGGCAGGCTTGAGCCCTGAACGGCTCGAGAAGATGGGAGCAGAATATGCCCACATGGCCGGTCTAACCAGCGACGAGGATGTCAGAGCTTTCCGTCTTGGGGCCAGACTCGCCGGCGATGAGACCAACTACGATATGATCCCGGAACTTACTGAACGGGAGAAAGAGGTCTTGGTGAGAGAGACCACTCACAAGTGGTCCAACCCGCCCATGCTTTACTGGGTTGTTGTCAGTAAGTTGACCTCTTCCGGGGATAAAAGCAAAATACCTTAGCATGATGCTAACCGCATGACCAAGTCTGCTCTCTATGCGCTGCCGTCCAAGGAATGGACGAGACAGTCGTCAACGGTGCCCAGCTCTTTTACAAAGACAAGTTTGGCATCGGTACCGACAGCCAGCGAGACACTTGGCTTCTCGGTCTCGTCAACTCGGCTCCCTACCTCTGCTGTGCCATCCTCGGCTGCTGGCTCACCGACCCCATGAACAAATTCTTCGGCAGACGAGGCACCATCTTCGTCTCGTGCGTCATCTCCGCCGTTGCGTGCTTCCACCAGGCCTTCACCAACACGTGGTGGCACATGTTCATCGCCCGTTTCTATCTCGGCCTCGGCATCGGTCCCAAGTCCGCCACCACGCCCATCTTCGCCGCCGAGTGCTCCCCTCCCAAGCTCCGCGGTGCTTTGGTCATGCAATGGCAGATGTGGACAGCGTTTGGTATTATGGTCGGCTACATGGCCGACCTAGCCTTTTACTTCGTCCCCGACCACGGCATCAGCATGGGTCTCAACTGGCGTCTGATGATGGGCTCCGCCATGATCCCCGCCGTCATCGTCTGCTGCCTCGCCTACCTCTGCCCGGAATCACCGCGGTGGTACCTATCCAAAGACCGACACCAAGACGCCTTCGCCGCGCTCTGCCGGCTTCGCTTCGAGAAAGTCCAAGCCGCCCGCGACCTCTTCTACACCCACACCCTCCTCGCAGCCGAGAAGCAAGCCATGGCGGGCATCAAGAAGGGAAACCGCTTCAAGGAACTCTTCACCATTCGCCGCAACCGCAACGCCGCCATCGCTTCTTCGGGACTCATGTTCATGCAGCAGTTCTGCGGCGTCAACATCATCGCGTACTACTCGTCAGCCGTCTTCAAAGATGCTGGCTTCAGCGACGTCTCCGCGCTTGCCGCCTCTCTGGGTTTCGGCGTCATCAACTGGCTCTTTGCCATCCCGGCGTTTTACACCATCGACACTTTCGGCCGCCGCAATTTGTTATTAACCACCTTCCCGCTCATGTCCCTCTTTTTGTTCTTCACCGGTTTTAGCTTCTGGATTCCCGAAGACTCCAAAGCCCATGTGGGTTGCATCGCCCTGGGCATCTACCTGTTCGGCATAGTCTACTCCCCCGGCGAAGGGCCCGTTCCCTTTACCTATTCCGCAGAAGCCTACCCGCTTTACATAAGACCGATCGGCATGTCGCTTGCCACAGCAACGACCTGGTTCTTCAATTTCGTCCTGTCGATTACCTGGCCGAGCATGGTTACGGCGTTCAAGCCGCAGGGCGCGTTTGGGTGGTATGCCGGGTGGAACATTATTGGGTTTTTGTTTACGTTGTTTCTGGTTCCCGAGACCAAGGAGAAGACGCTGGAGGAGCTCGATCATGTGTTTGATGTTCCCCTCAAGAAGTTGGTGAGGTATGGTGTGGATCAGAGTCTGTGGTTCTTCCATAGGGGCAAGAATGGGAAGGGGGTGAGGCCGACGCCGCCGAGTGCGGAGATGTATCATGGGGATGCAGAGAAGATGGGGGAGGTTGTGGGTGAGGCTGCGCATGAGGAGCGTCAGCTTGGGGAAGGGGAGAGGGAGAGGAGGTGGAATAAGGAAAGGGAGAGGGAGGGGGGGATTATGGGAAGGGGGGATGCTGCTGGGAGGGTGTGAAAGGTCTTTGTTTTTTTTGGGTTTTTTTTTTGGACCGAATGGTTCATGACGCATTGAGGAGGATGGGATGTTAACGATGGATAATTTCATGACTTACGAATAATGACTGGCGGTTAATATTTCTATTCCAGATATTAATCTTGTTTCTCTATGGATACCAACTGGTCTCGCTCCAGTGAAGAACATCAAGCGAGTCCGTCCCTTCGCTCGTGAGTGTCTTCCGTACGTCGTCAGTGCCCTGATACAGCATGTCGCCGCCAACTACCAACACAACCACTCCGCAAGCATCGTGACACTTTCTTTGCAAGATATTTATCCGTCTACGTATGGTATACCTTACTTCAACTTGATGCTCATTGGTCGGAACCATGGCCGTACGGTTTTCGGTGAGCGGACGGTAGCCTGGCGGGTAGTCCATCCGGCCCCCTTCCCGTGCATGCACTGCCACACACCTGTGCCCCTATCACCAAAGAGGCCACCACCAAGAGAGGCACAGCACATAAAGTTCAGGCAAAGCGGCATTGTCAAAAAGCATGACCGTTATGCCCGATTGTGACAAAAGCAAAAGTCTGGGAACGGGGAAAGGAAGTGCGAACCCTATTCGTCGAATGCGGTGAGGTAGCAATGGCGAACAACAAAATGAGGCGACCGCAAGGCAACCAAGCTAGTGCGGCGCGGTGGTGCGCGGCGTGGGTAAGGGGTGTAAACAATGAGCCTCAACTCTTGATCACTTCCAGTTTGCGGTTTTCACCTGAGTCTTCTTGTTTCCTCCTTTTCTTCATTTTCTTCTCCAAAGCGATCAAGATGTGATGGAGAGGACTTGAAATCAAAACCCTGACCGAGTTTAACATGGGTCGGCCGCCGCTTCCGCATCGGCCTTTCTGTCTTCAAGAAGGCTGCTTGAATTCGACCTGGCAAGTGGGTTGTCACTGGCGGACGCTCCTTCTTGTCGTTGATTGCCCCTCTTTTCTCTTCTCTTCTCCTCTTCTCCTCTTCCTTCTTTCGTCTGTCTCTTTCTCCTCTGAATACCATCACGGCAGCTATCCAATGGACCACGAAGATCATTGCTCGACATTCAGAATGACCAGACGTCACTCAACCAAAACCCATCGGCGAAAGAGACTTTCATTGCTCCATACATCCATTTTCCTGCCTCGGTTGTACGCAAATTGTTTGAAACCCGACCTCTCGCTATTATCCAAAAAAAAAAAAAAAAAAAAAAAAAAACCAAAGACAAGAAAGAGAATTAACCCCCAAGCCTAACAAGGTTCAATTATCATCATCGTTATCATCATTGTCGTAAGTTATCATCCCAAACTGAAAACGTATTCAACTTCCTCAAAGAAACAGATACCGGTTACCGAATCCTCTCAGCCATCCGATCCAAAGTTCCCAGCACGAAAACCCCAAACTCTCGATTGGCAAGAAGAAATCGAAAAAGAAAAGAAAAGACGGTCATCAATCATAAGAACCAACGCATGACGAGGGTAAAAAGAACAAGAAGGGTTGACGATGCCATGTCGCCGCTCCTCAAGGAACATGGAATCGATAAAGAGGCGCAAAAAAAAGACAAACCCAAAGAGAAAAGACAAAATGGGTATCGAGAACGAAGCAAACTTCCTCCGAGCTTTTGCTTGACGACGGACCTGCCGGAAAAACGACAAAGACCCAACCTCATCGAAGCCCGTCGACGGGGTAAAACAAAGATCGACCGACCGACCGACCGAATGCTGAATCAGAACAACTATCGACAAACGATCAACCGAGGATAGGATAGGTAAAGAGTATCAGGTATCTTTCCTTCGAGCCTGTTCATTCATTGCTTCCTTCTCTCTCAACGGCGGGGACGTTCCGGTCTGTTTCTTCTGCGCTCTCCGCGCACCAACTGCTGAGGCGACTGGTACCAGCTATCGTCCTGGCGTTGGCTACGGCCTTGGCCATGTTGGTTCCTATTATACGACACAGACCCCGGTGTACCAGGAATCCTCATTGACGGCGGGACCTCCGTGTAACTCACGATATCTCTATAGACCTCATCACTGATCACATGCAAGCTGTGCAAGTGCCTAGCCATGTAGAAGTCCGGACGCATGCTCTGCCAGGTCAGCCGCGGGTTGTCAAAGATGTGTTCACGGATATGCCACATGCGATTGAGGAAGTTCTCCTGCCGCTTCTCCCGGCTGGCGCGCTCGTCGACGGTGAACTCATAGTCGTTGCAAAACCAGCAGACCAGCTTACTGGGCAGATGGTGGTTCATGTGGCGCAGATGGTGGTCAATCCAGAAATCCTCTTCGCCGATGTTGAATTCTTCAGGGCACTCCAGGCTGCCGCAGAACTCGCACCACAGTGTATGGGCGTCGGGGTCGAGGTCACCCTGAGGCACCTGGCTGAATTGCTCAATCCAAGTGGGGTGGTTCGGACCATGGGTTGGGGCCGTGAGGTTCGTGGACGATACCATTGACGTGTGGGTGGAAGTGGTATAATGTGAATCGGTAACAGATGAGTCGTCGTCGTCATCAGAGTATTTGTCATATGCTGGCGCGCCCGCCTGCCGGGGGTTGTAACTCCCAGAATAACCGTCGAGGCTGTCTGCTGAGGACCGATACGCCATTGTGCTGCAGGGTGAAGGAGGGCGACAAGTGTCGATGCCGTCAGTCGAAAAAGCGGCAGCGAGGATGTCTTGGACTGGAGGGCAAATAAATGGCCTTCGACGTGAGGGTCCCGTTCAGGTTTCGGAATCGAATTGTGCTGAACGATCCGGTGCTGATGATGCCTCGGACTCGGCTGTGGCGAGGTCACTGTCGTTGAAGTCAGAACGACGACTCAAGAAGATAAACCCAGTTGGTGACACCAGAGAAGAGGCACAATACGAAATTCCTCCCAGCAGAAAGGAAAAGGGAAACGGAGGAGGAGCGAATTGTCGAGATCGGAACGACGAATTGGGGTAACCAGGGCAAGTGCTCAAGGTTTGCGCCAGCAACGCCATCGTGGCAGCCAACACTGTGTGTAGGTGCCATTGCCGAGGCAAGGATGGGAGAATATGTATGGTTCTTATCGAGAACGGGAACGTTACCTACATTGGCGGATCGAGTGTTCCCGTAGGAGGGTTGCGGCTGGTGGTGTACCGTGAGCTCTAGAAAGCTTCAAGTGGCACTTGATGGGAGTAGAGGGAACGAAGTTGCTAGCTAGTAGCTAGCAGTCCGCAGTACTGTGTTCAAGATATGCTGAAGGAGAAAATCTGGTTGAAAGTGGCAATGAAGGAGATCTGGGAAGCCGAGCTGTTGCTGGACCGATATGGTCCTAGAGTTTGACGATTCGGATTTCCAAATAGCCGTTGTGGAGATGCCCAAGTTGGATGTTGAGGAAGCAACAGTATTCCGTCTTTCCGGGAAGGAGAAAAAAGAAATTGGGGCACGGAGAAGTTATATCGCGAACTTCAACCTTCCTCTGCTCTCTCTTCCAGTTTCTCATATGGAAAAAAAAAATCCCGTTCGTCCTCTTACGAGTTGCACCCAAATGACCACCTCCTCAAGTCGCGTATGGCAAGCAAGCGAATGCGCGTCCACAACGTCAACCCTCGAAAATCTCACCCTTCCCTCCTTGCGCTGGCCCACCCACCCACGCCCGCCACCAGCACAACTTCGTGGATGCATCGTCACCGGGACATCGGGTCGGGCCTCTGTATCTTCTCCTCCACTAGATCATGATAGCCAGTTGGAATTTTGGAATTTCGTCGTTGCCCCGCTCCCTTTCCCCCCTTGTCGAGCTGACTTCCGTTCCGTCTACAACCAAAATTTCGGGAGCTAGATGGGTCTCGGATTGTTTCGTCGCTTTCTGGCCTGTGGAAGAATGACAACACATTGCTTGGTAGTGGAAAGCGAATTTGAAGTCTCGAGAGGAGGGGTAAGAAGGGGTAAATGGTACTCGAGACGGATGTACCCCTGGCACTATCTCTTAGTGCCCTTTTCCTCCTCGCCTTTTCCACCACTCATGGTTTTTTTGCGGGTCCATCAGATAAACAATCTAACGACGAGAACTGGTAAAATCGTACACTGATCTGTAACAGATATATGTGTACTTCCGAGGACCATCTTATTCGAGTGGGCTGCTTAGTTTAACGGAGATCAAACATGATGTTCATTCCGGCGCCAGCCAGATAGGCGGAACGGTTACCCGCCTTTTCCCTTCCCGACCCTACCCTGTCTCTTCCACACGATCGAGAATGGACAGACAGAGAGAAACAAAGGTTGGGCCATAGATACCAAGAAGAATGGGTATAGTTCAGGAGTCAGGTTCTTATGAAGACGGCTTCATATATCCCGGAAAGGAAATGCGGCGTGGGAAAGATTGACGATGCAGAATCAATACACATTTCCCCCTCCCTTTCGAAGACGGCATGCGGTCAAGTGAAACATGAAGCATGTCAGACCGCAGTCCTTCCCAACCCCCAAACATCGTTGCAACACAGCACAGCACCTGTTCGTTCACTTCCACCCCAAAATTCGATGGAAGAATGGGGTGCAGAGTGTGGGCGTGCGGAGAAAGCTGCAGTGGACGATGGACGAGGGGAACTGGGGAGGAGAGCGTGAGGTGGCTGGAGATGAATGATGTGGCTTTCACTTACTGCTGCTTTCATGTGGTGGGTTGGGAAAAAGCAATGTCGGGGTGGTAGTGCTGCATCCGTACATACAGTAGTCTGCAGATTCGACCTCGTTGAGGAACCATCTGAGTGGATGGACTGCAACAGCGTAGCAGCATGACGGGATGGAGACAGTTGCCGAAGATATCAAGGAGGTTTAGGGAGATACAACCAGCTACGTCCTAACCCGCAGCTTCCTCATGCGATACAGTTTCTTCATATCTTTGTTTAACCCCATTGGGTCCATCGGTCGGGTTGGTAGAGTATCTTCCCTTTCCTTTCTCCTCACACACGCTGTCGCATCTCCGAATCGAATGGAGTGGTTTGTGAGATCTTCGGGTTCACAAAACTCAGATCCCATACACACAACGTGAGCCAGCCAGGGACATGCAACGAGAGATCACGCCTTTTGTTTTCTCTGGAGCAATCACGGCAAGTATATCTACGTGGCACCTCTCCAGCAGGTGGCCTGCATATTCGGCTTAAGTAGCCAATGTTTACTCGATAATAAAAACGCCAACATGTAGATAGATGGAGGACGTCCAATCACAGAGCTCTCCAGTGCGTTGGTTAAGCAATTATCGTCATGAGATTTCAGGGTTTTAAGTGCTTGCATCTTTGACTCAACTCCCGTAGGTTGGGGGATTGTGCCTGTGACCCATAGCTCCATGGCTCAATGGCACGATATGGCCGAATCGTCACAATTTTTCATCTGGGCTCGGTCAAGCCCCAGATAAGATTCGGCCCCAGCCATTTCGGTGATCCGATCCCCCATAAGTACCACATTGTTGATAGTTGTACCTAGTACGGCAACGGCTCACACCCGGTGAGAATTAACGTCTCATTGCTGGATACATATCCCTTCACGTGAACTAATCAAAAACCTGGCGTCGGATAGCCACTCTGACCACCCTCTTTCCATGGACGGGAACTCCATCCCCGGACCGGGTCAGCTCCCGGAGAAGCCAAATACTGCGGAGAGGCCGAAGGAGAATGGGTGGTGGGATGGGTGAAGCGGGATGGTAGTCATATGGTCCATGACCGGTAAAGGTTTGAGGATACGTATGAATATCACGGCGCCGAAACGGCAAATGTCCTTGCGCCCTTGTCCTTGCCCTTGTGCAAATCATTGAACTGCTTTGGGCCAAAAGCCGGTTTTTGTACCACCGATGTAAAGGCGAGCAGGTAAAGGGGAGCTTGCCCGGAAAGGGTATATTGAGGCTCTGCTAGGCCCAACCAAGTCATGAGTTCGACGGTTTGAAATATCGTGCTGGTTCGTCTGATATCATATTTCTATGTCCGCCGTGCGTCGTGCGTATTACATGTCTCTTGCGTCTGCGTCGCTTTCAGTCCATGTTCATGCGGTCGAAATGTGCTTCGCAGTTGGGTCTTTCTTCAAAAAAAGGACGTTGGCAATGTCTTTCTTTCTTTCGTTGAGTGGTGAGATGTCCACGGAGAAAACGAATGATACCTCAAAGACTTATCCCGGTTGTTCCTCGTCTCCGGTTCTCCCGTCCAACATGTTTCAGGTAGGCTGCGTAACTTGACACGTCGTTTGGGGGGCGATACAACCACATGGCATTATACGCAGTAGTTGAGAGCGGTTCGGATGTTTCAGGTGGTTGGTCGGAGGGTGTAAGTGGTGAGTTCTCTCCGACCACCAGAGGTACCAGTTTGCGAGGTTCTTCCCCAGATAGTAACCAATCTACTGGTGCCCAAACCCTCAAATAAGAAGTACCTATCGCCATGGCGTGGGGTTTGCATTTCTTCCCCATATGGTTAGTTAGGCCTTCCCCTTCGTCGGGTTACGTTGGGCATCAACCCAACCCATCGGCGACTGAGGAGGACTGTCGGTAGCCGCTTCATTCCGGACGGGTCGCGGAGAATGACCCTGGCCCTTGCCCGCACATGTCCCTTCCGGAGCTAATTGTAGACATCTGAAGATCATCATGCTCCTGAAACTGATCGTCCCGAGCAAAAATCCACAGACCATGGCGCTGGGTTCTTTCGCAGCGCTTAGCTCCGTTTCATCTTCAACCAGAAGCCTAGCCATCGGCCACGAAGCGGAAAGACACAAGGCCCATCGCCTAGCATCCTCAAATCGCCTTCGTAAGTGTCGATGATCACTCGAGCAAACGAGCGAGCGGTGGTCATTGAGCGTCGGCTGCTGAGCGTGTTTGCTTCACTCTTCCGGACTGCAAAGTACCCTGGCCTTGGCAATGACATTCCTCCACTGGAGCTGTCCGCCGCTCTCGTCGCCATGTTTGATGATACCCGGAAACGTGACGCAGCAGATCTCCCTATCCGACAGGCCCTCCTCGTCTTCGCCACCGATGTCCTCCATCGTGGCTGCGTCGAAAAGCACTCGTTGATGTGGCAGGATCTCGGGCATGGTGACTTTGAAGATGGCCTTTTGGACGACGAGAAGTCTTGACATGTCGATTGCGCCGTTGACAAGTTGCCTCAGGCCCTGGTCCCGTGCTTCGGTGGCTTTGGTGTCGACATCTGTGATGGCGTCTAGTATGTTATTGGTTTTGTTAACGAGAGCGTCGATAATGGCGGTTGTCTCGGCTTGTAGCATTTGGTCGGCTTCCCGTTTCAGGATGGAGAGAGTCAAGGCGCGCCACTGGTTGATGGACTCTGGTGTTGATGCTAGATACCCCCTAGATGTCAGCTTGCATCTCATCTTCAAAGTTTCTCGAACAAGTCCCATACCAATTGACCCAAGCATGGCTTCCGCCTCCCTAACCACCCTCTCCTGCTCCGCACTTAACCCAACAAAATAAGCCCCAAACACCATCTCCACCAACAAACTCGACACCACACTCTGAATCAAGTGTATCTTTCCTCCCATACCCAGAATCTCTTCAAACATAGGCACCACCCTCCCCAACTCCTCCCTCGTCACCTCATCATCATCTTTCACGCTCACTTTCGCCCTCCTAAAATTCACCAACACCCAATTCTGCAACCCATTCCCAAGTTTCGCCATCCCCGCCCCAAACACCTCATCACTAACCTGCTGCGCCGCCCCCGTTGCGTCCGCCCGCGTGCTGTTGCTCACCCACTCCTTCAACCCACGCATTTGCTTTCGCAAATCGCGGATCTCATCCTCACGCTCGCGCAGGCTTTGCTGCATGGCGTTCCACCCCGAACGCAGCTCGTCGCGCTCGGCGCGGAGGACGTCGGCTTCTGCCCGTAAAGAGCGGAGCTCGTGGGCGGTGGTGGAGGTTAAGGATGAGAAAGAGGAGAGGGATGAAGATGCGTTGGTTAGGGCGTCGAGGGTGTGTTGGTAAGAGAGCTCGAGGTGGGCTATGCGGTCGTCTTTTTGTTTGAGGAGGTCTTCCGTAGTAGGTGTGGGGGTTGTTGGTCTTGGAAAGGGTATGGGTGAGGGGGAGGTTCGCACGCTTGAGCTGGAGCTGGATGCCCCTGTAGCTATAGATGTAACCCTTTCATCCGGTACCATAGTAACTCTAGTCCCGCGCGGTGTACTTGTGTTGCTTCTGTGAGTCCTGGTAGCATCTGGAGTAGGAGAAGGAGAAAGCGCTGCTCGCGGTGGCGGAGCTATGGCTTGCGCCAAGCTACCCGGTCGTGGGCTACGAGCGGCGTTTCTGGATGGGGATGTTGATGGAGAGCTGGCATTTCGTAGGGTGCGCATAAAAGAAGGACTGCGCGCACTTTCGGATGAAACACGCTGCTTCTTCTCTGGAGTTTCCAGAGTCCTGCGAGGCATCTTGATTTGCGAATGTATAGCGGTCAAAGACGCGCTCGAATTATCGTAGAGCGGAAGGGAAAAAGAAGGCGCTCTGGTCGGTTTTTTGTTCGGTACACGGCATGCTGGTCGTCAAAAGTTATAAAGTGTTGTTGTCGTTATTTTTGGTAGCTTGTTGTTGGTGTTGGTATCGATGTGGCTGATGTGGTTGTTGCCTAGAAAGTCGGTGTTCGAGCCAGACAGAGAACGGAATGGACCAAAGCTTCTTGGCCGCGACCCAAGCTTTTGGTATAGCCTCGTCTATACCTCAGCCTCGAGAAAGCCGAAGATCGCTAATTGAAAAGTAAAAAGGTCACTCCTTCCAAATCTGTTCTTGTTCATCACCTGCACTTGCTGCGGCACGTAACTTCAGCCCCCGCCTACAGCATCACTCGAGCCTGCCGCCAATAACTGAACCTGACGATGAATCCCGTGGCCGTGGCCCCCTACCGTTTGTTTAAAAGACCCCTGTCAATCCTTCCTTCCATCCCAAGCTTCGGCGTTCCTTCCAAAAAGTGGGGCCCCTTTTTCGATAATGGGAAGCTGCGAACATGGGTCAGGGGTCTATGAAATGTTTCGTTGTCTGCCCGCCGTCCGCTCGGGTAAGGTACCTTTAGCAACGGGCAACGGACAACGGGCGGCCGCGGGCAGGGCAACCTGAAGCCGAGCTCCGTTCCAGACCATCACAGAACACCACGGGCAAAAACACATGGCATCTTCAGGGGTCAGGTTTACCCATGGAGATGGAGCCCCCTTCTTGAATCCCAGATCGAATCCAGATGGGCAAATCGATCGAAAGGTACCTGTACACTAGGTATCGACGTACAGCTTCGGAGCTTACACACAGTAGATACAACCGTGGGGATTGCCATACTGTAAGAACCCAACGGGAGATCTACGGCTATCTCCTTCGCTTCGTTGTTCCGTCGCGTGCTTTTATTGCCTCCCGAATCCTCGGGCTCACACACACTTCCGAACAGAAGGTTTAGCGTGGCTCGTGGATACCTCGGGCCTTTGTCGGACTGCTGGAGGGCGGGAGGATACCATTACCAAATCAGTATCTCTACCTGGCTCATTGGAGTCCGAGTCTTATAACCGTAGTTCATCTTCCTCTAAAGTCCGATGTTTTGACCGGCGGGATCTCGATCTCGCTCGACCTCCTCCTGGGCCTCATAAAGCCTGGCTCATCATCCTCTAACGTTCAGTGTTTCGACAGCGCCGAGATCTCTCTACATAACCCGGTGCGACTCTCAAAACTTGCTGTCATAAACCTCACCAACCACGAGTGACTTCAAGTCTATAACCATCCATAGTTCATTCACACCCTTGAAGCCCGATTGATGTCTTTTCCGACAGTGACGTCTAAACCTCAACCTCCTCCACAGCCTCATAAGCCTCATCCACCACCATCCCACCAACCCCCAACTCCTTCTTCGCGCCCATCTTACAAATCGCCACTCTTTCCACTTTCACGTCCTCCATCCAGACATAATCTTCATACCTCTCCAATATCTCCCTGGCATCAATCGTCAGTCTTTCTTTTCTGTTGTTTCCTCCCCTGTGACCATGATGGCCATGACCGCGCTTCTTCCCAGCTCCTCCTCTGTTTCCACCTCCCTCTCCTGTTCCACGATTACCACTGGCTTGTTGTTGCTGTTGCTGGTTGCCACGACCGGGACTTCGTCCCTTGACATAAATAGTATTAACGACAGTAGCATGCAACAACAACGGCCTACCACCTTCTTCCATCATCAACCCCTTTGTACGAAAACGTTCTTAACCTTTTCGCAAAACAGCTGGAGGTGACCCTGGGTATCAACAGGCGGGGCGTAGAGGACTGTGGCTTTGGAGGGGGGTTGCATGGAGTGAAGACCTTTTAGGGTGATCCTCAACTCTTCTTCCTTTTCCTGCCCCTGTTTGAGAAAGGGGTTGGGATTGGGGTTGGGGTGGGATTTCACTGACAGCCGTCCCCGGTCCGGCTTCTAGCCCTTCGCCCTCTTCTTCTGCTGTTCCGATGGCGATTGGTGCACCACCATTGTCTCTGTCCTCTGGGGCTGGTACGGCGGTGGGTTGGGTTTGTGATTGCCTTAGGACTTCTTGCCAGATTTCGCGGAGTTTTAAGCTTCTGAGTAAAGCCTTGGCTTCTTCGAGCTTTTTGAGGCCGCTTAAGCTGCCCTCCTTTGGCGCTTGATCCTCACCACCGCTGCGACTGCCACTCCTACTCCTTTCTCCGTCCTTACCCCCACTCCTGTCCCTCTCTTGCTGTTGCGATCCATCCCTCCCATGCCCATGCCCACGTCCTTTCTGCACCTTCGGCTCCAAAAAGCTCATCACCCCCAGCGTCAAATGAATCGTCCCCACCGGCCTGATAGCCTCTTCGGGCACCGGCAACGCTCCATAAGCACTGTTGGGGTTGGGGACCGTTACCTCTTCTCGAAAGACGGCTAAGCTGCGGGTGAGTTGAGGCCGAGAGGAGGCGGTGACGAGAGGGATGCAGAGGAAGTGGGTCGGGGTTGGTTTTGGTGGCATTTTTGGTTTGGGTTTCTTTTGTTGGTTCCTCTGATCGTTGTGGTTTTCTTGGCCTTGTGGATTCTCGGCTTTGGCTTTGCCTTCTCTTCTTCTGGAGTTTGATTTGGGTTCGGATGCTGTAATGGTTGTGTCCTCGGCGGTGGGCTGTTGTTGTCCTTGCTCCTCTGCCGGTAATTGTTTTGGTGGTGATGATGGTGTCTTCGAAGATGATGTAGTAATCTCCACTGCTGGAACCGGGCCTGATGGTACTGGCTGTGTCTTTGACTCCTCCATTTTGGCGGGTGATAATTAGTTATTGGGTACTCCGGCTGATAGTAACTGTCTCTTTAGTGGAAACGAATCCTGGTAAAGTAACCGATTTCCGGTAACGGTACGGTTTGAGGAGGTAGTGGTAGGGGGGACAAATGCCGAAAGAGTACCTTGATGCTACCTCTTCGTGTGAGGTTAGAAAATCCCAGTGGATATGCTTGTGTATGATATGATATGATTTGGTGAAGGGGTGAATAAGCACTAGCTAGTCCACACGTGCTGAGTTGACTCGGCGATATAAGCTTAACTCTTTGCCGACCAAGCTTTATGATCTTGGCAAGCCTGGTGTCGATGTTTCGTTAATGGCTCCCGAGTGTTGGATGACAACAAGACAACCTGATGTTGATATGTTTGGGAGTGTCCTTTGCACCTCGCTACCAGGATAGGTCTTCGGTTGGCGAGCGTGGGACCTATGATGGCGAGATCGGTACGCTTTTGGTGGTTGGAAAAGCCGGGGTTGAACCAGAAGTGATTGATTATGTCTAAAGTGCTTACAAAGGTCACAATCAAAAGTTGGTGATGAGTGGACGTCTGAGTGGTCGACGGCCTGGTGGAAATCTGGGTTCGGTGTTTCGATGAAGTCGAGCTCGATGCCTGCCGGTGGACGACAGCCGGAGCTCCGCCTTGTCATTGGTGACGTTTCCAGCTCGAGCTTAAACGGAGCCATGGCCCGTGCGTTCCCAAGCCTACGGTTTTTACCGGAAGTAGCCGAGCCATATCTGTAAGGGTGATGAGGGTATGCAGTCTGCAATGTATGTGGATTCTTGAACTGGTCTAAATCTATGACTGGCGGAGCCGAAGTCGTAGGTAGGTACTCTATTAGTGCCCAATATATTAGGTACTCCTTTCTCGTAGATAACCTACGGGTGCTAAGGTCTATACCTACCCGCATAAATTAGTGCCCTAATAATTTCCCCGCCGTTAAAAGCGATACGTCTTCGCGAACCTATTATCGATTCGGCCCGTTATTAATTACGTATATATATAATTATATTTCTCAAATTCAAATTATCCTTCTTTATAACTATTTTTCTAAAACCCCTACGTTAATTTATTTTATTATAAATTATATATTAAACTCCCTTCCTACTCTATTATATTTTACTAAATATTTTATCCCTATCTTTTTTTTCTTTTTTATTTTAATCCTTAATAGGGCGTTAATATTATAAATAGGGATTAACGACGGCAATTATTTACTATAAATATCCCTCTTAATTAATTCTAAGTAATTAAAATTTATTACGGGGTATATCCTTTAATATTTAGGAAAGTTGAATTTATATACGGATTTTCCAATTCGTTCGATAATTTTAAATAATCCCGTATATTTTTAACTTAATTTGCCGAATCGAATCGAATTAAAAATTAAATATCCTTTATAAAAGCGTAAATATACTTTATTACCCTTATTAAAGCTTTTAATAATATAATTCCTATTAAATTAATATTTAATTATTATTACTACAATTATTAAAGCGTTGTAAATTTCGATTTTTAATATTAATAAGTTAAATTTATTTAAGAATATACTTAAAACGATATCGGTAATATTTACCGATTTAAATCTACGGACGATTTTATTTAAGAATAGTCGAATTATTATTATCTTTACGTTATTATATTCGAATTCGATTTTTAGAATTACTTCCAGCTATTTATTTTATTCCTTCATTCTTTATAAATAATAATATAAGGCCAATTCGATTACTTAAATTAATCATTCTAATTAGCCGTTAGTTAACGGTTTATATACAGTATTATAAATTAATTTCGTCCCGAAATATTATTATATTCCTATTTATATCGCTAATAAGAATTTGGGGTTTCTATCCATTAAGATTTAACGAAGTAATCCCTAATTTCGAAATAATAATTATATAATTAATACTTTACTATAATTTTGAATTATTTAAATTAATTTACCGGGGACGATAATAATTTCTTTATTAAATTTATATACGATTATAAAATAAATATTTAGTCTATCCTTCGATATAAATAATCCTAATATAAAATTTATCGTAATAAAAAAGTATAAATATAGTAGCCCAATTAGTAATTATAAATTGCCGTATAGTTTATACCGTTATACGTTATTAATTTAGCACTTAAAATAAATTTAGAGAAATTCCCTAAATTATTTTAATGCCTTATTAATATAAAAATTGAAAAATTATAGTACAATTTTATTATATCCCTAATAATTCTATCCGTATAGAGCGTTAAAAATTTCTCTTAAATAATTCCGGGGTATTACTAATTTAAACGAATCGTTCTAAACCTTCTATAAGAATTAGTCTTTAATTTCAAAAGGTAATTCGGTTTTTTTATTTTTTAGGGTTTAGTTTTAACGTATTATTTTATATATTAACCTTCAATACGGATCCTTTCTATAGCCTTTCGTTAATTGGTTTTTAAACCCGGCTTCGATTACGAATATTATTACGCCCGTTAATAGGGTTAACGATTTAAGGGGACGGTTTAATTCTTTAATAACTTCGTCGAATATTTTAATTATCGGTAATTTAATGGGGTTTTCGGCCTTAATATAGAATATTTAATATTCTTTTATATTATTAAATAATACGTCGAATTTTCCGGGGGTTTGCGGGTTTATATTATTATTTTCCGAATTTAATCTAAATAAGGCGTCGGGAATAATATAATATACGTTTAATTTATAAAGGATTTAAATATCGAATATATTAATAAATTTTATTATTTTTACGAATCTTTTATTTAAAGTTAATATTATAATCGAATTAATAATATCGATTTATTTCGTTATATTTAAGATGGCGGAATAGTTTATGAAGTAGTAAATTCCTATTTTAACGACGTTAATTTAGTATTTTACTTTAGAAATTATTTATACGAAATTTAAAATTTTTATTTTTATAATTTAATATCGTTTTTTAACGTTAAATAGTATTTATAATAACAATACTATTAATTATATTACCGTTTTAGGTAAATATTTAATAACTTTACCGTTTTATATAATTTTTCTTAGCGCCGCCTCTTCGATATAATAAATTTCGACGCTTATTCCCTTCGCGGATATATTATAATCGAAGTATAAAAGCCGATTGGGGTTAAAGTACTAAAATTTAAATAAATTAGCGAATACGGCCTTAATTACGTCGAAAGCGGCGATTTCTTCCCTTATTAGTAAACCGAATTATATTATTACCAATTATACTTTTTAAGCGTATTTTCTTTTAAATAGCAATTTTAATAAAAATAATCTCGTTTATTCGTTTTAATTTAATTAATAGGTTTTAATTTTAATTAGCGGTTCGATTAATTTATATTTATAAATTTTTAATAATTCCATTTTTCTTCGTTATAGCGGATTAATAATAATATTATAATTAGGTACGTAATATCGTTAATACCCGGTTCAACCGATAAAAATTTCTAAATCCCTTAAAATTTTTAGGAAAATAAATTTTGCGATAATATTAAATTTCTCCTTTATTATTATTAATTTAAAAGAATCGATTATACAATTTAAGACAATTACTAAAGGGAAGGTATAGAATAATTTTAATAGGCTAATTAAAATATTATATTATTTAAATCGTTTTAAGACTTCTCTTAAATATATTTTATATTTTTCTAAAGTTTTTAACGTAATAATTATATTATTATAATAATTTACGCCCGTTATACCGTTAAAGAATAGGTTTATTTAACGTTATATATACGTATTTAAATTCTTAAACCCTATAATAATAACGTTATATATATATTAACCCTCGGGGGTTATAATAGTAAAGGCCTAACGGCTTTATAAGTAGATTCGCTATTAATAATAGAAAGCTATAGTATTAAAGACGGTAATAAAAATTATATTTTCGACCGTTATTAGGATTTCTTTTTATAATTTTATAGGGTACAAATTTAATAAAACGTTTTAATTAAAGCTTCGTATATTAACTACTATTCTACCTTTTCTTCCGTTCTTTATTTATTATTAAATAACGAATATTAAGAAAAAGAAGGGTATTTAGTACTGTATTTTTATTACTTTATTTATTTTTTATATTTTCTATATTATTTCTTTAATTACCTCCCCATTATTAAACTTTATAAAGGAAATTCAATAATATTTTAAGATATTAAATTATTATCCGGGCTTTAAAGCGATTTTTATCCATTCCTCTTTTAATAAGTTTGTAAAGCCTTTATTTTTAAAAATATTTTTAAAATCGTCGAAAATTTACCCGATTCTAATTATTATAATTTAATCGCGGTTATAAACATTAATTCCGGTAGGGTATTCAATAATTAGATCCATTCGTTTTAATTTAATAAGTAGAATTAGTAAGGCGGTGCTACTTACGGCGGATTGGATAATTTTATCGATTTTATCGGTTTCAATTTAATATACGTATAAATTTAGTATTATTAATAATAAATAACCTATTTTTACGTTATAGTTAATATAAATAGGTTCGAACGTATTATTTTTAATTAAAACGTATTAATAAATCGAATTTATTATTTAAGTAAAGGTTATTAATTTCCTTTAATAATTTAATATAAATAGTAAGTTTTATATATCGTTTAAATTCGTATTATAATTAATTATAACCTAGGCTATTAAATATAATTAAATTACAATATAGTAAATCGATATAATTTTAATATAGATTTTCTTATTTTATTTTCCTATATTAATCGGTATTTTAATACTTTAATACGAATCGATAGCGGTATAACTTTTATTAATTCGAATATCGAATATTTCCGGGATTAAATAATTTATACTTAAAAGTATATTCGCCTTCAAATCATTAACGATTATCGCTTCTTTCGAAAATATTATTAATATTCTTTATTTATTAAAATAATTTCGAAAAAATATAGGTAAAATAATATAATTTAAAGTAGTATAATTATTTTATTTAATACCCTTAATGGTTATTAGGGTAGTTTATTTACAAATTTCGATATTAAAGTAAAATTTAATTAGGATATTCTAATTTATTAATATTAATCCGTATTTTATATTTCTATATATTTTTATTTCTTTTTTTAGGTTTTCGGGGTTGGGCGTAAATTAAAATTGTATATAAGAATAAAATTAGAAATTAAAATTAATACCAATTAACAATCGGTTATTTATATTAAACTTAATAATTAGGATAGGTTATTTTACTTCTTAAATAGGAAAGTTAAGGGTTTTAACGCTTAATCGTCGTCTATTATAATTTAGTTTTAAATCCTCCGCTAATTTAATATTATTAGGCTTTTATTTTTTAAATCTAGGATATCGGAGATTCTTATACCGTAGAAAACCTCTATAATTAAATTAATCCCTATATTAATTTTCTTATTACGCCTCCTACCGGGCTATAAAAGCTTTAAATAAATTATATATACGTATTCTATTAATTTATTATAATTTATAAAAATTCCGGGGCATTTATTATACCGTTCGATTTAATTTATTTGAATAAATCTAATAAAGGCTTCATTTTAATTATTTTATTAATAATCGGTTACAAATTCGAAATAGGTCGGGTCGACTAGGTATTCTAAATTAAAAAAGGGTTTAGAATAATTATACCCTTTAATTAACGTATAAACCGCGAATTTGGGTTCGGACGCATTTTTTACAAACGGGGATTAATATACGGGGTTCTCTGAATCGTTATTATAATAAACGGACTATTATTTTATAATTCTTAATATAATTAATAGCGCTATAAATTTATAATTTTTAGGGATAAGGTTTATTTAAATAGGAATTATCCTATTTAATTAATTTATAATTTAACCCTATCCTTATTAAAACGGCCAATTCTAATTTTAGTAAATAAGTTAATTTTAATATAGAATTTGAATTTAATTTTAATAGGGAATTTAAATTTAATTTTAATTTTTAGATCCTTAATTCTAATTTTAGTATTTACGATTTTGATTAAATCCGCTATAATTTTATTAATTCTAATAACCAATTTAACGCTAATTTTAATAAGGGATTTAATTATTCCGGTTCTTAAGTACAAACTTAACGCGGACTTAACTTTAAATAACGCTCTCCTTATTAATAACTTCCTATATAAATTAATTAATAATAATTTCATTAATTAATTTAATTAAATTTAATTAATTTTTAGTTCGAATACTTCGAAAACGATAATTAATTAATTTTAGACGTCGAAATTATAATTTTTAGTATTACGAATAATAATTTATATAAAAGCCAAAGGGTTTTTACCGTTATAGGCGTCCTAAAGGGTAAATTATATTCGCTTAATTTTGAATAAGGAGGTAAAATAGTTTAATTTAAATTTATTTTTTAATTTCTCGCAAATTGTATTAATATTAATAATTTCGAATAATAGCTTATTTACTTCCGATAAAATATAATTATATTAAATTAAGGTTAATCCGAATAAATATTGAGTTTAAACTTAATAAATTTAAATTTCGCCATCGGTACCGAAATTTCTAATTTAGTATTTAAAACGATTAATAAATATATAAACGTTTATATACTTATTAATTTTACTATCGGAAATAATATTATCGGTTAAAATTATAAAAGGGTTAAAATATCCAATATTTTTTATTTTAAAATTATTTTTAATTAATATAAATATTAAAAGTAATACGGGTAAGGGTATTTCAATTATAATTCTTATTATAATTTCGGCAACCGTTTTAATAATTAAGGCTACGATCTTTTATAACGTTATACTTCTAAATATTTTAATATCTCCATTTTCGTTAATTTTTTAATTTTAGAATTTATAGTATTTTATTTCGTAGCGTAATCTTTCCTTTTCTTCTTATCAAAATTAATAATAAGCTTTAAATCTAATTTAATATTAATAATCAATTTCCCCGAATTTAATTAAACGTACCTTCTCCCGTTAAGTTTAATAATATTCGATTTATTTTTAGGCTCGGAATTTTTATATAAATTTAAAAATATATTTAATAATTTCGTTTTATTAAACTTTATACTATTCGTTTTATACTTAAATTTTAAAATATTTATTAATACGTTACTAATATTCTTCGAAATTATAAAATAAATTTGTAAGGGTTTTCTTTCCTACCGATAAAGTATAGAAAAATCCTTATAAATTTAGAATATTAATTAAATTTACCCTAAATCGATTTAAATTTAGGGTTTAAAAATAGTAAATAAACGTTAACGAAGGTAAGAATTAAAATTAATAAATTTATATTAAAAGGTTTAATATTAATAAAGTATATTTATATTTAAATTAGTTTTAATAATTTTATAATTATTCCGAATTTAATATTTATATTATTCCCGTAATTTAATTTAATTTTTAGGGAACGTTTTCTTTCTTCTAGCGTTTTTAATAAATTAAAAATCCTATTAATAAAACTTTATTATTTACCCAAATCGGGGGGTATTTTTCTTCGTTTTATACCGGGTTTTTTAATTTAAAAATTAATTCTAAAAAACGAGCGAAGTCTAAATCTTTATTAATAATACGTATTATATAAACGTAGCCTTTAACGTAAAAGCGGAATAGCTAATAAATTCTAAGGAATTTATCGGTTATTAAGAAATCTATCAAGGGACAGCGTTGGCACCGTTAAGTATATAATGAGATATATATTATTGTACGAAGGAAGGGAAGGGAGAAGTGTATACAAAGGACTAGATATATAGGCGCGAGCCTATACTCTAGTCCGTACGCACCTACGTAATACTGTATATAATTACAAATAACCAAATCTAGACTATATTGAATTATAGTATACGTACCATAATCGGGAATGGTCGCTAGGGATTTGGGTACCTATATAGGTAGTTAATACGTATATTAAATATAATATAAATATAATCCTATAATATTATCCCCCTTTAAAAGAAGTTCGTAAAGTTAAAAAAATTTATATATACGTATAATTATAATTTAGAATCCTTTATTAATTTATTAAATACTTTTAATTATAATATTAACCGTATCCTAAATTATTTATTTATTAAAAATCGTATAATCCTTATTATTACTTCTATAAATCCCTCCTCTATTTCCTTTTCGGTTAATAATAATTCCGTTTTAGAAATAGCGAATTATTACGCTAAATGGGCGGAACGGCGGCGTAAAATATAAGATTCGGTATTAATATCGGGTTATTCGTTATAAATAACGGGGTCCGTTATCGGGTATTCTCCTTCTTATTCGAAGCGGTTAAAAAGCTCCTTAACGTAGGGTAGTATTAATTTATTAAGGTAATCGCAGTAAAATTCTTAAAAATGTATTTTATAATTAATAATATTATTAACCTTTTCTTAAATAAGGTTGTAATCGCCCTTCTATTTAATTAAATAATACTAATAATAATTTTTTCCTTTCTATTTAATATTTAGTAATTTATCGAATCCCTATTTAATATATTCCTTATAATCGTCGGTACGAATTATAATTCTACCTTCGTTAGCGTAGATATCGGAATCGACGACCTAATTAAAGAGACTCTAGCCGGTTTAACGTTAAATTATCGAAACGTAAAAAATTAGCGAATATTTTATATTATTAAATAATTATAATTTAACGGTATATAAATCCGCTTTTAAAACTTTAAATAATCCTTCTTAGTAAGGGGAAAGTTTAATGTATAAACGATTGCTAATTAGGTTAAACGTATCGAATAAAATAATATCCCCTTTTTTATATTTTATTAAATCAATCCGCTTCTTATTAGCGTTCTCCTCGTACCGGTCCTAATTATATTTAATTTATTAAATTACGAAGTCCTAAATTTTACGAAAGCGGTTAGCGAATTCGTTAACTTTATAATACTCTTCCAATTATACGGGTAATAACGTTAACGGTAAGGGGTTACGAAGCTCGGTATTTATACGGGGGTAATAATTATAATTAGCGAAGAAAGGTAATAGGTTTATTAATGAAAATACTATATTATTATTAGCGAATTCTATAAAGGGAAATTATTTAGCCTAATCGGTTTATACCTAATTAATATATAATCGGAAGTATTATTCTATTTCTACGTTAATATATTCGGTCTAAATATTTATTTAAAAGTAGAAAGCGGAAGTTAAAGCGCGTTTAATACTTAAATACTAATATAAAAAGGATTAAAATTATAATACGAATTAAATACCTCTATCCGAAAGGATAGAATCTAAAAGGCCGTAAAAGTAATAAATACGGTCGATAAAACGTTCGGTTAATTCTTTTACTAATAGTATAATTATTAATATAAAGTGCTATATTTTTATTAATTGGTTAATAACGACGTAAATATATTTAAATTCTTAACTAAAGTAGAAATTACCGGGGAGCGGAATAATATAATCGATAGAGATATAGATTTAAAGAGTTAATATAATGGGTAGGGTTTTAAAGAGGTTAATAAAATTATATTTAAAGAATTTAATTTTTATATAAAATAGGCAAATTTTATAAAATATATGTACGTTATTAATTATACCCTCCTAATAGAATTCTCGGGATAAGAGTTCGTAAATAGCGTTACGATTAAAATAGCCCGCGCTAAGCGAATTATATTAGCGATTAATTAATTAGAATTAGAATTCTTTATTATAAAGGTCGATTATTATATAGTCGTGTTATTTAATAATACTATTAGGGGTAATTTAATATTCGCTAAAAGTTTTATAAAGGATTTTACGAATCGAAATTAGCCAATTACGGTTATTTAAATCGTTTAGGGCGGAAACGGCTTCTTAAAAGAATATAGAGTTTTTATAATTATTTAAAATAATATTATCGATCGATTTATTTTTATAATCGCTTATTAAGGAAAAGGAGTAATAAAAGGTTAAATCTTCTTCGTCGAGGTAGCCGTCTACGAATTATAAAGGTTAAAAAAGGGTATATTAATAGGCGGCGAAACGTTTATTTTTAATACCCGCGGGGATATCGTTAAACTTCTTATTAAAGGTATTAGGGCGTAAATTCTTCAATCCTAAGGTATATTAAATTTAAAAGTTAAAACGTAATAAGAATTGCAATTAATATATATACTACTATATAAATTATTTATTAATTATAAAAGTCTTTAAATTTTTATAATCCGTTAGGATATTAAATAATTATTATATTCCTTTAAATTCGGGCTATTACTCCTTTAACGCTTTAATAATAGTTAAAAGTTCTTTATTATAAACGTTATAATTATATTCTTAAACTATATATTTTATTAAAAAATAAGCGATTAAATATAATATTCCGTCGTTATTATATTATAAAAGCGTACCCCCTATTACCCAATTGGATATATTTATTTCGATTATAGTCTTTTTAATTTAATTATAAATTTTTAATATAGGTTTAATCGCGAAGGCTTTCTTTAACGCGTTAAAAGTAGATTAATAACGGTCGGATTATAATTATAATACGTTTTTTTTATTAATTCGTATAATAGGGATATTATTGTCGAAAATATTTTAATAAAACGCCGGTAAAAATTTGCAAAGCCGAAGAATTATTAAAGCGATTTTTTAAATTAAAAAGGTATTTAATCGAATACGGTTTTAATTTTATTTAAATCTATTTCGATATTATTTAATATAATAATTAAACCGAAGTATTTTATATATTTCGTATAAAATTTATATTTATCGATATTTACGTTTAAATTAATTTTAATTAAACGTTCGAAAACGTCGTTAATATATCGTTCGTAATCCTTTTTATTATTAAAATATATAAAAATATTATTAAAATAAGCGGTTGCGTAAATATCGAAAATATTATATAAAATATCGTTAATATAATTTTAAAAGGCGTTAAGGGCGCCCTAAAAACCAAAAAATATAATTAAAGATTCGAATAGCTTAAACCTTATTATAAATATAATTAATTATTTATAACTTTCTTTAATATAGACCCGGTTAAAAGTAATAATAATATTTAATTTAATAAAAATCTTAATATAGTAAATAGCGTTGAATATCTCTTTAATAAATAGGAATAGGTAGCGGGATTTAAAAGTAATATTATTAATATTTTAATAATTAATATAAACGTAGATTCCTCCTCCCGGCTTCTTAATTAAAAATATAAAAGTAGAAGTTTTTAATTACAATGGCCGGATAAATTTCTTCTTCAAATTATTATCGATCTATTTTTTAATAACGTTAAATTCTTTTAAATTAAAAATACGATTACGGGAAGCGGGTAATATAGCGCTAAATTTGAATTTGAATTTAAAATCGTAAAACTGGTTAAGGGGTAACGTATTAACGTTTTTTTAATAAAAATGATTCGTTTATTATTAATATTACCGAAGTAATTTTTACTAAATTTAAACATTAGTTTTTAAGGGTTTATTTACCTTTTCGTAGAATTTAATAATATTTTTAAATATAATTTTATTAATATTAATATTATTAGTAGTAAAGTAATAGTTAATAATTTCTTTATAAATTTAGAAATCGGAAGTATTATTTATAAATATAATTAAAGCGGAAATTTTAATTACTTTAATAACTTCCTTACTTTTAATACCGTAAAATATATCGATTTAAATATAATAATTACTACCGAAGAATTTTTTATAATAAATTACTTTATTATTTATAATATTTCTAACTATATTAATTATAAAATTATTACTAATTACGTTCGGGGTTAGGGCGCCTTTTTCTTTTATTATTTTATCTTCGTCCGTTATACGTTGGATATTTTTTATTATATTTACTTTCATTATATAAATAATTTAAAATTTATATTTCTCGGCGAATTAATTAAATATAGTTATTAAAAGCTTTTTAATATCGGTTAGGTCGAAGGGTCCTTTAGGGATATAATAAAGGCGGATTGGTATTCGATAATTAGGGAAAGAGGTACGTACTTTTCCGGCTAGGCGATATAATATAAAAATTATACGTAATAGGGGAGGGAGGTAATAACGCGTTATAACCGTTAATATAAGAATTTAATTACTAATAACTTTATTAATAAGGACCGCGCCCGTTCTATTAACGACCTTCTATTTAAATTTATTAAAATATTAATAAACGGCGCGTTTAACGATCGCGGAAATAGAAATCCGGCGAACGGCCTCCGATAATAAAATAGGGGTATTTAGCTCTCCTTTATCGGAGACGTCTAAAATAGAAAGTTTTTAATATATTAATTACGTCCTAAGGGAATTCCTAGGAATAATAATAGAGGGTATACCGCTAAAAATAATAATTAAAAGCGTATTAACGTTATATTTACGTAATAATAATATATAATATAAATAGCGGAATACTCCTAAGGGAAAATAACCGTATTATTCGTAAGCGGAGCCGAAGATAAAGCGATCGCTAGGCTAATCGATGCTAAGGGCGTAATAAATTAGTTACAGGTATCCGAAAATAATAAAATTATCCTTTATAAAATTATAAATAAAGAAATCGATAAATTCGTAATATATATTGGTATTTATAATTAAATAATTAAAATATATAATATTCCCCTTCGTTTAATTATTAACGAAGTATAAGAATTTAAGGAATTGGAATTTAAAAATTAAGAAATTATTACGTAAAATAAAACGACGATTAATAAACCCTAAAGCGGTATAACCGCTATTAATAAGTACGGTATAATATATTTTATATAGTTTATAAAATAAATAGATAGAAAGATTTAATAAATTGGGGTATTTATAATAATTATTTATAAAAGATTTATTAATTTTAATAATTTTAAATTTAATTATAAAAATATTCTTTAATTATCCTCTTCCTTACTTATATTTAATAGACGTTAACTTTTAATTGCGATTTAAGCGGGAGGTTATATATTTCTTTAGCCGTTAATAGAACCGTTCTCATTATTTATAATTAGGCCTACGAAGCCGTAAGGGTATATAGGGGTAAAATAATAGGTAAATTACTATTATAATATAAAATAATTAGGAGCTAGAATATTAAGAGCGGGAATATTTATAGCGTTAACGTTATAATAATTATATTAATTATATTTATATTAGTTTTAAGCGGGGCGCTATTATTAATTATTATTATTATTATTATTTTTCTCCTTCTCTTTTTTATCCTTCTTCTTTTTCTTCTCCTTCTCTTTTTCTCTACGTAATTTATATTCGGGCACCCCCTTCTTAAATTAAATATAACTTTTATACTCGGCGGAAAAATAGCCTTTACGATTATAGTAGGTATAAGCGCTGGTTTTTATACGGTATTAAAATATATTGTTATTAATTATATAAAAAATTTAAACGTTAGAGGCGGATATAGAATCGAGATTTATAACGGTACCGCCCTCGTTAATAGTAAATTTGGGAATAAAACCGCTTATATTATTAAAAGCGGAGTTAGAACTAGTAACGGGGTTATTAATATTAGATTTATAATAGAGGTTAGCGATTTTATCGTATTAATCCTTTTATTCGAATTATTTAATAAAATTGCGGATTATTTCGAATTATTCGTCGAATTTATTATCCTTAAATTAAGGGCACTATAAAGCGATAACGTTATAGAAGCGTTCGGTTAAGCGTTAATAGAAGTAATAAATTTTTATATTATTATTAAATTAGTAATATTCGATAATAGTAATAAATTTATCTTCGAAATTAAATTATTTTATTTTACTTATCTTTAAGTCCTCGAATTTATAACGAACCTAAATTATAATATCGACGTTATTATATTTATTAACTATCTATTTAAATAAATTAAAAGTAATAGATTATTTAGCTAATTTATTAAATAGAATCTTAATAAATTCAAATTCGATTACCTTCTAAGGTTTATTGCGAAAGGAGTGGGAAATTAAAGAAAATTTAATATCCTTAGTCTTAAAAGCGGAAGGCTTATTTTTAAAAGCGAATAGGATATTAATATACTATTAACGAAATTTAGTAATTTTTTTAAAAACTTTACCGGTATTATTAAAAATAAAAGAGACGATAATATATAATACTAATCTATAGCTATTACCGCTATTATTTCTAATTAAATCGTTAGTAATTATATTATTAAATTCGGATTCGGAATTATTAGAATTAGAATTATTATTATTATTATTATCGGACAAGGGTATAAACGCGGGGTCGGTAAGCTTAGATAGACGTTAGCGAAAGTCGTTAATTATCTTTTAATATTTAATTATTTTATATTTAATTATATTTTAAAAATTAATTTTAAAATTGAAATAACGTTTTTAAATATTGGATAAACTTTATTAAAGGGTAATTAAACGAATTTAAAAGTTATTAACGATATTATTATATTAAAAAGTAGCGTCGGCGAAAATTTATTTATAAACGTCGTATTAAATTTATTACTTAATAGTAGCGTTTGAGAGTTAAAGGGTATAATTAATTTTAAAAATTGTAAAATTAATATTAAAAATCGCGTTAATTTAATCCTTATTTTAAATTAAAATACGGAATTAATTAAAATCTTAATATAATTAATTATTTTCGTCCTTAAATTACTAAAGGTTTTCTTTAATACTTTAAAATTTAGTGGTAATAGAAATAATATTAAATTATATAAGGCGGGCGAGCGTATAAACGGCGGTTAGGAACGTAAAGTAATTACTTAAATTAAAAATTTAAATAATAAAAATTAAGATAATAATAAAATTGTTATTAAGCGTATAAATAACGTTAGTAAATTGGTCCTAGAATTCGATATTATAAGGGTCGACGTTTTTAATTTTAGAAAGCGTAATAGCCGTAATAAAAGTATTAATAATTATAATAGGGATTAAATCGGATATTAATCGCTTAAATTAATATATTTTAATAAATATAAAGGAAAAGAAAATACGAACGGCCGTAGTAATAATATTCGTTTTAATAATTACCTAATTCGAATTAACCGCGGGACCGTCATTAGAGCGTTAGCTATTAGGGAAACGAATTTTAATATTAATTAATATAATTAATAATTGATCTTCCTCAAAAGTTACGTACGTAGCGTTAAAGAAGGTATAATAAATTATTAAAGGATAGCGTTAGTACCGTTAAATATATAATGAAATATATATTATTATACGAAGGAAGGGAAGGGAGAAGTATATATAAAGGATTAAATATATAGGCGCGAGCCTATACCCTAGTCCGTACGCACCCACGTAATACTGTACGTGATTATAGGTGACTAAATTTGGACTATGTCGAGCTATAGTATGTGTGCTATGGTCGGGAATGGTCGTTGGGGATTTGGGCACTTATATAGGTGGTCAGTGCGTATACCGGGTATAGCACAGGTATAATCCTGTGACAAAATCGATGCCGTCGATTTATTCTATAATTAATTTAATTTAATATATTATAAATAATATATAATTTAATTTAACGTTTCGTAAATAATTTATATTAAAGAAATCGATAGCGTTGATTTATTAATTTTAATAAGGCGGGGTAAATTAATATTAAGTCCGAAATCTAAAAGCGGAATCGGTATTAAAATCCGCTAATATCTAATACAAAATATAATTAAATAATATACTTTTAACGCTTTAAATAATAAGTAGTAAAATTTTAGCCTTAATAATAGAAATTTAATAATTAAATTCGATTAATACTATCGTCGCTAAATCGATAGGTTAATTAAAGGTTTACCGTCGAACGATCGAAACAAAATAAAATTTAATTAAATCTTTCTTCGTAATATTAATCTCGATAATTTACGCGTTTAATTCACAATAGCGCACCACTTTATAAGGGTAATAAAAGTATATAATCTATAATATATATAGATTCCTGAACTGGTCTAAGTCTATAACTAGCGGAGCCGAAGTCGTAGGTAGGTACTCTACTAATGCCCAGTACACTAGGTACTCCTTCCTCGTAGATGACCTACGGGTGCTAAGGTTTATGCCTACCCGCACGGGCCAGTGCCCTAACAATATCGCAGTACGCTATAGTCCCTTTCCTTACCGCGAGAGTGGAACTTTTGACAATGGCCACCACTGATATGGTAGACAGAACAAACACTGGAGGATGTTGGCATGATATATACTTATCTTCATGAATCGGATCCGATACTCGGGAAACCGCTACTAACAAAGGCTCTCCTGTCTTTAAGAATCGTGACTGTCCCCTATTCCACCAAGCGACAAACAACATGTAAACATCCCGATATTCCAACGAGCCAAAAGGGTCCAGACCAGAGACCATTCTGGAATCATATTTCCCACCTGTATCGCGGGACAGTAAGCCTCCTGTTCTCAAAGCCTTCCCGTGAGCATCCTGCAATGCCCTTCCCAGCGCCCCTTGAACCGTGCGTCTGATCCGTAGAACGCCGTTCGGTGCGCATGCCCACGCTTAATGATCATGGCTTCCATAGCTCCAAGCCCTGCTGAATGGCTAGGTCTAAAAGGCCCTGAACTCTATTCCCATTCGCGTCTTCTAGACTGCTGTATTCTTTTTTTCTCCGCATCCCGCCATATCGACCTGTTCGCCCGCAGGTATGCCACGCTTTTGTGTCACCGAAGCTGCTCCAACGTAGGCAGACAAGCACCCTTGCCTTCATTGCTCAACGAAAGCGCCAGGCATGTGCATGGCAAGCCGGAAGACGGTGGTGTAAAGTATTTAGACTCCTCTATTCCTCATCGGGCTGGAAGAAGCCGTGTGTTTCGTTCAACATCATGTCCGCCAGCACATCTTTGTCGTTCCTGGCTGTCTTGAGGGCGGCTTTGATCCTGTCGAGGCAAACTTGCTCGTTTTGTTCCGGAGTCCCGTCAACGTTGAGCTTGTGGCCGTATTGTTGGATAATTTGGCAGGAATCCCTGATCTTGTTGAACCCAAGGGTGGCTGAAGAGCCCTTCAAGAAATGGCCTAGACTCGACAGCTGCTCAAGTCTCTTGCCGTTGTCAAGCTTGTCGGTGTTCCTAGTTGAGGCGCTCAGATTAGCCACGACCGTCTAGAGGCATCGATTCAAGCTCGAGTCCAAAGACAAAGCACTCGGAAGAGCACTAGATGACCATAATCCGGCCCAAGACACTTACAGGAGCTCCTCAATCTTGACAAAAGTCTCCTCGGCCTGGTCAAAGAAGTTGGTGACCAAAGACTTGCTGAACTCGCGCTTGTCGTCATCGTCCATCTCTAGGATCTGCTCAAAGATGCCATTGTCGACGTGCTCTCCGAAGTCCGGCATTGTGTCTTGATCTTCCTATGTGTTTGCGCTCGTGGTTAGTTGGCGATCGGAAAGAGGAATAGACCCAGGCTGCACCATGTTTGACGAACCCTATCGTCATCGTAATGGGAATGCATGGTGGTGGACTGGCGCAAAGCGAAAGCAACACAAAGCCCGTTGACGTAATGTAAACCACAAGAGAGAAAAAAGTTTGGGAAAGGAGTTCAGGCCGGACGAGGCCGGATAAGGGGAGGGGAAGGGGGGGGGATAGAGGAAAAGGGGAAACTTCTTTTTCTTCTTTTCTCTCCCCACGCCGTAAGAGCTCGGCGACTTGTGTACAAAGGCAGCTCGGTGGAAATTGTGCAAAGTGTGTAATGTAATGGCTAGGGACTGCATGTGGCACGAACCTTGTGAGGAGGGGACCCGGGTGTCTGCTGATCTGGAACGGGGAGGGATCGGGGCCGCGGGGAAGATGCAGAATGCAGAAGTGCAGATGGAGAAGGAGGCTCGAAGAGGGAAGGCTTACACGACGGGGTCGAGGTCAGTTTCGAGGTACAATGGAAACTGAAGAATGACAGCAAGCAGCACAGCACGGTGGATGGCCGACGAGGATGATGGGGAGTGCGAAAGTGATGTTTTGTCGAAAACGGGGGAGGCGTCACACACGGGGAGAAACTTACATGTACAATGCCAATGCCGTTCAAGGGGACGGACGGCGGTGCGGGATGGGCAAAAAGAGGCGGGCGGCGTCTGACGGACTAGCGACAGCAGATTGCGAAGAGAGGAGACCTGGACGGCGTTTTGACAGGGGTGAGATTTTCGAGATTCTTATTTGCGCGCGTCACCGGAGACCAGCGAGGAGGTGCGGAGTGAAGGTGGGGCCCAGCACGAGTTATAACGGCGACAAGCACTGGAAGAAGCAGTGAAGTGAAGGGTTGGAGCTTGGAGGACGGTCCGGGTGGAGGGTTAGAAGGGAAGGGGGTTCTTGTTCTGAGGGTTCGGCGCGAGGTGAAATGAAAAAAAAAAAGAGAGGGCCGATCAATGGAGGCGGACGATAACCGTTCAGCGGCTCCCTGAGTGACGATCCTACCGGAACGCAGAGCGACTGGAGCGTAGAGGTAGGCAGAGAAAAAAGACCAACGATGTACCGGCAACGGGGCAACGGCGGGGGGAGGGGCTCTTGGGCTTTGTCTTGGTTGGGACAACAACAGTCAAAGTAGACAGGAGTGACAGGCTGGGGCCAGGGGGTATAAGGCAATTGTTGATGAGGCAACACAGCAGCCTTGACGTTCTTTTTTGTGTGTTTTGGAAAAATTGGTAGCCTTTCGAAGATGGTCAATGTTGACTGTTGATGTCGCGTTTTGGTGGTTGGAGGCAGTTTGATGACACAGATGACGGGAAGTGCTCGGTCTTTAGGGTTCAAGGTGACGTTAGGTTGAACATGAGGAACTCGCACAGGAACCTGACCTGGGTGAATGGGCACGGACAGTCAAGAGCTGGTGATGAGGTGCTGTGACGGGAGCTGGAGGTTAGGTGAGAGGCAGAGGCACGAGAGGGTCGGGACGGAAGACAGATGCCCTGGACCTGATGCCGGATTGGCGTGGCAGAGATGGGCAGCATCGATGATGGGCAAAACACAAGACCAAAAGACCAAAAGAGAAGAAAAGGAATCAGCGGAAAGGGTCCTCCTTCCCTAGCAAGAAAGACCCTCCTCCGGTCATAGGTACTTCGTCTACTACAATGCTCACAAAAGATACCTCTGAAGCTACCTCTATGCTTAACTGCAAATCGTTTAGGTACCTTAGCTTTACCCCTCGCATGGTCGCGTGGTGGGTTTGGTCCAAAAGATTCCCAGGTTCCCGCTCCGTGTGGAATTCTGGCGCCGGCGGGGTGGAGCAGCCTAGCACGGCACCACGGAGCCACGCCGGTACCTCTATGGTAACCAAAAAGGCACAAAAGATGGAATCGTACTTTCACGCATCAAGATCAGTAATCTATATCCCGTGCCTTATAATGACGACCTATGATATGATACCCTTCGCCTAAAATCTGCCAATGTGAAGAAGCTGTGTCAAGTGAGTGGCTTCGGGCTGCTCAGATGTTGGCGCTGAGCTGAGCCACCTGAACAATCTGAGCCATCAGGCAAACCGATGATCAAAGGCTGCGGGCTTGTCACTTGTGTTGGTGGTGTCTGTGTCTGAGGTCTACGAGTCGGCGGTGTTGGTCATTGACGCCGGCTGGGAAAAAAGAAAACGATGAAAAAAGATCCAGAATGGAGGGACCCCGAAAGGATACCTCAGTTGGTAACCTTTCGTGCGGTGGCAGAAGCGGGGGAGAGAGTGGAAGGATGGAAAGAACAATGAAAGGAAGGTCGCTTCCACGTAGTTACCCCAACTCCAAAGTTAGTAATTTTCGAGGAAGTGCAGGTGTTTCACTAACTAAGTCGGGCCGGTCTCTACGGTAAATACCTGTACAATACCTTGATGAACTCCCGAGTGCTAGGTATCTCAGCTACCTCCAAGCTTCTCTTCTGCGAGGGTTAAATGTCTTGGGGAGTCCAGGGGTCCCACCCCAAAAATCCAGTGGTAAATTGTGCGCATTCTGATCCGTACCAGTGAGGTGTGACAAAGGACGGGAAAACGGCCAGACATGGCGGCGTTGGGCGCCGTCAAAAACAAGGCATAACTTTTTCCATCTCCTTCTCTACTGTACAAGTCAGGCCACATTTGCAGGAACCATTGAGAAAAGGAGGATAGCGGCTTGCCAGGGCTGCATCTCGAGTGCTACATGGTGAGTGCAAAGACAATGCACGCCGTTTTGGGGGACGGTACTTTTCTTCTTCTTCTTCCTCTTCCGCAATCCGCAATTTGTTCACTCCCGGACCCTTGATGGCCCTTTTTGGTTTCTGGCTTTGCTGCTGACCACCCAGGCCACCCCAGTCCCACGGATCCAATTCGTCCCAAAACGCCATTCCTGCCATTCCGTTTTCGGGCGGCATTTTGAAGGCTGGTGTGGACAGGCTGTGGGTTATCGCAACATGGGACAGCCTTGAGGAGGAGAACGGAGGTTCTCTTGATGGAGGCCGAAAGGATAACCACGAGTTCACGACGGGTGTTGAACCCCACCAACCACCGCAGGCATTCCCACCTCATCGCCGGTGACCAGTTCGATTCCATGATGCCATTTCGATCAAAAAGTGCCGCCTCTCTCTATACTTCCGAGTCATGACACGATCGGGATCAGAATGCTGCGTTGCTTTACTCTGACATCTTGGGAAACCTATCAACAAAGTTGCTCAACTTGCTGGATGGTTCTTTTTGCTGGTGTTGGCTGAAGTTGTGGTTGAACGTTGGGATCTCGAAATTCGTGTGTGTGTGTGTGTCACTGTTCTTTTTTCTCGGTTGATATCGGTATCCTCAGCTCTTCTTTGTCCACTTTGCCAAGTCGACAGGCGCCATCACATCGCACAATGAGACATGCCCACAAGACAAGCTTTGGACCGCCATTCTCGAATCATTTGCGCATCTTGAACACCCCATATAATAACGCCTGATAAAGATGATGGTGGGACCAAGGTGTTGATCTAAATAATGTATGTAAGCCATCTTCCATGGTCTATCTTGGGTTGTGTGTCCTAATATTGGTACGGTACGGCTCTGATATTGACTGAGAGACGGGAACGCAGTCGTTGGTTTTCGCAAAATTGCCTGGACATGGACATTTTCGCGTGTGAATCCTCCGCGTCCCAGCCGTGGTTGACCCAAACACATGTGCAGCCGATGTGAGCTAGGTTTCGCGCCGATGAGATGGAGGTGGAAATGATCGTCGGCTTCCACGCTCTGGGTGCTCGGCAGAGATCTCCAACGGTGAATTTGATAGGTTGACTTCAATATCGTACATGAGGCAGCGTCCTGGGCGTGTTCCCATATCATACGAGTTGAGTTTAATAGTGTGGACGGACATGTTCACTGAGGCTTGTGACCCAGATATCCCGAATGAACAAAACCGTCGCCGGTGAATGAGCAAAAGTAAAGCCGTGACTCGGGAGTCGAGGAGCACGTAGGTATGTAGCACCGGAGCCGGGACCAGGACCGGGCCGGTACCTGGAAATCGCGTACCGTACCGACTACGGAATGCCCTCCGAGCCTCGTGGTCATTGCCGAATTCCCATCCCTTTTTGACCAGGCCCGAGACTTCCAGCTCGATGCCATTCCCGCCAATGTGGCATCGTGAGAGTGTAGCACTGGATATCCTCATGCACCTGTCGCTCTCAGCCGTCTCCCCTAGATATCAATAATCTCCCAAGTATCATTTGCCGGTTGGGGACTTGGGGTCGCCGGGGAGCTGGACCCGCGCAGCCTCCAGCCAGTCCTCCCCGCCCGCCTACGCAGGGTCCATACTGTACTTCCCTGCCGTATTTGAATCTTACAACTCGGAAAGTTTCACGCCGCGCGCCCAGGATACTTTCGCCAACCACGCCGGCGCCGAGCGAACAAGTTGATTGCAAAGCATCCGTCCTAAATGCCTCGTCGAATCTTCCAGACACTTCTCGAGTCGCGAGAAAACAAGAAAACCAGTTTCCAAACATCGAACCATGGCATGAGAACAAAAGGATGGGCGCGTAGGCAGCTGTACGAATGATACATACAGTCCGGTGGTACAACACCAGCGACGGCGCGTTCTGATACGACAATCTCTCTCGTCTCCCTTGTCCTTTCATGGGACCACAGGATGGTTCCACGACCAAGCCAAGAAGAGACCAATTCACAAAGGGTCCTGCATCGAAGCCTACCATGCACCGCGCGATGCAGCAAGCAGGCCAGCGCAGTCGGAGGAGTCAGGACACGGACTGGTGATGATGGTGGTGGGAAATGGCTGACCCCCAACAACACCACCATACAATTAAACCATCACCAACCCACAACACCGCGCGGCCTCCCCTCATCGTCGTCGCAAAGATAATCCCCACCAGCCATTCACAGTCGACGACGCAATCGGGGATGACCTTGCGGAGGGAACTTGATGACGATGGAGACGATGGAGACAACGTCGGAAGTGTTCACCACAGCCGCGGGTCAATTATCTGCAGTTTCCATTTCAAGTTCCGTTCGTTCCATCCGCCGCCAACAAAGGCTGTGTGAGAAGAGAGCCCATCGCGATGAAGACCAAGTGTCATTCGTTTTCTTCCTCCTTTCACTTTCGCTGCCACTTAACTCCAGACTATAGCATGAACAACTTCTAATACTAATCATACACCAAAGTTTTTACTAATTGTTGAAAATCACAGAAATGTTCACCCCGAATCGATCCGGTTCCGAAACCATTCGCCGGAAGAAAAGGAAAAGAATTGTCAAAGAGAAAAAAATGGGATGAGGGGTCCAACATGAGATCAAACCCCACTAACGCCAGGAACTCCACTACCCCTCCGTGGGTCTCCACAAAATCCATTCGCGCGAAATCTGGCAGTGAGGAACCAATCAACTGTGAGAAAGGGCTGGCGCTTTCCCTTTTTCATCCTTCCGTCGCCCAGGATGAGGTGGAGTTACCCGTGGCCCTTGTACCCACTCTCCGTCTGTTTCCTCTCCGACGTCATTCCGCCTCTTGACGGACCACTGGCGTCATTGGTGGCACCGCTTATGCATGGATCCTTGGCACACCCTTCTTTAGGTTTGGCGTCCCGCTAAACCGATAACCCCTTGGTGGACTCGACCAAAACGGTTCAAGCTTTCGCTTCTCACCGTCCAATTGGGATTCCGTTTTGGCTCCTTATCCAATCATGATTCGTCATTCATGGAAGGAACAACCTGACGTCCTCAACCCTTCACTTCCAAGTGGGAAGATGGAAGTCACGATGACCTCTATACGCCTTCCAAGTTGTAGACAGTGCCTTCCAAGTTATAGCAAGCCTGAGAAATCCGATTTAAAGAGCAAAAAGACATTTCAGCATTCTGCTGCTGCTTGGAATCTCATTTTCCACTTTGCAACATGTCAACTTTTTCATCCTTCAAATCCGCCAAAAAATGGACTTCGTGATCTTCAATCTTCAACCACCAGCGAACTCAACAACCGAACCTGTTGCGTCTTACCTGACTCGAACGCCGACCCGACACCATCCCGATGACAAACATAACCGGAGCTTTGATTGTTCTTTCGCGGTCTAGACCTCACCGGACCGGGTTTCGGCACAGCACGATGACGGTCAATGGGCACTCTCCTTACACCATCCTGGGAAAGTCCAGCGAGGATCACCTTCTCTGACGAACTCATGCCTCTATTCGGGCCCCCTAAACAAGCCAACGCTTACACGCCCTGACGCCCGAACCGACACCTTGTGTGTCCATCGTCCATCCTGCAAACCGTCCGTTGTGGGACCAACTACGTCTCCCGTCGCTCCCAAGGCTTCCCATGGATCCGATGATAGATCATCATCATCATCATCATCATCATCATCATGATGAGCCGACCTCACTCGGTTACGGAGCACAGTACGATACGGAATTCAGCTTTTCAGTGTGTCACACACAGCATCTTACGAGCACCACCGACATCATCTCATTTCCAGTCCCAAATTTGACTGGCCGATAAAGAAGAATGACCCTTTACCTGGAGCCCCTATGGACGCTGAGAGCCAAGACGAGCATTCCGCACAGCACAGTATCCGACCCGACCCAGAAATTACAGCTCTTGGCCCAACTCCCCTTCGGCAGTGAGACCCGCACAGCAAAAGCCTATCTGTCCCAACAGTCTTTCGCGTAGGGCTGCTAGAGTGTGCTCCAGCAAATGCTTAGCATGCTCACCCATTACCGCGCCAAGCACAGCTACCATGCAGACGTGTTTGAGATGAAGAGAGAAAAGGGCATCACAAATGGCATCATGCTGCAATTACTTGGGAGATTGGTCGCATCTCTGTGTGGTTTTCTGGTGGAAACGGTTTGGGCTTGACTGGCCTGAGGCGAGTGTCACTCTATATACTGTCTGGTGCCCCTCTTATCCCACTATTCCGATACCTACTTAACTCTTTTGCGTCCTCATCTTCAATTAGCTAGGATGTGCGGCACAAACTGAGAGAGATCCTCAGCCATTTTGTGTGAGCCGGAGCTGTCGCCGAGAAACAAAAACGGTCCCGGGTGTTCCATTGGGATGCTTGTATCGGGATCGTATTTCTCTAACCACCGGCCATATTGCCGTAACAAGTCAGAAGGCACTAGCTATCGGAGGCGGTCACCAGCTCCGACCCGCCCTTTTGGCGGAGAATGCGTTTACACGGTAGCTGACACTCCCCCGGTCTTTGCGCGCTGTTTAAAGTCTCGCCGGCGGTGGGCAAGGGATTTCACGGATGTGAGACTGGTTGCAGCCTAGCCCGCCCAGTTAAAGCCACGTTCGGGATTCGGTCTCTTACGTTGCGGGATAAGCATTGCTCCGTGATAGAGCCAAGTTCGTGACAAGGACACAGTGGAGAGACGGGTACGAAAACAGAGGTCATCAAGAGACATCCACAGCCAGCCATGTCCAGTGGTTTAACGCCGATAAATCTCGAGAACACGAACTTCAAAAACTCGAAACACTTTTGCGTCGAGAAGAGGGGAAAGGGTGAAGCGGTCCAAAATCCCGCGACCAACCTGCATGCACAGCGACACACACACATGCATAGTAACACCTTGTTCCGAAGAAAAAAACCGGTTTTTTTCCCCTTCTCATCCGGGTCCAGCTGGGCAGCAATCACACTCATGCTCTCTCCACATCTGCCGGGGGGGAGGAGGGGAACACAGAAACGGGGGAGGGAGAACACAGGGGCCGAACGGAGGAGGAGCCAAGGAGAGAAAAATCGACAAGGGCAAGCAAACGGGCAGCACGGCTCACCGTTCCTAGTTGAGAAAAGTGAGACAGGATTCTCGGAGACAGGTAAGGAAAACGGTAGGTTCTTCTTGATGAGATCGAGATAACGGAGGTAGGTGGGTAGAGCGATGCTAAACAACCCTCACTTGAGAGCTTAGAAGGTGAGAGCGCGGCCTTGCGAGGCTGAAAAGCTGCGTAGAACGGAGAGAAGAGTTCTGCAGCGACAAACACCAAAATTTTTGTGACGATCAGGGGCGTTCAGATGACGATCTTTCGACGTATGCAAGACGCCGTTCAACGAGAGCACAGCGCGCAACTCACCAGGGCGACTACGGTGAGCCGAACATATACGGTACTTCTCTTGAGCCAGTAAAGAACCCTCACCATGTTCCCCATAACCTTGATATCGACAGACTTGCAGGAGCAACTCATATTTCCCAAGCAAAACACAGCAGCAAACGAGCTGAACGCACACATGTATCAGCAAGAGACCAAATGACAATGGATGGGAGCAACTCCAGCAAAGACATGATAGAGTGTCCTCAGAGAAGAACTTCCTAGCCGCGTGCGTCTCTCCTTCCACCACGGCCGGCCCCGTCCAGCACAGTCCTCATCATCGTGTCAACTTCTCCCCTCCGTTGGAATTAACTCCTTGAGCTATCATTCGGAAGCAAGGCAGATATCTCTCCGGCCATGCCTCTATTTACCCACCAGCCCGCATATCAAAGATGACTGAACCAGTCGGGAAGTCAAAAACATGCATAAACCCTTACCCAGGGGCAACTTTACACAGAAACTAGCATAGACGATCAACTAATAAAACCTCACCTCCGTGCTCGAATGCGACCAATGATAGCCTTCACCCCGTCCAAAAAGGGTCGTGCGTGATGTAAGGCTAGATGTCATTGTCAAAGCCATGAAGAACCCGTCCCGACGATCATGACATAACCCCCCTAGGCCCTTACACCACTGCTTGCACGGCTGAGCACGGGCAGGGAGAAGATCAGTATCGGCGTTCCTGGTGTAGATCGGGGAAAGAGGGTTATTGGCGGGTCAGGAAAACTACGTAGGTTTCCTGTGTAAACGTCGATGAAAAGGAAAATGAGAGATCTTGAGGTTAATGAGGAGAAAGGACCACGAAGAAACTGAAGAGTGGAAGACGTATGGATGGAAAGAGATCAAATTGTCAGCCTTACATACGTATGGTAAGTAATCACTGCAGCATAGTTACCTTTTACGGGCTGCTCATCGTGTCATTCAAGAAAGAAAAAAACCTCTGAGCTTCCAGACCTCACCTTGAGAGTACACCGAGAACCAGACGGAAGTCGAACACATCTACCTTAGTACTGAGAATATGTAAGACGGCAAGGTAAGGGAAGGTACGGATGTCCATCAATCATGGACGGGAATCCATACAACTACTTACCTCTTAAGGTACATCCAATGCCTCTAGTATACCCACCAGAGACGGGCAGGAACGACCCAGACCGAAAATTTTCTTTGCTCCATTCGTTCTTTCCTTTATAATGTCATCCATCGTTCCTTCCTTCCTTCCTTCAACTTCGTGCATACCTAAAGCCCTCCACCTCCCTGTCCAACCATCGGACGACCCCAACTCTTCGTTCTTTCCAGCTTGACTCCGTGGACTGGCTCCTTGCTCTCACTTTCCCTGTGCCAGTTCAACCGGCGGGTCGTCGCTAAAGAAGTGGAAGGCATACGAGTAAAGAATAAATGTACAGACCATAGACTAGGGTAGGTCGGAACATAGACATAAGACGGATACATTCAAAGCATACAATTTGGACGTGAACAACGAACCAGCCTGGGTATACACACCGTCTTTCTTGTTTTGTCATCAAATTTCAGTTTCGTTGGAACGTAGAGTTTAGTACGATGAATTAAACCAGGTACACAGACGAAGAAGCCCACCTTGGACACGACATCAAATAACTTCCTTCGTACTGACTACTTTATACGCCAATCGCGCAGATTAAACATCAACCAGGCATGACATGTATGTATGGATGACCAACCGTGGTGTATAGAGATAGCGGTGTCTTATGATTGTAAGACCAATGGATGGACATTGAGTGAGGTGATGGTTTCCTCGCTCTGGACATCTTTCCGTGTTTTGGGCCCCGCCAGAATAACAATCAACAAGAACCTGGGCTGTTTGGCATTCTACATGTACCTCACGCAAAGTGGTCGAGAGAAAGCTTGCCTTGCCTTGTAGAAACCTACAGTGCCGGATCTCTCTACTGTGTAACTCAGGATTTAGAAAAGAAAAAAAAAGAAAGACGAGACACAAAAAGGAAAAGGAAAAGAAAGAAATGGACGACGACACAGCAAACGGGTTGGCATAATGGCTTTTAGACATAGGTAAGTAGCGTTACTCGTCGGTAGATCTGTTGAAATTGCTTCACTCGACTGACTCTCGATCAGTCACTTAGAGTAGGTATTATTATCTCCTCTATCTGTAACTAACCAACAGGCAACCGGGCGGCTAGTGCCTACCATAGATAATGAGTGGTAAACGCCTAAAGAAAGGGGACAGAGACGCAATATATAGTGAGATGTAGAGGTAGGTCTCAGTATGTGCTGTAACAATATAGAGCTTGGACAGCCCATTAATTATTGCATGGGAAAGAAAAGAGACTTGGGAAGTGGATGATGCTACGCAGGGCACGGAGTCCTCGATATGACTGTGAAATGGGTTCACTAGGATCTATTGCTTCTTAAGAATGGTGAGAGAATACGTGACTTCGTTATCACCAATCATCACGCAGATAAATGGAGACGGGTAGCAGGATAAAAGACGTTTGTGCTTATCTGGGTTGAAGCAACGGGATCGTAGACTTGGAGAGACCATTAGCAAGGAATAGAGTCTAAATGGCGGATTTTACATATAGACAACCATATAATCCCGTGACATTAATATCTGGGTGTTTTATCGGCGCTGGAAAGGCAATGATACTTGAAGTTGCCTTAAGGAAAATGGAAGGAATCATGTGTAGATTTAAGGAACGAGCAACCTAACTTGTAGGGCTACCACTAAACCTTAACACCGGCGACCGCAAAGACGGAATTGACTGACCCAAGTGAGCACCAACGTAGAGGTAGTTTAGGTAGAAGCCGGCTTACTAGACGAGGTTACATATATGTCATCCATCTGGTCACCATCAATAGGTAGCAAGCAAGTATTATCTGAGTGTAAAGTGCTGTCGTATTTGAAAAGAGCAGCCGTACCCAATCAAAGTCATCAAACCCACAAAGTAAACAGAAGCCCCTATATGTATGAACAATAAAGCCAGTAACCTGCCATCCCAAACTCCGTCTCGCTATATATTACCCATCATCTGTGTATTTTTATCATTCTTTCTCTGTGTCAATCATTCCCAACTCAGAAAATGACCTTGGAAGCAACAGTCAACAACCAAGCAGCATCATGCCAAGTCCCGCCCTCCTCCTTGGGGGGCGGCACCTTCTCATCCACCAACGCCGACAGCTGCGCGTCTTCAAACCTTCTCTGCTCCTTCCGGAGTTTATCAAGCGGCCGCCTCCTCATCCGCTCGCTCCCCGACGAGTCCGTCTCGGTCATTGACCCATCATCATCCTCGTCCTCCTCCGTCAGCTGTCCCTCCGAGCGTTGTCCGCGGCTGCTACCATACGCAAGGTGCTCCTCGTCATCCTCGTCACGGTCGGAATCGGACGAATCTTCCTCGTCGTCTTCCTCGACGGCAAAGAGCTGGACGCCCAGCACGCGCCCGAACCAGGAGCCAATGTTGCGGTCCTTGACTAGCCGGCGGACGGCAATCTCGTCTTCGACGATGGAGGCTGCCGTGTCGCTGTCGAGCATCACTTGTTGCTGGCTGTAGTGGTGGGCCATCTCGAGCTTCTCGTCGAGGTTGACAAAGTCCGGACCGGGGCCATTGTCTTCGTCGTCCTCTTCCGTGATGCCCACATCGTGGTGTGCGTACCCCGTGTGATGGAAGTAGCCACTATGCTCGAGGGCGGCGTGGCGCTCGTTGGGGGTGCGGGGAGCGAGCTGGGTTCGGCTGCCGGTGCGGCTGTGGGAGCGGCTACCCAAACGGCTGTGGATGGGAGAGGTGGTGGTGTAGAAGTCGTCGTCGATGTTGACGCTATGAGCAGTGGTGAGCACCAGACTGCCTCGTCGCGAAGCGTTACGGCTCTGGGCGCGGCTGGCGTTGCGGGAGACGTTGCGGCTGCCAATGCCGGGGATGGCGTTGGCGGCAGTGTTCTGGAGGAGCAGTTCACGCTCACGGGCGAGCTCTCGCTCAAAGGCCTCCTCTTCGGCGTTGTGTAGGCCGGTCAGGGAGGTGGAGCTGGCGCGGGAGACAAGCCATGATTGACCCTTGGACTCGCGGGTCTCGGTGGAGATGAGGGCGCCGGCGCGGAGGAGCCAGTCGGACAGGTTGCGTTCGTTGTCGGCGGCGACAGCAGCGGCACTACGGCGCTTGTGTGTAGGGGAAGCGGCGCCACTCTTGCTGCCGCTCTTGCTGCCGAGGTGGGTGGTGGACTTGGACTTGGGCAGTCTGGCGGCCGGAGCAGACTTGCCACGGGAGTGGTTCATGCCGGTGCCGGTCATGGTAGCAGCGCGGGCGGGGTGGGGACCGGGCGAATGGGAGATCAGACGAGGGGTAGCCGGAGCTGATTTGCCCTGGAGGTAAGAAGTGCTGACAGGCTCAAACTGCTGTTGGTACTGCTCGAGGAAGTCATCGTTGTCGATGGGAAGCTTGGAGGTCAATGGAGCAAGGGAGAGGTGGTTGAGGTTTGTGGAGGAACGGTTCTTGCGCCGGGCGGCGTGCGAGTGTTGGTTGTAAGCCACGTCCATGGTGGTAATTGTATTTTAAAGTAAAGCAATTGATGATGCGTTCAAGTCAAAGGTGACAGTCCGGGGTAGATAAACAATTGATAAGAAGAATCCGGGGAAAGCAAGCTATGATTCAGATAGCAAGCGGTGTAACCACTCTTTATGATTTGATTGACGTTATGGATTGCGGCGCGGGGACCAGGAACAGGAACGGCACTCCTCAAGGTAGATCCCAGACGAATATCCTCGATGGTGGGAGTCGCAATAGAGTAGTGTACGCGTGTACGCAAGATGGAAGGGATGGGAGAGAAGAGGCCCGTCCGTGATGTGTCGGTCGATGGTTGGGTATAAATATCAGAATTGGAGAAATGTTGAGTTTGGACGATGCCAGTGTGAGGTTAGGCCATTTAAACTAGCAGAGATATCGGGTACAATGCCGATGCCACCAAGTTTGTAAAGCCGAGTTCGTCCGGTCGTTGTCGTCGTCAGTTTCGCCTCGATTCTCGCGTCTCGCTTATAGTTTCCAGAGTCTAAAAGTCTTGGACAATGTTGAATGTGACAGATGGATGAAGTGAGAGGATGGAGTTGCCCTTCCTATTTATTCGCTTTGAATTGTTTCTGTTACGAACGATACAGTGCTCGTCTGGCTTTGGTTCGATGCTCGTTCGTTCCTTTGGCTCTCTCCATGCTTCCCCCTTGTCGCGTGGTGGCAGGCAAATCGAGCAACAAGCGGCAGACCGCGATGCTCTGTGATTGGCCAGACACGAGCTGTGGTGGCGCCACCGTCAGAGCTTCTGGACCTCACCCAGCTGCACACACTTTGGCGTGCTTCAAGTACCGGGTACCTTACATCTGCAGCTGAATGTGTGGGAGAATGACGTACCCCGGTACCTACGGCAGACGTTTTCCTGCTCCCTCTTCCAGCCACAGTCGAACGCATCGAGCTAAGAATTTTGAGATTGAGCTGCATCTCCCTTGCTGTTCCTGCTGTTGTAACACCCATCATGACTGTTCCTGGATACCGGTCAATATCAAAGTGCATATTCAAGGCAATCTGGTATCTCTACAGAGGGTCGACGGCGGCTACCTGTAGCACTGCAGAGAACTGAGAGGGTCGAGTCCCTCTTCCGATATCAGATGTTTTTCGGCCACTTCCTGTAGCTACGAATACAACCACAGTCAAGACACAATCTTTCGATTTTTCACGAATTATACGAAAAAGCCTTGGAATTCTTTCTTGTTGCGTCAGAAATTGATTCAGCGCAATTCGATTCGACCAGTCCAGCCCAACTATTGCTAGTAGACCCAACCCCGGATCTGCCTACAGTTAGCCTGAGGACTGAAAAGATCCGCAACAAGCGCTCGTTCTCGATTGTGATTGGTTGACTCATTCACTGCTTCGAAGGAGGGGCGAGAAAAAAGTGCGAATTTCTGAAAACAGATTTCGAACAGAAGGAGGAAACTGCAACTGCATTCGAACCGAACTGCAAGAAAGCCGTCACTCCCTGCAACTGCAACTGAAAAGCGGAAAGAGCAGAAAAAAAGAGCGGGGCAATTGGGCACTTGCACATATCGAAGCTGCTGCACTGCTGCTACTTACTGCAAAGAAACATCGACAACGAACAACCTGAACCCCTCTTTCTTGACCTTCAGAGTGACAAGGGCAGAAGGGCTACCAACGTCACCCGGCTTTGACTGGTCTATCAAAATTGGTCACTGGACTTTGTGAGACCTCGAAGCTCACCACTCAGAGTTAAAGCTCTCTGAGACAGTTCTATAGACTCGTTTCTACTGGTAGGTACTGACTATCTCTTACTCTTCGCTTGTCGATTCGCTACACCACCACCACCACCCCAGTTCTATCATAGGTTCATGATACCAAAACATCAAGCTTCACTTGCACTTCTACATTGAGAAGACACTGCGCTACACCACACCCTATGCACACACACTGCACATATACTGCACCCTAACGTATTCATCTTGCCCTTACATACATCGTCTCTCCGAGATATCGTCTCGTTCACATGTTATTGCCACGCCGAACCAGGCCAAGCAAAAGTTCTTATCGTCGCTTCTCAAATTTTCACACTTGAGATGGTGTGTTATGGTGTCGTTGGCAGAAAGTCTTTAAGCCGCCGCCGAATATTCCCGATTCAATACCACCATACACGGCCAGGCCCTCTTACACCAGATCTAAACCCCTAGATCTCGACACCCAAAATTCTCTGATCTCATACCATTCCCCTTTTAGTCGAACCACATCCCGTTCATGCATATACACCAAGGCTGGTCGTAAATCTCATACTAGACTAGTATCTAATACAACCTTTAGGTACATCTCATAGCAGCCTTAAGCCGCAAAGACCGAACGAGAATAATTCGGCCAAAGCCAGGGCCAGGCAGGCATTAACACATCACATCATATCCAACCATGCGGAACCTGCGCAACATCGGGCACGGCGCATACAAGCGTCCAGGATTTTTGGCCCCAATCTCGGCTTCCTGCTGGGACGTATCCAGCGATGAGATAATCGTTGCTCATGGGCCAACCCAAGATTTTCCCCGGATCGAGCTGGTGAGGCTCGTGAAGGACTCTAATGAGGCTTCGAACCTGTAAGACAATCACTTCATCACTTGACACTTGACCAACTTCAAGTGTTATGAGTAAATAGTTCATGATGGATAGAAACTAAGACAGAACCTCGTAGTGAATCCAAACCCCTAGCCTCCTGGGACGCCCCCTCACCAGACAGCATCATCTCCCTCCACCACTTCCCCGACACCACCACCACCTGCCTCATCACCTCCTCCGGCGACATCATCACAATCACCGAAGATGAATACTCTTCCACCCCGGGCGAGGCGCACGTCGAAATTGTCGGCACCCTCTCCCCCTCCATCTCCTCTGCCCGCTGGTCCCCGGACGAAGAACTCCTGACCGTCGTGACGGGAGACGGCCAAGTCCTGTTCATGAGCCGCTCCTTCGACGTCATCACCTCTTCTTCCATGTCGGCAGACGACCTGAAGCTCTCCAAGCACGTTTCCGTCGGATGGGGTAAGAAGGAGACGCAATTTCAAGGTAGAGGAGCTAAAGCCAAGGCTTTGAGAGATCCTACCATTCCTGAAAAGGTTGATGAGGGGAGGTTGAGTGAGAGGGATGATGGAAAGAAGTGCACCATTAGCTGGCGCGGCGATGGCGCCTACGTGGCTGTGAACTTTTACTCCGAGGAGACGGGAGGAAGGAGGGTGGTGAGGGTGTATAACCGCGACGGAGAGCTGGATAGCGTTAGCGAGCCTGTTGATGGGCTGGAGGGAAGCTTGAGCTGGCGGCCTGAGGGGAATTTGATGGCTGGTGTTCAGCGATTTTCTTCAGCTGAGGGCAAGGTCGATGTGGTCTTCTTTGAGAGAAACGGACTGAGACATGGCCAGTTTACGCTCCAGATTCCTCACGACAAGCCGGAGGTGGCGGAGGATTTGGCGCTGGAGTGGAATGCGGATTCGACGGTCCTGGCGGTCGTCATGAGGGATAGGGTCCAGTTGTATACCATGGGGAACTATCATTGGTATCTGAAGCAGGAGATTCCGTGCGCCGAGTATGCGCAGCTTGCTGCTGCGAACGAGGAAAACGGCCGCTGGACGTTGCCTTGGTTCTCGTGGCATGCTGAGAAGCCGCTCCTTTTTGCTGTTGCTGCTCAGGGTATGTATCACCACGTTTTATCTCCTTTGCTCACAAGCTAACAAGTCCACAGAAAGAGCCCTCTGGTTCGAGTTCATCCTCTCCATCGCCCGCGGACCCATGTGCTCCGGTATGGGCGACGTCGCAGTCATCGATGGACGCACCATCAAGTTCACCCCTTTCCAGACCGCCAACGTCCCGCCTCCTATGGCCCTCTACGACGTTGATGTGGATTATCCAGTTACGGATATCGCCTTCCTCAAGGATGGCTCGCAGATGGCTGTCTTGCACCAAAAGGGCATGCACCTGTTTGCCCTTGAGAAGCAGGGTCCTATCGGCCGTCGTGCCACTCCTAAGCTGCTCAAGACCATCCCGCTTGACAGTTTCGAGAACAAGTGCTACCTTCAGATCGCGTTCTCGGCTCCTTCTCAAATCCAGGTGCTCTCGCTGGATGACTTCCAGCTCCAGATCACCGCTTGGGACTTTGACCAAGAACTGATGCTGGGTGAAGTTGGCACGGGTCTGCACGCTGTCAATCTCACTTCTGCTGATGAGACATCAGTCGAGGATGGCGCTGTCGTTCAGGATCGTCAGGGCAACATTACCCGCGTTTCTATCGAGACTGGCGAGACTGTGCTGGGCAAGTTCCCTGCTCTCCTCCCATGGGCTACCTACCCGACTTACGAAGACCAGTTCATCGCCTTTGGCTTGTCCAGAAACGGTCATCTCTACGCCAACTCCCGTCAGTTGGTCAAGAACTGCACTTCTTTTGTTGTCACTGATAAGCATCTCATCTACACCACCAGCAACCACTTTGTCAAGTTCATCCACTTGGCGGCCAACGTTGACGAACTTGATGTCCCTCTGGATGATCCTGAGACCGATGAGCGTTGCAGAAGCATTGAGCGTGGTGGTCGTCTCGTCACCGCTATGCCTTCCAGGATGAGCATCGTGCTCCAGATGCCTCGCGGTAACCTTGAGACCATCTATCCCCGTGCCATGGTTCTAGCTGGTATCAGACAGCTGGTCGAAGAAAAGGAGTACGGTGCCGCCTTCGCCACATGCCGCACCCAGCGCGTGGACATGAACATCCTCTACGACCACCGTCCTGAGCAGTTCCTTGAGAACGTCGGCCTCTTCATCGACCAGGTCAAGAATGCAGCTGACATCGATCTGTTCCTGTCCACCCTCAAGGAGGAGGACGTCACGCAGACCATGTACCGCAACACCAAGGCCGGTACTGTCACAGCTGCTGCTACTCAGCAGTCGGCTCTTCTGACCACCGCTCCCAAGGCCAGCAAGATCAACACCATCTGCGACGCCGTGCTGCACAGCTTGAAGGCCAAGAAGAACGCCAACCTGCAAAACATCATCACGGCCCACGTCTGCAAGAACCCTCCCGCCCTTTCGGACGGTCTGCAGGTGGTCGCCTCCCTCATGGAAGAAGACGAGACCCTCGCCGAGCGCGCAGTCGAGCACATTTGCTTCCTGGTCGACGTCAACAAGCTCTACGACCACGCCCTCTCGCTCTACAACCTCGAGCTGACCCTTCTCGTCGCCCAGCAATCCCAGCGTGATCCGCGTGAATACCTCCCCTTCATCCAGTCCCTGCACAAGATGGAGCCTCTCCGCCGGCAGTTCACCATCGACGACCACCTCTCCTTCCACCAGAAGGCGCTCGTCCACCTGCGCGCCATCGCCAACACCTACTCCGAGGAAGTAGAGTCCTACATCGTCAAACACCAACTCTACCCTGCCGCCCTGGCCCTCTACCGCAACGAGCCTACCCCCCTGCGCACCATCACGGCCCTCTACGCCGCCCACCTGCGCTCGCTTTCCAAGTTCCGCGACGCCGGTCTAGCCTACGAGTCCCTAGGCGACTACCCCAACGCGACCGAATGCTACATGAAAGCCGGCTCCTCCTCCTGGCGCGAATGCCTCTTCACCTCCTCCCTGGACCCCTCCTTGACCAGCGAGCAACGCACCGAAATCGCTTCCACCTTGTGTGACGCCCTCCGCGAAGCCAAAGACTGGGCCGCCGTCGCCACCATCCAATCCCAGCACCTATCCTCCATTGAGAGTGCCATCACCGCCCTATGCAAGGGTTACCACTTCGCCGACGCCTTCCGCCTCATCTCTCTCCACTCCCGCCCAGAACTTTTGGAATCTCATCTCGACCCCGGCCTCCTAGACGCTTTTTCCTCCTCCACCGAATTTTTGGCCGACTGCAAATCCCAACTTAAAGCCCAAGTCCCCCGCATTCTCGAGTTGCGCGTCAAGGCCGCTGAAGACCCGCTGGCTTTCTACGAGGGAGAAAACCCCTTTGGCACTCGCACCGGCGGACCAAATGGTGATATCCCCGACGACATTTCCATTGCCGCCTCGTCGAGGGTGTCGACGTCAGCGTCGTTGTTCACCCGTTACACCGGCAAGGGGTCGCAAGTCACTGGTACCGTGGCGTCCAATGTGTCGAGGGCGACAAGCAAGAATAGGAAGAGGGAGGAGAAGAAGCGTGCCAGGGGAAGGAAGGGAACGGTTTACGAGGAGGAGTACCTCGTTAATTCCGTGCGTCGTCTTGTTGAGCGCGTTGAGGGATCGGCGAGACAAGAGGTTGAGAGACTTGTTGCGGCGTTGGTGAGGAGGGGAATGGCGGAGAGGGCGAGAGCGATTGAAGGGTCGATGAAGGATGTGGTTGAGGGGTGTGAGAGGGCTGTGGCGGAGGTTTGGCCTCAGCAAACTGGTCAGCAGCAGGTTGACCAAAATGGCGCGGAGGGAGGAGATAACTGGGAAGGTGCGGATTGGAGACCAACCGGTGGTGATGCCGTTTTGGCGGATAGTATTGAAGCTATGAGACGCGGTGTGGGAAAACCGGTGGTGAAGAAGTTTGAGAGGTTGAGTTTGTTGGGTGGCCGTTGAGTGTGTGGATGGTTGTGGTGAAAAGAAAAAAGATGGTGAAGCGAAGATGGTGAAAGGCAGGAGTAAAAAGGGGTTGGAGTATTTCTATGATGAAGGATCTTACTGGAAGGTTATACTCGGGATAAAAAGGGTAAGGGAAAAAACCGTGTTGGGTTATGTTGGATTAGATACGCAAGTGGATAGTTTCAAAATACTATAGAAGATCGCAAAGAATGAAGTCAAAAGATGAAAAACTTTCCCCTTTCTGTACAACACCCGTTCGATATAATTTGTTTAGTAAATAAATTTCATCGCAGTCAACAGCTGCCAGTAAACATGCTCTCAACTTCCTGTGTTAGTGATGGGGAGTAAAGAATAATCCATCTCCTAGCAGTGTAAATAGGGTGGGATACAAAAGCGCATCGATTATATCACTTCTTCGACCTCTACTGTCGGATAGCATTTTCTGCGCGGTTTAGTTGATGCCATTTCCAAAGGTTTTGGTTCCTTTTTCTCAAGGTCCTCTAGTCACGCGGTTGAAAATTGCCTCTATTTGACGCAAAGAAACCCTCTGTAGGACTTTAGCCTTGGTTCCTCTTGCCTTTGCCTTCTACCGAAGGAACAACATCTGACTGACAGCTCTTGTTCACTTCATGAAACATACCAGTTCTCAGCCTATCTCCAGTCCCTTTTGATCTGACCCAAATGCATTTTGTATACCTTTTTGATCCATATACACTAAAAATACACACAAAATCGGAGCTGTCCATTCTAGAAGCCTTGCGAAATTCTTCCTTATTCCTCCCTCACACTCAGCGCAAGCATATTCCAGCTTTTGGCTCTTAGTGCTTTTCCCAGGAAGAAAATTCTCATGGTCAGGAGACACTCCTTCACATCCACATCCACATCCTCACTTCGTAACCGCCCGCTTAAGCCTTCGGTTGCTCCTCAGGGCTCGTCGTCTCCGCCGCAACCGCATCCTCCCCACCAAGGCTTAACTGCTCAACCGCCTTCTCGATCTGTGCCACCTTCTCCTCCTTAACCTTGGTTTGCAAACCCAGCTTATTCCTCGCCACCACCTCGCCAATCTTGGCCAACATCTCCTCCGTCAGGACCGGCTGGCCGCGCGCACGGCGAATCTCGCGCTGCTTCCTGTTGTACTCCTGGATGGGGGTAAGCATGGCCTTGGCGGCATGCTTCTTGGCCTCCTTCTCAGCCTCCTCGGCCTCCTTCTTGGCAATGTACTCGGGCGTGTGCCTGGTGCGGAAGATGGAGTACTTGTTGCGCAGCTCGTCGAGGACCTGCATAGGCGCGGGCGCGGCGAAAAGCGTGGGCACGTACGTCTTCTCCTCGACGTTCATGCGCACCGTGTCGCTCGCGTGCTCCTCGCGCTTGACGGGCTCCTGGCGCGGCCAGGGGATGATGATGTTCTCGCCGGGGACGACACGCTTCATCTTGCGCGTGCGCGTGGGCCGGTCGTGCACGACGTCGCGCGGGCGCAGCTCGCGGATGATCACGTCCCGGTACTCGCCCGTCTTGGGGTCCTTGAGGGGGTGCACAAGGCGGACGGCGCTGATGGGCAGGCGGGAGGATAGCTGCTGGACGGGCTTGGTGTCGCCTTCGAGCATGTATTCGGGGAGTGTCGTGTTGGTCTGGGAGGTGTGACATTGGTGATCAGCACTTTAGAACATTTTTACTACGTTGTCATACACATTATGGAAACAGGCTCGTGTGCTCACTTTGAGTTTCTCTGATAAAATCTCTACGGTCATTTCGTCGAGGTAAATCTTTGTGATCTTGCCGATCAGGTCCTTGTGGTGGCCCTCGACGACGACGACGCGGTCACCCTCGGCGATGCAGAGGAACTTGGGGGAGCCGCACCAGGCGACGCGGGCGGCCTTCTCCTCTTCCGAGAGCTGGGTCATGAGCATGGTGCGGGCGGGCGAGATGGTGCCGTAGTAGCCGCCGAAAACGTCGTCGGTCTCGCCGAACTCGCGGCGGGGAGCTAGCGGGCCCATCTTCCAGTCCTCATGGCGGGCCACCATAGCCTCCTTCCGTTGTTTGATGGCCTCGGAAAAGGCTTCGCCGTTCTTCTTGCCGCTCTTCCTCTCGATGATGCGCTTCATGGTGTTGTTCTTGCGCTGGGCGCGGCGGGCGGCCATGCCCTCGGCCATGCGCACACGCCGTAGCAGCTTGTCCATGGCTGTGTATGTATGTGGTGGGTAGGTGTGGGTGTGTGTATTGTTGTCCGGCGCTGGGGTATCTAGTTGGAGGACGAGGAGGAGAACGACGACGACGACGACGAGAAGGACGAAAAAGGTCGGAGGAAGGCCGGGTGGAGTGGGATTGACCGGAACGCGGGAATTCGGGCGGTCGCGGGGTCCGGGGGCAGGTCGGATCGGGATCGGGGTCGAGGTCCGGGTCCGGGTTGTCGGTCGTGTGCTGGAAAGTCGACTTCTCAGTAGTCCCGCGGCGCCGTTGAGGTCCGAGTCGCTTTCCCACTTTGCGGCTTTGCGGTCCCGCCGAACCATCAAAAAGTGTAGCGGGTCCTGGCCGAGCCGGCGGTACGTACCGGGGTCCAGGGTTTCCAGTCGTGGCACCGTGGCACGCGTGCATGTTCCTGGGGTCCGTTCTCTTGTGCTTGACAGTCGTGATTCCCTGTGAGAGCAGCTGTCAGCCCAGGAATCGCAGCTGGCAGATGAGCTAGCGCCAAAGCTTATCGCGTTGAATCACCGTTATCGTATAAGACAGCCGGAGGTACCTAGGTACCTAGCTACGTACAAGACATTGGCTGTGATGTGGAAGCTAGGGGTCATTTTTCCTAGCCCTATATCATAGTGCTGCAATGAAGAAATACCATGGGTGCTTCAATGGCTTTGCTCTTTCAGAATTCTGTAAACATCAACTTTATCCGCATCTACCTAAGTGATTGTATGTTGAAGATGAGGTGCCTTTTACTCGTTTACGATCCCGAACGAGTGGGTCCCGCAATCCAGATGGAAAGCTCCACCCTATCGACAATCGGTCTCTGTCTTGGCGTTTCCTTTTTCTTTCGATGGCCGGGGATGACATTTGGAAACAGAGAAGGCGAGTGGCTGCCGCCCGTCATCTCCCAGCCCCGGACAATTTGGGGGACAATGGACTGTAAGCCACTCCAGAGTTCAGACATGCAAAGTGACGGGTAGGACTTTTTCGGGGACCATCATGGACCGGTGGACGGGCGGGATAAGATGGTAGGACTTTTGCACTTTGTCGTTTGGCATCTGGCAATCTCAATGGCAGCTGACGGTGCTTCGTGTAGTAGCTCAGCCTCTCTCCTATCTCTCTCCAGTCGTCATCCATTAATGTTGAATGTCACCAAGTGAGCTCATCACTAACTGACTGACTGACTGACTGACTGAGATATGTATGACATGGCAACCGAGATAGGTAGAGATACCCTCCCTATTTCCAAGCAATTCAAGGTACTCTCACTGGATGCGGCTGGGCACCACCGACACTTTGCTGACCGCTCTCCAAATCGTGTCTGGATATGGATGTATGAATCAACCGACACTTAGGTCCAGGGGAAAATGTGGAATGGGGAATACCTAGAACAGTGTAGGAGGCACCTTGTTAGGTTGTAAGTGTTTACCGACACAACCTCTGTTGACACCATCCCCTTTCTTCCTCTCCTCTCTCTCTTACCTACTATGTCTCTCACGTGTCATGGATGTGTACTTCTTGGACCCTGACACTGCCTGAGACCGCCCAGAGGGTCATGAACCATAACCATAGCAAACTGTCAATTTCCAGAAGAAGAGGGCCCGGTCCACGACGCACTGTGGCAGTTCAGGGGTTCTGGGCAGACAGGCTGTCTGGAGATTAGCAGTTATCGCCGTCACCCACTGGAACCTCGCCTGCTCGCCTGGCTTGCAACCAAGTAAAAAGACTCCCGTCCTGGGGCCACGGCAGCAGCGCGTGCTTCCCCCTTTGATCGACAGCCAGCCGAAGTGGAAGCCAACGCAGCGTGTCGGGTGTCGCTCGGATGGATCGATGTCTGATGGCCATCAAAGTGGTTAATTTGGGCTTGTCCCCACCGTGCACTTGTGTGCGCTTGTCGTCAACTTGAAGACCAAAAAAGAGTCGTGTCGGGAGATGGCCTTATTAGCCCTTTTTTTTGGCGCGAGTCCGGGGTAGGGAAAAAGGGGAAACTGGAACGAACATGACGACGACGATTTCAACGTTGGTCCACTGCTAATATCCTCCAAATCACCTCTCTTTTCGCGTGTGCAAACAGCGAGAATTACGGGCAACCAAAGGAGATGTACTTAATAATTTGTAGCAAGGGGCATTTACGTACCCCTGGCTGAGATTCGGGCCACTCACATGGCAATGTCCAGAACACTCCCGTCTCCACCGGCCGCTCACATCACACCCGACACTCCCCTTGTCTGGCCTTTGCTCTTGGCTCGTCTCGTAACCCCCTACATGAAATGCAGTGTTCTTTTAGTGCCGGATGCCGCCTGCTATGGATGGAAAGAACAAAGCCTGGCAAGTGCAATGAATTGACTGACTGTGCCCGAGATGGAAGAAGTGGAAGGAGAGGAAGCGCCCTGCACTGCCCTGGCCTGTTGCCTGAGAAGGTAGAGGAGGTAGGTACCTCTCTGACCGCAGTCCTGGGCTGGCTGGCTGCTGTCCACTGAGTGCCTGCCTCGCCTGCCCGCTTGCTCACCACTCACCACTCACCCAGGCCCAGGCGACCAGGCACTGGCCCTCACTCTCACTCTCTCCCGCCTGGCGTGGTTCTGACTGCCCTGGTTCGCTGGCTGAGGTTTCCACCCTCTTCCAACCTTGGAGTCCTGCTGCACGCACCTGGCACCCGCACCTGGCTATCTGGTGTTCCCCCCCGTCTGGCTGGCTCCGTTCCCCGTCTCCGTCTCCGTCACAACAACTCACAACTTTAACTTAGCACCAAGCAGCACACCACCTCCCAGCGGCACTACCTACCACCGTCCTTCAACAACCACCCAACACCACCCCCATCTCCATTTTCCTTCCCTTTTTCCATTTTGCATCTTTTATCGACCAATTCCAGGCCGCGTGATACCCTCTCCGTCCTTTCCATATCCAACATCGTCGACAATACCACGACGACTCTACAGCCAACTCAACAACTTTAATCTCTCCCCTATTCACACAACTACACCACACCCAAACCGACACCATGTCTGCTGAACTCCGCCGAAAGCTCGTCATCGTTGGCGATGGTGCCTGCGGCAAGACCTGTTTGTTGATGTATGTTGCCTCAGTCCCCTTCGGCTGTTCGAAGCGCGCGTCGTCGTCGTCGGCGTCGTTGTTGTTGTCGTTGTCACCGCCGCTCAACCCATCAACCCCCATCATCGCATCGCAACCTCGTGCTAACTGAATCTCCAGCGTCTTCTCCAAGGGAACCTTCCCCGAGGTAAGTCAGGCACTCGTCGGGAACTCGACGGACATTCATCTACACAACCTCCTGTCATCGACCATTTGATCGCTACACCGCCCCAACCGCCTGACGAAACACGCATTTTCCTGCCAATTCCCGCGTCTCGCCTCCTTCGGAGATACATGATACATCTGCCCAGCCCGACAACTCATCAACCCCATCAGATTCCGAAACACTCGCCTTATCGCCATCACATTCACACGTCTGAAACCAACGCTGCTCAGCCAGCTAACTTTCTGCCCTCAGGTCTACGTCCCTACCGTTTTCGAAAACTACGTCGCCGATGTCGAGGTTGATGGCAGACACGTTGAGCTCGCGCTATGGGATACGGCTGGTCAGGAGGATTATGACCGTCTCCGTCCCCTGTCCTACCCCGACTCTCACGTTGTCCTGATCTGCTTCGCCATCGACTCCCCCGATTCGCTTGACAACGTTTCCGAGAAGGTCAGTATCCTGCACGCCCGCTCCGTCGGCGCGCCTTCGTCTTTGATGCTTCAAAATACTAACCAACAGAGCAGTGGCACTCTGAGGTTCTCCACTTCTGCCGTGACGTCCCAATTATCCTTGTCGGCTGCAAGAAGGATTTGCGCCACGACCCCAAGACCATCGAGGAGCTCCGCAAGACCAGCCAGAAGCCCGTTTCCCCCGAAGAGGTATGTGAAGCTGAGACATGGACGCGGCTGATTATGCCCGTTTCGCCCTTCGTTCAATAAGCACATACTAACGCGCTCAACTATAGGGTGAGGCTCTCAGGAAGAGGATCAACGCCCACAAGTACCTCGAGTGCTCTGCCAAGACCAACGAGGGTGTCCGCGAGGTGTTCGAGAACGCGACAAGAGCTGCCCTTCTCAAGAAGACAAAGACGAAGAGGGGTCTCTGCAAGAGCTCAGTCTAAACGAACCACGAGCTCCGAAAGAGAAGCTTTTACTTTTTACCGCACGACGAACAACATCTGCACCAAGCCCTCCCCGGATAGCCTCCGCAATATGTAATCAAAGCAACGGTTTTCAAAGCGAAAGAATCCATCACCTTAGTTGATCATTCTCTGCCAATGTCGCCGTCATTGCCGCTACCGAGCGGATAATATTTCACAGAGAGAAAGAAGAAAGGGGTAGGGAGCGCAATCGGGGAGGGGCTTGGCATCTTTGGGGATACTTATGGGCCTTACTACTCGATATTTAGGGAGGATAACTGGGTCTGGACTCCTTTCCACTATTTCTGTGTCTTGTGGTTGGGCGTGGACGGGTGCGTGGGTTGTGTCATGTATACACAAATGGCGGACACTACTGGAGGGCGGCAAAGGGAAAGAGAGATGGAAAGACACTGGAGAAAGGAGTTTTGCGGTTCAATATGTTTCTTGTTTCTCTTCTGGAATCACATGCCGCGTCTCTTTCCTTTCTTTACTACATATTCTCTTTTTCGTCTCTCTTTCTCCTGTCACTGCCCGCGTGCGTGTCTGTCTCTTTATCTCTCTCTCACTCTCTGACGCGTGTATCTCTGTGTCTACCTGTCTGTTATTAATCTCTAGTCTTTATCGCGTTCTTGTTTAGTATCTGTCTCCGTCTGCTGCCTGTTGCATGGTTGAAATTGGGAATTTGAGATTGAATGTTACATGTTTGTTTGGGATGACTGCCAAAGGGCCTTTGTTATCACCTTCCATAGATCGTTGACGACAGTTGCTGCTACCTACCATATACCCCTAACAATCGTCTCCCACCTGCTTGTTACCTCTTGCTCACTTATGCCAAGGACTGCCACCGACAGCAGCAAGAAGAAGCTTCTGCCTAAGACCGTTTGTCTCGGTCTTTCAGTCTGAAGTTCACTAGTCCCCTCGTCACATTTTTGCAATACCCACACATAGAGAGGAAACAGAGGCCGCCAATTCCAACAAAAACTCAAAACCCACAACATGAAACACTCGTTGTAATTGAAGGACGTCATACTAATCATGGGTCTACCTTGTAGTTTGATCGGATCGTCGTTGGTAAGGCAGTTTCAAGACTTTTATCCACAGATAGGTCACTTAAGGCTGTCTTTTTGAAAAGCAACATGTTGGTCGACTAAGCAATTCCCGAAGATATCTTCCATCCTGCAGTGGCCTCCCTTAGTTTGTTTCCAGCAGCTGCTCCCATGCTTACCAGGAAGGGTTGGGCTATGTACTCATCTCGTCTTCATCAATTGAGTCGGAAACCTGTATTAAACGATTTCCAATCTACGCCCTTCATTACTAAATACTTGAAATCAGTGAAAGTCCTGGAGCATGTCACGAAAAGCAGAGATAGACATTAAGAATTTATCAAGCTATCTCTATCTAGCCCTCGATATTTCTGATATCCGGGCAGGACTGGACTTTCCACGTAGGTAGGTCGGTCAGCCCTCCTATCCTCGTCTTCTTCTTCGCTCCTCCCAACATCGTCTCTCCTCTTTCTAGACGACAAGACAACTTATGTGTCCAGATTCATGCTACACTTTCTGCATCCATCAAGTGGAGAGTAGCCAAGTGACCCGCCCACAGCGGCCCATAGAACCTGGCTCATGGTGAAAAAGGATGCTTAGTTGGGGCAAGACTGTCATTTAAGAAGAGTCAGCGAACTGATGCTAGAATTATGATGTGGTCTAGCGATAAGGCTGGCTGTTTTGAGGTTATGCCATTGTACAGCTGAAGGTAGGTAGACGGAGTAACAAAAGGACAGAAAATTAGATAGGCGTTGTTGAACTTACAGCACCGCAAGAACCGCAAGACTTGGAAGAGCCGTCAGAGGCGGCACCGCACTTGGGGCAGCTGGATCCGTGCATTTTGACTTTTGGGTCTCTTGGGTTTGTGTAGGTTTTGTGTGATTGTTTGAGTCTTCAGTTCGAGAGGAGATGCGAATATTCGAGGTAGCAGGAAGAAGAAGAGGAGAAGAAAAAACCGAGAACTTCTACCAGAGTTGAGGGACGAGAGGGTCCGCAGTATTTATACTTTTCTGTACCTCTCCATCGAGGTCATGTTACCCTTTTTCTTCCGCTATTCAGCTAGTTGCCTTTTACCGCTTAGCCCTTTTCCTTGTGGTTGTCTAGTGACCTCAAATAAATCTTACCTACCCCCTCGTCTCGTGCGTGTGTCTGTATCAACCAGGCACACCAACTCTTAATGTCTGCTCAGCCGCTGGACAGATAGGACATCTCCCCCGCTTTCTTTTGAGAGTTTCAACAGCAAGTGTGCGGCACAGCTATGGCACTTTTGGCAGACAATGATGTATACCTACCTCTCCAGCTTTTAGTGATCAAAACCTTTGTGGGACACTAGGAGATCCCTAGATAGCCTCATTCCCTACCTTAACGAAGTAAGCAATGCAACTGTGAATTGATGCTTTCCAGATACTATATCCCATCTCACACAAATAGAATCCTCTGCTTGTCTTCCGACACTCACAGAACCTCTAAAACGGAGAGAGGTTATCTCGATGTTGTTGTAGCAACCCAGAAGATCACAACACCCTATCATCCAGCAGAATCTCAGGGTCTCAAGGGGACCTACGACGCTAACAAACTAGGCGCGGTGATCCCCCAAGCTCAACACCTCTCTAGAAGCTTGGCAACCACTAAACTTCACCAACACCAACGGCAACCCCCACTGGATTAACATCACCAGGATTCTAAGTGGTTGGTTGATAGAGTCAGGCGCACCACCGCTACGATGTGCTACCGAGGCGGATGAGGGTGTGATGATCATATGGAATCGATAGGTATGTAGGGCATAAGAACAATAAGAAAGTAGGGCTGTCAACGTTCATGTCAACAGGAGTGTATAAGATCATTGGCGAGGCAGACAACTTGCTGCATAGACCTAGACTGCGGGGGACGGTAAGATAGTGAAGAATGAGTGGTTCATCTCATGTTTACTTTTTTTTTTTCTCTTTCTCCGTCCTCGGATGGACTGCGAGATGTGTTACGGCAACAATGGTAGATCTTACCATATCATACTATACCTGTACTACACCATCTGCATCTGGTCGGTAAACAAGCGAAGCTTGTGACAGTATCTAGGTGAAGTATGGAATGAATGTAGATGGATATTTGCATGGACAGCCAGCCCTCGTGGTACCCTACTTCGCCTCGAGCTTGCCTACCACCCTCCATCGCCTATCTACTAAGTGCCGTTTGGACTGCATGTTCGTATATATAAGTCGTCTGCCGTCATGTGCAACTCGACAATAACTGGACACACCACCATAGGTATCTTTTTAAGTCCTCGGTTGCCCGCCCTATATAAATACCTCTCTCTGTATATACCGTTCTATATATCCCATGCCCATAGACCCCGCTCTCTATCAAAACCAAGCCAGCCAGCCTCTCCTCTTCATCCACAAGCATCACCACACAGTAAACAAACGGCCTCTCTTGATCGTGTGAGAACTCAACGCCAGCGTCCATTATTTTCTTTCCCCTTCATACTATACAACATACCCCATCCCACTCATCCCAACCTCATAACCAACATCAAGCCATACACTGCGCCACGCCCCCCTCCCCCCTCACCATCTTCCCAACAGCCTGCAGTATACTAATCCCCATAACCACCGCCCCAAACCCAGCCGTCGCCCACGCGCCCCACCTCTTCCACCCGCCCGTATTCTCCTTCGTCGTCAGCTTCAAGTAACACAACGGCGGGAGTATATACGCCATGGCCGCCGCGCTGGTAGCACCGACCAGCTCAAACACCGTGCCCAAGTCACAGGTAATCATGCTCAACACCATTGCCGAAACCACCAGACTGGTCGTGAAGAGCAAGTGTAGGTTCATGTTGAAGGGGTCGCCGGGGAAGTAATAGTTGAGCATCACCTCGCGGCAGACGAATGCTTCCAATGGTAAAGTGGTGAGCATGTTGAGACCGAAGCAGAGGCGGGCGACGTTCACCATTGTGTTGTCGGCGGGGAAGTTGTTAAGGACGTTTCCTAGGGTCTTGTCGCCAAAGACTAAAAAACCGACGAGGGCCATGAGCAGGCAGGCGATCATGGAGACGCCGGTGGAGATGTGGGTGACGAGGGAGAAGCGGTCGATGGTGGGCGTTTTGAGGGAGCCGTAGATCAGGAGGGAGTTGTGGTGGCAGACGAAGGCTGGACTTTCGTTAGTATTTTTAACATGGAAAGGGAGGAGGGGCGCCGCGTACCAAAGGATATCACTCCTATCGCTTGGAAAATGCCATCGTTGATGATTAGCAAATTCCAGCTTGCCAAGGTCCCTCTGTCTGACGCGGGAGCTAATCCGCCTTGTACAAGGACTGTGACCAAAATCACGGCCATGCTGACTAGGGCGAGGGTACTCGCTTTTGCTAGCTGTTTCGTAGAAATTATGTTAGCCGTCCGTTTCTTCTCGTCCCTTTAGCCAAACCTCGACCACACTTGTTTCCAGCCTGCTTCTCAACCACTTTTCCTCCCCTCCCATGCCCTACTCTCTCAGGCACTATCCACATCCCCATCTCTTCCCTCCTCTTTCCCCTTCTCTTCCTCCGGTCTTCACATGTAAGGAAAAGCAAAACTCACCATAGCAATATCCCTATACAACGCCAACGGATAACTAACCCCCAACGTGCTCACCAAAATCACCCCCTGCCTCCCCGTCAGCCACCCAACCCAGCTCCCCCTTGCCGCCTCCTCCCTAAGAGAAGGCCAAATCGCCCTCAACACATTTGGTATCGAGTCTCCCACAATAACCCCGAAAGCCACCATCCCGCCAAACGCAAACGCCCATTGGGCCACACTAATCGCTATAAGTCCGCTCCGTCCAAAACATTTCTCTACCGTGCCCTGAAACGAGTTCGCGCCCGAGAGTTTGGAGTTGATTACTATGAGTCTAATTGTCCAGTCGACGACTACCGTTAGGCCCACTAGTAAAACAAGCCCGGAAAGTAAGCCGGCTTGTTTAAAAGCGTACGGCTGCCCGATGATGCCGGCGCCGATGATGGAGTTGGCCATGTTCATAAAGGCCATTCTGAGTCCAGACTTGGGGCGGGAGCGCTCGGTTTCGGCCCAGGAGGCTACGTCTTCTTCGAAGCCTGAGCCCCAGGGGCCGACGCTGTTCGCTAGTGTCACTGACGGTGCCTCGATGCCGGTTAGGAGCGGGACCCGGCCTTCATGACGAGAGGAGGTGAGAGGTTGGTCTTCCGAGCCGTCGTCGATGTCAAAGTAGGAATCGAAAGAGTCGCGGGCGTGGTGGTGGTGGTCTTCTGGTGCTCCTTGACTTCCCGTAGTGGCAGGGGCGGTGCCATTGGGTGCTGCAGTTGACGGACTGCTACCTCCAAGTGTCGTAGGACGGAGATCAAACCGTACGCGGTTAGGGGTGCGTGGTGTTCGCGGTGTTCGAGGACCGGCATAGAGGGCGGATTGTCGTCGGGGAAGTTTTCCTGGACCTGGCGGTTCTGGTCCTGAAGAGTCTGAGGATGAGGGGGGACTGGTGCTGCCTTCTCTTTCCCCTGCTGCTGTGTCTGTCCCTTGCGCTGTCCCGTTTCCTGTTACTGTTGTAGATCCACCGTCGAAATCGGCGTCGAACAGGAGATCGGGCCCGTGGTCACCGCCGTTACCGCCGCCGCCGGATAATAACCCGACATCTTCCTCGTTGTGATTATTCCGGCCTCCAGCGCCAGCGCCGGTGGTGCCTTGTGAATAATTGCCCATTGCTTTTTTTTCTTTCCTAGCTTTTCCAACCGGAATTCCGTCTGTCCGTCCCTCGTTTAAACTTTTCCTTCCTCGTGCTCTCTTCTTTCCTTTATATAACTTGGCTGTAATGGTCCCTTTCTATCGAGGGCATTTCGCTTCTTCTTCTCTTTCTCTCTATATGTAGCTTCCTTCGAGGTGTATGTATGTATTCGGTTTGTGTCGGTTCTTGCGTGCTGGCCGGTATATAAATTGAGTTATACGCCAGGTTTCTGTTATGGACGTCGTCGGTCTCGAGGTCTCAGTCTCGGTCTCTTTCGTCAATCGGGAGGAGCGGCTCTGGCGGCCGACTTGTCTATGGTAGGTAACGAGCGGTTGCCCCGATCTGTATGGTCTAGTGTAGCTAGTCGTTCGTTCGTTCGTTCGTCCTTGTCGTAGTTGTATAATTGCTTTCCAGAAAGGTAAGGTAGGTGTAATTAAAGCCAGCCAGCTATGCGCTCGGTATAACCAACGGGCAGCCAGGCAAGGCAAAGAAAGTTCCGTCGTCGAGGATGTGTCGTGAGAAGACCGGATTAAAGCAAACCAAGGTAGGTAGGTTAACACCACTTTTGCTTGCTTGCTTGCTCGCTTGTTCGCTTGCTAGAGGTAGCTAAGAAACCAACAAGGTTCTCGTTCTATGTCGTTCAACCAAAAGAAAGTAGTAAGAACAGGAACAAGTAGTATGTAAGAAAAAAGAGGAGGGGCAATTAGTCGGTGTCCGTCGTTGGCTTGTCCCGCCAGAAGCTTGCTTGTTGTGGAGTTGTACACTACGTTCGTTGTTGTCTGGGGATGGATGGATAAGAGGCGGAAGTTCGGTTTGGGACGGTCAGTCAGGGTCAGGATACGTGTAAGCGGGTACCTCAACGGATGCGGCATTGCGGAGGGATTACACGGGGAATAGCGGATACCCTTCGATCTTAAACACCCACCATTAACGGAGTCTCAATTTCATTGCACAAGGGGTCAATCAAGACTTTTTGCCAACGCCAGGCCATGCATAAGTTAGGGGACTCCCTCCAGGCCACTAAACACCAAAAGGCAACGACCTGTCATGTGATAAACAGGGGATCAAACACACCTTATTTCCTCAAAGTACCTGTGCAGGTGTGGATTCAGGGGCTACAGTACCATAGCGCTTCGGGGACACCAACTTGGAAGTCTTCCCTTGGGTTTGAGCCTCTCTGGGGTGAGCTACACCAAGCGCTTCTCTTCAACTCCATCCAGAGTAAGACCTAAACATGCCAAGGTCATCATGGAAGAACCGTAGCCAGAAGGAAAAGAGATCTTATTCAAGCCCAAAGGCGGATGTGGATATGCCAATATTCTATCTCCCTGTGAAACATCAAAGATTTGTCTTTGTTCTTTCTTGGCTTCCCGTGCCGTTGGTAGCTGGTTGGATCTCCCAATCCCCCGACGGCCTCTTTGATCATCACACACCAACCACAAACTTACCTGAACTGTACGACACAAACACTTGAATATGTATGTACCGTCTTTCTCGGTCTGGGGTGAATCTGGGGTACGGTACTTAACAAAACTACCGACGGAATTTATATATCTTCCCCACAGAAACAGAGCCGCATACCTCGTCATCATCATGGTTAACGTCAAGACAAGAAACATCTAACATCAATTCACTCTCCGTCTATATTGAACCTGTGTGTGTGTCTGCCCAAGATATGGATATAAGAGCTGGAACCCCTCTTTCTTCTCTTCCTTCTTCCATTAGGACCCGTGTGTGTATGCGTATAGGTATGGTATACAGTACCAATGCAAAAGGAAGCTCCAAGACACCTAAATAAGTGACCAACCCATATTACACCCAGCGCACAATGTATCATCTACCGTGGTGTGGCTCGCATATTGTATACAGATCATCTTTTCTTCTCTCTCTCTCTCTCTCTCTCTCTGCCTCCTCTTCTTCCTCCAAAACAGCTTCAACTCAGTTTCTCAGACAGACAGGGACTGAGGGTATCATATGTTACAGAAAAACTTCAATAACTCGCTGGCTTGCTATTGATATGCATGTGTGTATGTGTGAAACGAAAAACAACCAAACAAGGATGCGAAATTTTGTACAAAACACCGTGTGGTGTACTACTCAAGCCATCATGGCGGCGACCATAACCGTGATACCCAGCACTAGAGCATAGGCATTGCTCTTGAGCTGGTAACCGGCCGAATCTTTGTCGCTCGGAGTCGCAGATTGGCCCGTGGCATCGGCCGAGGTGGGAGTGCCATCCGAAGAGATGGTACCAACCGATGTCTGGCTGGATGAAGAACCCGTCGTCGTCGTGGGCGAAGTGGGCTCGACCTTGGTAGCAAAGCCGATGCGCTTCTTGTCGACATCAAAGACGCTATACACGTTCTTGAGGAAAACATCTCCGAGCAGCCAACCGCCGGCCACCACCTCGCGTCCATAGATGTTGCTCCTGCACGACGTGCCGCTACCCGCTTGCCAGTCCTTGGACGATATCTTGTACGTGACACCGCTAAACGTAACCTCAATCGGAGAGTCGCTGCACGGAACATACCATGTTACCTCGTCCACCGTGGTGGAACCAGGAATAAGCTTATGAAGAGCCGTGACATCCGACTGCGGTCCAAAGGCAAACGAAGTGCCGGTATCGATGTACGTCGTACGGCCATTCAACGTCACCTTTTTACCTCCAAACCCAAACCCGTCAATCGGAATGACCCAGGCGCCCTTATTGTCCTTGGCCAGATCCGTATAGGTAATGTCGCCCTTGTACTTTGTAGAGTCGACAGCTCCAAAAGTAATCTGGCCCTCGTTGTTGGGATCCGAAGCTCGGCCCAGAGTGACAGCAAAGATGTTGCTCTGAAGCACCTTTTGCTTCACTAGTTCGGTGATGAAACCGTCGGTGCTTCCTACGGCCATGTCGAGACCTAGAATACCATCAAAGGCAAAATGAGTAAAGTCACTGGAAGTCTCATTGGCCAATCCGAAGGACATATCGATGGAGATTCCAGCAAGCGAAACCGAATCACGGGCAAGAGTGCCGGCAACAGCACCAGTACCATAGGCAAGACGGAACTCCTTGCTCTGCAACTTAAGCGTCTTGGAGTCCTGAACACCGAAAAGGTCGTGGTAGATGCAGGCGTCGCTCTTGCATGTCGACCCCATGATCCAAGCCGTCGAGGAACCGGTATCGAGAAGCATATAAAGCGGCTTCTTTGACGAACCAAACTGAACCTTTGCGAAATAGGCGTAGTCCGAAGGGTCGTGGTAGATGCCTGCGCTATCCTTCCTCTTTGTCTCGGCAGGTTCAACAACCGAGTACGTGTTAGTCCTGGCCGCCAACTTGGACCTCTTGTTTGGTACTCGCGAGCTATCCATGGCGAATCTGTGTGCAATGCGCTTGGCGTCACGCGCAGCTCGGGCAGCGCTGGATTCGGGGCTCTCGTTGGGCTACAAAGGTTCAACATGTTAGCCTGTATCAACTGCAAGTGATACCCGTCGGACACCTGACAGAGAGTACGTACATCGGCGTTTCTTTGGACAACATTGATGCTGATGAACCCGTTCGTCTCGGGTGGGCCTCCTGCCGGCGATGGGGAATGGAATTGACCTCCAGCAGCCGCAAGCGTCTTTCCACCAGCACCACCACTCACGTAACAAGGCTCCCCTGGATCACATGGTAGAGGAGGCCAGATGAAGAAGGCGGAAGCTGAAGTGGCCAAGAGCGTAAGCTCAAGAAGCTTTGATACCCCAACCATTTTGATAACAGGCACCAGTCAGTGACCCTCACTGGGTCAATCAACCACACACGAGGTCGTTGTTTGTTTGATGTGCTCCTGTCCTGATATTGGTAGATGTTGTCGATAGTCGGTTGTCCACAAGTAATATGTACAGGCTTCTGGTTGTTATGTCCCCAAGTCTTTGATTCCAAAGAGTGAAGATGATATCCTGACTGGATGACTTTTCGTTGATGGTCGCAAGATGTTGGCGAGAGAGATGGAAATTATTGCAATTAGCGATTATAGGTGGCGAGCATTTGGAGAGATGAGTAAACGATTGTGATTATGTGCATTGGTGGTTGTCGCCGACCGATAGTTGTCAAGGAAAGTGAGAAGAGAAAACAGAAAAACAGAGATGGCCGAAAGATGCGATGGATGCTGCGGTTGTATGTATCCGAACAAGATGGACAACTTTAGAGTTGTAGTGAGGGGGTGGAACGAATCGACGTCGAGGTCGATATCGGTTCGTGGATCGTAGCGGTTTGGTGGTGGCGGGAAAGATGCTGATGCAGATGCTAATGCAAGGCAAAAGGCAGGACGGGCGCTGCTGTGGAGGGGGGGACTGGCGGGATGTGCGGATGGCGGATGGGATGCCGAAGGTTGATGTATGTAGGCCAAGACCTGGAGACCCGGAGGAGGGAGATCTGGATGGCGATAGTTGTGAGACGGTTGGGGCCGGGATAAAGGAAAGTGGAAGACCGAGTGGAAAAACTGAAGAGACAACCCCGCCCGAGATGATAGTATCTATTGGTATTCAAAGGAAAGTAAGAAGTAACAAAATCGTCTCCCGAAGCAACTCCCCTGGCATAGCAAAATGCAGGATGGAGGAGGTTGTCATCAGGGTAGGAGGAGGAGGAGGAGGAGGAGGAGGAGGAGGAGGAGGAGAAGGAGAACGAGGAAGGACGGGAGAAGAAAGTGTTGGTCGGTCCCGGTGTTGGTTAGGTAGAGGTACCTAGGTGGTGTGGTTGGTGTTTGGAGGTTGGAAAAGGAAGAAAGTGTCAGTCAATGGAATGGAGACTGGCCGAGAGCGAGGGAGCGGGCGGGCCTGGCTTGGGGCTTTGGGGCTTGACGGGAAGGAAAGGAGACCCGGGCTGGGATGGTGGATGGAGATGTGATGAACCGTGACGGGATTTCTTCCACTTGCGGTGAAAAGTGTTTGGAAAGAGAAAGGCCCCAAAACATGGGGTAACTTCCACTTGGAAGGTGCCATTGACCTCAATTCAAGCCCCCCCGTACCGCCCGTCGTAGCATCCCCAAAATGCACTGGAGGTGAACTGACAGTGGACATGCAGCCTCTTCTAGACTTGGCAGGAAGTGGATATCTGAACGGAGACCAAAAAGAAAAGGGAAACGAGAGGGAGCGAGACATGGCTGCATCGTGGACGAGGATTCCAAGCCTCTTGCCAACCAGTGCCAATCTGGATGCCGGCAAACCACTGTAGCCCCAGGTGGGTTTCTGGAGAACAAGCTTCTCTTGGACTTCGGACATGACCCTCCAGTTGGGAAATTCAAGGGCTATCGTCACTGACTTTTCACCCTCTTGAGATTCCAGGGACTCGGTTCACAGGCACATCTGTCTCGAGAGTGCGGAGTGAAAGAGTCTTGAGAGAGTTTTGACCGGTACGCTAAAAGACATCCCAGAGGAAAGAAAATTGGGATTGGATATGCTCGGCAGCATTAATCCGGATGAACAGTTGGACGTTACGCTACACCAACAGCCCTTTCTTCCTCGAGGTTGAGGTGATACTTGACCTTCACTGTGTACCTCTAGACAGAAGCCTCGAAAGTGAAGAGCCGCAGAGGCGGGACGGAGCAACCTCCCAAAGTGCCGAGGAATGATTTTTAGAAACAAACACGAACAACAACCGTCGTTGTCGTCGACAACAACATCCAAGATTCTTTCTTGGCCTCGAACATGGTGAAGGCCACTGAGTGACGAGCGGGTCCGCGGCTCCATCTTCATAAGAAGATCGCTTCTTTAGAAAAGGACCCTGGTCCCTGACCTGACCTGCTGCTGTGCCGCAGCCTCTTTGCTCGCTGTTTGGAGAAGTCCCAAATGGAGAGATGCGGTTGGTCAGAACAGATGAACAAGCTCCGGACTGATCAAAGCCAAGGTGAACAAGGCCATTTCGGCTCCATCTTCTAGCCTGCATCCAATTTGCGCCGGGAATCCACTCACGATGGAACGTTTCTTGGCTGCTCAGATGTTCTGATGAGCCTGTGTTTTTTTGTGCTGGCAGGACCGCTGGCATAACTCTGACTTCAACCATCGATTTCCATGACATTAGCATTTGGTTCTGGCCGGCTGCCGGACACGAACCATCTGAAGGCTCCTTCACTGTTGGGGCTCGCTCCTCCGGGAACCTCGGCGCTGATAACCAACACGACGATGACCCTGGACAAAAAGACAACTGTACCGTTAACGAGCTATCGATAACCAGGATAACCAAACCTGCCAGATCTCGTATCGTATCTTCTCCATCTTCTTCCTTCTCCAATGTTTCCAAACTTGGAACACGTCGTGAACTTTTCATGGATCATGATCAGTGACATTCTCCTTTTTTCTCTCCCTCTCGCTCGACCTCTTCCTTTGCGGCTGCTGCTGTTGGCTTCGCTGCTGCACTTTCAATCACGACGACCCCCGGTCCCAACCGCCGGCCAACGCCCCCCTGTTGCAGAGCCCCCTGTCATCCCCAAATTGACACCCCGCAGCCTTAGACCCGATGTGGATGGCGGATGCTACGCCAGGCCCAGGCTCTCGCCAGGGGCTGGACGGTCGGTCCACAGCAGCAACAGCAACAGCAACAGCGACGACACGACGACGATGACAACGACAATAACGCCCAGCCGGAAATCAAAACGTTCTTCTTGAATCTGTTGCTGTCAATGCATGGACAACTCAAGAGTTGCCATTTTAAATCCGGGGTCAGAGCCGCGGGCTTTCGGACGAGCCAAGTCGTCCGTGATCTCTTGGAGGTTTGGAGTCTGGACTCTGGATGGCACAAGCGCGCGATGAAACCACACACACACACCTCATATGCCGAAGCCGAAAGGCAGCGAGCCGTGTGTAGTGTAGACTTTGTGCGACTTAAAAAGAAAAACAAAGAATGTGTCTGCCGTCAAGCCCGTCATATGACGACCCGGACGACAACTTTACCGCTGACTAGAGTATCGTGACATGTCTAGCAAAGGTTCCTCTCGACTTTACAGAGGAGTATCGGTTTCCACGAAGATTGTTCAAAAGAAAGGTCTGGATATCAAGGTAAACATGGCTTCCTCCTGCGCTTGCTGGCTTCGTTACAACCAGGATTCACCCAGCGATGTCTGAAACCCTGCTGTAACTACAGGTGTGTTACACCAACACCAGGGACACCAGGTAGGTATGTAGCAGAAACGAGCCGCGTTATCGTTAGGTCTTGAAACAGAAACAGAAAAGAGAAACATAACAATGGGCAGACAGACCCAAGTTCTCTGCATCTGCTAGACGGCTCGTTGGTTGTGCCTGTTGGCGATAACTACCACATTGCAATTGTGCATGTGGGGGGTTCCGATCCATTGTTTCCCCGGCCGGTCTGAATTAAATAGAGGTATCTCGAGTATCTGTGGCCGTGCCGCTGCCAACATGTTCCCGTGGTATGGTACCATGGTAACTTATCCCGGGATAATAGGACGAGATATTGGTTCGGGTATCGTTGTTTTTGAGGATACGAACTTTTTATATAGTAGATCAATTTCGCTGACCCGCATGGGTTCGGGTTTCGGGGATGAACGTTTGGAGTGTCTTTCTTCGCTGTACCTGTTGGAAGTGCTATATGATCATGCCTGATGAACTCGGGCGTGTACGGCCATAACCTTTCAGTTCTTTCTGTGACCAAAGACCGCTTCCTATCAGTTGATGAGAAGTAAGCCGCCTCTAACTCGGAGCTGGCTATTGATGGGCATTGCGTTGCCGTTTCGAGGTCCCATGTCTTAGTAGTTGCCAGCCTCTCTTCTGCTGAATGAGGCTGGACCATGGATGTGCTGAATGGTGATGGGCTGAAGTTTTTACAGCCCACGGCCGCAAAGGCGTGCCAATGCAGAAAGTGTCTCTGGAAGCCCATGGTGGTTCTGTGTTGTTTCTTCTTGAAACGACTTGTATCTGAGGCTCCCAGTGAAGACCCTAACTCCTGACCCGAAAGGTCTCGTACCAGTCCAATGCTTGACGCAACACTCTCTCGTCTGTCGAATGTTGTTGCTCAGCAGAGACTAGCTTATACAACAACTGCTGCCCTATACTGGTGAACTGTTCGCTTGAATTCCCTCCTACAATTCCGGACGCCGCCATGGTCCTCAGGAACGCCCACACAGACTCGTTGGTGAGATTCAGCGCGCTGGCCATGTCGAGAACTTCCGTAAACGTCGACTCTACCATCTTGGAATTCCCAGATCCAGAGTAAAGATCCAGCAAGTGAAAAAGGAATGACCACCCTGATATATCAGTGTGGTTCCGAAAACACCACTTCTTGACAGCCTCTATCAGCTTCAAAAGGTGATCGTAGTTGTCTTTTCCTTGAGTTGCCAGTCTGAGGATGGTTCGGGCGTGACACCAGGCGTAGTAATTCCTTGGATGTCGTTCTCCAGCCATGAGGACGATGTTGGTGATGTCTGCTGTGACGTCTTCTGGATAAAATCCTAGAGTGGATGCGAAGGTTTCGACGAGCCAGCGGCGGTGGTTCCATAGTGTTGGTGATTTGGTGTGCCGATGGAGTCGGCTGGTGAGTAAACTGTCCAGGAATCTCTTTTCCTTTTCTAATACCGATCGTATGTCCTCGGTTCTTTGACGATCAAAAGTGATGTATTTCTGGATAAGTCGTTTGCGAGTGTTTGCGGCAGTGATGAACTCGGGGTCCATAAGGAGGATGACTGCTGTGGCGGCCAGCAGTTGTTCGTTTAATATTGGCGCGCTTTCAGTCTTTAATGGGCCTCCAATGTCTGTTGTGCCTCCAGTTACCGATGAGTGTTCTGTTATTGATCGCCCTTCGGTTCCCATTGTTGTTCCAGTCTCTCCTGTGCCCCCGATGTAATTCGTGAGCATCTTTCGAGCCACCAGAAATGCCTGGACGAGGCCAAGCTTTGACACTCCTACCGCAAGTCCATCTTGGAGCACATATGTCCCTTCTGGGAGTGGGACCTCTTTCCCAAGTATCTCAATCTCAAGCAGGCCATCTGGTGGCAGTGACACCAGAACAGAGGAGATGGAATCGTAAGCTGCTTGAGGGTTGCCAGCCTTCAAGGCGGCGATGGTGTGTTTGTCCAACGCTCTTGACATTTGAATGGTGAAGGAGGATTGGAATTCCCGAATAGCTGACCAGCAGCAGACTTCCTGTCGACGATGGTGATCTGATGTGTTGATGTTCAAGTCCGGAACCACAATCACCAACCCTAACCCGTCTGCTCATCCCATCAGGGGCGTGATTGACAGCTCTTGGAGTCTTGGCGGCTTCCATCCCGTTACCGTCACCCCACCACACCGGCGATAAGCGACCGATAAGCTCTTTGCGCAGGTGGCCTCCAGCTGCAGGGAACAACTGGCACCTTCTGACAGCTCCGTCATAGCTTCGAATAGGATCCAACTGGACATCCATCTTTGGGGAACAGAAAGGCGGTGGCATGAGCAAGTGAGCTGCCTTCAATCTGTCACTTTCTGCAACTCGAACTGCAGCTGTCTCGACATCTGATCGCGCATCCATCAACACGTTTCCATCAACGGCGGACCGAAGCCAGCTCAATGCTGGTCGCCAAGATGCCGTCTCTACTGGTCATCATCTTTGCGGTTGAGCTTGTCGTCCAGCTTGTCAACACCATCGGCGCGGCGACCATCAACAACCTTGTACGTTATCCTTGACACCATGCTATTATACTCAAAGGAACGTTGAAGAAGTAGCTAACGCGACCGCTCACCACAGCTATGGCGCATCGCCCTGTCCCTCCCAATTCCACTCTCCGCCGAGTTCGCCGAGCAGCGCAAGAAGCAAAAGGAATATCTCGCAGTCCGTCGCGACCTCAACGCAACCAGCAGCCAGGATGAGTTCGCCAAGTGGGCGCGTCTTCGTCGCCAGCATGACAAGTTGCTAGAAGATTTGGAGAAGAGGAGTACGTTACCCCGAGAAAACAACCACGCGACACTCTGATGATGAAGAAGAACAACGGGCTGACACATGATTACTACGACAACAGAGAAGGATCTCGACGGCTCCAAGACCAAGTTTGATCGCACCCTCACGAGCGTGCGCGTGGTGGCTACAAGGGGTGTGCAGTGGTTCCTGCCCTTCTGGTACTCGCGCGAGCCCATGTTCTGGCTGCCCTACGGCTGGTTCCCCTACTACGTAGAATGGTTCGCTTCGTTCCCGCGCGCACCGCTGGGTAGTGTCAGCATCGTGGTGTGGCAGTGGGCGTGCACGGGTGTGCTTGCGCTGGCCATTGAGACGGTCATGGCGGTTTTGGGTCTGTTTGTCGCGGCCAGGCAGAAGCAGCAGGAGAAGGCGAAGGTGAAGCAGGCGGTGCCTGCGTCGGCGAAAGCGGAGGGCAGCAAGGCCGAGGCCAAGTGATGTGGTGGACGGACATGAACATTTGATCAAAGAGGTTCTGTTATGTCGGTACATTCGAGATTGTAATACGAACGTTAATGTAATACAGCCAGCAATTGACTGGCAAGAACAGCCTTCAGTACCAGCAAAGCACGGAGTTTAAATGACGCGACGGCTTTTACACAATGGAATGTCTCTCATCAATTTGACGCAAAGTTCTTCATTGCCGGAGCTGGAACACTGCAACACTACGTGAGATGACTCTTGGCAGAGTACTTGGGCTTGCTTTAGGCGTACTTTTTGACTTCGACGACCATTGGAGAGATCGGCGAAGCTTCGAAAGCGCCAACGTTTACGATGGGATAGATGCGCATTCTGGCGCGCACGCGGTCCGAAAGGCCAACGCGCAAGACAAATGTCCACGGTCGTGAAGAAGGCGATGACAGGCCCGAACTAACAGGGCGCGATATCTTCATGACCGTCCCATTTGTCGTTGTTGCGTGGTGTTTGACCCGGCGACCGGCGTTGTTGGAAAAGGAAAAGAAGTTGAAAATGCCAAAGGCAGGCCAAAAATTTATAGGGATTTTTTTTCCCGACACAAGGTTTCGCGGTGGGGGACGGCACGGATGGGTGGATCCCACTGTTTCGGGCTCACATGCACCTGCCAAGCCAAACTGCAGTGGACCTACATTCTGCCTGCCGCTACAACCCAACGGCGGCTAACACGCAGGCCGCCTGCCTCTTTCAGCCTCGCTCACGACGTCAATGGATGCGCCATCTGGCATCTTTTTTTCTTGAACTTTTGATTGTTTACTTTGAAGCAAGGGATGCTTTTTCAATAGACACGGAATACCTCGAATTGGAACTTTGGTTTTTTCAATCGGTTTATTCCTCAGATACTGCCATGATTACAATCACGTAACATCACCAACATACACCCCATCCACCAAACATGGCGACGATACCCTGGGGAACGTGAGTGCCTCTATCACCAACTTGAGCTTCAAATCCCAAATAGCTTCACAACCCCATACTAACCAGTCCTCCACAGAATCCGTTCCCTCCTCATCTTCTTCGGCCCCATCCTCCTCCCCAAAGCCATTGGTCTTTATCGCAGCTTCCGGCTTGGCCCCGCCAACCAACACGGCCTTAAAGTCCGGCCCGTCCCCTCGCCAGTCCGACGCGCGCTCCTCCTCCTCTTCGTCTTCTCACTATCCTACCTCGCCCTCTCTTTCTTGCCGTTTTTCGTCCCCGAAAACATCTTCCACCTCACACAATCCCGTCTTCAAATACCCGTCGACGTCCTCTTCACGCGCCTGGCCTCCCTCCGCCCGCCCACAGTCGCCGACAACACCCTCCGGCACAAATTCGTCAATCTCGAATCGCGCCTTTTGTACTTCCAATTCGGCCCCTTGGTACTTTCCGAGTGCCCATTCTGTTCCTCCGACGAACCAAAAACCTACCTCTACTACGCCCTACCGAAACTCGTCGCCCCGCACCTCTTCAACCTTTCCGTAATCGCCCTCGTCACCTCTTCCCTCTTTATTGGTCGCGAAGGTAGCAAATGGCGATACCACGCCACACTTGCCTCTTTAGTCCTCGCCTTCGCAGACTGCTACATGGTATCGACATATAACTACCAACTCAACGCCCGCGCTTTACGTCTCAACGAAATCGACTTTTTCCACTGGCGTCAACGCTCCCTCCGCTATGTTCTCCTGGCCACTCTCAACCTCCTCCTCTCCACCTTGTTATACCTAAGCAGCACAAACCGCCTCTTCGCCACCCCGCCTTCCCCCGCCGAACGCATCGAGTCCGTCAACCGGCAATTGCAACAAGTCAAGGGAAAATTAAACGCGGCGGGGGTGATGCAAAACACCATCTCGCGCGATGACGAGCTGAGAGCGAGGATGAATTTCTACTGGCAGCAGGAGGTCAGGTTGATGGGGGAGGTGATGGAGGAGAGGGATGTGGTGGAGGGGGTGAGGGATGCGCTCCAACAGAGAATAGTGGTGGAGAATGTGGAGAGGGATGCGGAGAGTTATGTGAGGGGGATGTTGCCGCCTTTTTCGGCGGCGATGCATACCAGCGGTGGTGGAAGGCCAAAAGAGGAGTGATTACAGGGAGATTTTTGTTCTGATATGTTGGTGATGTTTCGTTAGCTGGCATGGCGTTTTGGATTGAGCGTGCTATAGCGTGCGTGCGTTATATAGAGTGCTTATGGATCATTTTGAAGACACTATGCGTTCCTGGCTTCCGAAGGATACTGTTGTCAAAGAGGATGGGACTTTCAAGTTACTACTAGTAGTACTGTGTCCACCGTTACTGGACTCAATATAGACATCGTAGTCACGACTGGCTCAATGAATGTTGGAGGTGTTCATAATGGCCTTATTTTTGAGTGCAATATCAGTCCCAACGCTATCCAATGTGATACTGTCTCCGTCACTGGAATAGTTTTGTTTACCCATCCATACTTCTTATTCTTATTCTTACTCCGCCATTTATCATATTACATATTTACCGTTACTTTATAGATCTTTACTTTAGTATTCTTTTCATGCCCGCCTCACTCTCCATCCCACTTCTCTCTAACAACCCTCGGGGTCTACCACTCTATATCCCCAACGGCCCCTTATTGCCTTCTCCCTCATCTGCTTTTTTCCTCCCAAACCCCAAAAACCCACTATGCGTCCCGCCCGTGTTGCCCGTTCCCGTACTACTCATACTATCCTTCCTCTTCACACTACCAGGAGGACCCTGGGCAGAGGTAGCCTCCTCAACACTCCTCTCTAAAAACCCAGCCCATAAATCCGCTAGTGATTCCCGTCCACCACTAGCAGTACTTCCCTCCCGTATAGACCCGGCAGTGCCGGTGGGCGACATAGTCGTGGAGTTCATCTCGGAGAAGAAGTCATGGTTCAGAGATGGGGAGCTGGGGGTGCGATGGAAGGGGGATGTGGGTAGCCTCAAAAGGGAGGAGGCGCTGCCGAGAGTAGAACCGCCGCCTGAGCCGCCGGGCCGCGCGAGACCGGCTTGTTCGCGCTGTTCGTCGGTCCAGTTGAGCAGGCCGGCGATTACTTGGAGGATTTGGAACTTTTTGGGGTCGGAGCGGTCGAGGGAGAGGAATTGGAGGAGGTGGTTGGTTACGATTTGTCTGTGAATTGCATGTTAATAAGGTGGTTGGTGAGGAAAGGGGTGGATGGGAAAGAAAGGGGGGCAACAGAAACATACCGGTCGATAGTCTCCTCCGGCTTCATCTTCTTGATGTACTTTAGCGCCTTGGTCAAGTGATCATTCAGCACAATCGCCTCGTGCCTCAGCTTGCCAATCAAGAGATTCTTTTCCTTCACCTCCTTCTCGAACGGCGCCGTGCGCTCCAGCTCCTTCTGGAGCGACTCCCTCGCATCCTGCGCCTCCTTGGCTTTCGCGTCCGCCTCCTCAGCCCGCTTCTTCATGGCCGCCAGCTGCTCCTCGCTCGACTCCACCATCTCCCTCAGCTCGCGCTTGCGCGCCTCCTGAATCTCCTGCAGCGCCCGCTGTAGCCCGTCAATGGCCTGCGATTGTGTGTTCCTCTCCTCGGCCACGCGTTCGTACGCCTCCCGCACGTTGGCCAGCTGCTCCTCCAGGTCCGTCGCCTTGGCCTCCAGCCCCTCGCGCATGCTGCGCTCCTCCATGGCAATCACCTCCCACTCGCCCATGGCCGCGCTCGTCTTTTTCAGTTCCGACCGCAGGTGTTCCACCTCATGCTCAAGGTCCTCTCTTTCCTTGCCCCAATTCTGCTGCGACAGGTTCGTCCGGCTGCGCAGGCTATCGATCTCGCGCGCCTGCTCTTCCACCTGTTCGCGCAGCTTGGCGGCATCCTCCTCTTGGGTTTGCGCCGCTGCTTGAAGCTCCTCGTTGGCCGTCTCGAGCTCCTCCACGCGCGCCCGGTCCCGCTTGAGCCGCTCGCCGAGCGTCTCCTTGATCTTCTCGACGCGGCCGAGCAGGTTCTGGTACTGCGTCTCGGCGTGCTCCTTGGCAGCTTCGGACTCTTCGAGGTCGGAGCGCAGCTGAGATACCTCCTCGTCGTGGGTGGTTTGTATGCTCTCAAGTTGCTTGCGCAGCTGCTCGACCTGGGCGCGGAGGGTTTCGCGGTCTTGCGACATGGCTTCGAGCTTGGCGCTGGTTTCTGTGCTGTTGTTTGTAGTACTATGTGTGTCGTCGGCGGTAGAATTGTTGGTGGTTACTGGAGACCCCTCCGTCGGCGGTGGGGAGGTTGTAGTAGACATTGTTGCTGTCGTTGTAGAGGAATTGGGGATGATGTGGTGACCGTTTGTTGCGCCGTCGTGAGCATGTCCGTTGGTAGTAGTCTCGGTGGTAATAATAGCAGGAGCAGGAGCAGCAAGTGGTGTTGTTGCTGTCGTGTCCTTGTCAATAACCGAATCCGAGTCGGATTCAGGGTCCTCCGGGTCCGGGGCCGGATTGGAATCCCCGTCTGGCGGTGGCGGTGGGTTTTCAGACTCGGGGTGGTCGGCCGTTGTAGTTGCGGGTACCTCTACGTCTGCGGTGGTGGTGGTGGTGTCCTCGTCTTCGGCTTGTGGTGCTTCCACTTGCTGATCGAGTTTCGGTGATGTGTTCTGTACACCCTTGTAGAGACCCAATCGGGGTCCTTTGTTAGCGTTCAGGCCGGCGAAATACATTATGATTAAAAGTAAAGGGGATTAAGATGTCGTTAAGGCATAGAAACAAAAATAATGGCCAACGTGACGGACTGCAGCTATCGCAAGACAGTCATTCAACAAAAATAATAAGCGATTGGGAAGAACAAGGGTAGGTAGAGGAAGAGAAGGAGCGATAATAGCAAATGTTGGTGGGTCGGGGGTAGAGGTAGAGGTAGGTATAGTTCGCATACCGAGGAGGCCGGGGTTTCCTCTACAGGTAGAGTGATATTCTCCGAGTCTGCTGCTGCTCTTTCCGCTTCGGCAGCAGTTGGCGCTTGTTTTTCTGTAGGGTCCTGCTCTACTCGTTGTGGTGGTAGTGCTGCTGGTGGTTGGTCTGACAAGACTACCTCGTCTACTTGTTCGGCATCTGGTGCGTTGCTCCCGCTGTCCTCCTTCGGCTTGTTGTTGGTGTTGTTCGCCTGCTTATTACTGGCGGCGGCGCTGTTGTTCTTGTTCTTGTTGTTGTTTCTCTTCTTCTTGTTGGCGGACGAGGACACGGCTGGTGACGACGAGACTGTATGCCGGCAGATTGGTAAGGCGTCAGTTAAAGAACCGAAGAGGTGTGTGTCTTCTTTGGAGGGTTTCCATCCCGAGCCCAACAATTCGTTTCAGAAAGCTGTCCTGTTAGGTGCCATTCCGGACCCTCCATCTAGAGGTATGGGCTGGCCATTGCTAGTGCTGTGCTAGGGCAATTGGATTGGTACATGGGCGGGCGGGACACCCCATGCCCCATGGGCGCGAGAAGCGAATGATGGGCTGTTGAGGTCCAGATTCGGGGCAACGTCACGACGTACCTTGGCTAGCCGATTGGGCGGTCTTGGTGGCCGGCGCCGAGGGCGACATGGTCACTGAAAGTCGATTACGACGATAGTGCGTCTATGGTGATGGTGGGCTTGTAGATCTCTCAAGGCCGCTAACAATAGGCTCTAAAAGGTGAGGTTGTCGTTTTGTTGTCCCTTGTTCTCACTTGATGTTTACTAAAAATGGATGTATCGTGAAGTTTACAACATCAAGAATTGCAAAAAGTCGTGGCGGAGGGACGGGAACGGGGAGAACGGATTGTCCTCCGTTCGAGTCGTGGTGGGCGTCCGGGTGCCTGTCAGTGTCAGTGTCACTGCCCTGAAAGATCTCTACTTGGAACTCGAAATTCTGTTTCAATGCCTGCCCTTGGCTTTGGAATTTGTTGTATGGCGTAGTGGAGTATACTCCGACGGGAACCATCCAGGTACCTCGCTCTCTGTCTCTGTTCCTGATCATGCCTCCTCAAATTCGGGTACTTCACTCTACTTCACTCTGAGGAACGCGTGTACTCCTTCATTTCCTAAACTTCCATAAAAAGAGCTTTGACATTGGAAACATAGGATATGAAACATCTTCACACAACTCAGCCCCGCGGAACATTTGTTCCTGTCTTCACAGTCTGGGACTATCAGTGGGAACTTCCGCGTCAGTCAGTTTCCTATCTCGCCTATCTCGTTCTATCTTGGGGTTTTGGAGGCGGAGGAGGTACCTGGCAGCTTGCAGATCGACATCTTCTCCAGACACACTGGAATGAGGCTGCACCCCGCGCTATGAAATGAATATCCCGTCTTTATGATGTCCCGGTTTGAGGTTCAACACTTGCACGACTTCATACTTTGGAAACTGAATACGAGTGTCTGGCAGTCTATTCGGGGGTCACATCCGTTCTTGTACACATGAAGTTTGTCTTACTGACATCTCGGCTTATCTGTTAGGCCTTGCTTACGATCTGTATCTTTGAGTAAGTACTTTAACGGCAGCGGATTTCAGATCTGGTTCTCATTTCATTTTCACCGATGGCTTTGTAGCTGCTTTCATGTCCAGTTCTCCTCTAGAGCCGTACAGTACCTTCAACAACAAAGCATTGTCTAGATCAACAAGCTCTTCCGTTGCGGCACACCGGACGTTGCGTTGGCTTCACATTCCACTATCATCTCGTAATTCTCGTAACCAAGTGTTGTAACTTACAAGCCATCCAAACTTACAAGCGCGAACCGCTGCCCCACCGTGAACTTGCGCACGAGCCACACCAAAAGAATAAAAGCGAATCCTTCCTTGCAAATTTTTGGAAGCTCTTCTTTTTTCTCCTTTTTCTCTTCACATATTTCCCCTTCGCCTGCAGGCAGGTAGCTTGTTTGACTTCGGTCAGGCACGCCGCCTGTCAGGATTTGTCTCTTCTGCAAAGAAGAACCCAATGACTCTGTTCACAAGAACGCAGGAAAGAAGTAGAACAGATATCAGCGCGCTTTATAATCCTGATCCGGCCTTTCCTCCAAAAGAGGAATCAAGTAGGCATTTGTTCAGGTTCGCTTGGTGCGTACATCGAACACGTAAAATACGTTCGCAACTAGACACATTGCACTTCATCCATTGCATACGGGAGGAGGAAATACTCCAGGTAGTTCAACGTGGTGCTGATGGAATCAGACAATGTGACATTTCTTTATCACATACACAAGTCATGTAGAATAGCATCTTGAGGAAGGCATTTTGAAGCTGGACTCAATGAAGACTGGAAAGAAAATGCAAATTTGCTTGTATAGAACCTAACAAAAAAAAAAAAAAAACAACTGAAAACAAGTGTCCCAAACCTGGTGTTCCTTTTCCCTTCCTTTCCGCTCAGAGGTGACTTGTGTGAATACGTTTGACCTAACCGGGGGTATTATTCCGAGTTTACTAACCAGCTGGCCGCCCGAATGATGGGGGGTGGTAAACAAATAATCAATGTAGCGCTTTTCCTGAACCTGACCTGTCCGTACAGAGTATGCGTGGGCAATCCCTAAGTTGGCCTCATACGCACTTTAACCATCCATCATCTTCTTTCTCTCTTCCGCCTTGTTCAAGCCCTTTTGCTCTTGGGCTTCTTGGTCTTGGTTGTCATAGACCGTGTGGCTCTACCGGGCGTGCTCGACCTCGTAGTCCTACTCGTCGTCGGAGTGTTGGCTACCTAAGCCTTGGTCTTGCGAGTAGAGCGAGTGGCCCTGGCAGGCGTGCTGGCTTCCGCCTTGGGCGTGGCAGCAGCCGCCTTCTTGGGGGTAGCAGCAGCCTTCTTAGGAGTGGCCGCGGCCCTCTTCCTTGTCGACTTGGGCTCCTCCTCCTCCTTGGACTCAGCCTCGGGCTCGGCATCAGCAGCCTTCTCCTCGGTCTTCTCCTCCTCAGCAGCAGCAGGCGCCTCAATGGCCTTGACGGGCTCCTCCTCCTCGGCAGCAGTCAGAAGCGCGGGCTCCTTGGCCTCGGGGGCCTTGAGCTGGGGCGCCTCCCACTCGTAGTCCATCTCGGCGAGCTTGGCAGCCCTCTTCGCCCGCCTCTGCTCCTCCTTGGTGATCTTGCCCTTCCACTGCGACTCGGACAGGGGCTTCTCGAGGTGCTTGCCGGCCATCTTGTTCCAGGGGATGACCTTGAAGCGGCGGTTGGCGCCCTTGAAGAGGTCCTTGTGCACCTGCGCGGGAGGGACGATCTTGGCCGTCAGGATGTGGCCGAAGAGGAGGTACTTGTCCATGGTGCGAGCGGCAATGTCGGCCACCTCAGCGTCGGCGAACTCGACGAAAGCGCGGTGGCGGCTGGCGCCCGTCTTCTTGTTGCGAACGACGCGCAGTCTGGTGATCTCGCCAAACTGGCCAAAGTAGGCGCGAATCTCGTGCTCGTAGAAACCGTGGGGGATGCGACCGAGGTACATGACACCGCGCTTGCCGCTGCCGCCCTGGGTGGTGGCGCTGGCGCCGTCCTTGCCGTCCTTGGTCTTCTTCTTGGGAATCTTGCCGACGTCTTGACCCTTCTTGAAAGTGCTGATCTGCTTGTTGGCCTCCTCGGTATCCTCCTCCTTGTCGTCGTCGCCGTCAAGGTTCTCGACAAGAGCCTGGGTCTCGTTGTCGAGCTCTTCCTCCTCCTGCTCCTCGTTGTCGTTCTCCTTGTCTTCCTCCTCGGGCTCGGGTGTTGGCTCCTTGGTCTTCTTCTGTGCGGGCTTCTCCTTCTTCTCCTTCTTGTCCTTCTTGTCCTCCTTTACGGACTTCTGTGTCGACTTCTTCTCCTCCTTGGAGGCAGACTTGGGCGTCGACTTCTCGGACTTGGGTGTGGGCTTGGGCTCGGCATCCTTGGTAGCCTTTTGCTTCTTGGCGGCGACAGGAGTGGCATCGTCGGTGGCCTTTCTCTTCTCGGGCTTCTTGCTGTCGGACTTGGGGGTGGCGGTCTTTGATTTCTTGTTGGCGGGAGACTCAGTGGCTGCGATGAATGGGGTTAGCTTTTCGTCGCGAATGTTTGAACAATGATTTGTTTTTCAATGATGAAAGACTTACTCTTGGGTTCCCTTCTGCTGCGAGTTACTGGGGCCATTTTGAATGATGATAAACAAGCAAGAACTGAATTGGTGTCGAACTTGCTTTTTTCGGTGTTGTTTACCTGAGAAATGGGGACGAGGACCTTGTGGTTTATGAGCCGGCGCCTGCACTTTTGGTCAAGAAAATTTCTGGACTTAGAGGATTCTGCCGGTGCACTAGCAGGCGGTGAGCCCGTAATTTCACCCCCACACTTTAGCGTCAATCCACCGGATCCGCACCGTTAACCCCAACCCCAAGTGGGTTTGTTACGGATTGTTACAAGTTACGACGACTTTCTTCAATGCTCAGTCTGGGCTTTTGGTTCTTAACAGGGCTTTGTCACTTTGTGCTGGGTGTAGCTTGTCTGTTCATCCAATGTTTGACACAAGAGATGAACACTCATGACACCGGCTTGAACCAGCTTTGTCATGGCTTCCTTCATGATTCATCACTGTTTTCAGTGTTAACGTCGTATCATTAGATCGAATACATTAAACAGTATCCCCTGCTGTAAGTAAGGTACCTCTCTCTGTTTCACCTCCCGATTCACATCAATTCACATGAAAGAACAAGCAAACGGCTTGAAAAGGGAATTGTTCCCGGCAACGTGCAGTCCTGTTTCCGAGAGAGTGGACGTCCAAACAAACACTCCTTTTCTGCCTCTCTTGTGGTACACGATGAGCTGGACATGGGCAGCTGCGTCACAAGTTCCGAGAAGCAAGAGATGGTGATTGGGTCTTAACAGACCTGGAATGGCCTAGAAAAAGCAGCCTCCCCTAGGGCAGGGCAGCATTGGGCTGGCTGGCTGTTAAACACCGGACCCTGCCCTGATTACCTCTCTGGACCCGGTACCAGAGCTGAATATTCGAGTGGTTGGCACCCGAACCGAGTCCATCTGGTAGGTGTAAGAAGTTGTGCCGGGCTTGGAAGCGAAGTCGGGTCCCTCGTATGGTAAAAAGTCCAATGGCTGGAAACCGGATCGGCAGGGCATCATAAGTGGAATTGGATACTGCACTATCATCAAGCATACCTCTAATCAGCGCTAACCATCGCCGCCTGCGCCTGCTTCTTTGCATCGACGACCTGCAAGGCATTGCCTCGTTCTTGCTTGTTTCAACATCTTCTTGTTTCACCCCAATGTCTCTGACTTCCTTCCCTTCCATACTTTGAGAGGCTCATCCCGTTTTCACCTGCTCGGACAACAACACCACTCATCATCCATCACGATTCTCAAAGAGGACAGTCCAACTCCGACTGAGACCCATCAGGTGATTCACCAACAATAATCAGCAACTTCGTCATCCGGTCTTCTCAACCATTCCACTGTTGGATGTAACCGAGACCCCGCCCGTTTGTTCGTCCATTCATCCATCCGTTCACCTACGCCGCCTACTTATCCTCACTTGATGCGGTGAATATCGACACTTATCATTAACGTCGTAGTCATATATTCTGTATACGCCATTGATACGGGACTGATACTCGCGCCTTCACGGGGCTTCTGCAACCTTGGTACACGCTTGGCTCAGCCTCACTCAACAATTTGAAACTGTTCAGACCTCACCAGTAACTAACCCTGAGGACCCAGCCTGATTGGACTACTACACCATATTCGAATGTGCCATGTTTGCCGTGAGCCTTAAACTTGGATTTACTATCGAAGAAATACGGAATTCGACATAACGACATCTGCCGGCAATCACAGGCGCAAGTGGCACGTGAAGGGGGAGGAGTGAAGAGATGGCCGAGTCAAAGAGAAAGAGTCTCTGGAACCTGATTCGTGCAAAGAGCACAGCAATCAGGAACTTTAAAGATGTCAGTCAACAACACTCATCCCGGAATATGACTGGAGACCTAACATTATTTACAGGTAGCAAAAGAGGCAAACCATAGGAGGACAGCAAGTGATGGCGACGCAGGCACTCTCAGAAGGAGATCAGATCTACCCGTCGAGTTCACGAGCGATCGTCGACGACCTAGGCGGCCTGGCGCAAAAGGTTCAAAGGGGAAAGGTCGAGACTATGAGATCCATCGCCATGATCCAGGACCGCTTACCGACTGGCCGCCATCAGGCATGTCGAGCGAGGAAGAGTTATCGTTGGGACAGGCTATGCAACTAATATCTAGAGGCGCTCCAGCTTTTAGAGGGCATAAGCGACCTGTACCACACGCTCCCGATCATTACTACACCCTTTACGCTACCGTTGCTGGAAATCATACCGACGACACCGATGCCGCAAACTTGCACGACGCCATGACCCAGCTCATGACCCTACGGAAAGAGGGGTCCGGTTACGCAAACTACCCATGGGAGACTTTCGAGCAGCCTAGCTATGCCTTTTGCTTTGGGAAACGCGCAGGAACCATTACTCTCAACCATTGGGTGTCATTAGCCAGTGTTATCCCGCCTTCGATACCATTGCGAGACTCTGGTGTAGCACCACGAGAGGTTTCACTGGATCGCATCTTTGAAAGGCTTCAAGAGTTGGAAAGGGGGTTAGAGGACGACGATGAGGATCTCATGTACAAGAACCTATACCGACGACTGCTCCGAGATCCCGACAAGTACCTCAGCCCACATAGGACATTGGACAAGCAAATAACCGACCTCATCATGGTACTTTCCCGACCTGACTGGATCGACTTCACCTTGCCCAAGAACCAGGTCGCTACCAAGTTCATCTATGACAACTCAGATAAGAACGCCACGACCTACCACAAGTTCTTCCACCAGCTTTTGCTTAGTGTCGAGCTTGATCTACGTATAAACTCTGGCTTGCACCTCGCAGAAGCAAAAGAGAAGCTTGTCGCCCAAATCCCACCATCAATACAATGGAATCTCGCCCTCGCCCGCCGCTGGCGCGAAAACATTCGCGTAGATCGCATCGGAGAGCACCCGGACCAGATCCGTCTTCGGTTTAAGCTACAGAAGCGCCAGGTCCGCATGCTCAAGCGATTCATCCAGATGATGAAGTGGCCCAACCTCTCCGAGACCATCGACTGTCTCAAGCAGCACGAAGCCCAAGGGACTCTGACAGGTCACATCTCCTCGCACGCCATGGCCTTCTTCAGCGGCCTCATCCTTCCCGGCACCACCTTCCCTTTTCTCATCATGAACTCTCTCGTCGACATCGACCCCGACCGTGCGACCGACGACCTCGCCTTACTCACGCACATCCATCCTCACTGCGGCTTCCAGTACCGCGGGAGCTACACCTACTGGACGGCCGCCTCCATCGTTGGCAAAGTCCTCGCTCCCACCTGTCTCTCAGTAGCAGGCTGGGTCGGTCCCGCTCGCCCAACGGTCCATCTCGACCGGGCCCAAATCGCTCGCATCCGCCAACGCAAACCGCCCGCGCGCTCACAAGCCGTCACGCCCGAAGACGTCAAAACAATGGCCGAACGGTCCGACCCTCTAGGCCCACCCGCCGAAGTCTTTCCAGTAAAAGAATACGAGCTGGTAGCGCCCAAAATGGACGAAGACGAAGACTACGACTACGACGGCTACCTCACCGATCTGGTTCGCATCGAAATGCTTCATCTCCGACCGTCCAACACAAACGATAGTAAACACAGCATCACCAGCGGCGCGACGGGTGCGGCCAACAATGATCACGGACCAAAGTGGTTCGACGCCAGCATTCACTTTGCTATCGACGGCAACTCGTGGCCTTTGCGACTCACTTTTGACGTCAGTTTCGTACACGCTTGGCCATGTAGTGACGGTCCTCATCCGCTCTTCTTCGATTACGTCTACGAATCCGTCAGGGCCGACAAGTTAGTTCACGTGCGTGACTGGAACGGAGTCTACGGAGGAGGCGGTGGGGGAATCAACTCGAGTTTGGACGGAAGCGGGATGATGCGTGGTCTTGGAAGTCATGGCCCAAGTGGTTTGGGGAGTAACGGTACGGGGTTGGGTGGTCATAATAATGGGTTGGGAAGTAACGGGTTGTCTGTTGGAGGAGTTGGGAGTAAGAAGGGAAGTAACATCTTGAGTGCGGGTGGTAATACCACGGCTACGGGAACGGCGAACACGACGTCGGATCAGGATAATGAGCGGGTGTTGGTGGTGGAGGCGTTTGGGGTGCCGGATAATGAGGTCCTGGCTAGGGCGTGGTGTGCGCATTGGGGGTTGAGTGCGGTGGTGGCTGATATTTCGAAGACTTGGTGAGTTTTGTCCTTCTTGTGAAATGATATTTTTTGGGGGTGGTTTGCTAACGTGAAAATAGTATGGCTTGTGCCATTCGTGAGGCGTATGCGGCTGCTTTGACTGTTGTCATCCTGGTTGATGATGGGCAGAAGGTGGAGAATAAGGATGAGTGATTGGTGAAGGGGGGTATATAAGGAGAGGAGAAGTAAGGTGTTCGCGCTTGAATGAAGAAGACCTTTATAACGGAAGCAGCAATGGAGCCTGCTCAACAGATCAACTCGAGATCAGTCATGGAGCGTGTAGGCTGAAGAGCGGAAGATAGGATGCATCGACACATGAAGGACAGATACGAGAAAGGGACAAAGCAAGCCGGCTGGCTGGCTGGGGTATAGTTGTTATATGTTTGGCATACTGTTTTGCGATTTTTCAAGCCTTTTTCTGAGAAGTCTATGATACCAATTCTGCACACCACATCACTTCGTCGAGTTTGATGACACCGCTACTCACTGAGTATGTAATCATCGCCAGACAGTTTTTCTTGCCCACTGATTATTCATTTCCTTATCACATATTACTACCTAACCTTAACTCCAGTTATTCTCCGACCCTTCCTCGATTTTACCTCCCTCCCATCACTTATCAACCCCAAAAACATACCTAGCCTGCAACACATACGGATCTCCCCCCGGCTTGAACACCTGCTTACTCGTTCTTCCCCACTCCGGGTGATTAATCCCATCAATCCAGTCCTGCACTTCCAAAACCACACATCCATATTTCGGAATCGTTCTCAGTGTATCCGTCCCCTGAGTCCACTTGAGCGGTACATCGCCCTTTTGCTGGTTACAGCTATACATCTGGAACGCATCCTGGTCCGAATAAACCTCGAGTTTAATACCGGAGTGAGGGGAGGAGAGGCGGGCGACCATCTGGCTGGGGTCCCTCCATGACTGGGATAGAGAGGGAGGAGAGGGGCGTAGGGAGTGGATGTAGCAGTTATCTTTATCACTTTCATTAGCATCACCATCAACCACTTCACTTCAAAAGAAAAAAGGTTAAACGTACCATAGCCGGTGCAGCCAGTCCCACAATTCCCCTCCAACCCATTCTCCTTGGTATCATTTCCAAAAGCCTCCCCAATCTTCTTCGGCCTCGACCAAAAATCATTTATACCCCCCCTCTCATTCCCCAACACCTCCCCCGTCGGAATCAAAATCCCATCCACCCCAACCCTCATCCCCGCAAACGGCATGTACAACTCATGCCCCAGGGCATCATCCAGCTCAAACCCGTCTAAATTCCAATAAGTATGGCTACTCAACATTATGGGCGTGGCCTTGGTCGTAGCGAGGGCAACCATTTTGATATCCCACGTCGAGTTGGAAACGGTGTAGGTGATGTATGACACCACCTCGCCGGGAAACCCTTCCTTACCGTCGGGGTCGACGATGGAGAAGGTGATGGAGGAAGAAGGGGTGTAAGCGACGACGGAAAAGTTGCGGTAGTCCCACCCGTCGGGACCGCCGTGGAGGGTGTTGAGTCCGTTGTTTTCGTTGGGGGTTACGTGATACTTTGTCTCAGTGCCATCTTCGTCAAAGATAGAAAAGGTGGAGTTCTTGATCCGGTTGGCGTAACGCCCGGGCACGGAACCAAAGTGCGGGTGCGCGGCGTCGAGGGTGTAAGCTGTTGCGTTGTCGTAGCCTGCGACGATGTCGAGGAGGTTGCCGTGCTTGTCGGGGAGGAGGAGGTTGGTGATGGAGGCGCCATAGGGGATGAAGGCGAGGGAGATGGAGGAGGTGTTGAGCCAGTATTTGCCGTTGGGGTCGGGGGCGGGGATGGATGCTGCTGTTGCTCCTGTGAGGGAGATGGCTCCCAAGAGGAGGGCGTGAATACGCATCTTGGTGACTCAATTCCTGCTGGCAATGGTGGATTGTGAGGGCGATGATGCCAGTTGGAGGTGAAAACTCGAGAGAACTGTAGCACCAGACACCGTGAGGAGAACGATGAGGGATCCAGCGAGCGAGAGGAAGGGAACACAAGGTGAGGGGAACACTCGAAAAAAGACTGAAGGGAGGAGGGAAGTTAATATCAACGAAAACTCAAGGTTATACCCATTGATACCCCAGACAGGAACCACGTCGGTGAATGCGGTCTCCCGTTGGTGCGGATCAACGTTTAAAGTGAACAGTGACGAGGTTGGATCTAGCGAGCCCGGTAAGGTAGGTTGATCACGTCGAAAGAAGGTTGGATGTTACCCAAACACCGGAATCCGGGGTAAACAGTCCTTTCGAGGCACAAACAAAGCGGTCTGTTTTCTCATCCCATCCGGATGTCCCCAATTGTTGGATAGATGATGTTCATCCCATTTTCTTTCGTCCTTTCTCCTCTCTTCCCCAGCTCACGATGTTGGGGTAAACCTCATGGGTGACATAAGGAATGTGATCTGCATCCGGCAACAAAAGCCCGACTGACACTTACCTAGCAGTACTGTAAATACTTTCTGGGATGTACACGCTCCAAGCCCATGCTTTCTTCGTACGTAAGGACGCCCACGAGACGCCAGCCTTTTCTGTGCGACAGATTCACGCCATGCAGAAAGCAGAAGTTCCGCATTCCGGCATTCGCATCTTGGTTCGCAGTCAACGGCTAATATGCATGTCGTACCTTAATTGGTGGATCTCCGCGCCTCTTTGCATTTTTGATATTGTCCGTTCGCCTGGCAAGGTTAGGCTGGTAGCTGGTAAGTGGGTTGAGGGACCTTCCGTTCTCGCTTGATATACATACCTGGCTGTTTATATCGGGTCGGGGTAGACTTTACCCAACCTCCCTGATTCCATGAGGTTGGTTATAGTGCCCCCATGGGAATATCATAAACCCTTCTGTTGAGGAACAGATCATCGGCCTGTCCCCGGAACCTTTGTGGTGACTGTTTATGTCTCGGAGCTTGTCCAAGGTAATATCGATGTTCAACGCTGCCTCTCTTTACTCTCAAGCTTTGCACAGTTCTCGGCAAGAGTTGAGGGATCGTGAACCTCAGTCGAGTGTCGACGTTGTTTACTTTCTCCAATTATCCCGGGGTAAAATCACGAATATGACGTCGTGCAGAAGCGAACCATTAGATGATGGAGTCTGTCTCCAATCCTCATTGGCGCGGCTGTGGCGTCGCTGGGGAACCATGCGGGGTCGTCTGCCGTGTCTTCCCCACCGAATAAGCTCCAGCTTCATCGACGCCAAGACTTCCAGATCCAGTTCTCCTTGTTCCATGTTGTCGGGAGAGTAAGACTATCATTGATGTTGTCCCAGGTTAGAGTTCAAGTCATCTGTCAAGAGGTTCAGCATTCAAAGACATGGAAGCATCATACTGTTTAATTCCAATCTACCATATCGCAGCAAAGCGCAAACCCCATGCCTTGAGATACAAGCTTCATAAAACAGGACTCAATAAGTCATAAACCAACACTCACCGGACACCACGCCGGCATTCGTTCCTCATAGCCAAACGCAAGCCTTTTAAGCATCGATCAGGTTCTCCTCCTCAGGCGCCGCCGTGTCCCTGGTATCCTTGGTCGTGGGCTTGTCCTTGCCCTTGCCCTTGCGCTCAGCAGACCTCGAGTAGAACTCGTCAATGATCTTCTTGGGGATACGGTTGAGCATGTCCTTGCGGTAGATACGAAGCAAGCTCCACGCAAGATCCAGAGACTCGAAAATGGTACGAGACTCGTAGGGGCCCTGGGCAATGAAGGAGCGCTCGAACTTGTCCAAGAACTCCAGAGAGAGCTTGTCTTCGTTTGACAAGGCCTCCTCACCAACGACAGCCTTCATGGCCGCGGCATCACGACCAATGGCGTACTTGGCGTACAGCTGGTTGGAAACATCACCGTGATCCTTGCGGGTCATGCCCTCACCGATAGCCGACTTCATCAGACGCGAGAGAGAAGGCAGCACGTTGATGGGAGGGTAGATACCACGGTTGTGGAGACCTCTGTCGACGAAGATCTGACCCTCAGTAATGTAACCCGTCAAATCGGGAATAGGATGGGTAATATCGTCGTTAGGCATCGTGAGAATGGGAATCTGCGTGATGGAGCCGTTGCGGCCAGCGACACGACCAGCACGCTCGTAAATGGTCGACAAATCCGTGTACATGTAACCGGGGAAACCACGACGACCGGGCACTTCTTCGCGGGCAGCCGAGACCTCACGAAGGGCATCGCAGTATGACGAGAGATCGGTAAGAATGACGAGGACGTGCTTCTCGAGCTGGTAGGCGTAGTACTCGGCGGTCGTGAGGGCGAGACGGGGGGTAATGATACGCTCGATGGTAGGGTCGTTGGCAAGGTTGAGGAAGAGGGTGGTACGGCCCAAAGAGCCGTTCTCCTCGAAATCGCGGGTGAAGAAACGGGCCGTTTCCAAGTTGACACCCATGGCACCGAAAACGATCGAGAAGTTCTCTTCGTGACCATCGTGAACACCCTTGTTTGTAATGCCCTGGCGCTGGACGAGACCGGCCTGTCGGCAAATCTGGGCAGCAATTTCGTTGTGAGGCAGACCGGCGGCGGAGAAGATGGGGATCTTTTGACCACGAGCGATGGAGTTCATGGTGTCGATGGCAGAGATACCAGTGGAGATCATTTCTTGGGGGTATTCCTGTGAATTGTCAGCGCCATGTTATTCAAGGTTCAGCCATCAAGGTACTTACTCTGGAGTAGGGGTTGATGGGACTGCCGTTAATGTCGAGATACTCTTCGGCCAAAACCTTGGGGCCCTTGTCGATCGCCCTGCCGGAACCATCAAAGATACGGCCCAACATGTCCTCTGATACACCAAGCTTCAAGCTCTCGCCAGTGAACTCGACTTTTGTCTGTTTCCAGTCAGCTGTTTGTTCCCTAACTCCGTATGGGTACGTATCTGCCTCACCTTCTTCACATCGATGCCAGAAGTACCCTCGAAGACCTGTCCATGATATCAGCGCATTGTTCTGGTGTCTGTCTGCCAAGTGGTGTCGCGGCTATCTACCTGGACGACGGCGCGGTTTCCTGTAGAGCATCATGGTTGTCAGCAGTTGTTCAGATAGTGACACAAGGGATACGACGGCATAGTAACTCACCTCGCGCCTCCAAAACCTGACCGGAGCGTTGCGTGCCATCGGGAAGAGTCAATGTGACGATTTCGTTGTATCTAGGGAATTTGACCTGCGGTGGTTGTTAGATATGCGCATAGCGCCAAAGGAGTGGCTGAACCAACATTGTCGAGAATGACGAGAGGACCGTTGACACCACCGACGGTGTTGTAGCGGATTCTGGGCGTCACGTTATATGACGATGGTTCCCGGGGGTCGGCCATTGTGGAGGAGTGTAGAGTGCGGAGTTGGGTATGCAAGACGTCGAGGCCAGCTCAGGATAATGATCGGGTACTATAGGTGTTGGAAATGGAATGGCGATACGGTCGTCGGCGAGATGCTGAATGCGACGGAGGAGGAATGATGAGGTTGGCTGATGGAGAAGATGAAGCTAACATGTATTGGTGTCTACACTACGAAGTTGCAAGCAGTCGCAAGCTCCAAGACAAGAGAAGTCCCCGTCCTCGGCCTGGCCCTGACTGATAGGCTGAGGCCGCTGGCTGACAAGTGGTGACAAGCGCCCATCCAGGCCAAGTTCCTGCCCTGCGCTGCAGCAGTGCACGCCGGGGGCGGTCCTGGCAGGCACAGCGGGCAGTGCAGGACAGCCCCGCATCCGTCATTGCATCAAGAGGCAGTTGCAATTTGCAAAGGACATGTCCGAATCTCGCAAAGTGCAAGAGCTCCCCGGTCTTGAAACACTGAGAGGTTCCTTGCACCGCCACACCTTTCAACCACCCAAATTCCAAACTCCAACTGGGATCGTCATTTCGAACTGAGGCTGAACTATAACCAGCAAAGAGTTCCACATTGAGCTCGCCTTGTTCAACCATTCATCTGTCGCGTCATCGTCCAAACACCACTCCCGTCTTTCACCGAAACCTCAAACAGCGTCCAAATCGCATGTATTGAATTGAACACGCCCACTTGCGCCAATCCACCGAGCCAGGCGCGGCAAACCCATTAACAAGATGTCGGCCATCTACAACCTCGAGCCGCAGCCGACGGCGTCTGCAATTATTCACACGACACAAGGCGAGATTTCCGTCGAGCTATTCGCAAAGCAAACGCCATTAACATGCCGAAATTTCCTTCAACTTGCGCTCGACGGCTACTACGACAACACCATCTTCCATCGTTTGATCCCTGGTTTCATCGTCCAAGGTGGTGACCCCAGCGGCACCGGTCATGGAGGAGAGTCGATTTACGACAATGGCGCGCTCAGCGGCGATCTCGACCCTTGGCCGATGGACCAGCGAAGGGGCAAGAACGCGGGGCCTCATGGCGTCAACTTCAAGGACGAGTTCCATTCGCGCCTCAAGTTCAACCGCAGAGGCCTTTTGGGAATGGCGAACGAGGGGACACCCAACACCAACAGCAGTCAGTTCTTCTTCACGCTCGGAAAGACGGATGAGCTGAACGGGAAGAATACCATGTTCGGTCGAGTGGCCGGCGACACGATCTACAATCTGGCCAAGATCGGAGAGGCCGAGGTGGAAGAGGGCGGTGAGCGGCCCCTATATCCCATCAAGATCACGCGTATCGAGATCCTCATCAACCCCTTCGATGACATGAAGAAGCGGGAAAAGAAACAGAGACCACAACAGATTTCCAGGCCCGCACCCGCCGAGAAGAAACAGAAGAAGAGGAAAGGGGGCAAGCAGCTACTAAGTTTCGGAGACGAGGTGGGTGATGAGGACGGCGAAGAGCTTCCTCTGCCCAAGAAACCCAAGTTTGACACCAGAATCGCGGTGGACCTTGATGAAGACGATTCAAGCAAGCAAAGCGCCTCGAAGAAGTCCACCAAAAAGGATGCCAAACCAGCGGCAAAGGACGTACCAAAACGGGAAGAAAAGTCAGATCAAAAACCAGTAAAGGAAAGCAGGAGGAGTCCAAGCCCACCACCGGTTGCCGCGAAGAAAGACCAATCACCACTGCCCAAGAAGAAGAAGCATTACAGCGAGCATTCAAGCCCAGAACCTGAAGAGCCCAAGAAAAAATCTCTCCTTGAGAAGACCAACGAGGAGATTGCGGCCCTCAAAGCGTCAATGAAGAGGACGATCCATTCATCAGAGCCAGTAAAGCAGGAAAAGAAGAAGTCGGCCTTGGAGCAACTGATTCCGGAAACAGCCATCCGGGGAAGAAAGCGCCGGCCGGGGGCAAGTAACAACCCTACGCGGGAAGAGCAAGAGGCTTTGGACCTGCTCAAGTCTTTCAAGGCAAAGATTGAGACGGCTCCGCCGGAGAAGAATGCCGCTCAACCTGCTGCTTTGGTGAATCCAGATGAAGCGAAAGATAATGATCAAGAACCGGAGGAGGAAACAGTCTGCGATTTGCACTTTATTGCTAACTGTCAAAGCTGCCGAGCCTGGGATAAGCTGGAGGAGGACAAGGAGGATAGCGGTGATGAAGGGTGGATGTCTCACAAGTTGAGTTTTGCTGCTGACAAGCTTGGCAAGGATCTCAGTTACCGGAAGAAGGCGGAGGAAGAGCTGGTGGTTATTGATCCTTTGGCGAAAGCTAGGACGCTCAAAGAGGAGAAGAAGGCTCATCGGGATGCTAAGACGGGAAGTTCTTCGAGAGCATGGGACCGTGGGGACCGGGGGGACCGGGCAAGACGGGATCGGTATTGATCTGATCTACCGGATGAGTTGCCCCGGCGGTAATGTCTTTCTTGGCTATATCATATCTCTATCGTCAGGTCTTTGGAACTCCAAGGGCAATGGCGGTCCGTCTATTTAGGTCTACACAGTACCTAAACCAAAAATGATACCCTAAATTTATCAGATACTGAGAGCCTAGGACTGGGGAAAATGGGACCGACATTGCTCTACAACCGGATGAGTCGCCCCATCATTGATGTCTTTGCTGGCCATGTCATATCCTATATCCCAAGGCATTTGGAGTTGAAGAACAGCGTGATAAAGAGATCGTGTACAGAGTCTACCTACTCGTCTGGGTTATAATCGCCCTTTTCGATTCATTGCACAGTAGCCGAACCAAAATGATACTCTAACCACCTTGACGACTTTGGCCACTCGCACTTGACGGTATTCACTCCGGTTGGAGGCGAAAGCCTCACACCTTTCCCATGCAAGATAAGCTTATGTATGTACCCCGTACCCACCAACCTAACAGCTGCCAGTGCCACCATTCCGTTCCAAAGCCGGCAGAGCCGTCATGTGTGAACTCAAGATTCAAAGTGCGAAGTCCTCTTTTTCTTTATTTGCCGATACATCCGGCGCAGCAGTCAACATGAGCCTCGGTGTACCTTCATGTCTGTTGACTCGTTTGAGCACATGGCCTTTTTGGTGGTTCTGTAGAGAGATGCACTTTTTGAAGCTGCTCAAGTGCACTAACAGGCACTAACAATTATTTGGCCCCACTTGGCCCCGGTATATCAACGGTTCATCAAAGACACCTTGTCCATACCTTACCCTTGATCCCCTCAAACTCCATCCTACAGATTTCAAGAGAAAACGAAAGAAGGAGGGCATAGATGAGGATAGAAAGCCGGACCCATTCGGATTCCATCGATACAGAAAGATATCTGTAGATGCTCGTGGAAAAGTTCCCGGAGGAAAACCCCGAGTGCCAAGACCTGGCGATAGGGTCAACTTCATGATGCGGCAGGCCAGCAAGACCTGGACTCCTTGACAACTCGACATGAGGTTGGGTGGCTGGGTTCTTCTATTCGTTACTTTTGGATGCTATACTACCTCGGAAGAGAATCTCAGTCAGATACCGGTTCACGGGTAGAGGTGCCGTAACTCTTGCAAGGTCAGCAAGTCTTTGTCACAGCTTCCTACCTCTATGTCGCAGCTTGTCAACTCGTCAAAGTCACATTGCCGAAGAAAGAGTTCCCAAAAGTCCATTTTGCTGCACCTCCGGTCGTTGGCATGAACCATGACCGGGCAATTGCTTTGACAATTGTCATTGATTTAGAGCTGAGATGAAAATGAGATTAGAGTTATCAGATGGAAAGAATGACCCCAAACCTAATGTCGACCTCAATATCTGACATTCAGACTAAAGAGAGAACAACACACAGCAGAACAATGACTTTTTGCAAAATGATATGGTCCGTGATACATCACAGCCGGGGAACTTGTTAACGGTGCCGCGTTGTCCCTCTGCCTCTGCCTCTGCCTCTCAGAAAAAAAAAAACGTGAAAACGTGACATGTATCCTGTGCGTTGGCGTCGATGTCGATGTCGGTGTCGGTGTCAGGTTGTCGGGTTTCTTGACAAAGGGAAACATAATTTTTTTCTGGCTGGCTGTGAGAACGTCAAAGGTCACGTCCGCAGAATAACAGAGGGGACCCGCCAAAAAAGCGAAAAGATACCAGCCAAGACTGTGCCGGAGCAATTGGCACGGATAGACCCCACGTTTGGTCTGGCATTTCCGTTATCTCCAAGACATGTGATTGGATGGTTGGCTGCTAACAGCTGCCATCGATCGAGCGATCAGAGAAATCGGTTCACAAAGACCCGCCCACTTGGTGCTGTGCTGGGACTCTGGGACACTGGTTATTTTGGCTAGGCAGGAACGTTGTTTCGCAGTGTCAGATGCTACTACCAAAGGGATTGTTCACACACCATTCAGTGCACCTCTCCGCCCATCCAGAATCACGCTCAGCAGTCTTTGCTGTTGGATGATCGGTCGAACGATACTGGCCGTCCAAGACTATACGCATCACTAACAACGGCAGGCCGTCCAACCAGACGCCGGCAACGGGAAGAACATCTCTCTCCAAAACGTCTTTTCCGTCATACAAAAGTCCCCCAAAACCCAACGACGGACGAAACACAGTAAAAACTCGAAACAAACCTCATCAGCCCTTCCGCTCGAATTGCTGCCCGTACCACTCCGCGGCTCTCACTCTCTCGCTGTTGAGCAGTCACTTTTGCTGTCGTACCAATACGCGGTATCGAAGACGACGATAACGACTACCGCCCTCGACGAGCGAACACGACGTCCGATTCTCTTTCCGGACCATCCACTGGCCCCGTCCACTCCCACGACCATTTAGCGATTTCCGCTCCCCGCGATCCGCATTACTCGAACATCTTACGAGACGTCCGACTCTGCGATCCGATTCCCGACGACTTCCCCGCGCCCAGGTTTTTTGCCCGACTACAGGCAGAACATCAGACAACGTCTCTGGAAAAAAGAACTACATTGCGGCCGAAGAGTCAGAAAGATCTTGGCAAGGACACAAGGCGGAAACGACTGGCCTTTCGCTAGGTGGTGTTGGGTTTGACTTTACAAAAGCACAGGGCAGACAAGTGAAGTGGTTGGCTGTTGTCGTATAAAACCAACGCCTACGAGCCTTGAAAGTACAGGACAAGAAAAAAATCCAACAGAAATCATCGTCACAAAATTTACAGGCCAAGGACCCTCGACAACAGGGAAATACAAGAAACAACACGCGCATTGGACCATTGGACCGTCCAGGCCTGCTACTTCTGCCAGAGACAATCACCAATTGTCACAAGGCTGTTCATGCACCCCGGTGGGCGCTTGAAAGAGAATCGACGTGCAACAAACAACCTCCTTCACGGCGCCCTTGTACGGTCGTCAACCAGACGTCCAACCGCTGCTCTCTTGAATCGTTGCTAGACGCAGAGATATCAGATTTCGCTTACAACTACTTTCGCCCGCCCCCAGAAAGAGGCAGGACATTCCTTTGGTAGCCTTTGACCACCCAGATATCAAGACCACTTGCAGGATATATAACGCCCGCTCGTCGTTCTGTGTGCTTCTCCTCAAGGTCCAACATATTCTGGTATCCCTCTTGCGTCTGCCGAAGCAGCTCTTCCCCCCAAGAAAGCAGGGCCTCTTCGCTACTACGCTTCCCCCGCGCGATCGTATCTGTTGGTCTGGTGTTTCCTGTTCGATATCTACGATACTAGTACACCCTTTGGGACAGTATCGCCTACCCAGTACAACCCATCCTGCAGGAGTCCGTACCAACATTCTACCTACATCGACAAGCCACTAGGTAGTCCGATCGTCTACCTCCCTCATCGTCAGCCATTGCGTCGTAGTGGCTTTTCAAGTAAAAACCCATCTTCGTCGTGCCATCTCGAGCGCATGCTCCCGTCGTACGCCATGTCGTCTCCGAATCCGAGAAAGAGACCGGCCCCAGGAGCCTCGCCCATCGTGCCTCTTCCTATCCAGCAGATTCCGCAACAGTTCACCTCTCCCGGCCAACCGGACCAGGTGTATCGGTGGAATCCCAGCCCAGATGTAGCGGCGGCCCCTCTCAACACATTTGGAATGATCTCCACGCAACCACCGTACCCGCAGGCTATTCCAGCACCTTCCAATGCCTTGGCTCGGCGTCAACCCAGCCGGGCCCTTGTCCCTACCAACCAGTTCAACGGGACAGATACATGGACCTCATTTACTGAGGATGCTTCCTATCCATTGGGGCATAGTAGCGCGCCTCCAATGGATGAGCACGACAGCATCGAGCTCCTCGAGGAGAAGGCGCAGCGTGCCAAGCGGGAAGCACAGGCCAAGAGGAAGCAGATCCCGCCCTTCGTCCAGAAACTGAGCAGGTGTGTATTAGTTAACCCTTACCCATACATATATATCAAGGTCTCATGCAGGTTACTAATTCGATATGTGTTCAGCTTCTTGGATGAGTCTAGGAACACTGATCTCATTCGCTGGTCTGACAAAGGTGACTCTTTCATCGTCCTTGATGAAGACGAGTTCGCCAAGACCCTTATCCCGGAGCTCTTCAAGCATAACAACTATGCCTCGTTTGTGCGGCAGCTAAACATGTATGGCTTCCACAAGCGAGTCGGCCTCTCAGACAATTCCATGAAGGCATCTGAGAGAAAGAACAAAAGCCCTAGTGAATACTACAACCCTTACTTTAGGCGTGGTCACCCCAACCTTCTATGGTTGATCAACAAACCCAAGAGCGGAGGAAAGGGAAACAAGCCAAAGGCGACACCCAAGACCGAGGGTGAGGGTGATAGCGAGGAGGATGCCGTTGTCGACGACTCATACGCCGGTCAGAATTACGCGTCAGGCCAGGGTGGACGTTCTTCGGGTGCTGGTGAGGTTGGACCACTCCATAAGAAGGAGCTGGTCGCTGTCAAGGCCCAACTAGATCAACTACAACGGCAGCAGGTGGCCATCTCCACCATGCTACAGAAGATCCGAGCCGAACACACGACCCTATTCCAGCAAGCCATCACGTTCCAGAACCAGCACGAGCGTCACGAGAATTCGATCAATGCCATTCTCAACTTCCTTGCCAATGTGTTCAGGAAGTCACTGGAGGAGCAAGGAGGGACCCAAAGCGTGCAGGATCTTTTGGCTAGTATCATTCCTAACGCTCAGGTCCATAACCAGAACCAGATGCCCCAGGCCAACGTTGTCGATCTCGGCGGCTTTGTCAACCAGCAGGTCCACAACAACATGGCTATGGGAACACCAAAGCGTCAACAACGTCTCCTCCCCCCTATCCCTCAGCAGGGTGTAGGCAAGGTTCACTCCCTCTCCCCTTCGTCAACCCCTTCACCTGCCCCTGTCCACCCCCAATATCAAGCACAGATGGGCTCCGTTACCGAACTCTTCGACACAACACCCGGTGATAGCCCATCGTCCGCGTTCATGAAGAATGAGCTACAGAACAACCCTCAGGAGGGGATGATGAAGCTCATTCAAGACACGAACGCTGTGAGCGCTTCGGGCGGTGTTGACCTACCAGATATGGCGACCAAGACGCATGTGAATGCGCTGAGTAACGATCAGCGCAACAAAATGCTCAGCATCATGGCCGGAAACAACATGCACTCGACTAACGGTTCCTCATCGGCCTCGAGTTCCGCAGTTCCTACCCCAGCGGCCACCATGCCACCACCAATTCCCAACGTCCCCGCTGTCCCTGTCACCACTGCCGCCCCCCCTCCTGCTGCTGTTCCCAACCACGCTGTCTCCCCTGTATCCAATGCGCTTTCCTCTGCCCTTGGGTCGATGCCGCCACCGCCGGCCTTCCCAAGCTACTCCGCCGAGGATATCGAGTCCCTTCAACGGCTCCAGGAGGAACAAGCCACGCAGATCGATCGGCTTACTAGCTTGCTGGGTCCCTTGAGCCCGTCCGGTCGCATCCCCGGTCTCGACGACCATGGCAACCCCAACGGCGCCACCGGCTACTTTGACGGCACCGACATTGAGCAATACCTCAACGACAACGCCTTCTCCGACCAGGCCTACGAGTTTACCGGAATTCCCGGTGCCAACGGAGCCGGCGACGGTGGGGCGGACTTCAACTTCAACCTTGACGACGGCTTCGATCTCACCAACCCGACCCACACCGGCACGGGCCCCACTAACGGTGCTGCCGGCGCTTCAGGTGCTGGCGGCGGCTTCGAGTCTGGAAGGATATTCGAGACCAACTCACCGGTCAACACCCCCTCTCCATCGGCCGCCACGGAAGAGATCATCAGGAACGACATGGACAGCCCCGAGCGCGATCCGAAGAGGCGGAGGAAGGGCTAGAATCCCGGAGATCGCGTTTCGCATTCTTCTGTGGATTCTGCCGGTTCTGCTGCCGTCTCGTATTCTCCGTCTTCCGTCTTGTCTCATTCTCCTCTTTGGACTTCACAGCAGCAGCAGCTTAGTCAGCTGCATTCCAGCGGATCTTCAACCTCAACTCTTAAACAACAACAGCAACCTCAGGGTCAACCTCAGCAACAAGCTCAAGCACAGCAACAATCTCAGCAAAATACATCCTTTCATCAAGTTCCTCAACAGCAGCAGCAGCAGCAGCAGGAACGCCGTCAACAGGAACGCCAACAACCTCCCGCGCATCATCAGGTGCAGGTGCAGGTGTCTACTCCTAGAAGTCTTGCGTCTTCTCCAGCAGAAGACTTTTAGGAGAGTTTATCGAATTGGCCGTAGACGATGTACATCATGTGCCAATGAGATGACAAGGGAAAAGGGGTATTATTGTCTTGGATTGGTATTCCTTGTGGCTTGTCGCTCCTGGTTTCTGACTTCTGGCTTGTTGAAGTTAGCAGAGTTTGGTAGAGAGCTGGACTGGGAGAAGATCAAAAAGTGGAAGAGACGGATCCGGAAAGTAGTGAACGGACGAGTGCAAGGAGAGAAGAAAAGGAAGAGGAGAGGAAGAGGAGCGGCTTATTAGACACAAAGAACATTGAAGCGGTTGGACAAAAAAGGACCAAAAGGGTGAAGGAAAAGTCGTGGTCATGGACGGGTGACAACAACAGGATGAAGAGTCGATTACGGTCTGGTAGCCACAAAATGGGGCATACCTACATATCGTCGGGAACTACAATCCTCTTTAAAAGCAAAAAGTAATTTTGCTAATGTCAAGCAAGGACGAGGGGTGACAAAAAAAAAAAACCGGTAAAATAGGATGATGGGAGGTAGTAAGGATGAAGTATCAAGGATCGAGGTAAAGAAAGGGGAGGGGGGAGGTCACTTATACGGGTTTCGTTTCCTTCCTTCTTTCCTTTCCTTTCTGCCTTCCTTGCTTCTCCTTTCCTCCTTGAGCTTTCCTCCTAGACTTGCCACTTTTGCTATTACATTACTATCATGTTATAAGAACTATTAAATGTCAAATGGAAAAGAATTCTTCTACTCAAGCTTTTTGTTTTTGGGACTTTGAGGTCATCTCTTGTGTGTGCTATTCTATTTCTGCTATAACTGTCCGGGGTACATTTTCATTGCTTGCAAAAATCCCGACATGACGGGTGGATTTATTATTCTCTTGTTCTTGCACTCGAAAGGGAGATATTCACGAGTGGCAGCCGATTGACGAGTGTGGTGATGATTGGGTTTGATTAGATTCCCCTATTTCTTTTATAGATTTTGTAGTGTAGCATGTTCTTCAAGCATTTGTCTGCCTACCCCCTATCTATGTGAGCAGCACCAGAGCTACCTGGATATGGCCCCTCTAGGTTTCTCTAATTTAACATCTTCTGCCACTTAACCTTGATCGGGCTGTAACCATCAAGCGCCACCGGATCACAGAGCTCAACCAACGTCCGTCCAGAGGCTTCCCCCTTCTTCTCGCCTATATCATAACGGCTGGCGTACACTCGAGGCAAGATGTTACACCGGCCCTCACTAGTCCGAGAATCCGAGCTTGATGACGTGCCCTGCTTTCTACCCCTCGGCCATCATCCACTGCTTCGGCAAGCTTGTCGGCTGAATAGTGTGACAGCCTTGGCTTGATACATGTGTTCGGATTAAGCTTTTCGGTGTCCGTCCTCGGGATCGACACAGGTTGCCGGCACCGGCACCGCCCACGCGGATCATCCATGGCTGTACTCGAACTTCGTCCGGTATAGGTATCAAAGGTCGAAATAAGGTAGTGGCGCGTGCGTGGCGCGGGAGGCGTGTCGTGGTGGCAGCTTCCGTGTTGAGGGTATATGGGATGGTTTTGACTCAACCTCGGCTTGCTTGCAACGTCTGCTGTGCTGGTGTGGTATGCCATCGTGCGAGCTGAGTTTTCTCGTCGCACGATAGCCATGATCGTTCTACGGCTCCATGGTTGTCCGTTTCGCAGTCGTCGTAACTTGACTTGGTTTTCCTCGTTCAGCTTGTAGTGGTCGATGGCTGCGTCATGTCGTCTCAACTTTCCTGATGAGGCTCAACAGCCCTCGGTATCCATGTTCTGCCCCGAGCTGCTCGCCCCTTAACTGTCGTCATGATGGTAGGCTTGATCGATTCGAATGGTTTGATGATACGCCTTCCCATTCGTCCATCTTCGTGTCGAGACGTCCACCACATCAGCGCAGCCAGCATCCAATGCCTGTCCCAGCATATAAGTCCCCTCACTTAGCCAATGGATTAGCATGCACCGTCACCCGCTCAATCTTGACCTCATCCTTAATCCGATTCTTCTTATCCACCTCCAGTCCCTCAATCTTCGCCAACGTTTGTAGGGACTCATCGCCAATCAGCTTTCCAAACACGGTATTCAACCCATCCAGATGAGGCGCCTTATCAAAAAGGATGAAAAACTGGGACCCGTTCGTGTTAGGCCCCTTGTTGGCCATGCTTACGATCCCCCGCTCGTTGTGTTTCAAAGTAGGCCGGATTTCGTCTTCAAAGGTTGGGCCGTAGATGGAGCGGCCACCTTTCGGGTTTTCGGGCGGGGATGGGTTGGCCGGAGCACCGGTTTGGACCATGAAGGAGGGGATCATCCGGTGGAAGGGGGAGGAGATGTAGTAGCCGGAGGCGCAAAGGGCTAGGAAGTTCTGGGAAGAGAAAGAGATGTTAGCGATTGTGTTTGGAAAATAGGTTGGAGAGGGAATGGGTTGTTGTTGTTATTTGCCGACTACTGTACTTTCGTCACGAGGGGCATGAGACGACGGAGAGAGAAGGGAGAGGACGAGGGAGGGGAGGGAAAGAAGACGTACCTCGGCGGTTTTGGGAACGGCTTCGCAAAAGATTTCGATCTTGAGATCGCCGAGGGTTGTGTGGAGTGTTACGGACATGATGGCGGATTGGTTGTCTTTCGGCACTTTGATGTTCTGGTGATGTTTTGGTCAATTGGAATCTCGAAATGTGACGTGCAGTTCGCGATGTCAATTGATTGCCAGCGGCAGCTATCTTGGCGTTTATGTGCGGTACGATGAGCCTGCCGGCGCCAACGCTGCCGTTACGCTCGGCGGTTGCCTGGGGGGCGGCCGATAGGGCTGGTATGGTCAAAGCTCCCAGCTACATGCGCAACCAATCAGATCTCTCAAATCCTGAACTTCAGGTCCGGCCCCCAGCAGCGGCCCCGGGGGCCCCTTGGCCCTTGCTTGCCATCTGTGAAAGTGTCCGAACTGGGGATAGACAATGATCTGTTTTTAAGAACTCTCCCTGCAGTTTGTTGTTTCTAAACTTCCGATGAAGGTCGTTGAAGGCGCATTGTCTTAGTTGGGAATACTGTTCTGGATGCGTAAAGGGATCAAAAAAGTGATAGTCAGGCACCAAGCTGAAACGGCCCGAGCAGGTACAGTATAGTCTGATAATGACGATGGAATTTCCCGCGTTGTCCGCATTGTGGATTACTGAGGTCAACTTTGAGATTGGAAGTCGATGATGGAGGAGTCGGGAAGTTCCAAGTTTATAAGATATCAAGATCCGGGTTCACCGATATGCAGCTTGGTTGAGGAACCGGGACGGGGGTTGCTAAGTGTCATCTTGGAATTATAGGCGACCTCGATCTCGTTGTTGAAAAGAGTTTGAAGTCTCAAATTCTGAGATGTTCATCCCATATCGTTTTCTATGAAAAACAAAAAGTTCAGATGAATGCTGTCAGCTCAACTTCCACTTCTCCACTTTAACCGTCCATCCCGCCTGCCCCCCGGGCCACCAAGAAGCTGAAGGATGCTAGCGACGGACCTGACGCTGTAACAGTGCAGCCTTGCACCTGCGCGTGTTAGCGACCGCCATCCCCGTTCCTCCCCACCGCCTACAAGGAAGGGGAGACCTTGGGGATAACCCTTGAGCCTGGAGGTTGGTGACGCTTGAGTTCTGTGAGGACCACAGGAACGTTGACCGGCCTAGGTATCTTCAGCTTCCATCTTTCTCTCTTCCGTCTCTTTAGATCCACTTTTACTCCTGGTCAATATCCCGCCGGCTCAGCGGCTCTTTACGTCTTCCTCTTGAGGTTGCTTTGAGATTATCACCTGAAAATCGAAAACAGGGGACCAAGCTCGCAAAGCTCTCTTCTTGTAGCTTCTGCCGCCGCGACTACTTTACACTCTTGGCGCCTGTCGGCCGCGCATCTTGTCACACCTCACATTCGCTTTTCCCCTCCACCTCCTACAACCCTTCACGCCGGGACTTCAGTCATCAAGCTGACGTCCAACACTGGCACTTGTCCCGACTCGACAGCATCCATCTGACGTGGTGTCTTGCCGTTCCGATAGCTCCAATACCTCCTGTCGCCATTGGACCCCTCCCGAATCCCGATATCCCGTTGACGGACAAGGCGACCCCGTCTCAGAAGCTGACTATCCATCCCGTCTTGGAGCTCTCACTTCACTCTTGACGTTCCCTTCGATATTGCAACCTTTAGACTGGGACGACGACTTCCCTTCTTCGCCTCTGGCCCCCAACGCGGCCGGCCTATAGAGGATTCCCGCGCCCCAACTCAAGGAAACGCTGCGCCAACAACTCGCGGTTGTGCAATTTGTACCACTTTGCCATCCATTCGATTTGCTTCTCTTAGCCTAAGCTACCGTCAACAAACAGTTGGGTGTACCATTCACCTTGCACCATCCCGCTCACTACTGGTAGTCGAGGAACCGTCAAGCCCACGATACTTGCACAACTAGTCCGTTCTGTCCGTCTCACCAACTCCACGGCGCCTCTTTTCCCGTCCAAGCATAAGCGACGACATTGACTACCCACGGCTGCACCATAGCGACGACGCGCATCAATTGCGACATTGCATTCCCTCTACGATAACTGCGGATGGGATGCAGCAACCCTGCAAGTGAACCCCAGCCTTATCGATACAAACATTCGCGATCGCCAGGGGCCCGAAGGCGACCTTCCTTCCAAGCGCTTCTCTTGCCGCCCCTCACGAACCACGGGACCGCATTCCACCTCGGCGACTTCCCAGTTGTGGTGCGGCGAGGCCGATTTCTACACTACGTTCATGATCGAGACAGTTACTAGTACCGCTATCCTCGACCGTAATCTCACTATAATCACGACGAACCTCTTCCAAACGACTTTGCGCCCGGCGCTTACGGCACGATGAATGGTCTAATTGCACAGTACGCCCCGGCCACGGTCAGGATATCGGGGCCGCCCAACAGCAGTTTTCTGGTGGGCTATCCCGGTATCTCTGCTACCTTGGTAAGTTCTCTTCTCTTTTTCTGGGGAAATCGCATATGCTGACTCCCTCTTCACAGCCAAGGATAGTAGGTAAAGTCGAGATCCGACCAAGCGCCGGCTTTTCCGCACCCGTCAGCGTATCCATGGTGCGCATCTGCCTCCAGCGACGAGAAACTATACACCCTGCTGCCGAGAACATGGCAAAACGACATCTCGGTACACCGCGACGCGAAACTGTGGACCTGGTGGGCAAAGAGGTATTGCTGTTTCGATGTGTGTCGGGCAAAGAGGCGGAAAGCGTAATAGCCATGGATCTTCCGTTCCAAATATTTATACCCTACGGCCGAGGAGGGGAGGAAATAAATCGACGAATCCCACCTGCGAGCTTGCAACTACCCAGCCGAATTGCCGAAACTTACTACGAGCTCGTGGTTACCGTACAACAAGGCCAGAGCACACAAAACCGATACACATTTCCCATACCAATACAGCGATACGATACCCTTTCGACATTTGGCATGTACAACCGGCCGGAAAGCAAGGTGGTAACGGCGGACAGTATCGTGACCTTGGGCATCTCATTACCAAAATGGAGTTACGGGCCACTGGATCCAATAACGGTGTTTATCAAGCTAGCGCCAAATCCAGACATGATGAGCAAGGCGAAAAAGGTTACGATAAATAAGATAACGTTGGCTATTGAGGAGGAGATCACATTCAATCCCGAAGGCGACGAGCCAACCAAGAAAATCAACAAGATTGCCAAGCACACACAGCCAGTAGGGGTCAAGTTGACTGAGACCGGCTATGTCACAAATTTGGGTCTGGTCTTTCCGGCACGAGACCTACGAGACCCGGACGGCATCATCAAGCGTGGGAAACCCGGGTTTCCCATGTACGAAGTTACGAGCTTTACGACGTCATCGACACTGTACAAGATCGAGTTCTTTTTGAGTATAAAAGTGAGTTAACCAACCTAGGCTAGAGAGAAATAGGTCACTTATACGTCAAGCAGGCACACATGAACTCGGCAAGGGACATCACTTTGCGACAACCGATTGTTATCTGCCCGATGGACCAGCAAGCGTGTAGGGACGAGATGGACGCGATTGAGCAAGCAGCAAAGGATGCGTCCAAGGTCGACCCGAATAATCCGATGCTTCCAGACCGAGTCATTGTCCGTTCGAATGAGCGGGACGCAATACGGCATCTCGGGCTATGTGAAGTGGGAGGGGTGAAGAAGATATTGATCGAATGAATGGACCAATAACCGACAAACCTCATGATTACTGCGATATACTGTCCGCTGAGGTTCGATTCGAGACAATACCCATGCGCCGAGAAGAAAGGAGGCCGCCCGTCACACCAGGGGTAGTTCGTGGGGTCGAAACAGCAAACATGGCGTCAAAGGGGGTTCTGTGACACATGTTCACCATGCTGTACGGCCGTTGCAGTAATGCCCCGCCATTCTGTGGCCCGGTCAAACGTGTGGTGTCCTCTGCTCCATAACACATTGCACGTCGGTGACGGCTCTGCAGGTGCGAGCCTCAAAGACCGGTCAATTTCATGGAGAGGATGACCCATATTTGAACCATAACGGACGGGGAACCCTCTTCAGGGCATATTTCGACAACAGATAGCATCAAAGGCCGCGCTTGGGAGGATATCTGTGTTTACACTATTGTTCATTGTGCCAGGAGGCGCAACTCAGGAAGGTGGTTCTGGGGCGTTCTGGTGACATTTTGCGGGGTGATCTAGGGGATGGACAAGGACCATCAGGAATGATGACCTACTCGGAGGATATACCGGGGCTAGAAAGGCGGGTAATAAAGGGGCAAAGGTCATGAGGATCACGGATGTTTCTCTACATTATAGCGCGGGAACACGACGGTGGCATAGCTCCAAGGGATCCATAGGATCAAATGAATCAAGGAGGGTACTAGTCAGATAACTCTGTGAGTGGCGGGTGTGTACGTTAACGAATCACAGAAATATTGCAATGATGGATGACAATCATATAAAGCTCAAATATCCTAGCATATGCCGTTGGAAGGCGTTCAGGTAGTGAAATGGAGAAGGTTCGCGAGTCAAAAACAAATATCCCTGATCGTGACATCACAACAACTTCCCGGTGGATCCATCACCATACCGACAGCAAAAAGGAGGTTCAATGCCCATCAACAATGCTTTCCAACAATGAAGCGGAAAACAGCAAAAAAGATATTTGCGTTGACAAGGACGAGATTCGAACTCGCGAGGTTTCCCATTGCGGTTTCAAGTTAATCATAAGATAACCTAAACACAACGCCTTAACCACTCGGCCACCTTGCCTAGTGAGCTATTGTTGAAGAAATAAGGCCTGCTTAGTGACTTATGTATGTGGCTGCGTGGGGTACCTAGTGTACGTGGCAGGCAGGGAGCTAAGGTATGGAGTACGTACTGCGGGTAAGTCTCAACTAGGGGGATCCACTTTATTTTTCAACTTCATGCAAGCAGAACTTCACTTCTTTCATTCTCAAAACTTCCTCACTTCGACACGACACAACACAACTACTGGAAAGTCTTACCAAACTTCACCAACCGAAAAACCTCACCTTGGAAACTATCCACGAACAAACAAAACCTCACATCCGTAACCACACATAACAACAGCCCACCATGCCCCTCGACGACGACCTAGAGGACAATCCCACCCTCACCCCTCCTCCTCCTACCACCAACACTGCCACCATGGACGAAGGAGCAGCAGCCGGCGACTTAGAAGAACCCGAAGACGTCCCCACAGCCGACTTCCGTCTATTCGCCTCCACCTACTCCAAAACCAAAAACATTTCTGCGCAAACCATCCGCAAGGGAGAAAAAGATTTTGAATCGCACGGCACGCGCGCCCAACAGTCCGCACTTGATGCCTCCCGTGAAGCGATGCGGGATGTGCTTAGTTATACGAGGGTGCATCATACCGCTAAGCAAGGGGGGTGGTGTAGGGGGTGGGTTTTTGGGGATTGGTGGAGGGAGTGGCCTGAGGATTGGGAGGAGATGCAAAGGGCCAAGGGGGGTAAGGGGGAGGGGGAGGGAAAGGAGGGGGATGGTGAGAAGAGGGTGCTGCCGCCGTTGCATGTCAGGGATCGGGTGGTGGTGCTGGAGCATAGCAATGTTGCTACGCAGACTTTGGGTAGGGCGGTTACGGGGCTGCCGAAGGATAAACCGGCTAGGGGGAGGGAGTGGTTACTTCCCGAGGAAGCGCTGTATTTGGTGGAGAGAGGGAGTTTGGATTTGTGGTGGCCTACGAGGGGGATTGAGGAGATATTTCCGGCTGATGGGTCTTCGCCTTTTACCAACACTGCGACCAAGCCCACGACTACGACTACCGCCGGCGAAGAAGGAGAAGGCCAGGAAGAAGACGAGGAGGAGGACGATGAGTACAAATACGGCTTCCCCTTGTCTTTGCAGGCCGCATACGCTTTGCTCATTGGCGAAGATGGCGAGCGAGGAAAAGTCAGCTTGCAAAAGTTTCAGGTGTTTAGCAACTTGAAAAGAGCAGGTTATAACGTTATCAGGGCGCCGAGCTATTCGCCTCCTATTCCGGACGACATTTCCGCCACACAAGAGAAGCCGAAGAGCATCTCAGAATGGCTCATCTCCTGCCTCCCCTCCTCCAAGTCATCAGCAATTGACCACCCACCCTACGGCCCTCTCGTCCCACCCGGTCTTTATCGGTCGTACAGCACCATCTACAACCACCTTTCTCTCCGGCCCTCAGCCACCAGCCAACCTTCTCCCCCTGTCACACCCCAATCCAAGAGCGAGGACTCGCCATTCAAAATCCACTACCACCTCTACCGCGCCTCAACAAAATTCGTCCGCACCCGCCCCCCTCCACCCGATTTCTACCTCTCCGTCATCTCCGCCACCGACACCTCCATCCCCACCCTGACCGAAATCTCTTCTCTCCTATCCTCCGTCCCCGCCGATCTACCCAAGCAGGAATGGCTCACCGGCGGCCCCAGCAGACTTTATGCCCGCTTGAAGCATGGGTATAGGAATGTGCTACTGGCTGTTAACGACCATGGAGTTATCAACTATATGAGGTTTGCCAAGGGAGGGTTTGAGAGGGAGGAGCTGTTTAGGGGGTTGGATCAGAGGGTTGAGTGGAGTAATAACTGGAAGGCTGGGGGTGGGAAGGGTGGTGGTGGTGGTGGAGGGGGGAAGAAGAGTGGGAATAATGGTAGGGGATCAAGAGGAGGGCGGGGAGGAGGTCGTGGTGGACGGGGTGGTAGGGGAGGGAGGGGTAGAGGCAATTGAGGAATGGGCGAGGTAGAAGAACAAAGGACAAGATGATGATGGAGGACTGAGGAGATGGATGGATGGATGGTTGAAGGAGGTTTCTTGAATGAGTTTCAAGGCTTCAAGTCATGACGTGAACGAAACCTTGATAGCAACCCAGGAATGGCTCAGTGTCCTTTGGCATCGAAATACAGGGTATGTTTCCTTCGGCCCATAGTCTACAGACGCAGAACCGCATTTAGAAGAGTCTGGCAGGAGTCAACCTTTGTGGATGTTGTACCACGGGTCGGAAGACGGAGCTTGGTCCGCCATTGGACACTCTTAAGACCCATAAGATGAGAAGGAAAGAAAGGGGATGTTGCATACTGTAAAGGATAGATACCCAACAGGTAGACAAAAGTTAGAGAAAGGAAGATAACATGCGAATTATTGTCAATGTCAGATGGCGGGAGTCATGGGTGAGTGACGTTGAACTACCTCTAGGTATCGGATCGACTGCGGCTACGAAGGTCTTACATCACGAAGCAATCACTTGGCCTAGAACTGTTTGCACAATCTCGTTATTCATCTATCAACCACCTTAACCCCTTTGGAAACGCCTTGCGATGCTAATCCACTAATCAGTCTGGGTGTCCTTCTTGTTTTTTTTTTTTCCCCTACTCACTCTGCCTTCCTCGATATCCCAGATCTCCCTTTTTCAGTTTTGCCGCCAAACGGAAAGAGGGCAGCCACAAAACGATAGAAGAACTATATACAACGAACCAGGAAATGAAACCTTAAATGCCCGAAAATGATGCTATAAGACCCAGCCTAACCATAACCAGATCATCACCAACTCACTGAACTTTTTTGATCTCAGAAATGCAAAGCAAGCAAACACAACGAAACCGGGTATAAACTCGCGCGCCACATGCAAAGCACCAAAGCCGACTCAAAGGAAATCAAGATATGTAAAGGAACCCAGAGAGAAATCAACCACCAAAGCAGAGAAACAGAAAGACAAGAACATGAAAGAAAAGGAAATCAAAGCTATCTACCATAGGTATAATGAAGACCACTAAGCCCATTTTATCTTGACCACGCTACCAATCTCTGTCAGTGCTTGATCAGATCAATCCTTTCCTTCCTTCTTTTTCTTTTATGTATGTTCGCTGCGTGCAATAGGTATAGTAGCTAAACTTAGCCACCACCACTGTCACCACCAACCATCGCCATCTCCAAAGCCACATATACCTCTCAGAACCGAGTGAACCTAGTCCATGTGGCGGCCACTAGCCACCCACACCTCGTCTCCGGAGAAAAACAGCCATGGACACTGGTGAACTACCAGTGATTGTAAATCTCGCACTTGCCTGCGGCTCTTCTTTGAAATAATCGACCATGATAGGGGTATCTTTGCCGTCGCCAGCCAGTATGCTTCTTCTTCCTGTGAGCGCGGAGGAAAACCGTGAGTTCGGGCATCTGCCTCGTTTCCAAGCACTTAAGCCCAGATGAAGGTATGAAGACCCAAACTTCCTCTCCATGCTCGCGAAAACGAAACTCGCTCCCCTGATAAAAGTTCTTGCATGTAATCCACACTCCAGCTCCTTGAAGAAAAGGCCAAAGCTCTCGATACTCAAACAAACGCTCAACACCAACTTCTTTAACTTCACCAACTCCAGCTTCTCGTTTCTCAGCCCTTCAAGCTGCTCAAACAAAGAGAAACGGAGCAATAGAGAAATCGTCACCCCAAACCACCTCGTCAACGCCCTTGCGAGTGCACAACAATCCCGAAAACAAAAGCGGAAAAGCCAACGATATGATGGCAAAAGCTGGAGGTGCCACAAAAGCCAGGAGGTATGTATGACGAAGCCCCTCCTAGCCCTCTCAACCCTCCCTCACAGGAGAGTCGCTCAGAAAAAACTAGGCTTCGTCAAAACCCGATACTCCACATAGTCCTCACCATCAATATTGATAATCGTGCCCGAGCTGACCAGCTTTCCCTGGAACGGTCCCGAGCTCTTGCGCTCGTACTTGATGCCGCCCCACACCTTGGCGTCGTTGACACCCTGGATCGTCTCACCCGCAGCTTGGCTGTACTTGATCCTGTTGGTCTCCTGCGCGGCCCAGACCTTGTTGAGACGGTGGAGGTTGTCGTCGAACATTGATTTGTTGTTCGATCCACCAGATCCGTTGTTGGTGTTGTAGGGGCCACTGTTGGGATGGGGAGGAGGCGGCAAAAGCGCCTGAGAAGGAGGTTGAAAAGCGCCGGCTGGGAAATTGGCCGAGGTGGGAGTGCCGTTGCGAGAGGGAACGCCCGAGGCGCGTGAGGAAGGGCGGTTGCTGTAGGCCGGGATATCCTGCTGCTGGTGCTGTTGTTGCTGGTCGACCATACGTCTCTGCTGGTACGGACGGCCTTGGGAGGAAAACTGCGAAGAAGGGAGCTGCTGCTGCGGAGGAGGTGGCATGAACGGCTGCATGGCCGGGGTGATGTAGCCGCGGTTGGCGGCGCGCTGGTCGGCGCGCATCTGGCTGGCTTCGACGCGAGCGATCTCGCGCTGGGCGATGCTGTTGGTGCGCTCCAGGCGGTCGACTACGTCACGAGGGGGGCCGCGGTTAGCGGCGCGGAGCTGGACGTCGGGCAACGAGTGGCGAGGGGCGCGGTTACTCTGGCGGATGCCACGGAAGGGACCACCCTGCTGAGGGGGCGGGACGCTAGCGGGTCTGTCGATGCCCTCCATATCGTTGTAGCCATTGGCTTGCTCCAACTGCTGGTGGCGAGTACCGCGCATGGGCAAGGCAGGGGAGGAGTCAACATCCATCATCGAGTCATCCTTCGACATGCCCTGGGCGTGGCGCCTGAGGGCCTCCTCGACAGCCATCTGATCGTTCTTGTCGCTATCCTCGGAAAGCTCGCCCTGATCCATCATGCGCTGACGAACACGCACGTACTCCTTAACCTGGGGGCGGCTCATGCCCTGCAAGTGATCGAGGAAGTCGACATCCTCCCACTGACACCAAATCTGACCGGCGCCAATTGGGAAGTTGGCACCGACCTCCCTGCCATCGGGAGTCATGTTGATAATCTTGCAGCGGAAGTTCTCGTTCTGCGCCAAGACACCCTGGACGGCGTGGCGATCCTTGCGGTTGGGAGGGGTGGAATTTTTCCAGGTGCCGATCACGACTCTCGAGGGGCGACCACTAATGTCGACGGTCAAGGGGGTCTCCTCGACAACTGGAGCGCTGGCGGCGGTGCCCTTGCTGCGCTTTTTGGGCTCGGACTTGGTGACGGCATGCTCGGGAATGTCAGGGCCGTATGCGATGGCGGGTAGGGCGTTCGTCTCGGGCGGAGGGTTGGCGGCAACACGGGCAATAGCCTGCTGCACAGCATCGCGCATCGCCTCCTCCGAGTTGAAATCCGGATGACCGTTCTGCATCTGCTCGTACCGGACCTTGACATACTCCTTGACTTGGTAATGGTCGAGGTTGACCAGGTGAGGTTCGAAGACGATCTTGTCGAAAGTAACCCAGCTACCGCCGGGGCCGGGCGGGAGCGGATAGCGGTACACAAGACTACGGCCGTCCCTGGTGACAGTCTCGATCTTGGTGCGTAACCTGTCCCTGACATCGATAAAGCCTATGACGGAGTGAGCGTCCTTCTTGTCCTCCGCGATCGAGTCCCTCCAATAGCCGAGCTTGACGCTCTTGACGTTGCCAACTCCGTGTGTCTTCTTGGGGGCGCCACGGTGTTGTTTGCGTGGCTTGTAATCATCGGCCGCCGCAGACTCGGAGGTGTTGTCGTCGGGAATGTTCTCATTGCTGCCAGTTCGCTTGCGCTTCGAGCTGAGCACCACCAGCCTGCGCGGCTTCTCCTCGCTGTCCGCCATCTCAGTGTCTTCCTGGTCGGCAGGTCCGGGTGACTCCTCGGCGCGCGCATTGTTGACCACAATCTCATCCTCAGCGCCGGCAGGCTGCTCAGAGGCGCGACTGGCTAACTCCTCAGCATAAGCCGGGGGCGGGATAGGGCTCTCGGGAGGGGGTGTAAGATCATTGGCGTCGTCGTCATCAAGATAATCGGGAGTGGCTACGACCTCGGAGGGATTTGACTCCATGTTGACGTCCTTGGCGGTATCGTCGCCGTCGCTGCAGAGGGAGTTAGCAAGTTGTTTCTGGTTTGAGGTGGTCTTTTTGTAGCTGTAAAGAGGGCTTGTCCCCAAAAGGCGAGGGAACATCACGGACGACCTGCCAATACGCCTCGGCCTGCCCATGACGAAGGATAGGATACTGCGATATGGTAATGATGTGCGTGAAGGGTGTAAGGAAGTGAAAGAGGCAATAGATGAATGAGGTATGGATGAAGATAAAGTGAGCGGCCAAGCGATGGTTGTTATGAAGCCCTTCAGATCACACATGTGATGCCCATATGAAAGGCATTGTGTGACTCTCTTAGGCTGCCATCAACAAGGGAAGGGTGGTGGGAACCAGCGAGGCGATTGTGACTACCAACAGGCAGACTTTCGACTATGTGGGAGCCAACGAAGCACGAAAATTGTAATGGTGTTTTTGCTGCCACTAGGTGAGGTAAACCCCTCCACGCGACCGATCGAAGGAATTTTGATTTGGATCTGAGGAGGGAATGAAGGATGACGCGCAGGGATAATGGTACTTGCCTTGTAGTAGTAGTAGGATCTTGCAAAGGTGCAAGAACAGTGTTAGCAGCCCTGATGAGATAATCCATGTTAGCAAAGCTGTATTTTTTGATAGTTGATAGGCTAAGCTTTTGACTGTTGTTGAAGGCGCAAAAGAGTTCAATGATGGAGGACAGGGTAGACGGGGAGGCGGAACGGGAAGAATGCGTTTGTTGGTGCTTTGGGTGGATCTTGCAAAAGAACTCGACCGGCAGAGAGAATCCCGCCTCGGTTTCTTCCAGTTTCAGAAGGAAATCACCAACTCACTTTTCGCTCTCCATTTCCTCGACATGGGCACTGCCGTCTGTCTCTGCCTGGGAGTTGGCAATCTCTTTCTGAGGAGATAGAGAAGACTCAATTTGGGGAGATTCGGCAACTGTGCCTTGACGCTCGACCTCACCGTCGCTGTCACTATCGACTACGACGATGGGATCTGAGTTGTTTTTGCCGGCCTTGGGGCTTTCCGCCTCTTGCTCGGGCTTGCGGGGATCAACCATATCCGCCATTTTTTTTTCTGATCTGCAGGTGAGTGCGTTGTCAGAAAAAAGGTGGAAAAGTTGAAAAGAGGAATTGGTGCTTTGGATGGTGGGGGATTAAAAAAGGTGCCCCAGTGGCCTTGAGTATGGAGGTGAATGGGAGTGAAAAGTGAAAACTAGTAAACGGCCTGTAGGTGAAGGAACGCCAGATGCCAAGAAATGTATAGGTTTTGGTATTTTATGGTGGGAGGCGAGTGTTGAGTGAATGGTGCTCCGGTTGGCCGGGTGAGTGGCCAGTCGTGGAAAAGAAAAAAAGAGATGGGATGGAAGGAACGGCAACGACAAGGTTAGGTAAGGTAGGTCTCTTAGAAAGCAAGAGAAGGTGAAGAAACTTAGACACTTGTAAATGGAGCAAAGTGGATGCAGTTGGTCGGCGCGGAATTCACGCCCCAAAGTCGGTAACAGATAGTGTGTAGGTATAAGTGAAACTCGAGGCAAGGGATGAAACTTTATGGAAAGGGTTTGTTTATTACCTTGTTGCAAAGAGACTTTCACTTCCGGAAGAAGTGGCAATCGTCTTTCTCGATAACCTGAACTGCCAACAACCACCAACCAACACAACACGAAGCGCAGAATGGTACTACCTCTGGAGCCAGAGATAACCGGAGACGCCAGGGAGGACCCAATCAGCTAGAAGTGTTGGTGATAATGTAGAGGTTGACTAGGTTGCTAAAAGATCCAGGTTCCTTGTTGGCTTTTGACAAGTGAAGCTGAAATGAGGTGAAGTCTGTGAAAGTTGAAAGAGCTAACCAAAGAGCTCGAAATTGTTTGACAGGTTGAACTTTGTATGAAGCGGACTTGATGTGATAGAGCGCAAGTTGTGAACCTTGAGAGTTTGGGCGGGTCTAGCGGTGGCGCGTATTCTCGGTGTTGTTGTTTGTTTGTCTTTGCCCCAGTGACCGATCGAGAGGTTAAGGGAGGAGAAGCGGAGGTTCAAAACAACTTTGAACTCGAAAGTAGGCAGGAGTCTGAGTGGAGATGAAGAGAAAAGTGGAAGAAGTATTGAAAGCCGGACACAGTATCTCGGTAATAGTTGCTTAGTAACGCGTCGTCAAATAGAGTCAAAGACTCGGAAATTCAGCGAAAGAAGGCATGTCTCTGGAGTAAATGTCCGAGATGTCTTATTTTTACAAGAGAAATGTAGAGATAGATATTTAGTTGATTGGGGGTGGGGAAGATAGAGACGTGAGGAAGGATTGAAGTCAAGAGGTGGAAGCCGAAAGCCACGAGAGTCCGACCGAAGAGAGAAAAAAATGGAAGAGAGAAATGCAAAGGTTCGGAAACAGACAGGGAACCGTGTCTTTGAGACAAAGCAGCAAGAGCGATTCGCGAACGTGGTAACGTGTTTTGCGGTCTTACGCCGGGGTTTCGGGACTTTCACTAACAGCTGCCCCTCTGAGCAAGAGCACTGTTAAGACTATATTTAACCCCTGGGCTGTTATAGGTGCCCGCTCTTACCTGTTAACTTCCATCGTTTTGGAAGTCCAGTTGAATCGTCAACCGATCAACAAAGAAACGAGTCACATTCGAACTTTCTATCAAAGACCGGATAGAGACTTCCTTCTTGAAAGCCCAGTTGAGTTTAACTTCAGGTGGTAGGTATAGCTTTCCGCATCGAAAGTCGACATCAAACTTCTCAAAAGACAACCATGGTCACCAAGATGAACACAACAAGGAAGAGAAGTTCCCCCCAAAAGACGGGGATGATGTGGGTAATCTTTTTTCAAAGTCTTGTTCTCAGTTGACGACAGCCAATCAGACCGCAGCGCACAAGTGACTTTCATCACCGCTGTTGTTGTTAGGCCGCCTCATGTACCTCCCGACCGACAATTCATCAGCATGACATTGACGGACAGACGGCAGCCCCGGCTATCTATCGTCGTGCACATCGCATCAATCGGGTCGACGACTGCTAGAGAAATTTAACGAGGCGGCAGTCCTCCTATGCATCTTGGGTTTTTTAAGGGTCTGCAGAGCGTATCGGGTTTCTGCCATATATTAAGGTACATGCACATGGCTATCCTACTCCTACATACCTGATGCATCTTCCGAAACGTTATTGCCTCTTTAAGTGTACAGCAACACTAATTGCTCTACTATGGAAGTTGTTTCGCTCTAGAAAAGACGCAATCTCCGCTTACCTTTCCAAATGGCCTTGGCTCCTATGCTGATCTTCAAGGCGGTTAAACGTAAACAAGTTCCAGTCTTGCTCTTTGACTTGTCGGTCAAGCAGTCATATCTTAGGTACCATAGAAGTGGACTTAAACACCCCACACTTCCTTTTGCGATATATTGACAACCTTCATTCTTTCCAACATTCCCAATGTCCTTGTGGGACCAAGGAAAAGTAGCCAGACTGGACAGATGGCTGTTGTTTCAAAAGAACTCGTGTACATCCTGTCATATCGGTGCCTTATCTCGATTTCCATCTCTTTTCTCGCTTCAGTGCCGAGAGCTGAGACCATTCCAGTCAACGTGGTGCAGGATTCGCTAATCACGTTTTGCTGATAATCATGAGGTTACACATGTGGTAGGCCTTGGAGACTTTGTATACACGATTGCGACTTTGCTCGATCACGTCTTTTCACGTCATCTACAGACCTCTCACATTGACAGTTGAGTAAACCGAGTGTGTGATCCATAAGTAGGTATGTAATATATGCATTTTGAGACGCCGAATGTGTAGACTATATGAACAATAAACAAAAAAGAAAAAAAAAATTGTGGTATCTTCTCATGACAAAACATGACTGACGGCTGCTTTTTATCATGCATGCAATCATCTCTCTTTTAAAACTCCCATCCGTTTTCAACCCATGCCCCAATTGTTTTTTGAGAACCCATATGTAGAAACCCAAAAAGACCCTTCTTCATCGCTGTGGTATAGATTCATTAAGATTCCCGGTCCCACTCTCCTATGATACTACCTGGTGATCTAATCATCAGCAGAGTAGTTCTCGGTCTTCATGTCCTTGAGACCAAGCTCCTCCTCTTCCTCATCGGTACGCTCGTACTCCTCCACGGTCATCTGCTCATCGGGCTGGGACGGGTCGTCAGCCAAGCTCTGGACGTAAGAGCTGGCCATGGGGTCGGTGAGGATGATGGAGAACTCGCGCTCGCCCTTGATGGCGGCGTTGAGGTCGGCAAAGAACTTGTCCCAGCGGGCCTTCTCTTCAGCGGGGAGGGAGTCGCCAGCGTGCACGGCGGCGGGGTCCTCGGCGCCCGTCTGGAAGATCTGGTTGTGGAGGTCGTCGCGGACCTGAGTGAGCAAACCCTCAACCGTGGTGAAGCGGCCGCCGAGGGTGCCGGGGTTGACGGAAAGGTTGAGCTCGGGGCACTCGAGGAAGCAGGACTCGCTCTTGAGAATGTCGCGGGCGAGATCGACCGAGTTGCGGACCTTGATGGTGACCTTCTTGCCCTTCTCGGGAACCTCACCACCGGTCTTGACGTCGTTGGACTTGTAGCCGCAGTCGTCGCAGGTGGTGTTCATGATGACGACCTGACGGAAGTGGGGGATGTCGACCATCTTCATGTTGGTGGTGCAAGGGTGCATGCAGCCGGGGCAGGTGGCGGGGAAAGCGTAAACGGTGTCGGGAATGATCTCGCCGTCCTCGGTGAGACCTTCGGTGCTGGTGTCGGCGAGACCGAGGGCCTCGTTTTGCTCCTTGGTACGGAGGTACTCGCGCTTCTCCCACTTGCCGACACCGTCGCGGGTATCGGGGGTGATGAAGGAGTTGCCGGCGGGGTCGTCGACGTAGACACGGAAGGGGAAAGCCTCGCCAGCGAGCATCTTGCGACCCTTCTTGATGATCTCCTCAACCTTCTCATAGACCTCAGGAGCCTGCTCCTTGCGGTCGGCCTGGCCAGACTCGAGATCCTCGACAATGGTGGACAGGAGACCCTCAACGTTGGTGAGCTGACCGCGGCCAGGGGGAACCTCGACATCGAGCTCGATGAACTTGACGGTGGCGGTATCAGACTTGACGACCTGGCGAGCGAAATCCTCCATGTCGGTCAGACGAAGCTCGACGTGGACACCCTTGAGCTGGAAGGTGCCGGCAGGCTGAATCTCGTTGTTCTGGAAGCCGCAGTGCTCGCAAGAGAAGGACATGATGATGATTTCGCGGAAGTAGGGAATCTGGGTAAGGAGAAGACGTGTCGTTCCCTAGAGAGCCATTGTTAGCCTTTATTCGAAGGGCGCGACAGTTTGCGACAGCTTCCAAACTTACGTTCTCGTGGCAGTTCATGCAGAGAGACTCGATCTCCTCAACGGCGCGAGGCTCGTCATCCTCGGCCTGGGCCTCGGCGGCGGTAGGAGCGAGGTCCTCGACCTTCTGGCCGATGGGGGTGAAAGTTTCCTCGGGCATTGTGTATATTGGTGTGGTATGGCTGTGTGGATTATCGCAAACGGCCGTTGTGATGGATCAGCAGCTGGTGACTTTTATAGCGACCCTTGGAGAAAATTTTGGAGGGGCAATTGGCGATCGGATTTGGCGGGGCACTTTGTCCAGGGTGGAGAAAGTGACATAAGCTTGACCCCGGACGGCGGGGGTCCAGATTGACCCAGTGCAATGGAGCCATTGCCCAAAGCTTCGGGAACATTCCAGCCTTGAAACGTTGTATTTACCAATACGGTATGGTAAAATACGATGGCCACTATATTTAGGGTGCGTTCGTGTATCTGGGAAATGCCTTTCTGAAAAGAACGTTTCATAAGGAACGCATTAGCCTTTCCTAAACCGTTTTTAGCGGCAAATTCCGATAAATGTGGGGTCTCGAATTTCGGTTCAAAAACCTAATTTCAAAAGCCTATTCGTATATTCAAAAATCTAGAAAATCGTAGAAATAAAGCTTTTCTTAACAATCCCGTAATATTAGCATTTACGAAGTAAATAAATAATTATCTTTAATACTATCGTCGCTTATATTCTCCCTCCCTCAATTATATCCGCCTTCTTTTCATCTTTTATCGTTCCCTTAACGTAATCCCCTTATTTCTATACCAAAATAAATAATAACCAAATCCAAGAATCGATTAGAAGTAAATTCCAGACTTTAAGTTTTTAAATTTAATCGTTTTTATTAAACTCCTAAGCAACCTAATTAAGCCAACCGATTTTTACCTAATTTAACTAACCCTTTTAAACGATTAGCCGTAGTAAAGGTAAGGGTAAGAAAATTTCGATTACCCCTTCTAATAAGAAAAAAAATTGGGTATAAACCTTAGTTTAAGAAATTTATTTCTTAACCGAATTCGGGAAAATTATCGAATTTAATTTAATTAATTAGAATAGGTATAAAGAATAAGTATATACTAAATTTATCGATAATATACGTAACGAATTTAATATTATTTTTAATAATTAATAAATATATAATAAAATTAATTATTTAAAGAAAAAATAGCGCGCTTAATATATCCTCAAATCGTTATTTAAATTCGGTTTCGATTTTAATATTAATATATTAATTATAAAAGATAACGTTTAGGAATGGATAATTGAAGTTAATATATAATATTATATTAGTATTAATATATTATAAGTAAATTAATTAAATATAATAAGCCTATAAGGAGGTTGGCCAATTTTGTAAATAGGGTCTCCCGTACCGTAAATTAATAGAATAAACTTTTATTAATAATTAGGGGGCTATTGGAGAGTATATAGTAACCCTAGGTTAATTATTATCGACCCGGGAGGTATAATATATAAATCCCCTTCTAAATTTATTAACCGATAAGAGTAATAATAATATCCCTATCCTTATTTATATAAAGGATAGTAATTTGAAGAAGTCGGCCGCTAATAATTAAAATCCGAAAAAGAAAAAGAGGAAAAATAATAATAAAGTTATTGCGGAGAGTTTAAAGAATTTAATAACCGCGTTATTAAAAAAGGATAACCATAACCGCAACCGTATCGAAAGGATTATTATCGAAAAGAAAAAGGCGGGGGGGGAATAATTAAATAAAGCGTTCGATATCTTTAATTAAGAATAGAAGGATAAAATCGATAATAACGTCGCTAAAATTATTTTTATTAAATAATAATCTTTTAAAATTAAAATTAATATATTTATAAAAATATTATAAAAAAGAAGGGAATATTATTTTAAGAAAGTAAAAAAAAGGATTAAAAAGGAGAGGGATAGAGATATAAAATTTAAACCTTTATTAAATTTATTAATCGACCCTACCCTATAGTAATACTAAAAGAGCGTTATATTTTAGCATTATTAACGGGGCAATTTAATAATTTATATAAGAACGGGAGCGGGATATAGGGCGACCCCGGATTTTTTTTATCTTATCGATTTAATATATTTTTTCAATACCTTACATTACTACTAAAAAAATTATATATATATAAAAATTATACCGTTGTAATTATTAAATTGAACTAAATCGATTTATCTAATCGGTATTAATTTTAATATAATTTTGCAAATAATACAAATATTGAAAGTAATATTACGATTTTAGTCCGTACGGCATAGCGGGAGTTAAGACCGCGCTAATATAATTTAATATATTAAATTTATTCATTTAAAATCTAAAATATTTTAAAATCAAAGGTATAATACTCTAGTATTTATATTCAATTATTTATACTCTAACACTTTAATACTCTAATATTCTAATACATACTTTAAATTATTATTTAAATTATTATTTAAATTATTATATAAATTATTATTATTTCGACGGATTTAATCGATTTAAAAAGTAATTTAGGTATATAACGCGTTTCCCCTCCTCTTCCCTCCTCCTCCCTCCTCCTCCTTCCTCCTCCCTCCTCTACCCTTATTCAACTTTATATATCTATATTTCCCCTCTCTTACGTAATTCGTTATAATAACCCCTCTATATCTTCTTTATAATATATTTATAATATTATACTATATATCCCTTTACTCCGCCATCGAATTTAATTTAAGTAAAATTATTCCCCCCTCCCCCTCTTTTATAAACCCAATTAATATTACTTATTAATTCCTTCTCGATTACTATTACTTCTTTAAACGTTAAAACCTCCTCTTTATTTACAACCGTTCGAAATACGTCAAAAAGGTCGTTATACTAGAATAATTAATTTAAAATACCCGCCGTCGTTAAAATAACTTTATTTTATACCGAAATATCGAAATTAAAAGTAATATAATAAATTTTAAAAGTCCCCTTTAATTTATTAATTTATTTTTTAATAATAATATAGGTTTAATTATAGCGAAGGTTATATAATTCTTCGAAAATAATTAATCTAAACCCTACCCTTTCGCTCTCCTTCAAATAATATCGAATATTTCGATATAGTATAAGCAATCTATTACTATAATTATACTTAGTATCGGTAAAATAAAACCAACTAGATAGGATTTTAAATCTTTAATTAAAGGCGTTATTTAAAATCCGTATATTATTAGTTAAACCCTCCTAATTAAGTATTACGAAAGTTAACCTACCTTCGAGGGTATAAATAATTAATATATTAATCGATAACCCCCCTTTCTTATTACACTATAATTTTTATTAATCTACGGGTATTTTAATTAAAAAATATAAGCCGTTAAAAGCGCCTAGCACTTTTTTAAATTCTTATAATTTAAAATTACCCGCAATAATATATAGGGTTATAAAATTAGGAGGTTAAATTTTATAATAGGTAAGGATAAAATAAGTATTTAAAATTTTATAAAAAACCTTATTTATATAATATTTTAATATAGTAAATTAAATTTTATAAAAAAAACTATTTATTTAATTAATTTATATACAATATCCAAACTATAACCTATTATCCAATTCGCCAATTTTAAAATTATCCCCTAATTAATTATAAATATAAATATTAATATTTTCTTATAGGCAAATACGTTTCGAGAGCTAAATAACGTAATATAATTAACTAATTATTATATTATAGCGTAGAAAGTTTAGGGCGCTATACGTATTAAATCTTTAAAACGACCCGGGTATTTATAGAAGAGGTTTTTAATAATAAAGACCGCCTACAACCCGTATAAATTTATAAATATACGAAGGTTCTAATACGTAAGGGAGATTACTAGGGTAATAATTACTATTTATAATACCCTTCTACGCAATTTACGACGTTAGCGGCGTTATAAAAGTGCTAAAGTGGTTCGAAGGGAGGGTATATTGGTATTGGTAATTATAACGAAGGTAGTTACGTAGTCTAGAAAAATAATAAATATCGATTTTAGAAAGGAATTTCCGCAACTTTGAGCTATGGAAGTAGTTTATGGAATTTTTATGAAGAATATTATTGTCTGATTGGCCAGGAGGTCTTTAAGTGGGTCAAAAATTTCAGAAGCCAGTTTTGGTAGGATTTCCGCGGCAGAATAGTTCTATCAAATTCTAAGGTGGTATTCTAGGCCAAAATAGTATACAGTTGGTTAGTACTACTAGCCACCCAGAAAGTCTTGGCAAATAAAGGATACCCCCAGCTCCCCCGACCAGAGCTCCAGAATCCTATTCTCCACAGTTACATACAGATATACAGAATCAATTAATCCGTCTATACAATCTAATAATTAATAGTCTAATATACTTATTACTATTAATACCGATAATAACGATAATACTATTATTACTATTACAATATCTTCTTCAAAGCAAACTAATAAGATAACCAACAATAACCCCTTCCTTACCGATAGCGACGATTAAGTCCGCTGGGAGGAGATACTATAGACTAAATACAATCCTAATATTATTAAAACTTAGCTCCTAAGCGAAATTAACGTACTTTACGAACTTTTCTACCTTGAACCCGGTAATTTCCTTCTTAAATTAATTATTAAATTCCGTATCGAAATAATTAATAAAAAATTACGTCTTCTTAAAGCCGGTCTCCTTCGTACTATAATAAATAAAGTTAGAAAAACCGTTGAAGTTCCTTACCGTTATCGAAATAATATCCTAATCGATAAAATCCCTACCGAAAAAGACTTAAGTAGTTTCTAACTCTATTATAACGTTAAAGTTACCTACCTTAATAAAAAGAAAGACTAGTTAAAATTCGAAATTGGAAATAAAGCCGTAAAAGCTTAAATAAGATTTTTAATTAATTACGGATTTTAAAGCTCGGCTATAAAAGAAGAATAGGATATTTAAATTTAATATAACTTCTTTAAATAAGGAATCCGATATAATATTATTAATAAATTCATTAATACCCGTAAGGCCTATATTAATAATATTATAATCCTTCGAAAGGAACCGACTAATTTTAATACTTAATTTTAAAAATAGGCTATAATTATAAGTAATGGCATTATTAAAAGAATTAGGGAATATATAAACGCTATATCCTAATATAACGATTTCTATACTACTATTAAAATCGTCCGACCTAATTACGCCGATATAATATAGAAATTCAACGATAAAATAGAAAATAATACTTTAAAGTATATAAAAATATACGAAGACTTTAAGAAATAGGGTATAAATAATCGCTATAATATTATAACCCCTACGGGCAAAAATAGTCGTAGGGCGTTTACTATCGAAGTCGATAATCAAATTTATTATTACATTAATAATAATAATAAAGTTAATAATTATTAAGAAGCCAATAATAAGGACGCTTATTAATAAAATAGAAATAAAAAGCCTAAAAATAACGTAAGTAAACGAAAATAAACGTCGGATAATTCCGAAAATATATATAAGAAATAAAATTCGAAAAATAAGAAAAGTAAAAGCAAGGAGCTCTTCGTATACAAAATATACGAAAAAGGACTTCACTTTTTTAAAGAATATTAATACGTAAATTTAAACGCTAAATTTAAAGTTTTTAAATTATATCCCTCTATTACGCGAATTATTGAAATTAATATTACGAAGGACGTTAATTTAATTAAAAAAATTAAAGTTATTAGGGAGAAAGTTATTAAAATAATAAAGTCTAAATTTACGTAATTCCTTAGGGAGGAGTATAAAATAATTTTCTAAATCGGTAATGGAAATAAGCGAAAAGAATATCCCTTTAAAAACTCAATTATTCTAAATTTAGGGAGCTCTCTCTATATATTCAATAAAATTATTTATTTTTACTACTTTCGTTATACCGATCTAAATAATTATTTATAAGTAAGTAACTCCCGTATTAAAATTCAAGGTTTTAAAGAGGTTAACGTCGTTATTAAAAGTAAAAAAGGCAATTTAAAATTATAATTAAAAAAGGTCGCATTTTACCCTAACTTCGCTACCAATTTCGTTTCCCTTTTCTTACTATAAAGGCAAGGTTTCTACTAAAATTATCGACCTTTAAATAATTATTTAAAGAAAGCTAATAGGTTATTCTTTTATTCTTTAAATACTATCCTTAATTAAATAGTCCTAAAATACCTACCTATATTATTTACTAAATTAGTATTTATAGCGTAATAATACTAAATTAATTCCTATACGAAAAAACTATCGATTTAAACCGTTAAAATATAATACTATTAATTCGGTTACCCTAATCCCTAAGTATTCGAATATTTATAAAACGTCGATAAAGTACGACTATGAAATATTCCAATTAAAAAAAAGGACGCGGACAATATAATCGTAATAAACTCCAATTCGACTAAAGAGTTTTCGAATAATTTCCCCTCTATAGTATTTTTAAAAGGGATATTAATAATCGAATACAATACTTACGTTATAATAAAAATACGACGTTAAATATAGCGAATCCCTTAAAATTGTAAATATAAATTAGGGTAACGCCTTGTAATAAACTTCTTCGAATTCGATAAAGGTATTAATAAATACTAATATTTTATATTTATTATTTGCTAATAGTCTAAATATATATAGGATTACTACCTTTCGAACCAAATATTTATTAATATTACCTCGATTTTATATAACTATATAAATATATTAACATATCGATATAATATTAAAATTAAAGCCCTCGAATATAATAATAAATTTAACCGAGGAAAAATACTAACCAAACTCAAAATAAAAGGAATATTACTCGAGCCCTCTATTCCCAATACTTAAAAATAAAATAGTAGAGTAGAGCGTTTAGGGGGTATAGTAAAGTAACGATATAATACTATAAAGAATAGTTCAAAATTTCCAATCGATTTATAGTTAGAAATTATATACGTAGTAATTTACTTATTAAACTAGTTATTTTAATACCTCTATAATTAAAAATCCCTATACGAACGCTTCTATACTTATATCGCTCAATAATATAATTAATAAGAATTATAGCGATTAAATATCAATTACCTTCGAATATATAAGTATAAAATATACTTTATAACTAATATAATATAAAAGAAAGAGAAACGTTATTAAAAATATTTCCTTAGAGCGTAGATTAGCTACTTAATCGGATATAACGCCTCTTCGATATACTATATATAGAACCCCATTACGAAGTAAATTATTTAAATATATAATATAATATTCAACGAATACATCAAATTCTCCCCTAACGAAATTAATATTAAAAAGGACTTAGCAACTTTAAAAATAATAATTATTAAAGAATTCGCTAAAAAATTAAATAAAATAAATAAATAAAACCTAAATTAGGGGGTACTAACGAATCCCTACCTAGAAAATATTAAGGTCGAATTTCTTTTAAATACGATATTCGAAGAGGAAACCCCAAATTCTTAATAAAAAACCGCTTAAAAAATTAAAGCCGGGGATATTTACGAAGTTATAAAGCCGGATAAAATAATTATCGACTTTATTATAGATCTATATTTAATGCTATTAAATACCCTTCTTTCGTATATAGCAACCCTATATACGGGTATTATATTAAATTAAATAATCGATAAATACTTTCGAAAATTAAAATTATAGGAGAGTACCTTCTTAATAGGAAGACTATTATAATTAATAATAGAAATAACCACTAAAACGGTTATAAAAGTAGAAATATAACGGTTATTAACTAAATATAATAAATTAAATAATCTATACCGCCGTAACTTCCCAGGGGTATTAAAGAGCTATTACGATTTCGAAAATTACCCTTTTGGCGAAAAATTTCGTAAAGTAGAACGAACCTACCTTAATAACTATAAGGATATAAGAACTTAGGTTAAAATCGACTAAAATATCCTTCGTACTAAAAGGAAATAAATCCTTAATTATATATAAATATATACCTACAAATTCAATAAAAATAATACCTTAAATAAGGTTAAAGTTAAATTAATAATCCGAGGAGATTAATAACGCAAAATAGGCGCTAATACCTATACTTCTACCCTAGCGGGAAGGTCCTTCCGAATTATCGTCGTATTAATAACTTATTTTAATATAGAGCTTATTTAGTAAAATATAGTAAACGCCTTCGTAAACGCTACAATTGATAAAGAAATCTATATATATATACTACTAAGATATCGAGTAAAAGGAAAAGTTCTTAAACTATTAAAAGCGCTCTATAGCCTCCAACGAACCTCTTTACTATAGTAAAGGGAATTGAACGGAACGTTTAAAGGGATAGGATTTAAAGCCATTCCTAAAAATCTATATATTATAAAGAAAGAGAGAGTATTTATATTATATTATATTAACGACATCGTCTTTACTTACCCAAAGGAATACGAAGACTAAATTAAAGAATATACCAACCTACTATAATTAAAATACTAATTAACCGATAATAAAGAGCTATAATGGTTCCTAGGTATTAAAGTTATCCGTAACCGTAAGGTAGGAAAAATCTAATTATCCTAAGAAACTTATATTAAAAAGATTAGTAAATTATTAAAATCTATTTACAAACCTATTATAATACTAATAAAATAATAAGAATTATTACCCTTCGATAAATTAATTAACTATATTAAAATTAAAAACTACTAAATTAACGTAGGCTCTATATTATACGCCGCTATTAATACGCGACTAAATATAGTTTTCTTAACTAATCGATTAGTTCGATTTAATTATAATCCTAATTTAAAATACTATAATGCTAGTAAGAAAGTTATTTATTACCTTCGTATAATTAAGGATTGGTACTTATATTATAAAGGTAATAACCGATTCGAGGTAATTTTAAACGCCTCGTTTACTAATAATAAAATAGACCGTAAGAGCTCTTAAGGATTTATAATTAAATTATATAGTGGATTTATTTATTAAAATACTACCAAACAAACCGCCATCGCGACGTTAATAATAGAAATAGAACTTTACGCTATTAAGAAGGTTATTAAAGAAATATTATTTATTAACCAATTTATTAAGGCTCTAAGTATAAAGTTATTTAACAACCTTATCCCTACTATAAAATATAATAACTAATAAACTATTAGAGTATTTACTAAGGAAATTCCCATTTTTATTACCAAAATAAGGCATATCGATATTTATCGATATTAGCTTCGAAAGGAGATTATCGAGAAGGAGACCCTCAAAATTGACTACTTAGAAATAAAAGAGATGCCCGCAGATAGACTAACGAAAATACTTAGAGTATTAGAGTATAGGAGGTTTAAGGAACTATTAAGGATATTTATGAAACTACTACGGCCGGTTGTAGTAGATAATAATGAAAAGACTCTAGAAATGGAGGATTTGGATGAGTATTTGGGTATTGCAGTAGGAGAAGTAACGGTGGATTAACCAAAGGGAATAGGAAATATATAAATAGCTTTACTCTCGACCCCAAAAGGGTAATCGAAACGGTCTTCGAATAAGGGGGTGTGTCAAATTCCAGGGTAGTATTCTGGGCCAAAACAGTATACAACTGGTCAACACTGCCAGCCACCCAGAAGGTCTTGGCAAATAAGGGATACCCCCAGCTCCCCCGACCAGAGCTCCAGAATCCTATTCTCCACAGTTACACACAGATACACAGAATCAATCAATCCGTCCATACAATCTGACAGGTTCCTGGGCATTCGAATAGACTTCTAAAATCTGGCTTCTGAACTATTCAGAAAGGCATTTCCCAGACACACGAACGCACCCTAAGTTGATTACTGAGCCGACCGTTATCCAGATATCAACTTATTTCTTTTGCATAAAGTCGGCCAGACTCAATCCAAGGCCAGGTCTTGCGGATTTGGAAGCATTGGACTGGTCGAGCAAGGCCTGAAGTCCGGCCTTCCTGGACTTGGCACGCTTTTTGCTGTTTGCACTGGCAGTGCCAGAAGGGGTTGCTGGCTTTTGTGCGGAGAGTCCACCAAGAGACCCCAGGGTAGGCGCCGTGTTTGGCTTTGGTCCTGTCGTTGTCGTTGTCGTTGTCTTTGGCGCTTGCTGTTGTGGTTGAGTTACCAAGTTGAGGCTCCGCCTTGAAATAGGAGCAGGGGCCGGGAACTTGATCTCGGTGTGCTTTTTGCAGTGGCCGCATGTGATCCGCTTGATTGGTCCTTTGCGAGTCTCTCTCGTCTGTTGTTGCTTCGTCTGGGCAGGCGTCTTGGTGAACTTTTGGCCTGCTCTGGCTCTCTTACGTACGCCTTTCTGGTGTTCAAACTTCAAGGTGCTTCCCTGGCCAGGAATCATGATATGGCCGCAGCAGCTGCAGACATGCTGTCTTTGAACGTCGGACCCTGGGATGTCGTTCTCGAACATGAGGTTGCCTCTCTGGCTCATGAGAAACGCCGAAGTCTCTGGCGCTGTTGTTGCCAGCAGATGGGCCGCATCCGTCAAATGATCCAGCGCCCTGGAGAGTTCATATCCGTTTAGCGCCATTTTGCCGTATCGTTGGACAATAGGGTCGAGTGTCGGTGGTTGATGGAAGTGTGAAGCGGAATCAATTGTCCGATTTGGATTTTCACTAGCAGAAACGAAGTCGAGTGCACAGACCACCTGGTCGAAGGAGCGCCTTTGGCAAAGACCAACGCCTGGCCATCAAGGGACTCAACCAAGGGGATATTTAAAACGCAAAGCAGTCCCTTTCTGCTTGTCCGCATATTGAACGTCGCTTGTTCCTGAATCATCATCCGACTAGCTTTCGTCACCAAACAACAGTCGCATCAACACTTCCAGCTCGAAAGAATGAGAGATCGAGGACAAGGGTTAGGGTTAAGCAGAATTTGGTCAAAAAGATGTTTGCGAGCAGGGTATCAAATCTAAGCCCGGTTGATCTCCCACTTGAGCTCCTTGATGCTAACTTCATCGTTGGCCTTCTCGTCGTAATCGAACCATTCACCGTCGGTCAGGTCAATATCGGTGAACTTGGTGTTGGAGTCGATACCCTCGGCAAGCCAAGCGCCCTGCATATCTGATGTTAGTTCACTGCCCTGAGCTTTTGGTCTATCAGACATCGGACATGAACTCACCTCAGGCTGGAACTCCACAAACTCCAAACCTCTGCAGTCGAACTCGATAATCTTTTGCTTCTTGGCTGGTTCACCCTGCTCATAAGCGGCCGGGGCAGCCTTGATGGAAGCCGACGACTCTCTCTTGCAGTTCTTGCACTTCCACACAAAGTTGGCCTCGCCACGGCTACCGCTCATCTCGTTGTTTTCCTGTTACATGTGTGAGCTTCAGTCCATCTCAGGGTTTGATGTATGATCTCGGAACTTACAAAACGGCTCACACCAACGGGCTTGTCATGGACTTCCCTGCAGGAGGTGCACTGAACCTTGAAGGTGTACCAGAAAGGGTTGCCCTCGGTGTCGTCAGGGCGGAGATTGGTGACTCTGTGAGCTTGGTGTAAGTTGGCTTTTCATTTTCTTGAGAATCTTGAATCACTCACCCGTTGAGCTCGGCAGTAAGGTAAAGCGCAAACATTTTGGCTGTTGTTCGATGTGTGATTATCTGAAAATTAGATGTTCACTGTCTTTTATGAAGGTTTTGCGGAGATAATATCTTTCAAGTGACTTTCGTTCTAGACTCTGCCTGATTGGGAGCTGCCAGCTTCTGCCGTTGGTGACGGCGGAGGGGCACCTTCTCAGCTCTCTCAGCTGTTAGCCCCACATCCAGCTTGTTGCTCCAGCTTCACACATGGTCTGAGCTTCAAGAGCTCTGGTGTTTGGATGACTTTGAAACAAGGGAAGACATTCAACCCTCCCAAACCATCTAAATTAATTACTGAGCACGAAAGAACACATATCATGGATGACACTTGAATATCAAACAGTAATGCTCAGCTAGTTGGACAATAAAGCTTCAAGATGGCACCGCATATCTCCTCCCCTTTAACCCTGATGTCAACCCTAAGGGTTTAGTATGCTTTACCCTAAAAGGTAGCTTTGATGACCTCTGATGCGAATGCGCGCAATTGACACGCCCGGCCGACAGCGCAGAGACGGGAATTGGACCTCCCTTCCAAACGCCCCACCCTTGAACGGACCGGACCTCTCAATTGATCTTTCAAATCCACCCGCCGACAAGTTACCGAACAAATCCCGCCCTACACCCCATCTCCCCTTTGCCCTGATGCCGTGACGCATCGACCAGACATGCCCCGACGATGCAGGGGATCTGGTCGACAGTAGCCCAATTCCGGGGCTGTCGCTGCCACTCCCGTCTGCCCGCTCCGAATAGCTTCAACAATTTTCCAGCTTTGCGCCAGGTCACGTCCAACGCCCGAGCCACCGCCAGCCAGCGAACCAGGAAAGCTCTCGGCAGCAATGTAGCCACCGCCTGCTACACGGCTCTCGCAGCCACCGCCGTCGTTGTCGACACCGAGAACAAGGAACGGCGCAGTCGCGAGCTCAACCGCAAAATTAACGAAGCAAAGAAGAACCTGGCGACCCTTATGACCGAAGATGCCACCGACGGCGACCTCCTACGTCTTGTCGGAACAGTACCGACCTCCCGCCGACCCGAGCCCTTCCGTTCCCGCGGCCAGCCGACCATCGATGTGCTCGAGTCTATTTGCGATTACCATGTCGAGTCAGTCAGGAGCATGGCGTCCACCGCTACCGAGAAGAGAGCCGCCGTTTACAAGCTGCGCGACTCCCTTGGCATGTCATGGAGGGACCCGCGCAAGGACTTTTGCATGGGAAGAGAAGGTCTCGCCAACTGCGACAAGATCATTGCGTCGGAGGAAGCTTCAGCAGAGACCCTAGATCAGGACCGAGAACCGCGAAACGAGAGGCAGATGGAGAAGCAAATCGACATGGTGACCGATTTGGTGGACGACCTCATGGAAGCTGCATACAAGGCCTCAGAGATGCAGGGCATCAAGTCATACCTTCCCAAAGACCATCCCGAGTCGGCCTGGAGTATAACACGGATGCTGAAGAAGGATGGCTATCCCAGGTTTCACCACGCCCATTATGATGCGAACATGACAATTCAGGCGCGCCGGCGCTTCAACCAAGTTACGTGCAACATCTTGGGCGACTGGAAGGGACCCCGGAGCCGGGACAAGTACGTGGCTAAGATCTGCCACAACCTTCTCATCAACACGGTACCGCCGGGCATTCACAACTACAATATGCTCATCGCAGGTTTTACCCAGATTGGCGAGCATGTTTTGGCTGGCGCCGTGGTGGACAACTTCCTAAACAAGAGCCGTCTACGACCTACACAGGGCACGATACTCTGTCTGATACATCACTACCGCTGCAAGAGAGATGCCGAGGGCTTCCACATGCTTCTCCGGCGCTTGATTGGTCGCGACCCTCGAGGCCTCAATGTGCGCAGCAAGTCTATCTCCGATGTGTACCAAGACCGTGGACTCTTGCGCTGGGCGCTCGAGTCTGATGTCGCTCTAGCTAACGGGCGTGTGATTGTTGAGCGTGCTAACCTGGAGAAGCCCGTCATGGAAGCCATTATCGAAGCTCTCATTGACTTCAGGAGAATTGGACATGCTGCCAAGGTGTTTGTTGCCTGCCTCGACCAGAGGTGGACCATCAACGCTCAACTCTTTGATCAGCTATTACATGCCATTTGCAACACCGTTGACGACCTGGCCACTCGTGTGCTTGTTGACGGACTGCTCTCGCATGTGGCCGCCATCACTACCATGATCCTCTCACGAAGCTTCTTGTCCTTGAAGACCGTAAGGAAGCTGCGCACTGTTCTCCAGATTCGGTACGCGAGGTCAACAGAGTCACTGTACGATAACTCTGCCCTACAAGCCTCTACATCACCAAACTACCTCTTGCCAAAGGGTAATGACCGCCTCGACCGCATTGCGACATCCATCTGGTTCAGAGAAGCGGTACAAACAGTCTTCCAGCTAAGGTTAACCCTGCCCAAGGTCGAGCACCTCCTCCTAGCACACCCCGACGAGCAGCTCGAACACAGATTAGACCGGGCCATTGCCAGCCTGGACATCGTCAGTCCCACCAACGCACGCACGGTCGAGCGCGAGGAGCGCGCCAAGGCACTCCAGCGCTTGGCCAAGTTAGACTGGCTGATCGAGCAAGTCGACGCCGCCGAGAGAGCCGTAAAGGCGACCGCCGAGGAAATCATGAACCTTCTCGCCGTCTCCGTTCCGCGCGACGTACGACCTCTGACTCTTTGGCGACAACACTGGGACGTCGAGGTGCCACTTGAAAAGCGTCTCAAGTATGATCGTGAGATGCGCACACCCAACACGGCGCTCAACGCGGTCGCGGCATGCTTTGCTCGGAAGGAGGAGCTGGATGATCAGCTGGCGGATATCCTCATGGAAGCGTTACCAGCACAGACGGCGGCTGAGATTCGTCAGGGCGCGAGGGAGACGGCTACGGTGCCGCATTTGATGGCTTTGACTAAGGATCACTTGAGGAGCTTCCAGAAGAAGCCGGCAGCTGTTGTTACCAAGCCCAGGCTTGTGGAAGTATTAGAGGAATACACAGAGCAGCAGCAGAGAGAGGCTAGCTCAGCTTTCACGGCAAATGATAACCTAGTAGTCGCCGAGAACGCTAGGAGACTAGGCTTCGGTAGTTGGAGGTCGGGTGGAGGGCTCTCGTCGTATTTACCCTTGAGGAGGGTTGCTTCTGTTCAACGATAGAGTCGCATTACGCAGAAAGAGGGTTTAGTCAACGGTATATGGCATTGGAAGGATTGGATAGGATAGACGGATGGCATATATACGCAGCCAAGCTAAGCAACATAGAGCTGAATGGCTTTGTACATTATGATAAAGACAAGGTTGATACATTCGACCTACCCCTGTATACGTATACGCATAGGAATTGGATACATAGCATCAGAGTTCACGATCCACATATCACATCCTCGTTAATATTGTATACCCAAAAAACAGAAACCGTCCGTTTTGTATTCCCTAACGCCCAAATGCCAAGTAACCCAAGATACTCATACATACACAAGACAACAACCTCAAGCCTCCACAGCAGCAGGCTTCACCCTCCCCAACCCCTCTCTACCATAATAATCCATCGGATACGCCCCCCTCCCCCAATCCTCCTTTTCTTCGAGGGCAATCAGCGCCTCATACGGCGTCAACAACGGTCTCGGGAACGCATACCCCCAATCAATCGACAACCTCGGACACGCCACCTGCACCCAACACTCGACATCGCTCATCATCGCCAGTTTTCCCGGGAATATCTCGCTCAAACAGAAATTCACAAACGGCGTGCCGTTCGCTTTCAACTTCTCCTCAATCAACGCCAACGTATTCGGGTTTCCCTGTCTTCCCAGGGAACCAAGAATAAGACCCCACTTCTTCGCCGACTTCGCCTGCTTGATAGCAGCCCGGCGCACATCCTGCATCTCCTCATGCCCGTACGTCTCGTGCGTGAGTTTGCGCGAGTAAGGATCGTACCGGTAGGCCGGGATGGAGGGGTTGTGGATCATGATGGACTCCAAATGGAACCTGCCGTCGCCCAAGTACAGGATCATGTCTACCTCCTTGCCGGAAACAGTTTTGAATAGGGACAGGTTGGGTGAAGTGCAGCCAAGGATTTCACCCTTTGATAGGGGCGCGATCTGCGGGATGATGACTTCGTAACCGGCCTTTTGGAGGGTGGTGCGCACGCCGTGGATCGTGGCGTTGAATTGGATCGTGCCGACCATTGCAATACTCTTCCCCGGGGAGAAGTTGCGTTCTAAGGTGGCGAGGAGGTGGGAGGTGTCGATGCTGATGTCTACAAAGACGTACAAGGTCTTGATTTTGGTTACGTCCACCGGGATCAGGCAGGAGTGGGCGTAGTGAACGAGAAGGTCGCATCCCATGGCGCGCGCGGTGTAGTCGTCGATGCAGCACGCGCCGTAGGTGACGTCGCCCATGATTAGGGTTTCGATGCCGGGGCAGAATTGGGTGAGGATGTCGGAGATTGTGGTTGCGAAGAGCAAGAGGCCTTCGGGCATTTGTAGGGCTACGCGCTTGGCGCCGAGGGTGCGGATGCGGTGGATGGTTTTGTGGATCTCGAAGGAGTAGTTGGAGGGGAGGAGGGCGATGGCTTCGTTGAGGGCGGCATCGTGGAGGATGGAGTCGGGGACTTGGTTGAGCAGACGGGGGGCGCGGCGCGGTTGGGCGATCTGGATGGCACCGGAGTCTTCGATTGAGGTGTTGGGTGAGAGTTGAGAAGGGGAAGAGGTCTTGGTGGTGGCGGCGGCGGATTGGCGGCCTAGAAAGCGCTTCTTGGGCTGTTTTTGCTGGACGGATGGGGGAGGAGGAGGGTTCATCTCGTCGATGTCGGCGGCGATGCCGAGGTCGACTTGGGCGCGGTCGTCTTCCATTTTAATGGGTGTGATTGTATATTGTCGAGACTGACGGAAATGCTCAGACTTGGATTCGGAAGACGCGAGGTTGTGGTGTAAAAGTTGAGTGTCTCGCCACTCTTTTTGGAGGTTGAGATATCAGAGTGAGTGAGGTGAGGTTGGATTTGTGTCAGTGAAAATTGCCAAGTATCTGCTGGGGTAGTAGAAATTCGAGGAACAGATTATAGTGAAGGCAAAGAAGAAGACAACAAGTTAATGTGTCTTTCTGAGTAAAGTTATGAGAACTTCACACAGCTGGGTATTTTAATTCACCCAATCGTTGAACTTTACCACATATCAAACCTTCGTTTCTCATGACATGTCGTCGACTTCAACATCAAAGTACAAGACCCAATCGGGTAAGGCGTAAACAGCCCCACATCTCCAAATGCTTGGTGTTGGTCGTTGGGCCTGGGCTCGTGCAAAGTCAAGGTTCGCGGCTGGCAGCTGGTCCAAGCTCAGCGGGAAATTTTAAAGCGGGGCATTGCTGTCAGCCAGCCAATCAATACCCCGGAAATTGTGCCCTAAGATTTCGACCGTACTGGCCTTAGCAAAAGCGGTCACCACCCACACAAAATCTTCCCCTTCGGAATTTCTCGAGTCGTCTCAATTCGCAACACCCAACTCCGGTCGTTCAGCCCCAAATACCGCCAAAATGAAGGTACGACGATTGCCCCGATATCCGCGGCGTCATGGCTACGGCATCACCGTGTTTCTGCGCTTTTTTACGAGCCCGAGCGTCCAATTTCGAATTTCGACACTTGGAGGTCGCGAAAATGGGAACTTGGAGGAGTAGGAAGAGGAGCCACCAGAAAACACGCGACAGCCACGAAGCCACGCCGACGACCATGATGGGAATGGAGACATGACGATGAGGGACATGAGGCTGACCCCACGTCCAACCAACAGCTGAACATTTCGTACCCTGCGAACGGCTCGCAGAAGCTGATCGAGGTCGAGGATGAGCGCAAGCTCCGCCACTTCATCGAGTAAGTTATCACCACGTAAAGACTGCATTTGGCATATGGAGACATGTCGCTAACAACTGAACTACAGGAAGCGCGTAAGTTTACCCGATACATCGACGACAACTTCGATACCACCGACGATGACCAAACTCGAAACTAACACGCCGACTACAGATGGGCGCTGAGGTCCCCGCCGACCCCCTTGGTGATGAGTGGAAGGGCTACATCCTCCGCATCACCGGCGGTAACGACAAGCAGGGTTTCCCCATGAAGCAGGGTGTCATTGCCCCCAACCGTGTCCGCCTCCTCCTCTCCGACGGTCACTCCTGCTACCGCGCCCGCCGCTCCGGTGAGCGCAAGAGAAAGTCCGTCCGCGGCTGCATCGTCGGCAACGATCTCTCCGTCCTTGCCCTCGCCATCGTCAAGCAGGGCGAGCAGGACATCCCCGGCCTCACCGACACCGTCCACCCCAAGCGTCTCGGCCCCAAGCGCGCCACCAAGATCCGCCGCTTCTTCGGCCTCAGCAAGGATGACGATGTATGTGTTTCTCTACGCAATCTCGTCATCGCCTGCCCAAGAGCTGTTGCGATGATCCTCGCGCAGTTCATTGGGTAGAGTCTGAGATGAACAACAAGGCTAATTATCCAATTTTTCTTCGACGAATAGGTCCGCAAGTACGTCATTCGCCGCGAGGTCCAGCCCAAGGGTGAGGGCAAGAAGCCCTACACCAAGGCTCCCAAGATCCAGCGCCTCGTCACTCCCCAGCGCCTCCAGCACAAGAGACACCGTCTCGCTCTTAAGCGCCGCCAGGCCGAGAAGGTCAAGGAGGAGGCTGTAAGTTTTGCCCAGAATTTTCCCTGAGATTTTCGAAGATCAAATACTAACAAATCACCGCAGTCTGAGTACGCTCAGATCCTCGCCAAGCGCATCGCTGAGGCCAAGGTCCAGAAGGCCGATGCCCGCAAGCGCCGCGCCTCCTCCATGCGCAAGTAAGCGCTCGGAGTCAGGTGTGATGGATGATATCCGGTTGCTTTCACGAATAATTCGGTCATGGCGCGGTTTACCAATCTGTTGACTCGACCGGGTTTGGGGCGTGTTCGTTGTTGTGTGTCAGTGCATGAGCACCCTAAAAGGGCTTATCCCACCACCACGACAAGCTAATCAGGAATTGAGTCTTCAAAATGATGATGAGTTGATACCAAAAAGCAGCGCTTCGCTTCTGGGGTTCGACGTTATACGGAATAATATAACGAGGACCCTTTATTTTGATACCAATTACACTCGTCATCCGGCCATGGTCATTGAACATGTTTGGGGAAACGGAGGCAACCGAGGTAGAATTCAACAAATCAACAATGGGTCTGAATTGTTCGCTTCATATTGGGTTCTTTGGGTGTTGTCTGTGATTATGTCTAGCTTTGGGGTGTATGTGATAGACAGCGTAGATCTCGAAAGTTGCAATGACCGTTATATAAAAAGTATATGGGGTTTTTCACATACACACTTCTCTGCCAAAGATATCTGGTATTTTCTGATATTGTCCACCCCCAACACACTTCGCAATGACCAGTCCTGGGATTCATGCACACACACACATGTTTTGCTTTGTCCAAACGCTCTACATCCAGCTATTACATCCCAACACCACAACAACTTGAATCTCAATTTCCCTCCTAAATATACTAAAAGTGGTTCCAGTGTCGACATAGTGTCAACAACTCAGTGACTGTCTATTCCCTGGAACACCTCAAGTGAATGTGCCTCCAAAATTTTTATAACGAGTTGGGTCAGGAAATAATGTTTTGAAAGGATTATTAAGATAACGGCCTGAAGTACGCAATAGTTATTTTGGGCAAGAGGAAACTCTCGTGCTTGCCCGTCAATCAATTTTAATGATGTAGTTATTTAGTTTGGAGTTGTGAAAGGGTTGCTAAAGAGTTGCTAAAGAGTTACGAAAGAGTTTCAAAAGAGTTGGTAAAGGGTTCCGTTAAAGGTTAATAAAGTGTTGCCAAAGAGTTGCTAAAGGGTTGCTAAAGGGTTGGGAAAGGGTTATTTACCATAAACGGTTTGTCAAAGGTTGTTAAGGAGTTGTGAAAGGGTTGCTAAAGGGTTGGTAAAGGGTTGTCGAAGTGATCGCCTCAAAAGTGTCAAGTCGAGATTATAAAGCTGATGACGAGATCTTGGTTCTTCATCATCCACCCCGGTGTTGTGGTTGAGGACTTATCTCAGCATAAGCACTGGTGTGTTTGGTTCGAGTTTTTTTTTATAATTTTTCTTTTGAATGCCGATCGTGTCTTTCCCCCCCGTATAATTTGCAAACGTATGTCACTTACTGTGTCTGAACAGATCGTCCTTCGAGTCGTGGTTCTCATTGCTTTTGCAGAATCAACAGCATGTAGTTTATGGGACTGTCAAGTCCACCTATGTTTCTTGATGCGTGATTTCATCAAGGAACAAGTCACGGCATGGGCAAGTTACATTGAGACGGTTTCATACCCCCTGGCCTAGTCCAATATTTCATAAACACTAGCAAATGCATATCATATCTTTTTCATAAACTTCCATATTCGCGCTAATCATTCTATCTTCCCTTTCTTCCTCCCCTAACCTACTCACTTTTGTCCTCCATTCATCCATCATGCAAAGAAGCCCCAAGCCAAAACCAACCCAGCATCGTTTCAAACTCCAGGTCCAGAGATACAAAAAGACGAGGCCTGCACTCCCCGTCTTCTAGTCTCCGAAGACCTTCTGCAAGAAACCTATGATACTAAAGTAATGTGGCCAAAAGCAAAAAAAATAGTAGCAACAAATAACAAAACATAACATCTTCTCCCCAATCTAATACCGTCCCCAATGCGCTTAAATCCTTGTATGAACCTTTGATAGAACCTCCCCTCACCTAATCCATTCCTCCTTAGCAGGCAATTTATGCCCTCATCCACCTGTACACCCATATGATGCTTTATGTTTTGGCCTTATGTACCCATTGTTTCATCTCCTTTTCCTCTTTCACCTTTCATGCTCTATTCCCTGCTCGATATCAACCTATCCCTTTACGCAAAGCCGAAGTAGTCGCTACCCGCGGTAATAGCCTTGAGCAGCTGGCTTCTGAGAGTTTCGTAGCTTTCGTACTCGGGAAGATCAAGTTCTGTATCATCATTAGTTAGTCAATCATATCATTATCAGAGAGGGTGGAAAGGTAAACTTACGGTTGAAACAAGTATGAGAGCTGGGAAGACGATCCTTACTGCCATAATCCCGATGAATGTTGAATCTGCTGACACCGTTCATACCCTCCAACTCCTTGAAGCCATTCAGAGGCACCTTGGATGTACCGGTGACGAACTGAAGAAGCTTGGCAAGTTCCTCCTTGTCAAAGGACCGCACAGCGCGCCAGAACCATTGAATCTGAGGGGCGCCGGCAGTGTAGTTGTGGTACTCAGTGTTGGCCTTCCAGTCGTCAATGTCGATAGTAGGCAGACCAGAAATGAGAAGTTCGAGCTCCTGTTCGTTGAAGATGGCGATGAGCTCCGCGGGGATGATCTCGTGGAAGCCAGTAAGGAATGCCTGCATCTGATCCTTGACCGAGGTGATGAGCTTGTGCTCGACGATCAGACGGACATACTCATGCTTGTTCTCCTCCGTGACGGGAATGTTACGCCCGTTCTCAATCAGGTCGACAACCTTGGTTTCGCCGAACACGTCGTCCTCGACCGAGAATGTCTCGGTAATGATATCAGTAACATCATGCTCGAGCATCCAGACAAGGGACTTGTAGTATTCCGGGTCGAACGACTCCATATCCTTGACCGAGACGGGCTTGCCGAGGATACGCTTGTAGACCGCACGGCTGAAGTAGCAGTCAAGCAGACGACCCTCGTAAAGGGCTTTGCCAATGATTCTGCCAATGAACTTGAAGAAGGGCAGATGCTCGTCATTGATAGGACTCAACTTGTTGGGGTGGAAAGTCGTGCGGTCCGAAGACACCGGCTCGAAAAGGACGTAGTTGGGGTCAAACATCTGTCTGGAGAGCACCTGGAACCATTCGCGGGTGACGCCACCGGCATCGACACCTTCCTCTCCTTGGAAGCGGATGTTGAGTTTACCGAACTTCAACTCCTCGGCCTTCTTGTAGTACAAAGACCTGAATGAGTCATGGAAGACGTGCTCACGGCGCACCTGGAGTTGCAGTGGCGGATAAGACTGCCTCGTCTGCTGGTGCTTGGAGTGCACGCTGCGGTTGAAGTAGTTGCGCTTGTTGTCAAACTCCAAGACCTTCGGGTTCTTCACCAGCAGCGAGAAGGTGCCGGACATCAACTTGGGGTTATGGCGGACCAATTCGTTAAGGATACGGCGGTGCTCCTCAGTAAATGTGAAGAACAAGCCGGCAATGCGGTCCTCGGGGGGCGGGCTGGTGAGAAGCATCTCTTTCTGCGAGTTGGCCTGCGACGCCGCCGAAGCATCCGAGAGCGTCGTATTCTTGCAGACCACCATCAAGGACTCAATGAGTGGGAGGAGGATCGTGGCGACGTTAAGCATGTTGTCACGCTGCCTAATTGCGCTCAAACAAGCGCTCAACTTCTCCCACATCTTGCCGAATGTCGGGTTCCAGTAGAGAGAACCCAGGAGGTCCTCCTTAGTGTTCTCCCCATCGGCGGGCTTGTCCTGTTTCTTGCTCTTGCTATCGAACAAGTGGTCGAGGGCAGTCAGCACACGGAGAAGCTTGTTCTGCTCCGAGGCACCGGGCGAAAACTTGGCGAGGGCAACACCTTGGATTTGTGTGCCGGACTCAGCCTTCAAGATGTGAGGAAGCAAGTTGTCGAGATCCGAGAGGATGTTCTCGCTCAAGACTCTAGCTTGACGGACCAACTCGTCTCCAAATACCTTCTTCGCGCCAGGGATGTTGGAGAGGTTCTTGATTGTCGAGATGGTGTTCTGGAAAGTCTTCGAGCTGCATTCACGTGCCACAAAGATGTTGATCACCAGCTTGAGATTGTGCTCAGGGATTGTTGGGGGTGTGAGCTGGCGGATCTTCTTCTCAACAACCGGAAGTGGTTCTGACTCCTTGGGCTCTTTCTCTGGCTGTGCTGCTGGTTCACCTGAAGTACCTGCCGTAGCAGGCTCAGTAGGCTGCTGGGCCGCATCCTGCTGGGCAGAGGCCTGCTCGGTCGAGGCCTGCTCTTCGGAGGCATTGGCCGCTTCACGTTCAGCCGCAGCCTTTTCCTCGGCTTCCTTCTTCATCTTGGCTTCCTCTTCGGCATCTCTCCGCCTTCGCTCAATCGCCTGAAGCGGGATTGTGACCTTGTTGAGGAGATCGGCCAGTACCTGCATCACCGCAGAGCTCTCCATCACCAGGTTACGATCCAGGAGAGTCAGCAGAGAGTTGACAGCGAACTTCTGAGCCTTGCCGTTGACATCCTTCTCCTTGCCCTTGCCCTTGCGGCTCAGGCTTCGCTTGAGGGTAGATGCTACCGTCTCGTGCTCAGTCAAGAACACACCTGGTACGTGAGCGTCAACCTTGCAAAGCTCCACCAAAAGATCAAGGCATTGTTGAACAATCAACAGGGGCGAGACCTCCGAGCTGGCAGGGAATTGACCATTGTTATTGGTGCCACCGGTGAGCGTTCGCTTCAAGGGGTGAGGCGTCTTAGCATCCTTCTCCTTTGGTTGCTTGGCCTTGTAAGAGATCTGAGCAAAGCTGCGCTCAACGGCGTCCATGTTTGTGCATCCATCCTGGAGGATCTGCAACAAGGATGAGATAACGTCGAGGCGGCTCTGGCGGTTTTCAATCAGGTTGGAGAAGAGTTCGAAAAGATTGGCGCGAATCGAGCCTTGCTGCGACACAAACATCAGGCGGAGGAGGGTAGCAATGCCCTGCTTGTCCAACATCTGAACCGCAGTGCGCTTCTGGGCCTTCTCGACAGCTCCAGCACCTGCCTCCGCAGGGCGTTGGGCATCTCTTGAGCGAGCGGCAGCCGGGCCACCTTGAGAAGCGTGGAGTTGGCGATGGCGCGCCACAAGGGTGCGGGCTTCAGCGGCCAGCTCTGGGCCAAGGTGCTCCATGAGATCTTCGCCCTGGTCGAGTAGAACTTGCTGGCGGAGACCAGGAGGGAAAGTCAGCAAGATGCTGGCGGGATCCATGTCAGCGGGGCCTAGGTCTTGACCACCTGCTGCGGATTGCCGTTCGCGACGTCGCTGCTCGTGCTGCTCCTGGTGGAGAATCTCGTTACGAAGCTCCTCGGGGAGCGCCTCAAGGAACTCCTGGAACACCTCGGTGTTCTCACCCTCTTGAGATACCTGCTCTCGCGCCTGTGATCTCCGGGCGCTGATAGCTTGGGCAATCACCTCGTCCCTGAACTCTTCAGGAAGGGCTTCGAGATACTCGGCGTCAATGCCCAGTTCAGTGATATCGATCTGCTGGTTACGGAGAGTGTAGTAGACACGAGGACGTTCATCCTCAGCCTGCTGCTCGGCATTCTCGCCTGCGCCTTGAGTTTCAACGCCTTCCATGGAGGTCGCTTCCTGAGACGCAGAATTTGCCTCTTGATCTGCAGCCGCTTGCGCTGCGGCCTGTGCGGCAGCTTCAGCTCGTTCGCGCTCAAGGCGCTCACGCTCCTCAGCTTCCTTCTTCTCGCGCGCAGCCTTCTCCTCCGCTTCCTTGGCCTCTCTCTTCTTGCGCTCCTCTTCCTGTCGCTTCTTTCTCTCTTCCTCTGCTTTGCGGTCAGCCTCAGCTTTACGAGCCTTCTCTTCCTTTTCGGCTTGAATCGCTGCCGGGGTAAGCGTGTAGATAATGAGAGGGGCAAGCTTTTGAGCCTTGTCTTGGTAGGTGTAGCCGAAGATCATCTTGACTTCTTGTTGCCATCTCTCATGTGTAGACTCCGCTGAGAACTGGACGGCCTGGTGAGGTTCCTGATAGGTCTCGCGGCGAGCTTCAGCAGAACGGGACTCGCGAGAGTGCGGGGGAGGAATAGGAATGGCGTTGAGTTCGCGGATGATCCCGCCTGGCCCGTCGGCTGTGAAATGTAGGGCCAAGGGGCCTCCAGCGGCGCCGAGTCGCATGTCGGGCAGATGCTGGACGAGGTCGCTAATAAAAGCCAGCGGCTCAACCCCCATGCCCACGCCCAAGCCTCCGATCATGTTCGGAGTAATCCCCAGACGAACCAGCTGGCTGTGTGCATGACGAGGAACGCCCTCAGAACGAGGTTGACGAAGCAAGAGGGGATTTGTTCCAGCCGATGTGTCGACCGAGTTGGGCAGATGTCTGGTAAGATGGGCGGGGCGACGGAAGAAGTTTTGGAAGTCTGAGAAACGTTAGCACTCCACAGCACCTGATAGTAATGACAAACAAGAACTTACCAAGAGCATCACGGTTTCTTCCGACAACGAAAGGACTGTTGGGCCAAGGGCTCCGGGACGGTCGGTGCCTATGGTTGGGCTCAATGGCGATATCCCAACCAAGTCCCGCAGGCATATTGGGCGCAAGCAAGTCGTCATCTGATCGATTTTGTCAGCTGCCAGCTACAATACGCGAAGGAACGTTTGAACTTACGAAGACCATCGCCGTCAAAGTACATGTCATCATCCATTTCGTCTTCGCCTTCTTCCTCTTCTTCTATTAAAAAATTAGCACTTGATCAACTTCTCTCCACCATTTTTGGTACTCACCATCTTCCTCGCCATCCTCATCATCGTCGATGTAGTGCCCATCAAAGTCGCGGATTGGCTCGGCATCAAGATCATCGCCGACATTTTCCATGGCAGCTCGCATGATCTCGGGGAAGGTCCGACGGTTGTGAAGTTGAGCCTCCTGCATATTCTGAGCCTCAGCTTCATAGTCGAGCTCTTCCTCGTCCTCTTCATCCTCGTCGTTGGAGTCCTCATCCCACGAGTTACCATCATCAATGGCATTGCCCTCTTCGTCGACAATGTGGATATCGTCTTCAAGGTCTTCCATGTCCTCGGAACCGACTTCATCGTCTTCATCCTCATCGCTAAGTTCCTGATCGTCATCTTCGTCCATGTCATCATCCTCGTCCATGTCATCCATGTCCTCGTTGTCCTCTTCATCATCGTTTTCACCCATAATGACCTCGACAACGCCGGGCTGACCGGGCATTCCTTCCATTTCGCCCATCTCGCCGAGTTCGTCTTCGTCGTCACTAGGGTTATCCTCGTTGTCTTGTGACATGTCGTCGCCGTAGTCAAGCTCGTCGTCATACTGCTCATCGTCGTACATGTCCTCATCGTCATCCTCATCCTCGTCGGAGAACTCATCTTCGCGGCCAGGTTCAAGCAAGCCCAAGGTTGAGTTGCGGTAAAGATCAGGCGTCTCCTCGCGATCAGTGGAACCATCAAGATCGGAAGACCCGTCGGATAAGAACTCATCCTCGATTTGTTGATCAGTAGCAGCTGTACCAGAAGCAGGGATGAGACCCTCGTAGCTCATGATGACCGCAGTCTTGGTGACCTGTTTGAGGACAGCAAGAATGGGTTTGAGCGCCGCCTTGTTGTGTGGGAACGTGAGGTCGATATCAGCAATAGACGAAGCCAAGGCTGTAACGTAGCCCTTCTCGTACATCATACGCTTCAATTGGGCTTGAGACCGTCCAATTGACGGGTCTGTACCGCGTGGATTGCCGGGGCGCGAGCTTTTGTCCCCCTCACCAATCATCTGCGCCATCAGCTCTGCGAGAGCGGTCATCTTGCCGTACCGAATATCAAAAGACTCCCCGGACGCAGAGGCATCCTTATAGGCGCGAAGTATGGTATCCAGGACAAATCGGCGGATGAAGAGCAGATCCGGCTCATCGTCGTACTCAAAGAGCGCTTTAGCTTCCCCTCGAGGCTTTTCACCGGTCTTGGAGACAAGGGCAACCAAAACAGCCCGCGCTGGCACTGCCGTTGCCGCTTTCTTCTTCATGGCTATCGAATCTGGCACCCCGCTGGCAGGACTAAAGCAAAGAATATCGTTGAGAAGATAGTTTAGCACATTGGAGCGAGGCTTGATGGGAGCATTCGCCTGGACAGGGGCGGAGCGCTTGTAGTTGATAAACTCAACCTTGGCACGATTGTAGCTCTGCAACAGCTCCGTAAGACAATCGAGCAAGAAGCAACGATAGATGAAAATGGGATGATCCTCGGCCTTGAACAGAGCCTTCGCTTGTTTCTTCTCTTTCTCCTTGGAGTCCGAGTTCTGATCGTCGCCAGCGGGAGAAGGAGTGGCCTCAGGGACAGGAGTAGTATCAGACTCCGACTTAGAGGTGGTGGCTGCAGGAGCTGCAGGAGCTGCAGGGGCGTTCTCTCTCTCATCAACATCTTTATAGTTCAGCAACTCTGTCAACAAGAAATGGACAACACCATCGGGATGTTCGAGAATCGGCCGCTTGAGCTCTTGTGCGGGTGTCTTGGGAGCATCAGGCATGTCCTTGTCGGTCGCTTCAGTTGAAGGCTTGACGTCGCTGATAGTGAGATCTTCTGTTGCCTGAACTGTGGGTTCGACTGAACTCTCTTTGGGTGCATCACTGGAATCCTTAGGGCGCTCCTTCAGAACCAAGAAGGGCGTGCTACGTAGCATTCCATCCCCCAAGTGTGAAACGCCCCGGTTCAATTTGAGCAGCTTGGTGGTAACCTCGACAAAGGTCTTGGGCGACCGTAAAGCCAGATGAGCTTGGGTGCGCAGGTATGACTGTGCTTCGAGGCCAGGGGTGGTATTGGGCCTATGTCTCGAAGTCATCAGGTGCATAATGTCGGTCTCGAAAATCTGGCGAAGGGTATCTTCATCTTCAACAATGTGCCGAAGAATTTGTCGGATGTGCTCCGAGATGTGGGTTTGCTTGAGGCGAGTGGAACCGGCACCACACAGCTGCTTTGCCATAACAAACAGCCGCTGCAGATTCTTCTTCTCCCCAACGATTTTGGCTACGGTGTGATCTCGAGTCAACACAACAAGGATTCTCAACACAGAGACGGCCAATGACTCTTCTTTACCGATGCGAGGTAGGAAATCCAATAGAGTAGTCAAGAGAGACGAGCGGTGCTCGGCGGAGAAGTTGGGCTCCTTGTCCGTTAGGACGAGCTCCTCAACCGGATCGTCTTCCTTCGCGGGCTGCTTCCACTTGATATCAGAGGGCTGCGAGTCTTGGAAAAGCATAATTTCGAAAATGAGGAGAATGTAGGGAATCCACGGAGGGAGGCTGTCATTGGAGCTTGCAGGCGGCAGCTTAAGGAAGCCGAGGTAGTCGCCCACGTAGTCTCTCAGCATATCCACAGTAGTCCTCATGAAAGAAGGCTGCTGGAGAAGAAGCGCCAACAGATGGGCGTAAGCAGCAATGCTACTGCCGTTCTCCTTCAACTCATCTACGTCGTCGGAGGCAAATGACATGAGTGCATTGGCCAATATTTCGCCCACTTCCACTCTCCTGTCTTCGTCGGTGGCCCTGAGAATTGTGTTCTGGATGAGATCCGCAACCTCAAACACAGCTTCCGGATGAGAGCTGATGACCTCCAGAGAGCGATCAATCAAAGTATCGTAGAGCTTTGCCCTCTCTTCAGCCAGATCTTCCCGAGTGATACGGGGAGCATGAGACTGTGCTTCGGTAGCCGGTTGCTGTGATGGAAGAACAGGGAGTTGTTGTGGCGCCGCCGTAGTGGCGCCAGTGATGGCTTCATGGCTAGTGCCAGGTTGGTCTTCGTCAGAGTCGTCAGAAGATGGCTCTGTGACATCTCCGGGGCCTGCTTCACCGCTAGCTTCTCCGAGAGGTTGATTGGGCACCGGATCCAAAGCCATAGGCTCTGAACCTAGCAAGTCGCCCGCCGGGAAGGTAGAAGTAGGAGTGTTCAACAAGTTGCTGAGGGACATGCCTGCCGATGCCGAGGGTTGGGGAGACGGCGCTTCCTTGAAGGCATCTTCAGCTGGCACAGGGTTGCGGTTACGGACCAGGTGTGCCTTCTGGTGTTTGATGTACTGCTCGGTTTCGCTCTCTTTACCATTGGCACGGTAAAGTGCCTCCAAAGCTAGGTCAATATCAACACCTTGCTCAGTTGCGAGTGTTTCAGCATCCTTGCGCGAGATCCACTTGAAAGGAACGGCCTCGCGATTCTTGAAAAGGTGAGGCAATGATTCCTTGTCAGCCCTAGACTGCGCGTTTGACTCCAGGTCGCCGACTGCGATGGTCTTGATTATGTCAATGATCTTGCTGACTATCGGGCTTGAAGATTTCTCGATGATGTTCGAAGCCCAAATATCTTGAACAACGGGCAAGATCAACATCCGCAACTCAACGACTAGTTGGTGCGAGAACTCCCGAGTGGTTCGTTCCGTAGGCTTGGGGGCCAAGGCAATCTGAGCCAAGGAATCCGAGAGATTTTTTCCATTGACAATGAAGGAGTAGATATCAAGAATCTTCTTCATGCCAATCATTGACAGCTTCGCCTTTGTAGCTTCCTGGCCCTCAGTCGCCTCGGTGGATACCATATCAGCCAACCGCTTGAGCATAACATTCAGTGCCTCAAAACCTCCGAGCTCCTTAAAGGCGGTGATCACGGGGAGAATGAGGAAAGCCCCAGTATGGGCAGTACGGTGGTTTGTGTCAACCACCATTTCCCCGAACGTGTGAATCATGATGATCCAGTTATGGACGTCTCTCACGGTCAAGTCTTCTTTTGACTGCTGGAGCTGCTGAATCAAGGTTTCCGCCGTCGCCTCTGCGATTGCGAGGTGACGCGAACGGATGTACGGGTCGTTGTTGTTGCGTCTTGGCAACAGCGCCTTGCCGATGGTCTGGAAGAATGGGAAGATTGAGGGCATAAAGGAATGAAGAAGGACCCGTATAGTTTGGTAGTTCTTGTATTCAGCCGACGACTGCTCTTCGGGCGTCAACTTTCTACCGTTGGCCGCGGAATCCAGAGCGGCGGAATCGGTCAATAAGTCCTGCACATCAGTGCGAGAACCCAAATGGCTGTTTTGGTACGGCTTGTTCTTCTGTGTCCAGTGGTGTGGAACGGCAGCATTGACCGCTGCCTCTTCCTTCAAGACACCACGCAACAATGGCCCAAGGCTTTGGATCAGCCGGATGTAATAGTCATATACATTGACGTTTGGCATGCTGACCATCTGGCTTCGGTTGGAGTACGGGAAACAATGGTACAGAATCTTGATCAAGATCTGTACGTTGAGCAGAGCCTTCACCGTGTCTGTTCCGCTCGAAACATCCGGGGCGGGCTCTTGTGCTGCTTCCTCCGCAGAAGGCACAAGCAAGTCCGAACTGACGAAAGGTACAAGGAAAGGCTCCGCAGTTGTGGGATTGATTCGTGGCCGGAGGATATTGACAGTGTTCTCCAGTCTAAACAGCAACGAAGGTAGCCCGACAATCTGAGCGGACTCAATGAGCTGCGAGATGGACGCGACCAGCATACGGCAGGGGGTGCCCTCGGCAAAGTCGTGAGGCAGACTGGGAGATTGCGCGAGATCTAGCAGGATTTCGATTCCACCGGTAGAGATGAGCGCTCCCTTGAGATGAGAGTTGCCGATGATTGGCTGAAGGAAGGTAGAAAGAGCCTGAACGTAAGGTACAGATGGAGCTTGCGTTGGCTTGTCATTACCAGTTGATGAAGAGCTCGCTTCCGCCACTTCCACATCCGCAGCGCCAGTGGCCTTTTCTTTGCCTTTATCCTTCGATCCAGCCGACTGTGTTGATTCGGTAGGGGACGTTTCAAGTGCCTCAATCCTCGCGCCGCATGGCTTAGTAGCATCCATGGTCTTGACCAAGTAGGTCACCCTCGCAATCATGTCGATGATAGCATTGGCAATGGCGGGCCGTAACGCTGGGTGATGACGGGAGAGTTCGTCAAGGCTACTACCAATGGTACTGGCCAGTTCAGGATCGTTCGCCATGCACTGGACATGAGTGGGGCTTTCGAAAATCTCCATGTAGCTCTGGATGGCACCAGATGAGAGAACCATGTTCATGCCGCGGTTGTTGAGTGAAATCGAGTTCAGTACCGCAGGAATGACGTTCATGGATTCGGAGGACGGGAGGATGCCGTGGGCGGGAGGAAACTCTCGAGGTGCCTTGAGCATCTCTTCAGTTGGCGGATGCGTTTGTTGAGTAACAGCGCGACTATCCAAAGCAGGTGCCTCATCATCACTACCGTCGTCTTCGCCACCGTCATTGCCCGCACTGCCATCGCCGCTGTTATCTGGTCTTGGCTGGCGAGGTTCCGGCGACGGTTTTTCAGAAGGCATGGTCACCGGCCGATTGGTAACAGACTCGAGGAAAGCCTGGATCCAGCCAGACTCGGAGATAGCCGCGAAGCTCGTAGGATCATTGTTGATGAAATCGCTCAGAAGGGTTGTCGCATTCGACCACACGACCGTGCCGAAGAACCGGTTCTTGCGCGCAATCGTGCAGAGGCTGCTGAGCAACGATGAGTTATCCACCAGGTTCCTCAATAAACGCTCCGTGTTAGTACCATCAAAGGAATACGTATTGGCCATAACATGGTGTATAAACTTTAAGAGCCATTTAAGCGTTTGCTGATGGAAGAATGGAATATCGTAATCCACAAGAGAAGCGTGAAGATCAGGTTTCGTTCCACGGCCAGCCTCCGTAAGAGTCTTGCACTCCTGGACAGTATGAACTATGAGGTTCGTAATGGCGTCCAGACCACCGGCAGCGTTCAACTGGGAGAAGGCAGTTTGATATGCGTAAGTCAAACTGTCGAGGAAGGCCAGGACCATGCTATAGTTGCGACTGGCCACCTCTGTTCGGAGGTTAAGGATTTCGACCAGACAATCCATAAGCCCCGCGGTCATCATCTCCTGACCAATACGCGTAGCCATAGCTATCTGGAGAGTCAGTTGGAACAGGTTGCTTCGCCAATCATCTTCATCCAGCTCGTCCTGGTCGTCAACAGCGGCGTCCTCTTTCATTCCGGCCACTGCAATTCTGATGACATAGAGAAGAATGCCGTGGTTGACGTTAACGTTCAAAGCCGACAAGACATCGGAGTGCTTATCTTGTAGGTGGGAAATGGCCTCGAGCAGAGCCAGCGTGATGGTTTGGAGCCATTTTGGGACTTCGCTTGGGTTTCCATCCGGGGAAGGGGCGATGAGTTCAGCCAACTGATACACAAGCTGATACTTTCTGGGCTCGTCCTTGTCATATTTGAGGACCTTTTCGATAAAGACGGTCTCGGGTAGGATGTAGGCAAGGTTGGTGATGGCCAGCAGGCGAACGGCCAAGGCCAGCTGACGCTCCTTCTGGGTTCCTAGCAACGCCTTGCAAATCCTCAAGCGGCTAGTAAACTCGAACTTTGCAGTGGCTGGCATGTCGGGTGGACACTGCTTGAAAAGATCATAAATGCTTCCCGACTCGATGGCAGACCGTGGGATCTCCACTACCTTGGGCCCATCGCGGTCCTCTGCAGCTGCGCCCGACGGCTTGAGAGGCGAAGTCTCGTCAGAACTTCCGACACGCTGAGAACGGGATGACTGGGACACGGTAGTTGAGCTACGACGGAGGGGCGTGGGGGCAGCGGGCGTCGAGATGGTGCGAGGCTCTGCAGGCTGAGCCTCCTTAGAATCCCCTGCGCTAGGCTCGGCATTGGCGGTGTCGGGATAATAAGTCATTTTCAGATCGCCCCAACTCTTCCAGGAATCTTCCTCGGTGGATTCGCTCAAAGCAAGGGCCTTCAGGTCGTTGGCATACATGGACGCGACGTTCTTGGGGCCGTTAGCCTTGTCCTTCTGCTTTTCCTTTTCCTTTTCCTTGCCCTTAGCACTCGAGCCAGCTGAGGTGCCCGGTGCAGCCGAAGATGACTCCAAAGATTTGACGATCGGTGTCCTGACGAATGGCCGGGCAAGCAGTTGAACCTTTTCGAGATTGATGTTGTAGTGATTAGCCAACAGGGCTGGGTTTACCGAGCGAGGAGGCGACGGCATGCGCTTAACGGAAGCATTATATCTCTGGGCCAGCTCCAAACCAACCCCAAGAGCGGCTGCTTGGACTTCGACATATGAACTGTTGAGAAGACTATCGATGTGGTGGCTGCTCGCATATATGCTTCTGTTGCCGCAATGCTGGAGCAGCATCTTGGTGAACTTGAGACAATCCACAAGAAGCTGGCAATCTCCCTCCTCCTTGTATCCGGCTTCGGCCAAACGCTCGGGGGTCCATGGCTCGTCGCGGTATTCGAGTGACGGCTCGCCCTTGTTGAGGAGGACATCACATGCAAAGTCGCGTGTCTGAGTGCCCTTGTATAGGTCGTACGTTGCACATATTGATTCTAGAATGTTGTCGAAGCGGTTGAGTAGTGGGATCCAGTGATAGAGGTCGCCGCGCGGAAACAACCACCTTCGTGGGAACTCGGCGAGTCGTTTCGGAACGAGAGGCAGAGGTTCATTCGAGACGGACTCAACGTATCCTTTCAGCCAAGGAGACTGGCACAGAAGGGTTAGCAGACGGACTGGTAAGACATGACGTGATGGATTGGGTTTGAAAACGGGCAGCAGCCTACCAAAGTCTCCTTGTGCTTCTGTTGCATGACCTTGTTGATCTTCCCCATGACTGCGACGCGGCCGGGCCGCTAGGCTAAACGAAAGGTGAAATCTCCCCCTCCACTACCAAACACGTCCCCGTTGATGGACGTCAGCTTGTCGAGATAAAGGTAAAGCAGGCTGCGAAGCTCGATATCGGATAGAAAACGGGTTGGTTCGGGAAAAGCGAACGACAGCTGGGACTCGATATGTCAGTAAGTAAAGGTATACTTGGGCGGTTGAAGGAACGAAGGGAGAAGCGTGAAGGTGGGGGTAGTTGTGGTATAGGTCTAAACGGAAGACTGAGAAAGGCCGAGCTGGTCAAGATGGGGAGGGTTGGCGATACCGAGAATCCGTGAACCCGTCGTGATGGGGCATGATTACGTACCTGGTTGGAGAACTCTAAAAGACGAGTGCAGGTCGTCCTTTGGGGTTCCGGTCTTCCAGAGGCCGCGATGCCGATACCGTATGGTGGTTGAGAGACGGTTGTTGGTGGGGTATTAAAACAGCCGCCGAAAATGTCGTGATGAAATCAGTTATGGTCGGTTGGGCAAGCGAGCGGCGTGATGTTTTCATGTATGTTGTCTTTCAGGTTGTTGCAAAAGCGAGGCAGGTAGAGGTAAGAGGTAGGAGCTCAACCCGAACTGTTCTGAGAAATGGTTGGAAGGCACTGGCAGGTCTGCGCGGCAGGTGCGGGGCGACCGTGAGAGAACTTGGGACAGTCCCTCTTTTGGGAGAGCAGCCCGCCGCCGCTTTTGAAAGAAGCACGTCCCACTTGCAAAGGCAATCACTGGCTGCACCAACTAGAGGTCAGGTACTAACTAACAGAATGACCAGTCGTTTGCTCGTCGTATCTTCTTCAAAAAAAGAGATTTTCACAACATCCGCACAGAGAAAGAGTGAACTATGGGAAGATGCAGTCCTGAATCGTGGAAATGGATGGATGAGTGGTTGGGGCAGGTGCGAATGGTGTTGAGAGATGTGAGCTTTTGTGTTGGCAGTTGCAAAAGTTTCAATGCAGATGACGGGAGCCAGGGCAGTGACGCGAGTGCAGTCAGCAAAGTTCCATCTCGGGAAGTTTCCCTTGGGTGGTGACATGGATGGGTTGGCGCCGCACTTTGCAGGTCCCGTCAATACCGTACAGATGCTGCCGTGCACACGGTAGTGTAAATTTGGAAAGCTGGGAAAGATACCAGTCGATTCTTACAGTAGAGGTAACATGATTTCAACCATGCTATAGACATCCGTTGTCAACTGCCCTCACTTGGACTGGAGAGCACTTTGGGAATATGACGGCAAACACTGGTAGCTAATTTGGCACCGCTGTATAATCCCAAACTCTATTGAAAGAACTAGAGATAAGATGGATGGGCAGAACATCGTGACCTTTCGCTGTGAGTGCTAGCTAGTGAGTGGCCTTACAAATGCTCATAGGCACGGTAATTCACACTATATCAAGAATGTCAAGCCCGATGTGTTTTAAGAGTTATAAGAATTGTAAACCATAGGATCACCATGCTTTGGCCCCGTTCCTATTAACTTTCCCATGTTCTATCATTCTCTCAGGTGTCTTGATGGAGCATGATCGGAGGGCTAAAAAGTTAAAGTCGGCAAAGCTATAGATACCGCGTCCTTATTCGACTTAAATCTGTATTTCTATCTACTGTTTGAAGCAGTTACATAGGTACCTACCTTGGGAAAGATGGGGCATGGCTTTGGTCGCCCTCGACTTTGAACTCACAAACGGCATGACGAAAGCAAAACGGAAGCTCGAAACCACGAACTCCTACCGTTCAACGTAAAGAAATCGAAGCAAACATCTTGTTCCAAACACTACCTCTCTTCCTGTTTTGATGAAAGTCACCCGTATGTGTGTTGTGCTGGAAGTTTCCGCTTGTCCCTCTAGAGGTAACCCCACCTTGAGCCGGGCCCTTACGTCGTCTGTGAAGGCCGGGAAGAGGGTTCCTCAACTGCCGTCGTACACGTACAAGTACATAGATCAAGGAAGAGACATCGGTTGACTCCACGTCTTTGGAGTCTCTGGAGAAGCCCAAAGCGGGCATTCCAGCACGGCTGGGGCAGGCTGGAGCTGGCGGGGAGATCATCCACAGTCTCCTCCAACAAGGCGTCGACAGGCTGCGATTTGAGCTGGAAGTCTGGGCCTGGGCTGACAGCTGCAAGGCGGACGAGGACCCCACTTGGATTCACAAAGTTGATGTCTTGGCAGTATGGCCCGTGCAAGGGTACGGAGGTACTTGACCCAGCGATCCAAAACCGCCTAGGGTTATGGGTCCTTCGGTGCCGCCCAAACTTGTGGCCGAAAAAGTCCGCGAAATTTCCACACCCACATTTTCCAAAATCGACTTTGTGACCGCCGCCCGCACCGCCATCACAACCTCGCAACCGCACCGTCAACGATCCACGACGAGGTGAGTACATTCGCATTTTTGCCAACCCCCATTCCCACCATCCGCCCGACGAGGAGAAAGTTAGTAGTTTCGCTTTTTGGAGCACCCCGGCGTGCTTTCTCGACGCAAAACCTCGAACCCCCCTCGAATCCCGACGACGAACAAAAAACGATCGATCGACAGCAGCAGCTAACCACCACCGACCACTTCAGGAACCGGCAAAATGGGTATCTCCAGAGACTCCAGGCACAAGCGCTCCCACACCGGTGCTAAGCGCGCGTATGTTTATCCCATCCCCATATTGAAATCGCTGTGTCTGTAATCCGGCTAACGTGTTTCTGTCTGCAGTTACTACCGTACGTATACATGAAATATTCTCGAAGGTCCGCTTGGGAGGTCGATGTTCCTGTGCAGAAATGCCAGGGCTTTGACTGAACCCCATGCGTTCTGAGCCTGTTTTGACGCGTACAAAAGAAACCATTTCTGACAAACGCGGCAGGGAAGAAGAGAGCCTTCGAGGCGGGTCGCCAGCCCGCTAACACCCGTATCGGTGCCAAGCGCATTCACACCGTCCGCACCCGCGGTGGCAACCACAAGTACCGTGCCCTCCGTCTCGACTCCGGTAACTTCGCCTGGGCCTCCGAGGGTTGCACTCGCAAGACCCGTGTGATCGTTGTCGCGTGTAAGTTTTTGGATCTTTGTCCCTGAAAATCATGTTCAGATGCTGATCCTCTGGAATCTAGACCACCCCTCCAACAACGAGCTCGTCCGTACCAACACCCTCACCAAGTCCGCCGTTGTCCAGGTCGACGCTGCCCCCTTCCGTCAGTGGTACGAGGCCCACTACGGCCAGCCCCTCGGTCGCCGTCGCCAGCAGAAGCAGGGTCAGGTCCTTGAGGAGGTCAAGAAGTCCAAGTCTGTCGAGAAGAAGCAGGCTGAGCGCTTCGCCGCCTCCGGCAAGGTCGACCCCGCTCTCGAGAAGCAGTTCGAGGCCGGTCGTCTCTACGCTGTCGTCTCTTCCCGCCCCGGCCAGTCCGGTCGCTGCGACGGCTACATCCTCGAGGGTGAGGAGCTCGCTTTCTACCAGCGCAAGCTCCACAAGTAAACGTCTCGCCCTTGCCGGGAGATTGTTTGCTGAGTTCTCGCCAGGAGGATCAGTCAGGGGAGGAAGATGGATTGATGGGTCAAGGCTCGCGTCGGCTGTCCGTCCGATTGTCGAGTCTTTCGTATCTGCTGCTGCCGTGTTCGTGCGAGCCATGCGCATCAGCAGCAGCACTGCGAGGACCAACATGTGGTTCCCCGTCGTCTGAAAAAGGATGGCGGCGCCCACTGCTTATTCCCTATCGCTTGCTTCGTTTCTTCGGTAAAAGGCATGGAATGGGGTTTATAGGGCAACGGGATAATGAGAGATACCATGACAATTTCACAGCCAACCCGAGTCAATCCAAATATTCACTTCACTGTTCTTGAAACTACTGTAATTGTGATTTTATGCTTTGGATCTTGAAAGAGTTATAGAATTCGTGTTTCATGGGAAACTGGTATCAGATCGGACCACACACGCTTCTGGAACTGCGAACATCGCAGCAGCAGCAAAAGCAGCATGATATACTCGATTTTTAGATGTCAAACTCCACGAATCAATGATAGCGAAACCTCCAGATGTTATTTTGCATAACTTCGATATATCCTGCGAGCTAAACAAACAGTAGTCCTATGATGACCTCTAATATAGTATATGATCCGCATCTATTCTCCTAACTACGTCCCTAAAGACACTGTCTCATCACACGTACATACTAGCACAACCTCTTTTCCAAGTCCACAGCAAAATAAAATAAGCACATGGTACCTCTACATAAACACTGAAACTATCCACAACCACAGATTCCACAACAAAATGTGCTTCCCATATATCTACACCATACACCCAACCCCACCCCAGCATGTAGTTTTCTAATCCTCCCCAAAATAAAGGAAGCTTCATATCTCTCTTTGGACCACAAGGTGCATTGCAAAAGCAAAAAGTTCAACTGTTTCCCTCATTTACTGCTATGTTAATGTTGATTAACTCCCTCTTTGAGTGTGGCCTGGTCAGTGAGTTGCCTCGATCTGACCGGCATCTTCGGTAAAATAAGAATAGAAATAGCTGATGATAGAAAGTTAAATAGAAGATTTGGAAAGAAGAAGAGAAAAGAAGTTGAGGTTAGAAGATAGGTGTCACCAAAGCATTGCTTCCTTGCTCTCTCTGGACCTCTGGTTTGGTTTGATTGGGTTGGGTTGGTTGTTCACACGTCAATGGTTCGGTACCGCTAGGTAGCTTGAACGACAACGGAACTCAGAGGTTTTAACAAACTGAGAAGTTGCACATTCGTTCCAAGGTATCGTGTGCTTAGCTCTTTTAACATATTCTTCCATAAGATAATATCACCATGTTGTTCACATATGTTTCCTTCCATTCTCTTTTCTTTATCCTTGCGCCATGGAAATCGTCTCTTCCTCCTCCCTTCGATACTCCGATACATGTACATAGCTACCTCTACCTACCATGGTGCATCTCGCTGAGACCGAATCTGGGTTATATACTGTAGCTGAAAATGAATTCCAATTGTCCTAGATGAATTGGCACTTTGAAGATTTCGGGCAGTTTTTCCTGCTGGTCAGAGTATATGAGAGAAAGAGTACGCAGCTCACTGACCCTGACCTTGTTTCATGCCTTGGATGCTATTGCATCAACATCTTACAAAAGCGGATTCACATGACAAACCTTTGATCTTCGAGGTTCTTTCTTGCGACGTCACCATAAATGTAAATTATGCTCTCTCATGCTCTTATGCCCTGTTATGCTTTCCTCATCACCATATCTCCCTTATCCCCTCCCGTCGTTTTGACTTGTCCTCCCTCTCTGTTCTATAGGTGATACATCCCCTTCCCTTCCCTTCCTAAAAGCGGGACCCCCTGATCATCCAAGGCCGACAAAAACCTAAGACTTAACAACAACAAGCGTATGCAATGCAATAACAAACCCGACGACGACGAAAAGAAAGCCAAAGCAAAACCAACGCAAAGCTATGGGTTCCGTTTGCGGTTGTGTGTGTGTGCCAACATCCATCGATCGCATGACAATGACACCAAGGCTAATTTGTCCAACAACAACAACAACAACAACAAGTACTACTATTAGGCACCGTATTTCCATCATCCCGTTCCGTTCCATTCCATTCCAATGCCTCATATGTACCTCTACCTCCAACCTTGAATTGACCCTGGAGGTGGATGATTCAAGCAGCCTGCACCTGCCTCTTCAGATCCGCCCACTTCCTAGAAAGCGTTTCATGCGCCGAGTTAATCTGCTCAGAAAGTGAGTTAGCATTCGTTTTCACTGCCCCCCTTCATCATCATCTCTCTGTCGTGTCGGGTGAAAAACCTACCTCAGCATACTGCAACTTAGTCTGCACCAACTGCTCCTCCAGATCCGCCAACTCCTTCTCTAGCTTCTGGTTCTCCTCATGCACCTTCTCGTTCCTCTTCATGAGGTCATCTCTCTCGAGATTCCATTTCTGTTCCAGCTCCGCCGGCTGGTGTTCTATTACGACTCTCAACTCCTTGACTTGTCCCTTGAGTGACTCGTTCTCATCCTTGAGTTCCTCGTTTTCCACTTTCGTGCGGACCAGTTCCGTAGCCAGAGAAGCTTGCTCGCGGTCCACAGCCTCGATGCGCTCCTCAAGCCGACGAACCATGACGGCGTAGTTCGTGTTGGATTGCTTGAGCGACTCGAGTTCTTGTTCGCGCTCCTTTTCGGCCTTGGTCTTCTCTTCCCATTCTTTGCCGTACTCTTTTAGTAGCTCGGCCGTAATCTTGACGTCGCATGCGTCGCGCACGAGTTGGTCGGCGCGGTAGACTTCCTTGTCGATGGAGGCGGAGCTGGATCCGAAGAAGCCGTTTTCGAGGATCGAGTTGGAGGAGGGAGTGGCGTCGATGTAGACGTCGAAGAGTCGGTCCTTGAGGAAAGTGGTGAGCTGAGACATGTCGGACATGCCGAGCAAGGCCGTCGCGTTCTTTTGCATCAGCACGATGCCGAACTTGATAATGGCTGATAGACCTTCGGAGAAGATGAGGTCGTAGATGCGCAGGACGAGCTGCAGGGGGAAACGGTAGGCGAACAAGGTCAGGAACCACTGCGTGGCGTATAGGTGAGGGGAGATGCCGCGGCGGTGGAGGTGGCAGTAGAGAGCGGGCTCGAGGTCCTCGAGAATACGCTCAAACTGGTACAGACACTTGTGCAGACCGGGCATGTCCTGGATGAAGAGCTCGCGCAGGTGGTACTGGTTCATTAGTCGTACCAGCAAGCAGAAGGCTTCTTCCTCGGGCATGTTGAAAAGGAGAGGCATGACAAGGAAGTTCATGCCCTGGGCGTAGCCGACGCCTTCATCGAAGAGCGCGTAAGCCTTGCACACGCCAAAGAGGCCCTCTTGAAGCCCTTGGGCGGCGGCAAACTTGGAGTAACTCGTTCGTGCGCCCAGATCCCTTCTAATGACCTTTTCGAGCCTCGACAGCATTTCCTTGTCTTCCTTCTCTTTCTTCTTGCGCTCCGCCGCGGCAAGAGCCTGGGCCTTGACGAAGGCTTCTGAGTCCTTCTCCGTTGGCGAAGGAGCACCGGTTCCGTTGGGTCCAGACTTTTCCGAGTGAACTGAGGAAGCGGAAGAGGGCGTGTCCTTGCCGCTCGCCGCCTTACCGTTACTTAGTGATATTGAGGCATTGCTCTGTCTGTCACTTTTCCTCTCCTTGTCGGTACCCCTCGCAACCAAGTCCCGGTAGACCGTCTCCAGCTCCTCATTCTTGCTCTGTGCCAAAACTTGCCAGATGACTCCGCGAATGGCGCTGGGAATGCCCTTTGCGATAGCTTCCTTCAGCTGCTCAGGGCTTGTCCTAGCAACAGCCGCGGGGCCTTCGTATACGACCGTCTGCCACAAATCCCAATCCACAGGAGTGTCGGAGCCAGTTGGGCCAGCAGTGACTCCAGATGCCGTGCCGGGTGCGAGAGCCGGGTTGGGAGTTGGCGGAAGCGGCGAAGGAGGGGGTTGGACAGCCTCCCTGTCATCGGAGGCGGTGCTCTTCTCTTCATCATCTCCCGTAGGCGTACTGCCCTCCTCCCTTAGGCGCAATTGCTTGAAGCGGTCCTTCAACGTGTTCTTGTTGCCCTCCTCATCAACCTTGCCTAACGTTCCCTCGGGGTTGCTGGAAAGAGTCGCGACAGAGCTGGCGGTATTCCGCCTCGTACCATTTTGGGCGGCCGGCGCTGGAGGCGGGTTATTTTGCTCCTTTGACGAACTCCTGGACAACCAGGAAAAGGGGCTGGTTAGTTTTCTGGTGACGGGAGGCGGTGGTGCTGTAGTAAGAGCAGCAGCGGGTGCCGCAGGTGGAGGAGGAGGAGCGGCGGTAGCAGCCACGGTAGCGGTCGCGGGTGGGCTTTTTATAGCTTCGTCGGTAGCGGAGGGAGACCACGGCATGGCGGGCAGAGCACTAGCTATACTGCTTATTGACAGCTTCTTTGTTGATGAAGGGGCCGTATCAAGGGTTTTTTCTGGAGTCAAGACCCCTTTGTCAGTACATCCTGGTCGGGGGTATTGCTTGGCTGCAGTATGATGCGCGCGGGAAACCTTGTGAACCTTGACATACCTGTGTCTCCAATTGTAGAATTATCATTTAGGCTTACATCGTCCAGCGATGCAGCCGAGAAAGCGGAAGCCTCTGAGGCCTTGGAAGCATGCGAAATGCGGTGTAGCGACTTGTTTTCCTGTTCTGTTGCTGGGGTCTCGAAGACCTCTTCCTGCTCGTCCTCCTTTTCGTCTGTCGTCGTCGTCGTCTTGGGCACCTGGGGGGTTTCTGTGGTATGGGAGACAGCGTCGTGGTCGGAATCGGCGGCGGAGTCGTTCATTGATGGAGAGCGGGGGCGGTTGAAGGAGGAAGAACGTTTTGTTAGGGACCTTACGGAACCAGTGTCGATGGCATCTTCAAAAGTATCCTGCATGATGAATGTTGTTGTCGCTGGTCAGCATTTGGTCCTGCGCGCATCTGGGAGATTGGTTGCACTTGTCCTCCCCAACCCAGGGGCAAGTATGTAAGGAGTAAGGGGTGGAGGCTTGGATGGGCTCGCTCGCCAAAAAAAAGTGACTTACGGTGTCCTTGCCGTCGTCAGTGTCGGACAAGTCAGTGTGACTGCTGGGAGCGAGAGAGGCTGGTCGATGGTTCTTGTCCTCCTTTGTCTCTGTTGCGGGAGAGGAAACAGCGTCCTCTTTCTCGTTGTCGTTGGTGACCTCCTGAACCGTCTCCTTAGGAACCTCTTTGGTAGTAGGGACCTCCTCGTTGTGGGCAGCAGCTCCTGCAGCCCCTTCCTGTACTTCGGATGCCGACATGTTGTTTCCTTTCGGTTATAGTGTCCCAAAAATAGGTAGGTCGCGTTCAGCTAAACAAGAACTGATTCTGAGTCCAGGCGATATACGAGATGGCGACACAAGGGACGGGCGAGAAGGGTGGTGGTTGCGGTCGGTCGTGTAGGTGGTAGTGGTGGGTGTTGTTTATGCGGCAGGGCGAGTGGCCATTGATAAAGTGGTGGATTCTCAATGGTTAATGAATGGCGGAGTGGGAGGGTGACAGAGGGATAGACAACCACCCCTCACTGTTGCTGAATGCTGAATGCTGGTTCGACTCGCTTTCGACTGGTGGACGATGTGATCAATGATGGGGGCAAGTGAATGCTGCAGAACACGGCCAAAAAAGATAAGACAAGAACAGAGTTCAGTTGGTGAAAAGAGGAAGGAACACTCTTGAGGTCGGGACTCGTTCTAGAGAAACGGTTCGTGATACGAATTGTGTGTGGACTGGGGGGAGTGCGGGTGCAGGTGCTTGTAAGTAAAATGTCCGGTCGGTCAGTGTGTCGTCCCCTGAAAGAGGATGCAGTATAGGGTACGCCAAGGCTGCACCAAAGATGGAGTATAATTCAAGTCTCGGGTACCTGACAAACTAACAGGCACTCGCTCCACCCATGCATCCACTGCAGTTATTGTTTACCGTACTTTTGTCATTCACGGACCTGTTCACCGCACTTGCTCAGGATTGCTATGAAAAAAGTGCTCAGGGCCTCCGTGATTGCGGAATGAGACGGATGTCCCGTGTGGAGGAGAGTTCAGAGACTCTCAGATCTTCAATTCCTTCAAAAATGACAGACATACATGAAGCCCTTTGTGAGGGAGACGGCAGCTGTCCGCATCACACTAACAGTAACATAACATCCAAAGATGATAGAGCACTGCATAGCAAGGCCTTCCACGGCATTGAGCTGCAATTAAAACTCCTTTTTGGGTTCTGATATCCAATGGCTTCTTCCTCCCAAACAAAGTCCCAGATCTGACAGCTTGCGAGTCTTTGATCTCCCAAGCCAAAAACAAGCCACAGGATCGCCAGAAACGCAAACATGTTCACCACACATTCAACGGTGAAACATCTCACATTCGACAGCGATGATTCGATGCACCACCTCTCTTTGGTTGGCGTCTGTGAAGTGCAGTGGTGTAAGATGGCGCATCTCAAAAAGTCTTGAATGGGGGGAAATAGAGGTATCGAACATGGGGGGCTCCTCAATGGCACGTGCAGCGTCCTTTCTGAAACGGTCCAACGGACGAGGGGCACCAATTGCACCAATCACCATCTTTCTTGTCAGAGCATCGTCTCTTTTTTCTGCCCCCCTTTCCAGTGTTTCAACACCATCACCACCTTCTCCAGACATTGCCCAGACTGTTAAGTTCATCTGATAATTCCCCGACATGGCGGCTTGATCGACACAACAAAAACCCAACCCAGGGCATTGGAATTTCCAACGACGCCGACTCAATGCCTCATACGGTTCATGAATCATGTCACGTCTTGAAGCCCCGGCCGTTCATTCCGGTTTTATAAGAGTCACTACCTAGACGGACAAGACGGCATCGCCTATTTTCACCAGAGCTCCGCAGACGAACAAGGTTCGGAATCCGCCTACGCCCTCGCCTTGCCTTCTTAAGCCATCCTCCTTTTCCTTTCTACAGCCCATGAACCGAGATGCGAGATCCTGTTGCCATCCGTTACCCGTCAGCCGTCTTCCAGAAACAACAAAAATCCTCTTATTCCTCAAGGTGAAAAACACCCCTGTTCCGTTTCGCTTCAGCCGTCCTCATCGCTGCCTTCTAGAAAGTCGAACAGAATGGTGGGTGGTTAAAGTCTTGGCAACCCCCTTTTCCTGCAAGTGCTGAATGACCGGGGTTTTGAGATGCATATAAGAATTCAGATCACGGTCGAAAACCAGACTGGACACTCTTCGATATTTTGTGATTTACATGACTGGCAAGTTAGAAAAGGCCTGGAATCCATTTTCACAGAGTTGAACCTTCCTTCCCAGTTCTTTGCTTGTTTCTTTCTTGCGTGGTTGTGTCGCTACAGACTTGAGCAAAGTGTCAGGGTTGAGCTTCGTGCACTGGACATGGAAGAAAACGATGAGAAGTTGAGGAGTCAAAGTTTTATACTATACGAAGGCGAAGAATGACGGGAAAGACGTATCATTTGCTGTCAACCACGTTAGGAAAGCTTATATTTTCAGACATTAGCTTCCTTGCTCTTCCGTCAAGCCCTCCTTCTTCGTTTACTATTGCGTCTTTCGCTTGAAAGTCAGTCACTGGAGTTCCGCTAGCTCGAGCTGGTCGATGTGTCCGGCGCATGTCCGAAGACTGTCGTGAATGTGACGAGACAGAAGTATTTTTCTCTATCATCTACAAGTCTTTATCAACCTTCCATCCACAGTTGCGAAGGCGTGATATAAGGAATATCTCACATGCTTCTCGTTCTTTCTTAATCTTCAGATGGAAAATATAAATTATCCATTGGGCGGGTACTGTAACCGTGGATATATGGATTTGTAAGGTGAGGATGGAATGAGTATGAAACAATGAGCTCCCAAGTGTGTAGTAATGCGTGCCCGGGAAACAAAGTAATTGTTTTCATCCCCAGTTGACTTGCTTCTCAGATATATTCATCCAAAAACCTTGTAGGCTAGATAAGAACCCTGGCGACTCGGTCAAGGCCTCGGTGAGGATTCTTACACCGCTTCCTACCCAAAACCTTGGTCTTGTTGGTTCATGAGATCCACTTCTTCCAACAAAATTGCTGTTGGAACTTGAAACTATCGTGATATTGGAGGAAACCAATCTTGTGAGAAATGACCAGGGGTTTTTGTGTTACTTCACGTAGCAAACGGTGACGGCAAGATATTTTGCAGAACATTGCTTTTCCTCCAAATCTATCACAAACCCATTTCCAACCTACCGAATCTTTCCCCAACCTCAACTTCAACCGTATAAATATACCCTCAACCACCAAATACTCAACAATTGGAGGTTGACGGCAGCAAGTTCGACGACGTCCCAACCGGTCGATCCCTCTGACATTGGTCTCGCCGACGAGGTCAACGGCCCTTCGGATGCGAACGACAAGGGCAAAGCTCCTGCTGAGCAGCTCATCGCCAGCTCATCTGCCAACAGTCCCGCCGACGATGTCAACGGCCCTTCCGATTCCAACGACAAGGGCAAAGCTCCCGCCGAGCCTGCTTCTTCCGCCTAAACCTTCGTTCGGCGCCGGAAAGTCGAGGATCATCATTGCTGCAACCACCTCGCACCGCTACTACGAACCGCGTCTCCTGCCACTGTTCCGCCAAATTTCCCACGATCTATGGAAATCCAACCCGCTTCGATGCCAGAGAACCTGGCCAACCTTCACCACCACTCCATGCTTCCCTGCCGGTCGGGCCGCCGACGGCCAGCAACCGGTTGGAACACCACGTGGCTTCAACCTCCAAGACCACTCTATGAATAGCATGCTCAATCTGGTCTCTTGGGCCCGAGTGCCATTGATCAGCGACCAACTGGAACACCACGTGGCTTCAACCTCCAAAACTATGCTATGAACAGCATGCTCAATTGGGTTTCCTGGCCACCGGGCCCGAGGCCAGAGTTGTTCTGGGAACGGCCCCAGGACAAGAGAGAATCCGATAGGGTAACCCTGCATCTGGTTGATGGCCATTTCGGCGGCATGGCGATGGGCCAGTTGGACCAAAAGCCCATAATTGCACCTCACCCTGTTGGGCCAGATTCCGAAATTGGAAACATCATTCGGTTTGCCGCTGTTGCGGCCCAACCCTTCCTGAGGTCGCGCCCCCGATTCCCAAGCCCTTTGGGAAGCATGGTGCTTAGCAACATGAGCGGGAAAAGCACGTTCATCAGATCTGTTGCTCCCACCCAAATTCATGGCGCAGATGCTCCTCATGCCGCTAATCCCATATGGCCCTCTGGTCCCGCCCACCCGACCAACTTCCAAGGGAGTTGCCTCCCCAGCCGTATTATTCTGGCAGAACCACCAGTCGGAGCAAGAGATTGCGCATTCTATGATTGAGCCAAGAGGCATCAATCGTCCGTCCCGGACCAACCACTGGCCCCCAAACTTTACCCAGGATCGAAAGGCATTCATGAGCACACCCAACATGCCATTTGCCTTATGCCGTCGACGAGCTGCAAGAGCTCTGCCAGCCATCACCAATAACACGGCTGCCGGTGGAGGACGATTCTCCTTACCACCCGCCGATCTATCAAGCGGGTTCGTCCAGTTTGTCCACCGTCATGCTGTTGGGATGGCCATCAACTACCATCACCCATCAGGCCCCCCAGTAGTTGCTTCGCCGGCAAGCACGGTTTGTCAAGTCCAAGAGTCTCTCCAGCCGACTGAAGCAACAAAGATCCATCAACGAGTCCGAGGCCCACATTTAATCTGTCCGGCCTCAACTTCTTCCCTTAGCAAGTATGGAAGTTCGAGGGAAGATAACTTGGACGGGTGCAACAGATGGAAAACGCCTTGATGCTTTTTATATCTGGATGATATAAGGTTGGGTGGCTTAGACTTTTCGAAATGGCAAACGGTTTAAGTCACGAAACGACTTTGGGACTGGGCAAAAACAAACGACTTTATCTCTTCACGTCACTTGGGTACGTTACGAAAAGTTTTTAACACTGGGCTGCAACAAGTTCAATTTTTTGAAGATCAGTCAGGAATAGAGGTTCTTACCCCTGGATTTGGGCTCCTCGTTACCAAACCTTTTCCTTCCAACCAGAAAACCAGCAAACCAGCAAATAACCCGTCATACTCGAACAAACCACAAAGGCCCCAAAGGCCCCCAAAGCCCCAAAACCCTCCAGTACCAACTCCCTATCCTGATACCGCCTCTTCCCAGTACCACATCCCTATCCTAATACCACTTCCTCTCAGTACCACATCCCTATCCTAATACCACCTCTTCCCACTCCAACCCTCCCAAATCGCACAAACCTGTGCTCACTCCCGAACAACTCATCCTTCCTTCTCTTCCTCCCCTGGGGACCAGCTGCCCCAAATCCCTAATCATCAAACTCATCAATCTCCCTCACCAACTCCCGCACCGCAGCGGTCAATCCCCCCAGTCCAATCTCCTCCTGGACCTCCTGGCCCTCCGGGTCCTCCTGGTTCATCACCACTTCCCTACTATTGCTGCCTTTCTGGACCTCCTGGTCTATCACCACTTCCCTACTCATTCTTCCTTCCTCTGCGCCGCCTGCACCAGAGGAGGTCAAATCCCAATTCCTCTCCCCAACCGGACGCCGAAGTTGCCACGCCTCCGCCTCACGATCCACCACTCCCGCCCGGCGCAGGTCGTCGACCAGGTCTTGTACGGGGACGCGAGAGAGTAGCTCCTGAAAGAGCGGGGGCGGGACGCGGTAGAGATGCTGCTGGGTGTTGGCTTGAGCAGCAGCGGCAGTGGCAGCGGCGGTGGCGGTGGCGGAAAAAGCAGCAGCAGCAGCGGAGAAACCAGCAACGGCGGCTGAAAAAGCGACGGCAGGGTCAGCAGTGGAAAAAGCAGGGCCAGAAACGTCGTCGGGGCCAGCAAAGGGGGCAGAAGAAATCGCAGGGCCGCCAGAAATATCCGGCACAGGTACTGGCTCAACAGGGGCAAAGCCGGAAGGTAGTGAGGCGGAGGGTGAGAAGGAGGGAAGCGAAGAGAAGTAGTTGTATGGAGCTGGGAGGGGCTCCGGCTCCGTCTCGGGCTCTGTGGCGATGGTTTGGTGGGACTCGAACCCAGAAGAGAAAGCAAAAGGAGGGTGGGACTCGAACCCGTAGCTGGAAGGAGAACCAGCACCGCCAGAACCAGGACCAAAAGACCGAACGCCGAGACCAGTGCCAAATGCCTCTGCCTCGTGGCGAGCACCGCGCGAGCCAAAAGAAGCAAGCCGAGAACTTTCAACAAGCTCAGCAGCAGAACCAACCCAGTTGTCCAAACCCTGCCAGATAGAACCAGAACCACCGGCCGAACTCAAGCCACCGTCAGCAGCAACAGCAGCCCTATCTGCGCCCGGAGGACCCTGCGGCACAGACTCATACACGGCATCCACGTTCCCGTCAATAGAGTCAGGGAAGTGGATGACCGTGTTGAAGTCGGCGAAACGGACACGCCGACGACGAGGACGGTCAGGAGAAGAAGCAGGAGCAGAGCGGGGAGAAACAGGCCGGGGAGAAGTAGGCCGGGGAGGCGAGGGGTGGTGGTATTCGGGGCCGCGGTCGTCGCCGAGGCCAAAGTTGTTGCCGAAGCCGTTGCCGCTGCCGTGGTTATTGTGGAGAGCAAGCGGAGGGTTAAGAGGCGGCAGGAAAGGGGGTTGGCCGTAGCCGTGCGGGTAGGCCTGGGGGTGGGGAGCAGCCGGCGCAGGCAAAAATGCAGGCGGGCCGGGCTCAAAACCGGGAACAAAACCAGGGCCAAAACCGGGGCCAAAACCGGAAGCGAAGCTGGGGTGAGGGGAGGGGTTGCCGTCTGGGAAAGAAAAGGGGGCGTCGAACCCCACAGGGAAGGCAGGCAAGCCAGGCAACCCAGACAGCGCAGGCGAAGCAAAAACAGGAACGACAGGGCCAGCGGAACCGGGACCAGAGAAAAATCCACCAGGCAAAACAGGAGCGACAGAAGCCGGGCCAGGGAACACAGGGCCAAGGCCAGGGATGGGAGCGTATAGCCCGGTGACGGTAGGAGCAGCACCAGGAGCCAGGCCAAGGGCAGTGTTGAAAGCACCAAGGGCAGCAGGGACAGCACCGGGAGCAAAGCCAAACCCGAAATCGAGGCCAGGAACAGCACCAGTGACAACGCCAGGCAAAAAACCGGAACCAGAACCAACGACAGCAGCAGGAACAAAACCGCCATCGCCAGCTCTTCCGACATCTTCTCCTTCGCCGCAGACGGCGCCTTCGGTCGTCTCCTTCTTCTCGCTTTCCCCCTCGCTCGCAGCAAAAGCACCCACCACAGACGCAGACCGAAGAACAGGACTCGCCGAGTAAATATCCTCCTCGTCGCCGTTACCGCTAGCCTCAACTTCAGCAAAAGCACCACCAGCAGCAACAAAAGGGGGGTTGCCAGCGTTCAGATCACTGCTGGTCTCCTCCAACTAGGAGGTAGAGCCAGCAGGACTGGACGCCGCGGGCTGTTGCTGCTTCGAGGCCTTCGCTTTGGCTTTGGCAGGGGCGGGCGCAGGAGGGGTCTGACCCAGCGGCGGGAAGTTCTCGTCGAAGTCGGGGCGGCTGGGGTCGAAAGGGGCAGCCGCGGAAGCAAGTGCAGGCGATGGCTTCTCCTCCTCTTCGTCCTTGGTGGCGGCAGCAGCGGCGGGGGCAGGCGAGGCCGGAAACGAAAAGCTTGGGAGGCTGCTGCTGCTGGCCGGGCCAACGGAAGAAGAAGAAGGGCGAGACACAACCTGGTGCCGACCCCGCTTGTGACCACGAACAAGACCAGAGGCAACTTGAGACGATGGTCTCAAGTGCCGTGCGGCGCGAGGGTGGCCACGACGGTGATCCGTCCAGGAATTGACGCTGTCGGGGTCCGAAACCGACAAAACCTCTTCTCGGGCGAAGTTGTGGTGCTGCTGTTGCACCGAAGAAAGGGGGCCCGGAGAAAACGGAGGCAACACAGGCAACGACAACAACGACTCATCAACCGCTGGTAAATACTGCTGGGGGACGGCAGCAGCAAGAGGAGGGGCGACAGAAGCAACCGGAACGAACTCCTCGGCAATGGCAGAGAGCGAAGGTCTTGCACCATTTTGGCCAGAGGTTGGGACGAACTCGGGAGCAACGTCGGTCGGAGCCAGGGACCGCGGCACAAACGGTTTGGCTGTTGCGGAGAATGAGGAGGGGGAAAAGGTAGGGGCAGCTACAACCGCCGAAGCGGGAGCGCCAGCGTGTTCATCAACCTCCGAAGAGGAGAGACCGCTATAAATATGATCATTAAGATCAGGAGCCGAAGCTACCTGTCTTCTGCCGCTGCTGGCACTGCTGAAATCAACCTGGGGGCCCGCTGCTACACCGACCATCAGCTCGAGCTGCGCATACTCATGGTTATCGCCGTCATATTGATGATGATCATGATAATGAGTCCCGTTGGTAGGAGGGTTGATCAGGCCCTCGATCCCGGACGACTCCATGTCATCATCGTCGACAACGACAACCAGAGGAGCAGCAAAAGCAGCAAACTCGTGCTTCGTCTGGCCAGCACTAGCGACTGCGAATCCAGGGTCGACTTTCTGCAGGCGCGCAAACTGCTGGTGCGGGTCCAGCTTTTCCGTCCAAAGCTGGCGCACGTAGTCTTCGTCCATGTACTGGTAGGTCGCATCACCGAACCTTATGTCTCTGACGAGATGCCCTTGCAAGCGAGGCAAAGGCCAGGAACGGCTGGGCGGACCGCAGAGTACTTTCGACGAAGAAGAAGAAGAAAAGGAGGACGACGCAGACTCGAGAGACTGCTGCTGCTGTCGCTTCTGCTTTCGCTTCTGCCTGGCATTGGCAGCACACTTCTTCCTCTTTACAAACTCTACTCTTTTCTGCTGTCTCCTCGTCTTCTTCTTGTCTTTGTCGTCGTCGACACAAACTTCGCCTTGGCCGGAAGCAACAACATTGTCGACGGGTGACGAGCTCAGGCTGGGTTGCCCCGGGTGAACCTGGCTGTTGTTGCTGGTGCTGGTGCTGGTGCGGCGGCGGTTGGCTTCGTATGTGTACTCGGCTGCGCTGGGGAAAGGAACGACGGCATCGGGAGCAGGCGAGGTGGCGGTCCAGAACCCATTGAACGGGTTTGGCTTGGCTAGGACGACGCTGAGGAAGTCCTCCGTTAGGTTGGTCTTGCCCTTCAGCAGGGGAGAGAGACGAGGCGCGGGAGGGCAGGGGAAAGGAGGAGGCGCAGGACGACGGTTGGCGGCGGAAGAAGTGGTGACGGTGGTGGTGTCGAAGGTAGAGGTGTCGGCAGCCACGGTGGTGAAAACTTCCTCGGATGAAGTTGAAGAAGCAGCGGGAAGAAAAGTGGTGTCAACGCTAGTGTTGACCTTGTTGTTGTTGAAGCTTTTATCTCCGAGGACGCCTACAATACCCCCAGAACGGCCGTCTCCAGAGGTAGAAGAAAAAGAATGAGACGAATCGTCAGATGACGATGATGCAGGCTCAGATCCAGCTGCCACTGCCACCCCCTCCTAAGAAGTGACAGACAAAACAGCCTTCCCCTTGCCTTTACCACCTCCATCCTCCTCCTCCTCATCACTCTTATTCTTCTTCTTCACACCCCCTTCGACATCATGGATTTCATTGTCATTGTCATTTTCATCAGCAGCATGGTCACGTCCCAGATGCTCTCCTCCCAACAGCAACAGTCCCGAAGAACCATCACCGTGGTCGTAAAGCGGGACCCAGCGCGACGCAATTGTAGGCAGACCCCCAGAGACTCCAGCGACATCAACAACAGGCAACAGAGCCCAGCGAGCGGGGGCGACCGGGGGGCAGGACGCGGAGGAAGAAGACGCCGAGGAAGAAGACGCCGAGGAAGAAGACGCCGAGGAAGAAGCAGGGGCCGGAACGCAGGCGGCGGGAACGGGAGAAGAAGAGGAACCAGCCGCTGGCACGTCATCACCACCACTTCCGCGGGCGCGGGCGCTAACGCTGACTCTGCTGGCTGCAGAGCCGTTGTCGGTGCCGTTGCCGTTGGAGGAGGACACGGCGACGACGGCCGCGGTGGTCTGGTTCTTCTTGGGAGCCATTGTCTGTGGTGGAAAAGGAGATGTTAGCAAACGTCCTGGCAACAAAAGGACTTTTACTGATGTTGATGGGTAGGTGGTCTTGGAGGTATCCTTGATGACTGGTCTGGTGGGAAGAGAAGTCTGGGGAAGTGAGCGTTCGCCTGGGGTGGCGAGACGAGTCTAGGCCTTGATACGTCTTGAGGTTGTTATGGGTCCGTTGCCCTCTCCTCTTCCACCTATCCTAACGAGCGGACGGAGCGAATGGGACCATGGCCGCGAAAAGCCACATGGGAAAGAGTCCTGAAATACACTTGTGGCCTCATCCTATCCTATGGACGCCTTTGCCCGTCGACTTCGAGGAGTGGCATGCCCATTTCGGGTGGGAATTTCCTGCAAAGCTTGAGCATTGTCGGCTTACTCGTGGGATGTGAGGTTCATAACATGGTTTAGAACCCGATGAACCTCCCATCCCCAGCAGGCTATGCCAGAAAACCATGACTCCTCAGGAGAGACTTCTGGCGCCTGGGGTCAGACTGTCAAGGGAAAGAAGCATCGGGCCAGCAAAAAGCCAGACTCGGGTAGTAATAGCAATGCTTGTCTCTGGTGACAACCTTGGTATGGGGAAAAGGAGAGATCTGAAACGACGAGAACGAGCGAGCGGGGAACCGGGTATTTTTCTTACGGGAATCTTGGGGTCGAGGAAGAAGGAGGCGGGGAAAAAACGGCAGGCGAGCTTTTGCTTTGCGGTGTACTGTGATGAAAATATATGTTAGTGTCTTTGCTCGCAGCAGAACGAAGAATGTGAGGAGAGGTGATGATGGAGGTGCGAATCAGTTTACCCCGCCAAAAGGAAATTTTGTGAGGAAATGGTGATGATTCAGTAACTGGTGAGTGTCCTGACAGCGAGAAGATCTTGAGGAAGACGTGATGATGTAGGTGCCAGCGTGTTTGACTTCACCTACCAACCACAACAACTCGTGGGAATGTTGTGATGATGATGAGGACGTGGCAAAGGATGAATGACCGGGCGCAAAACAGCACTAGATAACTTACAAAATCTCGAAGCGAGGGAAGGCAGGACGACAAAAAAAAAAACAAAAAGGCAGGGCTTCTTGCTTCGCTTGGTACTGTCAAAGAGTAAACGTCAGCAAAGGAAGATCAAAACCAAACAAAAACAACAAGTTCCTTACAGGTAGCGAGAGATCTTGGAGGTGTCGTTCTCGTAGACACTCGATATGTTCTGATGTCTGGAGAGAAAAAGAGGAGAGAAGGAAGGGAGAAAGAGTTCTAGAGGAGGCACACGTTCACGTCGAGACTCGAGGCAGCAAGTGGGGCACGCGACTATACGCGACGACGAGGAACACAATATAATACAAGGTACGTCATGGACAACAGAGATAAGGAGATTGCAGCTTCGTCTGATCTTCTTATAGGCAGACTAGGCTGTCCGGTTTTAGATATCGTCAGTTGACCCGGCTACGGCAGTCCTTAGGCACCTGAAAGGCAGGCACTCATGGTCCACCTGATCCTTTCTGGCCTTCTGATAGGATGAACAGGAAAAGATAATCAGGGGTTTATTCTGAGGATTTTGAGCAGCCCTAGGCATGGTGAGTCTCTCGCACTTTGGGAACGCCCAGTCGTGGCTGGAGAACACGGCACGAAGCGCCCTGCTCACATATGGATACTTCGGAGTTTTGGGAATACTATCTATATCCCACCGACAACTTATATGGCTGGAGGAAATCTCCAGGGGTTTCTTAAAGCTACAAGATGGTGGTGTCTTCCAATCTGGATCAGCAACCATTTCACCCTGGCAACTTTTGACCCAGGTGAAAAGATTTGGTGGTATTACGATTCAGATCCATCCCGGACTCGCAATAAGCAGATTTGCTTCCGCCTATTTAGAGTCCGCCACCCAACATCACGGCTACGTTGGTAGACAGAGGTAGATTATATTCCAAGGCAATGTTCGCTGCCATCGTAGGCACGAAAAAAGTACATCACCCATTGAACGGGGTCGACATACTGCTGTTTACCCATCCAGTAGTGCCACATCTCATACCACGGCATCCAGACGACGAATTGTTCGAGCGTGATGGGCATTTCTTCGTACGGTTCACCGATGTATCTGGTGTCCCGTTTAATGAGGTAGGTGTATTGGAGGATGCATTGGTAGGCAAAGACCTCCTGCAAAAAGTCGTTGGATTGGCGGGTCACGATGCGCTCGATCCATTCGACGGTTACGGCTCCGACCACAATCCATGGGATTCTTCTTAGTTCCAGATTGGCAGATTCGCCACTACAAAAAGTTCACTCCTCCCCAATGGCCCGGCGACCGTATGCTCACACCCGAGGAGATCGCTTGCTACGTCCCATGCCACCGGGCCCTTAGCCCTACCATCGTGCCTGGAAACCTTGTCGATCACGACTATCGCATCATCAGCATGCCGTCCGAGTGGCTTGACGACGTCTCTGGCCGCGACTACTCATGGATGCGCGAAGAGCCCTACAACGGAGAGCCCGGAAGAATTGTCAAGCTTCGAAACTCCAATACTGGACGCGGCCCGGTCTCGTTCACCAAACTCGCAGCTGAGTATGTCGCCGCCAACGTGCCTTACCGCATCCAGCAGGCCTTGGTACTCGTGCATGAGCGCCTCTGTTGGAGGTGGAGTGGCAACAAGCACGGTGATAATCTTGGTGGTTTGTTTGGCGTGGTAAGATTTGGGTGTTGTTGAGCTGGACTCGGACGTCTGGGCTACTCGTAAGCCTGGTTCGAAGGGTTGGAATATGAGGGGGTTGGAATATGAGGGGGTTGGAATATGAGGGGGGCAAAGGGATGAAGGAAAGTTACGGCAGTTTTGAGTTATCCCTTTCCTCATATGGACATCAGATGAAGACGGGTCACGTCCGAGAAAGATATTAGCAGAACTCGAAGGATATTTGCGACCAGACAAGGAGCGTTTCTTTACTATTTTGATCTATATCCTCGGGGTGACCGGTAGCTAACTAAATAGTAGAAAAATATGGTCCTACTCTCCCAACACACCAACATCGCAGACCAAAAATGGAGAAAACGGCACGTATTGCGGTCAAAACAACAACATCCCCCATACCCATTCTCGTCTTGCCAATAACTGCATGCTTCCTGAACGCCACAGACAATGCACAGAAGGATTGGGCTCCGAACGCGGCGGACAACATGCCCCTGTGTTGCATCTAGGTACAAACCCTTCTCCTTCGGACACCTCCCGCCATGAGCGAGGTCCGTGATAGTATAACCAAGATCGCAGCAAGATACAGCATTGACCGGCCCCGACGAACTCGACCAGACGGAGAATCGACGCGCTGGGCTCCGGGTCTTGTAAAGCTATAACGCACTTAGTCAAAGACCCTCCGCTGCCATGCCGCCCAAGTGTGACGAACCGTTACAAGCACAGGAGTATATCGCTGGGATAGAACAATAGAACAACGGTAGTAGTAGCCAAAAGGTACTAATTAATTATAAAAGCTATTGTTTGCTAAAGAACCCGTATAACGAAGGCCGGGAGGCCTTCTTATATACTAGTCTTTAGCCCGGTGGCCGCTATACCGCTGGAGCGGCTATACGGCCGTTTAAGAAGGGCGCCGCCTGGCGCCGCCATACGGCGCCTGCGGCTTTGCCTTTAATTGGTTAATTAACTATTATATATAATTAGATTATAATATAATGTCCCCTCCTTTATAACTTTATCCCTAAACGCTACGATATAATTTTAATACGTAACTAATTTATTAGTAGGATTCTTCCTTCTAATAATAATTCTATTAATTAATTTATTTACCCTACCTAATCTTCCTTCCCTTTTCTCCTTACTAATCCTTTATAACGCTTATATAATTCCTTTTAATAAATTTTACCTTTTTCTTTCCTTTATTATTATTTTTTAACGTAATACTCGTTATGCCGCCGTCCTTTTTACTACTAAATAATCCCTTCGCCGCGGGTCCGCTATTAAGGTTTTTATTAATTATATTAAAGTTTTTAATTAATTATTCGAAATACTTTATTTAAATTATTTCTAATATAAATAGTCCTATATTATAAATCCGTCGAAATCGAAGTTGTATAATAAATATATTTATCGTAAATATTTTTACGATAGTATTAATATAGGAGGTAAATATAAATACTATAAATAATATACGGGGTTTTATTTATTATTAATATATTTTTAATTTCTTCTATAATTTAAGAGATTTAACGTTTAAAAAATGAGGAAGAGTATTTAATAAAATAAATTTACGAACTTTAGTTTCGTTTAATGCGAATTTGTAAATAAAAACGTTATTTATAAAAGAAATAGAAGTCTTTATTTAACTATAAAATAATAGAATATAAGAAAGAATTATTAAAGGGTAATACTTTTATAATAGGGGATCTTAACGCTATCGTTTACGGCGACGACTCGTAGTTTAATAAATTAAGTATATTATCTCCTAATTTTTTAGAATAATTAGCCTCTAATCCTTTTAAATTAATTAATTAGGATTTTATCGATATTAATTTTTAATTTCGTTCTTAAAATTAACGAAATTATCTAAGGGTTCTTAAGTATTATTTACGTAATTATAACCTTTCTATTTACTAAAGTATTTAATTAATTTATCTTTTTTATTAATTTTTAAATTTAGGATTACTTTTATAATATATTCGTTTCCGTTATTTTATATTGTTATTTAATAGTCGACTTTAATTATTTTAGGTATTAATTCGAATAGTAAAATGTAGAATATTAGTTATTAATATATATTTTTAAGGAACTTTAATCGGTAATTACTTATTGTCACAGGATTATACCTGTGCCATACCCGGTATACGCACTGACCACCTATATAGGTGCCCAAATCCCCAGCGACCATTCCCGACTATAATACGCATACTATAATTCGATATAGTCTAGATCTAATCACTTATAATTACGTATAATATCATATAGGTACGTACGGACTAGGGTATAGGCTCGCGCCTATATATCCAATCCTCCGTATATACTTCTCCCTTCCTTTCTTTCGTACAATAATATATATTTTATTATATATTTAATAATATTAACGCTATCCTTTAATAGTTTATTATACTTATTTTAACGCTACGCGCGTAATTTTCGAAGAAGATTAATTATTAATTATATTAATTAATATTAAGATTCGTTTTCTTAGCGGTTAACGCTTTAGCGATAGCCCTATAATTAATTCGAATTAAATAATTATTAAAACGAGTATTATTATTATAATCGTTCGTATTCTCTTTTTCTTTATATTTATTAAAATATATTAATTTAAGCGATTAATATCCGATTTAATCCCCGCTATAATTATTAATACCTTCGTTACGGCTATTATACTTTCCGAAATTAAAAACGTTAACCTTTATAATATCGAATTTTAAGATTAATTTACCGACGTTATTTATACGTTTAATAACGATTTTATTATTATACCGGTTTTTATTACCTAAATTCTTAATTTAAGTAATTACTTTACGTTCCCGGCCGCTATTTACGTATTTACCCGCTTTATATAGTCCAATATTATTTTTATTATAATTAAATTCTAAAATATTAAGGAAGATTTTTAATAATCCGAAGACGAAAATAATTAATTATATTAAGATTTTAATTAATTCCGTATCCTAATCCAAAATAAAGATTAGATTAACGTAATTTTTAATATTAATTTCGCAATTTTTAAAACTAATTATACCCTTTAATTTTTAAACGCTATTATTAAGTAATAAATTTAATATAACGTTTATAAATAAGTTTTTGCTAATACCGCCTCCTAATATAATAATATCGTTAATAATTTTTAAATTCGTTTAACCGCCCTTTAATAAAGTTTATCCGATATTTAAAAGCGCTATTCCGATTTTAAGGTTAATTTTTAAAATGCGATTAAGTGTAAAATAATTAAATATTAAAAGATAATTAACGATTTTCGCTAACGTTTATTTAAATTTATTAACCCTGCGTTTATACCCCTATTTAATAATAATAACGATAATAATTCTAATTTTAATAATTCCGAATCCGAATTTAATAATATAATTATTAATAACCCGGTCGGAAATAACGGTAGTAATAACTATAAGTCGGTATTACGTATTATTATTTCCCCCGCTTTCGATAATATTAGTAAAATTCTTAAGAGAATTATTAAGTTTCGTTAATAGTACGTTAATATTTTATTCGCTTTTAAGGACGAATTTTCCGCCTTTAAAATTGAGGACGCTAAATTTTTTTTTAATTTCTTACTCCCTTTGCAGTAAATTTTAGGAGGTAATTGAATTCGAATTTATTAAAATCCTATTTAATAAATTAATTAAATAATTTATTATTTTCAATTTATTTAAATAGATAATTAATAAATATAATAACGTCGATATTATAATTTAAATTCGTCGTAAATTCGAAGATTTAAAAATAGGTAAAATAAAATAGTTTAATTTCGAGGATAAATTCGTTACTATTATCGAACGTTATCAATTTAATAATAATATAAAAATTTATTATCTTTATTAACGTTTAACCGAACGTTTCTATAATATTATTACCTTATAGCGCCCTTAATTTAAGGATAATAAATTCGACGAATAGTTCGAAATAATTTGCGACTTCGCTAAATAATTCGAATAGAAGGATTAGTACGATAAAATCGCTAACCCTTATTATAAATTTAATATTAATAACCCCATTATTAATTTTAATTTTACTTTTAATAATATAAGCGGTTCCGTTCCCGAATTTATTATTAACGAGGGCGGTATTATTATAAATTTCGATTTTATATTCGCTTCCGACGTTTAAATCTCTTATATAATCGATAATAATATATTCTAATACCGTATAAAGACTGGTATTTATACCTATTATAATTATAAAAGCTATTTCTCCGCCGAATATAAGGGTTATATTTAATTTAAAAAGGAGGTATTTAAACGTAAATTATATAAAGAGAAAAAGAAGGAGAAAAAAAAAAAGAAAGATAAAAAGGAGAAAGAAAAAAATAATAATAATAACGGTAATTAATAATAGCGCCCCGCTTAGGGCTAATACGGATATAGCCAATATAATTATTATAATATTAATACTATAAGTATTCCTACTCTTAATACCCCGGCTTTTAATTATTTTATATTATAATAATAATTTATTTACTACCTTACCCTTATATACCTTTATAGCTTCGTAGGCCCGGTTATAAGTAATAAAAACGGCTTTATTAACGGCTAAGGAAATATATAACTTTCCGTTTAAATCGCAATTAGAAATTAACGTTTATTAAATATAAATAGGGAAGAAAATAATTAAAGAATATCTTTATAATTAAGTTTAAAATTATTAAAATTAATAAATCTTTTATAAATAACCGTTATAAATACCCCAATTTATTAAATTTCTTTATTTACTTATTTTATAAACCGTATAAAATATATTATATTATATTCGTTAATAACGGTTATATTATTCTAGGATTTATTAACCGCCGTTTCGTTTTATATAATAATTTCCTAATTTTTAAATTCTAATTCTCTAAATTCCTCTACCTCGCTAATAATTAAACGAAAGGGAATATTATATATTTTAATCGCTTAATTATAAATACCGGCGTATATTATAAATTTATCGATTTCTTTATTTATAATTTCGCGGAGGATAACCTTATTATTTTCGAATACCCATAATTAATCTACTACGCCCTTAATATCAATTAGCCTAACGACCGCCTTATTTTCGGCTCTATTTATAAGTAATATAATTATTTCCCTTTAAAAATACCCCGTTACTTTCGCTACGTATTATTATTACGTAAATATAACGTTAATACGCCTTTAATTATTATTCCTAACGGTATACTTTCTATTATTATTTTTAAAAATTCCTTTAAAATGCGATTAGTATATTAAAAACCTTCCGTTTTAAATATCTCTAATAAGGGAAAGCCTAATGCCCCCGCTTTACCGTTAGAAACCGCTCGCTAAATCTCTATTTTTGCGATTATTAAACGCGTTATTCGTTAACGTTTTAATAAATTTAAATAGAAGGTCGCTAATAAAATAAACGTAATCCTTATTAATAAGGTCGTTAGTAATTAAATTCTTATATTAATAATTATAATGCGTTATTACCCCCTTCTTCTATTATATATAGTCTTTACGTTATATTATTTAACTAGAGGAGTACGTACTTCTTTCCCCGATTATCGAACGCCGGTCCGCTTTTATTATATTTTTAAAGGACCCTTCAATTTAATCGATATTAAAGAGTTCCTAATAATTATATTTAATTAATTCGTTAAAAAATATAAATTTTAAATTATCCGTATAACGAGGGTAAGTATAGTAATAAATATTTAACGTATAATAGACGAAAATAAAATAATAAAAGAAAGAGGCGCCCTAATTTTAAATATAATTAGTAATAATTTTACGGTTAATATAATTAGAAATATTATAAACGGAAAAGCAATTTATTATAAAAAATTCTTCGGTAGTAATTATTATATTTAAATTAATACGTTTTATAGTATTAGAAGTAAAGAAGTTATTAAAATAATTAAAATCTTTATTTTAATTATATTTATAAGCGATACCTCTAATTTTTAAATTTACGAAGAGATTATTAATTATTATTTTACCGTTAATAGTATTAATATTAATAAAATTACATTTAAAAATATTATTAAATTTTACGAAAAAGTAAATAAATTTTTAAAAACCGACGTACAAATTTAATAAAAATTACTTCGGTAATATTAATAATAGACGAATAATTTCCGCTAAAAAAGTATTAATATATTACCCCTTAACCGGTTTTATAATTTTAAATTCGAATTTAAATTTAACGCTACGCTACCCGCTTCCTATAATTATATTTTTAGTTTAAAAGAATTTAACGTTATTAAAAAATAGATCGATAATAATTTAAAAAAGAAATTTATTTGCCCGTTATAATTAAAAGCTTTTATTTTTATACTTTTAATTAAAAAGCTGGGAGGAGGAGTCCGTATTTATATTAATTACCGTAATATTAATAATGTTACTTTTAAATCCCGCTACCCGTTTTTATTTATTAAAGAAATATTCGACGTTATTTACTATATTAAAATTTTTATTAAATTAAATATTATTATTACCTTTAATTAAATCCGTATTAAAGAAAGTTACGAATAATTAACCGCGTTTATAATAAGGTTTAAATTATTCGAATCCTTAATTATACTTTTTAGCTTTTAAAGCGCTTTCGGCGCCTTTTAGAATTATATTAACGATATTCTATATAATATTTTTAACGTTTACGCAACCGCTTATTTCGATAATATTTTTATATATTCTAATAATAAAAAGGATTACGAGTAATACGTTAATAATATCTTCGAGCGTTTAATTAAAGCCGGTTTAAATATAAATATTAATAAATATAAATTTTATACGAAATATACGAAATACTTCGGCCTAATTATTATATTAAATAATATCGAAATAGATTTAAATAAAATTAAAACCGTATTCAATTAAACGCCCCTTTAATTTAAAAAATCGCTTTAATAGTTCTTTAATTTCGCGAATTTCTACCGGCGTTTTATTAAAGTATTTTCGACGATAGTATCCCTATTATACGAATTAATAAAGAAAAACGTATTATAATTATAGTCCGACCGCTATTAATCCGCTTTTAATATATTAAAAAAGGCTTTTATAATTAAATTCGTATTAAAGATTTATAATTAGATTGAAAAGATTATAGTCGAAATAAATATATTTAATTAAATAATAGGGGGTACGTTTTTATAATATAATAATAATAGAATTTTATACCTAATTATATACTTTTTAATAAAATATATAATTTAAAAATATAATTACAACGTTTATAATAAAGAATTTTTAACTATTATTAAAACGTTAAAGGAGTAGTAGCCCGAATTTAAAAGAATATAATAATTATTCGATATCTTAATAAATTATAAAAATTTAAAGACTTTTATAATTAATAAATAATTTATATAATAATATATATACTAATCGTAATTCTTATTACGTTTTAATTTCTAAATTTAATATACTTTAAAATCGAAGAATTTACGCCTTAATACTTTTAATAAAAAATTTAATAATATTCCTACGGGTATAAAAAACGAACGTTTCGCCGCCTATTAATATACCCTTTTTTAGCCTTTATAATTTATAAACGGTTATTTCGATAAAGAAGATTTAATTTCTTATTATTCCTTTTCTTTAATAAGCGATTATAAAGATAAATTAATCGACGATATTATTTTAAATAATTACGAAAATTCTATATTCCTTTAAAAAGCGGTTTCCGCTTTAAACGATTTAAATAATTGTAATTAGTTAATTTCAATTTATAAAATCTTTTATAAAACCTTTAACGAATATTAGATTACCCTTAACAATATTATTAAATAGTGCGATTATATAATAATCGATTTTTATAATAAGGAATTCTAATTTTAATTAATTAATTACTAATATAATTCGCTTAGCGCGGGCTACCCTAATTATAACGCTATTTACGAATTTTTATCCCGAGAATTTTATTAAGAGGGTATAATTAATAATATATATATATTTTATAAAGTTTATTTATTTTATATAAAGATTAAATTCTTTAAACGAAGTTTTACCAGCCTCTTTAAAACCTTACCCGTTATATTAATTCTTTAAATCCATATTTCCGTCGATTACGTTATTCCGTTCCCTAATAATTTTTACCTTAATTAAAAATTTAAATATATTTACATCGTTATTAATCGGTTAATAAAAATATAATACTTTATATTAATAATTATATTATTAGTAGAAAAATTAACCGAATATTTTATCGACCGCGTTTATTACCTTTATAACCTTTTAAATTTTATTTTTTCGAATAGAAATATTTAATTCGTATTACGATTTTAATCTTCCTTATATTAGCGCTTAAATATTACGCGTACTTTAACCTCCGCCTTCTACCTTTAAATAAATATTTAAATTAAATATATTAATACGGAAATAGAATAATACTTCTAATTATATATTAATTAGGTATAAATTAATTAGGTTAAATAGTTTCCCTTTGTAAAATTCGCCGGTAATAACGTAACGTCTTTATTAATAAACCTATTACCTTTCTTCGTTAATTACGGTTATTACCCCTATATAAGTACCGAATTTTATAACCCCCTATTATTAATATTATTACCCGTATAATTAAAAGAATATTATAAGGTTAATAAATTCGCCGACCGCTTTTATAAAATTTAGGACTTTATAATTTAATAAATTAAATATAATTAAAACCGATACGAAGAGAATATTAATAAGAAGCGAATCGATTTAATAAAATATAAAAAAGGGGATACCGTCCTATTCGATACGTTTAACCTAATTAACGGTCGTTTATACGCTAAATTTTCTCCCCGTTAAGAAGGATTATTTAAAATTTTAAAAGTAGATTTATATATTATTAAACTACGATTATTTCATAATATAAAATACTCGTTAATCTTTTATATTTCGATAATTTAACGTTAAACCAATTAAAGTCTCCCTAGTTAGGTCGTCGATTCTAACGTTCGCGCTAACGAAAGTAAAATTATAATTCGTACCGACGATTACAAAGAATATATTAAATAAAGATTTAATAAATTATTAAATATTAAATAAAAAGGAGAAAACTATTATTAATATTATTTAATTAAATAAAAAGGCAATTACGACCTTACTTAAAAAAAGGTTGATAATATTATCGATTATAAAGTACATTTATAAAAGTTTTATTATAATTACCCTAATAAATTAATATTACCCTATATTAAAGAATTTTTCGACCGCTTCGAATAAGAAGGAAAAGACCTAATAACGAACCCTACCGTTTATAATGGGTAATCCAACGCTAATACCGAACCCCGCGCTTTACGCCGCCGCTCCGCCTATTTAATATAACGATTCGCTATCTTTAAAACGGAATTATTACTAACCGAAAAAGAGGTAGAGGAAGGATTTATAAAAGTAATAATAAAGATTATACGATTTTTAATAAATAAATAATTTAAAATATAATTAACGTTATAATTAAAAGTATTTAATAAATTAATAAAGGATTTTAAATTATAATTATATATATATATAGATTTTTTTAATTTTACGAATTTCTTTTAAAAAGGGATAATATTATAGGATTATACTTATACTATACCCGGTATACGTATTAATTATTTATATAAATATTTAAATCCCTAACGACTATTCCCGATTATAGTACGTATACTATAATTCGATATAGTTTAAATCTAGTTACCTATAATTACGTACAGTATTACGTAGGTGTGTACGGACTAGGGTATAGGCTCGCGCCCATATATCCAGTCCTCCGCACACACTTCTCCCTTCCCTTCCTTCGTACAATAATATATATCTCATTATATACCTAACGGTGCCAACGCTATCCCTTAATATTTATACCGATTTTTTTAATAATTTTGAATAATTTTATTTTTTTAAAATCGAATTTATTATTAGGTCGTTTTATTTTAATATTATAATAAAGAAAGTAGATTTTATCCCCTTCTTTAAAGATTAGCGTTAACGATTTCGTATAATCGTAATATCGATTTATTCTATTACGAATAAAAGTAAATTCATCTTTTAAAATTTAATATATTTTTATAAGGCGTTTAATACGAATATAAGTTTTAGAGATTTATATTTCTAAATCCCATCCCCTTCGTAAATTCATTTTATATTTATAGTTAATAAAGAACGGTATAATTTTAATCGTTTCTATCTTTAAATTATTATAAGATATTTAAACCGTAAGTAATAATTTTATCCAATTATTTTATTTATAATTAATATACGTTCGAAAATATATTTTTAAAACCTAGTTTATTCGTTCTATTTACCCGTTTATCCTTATATAGTACGCAGTAAATATTTTATTTTTTATATTTAATTTATTAATGAAAATTTATTAAAATCGTAATGTAAATAGTTTATTTCTATCCGTTATAAATTTTTTAGGCTATTTATAATTCGATATAATATACTGAATAAAGATATAGGCGAATTATTTAACGTTTATATCTTCCTAAAACGGTATAAAATAAGAGAATTTTTTAAATCGGTTAATTACGACCAATATATTATCGTATTCAATACTTATAATTAAATTTCGAAATATTAGGAATTTAATAATAAAATTTATAATAAAGTATTATTAAAATCCTTCGGATATTAATAATAATTCTAATAGTTTGTAAAGTTTATAACGGTTTACTTTAATTTTATAATAAATTTTGCATTCGTATAGGATTTTTATAATAATATTTCGCATTCTAACGAATTTAAATATTTACTAAATTCTTACCAAAGTTTTTACGATACTTATATAACCCCCTTCTTCCGGTAATTCGTGAATATTTCGTATTAATTCTTTTTAGAATTATAGGGGTACCTATATTTTATTATTATATATTTATAATTCGATAGATATAGCGAAATATCGTTTAATTTCCTTATTATTAGTGGCGGATTATCCGTCGATAATGCGTTAAATTTAGTCGTCGGATTTAATAGATACGGTATAAACCTTCAAATTTTATTCTAAATCGTTGTCGAATTCCTAAATAATAGGTTTATAAAATAACGATTTATTTTTATTAATAGTAAATAGGGTGGTTAAAGTAGTTTCCTTAGTTTTAAAATCTTTTTATCTATTTAGGGTATCGGCTCTAGCGTTTTTTAAACCCTTATAATAGTAAATTACGAAATTAAATTATATAAAGAATTTTAATTATTTTATTTAGCGTTAATTTAATTCTTTAATTAATATGAAATATATTAAATTCTTATAGTCTAAATAGATTTTAATTAATTCGATTATTCCGTTAAATTATAATTATTATTCCTTAAATGTTTAAATAATGGATATAAACTCCTTATTATAAATAGGGTAATTGAATTCGGGTCCTTAAAAAGCTTTCGAAAAGAATATAATAGGGTATAAGCGGTTTTAATTATTTCTCTATCCTAATTATCCTCTTATAACCTAATTTAATATATCGGTTTCGATTTCGAATTCTTTAATAGGGTTGGGTAGTATTAGGATTAAATTGTCGAAAATTATACGTTTAAAAATATTGAAAGTATTATTATATTCCTTTATTTATTTATATTTAACGTTTTTCTTTATTAGGTCGTTAAATAATTTAGCGATGCCTTTAAACCTTTTAATAAATTATCGATAAAAGTTAATAAAGCCGGAGAATTTTCGAATATTTATTATATTAATTAATACTAATTAGTCGGTAATATTTTTAATCTTAGCCGGGTCTATATAGATTTATCCGGGGGAAATATAGTAGCTTAAAAAATCGATTTATTCTTTATAGAATTCGCTCTTCTTAAAATTAATAAATAATCTAATTTTCTTTAAAGTTATTAATACCTTATAAATATATTTCTAATATTCTTCTTCGTTTTTTAAGAATATAATAATATCGTCGATATATACTATTACGAATTCTCTTACAAATTATTTAAATACGGTATTAATTCGAGTTTAGAATAATATTAGGGCGTTTGTAAAACCCTACGGTATTATACGATATTTATAGTGTCTTAATAGTATTTTAAACGCCGTTTTAATTTTTTTTCCTTTTTTTTATACGAATTTAAGAGAAAGTTAAAGTACAATCGAACTTAGAGAATATTTTTACTTTATTAAATTAATCCCTTATATTTTAGATTAGCGGTAATAGGTAACGATTTTTTATTATATTATTATTAAAATGCTGGTAATTAATAATAAATTGGAATTCTCCGTCCTTTTTTAGTATAAAAAGGATTAAAGAGCTTTATAGTAACTATAATTCTCTAATATATCCTAATTTAAACCGTTCGTTAATATATTCTTTAAATACTTTTATGTAAATAATATTTAATTAGTAAATTTTTTAGTAATTAAATTTAGCGCCTTCTTTTAAGGGTATTTCGTAATCCTATAAATTATATTCCGGTAACGTATATTTAGAGGATATTTTAAAAACTTTATATTTACGGTATTAAATAAATACGTCCTTAAATTGGTCTTTGCTATCGGTTTTTTTAGGAAGTAATTTTAATAGGGGTACTTCCTCTAAGTAATTATTAATAAATATAATTATTTTTAATAATTTTAATAATAGTATAATTTTATATAACGAAGGATATTAACTTTTTCTATTAATAATTAAAATTTCTTTAATTACTATATTAACGGGTATTTTAAATCGTCGTTTAATAATCCTATTAATTTAATCGATATCCGGGTTATATTTTTTAAATTAGGGTCTTCCTAATATAATATTGTATTTGCTAATTAGAATAATATCGAAGATAATTTCTTATATATCGTTATCGATAATAATTTTTATAAATATTATTTCTCTAAATACTTATCCCTATTCGTAATTTAGGCTCTTCCCTTTAAATATATATATTCGATAAAGTTTTTTCTTATAAACCTAAGGAATTTTCTAATTATTTACCGTTTATAAAATAATAAAATTAATTAACGATTTAAAATCAATTATAATCGTTATTAATCCTTGAAATAGCTCTATCCAATTTATTTAAATTTAGTAAATCGAATTAATATTATAATTTATTTCGAGGATTTATATTAACGTAATTATTCGCAATCTTTTCGTAAGGAGTTAGCGCTATTTCCCTATCTTTTATAACGAGGGCTGCCGCCCCCGTACCCCCGCAAAATTTGCCTTCGGCAAATTTTATACAGGTGGGCAGAAATTTACTTGAAGCGGAGCTTAACATTTACTTCCTCTATTTTTTTCTTATATCTTTAATACCTTTATTATTATTATTATTATTATTATTATTATTATTATTATTATTATTATTATTATTATTATTATTATTATTATTATTATTATTATTATTATTATTATTATTATTATTATTATTATTATTATTATTATTATTATTATTATTATTATTATTATTATTATTATTATTATTATTATTATTATTATTATTATTATTATTATTATTATTATTATTATTATTATTATTATTATTATTATTATTATTATTATTATTATTATTATTATTATTATTATTATTATTATTATTATTATTATTATTATTATTATTATTATTATTATTATTATTATTATTATTATTATTATTATTATTATTATTATTATTATTATTATTATTATTATTATTATTATTATTATTATTCTTATTATTATTATTATTCACTACCCCTCCGCCCCCTCCACCCCCCCCACCCCCCCCCGGGCGGCGAAATTTATTTCGATTTTTTTTAAAGTGCCGGGTAGGCGAGAAGGTTTGGGGACTTAGCGAAATTTTTCGAAAATTTTCCTTCCAAATTCCATCCGTCGGTTTTTTTTTTCAAAGCCGTTTTTCTCGGCCGGCAGGCAAGGTACGGTCACGTGAGTGGTACGATTGTACTCGTCTCAGCTTAGTCATCATTTTGGTACCCACTTTGTCTTGATCGGACCCACTTTGGAATGCCAAGCCTCGTCCAATCCTTAGCGCCTTGGCAAAGGTTTATTCCAGCCAATTCCAACTCGAGAATTTTTTTTCGACAGGGATTGTGGCCTCGGGTAGACGGGTAAACCTCGGGAAGATTTACAGGGATTATTGCAGGGGGGTCACCGTATTATAGAAGAAGCTACGTTCAACGCTTTGCTCCGTGTTTTTCAACACTTCTCAATATTGAAGCTCCGCTTCAAATTATTATAGCGTTTCCTCTAAATTTTATTATAAATTATATTAATATTTAAAAATAATACTATTATAATTTCCCTTTCCTAAATTTTATTACGAAAATATTCCTATTCTTCGCGTAATATTTATCGGGTATATTATTATTTAGCCTTATTAATTATATAAATAATATAATCGATTTTAATATATTCTTAATATTAAATATAAAGGTTATTAAAATATTCCCGTTTATTATAACCCTTTTTAAATAATAATTTTAATAATTTATTACCGCTTTTATAGTTTTTCGACGGTTTAATTTCCTATATAAATATAAAATCCTTATAATAAATACCTCGGATTACTACCGGTACGTTATTTTCCTAAATACGCTAAAGAAAGTAATCGTATTCTATTTTATATAATAAATATTAAGGGTATACGTTATATAAATAATATATTTATATAATTTACTTATAAATAAAATAATTAAAGTAAATTTAAAGGTAATTACCCGCTTATAATTTTTAAAGTTAATTGTATACAATATAAATATTTACTTCGAAGGCGATTATTCCGATAAATTACAATATAGGTTTAAGGGGGTAAATTCCTAAATAAAATTCTTCTTCGATAAGACCGGCGTAATACTCTATATTTAATTACCTATTATATTTATTATCGAGGTTAAATATAACCTATTTACATTCCTAGCGATATTTTCTCTTAAATCCTTAGAGAGCGGATTGGAAGAAAGTAAATAATTCTTCGAGTATCTTCTATAAATTATTAAAAATATCCTCGTAAAATCGGTAATCCTATTAATAAAAATAGCGCTTATAGTAATTATATACCCTTTATTATCCTTAGCGCTCGATTTCTTTAATACGATATTCTTTAATTAAAATTTAAAATCTTTCGAATTCTCCTTAGAATTATTTTTCGTAATCGATTTAATCGTTAATATTAATATTAAAAATTAATACTATTATATCGGATACGTTAATATAAATATTATATTCTTTATTTAAAATAATTATAAATAATTATTCGTTGCGTATATTAATATCGTATATATTTCGTAATAAGGGTAATATAAAGTAATTACGGAATCGAAGAACGATATTTTTATTATTAAATTTATAAATATAAATTTCGTTATTACGGATATAATTGATACGGAACGTTTCATATATATATAGTATAAGGATTTCACATAAGCAATAGAAGTGCATATTAATTACCATAGCGGCCCGGCATACCGGGCCGACAAGGCGCGGTCGCAATAGTATTTACGAAAGTGGGCCCAACGCGACCGCAAGTCAAAAAAGTAGGCCTATTGCGGAAGGATATCTTTCCTTCCGCACGCAACGTACTCTCTTTCTAATTCTTCTTTCGACATCACGCTTTATATAAGAATAATATATATTACTTTTATATTAATTATAAGGTTATTCTTTAAAGCGAAAGTAATTTATATTATATAATAATTATAACGACTTTAATTTAATTACCTTTTTTTCTTCTCTAACGATCGAATTTAGGTAAATTGTATAAAAACCTACGTATTTAACCAATTATCGTACGCTAAAGAGTATTATAAAGTATCCGAATTATAATAAATTATAATACCCCCCCAATAACCCTTTGTTCTATTACGCCGAATCGTAATAAATAAAATAAATTTACGCTTCCCTCCGTCGATATAACCGAATTGTAATAAATTACTAAATATTATTATCTATTTAAATAATCGAATTTAAATAGATTATATAGATAATTATTAAATTAAATAATTAAATTTAAATAAATTACGAAATTTCCCCCACTTAATAAACTTCGAACTTTTATACATTTTTACCACTTAAATCCAAAGCTCTCATTATTAAAATATACGAAATACCCTCAATACTAAAGGTTTCCCCCCGTTTTCGAACTTAAATAAAAAACGGGTTTCTCCTTTTATAAACGTTTTTAATAAATACTTCCTTATTAAAACGCTAATAATTTTTAAAATAAAAAATATCGTACTTTAACGAATATAACGATAGCGCTAAATCTAATTATAATACTATATATTTATCGAAGCGTTTAATAACGCCCTATAATATACGAACTATAATAAGAAATATATATATTTAATCCTTTAACGAATATAATAATTATAAATCTAAAATAATAAACCTACTATTTAATTAATAATAATAATTTTTCGACCGCGATACCGTTTTCGATAATTTTATAAAACCCCTTTCACTAGTTTTTCCTAAGAAATTTAAAATAAACGTAGAATTAATTGAATACGCTACGGCTTTAACCGATTGCGTAAAATAAAAGAATATACGTATTAATAAAAATATTAATCGATTAAAGAATAAAATTAACGAATATAAATAGCGTATTAAAAACATAAAAAATATAATAGAAGATTTTAATTAAATTAGCGGTTAATAATATTAAAAATTAGAAGTAAAAATCGATAATATAGAAAAAGGCTTTACAACCGTATTTAGAATAATAATAAATAAAATAAATAAAATCGTTAATTATTATACGCCGTAAACCGGTTCTATCCGATTATTTAATATTTATACTATACCCGGCCCTAAATACTAATTATTTCTAAAAACTTTATTAATAATTTTATTACGCATTAATTATTATTTAAATCCGAAGGATAATATATTGAACGCAATTATTAATATAATATATTATACTATTTAACTTTAGAATAACTTTCTTCGTTTAATATCTAATATATTTTACTATTTTTCTCCACATCGGCCGTAATTTATTTACGAATATATTTAAAATAATTCTCTTACTCCCGCCGAAAATTTTTAGAATATTATTATTTATTAGAATAATCATTTCGCCGGTTTAATATAAACGTATTCAATTAAATTATACCCTTATTCTTTATTTACGTACTTTTTTAAATTTTCCGATATTCCTAAAAAGAATCCCTCATTTCCTATAATAACGGGATTTCCCCCTATTATAATTAAAAAGCCTACTAATTATAAATCCCTATAAATAAACGATATTATACTATCTTCTAATTTTTCGAAGCCGAAAAATACTTATACCCTAAATAATTTTACAATTCCTCCTTTCTACGGAATTATTTCGGGTCCCGCCCTATTAAAATAAATAGTAAATTAACCTCCTCCTATCCCTATAACTACGAAACCTATAATATACGTTTCTATAACTAATTAAATAATCCTAATACTAACCCTATAGTAAATTAATTTAAAGCCCCCGGGAAAGAATAAACTTAAATATAATAATTTATTTTTTATTAATTTTACTAACTTAAATATAATTAATAACATCCCAACCTTATTAATAAGAAAATACAAAATAATTACTTTTATAATAATAAGAATTAATATAAAAATTCGCCTATTAATATTAACCTTCCTAACCGGGGTTTTAATAATTTTAAATATACTAATCGAAAAAATTAAATTTAAAACCCCTAACGTTTTTACTATAAATTTTCAAACCGCCGATAGAAAAACGTATAATAAATTCTATCGTATTATTTAAATTATAAAATATAACCCCACCTTTATAATCCTAATCCTATAGGCTATTTAAAAATAAATAGAAAACCATCTTCAATTACATATATTTAGCGAATATAAATACTTCGTATCGAAATATTCTAATACCGACGTAAAATACTTACCCCCTACGAATCCCCTTCGTAACCCCCTTTACGGAATTACAGGAAAAATAAATAATTTAAATAATAATAATAACGATAGAAATAATAACGAAAACGACGACTTCGGTCAAAATCCAAATTATAATTATAATAATAGTCCATTATACCGTTTTACCCACCGCAATTAATCGTACAATAAATTAGCCTCCAATAATTATAAATCCGCTAAATTAAAATATAAAAAAATCGGCCAATTTTATTTATATTAAAAAGACTTAAATAATTTAAAAGTAATATAGAACGGCCGTAATTTTATTTATATAAATATATATTACTTTATAAATTATTTCTAATCCTTTACTAAAAATAAATATACTACGGAATTTATTAAATATTAAATTTTATAAATAATTTAAATACTACTAAACGATTTAACTATTCGATAATAAATTACTAAAATATTTTTCGAAATTAAATATACTCTACGCTAAAAATCCTTAAAAGATTTAATTAACGTATTTATTAAAAAATAGGCTCCCAACTCCACTATTACGATTAAAAAATTTACCGAAAGCTTTATTACCTTAAAGAACGTCGCCGTAGACGAAAATACACTATCCGATTTTATCGGCAAATAAATAAAATTAAATAAGGTTATAAATATTTTAAGTAAAAATATATTTAATTAAAAAGGAATAATAATATAAATTTAAAATTAAATAAATTCGTATATCTAATCCTATTTATACACTCTTTATTCTACTAATATATATTTTAATTATAATTATAAAATGAAGGAAGTTAAAACCGTCTTTATATTTATTATAATTAAACGCTACCCCTTTATTAAATATATTTCTTACTTTTCTAAAAAGGATTCCAATAAGAAGGATAATAAAACTAAAACTATATTAAATATTAAACCGTTCTAATATTAATTTAATAATAACTATTAAAGCAATTCCAACGGTAATTTAAATCGTACAACGTTCGACCGGAAAAACCGTAAACCCTTTAAATAATAAAAACGAATTTATTACGTCAGCGCAAATAACGGAAATAACGACGCTATATTAATCGCCTCAATATCTACTATTTCCAAATCCAATAACGAAATCGCCTATATTATATATAATACCGCCTTAACGTATTATAAATATTACGAGGGCTGCCGCCCCCGTACCCCCGCAAAATTTGCCTTCGGCAAATTTTACACAGGTGGGCAGAAATTTACTTGAAGCGGAGCTTAATATTTAGTTCCTCTATTATTATTATTATTATTATTATTATTATTATTATTATTATTATTATTATTATTATTATTATTATTATTATTATTATTATTATTATTATTATTATTATTATTATTATTATTATTATTATTATTATTATTATTATTATTATTATTATTATTATTATTATTATTATTATTATTATTATTATTATTATTATTATTATTATTATTATTATTATTATTATTATTATTATTATTATTATTATTATTATTATTATTATTATTATTATTATTATTATTATTATTATTATTATTATTATTATTATTATTATTATTATTATTATTATTGTTATTATTATTATTATTGTTGTTGAAATTTACTACCCCCCCCCCTCCCCCCCCCGGCGGCGAAATTTATTTCGATTTTTTTTAAAGTGTAGGGTAGGCGAGAAGGTTTGGGGACTTAGCGAAATTTTTCGAAAATTTTCCTTCAAAATTCCATCCGTCGGTTTTTTTTTTTTCAAAGTCGTTTTTCTCGGCCGGCAGGCTAGCTACGGTCACGTGAGTCGTACCAAACTACTCGTCTCGGCTTACTCATCATTTCGGTACCCACTTTGCTATAATAGGACCCACTTTCAAATGCCAAGCCTTAAGCGAGTCGCTAAGCGCTAAGCGAGCTTGGCGAACAGGGATAGGGGGTTTAATCCAGCCAATTCCAACTCCAGAAATTTTTTTCAACTAATCCCAATACGCCAAATCGCGGGTAAACCTCGGGAAGATTTACAGGGATTATTGCAGGGGGGTCACGGTATTATAGAAGAAGACTTCGCTCAACGCGTTTCGTGTCTTTTAATACTTCTCTATGTTGAAGCTCCGCTTCAAATTAGTCTCTTCCACAGAACCTCCTCTACGGCGCTTAGCGGACCCACCCCACAAAATGTGGGTTTCCTCTCCTCGAACTTTAATAAGAGGAGGTTTATTCGGGTTTTGCGCGTTTTGGCTATAGGCTATCAAAATACTTATAAATATTCTTACTTTTTATAACTTTTTAAATAAATATTTTTAATTATTTTAATTACTATATATTATACTACATTATATTTTTATTATTAATATCACTTCGGTAAAACTTTTTCTACCTTCTTTTTTTTTTTTTTTTTTTATATTTTCTTAATTAATTTTTATTCTTCAAGGGGTATTATCCGTCGATATTTCTTACCTACCTCTTAGAAATAAATATCCAATTTTTACTATTCTTTAACTAAAACGTATAAAAGTTTTTAATTATTATATTAAGGGTAGAATTTACCTTCGACGAAATTTTGGCTTCGATTAGAGCTTTAAAATTAAATTAATTTTTTACTATTCTATTAGCGCTATATACTACTATATAATAATATATAACCACTATTATTTAATATATAATTGCAAATTAATATATCTAATATTAAATTCGGTTTATTTATATAATAATTCGAATCCTATTAAATCTAATTGACTAACCGCGTTTATATTAATTCCTACGCGAACCTCGCCTTTAGTAAATGGAATATATCCGTTATATTATTTATTAGTATAATAATATTATCCTTATTATTATAATTAATTTTAATAAAAGTATTATCCTTTAAATTATATCCGTTATCCTCTTTACGAAAATTATAATTTAATTTATTCCCTTTAATCGTTTTAATTAGGAATAAAGGGACGTTATTGCTAAATATTTTAACGTAACTCCCCTTTTTATAAATTAAAATTTTTATAAAATACGTATATTAAATATTATTAATCCGGGATTTCGATTAATTAATATAATTTAATTTATTATAAAATAATATATACTACGGGCGTTATATTTATATTTTTTTCGGATTTAAATAAATATTATACTATTAGTTCTTAAAATTCCTCCGTAAATCCGAATTCGCTTCTAAAATAACGTTTATCGTTATTAACGAACTTTATACTATTTATTAATAACGTGAATTCTATTCTTATTTTTCTAACCTCTTTTAATTTCGTTAAATTCTTCCCTTTTTTATCCCGTAGTTTAAATATATTGTAACGTTAATTAAATTATTAGAAATGTACGTTCGGGAATATATTGGTTTTTACCCCTTTAATAATGCTATTAATTCGCTTTAAATTATTAGGGTATTAATCGACCGTCTTAAAATTACCTTCGTTTTTAATTTTATTTTAAAAAATAAAATATAAAATTTCGAACGCTTCGAATTCCTCTTCGTACTTATATCCGATATTATTTAAAAAATTATTATTTATATCGATAATAAAGATTTTATTGGTAAGGTAAGGAGGTATTTCATCGATATCCTTATTAAACGTAGCCTTTATATTCGGATTAAAGCGCTATTTATTATTTAAATCTATTATTCGTATATATATTTAATTGATTAAGATCGTTTATATTAATAATTTATTACTCTTAATTCGTAATGCCGGATTATTATTTCTATTATAATATTAGGGATAAGTATAAATATATTAAATATAATACGTATTATATAATATAGATAAATTAAATTTAAGGACGTAATAGATTTATAGTAACGATTTAGCCGCGCTATATATAATAGCGGTAAGGGTATTATTTATTTTTTTATATTATATTAATATTTTAATTAATTTAAAACCGATTTCGCTTTATTAACCGTATTAATTACGTAATTTATTAATTTATATCCGTACGAATTTAATTTATCGTTTATATTAAACGAATTATTTAATTTAATATAATCTTAATTTATTAACCGGACTACGACCTTACGTTCGGTTAAAAATCCGGTATATAGTATTTTCCCCTTTTTAAACTTTCGCCTACGAAAATAAATTATAAAAATAAAGGAATCTCGGGTTAAATTTATAAAAAAAATTTTTAAAATATACGTATTCGTTAACGTATTATATTTCCGCGAAGCTTTATTTAAAATTTTATAATATAATATTAACCGTTCGAATTGGATTTAGACCGAATATTATAATATTTATAATTATCGTTTTAATCGAGTAGAAAAATTGCCCTTAAAACCGAAAAAGAAGTTTAGTATTTTAATTATTATTAATAAGGCGGGATTATTCTTAGCCTAATTCGAGAATTTCTTCTTAATACGAATTATATTTATATTTGTAATTTTAAATATAGATTTTTAATTACCCTATTCCGCTATCGTTTCGCCCGAAATATATTAATAAGTAATACGCTTTATAATTAGGAAATAAAGGGTATTAATACGGATAATTTCGTATTTTATTATAAATATACCGATATTAAATAATTGGAAGTATTTGGAATAATATAGTGCCGATTTCGTAGCCGAATATATTAAATTATATATAATATTAATTACGTAACCGAATAAGCGTAAAAATACTTATATTATTAATATTATAAATAATAAAAATGGTTAAATTCGGCCTACTTTTATTATAAATCGGCCTAATTCGGCTTTATATATTACTATAGCTTTAACGTTCGCTTCCTCGCCCGGGCCTACTCGGCGTTCCGTTTATATAATAATAGGTCGAAAATTTAAATATAGTAGGCGATAAGCGCTTTTATAAATATATATATTAATTGGATAGTAATTTTCCTTATAAATTTTGTAATTATTAAAATATTATTCAAATTGGAGTAATTAATCGAATTTTAGTAATTTTAAATATAGCCTAATATTATTTAAATTAAAATAATTCGCGAATATACTCTAATTTAAATAATATTATACAATATATCCCTTTTTATATATTATTATTTCGTACCCTTATTCTAATTATAATAAAATATTATAATTATTATATTATTATTATCCGCCTACTAATTATTAGAAATTATAATATTCTAATTACGAAACGTTAAATTTATTTAAATTTTAATAATCCTTAAAATGAATATAAATACAATTGTATATAATTTCGTAAATCTTATTAAAGAGACGATATATAATATAATATAAGTATTTAATTTATTTCTACAAATCTTTTATAATTTATAATTCCGTAGTTAATTCCGCTTTTTATTTATATACTTTTATAATATTTATTTAAAAGACCGTTTCGAATACGTTTATATTAAGGCCGGAAGGGAATTTATAAATATTATTACTTATATTAGACTATTAATAATAAGTTTATTTATTCGGTTTTATACCTATTATATAATTGAGGGTTAATACGTTTTTAAAAATAGTAAGGGTAAAGGGTTATTTATAGAATTGGATATAAATATATTACGCGGTAATAAGTTTAATAGCTTCGATATTAATTTTTAAAGGGAGAGTAAAAATTATTTAAATTATAGTTTATATAAAAGCGGTATAGGGCCGGCGGCGTAAGGAATTAAAAGCGTAATTATTAGAATAAATTAAACGATATTAAATATATATTATTTACCCTTTAATTTTAAGAGTATATTCGTCGTATAAAGATTAAAATAATTAGAAATCTTCGTTTTTAATATATATTATTATTATAGCGTATAAAAGTTATAAGAAGGGAAGAAGATATAGGTAATTATTAAAGAATTTAAATAAAAGAAAAATATAATATATATTATATCCGCATAAAGGTTACGCGCTATTAGCGTAAAATTTAAAATAGATCCCTTATATTTTATTAATATATAGATTAAATAATATCGAAATAGTATAATAGATATAGAAAATACGCTCTTAATTTTTTTAATTATTACCCTATATTATATTTAAAAGGTTGGGCATCTTTTTACCCTTTTTTAAAATCCCCGCCCCCGGTTTAATATATTAGTTAAAGATCGTTTTAATTTCCGTCCGTATAATAAGAATTCCTACGTTTAATTTAGCTTCGAAAACGTATATTACGTTATAAAGCGCTTTTACGTAATATATAGGGGTATTTTTATTAATCTTTAAATATAATATTTCGAAATATATATTAATAAAATAAATAAGTACCTTTATAGCGTTAATCTTAGCCTCTATATATTTAAATTAGCGTTCTAATTTACTCTAATTATTAATTGGTATATTACGCTATGTATTTTCTAAATAGTAAATTTTTTAATTAATATTATTTAATATAGTTAAGATTTATATTTTACGAATAGATTCCGATAATATATTCCTATAACGTATAAATATTATATTATAAATATTAATATACGCGCGGTATTTTATTTATAAAGGAGGATTTACCTTCTTTATTATTTAATATAAATTAGGGTAAAAGGGTAAATAAAAAGCGAAATATATTTATTATTTTTATATCGTTTCCTTTTCCTTTATATTAATCCGGTGGATATTATAATTTTTATAGAATTAAATTGCCGGAAGTAGAAACCGGGATACGCTTTTCCTAATTAAGGGGGAGGGTTTGAAATATTTATTTAAAATATAGCTGCTTTTTACCCTATATTATAATTTCCTTAGGTAATAATTTTTCGAATAATTTCGCGGCGGGGTATTTTAAATAATTATTAAATTAAGTTATTAATTCCCTTTATTTTACTTTTTCACTATTTATATAATTAATTTTAATTTTAAATTATATTACCCGTTTAATAAACGAAGGTTAGGCGATAAAGGCTTCGTATAGTAAAAACCTAAATGTGCGTAATATAGTATTCGGCGTATAATTAATTATATATCCTATTTAATTTTCTTATAAAAGAATTTGGATAGCGGGGCGTAGTTTAATCGACGCCGGCCATATAGACAGTATATTAATAGAAAGGAGGTTGAACGCTTTAGCTTCGAAATAGGCCTATGACTGCAAGTAGTAATCTTACGGCCGTTTTAGTATTAAAGATAGAGCTACTAAAACGGCAAACCATATATCGTTGCACCGTTAGGGAGGCGTATAAGGGTCGTTATCCCCCGATTGATAATTACCACCCTAGTGTAATCTATAATCTAAGTGGATAAGCCGGCCGTAACCCTATTGGAGTTTGTTATTAAAATAGTTTATTGGATACCTAAGTAGAGAAACTATTATTTATAACCCTATTTGGTTTTAATTTTTTAAAGGGCGTTTTTAATAGCCCGTAACGTCCCTACCTAAACGATATTATCGGGACTATCGTTGTAAGAACCGATATATTCGTAATTATTTACTAATTTTATAATTGATTTATATTTAGCCGGGAATTTAAAAACGCCCTTTAAATATAGTTCTTAAATTAAATTAATAAACGATAGGATATCCCCGAAATAATTTAATATAAGGGTTATAAAATATAATAGGTAGGTTAAGGTAAATAATATTCTAATTACTTTAGTAATTGTAGAATTAATATTCTTTGTAAATTAGGCTTCGTCGATAATAATATTTTAGAATTTAATATTTTTAATCGTTGTAATACTAATTTTAATAATTTATATAATATATATCTTTTTAAGCCTATAAAGTATTAATATATTATATTTATTATTTTTATTATAATAAAAACGGGAATTTTAATTAAAGTAAAGATTTACCGATTTTAAATATTTAAAGAATTACCTTCGGGGTTAACGCTACCCTTTAATTCTTTAACCTTTTTTTCGGTTATATTTATAATACCGGTTAAATCGTTATTTTTATTATTTGATTATCCGTTGTCTATTTCGTCGTCGTTTTCGTTAAATTAATCGGGTTTTTTTAATTATTTATTACTTATATTAACTTTTATACGCCCCTTTACGCTAATATAAAATAAATTATAATCTTTAGGAGTATTACGTTTTGGAATAGACTTTTTATCCTTAATTACTTATTGTTTAACGACGGTAGAGGCCGTAATTAAAATAATAATTTTAGCTATTATAGGATTTCCTCTTTTTTTTATATATTCCTATATTAAATTATCGAATCTTAGTATAATTAATATACGCGCCCTTCTTATATCGGTTTTAGGTATTTGGCCGGGATTTTAATATTAAACCTAAATTTCTAAATTATTAAACGTCCGGTAGAATTTAGTAAACGTTTAGGGTATTAAAGACGGTAGGAATATAATAAAGTTCGGGTAAACCTTAATTAATTTCCCCTATTTATAATTGGATTTAAATTATAAGTATTATATTAAAAATATTATATTATAAATTAACGTTTTCCTTATACTAATTTTATTCGTAAATATAATATTACGAAGAGGAGAATTTAATAGCTTATAAATAATATAAATATTTATTAAAAATTAATATTAATTTAATATTATTATAATTAAAATGGTTAAATTGGTTATAATTAGAATAGAATAAATTTACCGGTAATTTAATAAGTGAGAAGATTATATTTTTCTTTTCTATTTATATTCTAATTTGCCTAATTATATTTACCTTTATACGATAAATAATTAAATATAGGAGGCGAAGTTTCTTTTTTACTATTATAATCGGCGATAATTTTATTAATAGTACGGGTATTACCGATAATAAATTTAGTATCGGAAAAGTATTTTTATAATAGGTAGTATTTAGTAATTAGGTTTTTAATATATATAGAATTTTGAATCTCCGTTTATACTTTAGCGTGAATTTTATTTTAATTATCCTTACTATTTTATATAATTTACGTAATCCGATCGATTATTTTAAATATATTAGAAAGAAAGCGTAAAGTATTTTCTTTTCCGTAGAAAAAGGGAAATTCCTTAAAGTTTATTCTAAATTTAACGATTTTTTCCTCGCTTTAAATTTCTTTTAATACCGATATAAAATAATTAAAAGTATTATAATTAAGGGTAGGGGCCGGGTTGTTACTGTATTTTAATTAATTTAATTTAATTATAACGCTCTTAATTATAGTATTATATTTAATATTTAATAGGTTATATAATAGAATATAAGAGGTTATGTAAATATAATAATTATAAATCCGTTTAGATTAATTATTAATAAAGCCGTACTTTTAAATATCGTCGTCCGTAAGGGGCTTAAAAAATTAATTGCGTTTATTAAAACTTTTTATATAATTTTTTAATTATATACCGGCTAAAATAATTGTATTATAAGTATTTTTTATAATATTATTTATTAATATAAGAATCGTCGATAAATAATTTAAAAATACGGACGGGCCCGCTACCTCCGTAATTTTACCCCTTATAGGGCGGGAAGGGTTAAGCGCAATATAACCGTCCCTTCGCTTAATAAAGAATAAGAATATTTACTAAATATAAAATTAATCGTTTATATAATACCCGTTATATATATAAGGATACGAGTCGTCCTATTTTATAAAACGGGGGTTTTTAGAATACTAAGGGCCGGTTCTAATTGTATATAATATAATATATAATATAATGATAATCGTTCCGGGGATATAAATATTATTTATAAATATATTCTATACGGGCTTAATAAGGTTATTATTATATATAGCGACCGCTTATATAAATAGATCGTTTATAAAAATTTTTTTAATCGCGCGTATTATATTATTAATTTATAGGTTAATAAAATTTAATAGCGCCGTATTATATAGGGTAATGTAATTTAGGAAAATTATATTTACTTAGCTTTTCTTTTCGTTAGGGGTTTTAAAGTTAATTAAAAATCTAAATTAATTAATAATTAACGGATATTAATATATATTTATAAATACGTTCGTAGGTTAAATAAGTCGCTATATATTATTTTAATTAGAATAATATAAGTAAGGCTTTATATAATAAATTCGAAGTAGTAGGTTATTACTATAATTAAAATTACGTTTATTAATTCTAATTAAAATAATATCTCCTAGGATATTGGATAAATAGTTATATTTTATTTTAATAGGAATAGGCTAAATTAAAATTCGATTTAATAAAATTAAGACTATTATTATTATGATTAGAATTGAAAATTATAATTCTAATTATAATAATATTTACTTAAAACGAAAAATAGGAATATTTATAATTATAATCTATATAATTATATATTGTATTTAATAATTTATATCCCGTTATAAAGATGGCTTTTTATTTTTATAACGTTAAGGCTATGTTTATTTTATACGTTAAAGTTTATCCGTTTAGTATCCCTTTATAGATTTTTTTTATATTGGATAATTTACTTTTTAAAAGAATAGGGTCCCGGTTAATAAAAACGTAATTTAAGTTTTTACGTTATTTAAATATTAATAATTAAAGGGTTCTATAAATACGATTTAAATTATAATATTTAACGTAATTTAAATACCTATTTTTAATTAATATTGCTTTAAAGTTAATAGCGCTTTATTCCGAATATATCTCTAGATTATAATACTATTCGAAGGGGGGGTATTATAATTTTTATAGCTTTTTTATATCGTAGACGTCGTCGATAAATAGAATTTAATCGGTATTAAAATTTTCGATAAAGGTTACCCTTTATAATCCCGCCCTCGTATTGTTTTTTAGAGGTATAATTACTACGGGCGAGGGTAATAATTATTATTATAATTCGAATAAGGTAATAATTATTATTATAATTAGAGTGAAATAATGGTTATTATTATAATTAAAATGAATTGTTCGAATATAATAATAAGTTAAGGAGGAAATAATAATTAGAGAAGGAGAGGTTAAAAAGGAGAAGGTTATAGGAAGAAGGTTCGAAGGAGGAAGGGTATAAAAGGTAATTCTTATAAACGTATTAATCCTAATTAAGATAGCGCTAATTATAATTTATAATAAATTTTTAATAGCGTTAATTATAATTAGGAATAAGTCCTATTATTAATTAATTTATTTAATTGAAATAAAAACGGATAAAGAAACGAACGGTGGTAATTAATAAATAGGATAAAGTAAACGAAATCTTAAATTAAAAAAGTATATAATAATTAGTAAACGATATATATTAAATGAAAATTGAAATTTCAATTAATCGTTACTAATTATAATAAACGGATTACCTAATTACCGGGTAATTTACTAATATTAATCGATTTTAATTAAAATAATATTTATTAATTATTTTAATAGAATTTACCGTTATAAATATTTAAGCGAATTATAATAATTATAGTAAAATACGAAGCGTATAATTATAATATTCGTAATACGTAATACTTATATAAGGATATATTATTAATAGAGCGGTTTATAAATCTTATTATAGCGGGGTTTATAGGGATTACCGCGTTAAATTACAAACGGTCTAAACCGGTTATTAATTAAATTATTTTAATATTACTATTAGAATCTGCGTTTTATACGTTATTAATTATAATAATATTATCGCTATTTATTTCGGATTCGTCGGTAAAACCGAAATATTCGTAATCTTTAATATATTTTAACCGTATTTCCTTATTATTAAACCGATCGAAAGCCCCCGTAAATAAGACGTTAAAGTTATTATATTATAAATTTAGGGTATTAAAATTAGCGGGGTTAGAATACTTATAACGCCGAATTGCGAATTTATTTACGTAGATTTTATAAACGTAATTAATAACGTTTTTATTAACCGAAGGGTTATTATATTTATTACCGTTAAATTACCTAAATTCTAATTCGATTACCTTCTAAATAATTATAGTAATTAAGCTAATAGTAAATATTTTAATAAACGTAGATTTAACGTTATATATCGAATTTTTATTATATTTTAAATCGAGGGTAAAGGATCGATTAATATATTTTAATATTAAATCGATTTCCTTCCAACTATTACCGGTTATAATATACCGTATAAGCCCGGATTATAGAATAATTTGCAATAGTATATAATTTATTATTTCGAGGCGTAGGAATTACGAAAAGTAAAATATCTCCGGCTTATAATTAATATTCTTTTTACTATAGAAGAAGAATAGTAAAAAATCGATTATTTATTTAAGAATATTATAATCCCTAACGTTAATAATATAGGATAAAATAAAAAGAACCCGAATAACGTATAAATATCGATAAATACTCCAAAATTGTATATTAATATACCCGGGTTAATTATTAACGTATTTATTAATATATCCTTCTATAATAAAGATTTTAGCGTATATATAATCGAATTGAATAAATAAGTAATATAAATTATATACCCGAGAAGCCTCTACGATAATTATCCTTATAATTTACTTATTTACAATACTAAAATCGAGGAATTTATTTTAAATAAGGTTCTTTATAAAAAAAGCGAATATTTTAGAGTAAAATATATTATAAAGAAGTTGTAACCTATAGTAAAATTCCGTCTTTTACTATTTAATATACTTAATCCGGCCAAGCTTATAGGCATCCAATTTAATTAAAAGCTAAAAGTAACGAAAAATTAAATTAATAAAATTGAATTTAATATAAAAGAAGGCCGGAATAAATATTATTTATTACTTTTAATTATATATAGATTACGCCTTTAATTAAGTGGATATAATTTTACGGATAAATAAAATTGTTTTTTAATCGCTGTAAATTAGGAATAATTTATCGTTAAATTATTATAATTCTATTCCTAATAAATTAAAAAATAATTTATTATAAAAACGGTAGACGTTAGCCAATTTTCTTTCGTTTTTATTAATAATAGGGATTTAAAGGATATAATTTTTATATATCTAATATTAGCGCCTACTAAAGAAGGGGAAAGTAAAAAGGATATCCTATTCGGAAATAACGGGGAATAAAAATTATAACTTTTTAATAATAAATAAATAAGTAGTAAAGGGAAATATAAATAGCGTTAAAGTAAGCGAAGGGATAACTTAATTAATCTTAAATAAGATAATAAGTCGGAATTAATTTAATCGAAATAAGCCGCGTATATTTAGGCTATTTATAAATAAATACGTAGTAAAATTATATATTATATTACGTTTACCGATACTTAAATTCTATATAATATTAAAATAATTATAATTATTATAAATTATAATAAAGTTTAAATTAAATATAATACGTTTAAAATTATACTAAAGAAATTAATTTGGATATTGTAAAGAAAGTGGAAATTGGAGTATTAACCCTAGTAATTTCCGTAAGAGCCTTAATAACGTTATTAATCCTATTATAGGAAGTATATATATTAAATTTAAATATAGTATTTTATATACGCCTCCCGATATTATTCGTACGTAGGTATAAACTTAGGATTTGCGGAAAAAAGTCTATAATACGTAGGGCGCGGATATTTATAATAATATTAAATATTATAATAATATAGGTTAAAGCGCGCTCCTTTTAATTAAATTGGATTTAATAAGCTTTTTAACGGGAGTGCTAATAAATTATTAAAAATACGAAGAGTAAATATAATATAAGAGCCCGAAATTCTATTATTAATATATTTTATTTAATTACGTCCGAAATTTATTAGGTATTATATAAATTTTTAATATTATAAGGCGTATTACCTTTAAATATAGAATAAACGTTTAATTCGGCGAAGGATAAGAAAATAATTAAACCGTTTTAGCGAAGTTCGTTTTTAATAATATCTTCCGTTAATTAATCGGATATTATAATTTTTATTAAAATACCCGACCGACGTTACTATTAAATTTAATTACGAAACCTCCGTATAAAAGAGGTAAATTCTTAATTAATAATTTTAATTTTATATAAATAAAATTCGCCTTTAAATTAAATAAATATATTTTAGCGTTATAAAATACTTCGAACGTCTTTATTTTTAAGAATATTAACGAATTATATAATATAAACCCCTAATTTCCGGTTATCGGATTAGTTTATTTTAATTTAATTATAAAAAAATTATTATATAGAATTACGATATTTCTTTTAAAGTTTTTAAATTTCGGAAATAAAATATTATTTAAAATCGGGTAATAAAGGGGTAAGCGTACGAAATTCGGGTAATATACCCTAATCCCGATAATTCGCTAATAAATTAAGAAAAATTATAATATTTATATATATTTTTTAGGGGTTAGTTAATATTGGTATTAAGGGATTAAAAAGGTTAATTAGGGGTAAAGTTAATTCGGACGTTAAATTGGGCGAATTAAGGACGAATACGGGGTGATAATCGGAAAGCGGTAGAAGGTCCGATTCCTAAAATGATATTTCGATTTAATTAAAATCCGAATTTAGTATTATAAATATTATTCTAATAAAAGTAATATTTTGATGGCGTTATAGTAATATGTGCGTTGGTGGCCGATATTATTCTAATAGTAGTAAAATTTAGCGTTACTCTAATTAGAGTAAAATCTTATATTACTTTGCTGTGTACGACCAAAACGCGTAAAACCCGCTCAAACCTGCTATTGTAGAAAGGGGGGGTGGGGTTTTGGAGGTTAAGTGGGTCTGAGCTAAGACTACTTCAAATAATACCTTTTTCTTTAAATTCGAAGCCCGAAAATATTCTTACTAATATAAATTTAATAAATAAATCCAATAAAAGGCAACTTTAATTAATCCCTAACGAAATATTTACGTTTATTATAATTACCGCACGTTATTAAAAAACGCCTTATTCCGGTATATAAAATATTATTAAAAAATGAAAAATAGTAAAATTTATAGTACCCCGCTAAATATATTTTATATAGCCACCGAAGAAGAAGAATCGGAATTAGAATTTTATAATATTAAAGAGGCGTAATTATTAAATAAATAAAATATTAAAAACGGTCCCTTCTTAAATTATACCTACTTCCGCATTAAAATTAAAATAAACCCTTCGGGGCCCAATAGCGAAATATATATCAATCTAAGCGCCGGTAAATTTATAATCGATAAAGAATTTCTTAATATTTTTATTTATATAATCGAATATAAATAACCATATTGCATTAAAAGTATTAATAATTCTTAATTAATTAAAAAATAAATTATTTTTTACTTTTATTTAATTAATATTAAAAATAGCAAACTTATATTAATAAAAATAATTAAATCCGTATAAATAATTTTAAATTTATTAATTAAATTATTATTAACTAACGATTTTATAGATATTAAGTAAGGATATATTAATTATTTAATAAAAATAATAAAATTTAAAACTATAAAAGGCTTTACCCTTCCTTTTTCCGTCGATTATAAATATATTCCTTGCGTACGAAAAATTATTATTATAAAAAAGGTTACGCTACTCCCCAATTAATAAATATATTTATTAATAAACCACAAACCTGTTATAGCATAGCAGGATGGGTGCCAGGGACAGGGCACTAGGACTATAATACATCGGATGGAATGAAGCTCGGTGAAGCTCACGCCCTTATCGATAAGATAGATCTAGATTGGGAAGGCGATATAGGATAGCAGAACGCTTGGCTTATATGCCAGATTAGCGATGCCTTCGTTTATTAACCTTCCCTTTCTTCTTTATATTTAATTTTACTTTGAATTATAGCTTCTAATCTTACAATTTATCTCTCGTAGGATTACGCTCTTATATAAAATTAAGTGTTATCCTTTTGTCGGGGATAGTATTATAATATCCCTACTAATTTAATACCGAGTAGTTGGTTCTTGTTTGATTTATTATATTGAGTAAGGTCGATTAATTTAGTATAATACTTTAAATTAGAAGGTTTATTAAGTTTTACGATAGTTGTAATATAAAGGGTATTATTAAATTGAATATTCTACTTCCCCCGCTTCCGTTTTAAATTGAACCGAATTTACGATATTTAACATTAGAGGTACCCCTTCCCGCTAATTTTAATTGGCCTTTATTAATAAAATCGATGAAAATAACGGTTATAATAATGGTAATAGTAGTAGTAATTTTATAGGAGACCTTAGCCCTCTTAAAGGACGCTTCCGAATTTCTTTTAATTCTTTATTAAGATTCCCTTTTAATAAATTATATATTTCGGATCCGAATAAACCCTTTATAGTAAATTAGTTTTAATTCCCCGAGGGTAGTAATATTCTTACCCCTTTAAAACTTTAGGAGAATACTTAGCGATAAACGGGATTCGTTAATAAAAACCTTAAATTAATATATTTACCCCTAGGAAGGAGAAACCTAGATACGATTTTCCTTTATATATATAATAACCCTTTCTTTATTAAAATGCTTTCGAAAAATAAAAGAAAATAACCGGATATTTTATAAATTGGCCGAAGACCGTTTAAAATGCCCGTCCGGGCCGCTTTCGTAATATTAAAAACTATATTTAAAATAATTAATAACCTTCTTTTTAGCCTTAGTAAGGTTGTCGAATTTAATTATAATTTTTATTACGATTGCGGAACCCTTTTTAAAATTACCGAATATAAAATAAAGATTTATAATTAAATTAATTAAAGACTTTAAATCCCTATTAAAGACGAAATCGATTAATTTATTTTCAATAAACGTAACGATTAGGACTTAAGTATTTAGTAACCGATTTTAATCGATTATATTAATAATTATTTATTGAAAATCCATTTATAAATTAAATATTTTAATTAATATAAAGTTATTCTATAAAAAATTAATTAGGATATTTATTAACGAATTCGATAAACCTACGAGGATTGGAAGAATAAGAATTAAGAAGACGTATTAGTATTTAATCCTATATCGGGAATAATTTCCGAATTACTAGCTTTTAGACCCGCCGGATTAAATATTTTTTACGAACTTATTAATAAAAATACGTTTTATAAAGTATATAAAGCGGATTTAGATACCCTCTTTTACGAAATACGATTACGGTTTATATTAGATAAAATTATTTAAAGAGTAGTTTAAAATTTCTCTACTTTAATAAACGCCGCCCGAAAGGATATTATTTATTTAAACTTTTAATCTATTTATTTCGCTAGGGAGATTAATAAGAAATTTAAAATTAATAGAACGTTAATAAAGAACTTCGATAAATTCAATTAAAAAAATTCATTATTTAGGAAATAATTAAAAAAAATTAAAAAGCGAATTATAATAACTATAGACCCGATTATTTTAAATTATTTAGAGATTTTAAAGGAGTAAAACCGATTTTTAACCTAAATTATAACTATTTTAACTAATACTATTAACTTTATACCCCCTATTATAGAATCTATACCCGGATTTTAGGAAATTAATAAAAGGATTATTTTAATAATTATTAAACGAATTAAAATTAGAGAAGCCGTCGATACGGATATAATTACCTATCCTTCCGCTTATTATATTAATGGTAAGCGTTTACCTATTTTTATAACGCTACCCGCCGAAATAATTAAACGTAAGTCGATTACGTACTATACCGCTTTGGACCCGGATTCTAATAATTATAGAAATAATTCGAATTATTTTAATAAAAACGAAGGAAATATAGGAAATATTTAATTACTTACGAAGAGGAGCCCGCTTATTAGAAATTAAAATAATTAAAAATATATTCCGGTCGGATTATTAATTTTATATTAACGCGGATATAAGAAATAAATTAAAATTCCCGACGTTCCGGTATTTAATAATAATTCGTTATAAAATAAGGTTTTTTTCGATATATAGATTTTCTAGATAAAAAATAAATTGCGGTAGAATAGCGATTACTTTTAGAACGAAGACGCCTATATCGGAAAGGTAATATTAAAATTTGGCGGGACGGTAGTTAATAAAATATTTCTTTATTTAGATTTCTATTATTTAGAAGCTATTAAAATTATCGATAAATTATTAGAATAATTTTAGAACGATTATTATAATTATAACGCTAATAAGAAAGCGATTAATAATTATAAGCGTTTTAAAATAAAATTAATAGAATTTTTCTAGGATTTTAAAACTAAGTTCGTATATTTAATTGGATTTCGCTATTTACCCTAGGAAATATAGAAAGTAAATATTCGCCGAAAGATTTTTAAAAAATTACGTATCCTAGCCGAAATAGTTTACTTTAATCCTAATAAATTTTTTGAATTATATTACTAATTTTTTTAGTCCTTGGATTTTAATATTAAGAGAGAAGAATAGAAATTAAAGGATAATTAAAAATTTAAAGATATTAAGGAGTAAGAGCGAAAGATATTTATTTTAAGGCTTTTAATATAGAAAACGTTTACGCTTAAATATTAATAGCCTATTTTCGAAGAAATAAAGAAATTGAGCGTAGAAAACCGTTATTTTAATTATTGTAAAGTAGGATATTAATTAATTATTTATTTAAATAAAGCGAAAATTAAAAGTATTAACGCTCTGGAAATTAAATTGAACGCTATCGCCGATTAAATTTAGGGATTATTACTAAATATTATTACGGATAGTTAAAATGAATTATAGGTAATTAAAGAAAAGGAAATAAAAGATAACTCTATTAGCGATTTGGATTCCTTTTAAAAATTAGAAAATTAGAGACTTAAAGGAAAGTTTTTACTTTAGGAGAAATATTAGTTAGGAACGTAGAAATTAGTAAAAGAGAGGGTATTATATATTAAATAAATTAGACCTATATAAACTTCGATTTAAATAAGTATTTAGGGAGTAGAAAGTAATTTTTTATTATATATATTATAATTAATAATAGACTTTTTATTACTATTAATAACGCGTTTGTCGATATTAGAATAGATATATATATTTTAGTAAATAAACGTTTAAATAGTAAAATAAAAAAATTGGGATTGGAGGAGTATAAGAATTTCGACCTAGGGTATATTACAGGGTTTAAGAAATTACGATTAAATTTAATTAAAAAGGTAATAAAAGGCGCGATTTAAATTTAAAGAGCCTAATATAATTAATAATAAATATTAGTATTATTATAATTACGAAAGGATATAATTTTAGGAAAGATATAATTAATTAAAAATAATATTTTATTAAATTATTAAACCGGGAGATTAGTATTTATAGAAAATATTATACTTGCGTTAAAGGAAATTAAGAATATTGTAGTAAATGAGGAGGTAATATTAACGAAAAATAAAGAATTTTAGAAGGATATAATAAAAAGGGATAAGGCGATGGATATAGAGGATAAGCATAGGAAAGATAAAAAGGCTATTTAATTAAAAATATAAAAATTAGCGAAAAATTTAAATAAATTAGAAAAAGGGGAAAAGAAAATAATAATTAAAGAAGAGGTATTTTCTAATATATATCGTCCTTTATAAATTTTATAGGCGAAGTTTAATCGTTCGCTATCGCCGTCGGTAGAGAAGTAAGCCTTATAGAGGATAGAGAAGGAATTATATAAAATCGAATTATTAAAATAAAAAAGAAGGAAATAAGGGAAGAAAGAGAATTAAAAATTGGTTAAAAAGTTATTCTTTATAGAAGATAAAGAAGGTCCTTATTAGTTAGAAAGGAAATAGGGGTGGATTAAAGTACGGCCCGCCGATTTAATTATAATATTTACCGATATTTTCGAATATTACGTGAAAAAGGATAAAACGAAACCCGAAGTAATTAATTTATACGAAATTAACGGATTAATTAATACTTTAAAAAGGAAATAAAAACCCCGCAATTCGTTAGAAAATATAATAACGGTATTATTTAAAGTATTTACCGATTATTATAAAATAAAAGAATTAGAAATTTTTAATAAAATTAAATTTAATACCCTTTTTAAATATAAGCCTAATATAAATTATAAAATCGAATTTAAAGAAGGCAAAAAATTAAAAAATTTAGATATTAACCCGTTATACCGGATAACGCTAGCCGAATTGGAAGAGTATAAGAAATATATTACCGAGAATTTATAAAAAAGATTTATTAAAACGAATTTAATACTTTAAGCTACGCCGGTTTTATTCGTATTAAAAGTTAATAAAAGATTAAAATTCTACGTAGATTACTAAAAATTCAACGTTATTATATAGAAAGATAAATACCCGTTACCTTTAATTAAAGAGATTTTAGCCCGTATTTTAAGCGTTAAAATATTTATTAAAATTAATATATAGTAAGCCTTTTATTATATTCGTATAGCCCCTAGTTATAAAGATTTAATTATATTCTAAATTGGTTTCGGGGTTTATAAATATAATGTCCTACCTTTCGGATTATATAGAAGGCCTTTATTATTTTAAAGGTTAATTAATAATATTTTAATAGGAGGATAATACTTTTATAGCGCCTACTTAAACGATATTTTAGTCTTTTCGAAAAATAAATAAAAATACGTATAATATATTAAATAGGTATTGAAAAAGTTCCGAGAAGCAGGACTTTAAATTAATATCGATAAGTGCGAATTCTATATAATAAGAATTAAATTTTTAAATTTTATTATTAATATAGACGGTATCGAAGTAAATTTAGAGAAAGTAATAATAATTAAAGAATAAGCGACCCTAAAGAATTTAAAGGGAGTTTAGGCTTTTATAAGATTTTATAACTTCTATAGGAAATTTATTTAGGAATTTAGAAGAATAGCGAAACCTTTAAATAACTTAATATAGAAGGATTAAACGTTTATTTAAATAAAAGAATATTAATAAATATTCAATAGGTTAAAGGAAATATTATTAAATATATTAGTACTATTTTATTATTAATATAGCGCCGAAATAAAAATAGAAACCGACGCTTTTAACGGGGTTTATATTAGGGTTTTATTATAGAAGAAAATTATTAAGGGGAAGGAAGATTAATACTTAATAGCCTTCTATTTAGAAATAATAATACCCGCGGAATTTAATTACCCTATATACGATAAAGAGCTATTAATAATAATAAAAGGGGTAAAAATATAAAGGCTAAAGCTAATTAGGATTTAAGAACCCTTTATTATTATAACGGATTACTAAACGTTAAAGTACTTCTTTACGAAAAAATTACTAAATTTAAAATAAGCGGTTTAGTTAAAAATACTTTCGAATTATAATTTTAAAATAATATATAAATTAAGAAAGGATAATATAATTATAAACGCTCTATTAAAGAAATTAGAAAACGTAAAAACGATAATCGAACGGAAAGAGGTATAAAGGACGTTAAAAATATTAAAGTAGGAAGGAGGAATATTCGTCTATATTAGGGATAAAGGAAAAACGGATAGGATCGAAATAATAGAAGTTACGTAAAACGTAAGAGAAAAAAATTATATCGAAATTAATTTCCTAATAGAATAGGTATTATAGGTTAATAGGACCGATAAATTTATTTCTATTTACCGGATAAAAATAAGGTTAGGGAATAAACGATTAATTAAATTAAAGGACCTTACCCTTTATAACGGGAAATTAATTATCCCGGAAAAAAATAATTTAAAGATTATAATTATACGGGAATATTATAATACTCTCCTAATAATATATTTTAAACGTAATAAAATAAGGAAAATAATCGTAATAAGGTATTAGTAGTTAAAATTAACCTCGGATATAAATAAATACGTAAATAATTATTAAATTTATTAATTATTAAAAGTCCTAAGAGATAAAACCCCCGAATTATTAAAGACCGAACCCTTAGTATTCGATTACCGGGCGTAATAATCGTTAATAATAAATTTTAAAAGTATACTTAAGGATAAGAAAGGTTATAATAACGTTTTCGTTATAGTAGACCGATATTTTAAAATTTCTTAGTGCGCCCTATATAAGGATATAGTAATTAAAAAATAAACGGTATTATTATATTGGGAAAGGCTTTATTAAATAATAGGATTACTGAGGGAAATTATTAGCAATAGAGGACTTTAATTCGTATTAGAATTTATATAGGAATTTTTAAGGTTATTAAACGTGAAATAGAAATTCAATACTCCGGGATATTTATAAACCGTAGGCTAAATAGAGATTATAAATTAGTATTTAAATTAGTAATTACGACCCTTTATTTTATATAATTAAAATAATTAATTTAATTTATTATTAGCGATAGATTTTGTATAAAGTACGTTTCTTTATAAGAATTTAGACGGACTTTCCCTATACGAAATAACTTTAAAATATAAAAAATTATTATTAAATATTAATTAGGATAATATAATTATAATAATAATTACGCGAAAAAGAATATTTAGGGTAAACGTACGTAAAATAGTTTAATATTTATAAAATATATAGAATAAGGTAAGGAAGGTAATAGAAAAAGCGTAGGCGAAATAAATAATATAAGTAAACCGTTATAAACGACCCTTAGATTTCGACGTAGGGGATAAAGTATTTATTATTAAAAAGATATAATTAATAAATAAATTAAATAATAAATTGGACTTCCTATTGACCTAAATATTATATAAAATTATTATAATAAAGGAATATTTTTATTAATTAGAAGTACTTAAATTTTAGAGAAGTTCGAGGGTATTTTACACGGACCGATTATAAAAAAATTTAACTAACCTACTATTAGAATAAGCTAATATAAACCTAATAAGCGAAATAATTAATAATAAAGAGGAGTAGGAAGTTTAAAATATATAAACGAATAAAGTAATTAATAGTAAATTAAAATACTAAATTTATTAGAAGGGTTAGGACTTAGACTTAAAATAATATAATATATCGGGGTTTAAGAACGCGGCAAAACTGTTAAAATAATTTTATAAAGAAAATAAAAATAAATTAAAATTATTAAGGAAATTAAAGGAGTAGCTAAAGGTTATAGAGGATGAGGTATAAATAAGAGATTATAAAAACGACGATAAGCCGGAAGAAATAAGGCTCTAGGATAAAAAATTACGGAAATTACGTAGAAAAAAGTAAAAAGCCGAATAAAAAAGGAGGTTCCCCTATTTTAATTATACGCCCCATTCGAATCCCTTATATTTTAAACTTTACAGCAAAATATTAATAGGAAATAAAGGATAGCGTATTATTTATAACGGCGTATATCCCCCTTTACCCTCGTTTATAGCCTACAATTTATATAATATTTTAATTTTATAAATTAATAGAGATAATAATAATTACGAAAGGGGAGGAAAAACGCAATTATAGTAATATAAGTAGGAATTGAACGCAAGTCTTTATAGTTTATATATTAGTAGTAATTACTATTCGTTAATAGTAAACCGCTATATTATAAACGTTTTTATAGTACCCTTTTCGGGGTTAATAATAATAAGGGTTGAGGAAAATATTTATAAAAATATAGAAGAGAGAGATTAAAGGTGGAAAGGAGAGATTGAACGAGTGGTAGTAATTCGAAGGTAAAATAGGATCGAGGAAGTGGTAATAGGAAAGTAAAGGGATTCGGGCGTTGGATTTACTCTTCTATCCGATATTAATAAAATTAGATGTGCGTTTTATAGTAGGGGTATTAATTATTTACTTCCTTTTTATTCTTCTTTTTATCTTTTACCTTTTTTATTTCTATTTTTCGGCTTTGGGATTAAACCTTCTTCCGGGGGGGGGGGGGTAATATTATAGTATAGTAGGATGGGTGTTAGGGATAGGGTATTGGGATTATGATATATCGGATAGAATGAGGCTCGGTGAGGTTTACGCCCTTATTGATAAGATAGATCCAGATTGGGAAAGCGATATAGGACGGTAGAACGCCTGGCTTATATACTAGACTAGCGATGCCTTCGTTTGTTAACCTTCCCTTTCTTCTTTATATTTAATTTTACTTTGAATTGTGGCTTCTAGTCTTGTAGTTTATCTCTCGTAGGATCACGCTCTCACAAAACCCTTATTTAAAGGACGAAATTTTATATTTAATTCTAAATACGCCCTAGCGGCTAATATAATTATTAACGTAAAAACCCTTATAATAATATTCGTAAAAAATAATACGTAAAGTACCGCAATAATTAATAAGCGTTTTAATATTAATATTATTACCGAAAACGAAGAAGGAGTTTTCTTTTATATATTTTAGGACGGCGTATAAAAAACCGTAACGGTCGATTAAATTATAACGGCCAAAGGCTCGTTTTTTAAATTAAAATAAAGAATTTACTTTAAAGTATTTAATTTATTAATAGCCCCGCTTAACAGAAAATTCGAATTAAATACCCTTATTCAATTTATTACGTAAAAAATTAACCTAATATCTTCTACTAACGTTTATAACGCCGAAATAATCGAATTATAAAATCGCTTATAAAAAGAAATAAAGGCCGCGATAAAAGAGGTAAAAATATAAAGAAGACCCGAAAGCGGTAAAGAAAAGAAATTTTATATTCCTAAAAAATATTTAACCTTAAATATTCGTATAAACAGCGACGTCCTAAACGTAATTTTAAATTAAAACGTTTATATATATAACGGTTATTCGAAAGAGGAGTTTAAAAAATTTATAAACCTCATTTACAAATACAAAGAAATATAGGAAGAAAATCGTTTAATCAAAATCCCCGAAGAAAATATAATAAAAATACTTTTAATTAAAAGGTAATAAAATTAAAAAATTAATACCTATATATATCTATTAAATAAAAAAGATTAAGCCGTCGTCGACGAAATCTTCGATAAATTCTACGCGTAGGGAAAAATAAAATAATATAAGGAAACTATTCTTTTCGCTTACTTTATGTTCGTAATATAGAAAATAGTAAAAAATAAAATAAAAAAATAATTAATTATCAATTTACGTACTTTAAATCGCGTTACGATTTTAAATAATTACTTATTACTATTTTAATCCAAAATTATTATACGCTTTAAAAATAAGAAATTTATTATTATTATTAATATAATATCCTTCTTTTATTAATTTAATATTTAATTACTATATTATAACCGCCTTACTTTTATTAATTACCAAAGCTTAAAAACCCCAACTATAATATTAATAGGCTTTAAAAATTCGTTAACTTACGTATAACAATTTATAAACCGGCTATTTACACCGTATAAAAATTATTATTAAACTTTTATTAATAATATTATTATTACGTCCAATATTTTAAAAAAATATATAAAATATTTATATAATATCTTTAACCTATTTAAAAAGAAGGGTATTTCGATTTTATTTAGAAAATTATATTTAAAATACCCTAACGTTAAACTCTTCGGTTTTAAAATCGACGTTTTAAATTTAACGATTATAACGGAACGTATTATAGCCTTAAAAAACTTAACCTTTCCTAACTAATTTAAAGCGTTAAAATATTATATTAATAATTTTAAATTCTTACGATACTTAATCCCTTATTATATATAATTATCCGAACCTTTTTAATTATAGAAAGTAATATTATTTATTAAAAATAAGGAATTAAGAAAAATAATAGCCGGTAATATTAATAAACGAAATTATTATTATATTACGATTATTTTCGTATTAATTAAAATGGAATTAGAATCCTTTAAAGCATTATAGAAAGCGATTTACGGATTAGAAGACGGAAAGAAGCCGAATATTTTATATTATTACAATTTAAACCGATAATTCTTTATTTAAATCGATAAATCGCTCGAATAGGGTTTTAGGGTAATAATATTCTATTTAAAGAAGGATACAAATAAAGATCCGGTACGTAGATTCCTATTAATTAAATATTTTTAATTATATTTTTAAGCAAATATTTAATTAAAATAGAAATATATTATAAACCATTAAAATTGGAAATCGCTTACTTCGTTTAAACCGTCCGTCGGCTATATATTACTATTTATTCTATAAATTAATTAATAATCGTATTAACCAATTACTCGATTATAAAAAATATCGTCGAATAAATTAACTTATATATAACCTCTATAGACCGAATTAACCAACGATTAATTAATACCTCTATCTACTTATTATAATATAACCTTTAAATCTTTTATATCCCGGGTAAATTAAACTTCGTATTTAATACCCTCAATTATTTAAGAACTATTAACGCCCTAAAAAAGAACCCCGATAAAAAATTAATTTTAAATAATCTGTAAAAGGACGGGGAAATATACGGATTAAATAAATAAACCCTTTTCATATTAAAAATAAAAATAAATAATATTTTTCGCAACCGTTTAATAAACGGGTATAGAAAAAATATAAAATTTATTAAAATTAAAAAGGATTTAGAAAAAATTACCGAAAACGGTAAAATATTTTACTAACCCGGGTACCTTTTCGTTATCGATAAAAATACGAAATTAATTTATTATAACTATTTAAATAATTCAAAAACTCTCTATATATTATTTAATTATATTAAAGAAATATTACAAATAATTTATAACGAAAAATATTATTTCGGAAAGCAACGTATAATATACAATTTGCGAAATTTAATAATTTTATATAAAACCAGCCTTATTAAAAAGTATTTTAAATATTACTTAAATTATTAATTAAATTAAACTAATCGAAACCCTCCTAATTTGAAGCGGAGCTTCAACATTGAGAAGTGTTGAAAAAACACGGAGCAAAGCGTTGAGCGTAGCTTCTTCTATAATACGGTGACCCCCCTGTCAATAATCCCTGTAAATAGCCACGAGGTTTACCCGCGATTTCGCGACCTGTAATTGGTCGAAAAAAATTCTCGAGTTGGAATTGGCTGAATAAGACCCCCTATCCCTGTCCGCCAAGCTCGCTTAGGGCTTGGCATTTGAAAGTGGGTCCTATCAAGACAAAGTGGGTACCAAAATGATGAGTAAGCTGAGACGAGTACAATGGTACCACTCACGTGACCGTAGCTTGCCTGCCGGGTGAGAAAAACGGCTTTAAAAAAATCCGACGGATATATAAAAAAAAATCTAAAATGCTTATCGATAAGGATCGAGAAAAATGGGTATCAAAATGATGAGTATGTTGTGACGAGTATAATGGTACTACTCACGTGACCATAGCTTGCCTGCCGGGCGAGAAAAACGGCTTTAAAAAAATCCGACGGATAGGTATATAATAAAAAAAAAAAAAATTATTTTCTAAATAAAACGTCGTAGCTAACTTAGCAAATGTACGGTTATAATATATACCCTTTAGCGGTCGGTTCGATTCCCGGCTGGAGTAAAAATAAAATCTTTTTAATAATATTTAAATGGTAAATTAAAAAATAATAAATAAATAATGGTAAATAAATAAATAATTGTTAATAAATAAATAATAGTAAATAAATAAATACTAATAAATAAATAAATACTAATAAATAAATAAATAATAAATAATAATAAATAAATAAATAATAATTAATAAATAAATAATAATTAATAAATAAATAATAATAAATGAATAATAACAAATAAATAAATAATAATAAATGAAATAATAATAATAAATAAAAAAAGAATAATAAATGAATAAATAATAATAAATAAATAAATAATAAATAAATAAATAAAAAATAATAATAAAAAAAAATTATTAAAAATATAATGAAAAATATAGGAAGTAAATGTTAAGCTCCGCTTCAAGTAAATTTCTGCCCACCCGTATAAAATTTGCCGAAGGCAAATTTTGCGGGGGTACGGGGGCGGCAGCCCTCGTAATAATTATTAAACTATTCGCTTTAAATATAATTTACTTATAAATATTATCGCCTTCGATTTTATTACTAACCTCCTAAAAATATTAATAATAAATTCCCTTTAAAAAATTAACGATTATAACGTTTTTAATACTCTTATATTAATAACCGACCGAATCATTAAGCGTACGTTCCTTATATTAAAATATTCCACTTATATAATTAAAGAATAAAGAAAATTATTAATTCGTTAATTACTCTTAAACGATTAGGATATACTTAAAAATATTATATCTAATAGGGACCAGAAATTTATATTAAATTTCTAAACCGGAGTTTAAAAAGCTTAAGGAACGAAATTAATAATAATTACAATATACTATCCTTAAGCAAATAATTTATTAGAACGTAAAAATTAAATAGTCGAAATTACTATACGATTCTACTATTTTATATATTTAAATTCGGATTAATATAATATCCTCTTATTATTTTAATAGAATTTAAATAACGTTTTTACTTAATTTATTAATATATTACTATACGAATAATTATATAGTTTTAAATTCCCTAATCTATTCAATACCCTATTCCCAAAAATTTATAACCCTAAAATACCCTTAATTAAAGAATATTTATAATAAAACGCTATCTTCGCTATAAATTTCGCTATTACGGATATTAAATATAAATATAATAATTATTATTACGACGTTTAATTTAAAAAAAGCGATAAAATCTTTCTACGATTATATTATAATTATTATTACCTTAGTAATCTTTTTTACAAATTATTATAATAACGATCCGGATTATATATAATTTTTAAAAAAGTAAGAAATTTAATTTACCGATTTAAATTATTAATAGGAATAAAAATTCACTTAATAATCTCTATTACGTATTTATCGCTAATACCCGACGGTAACGATATTTTTAATCGAAATTTCCCCCCCCCTAATTTAATAGAGAATTCTCAATTTAACGACGAATATAAAATAAAGGTTATTATAAAATATAAGGAAGTAAACGGAAAAACGAAGTATTTAATTAAATAAAAAGGATAGGGCTATTAATATAATTAATAAATAATAAAAAAAAATTTAGAAAATATACTAAATTTAATAAAAGAATATTAGGATCGCTATAGCGGATACTCCGGCTAGAAACGTAATTGCGGCCGCCCTAAGGGATTGGGAAAGAAATATTCGTAATCCGAGATAAATAGGAGGATAATTAAAGATAATTTAATTTTTTTTAGTAAGCCGGGATTTAATACGGAACGTTTTATATATATATAGTATAAAGATTTTATATAAATAGTAAAAATGCATATTAATTACTATAGCGGCCCGGTATACCGGGCCGATAAGGCGCGGTTATAATAGTATTTACGAAAGTGGGCCCAACGCGACCGCAAGTCAGAAAAGTGGGCCTGCTACGGAAGGATATCTTTCCTTCCGTACGCAATGCACTCTCTTTCTGATTCTTCTTTCGACATTACGCTTTACACAGGAATAATATACATTGCTTTTACATCAATTGTAGGGTTGTTCTTTGAGGCGAAAGCAGTCTATATTAATAATCTTTATTATTATTTTCGTTATCGAATTTATATTAATATTATTCGTATTAATCGTATTTTTCGATAAGTATATAATCGTCGGTTAATTTATTTTTATAATCGATTATATAAATATATTAAAGTTCTTCGTTATTAATAAAGGAGGTTAAAATATTAATAAAATTATAATCGATTTCGATATTATTAATTTCTTTACCCTTATTTTTACCTTTATTAACCGAATTAATAGAATAAATTAGAATTAATTTCTATTTACCTAAACGCTTATTTCTTCCGCTACGGCAATCTTTAACGAAATATCCCGGTTTATTATATTTGAAATACTTTTTATCCTTATTAAAGCTACCGTTCTCATATTTATTAATTATATTAATATTTATAAGGCCCGGATAAATACTATACGCAATATTACGTATCTTAAGGTTATTATTATTACCTCAATAATAATAATAATTAATATTAACTTTAGGATAGCTATTTCTATATCCCTTTTCGCATTTACATTCAAATAACCGATTATTAATAACGATTATATTATTAATATATTCGTCAAGGCTTTTAAATTTATAATTAACTTTAATAAATTTATTTTTAATGTTATTCTTAAATTTATAATAAAATTAATATTTAAATCCTTCTTTATTCTAATCGATATAGAAAGTAAATTATCTAAATTCGGTAATATAAATTAAAATAAATTTAATTTAACAAAATTCATTAAATTTAATTTCGGCTTAGCGGACTTTATCGGCTAATTTAAAGATTTAGTCGATAATTATTTCAAAGTAGGCGAAATCGGTAAAAATTTAAACGGTTTTTCAATATATATTAATAAGGGTATTACCGAAAAAATTAATTTAAATAGGTTAAAATTATTCGAGAACCTTACTAGTAAAAAAAGAAGCGGCGTAAAAAACCTATTAAATAGGGTTGGTAACTTTAAAAACCTAAAGGTTAAAACGAATTTAGGTTAAAAAACCTTAAAAGTCTTCGCGCTTAGTACTATCGAATTTGGAAGGAAGGTTAAATTTAATCTTCGCGCGTAGGGTAGCAATAATAATCGTTTATTCTATTTCGGTATTAATATAAATAGAATTAATAGTAATAAGCCTCGAATTAAACTTATTAATAATTTCGCGAAATTTGGCCAAAGTAATAGCTTTAATAATTATAGGAATATTATTAATATTTTTATCGCAGCGACGAAATTTAATAACGCTAACCTTACGGCTATTATTATCTTTAATATTAATTATAGATTCGGCGTTAATACTAAGGCCTTTAATAGCGGTATCCGGGAGATTAATTCTAGCGGATCCTCTAGTAAGATATTTAATAAAATTTCTAAATATAATAATAGTATTAGGTTAATAATAGATTGAGGAAATTTGAAGAGTTTGGAAATTTGGGTATAGTAGTAAATCCTAGAATATTGGTATACAAATTGAGGAGCAAACAACGTGTAACGAACCGTTATAAGTATAGGAATATATCGTTGGGATAGAATAATAGAATAATAGTAATAGTAGCCAAAAGGTATTAATTAATTATAGAAGTTATTATTTGTTGAAGAACCCGTATAACGAAGGCCGGGAGGCCTTTTTATATACTGGTCTTCAGCCCGGTGGCCGCCGTGCCGCTGGAGCGGCTATACGGCCGTTTAAGAAGGGCGCCGCCCGGCGCCGCTATGCGGCGCCTGCGGCTCTGCTTCTGATTGGTCAGCTAACTACTATACATGATTGGATCGTAACACCAAGCGGCAAGAACAGATCACCTATGAGAATCGAAGTCGGCCACTTGCAACGACTGTATCATCCCGAGTGCCCGCCCAAAGGAAAAGGTCAACGATCCCGTGGGACATAGGACCCAACCGCTCGAGATGAGGACAATCCTGCCCAAGAAAGAAACGACAAGGAAAAGGCCAGCCGCCTCCTCCGAGTCCGATTCACTCTTCCCGCTTCTCCCAGTTTTGGGCGACAAACAGCCGCAAGAAGAGTTGGTTGAAAGAGAGAACAACGCACTGGTGGATTTATCGTCCGGCCGTTTGGGGGAGGGCAACTGGAGCAATACATCGTTTCTGCTCTTCTACTCCTTTTCCGCCCAAGAACTGCCACCCTAACATTGAAGTCTCCACCATTTCCCGAGTCCTTCAATGTGGAGTGTCAACAATTTCCGATTCAGAGAGAGATTCCAATTGCTTGCGGTCAGCAGCATCTGGTAACCAAACCGGCAATAAGTCCAGTTGGCATCGGAATGGACGTGAAGCCCGTCAAGGAGAGGACTCCGATGAATTATCAGAGAATGAGACCAACGAGGGAAAAGGGGTTCAAAGAAAAAGAAGAGAGGAATGAGTTCGTCAAGGAAAAAATCTTGGAACAAGTCTCCCTTGGTAAGAAGTGAGGGTTTGAACGAAGAGAGGGAATGCGGGTCGCAACATCATTCCATGTTAGGCCTCATCAGCGGTGGAAACAAGTCAGATACGCTTGGCAGATACAAACAGATACAAACAAACAGTCAGTCAGATTTGACTTTCCAGATATCTGGCCAGTTCAGATTTGACCTCAGATTTGGACTGAATATCTGCCCGCCTTTTTGGCAACCCGGCAGAATATCTTTTGGTAGTAAAATTGGCCGGCATTTCCTCCGGCATTTTTTTCGGGGGTTCCCCGGCCTTCGGAGGGGTAGAGGGTTAGGGTATAGGTAGCCTTAGGATATTTGCAAATATCTGCAAACAGATCAAATCAAATCAGATTTGACCTTTGATTTGACCCACTCAGTCAAATCTGAGGCTAAATCTGATCTGGACTGACTTGTTTCCACCGCTGGGCCTCATAACTCATTACTCACTTGACACTATACCCCATTTACATTCGCTACTTCAAGCAACCATCATCAAACTTCCCATCCCGCCTTCCTCCTTCTCCATCCCTCCTCCACTCCTCCCCTCCTCATCTCCATCTCTCCCACTACCTTTTCCAGCTCAGTAGGTATCTTAACCCTCATCCTTGGTAATCCCCAACCCCACCAACACCACCGTCGCCACATCCATAACCACCACCAACAACCACAACAACCACGCCACACTGGCCGTAACCAAATTATTCTTCATATCCACCATCCTTGTATCCCCATGTGCACCTGCCCCAGAGCTACCGTCGCACGGAACCATCATATACCGACTCCGGCACGTATACCACACAATCGGAAACGTAATCGGAATCAGCGCGATAGCCAGGAGGTAATTACACGCCACCAGCGCCTTACTAAGTCCTTCCTTCCCAACCGCCAGGGCGATAACCAGCGCTGGGATTATAGCCACACAACGGGTGACCAGCCTGCGAAGAAAGGGGGAGAGACGGATGTCGAGTGCGCCTTCCATGATGATTTGCCCGGACATGGTGGAGACGATACCAGCGGAGATACCGGAAAAGAGGAGGGAGACGGCGAACATGATACCAGCGGCGGGGGCTATGCTGTCGCGGAAGAGGTAGTACAACGCGTAGAGGTCTTCGGAGATTTCGGATTCTTCAGAGCGGGAGTCTTCGGGGACGTAAAATGCTGAACCGGCGATGACCAAAAGGGCGGAGTTGACGAAGATGGCTACGGTGAAAAGGGTGAAGGTTAACTCGGCGATTGAGTACCCCAGGCAAGACTTGATTGCCCTTAATGAAGGGCGGTAGGTAGCTAGGCTCTCGGTGCTGGTTCGCGGTGAGGATTGGGTGGTGGAGGGTAAAGAGCGCTTGGAGTCGTAATCGTAGAGTCTAGCGCGGGAGAGGGATGTGCCGACGTAGAGAGCGTGTGGCATCAGTGTGCCTCCCAAAATGGCGCAGGAGGCGTAGAGCCCCGTGTCAACGAAAATCTCGCGGGAGGGGACGTAACCCCGGAGGATCTCGCGCGTGGTGGTGCTGCTGTGGTCGACCATTGAGAGGGCAATGCAGATTGTGACGAAGACGACTATGACCAAAGCGGAGACGAAAGCTTCGAAGATGCGTACCCGGCGGAGTTCGCCGGTGTCGGTGTAGAAGAGGAGGACTAAGAGGGTCTCGACGACGGAGATGACGCATGCTGCGGGCAGGGGAAGTTTGGGGATGAGGATGTTGAGGGCGATGGCGGTGCCGATTACTTGCCCGAGGTCGGTGGCGATGATGGAGGCTTCGGCGACGACGTAGATGGATAGGTCGAGCCAGCGGGGAAGCCAGCGCCGGTTCATTTGGGCTAGGTCCATGCCGGTTACGGTGCCGAGTTTGACGCACAGGGACTGGATTGTTGTTAGTATAGTGAGTGACTGGAGAGGTGAAGAGAAAGACTTACCTGGATGTAGATGGCGATCAAGTTCGACACAAGCACCATAAAGAGCAGCTTATACTGAAACTCAGCACCAGCCGAGATGGCAGTTTGGTAGTTATCCGGGTCGACATAGGCAACGCTGATGACAGCGCCTGGACCTAGAAATTTCAGGAACTTCCAGATCTTGGAGCCTATAGATGACGGCTCATCAGATGGAAGTGGTCGAGGTTCGTAGGTTGGTGGAGGAGAGTGACGGTTTGGTCTGAGACCGAACCATGTTCTCAGTCCGGCAACCCATGGTCTTGTGGTGTCTTCGCTGTAAACAGACGGAGAGACTTGGGTGGTTGAGGCTTTCTTTACGTCCGGATCATAGTTGTTGTTGGACCTTCCTGGGAGAGGCCGGACCTCGGTGCTGGTGCCGGGGTCGGTAGAGGTGGAAGCCATTGTGTTGCCTGCCCTAGGCAATGAGAGATAGAAGAGGGCGGATGAGAAACACTTGTTGACATCTCGAAGGAGGGGAAGGGCACGCGATGTTATATCTCGGGCAATATCATGAGAATGCAGGATGGTGGGTATCGCCCGCTCATTGCAACCACATTATGCACCGCAAAGCGCGGGAGGCGGGACGAGAGGCTCGCATTCTGCCAGTGGCCAAGAGCAGAAAGAGGGGTCTAGTACCTAGGGGTGAATGGTTGAAGATGGTGGTTGTTCCTGTATGAGAAGGTTTTAGCATGTTGATGGTGGTGTGAATGGCGTTTTTGCAGGTAGCTGATGGGTGGATGTGAGCAAGGATATGCAAGCCACTCTGAGATAGCGGTGCAGACTGGCTGGCTGGATGCGCTCGAAGAGAGGACTTTACGGTTCTGGCCTTCAATCCGTTTGGATTCTCGTCAGAAGCCAAGGAGTGATAAGCAAAAAAAGAAGACGATATTTGAAGTCTAGATGATGGGCCAAGAGGAAAACATTGATGAGTGTCGGGTGAATGCGTGCCGTGAGAGCTGTCTTGTTCATGTTCTCGAAGGGGAGCCATACCAAGAGCTGAGTCGGTTGTTTTTGCCTCTTGAACTTGAATTATCGTCTATCACGGTGTGCTGGAGACAAACAGAGGCCTTGGTTGGCCACCGTGGTTTTGTAAAGATACATTCCAGTGATGTCTCTGTCGTCCATGGAGGCGAACCAGAACTTTGGGATGTCTCGCTCGGATCATGCCGCTGCAGCATGGCAGTTGAACTGTAAAAGTGCCGAGGTGAGCCTCCTTTGGGCCAACCCAGCCAATTGTGGTACGGAGTTGTCCATTTTCTGGAAAGAGCCTCAGTTGTGCCCGAGTGATGAAGATGGTGATGCTCGGGACTGGTGGTGATGAGAGAAAGCTCAAGATCATGCAGGGGGCCAATAGCCGTGACAGCTCTATGCGGCTAGTAATTGCATGCGTTCAGCCCGCCACACACTGGCCAGCCTCTCAATGTTTGCCAGCGGCAAGCGACTTTGGCGTTGAAATGGCGTTTGCTGGCGTCGTCCTAAATTCGATACTCTTTCCCGCCGTCATGTTCCATCACCGCAACACCATTCCGTTGGAGAGTCCGATACCTATCATGCGGTCAGCTTGTGGTACCACAGAAAGAATACCTCTCGATGCGACGTCGATCCCGAGGGCGGTCGACGGTTGAAGAGGGGTTGATGAACATTACCAGAGAATCTCGACAGAAATTTGCAAACGACGGAAGTTGAAATCGTGGAGTTGAGTGGTGCTGCAAAATATCTCGTACATACGAAGCAATCACCACCGTGGCGTTGTCGGCACAGAAAAGGGGGCGATATAAACCGTTCGCAGTGGAATTAGCTTCGGGAAGGGCGACGACACAATTGGCCCCACGACATTTCAGCTCTCCACAGCTGAGTGATGAATTGCCGGGAAAGAAAGCGCCAGCAACCGGAGTGTCGGAATGTTGGCGACTTCCCTTTGTTCAACCGTCGGGCTTAAAACGGCCGTGGTCCCTTCCATATTACAATCATCCCCACCTCGGCTGACTGACTGACTGACCCACGACGATGCAGTGAGACACCATTAGAACCATCCCATCCATCAACTATGTCCCGCTGTTAGAAGTGTTGGACAATTCCACTCTTTTGTTCCATTCATCCCGGATTAACTCCAGTCTTTCGTTTTTACTCAACGACACCAACCACCACTATCACCAAACACCAACCGCCCACCATGGCAACCGTCGACTCTCTCCTCTTTAACATCTCCTCCTTCATCGCCGGCCTGTTTCTCCTCGAATATGGCGCCGACAAGTTCATCGATCACACGGCCATTGTCGCCAAGAGACTCAATGTCTCGCCCACCCTCGTCGGACTTTTGACCTGCGGCGCCGAATGGGAAGAGCTGGTCGTTATCATCGTCGCTCTCAGCCAAAAGAACTCGAACATGGCCTTGGGCAACTTGATCGGTTCCTCTGTCGCCAACATTCTCGCTTCCTTCTCGTTGGGTCTGCTCTTCATGAAGAAAGCCGAATTCGATCGCAGCTCCAAGATCTACTCAACCGCGCTTCTCGGGTTGACGACAGTCTTCCTGCTCCTCCTGATCGCTCTCAAGGGATCTCCATTCCAATGGTTTGGCGGTGTCCTCCTCATCGCGGCCTTTGTGGTCTACGTCATCTCCGTGGCGTCCCTCATCTACAAGGGCACGCTCACGGCCCCCGAAGACTCAGACAGTGACAGCGACAGCGACACCAGTGACTCCGATAGCGACAGTGACAGCGACGACGATGACGACCGAACAATCAACGCCGGCGACAGCGACCGAGGACGTCCCAGCGACGAAGAGCAAGGATGGACCACAGATAAGGGCCACCAGCTTAACCTGCTCAAACCCTCTTCCAACAGCAAGATTACCAAGGTGTCGAAGAAAAAGTCCAAAGCCATCAAGGTCATCAACAAGCGCCCCAAAACCATGCGCCATCACGTCTTCCAACTCGCCCTCGGTCTCGCTGCTCTGCTGGTCTCTAGCTACATCATAGCACACAGCGCATCGACTATCGGTCACGAGCTGGCTCTGTCGGGTACCGTCGTCGGCACCACCATCTTGTCGCTGGCCACCACGCTCCCGGAGAAGTTTGTTGCCATCCTCGGAGGTGCGCGATCTCAGCCAGGCATTATGGTTGCCAATACTGTCGGCTCCAACATCTTTCTGGTTACGCTGTGCGGCGGGGTCTTGTTTATCTGGGGAGATGCCGGTCAGCTGCAGCTTGGGTTTACGCTCTTTGAGGCGACAGTGATGTGGTTATCGGCGGTGGTTATCTTTGGCATTGTGTTGATGGGCGGGAGGCGGTGGATGGGTGTTGTCATGATTGTCGGCTATGTCGCGTTTTTGGTGGTCGAGATTATGAATGGACGCGATCTTGATGATTGAACATCCGCGGAGATGTCATTTCTTTGCCTTGTTGTTATTATCATCTTGGCGTTAGGGTTGGTCGGTTAGAAGACGATTAGACAAGAGGTGGGAGTAATCCGGGTCGGTCATCTGCGAGTTTCTGTATTTTTATGAGATATGGTTTATCTGCTTCGAACCCTCCGGTTCGCGTCGTCGCTTTCTGTTTCCCACGACCTTCGTTTGTCCCCATCGACAGTCTGCTGTTCTCGGCGAACAAGTCACCTGTCCCAAACTTACCGCCATCACAGATGCCTAGGCACAAACTGGTCCAGCCCATCGCGACTGTAACCTTCCAAGTCCAGAAATCCACCCTGGAACACGCCGAGGTCTAACTCATCATAGCAAAGCGTCCCTGTAACTCGAGGTCAGTCGTCTAAGCCAAGCCTTCTTGGCTCCAGAAACAAGACTCGTCGATGGAGTTTACCCCAGATTTTCCCAAGTCTTGGCGTCACCACTCACGACCTCACGTCCTCCTTCAAAAAACCCCCAATTTTTCCCAAACATCCATCTCCAAATTTTGAGAAGACAACGAACAAAGCGGAAGGTTTCCCGCTTTTTCCTAACCCATTGACGATCTCCCCCACTCTTTTGAGTTTTGACTCTCTTTTTGCGGGGAAGTGGACACTCTTTTTACCAAGACCACTACAACCCCCGAAATGGTCTAGATTCTGGAAGCTGGACCACCTGCCCCCTTCCCTTTATGTTACGTAGCGTTTTGTCAACTTCCGCTCTTCAAATCCGATGCTTTCCATTTTCCTTGAGTGATCAGTTAGGGCAGATCACGGCAACACGTGTCGGAGATGGAGACGCGATATAATGCTCATCCTCAACCTAATTCGCCTCGGTATCTTTTTTTCCAGTTGCAACATTCGAGGACATCACTTGATATCCAAACACGCCGTCTATCATTCCCCATTTCTCTTTATCACGCCACACCCGCACAACCCACCATCCTACCAACTTCAACCCGCCGGAACCCGTCCGACAAAAGCTGGCAAAAATGTGTGCCAACATGAAGTCGATTTAAGCGTAAAATACCACCTGCCGAGGATCCTATAGCGTGGCACTCAGTGGTCCAACCTATCAGATGTCGTGCGGGGTTTGGGGTTACTGTGTAAAGTAATCGCGCTGTCTCGCAGTGTTCGCTACCATCCTTGGCTCTCATGTGTCTCTGCTCCAAACCAGGGAGAGGCCTCGAGCAGCCTGGAACGGGGAGACTTGGGGAGGCCTGAAAGTGTGGCTGGCCTGGACTCATCCCGCTCCCTCCTCCATGATTCTTCCCTTGGGGCAATTGGGGGCATTTCTTGTCCCATATACATCAGTCCTGGTAAGTTTGTTAGCGTGGAACTTCGCAACGTACCCTTCGCAACTCAAATAATAATCTATTGATTTTCATACAAAAAGTTGGTATTAATCTAGTACGTTTCGCTCGCGGTGTAGACTCCCTCAAATTTTGCGCTTTCAATAGGGTTATCATGTTGTGTTTGGGTGAACTTGTTGCAGACCCTTTGTCCCAAGAACCGCGCTAGCAAAACTTCCAGGACTGATGTATACGTCCGTTTCGTTCAATCCTGCCAGAGATGGTAGTGTTCCTTTCTCCCGAGTTGGCTTGTCGTTGCCTCTTGTCAGTTCTCTCCAACATCCAATTCCCATGGGGATGTCACACCTAACAGCTCTTTGCCTGGAAGTCCAGAGGATGGCATCTCCAATCTGATACGCAGTACATCCAAAGTCACGAGAAAGTGTCTCACCCCCTGATAGTGGTGCCACTGCTCTCCTTGCTCACCTTGCTACCCCTCATCCTCCTCACTTCCTCTCCTTTGTATAAATCGCCAAGCCCATCCATCGTTGGCTCCTTTTTCCCCTTCATGCTGTACCAGCTGAGCTGTTGGCGCAGGACTAATCGAGCCCAATGGTCCCAATGGACTCGGCTGGGTGTTGGAGAAGCATGTGGTTGAGACTTGGCGCATAGACTCGCACTCGTACTTGTGAGAATGCCATGTGGTGAGGAGGGCTTTATATGGGGTGTGTGCCGCCCGGAGTTTTCTCCCGTTGTTCTCTTTTCTTGATAATTTGCAATTTCCACTCTTAATCTGAACATTCACGAACAAGTGCCTCAAAAGCGACACGAAATTCCGCTGGTACAGACGAGCTCATTATCACAAACGCTCTACTTCATCAGTCACTGAGAAGGCCAGTCAAGAGGGACGCACACTCCACCACTCGAGGCATATCAATTCTCGGCGAAGGCATTGAACACTCGACCCTACATCTACCAGTTCTTCGCTGGTTACGCATCCATCAACAAAATCCAACAACACCATCAACAACAAACATAAGAGCAAAGATGTCCTGCCCCTGCTCCCGCTGCTTCTCAAACCCTTCAACCCCCCACTCGGAAAGTCCATCCTCACCACCTCCCTACTCCCCCTCCGCTACATCGCCAGGGGCATCATCAGCCAACAACAAGAGCAGTGGATTTCCATGGTTCAAGAAGACCAGCAGCAGTGCCAACGCACCGCGATATAGCGTCGAGAGTAACGCCTCAGATTTGGTTGGACTTTTGGGACGGGATACGAGGAGGACAACGACGACGAGACGGGATAATGGGGTGGGGTCGGGGATTGGTTGGAGTTGGAGTGGGGAGGTTGTTGGACGATAGAGGAGCATGGGAGGGAAACTGAGTTATGAAGAGGGGAGGGGAGGAAGAAGACAAGATCGACACAGGAGGAGGGGGTGTTCGGATTGTACAAGAGGAAGGTATACCCGAAACCGGTCCCATGAAACCCGGGGAAACATCCATGGTAGAGAAGGTCAGACACAGGAAGTGACGAGGGCGGCAATGCCGAGTGCGAAGGTTATGAGTTATGAACACAATCAGGAGTTTCCAACAATTACATGAATTTCCACGTTAACACCAAAGCTTACACGCAATTTTCGCCACGAATGCCTTTTGTGATGTCTTTTTGGTGTTGAGGGAAGGTTGTTGGACGAAGTGATTGCAACAAGTTCATCACAGGGAGACAGTTCGGAACAACCACCTGCTCCTTGGATTCGACTTCTCCCAAACCTTCATCCCGTGGGATTTTTGCTTCATCCTTCATCGTAACTTCCTCTTTCCCCATGACGTCGGCTTCATGCACCAAGCTCTGGCCATCTGTTCTCCCAAATGCAAAACATCATGCACGCAAACACTGCGCCCGGGCCCAGGTCCAAGCTCCCATGCATGTTTCAAGCATCCACCATCCGAATTCCTCTCATTACCCCTCAACCATCATCAAAAAGAAAAACATCTCCCAACAACACGTGCCGACAAAGCTAATGATCAAAGAAGACGGACAAAAAAAAAATCGCAAAAAAAAAACATACAACACCTGGGATTCGCTGGTCGTCACCGACCCAACTACTAGTCAGGCCCTCACTGGCTTATCTATGGGAGAGCGGACGGGATCCCGAGTTTTCCAGTGGGTATGGTCGTATGTGCTTGTTTTGCGGGCAGAAACTACTTATGAATGGTGTGTACTAATGGTCACCAGACGAAAGGAGGCCGATTTGATCACTTTGTCACTTTGCTTGGTGGCCGTGACTGAGGCCGATGCGTTGAGGTGACTTTCCTTACCTATCTGCCAGTCATTTATCGATGACTAGTTCATAATGATTCTGTAAAAACTTCCCTTATGGAATTGTCACGGTCATGACTTTTTCCTTTCAATAGAAAATGGTACCTCCACAGATACATGTCGGCCCAAGATTATCACGCCTCATCGAACCGATGGGATGGCTAGTCGAGCCCGGTATCAAGCAGGTTCATTGTCTTACTTCCATATCACAATATGAACTCCCTATCTTGCATGGGGTCAAAATAGTTCTGTTTTGGCATATTCATCCACCACCGCCGAATGTCTTGTTACTCACTTTCGAGTATCATGTTTGATTGCCTGCTCGGCACCTGTCAAGGCCGATTAGCACTAGGCATGTCTTTGTCAACATTCAACATAGGAAAGGGGAAGTATATATTCTTAGAGGTAGAAACGCCCAGCAATGGTGGACAGATTCTCAAGACCTAGCATCACACAGCCTGTAAGCACAACATATCCAGAGATCACTGGCCCGGAACTCCTACCTACTTACCAAGACCCAAGAAACACACAAAACCACATGTATCAGGGAGTTTGGAACGAACAAAATGTCATCACCCAAAAGACTTTAAACTTTGTTTCCGCTTTCCGCTGTTGAGTTCATGTTCACACCCTAGAGGTACTAACGTCGGGCCGATTGAGCTAATATAATAAATTGAAAACATGTGTACGACAAGAGAAGTCCGCTCTTTCGGTAAGTGGCCCAACGGCAAAACACACATAATAATTCGCTACGAGAAGGAGGATTGCAACTCGGCCACGTGCAGTGCGTCATCAAACTATGATCCTGCGAAGAAAGAGGAGGATAAGAAAAAGGATAAGAAAAAGGATAAGAAAAAGGATAAGAAAAAGGATAAGAAAAAGGATAAGAAGAAGTAAGGTATGTGTTGCTATGGTTATGTGTTAAGTGGGTTCATGCTTGGTAGATAATGCGGAAAGAAACGTAGGTAGTGAGGACGGAATCGAAGTGGGAACAAAGTCATGGGGATGGGGATGTAAGTGGGGTTAATAAAAGAAAAGAAACAAAGGTCGAACAATGACAACATAATGAAAGGGAAGCAGAGAGAAACTAAGGCAAGATGGGAACGATAGTATACTCGAACGACGAGTAGATACCTCAATGATGCTTCAAGTACAAACATCAATGACATGACGTCTAGCACAACTCCTGTCCTTCCAAAGCAAGATGGCAAAAGTAGTATGTCTGTCCAGGACCGCCGGTCTTCATCCATGATGGGATTGTCCAGTCTAGGCCTATGTCAAACTTCCTCTCGTAACACTTCTTGTCATGCCATGAAGTCAACTGCCTCGAACAAACATGATGGCTTGTCCTAGAGAATACTCATCGAGAAAGGCATGTCGCCTGGTGGCTCACTTGTGAGTGAGCTTGGTTACTCCAAGGTTGGGAAGGGTTGGGCATAAAGTCTCTCTGGGACCGTCGAACAACGGGAGGTAGAGTACCATCTCCACCAGCATCAACATCTCCAGACATCTCAACACGGACGAAACCACCATCCAAACGATCAACTCAAGAAGAACCGCCAAAATGTAAGCACCCCAGCCATTCCTCCAAATCACCTGCATTAACTGACACTGAGCTAGGTGCACCACCGAAGAAGTCCGCACCATCGTAGAAGCCAACGGCAAGAAACGCACCATCATCAGCTACAATAAAAAGGACTGCAACTCGACCACATGCAGGCAGTCGTCCAAGTATGATCCTTCCAAGAAGAAGGGGAAGAAGTAAGCTCTAGTCGACATGGCATCTGGAGGCAGGTAAGTCGGCGGGGAAGGACTCGAAAACAATGAAGGAAACAATTCGGTGAATACCATGGAGATGGAGATTGAAGGAGAAAATGAAGAAGGAATCACTATCGAACATCTAGGGAGGGTTAGTCAGTTGCGGTTAGGAAAGATTCAATAGAAGACACACATCGGTACATGTTCTCTTAGTGCCGCATTACCTTATTCGGGCGCAGAATCACAACACGTAATGAACATAAGAAGAACATCCCAATAGGCTAAGTCGTGAAGAGTAGAATTAATATTAGAGAAAGTAATGTAAACAGTGCGTTGGAGGATATCATGACTGTTGCCCCATTGTAACTATTCCATAAAAGACAAATAGCCTCCCTGAACTCCCATCCCCTCGGGTATCTTTCCGCCTTGTCCACCCCCCCGACCCCTTTCCTTCTTCATACCCATACCAGACTCTAGAAAATGAAATATCGCTAGTAAAACATATCCGAATTGAACCATTCCTTCAAGGAGAAATTAGGCAAGACCCAACCACCTCAGCGCCTTCCTCTGCTCTCCTCCGTTAGCCCCCGGAGAGTGACCACAGACTTGCTGCTCGTTCATAGTCGTAGTCGTCTTCCGGGAAGAAGGGCGAACATAAGTGTTGTTCGCATCATTACTCGACCCCGGCCGGGCGAAGTTGGAGTTGTTGGGTGTCAGTGGCCTGTTGGCGGCCACACCATTGCCATTGCCGACGTTGTTGGCCTTGCTGTCCTTCCCACTCTTCTTGTTATTCTTCTTCTTGAGATTCTTGCTTGACTTGTGTTGGGTATGGCCATCTGCCTCGAGGGCGGCGGCCATATCTCCCAGTCCTAGTACCGGTGGGGCTACTGATGGTTCGGTATTGGCGGTGTTGTTGGTGGTCTTGGTCTTCTTGCTTCCTTTCTTGTGCTTCTGCTTCTTCTTTTTGTCGGTATTGGTGTCGTCGCCGAGGAGTGCCTTCTCGTTGGCACTAAAGCTCGTCTTTAACGCCTTCTCGATATCGCCATTGCCACGCCCATTAGGAGACGTATCTTGTGTGGGCGGGAGGCCGGGGAGTTGTCCACTATTTCCATCGCATCAAATGTTAGCATCAGTCATTCTCACACCCCACGATAATACGAGGGGAAATACTTACGACCCGAAAAACCTCTCCCCAAAATCCTTCCTCCCCCCACCAAGCAACTGTTCCAAGTCCACCACCCCATGTGCACCATCTCTGCCACCATGTCCCATCGGATTTCCGCGCCCCAAAGCCGCTCCTAGCCCGCTTCCCAGCCCAGCACCACCACCACCAACACCTCCCTCCTGTAGACCAGCAGCAGCAGCAACATGAGCCTCCAACTGCTCCTTCAAAAACATAGGCATCAATCTCCGTTCCTCAAAGTCAATTTCGAAGAAATCGAAGGGGTCATCATCTTCCTCCTCATCATCATCATTCTCGTTGTCATCGTCGGCCGAGTCTTCGGCTTGGGAGCCGGAGTCGGAGTCGAGGTGGGAATGACCGTGCGAGTGGTTATCAGAATGGGGATGGTTGGGGTCTTCGACGTCTGTGTGGAAATCGGTCCCACCGGTGGAGAGAAGAGAAGTGGTCGATGCTGATGACAAGGGCCCAGAGGAGAGGGGGAGAGGTGACTGGAGTCTTGCTGTCGTTGTCGTGGTGCGAGGGGAGGTGGGATTGGTAGTAGTGATGACGGGTACGATACGCGGTGGAAGGATCTGCTGGTGTTGAACGCAGGTGGTTGCTGTGCTCATGGTTGATAATGGGATGTTGGTACGCGGGCTGAGGGTGCTTGATCCCGCGGGCGACGCTGGTGTTGGTCTGCTACCGCCGCTGATGCTAGGCCGCTGAGACCGCTCCCTGGTAATGGAATGTGGTGATGTCGGTGATACGACGCTTGGGGTAGCTACTTGGACTGTGCCGTGGCTTATTAAGGTGTTGCTCCTGGTTATCGACGAGCTGAGCGTTGACGAGCAGTGAGAGCATGGAGGAGGGGAAATGGATCGGTTTGGTTGACCGAAAGTTGTGGTAGGTAGGTAAGTATGGATATGCCCTCCATGGCCGTGGTTCTGGCCATTGCTGTGAACGTAGTGGTGGGTGTGGTTGTAACCGTCCACGGGAGAAGCAGGGAGAAGAGGCGGAGGAGGAGTGGCCGTCGCTATGGCAGTAAATGTGGGCATGACAACCGGCGAAGCCTGACGGCGTGGAGATTGCTGTGGCGGAAGCAGAGGAGGGATGCTGGAGCTGGTGAGGTTGCTGCTCTTGCTGCTCAAGGTCTTCGCCGGGATCTCCTTTTGCTCTTCGACAGCGGGTTGGGGCTTGTAGAAGTCTGAGATCGACGCCAAAGTATCGCGAATGGTTCCGATACACTCTGTCACCTCAGCCTCAACCGCCACAGCCGACAGTCGATAATCCGCCATCGAGAACATTGTCGTATCCGCCTCCTTGGAGATTCCGACGACCTTCATGATCTGGCTGCCCATGAGCTTCTGCATAGCCAACATGGTCGACAAGTGCTCGACCGGGTACTCGATCAGAAGCAACCGGACGTTGTCGTTTCCACGCAGGTAGGTATCGATGTGCGGGATAATCAGGCTCGCCAGCAGTGTGGGATTCGAGAATGGGTTCTCCTTGGACTGCTGGGTCAGCGGCTGGGAGGTGAAGGTTTGCATAGCGTTTCCTATCAGATATCTGTGGACGATCGAGTCAGTTTTCCATCACCAAGCGCTTATCACGGGGAACGACGTACCGCAAACCTAATCGCCCACTCCGCGACATGCCCTCGCCATTCGAAGGAAACCCAAGCTGCTCAATCTTGGCCATGATACCTTGCTTGAAGTCCTTCTTGACGCCGCCTTCGGCGCCAATGGCCAGGATCAAATCGATTTTCCTCTCGTCATCCTTTTGGTCATCCATTTCGGCGCACATCAATGGCTCCCAGAGGCTGCGCAACTGGGAATCTGGCGAGTCTGACGTCGAAGAAAGGTAGTCGATTTCCTCGACAGGTGAATGGGTGTCGAGGACCGATCGAAGGGTGTTTTGTACCCAGACGGCGGTCTTATTGTGGGTAGAAATGTCCTGGAATCGGGGTGCTTGCGGTGTTATCGGGAATGAAGCGGGGAAGACATAACCAGGTGTGGTTGATTGTTGCTCTGGCTGTTCTTCGTACCGATAGGGATCGTACTCCGAAGCGGGATACATGTTGTGTTCGCTGGCAGTAGCCATGTCCTTCAGCTCTTGTGCTTGAGAAATGACGGTTGTCGCATCAATTTCTGGCAAGTCGCTCGAAGGTCGAGGATTGGCGTCGAGGCAGTCTTTGTAGCGACTGGCCACAAAAGTGAATTGCTCATCAGGTTTGCTGCCGTTTGAGAAGTGGATCACGTAATGTTCATTGAAGGGTAGGAGGGGCTCCGAGGGAGAATGAGGCTTCGTTTCATCTGATGGTGTTCGACTTTGTTCGGTTCCGACAGCGCGGCTGCCCTCGTCCGCGTCAAGCCCTTCAAAGGTCCTTGGCTTCTTCTCGAACAAATTTCGAAGCGGGACGTGGAATCGTGGCGGTTTGGGAGATACCGCCGCCACCGCTGCTGCAGCTGCTGTCGCGTGGGTTCCCACGTGGGTTGCATCGTGGGTTGTAGGGGTGGCCGCCGAGTAATTGGATATGCTCGCTGTGCCGTCCCATTCTCGGTCTTTGTCCTCGGTACCGGTACCTGATCCCAGCAGTGTGGTTGCAACGCCAATCTCGGCGCCATCTGTGAACTCCCTTGCGTCCCAATGTTGGGTAGTAGCGGACAGCTTTGACGCCATGGTTGAGGCCATCTGCGTATTGTCGAAATCATCCACCCTGAGATTGAATCGGGCCTCCTCTCTCAGGTTGTGGGGAGGCTCATAAGACCTTGCTTTCCTGAGCTGCCCCTGAGTGTTCTTTGAAGGTGGGGAGATTGCCAAGAAAGACGTGGTTATTGTTGTTGTGACAGGGTTGGACGGGATGAGAAGCGGTGATGGAAGCAGTTGGAATGCGTTTGCACTGCTGGTTCTTGCGGCCGAAGAAGGCATGTCCAAATCGTCATCCCTCTCCCGGATCACTCCGTCTGCAGCACCAACCCTATTTTCAACGGCCGACATGCTTAAGCTTCTCGCACGTGGCCTAATCAATCCAAAGTCCAATGGCACGCTGAGGTCAACGTCATGGTTTGGCGGTTGAAGGTCCTCTGTTTCCCTGTCCAGCGCATCAGCAGCCCGCATGGCTCGCGTGATTGGATCCTCCATCTCGTCGTCGTCCTCCCTTTGGCTGGGTTTGGTACCCGTGTTTGCCCAAACACCCTTGCCAACATCGGGGTTGCCGTACCATGTGTCACTCGTTTTGGGGTCAATGATTGAGTCGACATCAAATCCATCGTCCTCGAGCCCTTTCAAACCCTGGCTCATAAGTCGGTCAAAGATAGCTGCTGCTTTCTCCAAATTTCCTGCCGTGTATGCCTTTCCGATTGCGTCCAAACACATGAGCTTCGCACCGCATGTTCCGCCTTCTAGAAAAACGGCCCGCTTTCTCTCGGCCGTCGAATGTTGCAGGAACTCCATAGCTACTGAATGACGTCGCTTCGCTGCGTGATGAATGGTTGATATGATATGTCGTGGGTCGGATCTGTGACGTAACCGTCTTTGTTCGTGTGATGTTGTCGAAGTCGATATATAATGCTGAATTTTCGGCAGAACCATAATCTGAGAAGAAGGAGGAAGAAGGTGTAGCTGCGTAGCTACAATCTCTTCTGGTCCTTCCAGTGCTATAACACTGCCGCGATGTCGTTCTTTGGGCTGTGATGGCGCTGCTGGTGGGTTATGGCTGGCCATGTTGATTGTGAACAAAGTAGACTTTGTGTGGACTGAACGTGAAACAGCAACACGGCACGTACGACCCGGCGGTATGGGTTGCGTCTGTGAATCGGTCCAGTCAGAGGCTATCCCGTTACTACACTTTGACTCTCAAGTGTGCAACTGGAAAGTTTATTTCGCGATATAGAGTAGGTCCGAGAAACGAGACACGGTAGTGACGGGCGTACAGCAGAAATGGCTTGCCTTTAGCTTTGTTTTGTCAACAGCAAGTCATATAATCTGCGAGGCTCGCCTGGCAATGCCGGTTTGTTTTTCGGTCCACTAGCTCCGGTCGATAAACAGCATTCTCGGTGGCTTGGTGAGGAGTGAAACGAAAAGCAAGTGAGACCGTTGGGTTGCATCAACAGCTGACCTGGACGAACGGCACGAGAGGAGTAGAGAAAGTGTGGCTTGCATGGACTTCCACGGACACGGCAGAGAGTTATGAAGCCAAATTAGAGAAGCCCATCAGAGACATGGCGCAAAAGGAAGGGGAAAGGTGGAGGAGAAAGAAGGAAGTATACGGAAGCCGGAAAGAAGCAAGTTTCATCCAAAATGGAAGATTTCCGACTCACAGCACCAACCCCTTGCAGCACTGGCTGGAGGGGTATCGCAGCCTGACGGAGAGAGGGCCTTTTCGGGTGTACCCATGGATGGCGGCAGGAGGGCCCCGGATCAACAAGATCATGATATCGGCAGATCCGGGGGATGTTCACGTCTTTTGGAGGGTGGAACGTGCATTCTGGTGATTACCTTTATATTGGAGTCATGGGATGAGGTCGGACGAGACGCATGCGGTCCGTGTAGGAGAGATGATCCCAGGGTCCGGACAAGAATAGACCGTAGGGTGGCTCCTTTGTGTCAACCATGGCTGTTGGTTGACTTGCCAAGCTGCTCATGGAGACTGTGGGGGATGGCCGGTCCATGTTTCGTTGGTCTTTTTGTCGAGTTGATCGACGCAATGTGATCTCTCGGACGACGGTAAAAAGTGAAAAAAGTGAAAAAAAAGAAGAGAAAACTGACAGAATGTTAACAACATCGTCATCAAGGATCCAAGCTAGGGTGGAGTGTAGCTCCGTGAAGCGAAGCTCTGTCAGTGGCCAGATCGCAGCGAGGCTCGGGGAGCACCAAGCAGTTAATAAGCAGGGGGCTGCTTCAAGCTGTAGGTACCCGTACTGTGTTCAGAATGATCGGCCTGGGGTAAATGACGGGGGAATTAGCGAGGAGAGCGAGGTTGGGTCCAGCTATCTTCTCTGAGAGTTGGTGATGCCCTTCACTGTGCAATATGCCTGCTTACTACTCTCATCTCACTGGCTAATAAACGTGACGGGAGCCATGGGATCCAAAGACCAAGTCCCCGAAATTCGCAAGTATAAAAATTGCAAATCGTTGCTGTTTCTCGCTTATCAAGTTGCATTGTCCACTCTTATGTTCATGGGTTGTTGGAAATCACCAGGGTCCGGTTTGTGTGTGTGGGTGGGTATCTCATGTTGTTGGTTACACCAGAAATCTCCAGGTGTGAGCTTCTTTTTCTCCCTCTGATTGTTTATGTGACTCCTTTTCCACGTTTCTTCACCTCCCCCTCCAAGCGTGTTGTAAACGTGGCAACATCCGATGTTTCTTTCTCCCTCGTGGCGATTACCGGCATGGACGTTTGTTTATCTGCACACAGGCGGGATAGGTCTGAAGCTTGTCAGGATTCCTAAATCTGGTGACGGACCAAACAATGGAAGGAGACAAGTGGCTATCTCAATGATCAGAGCGTGGTGCCCTGTTCGTTTCAAAACTTCTGGATGCCGTGCGGCGCAAACGAGAGCCTGTTCATGCTCCTTGGAACCAACCACAGCCCCAGGCAGTTGCGCGCATCCGTAAAGCTGAACGGGTGGCCGCATATGGCTGCCACAAATTGATAGACTCACGGAGCGCCAAAGGGGTCCATCAAGGTCTCGTCCTGACAGCCACTGACGCAGTGTACCCGTTCACGAGAAGAGAATGTCCCCAATCCAGAACAGGAGCGCGACTGACTCGGACCAAGGGTCAGGCATCGAGATACGGGAAAGGCATCGAAACGGCTGCCTCATCATTTTTCTCCTGCAGGAGTCCCCGATGGGATGCTGCATCAGTTGTGGTGGTCCACTTTTAATCGTCATCCTCCATCAGGGCGGCAAGCTCGGCCTCCTCATCAGCCGTCAATAGCCCTTCACCGTCGGGCTTTTCCTCCTCTGCGGGTTTGACGGGCTTCTTTTGCTCCTCAACGGCCGCGTCCAGGCTGGCCTTGTCCAAAGCCCATGTTCTGACGGTGCCATCAATGCTCACACTGCAAACGCGCTCGCTTGAACCGGCGGAAGCCTTGAGAATGACCAGCTGAGTCACTTCGTCGTAGTGGCCCTCCAGGGAGCAGTAAAGTTTGCCTGACGTCCTGTCCCAGATCTTGAGGTCTTCGTCACGTCCGGCGGTGATGACCCATTGATCTGTAACCGCCACAGCACGGACGTGGTCGCCGTGCTCGAATGTGTCGTCACTAGTGAAGCCCCTGATTCTGGAGAGGCATTTGGCAGTTCCGTCGCCGCTGGCGGACCACAAGTCGACCTCATCGCCGTCATGATCCATGACAAGCTTGTAGACCGTTGTCTCGTGCTCCAGGATGGTATGTCGCTCTGCCGCCGGGGTAGCAGGGTCGGGCTCCGCGAACTGCTCCCACCCATCGAGGCGAATCTTCCAACGGCGAATGTGCGGGTCGCTGCTTGCACTGACGATACACAGCTCATCCGTTGACGAGGAGGCAGGGTCAACGACCAGGTCCTGGATGCTGAGCATGTTCACCACGCTATCCTGCAGTACATGCAGCTTGGAGCCAGTCGCCACATCCCAAACAATAATCTTCTTGTCGGCACCACCGCTGATCAAAACATCCTTTCCGCTGAGCTTAGCGCAGACGATGGCTTTGACAAAGTCGGAGTGGCCAGCATACTTGCGGCCCGGGGCCTTGGTGTCAATATCCCAGGACCAGATGTTCTTGTCCCAGGCACCGGCAAAGACAGTCTTGTTCCCGGGGCCTCCAACAGCTACACAACTGACGGGTGTCGTGGGACCACGGTAGACTGTCCTTGTGTCTCCCTCACCGTCCACCTGGACTCTTCGGACTGAACCCGCAGACTCGGCTACGAAGATAGCCGAAGATGGGGCACGGGGGTCAACAACAGCTCCGAGGATCTTGGACTTGAGCTTGATGGGATTGCCGTAGGTATTGCTTGTCTTGGCTTCTCTCCTCTCTCTCTTTGCGATTTCCGCGCTGCAAAATGTTAGATCTCACTCCATCTATACGAAGAAGTCACCTTACTCACTCTGTCTCGAAGAAGTGACGAGGGTCGGAGGACTGCATCTTGACGCCTGACCTGATGAATGGGAGGGTGGTGGATATTGGTGTTCTAAGTTGATTCTGGTAAGAAGAAGACCGGAAAGAAAATTCCTCTTTGATTTCCCTTCAAAACAGATGAGATTTCGGATTTGTAAGTGACCGTCTGATGATGAGATGGATAAAGTTCCAGATGCTTCGAAGCTCAAGAGGCAGACGAAAAGGAGTGGTGTTAGGGAACTGTTAAGTATCTCACCAAGGAGACGTACGATCCTTAACAGATACCCCTATAGCGTTGAGAGGAGCTGCCCCTGTCACGATTTGGCGGGGAAGCTCGGGACCCACATGCCGCGAATGACATGGTGGGGCACGATAAGTGATAGCGCGAGCCGTAAATTGAAAACGCGCTCGACGCGTGTTTCCATTTCGTAACTTACACGCCGATTACCACTTTACCACTTCTCCTCGGTTTCTTTCTCTTTCTCTTTTCTTTGCGACTGATGGGAATGGTGTCAAAGTAACCAGAAGCACCATATTCAAACATGACCACTTTAATCGCATCACGACCGCGGTCACGACCCGCCCATCCACCAGGGCAGACATACTGCGCCTACACTCCGGATGGCACCAGACTGGTCACCGTCGGGTCCAACAACACCACCAGACTCTACAAGACAGGATACGAGGGCGAACCCACGAATATCGACGACTGCCAGGAACAGAACCTGGCCCTTGCCGCTAGCAACAACTACTTTGTGGCCGGCTCCGAAGACGGTACCGTGAGCTTGTACTCCCTCGACACCAACGCCTTTGACCGTTTCCTTCTTCGAACCTCTCTACCAGTTCGCGATGTCGCCATATCACCAGACCAGCAGTGGTGTGCCGTGGCTAGCGACGAGCTCACAGTCAGATTGGTTGGAGTCAACGATAACACCCAACTACGGACCCTCAAAGAACACGGAAAGCCGACAAAACACTTGACCTTCGATCCCAAGGGCAGCCTGCTCTCCCTATCATGTACTGACGGCGTCATCTACATCTACTCTCTAACAGCCGAGCACCCAGAGCTCATTCGAAAGGTTGATGGTGTCATTGGCAGGCTGGAGACTGAATCCGAGGCTTCGTCAAGGGCGGTGTGGCACCCTGATGGCCGCGCCTTTGCCGTACCGACTCCTACACGGGACATCCAGGTTATTTCCAAGAACGACTGGGAGAAGCAGCGAGCATTCAAGAACGGCCATGATGGAGATATCACAGCCCTTTCTTGGTCACCCAATGGTGCCCTGCTGGCCTCGGCTGGTAAGGACAAGAAGCTCCTGATCTGGTCAACCAAGGACCAAAGTGTCATTGCGAGATACGAATACCCCAATGTTACCGATATCTGCTGGCATCCTACTAAGAATCTTGCTTCTTTCACAACATCTGACGGAGAGCTCTACATCTCCCCCGACTTCGTGCCAGAGCAGTTTGCTTCTCTTCTCAGGCTACCGAAGCAGCCCGCTCCCTTCATCCACGACCCTCTTACCGAACTATCCAACAATACCCGCCGCTTGGAGGTTAGCGGCCCCAAGCCCGACGCTCGCCCACGGAGAGACGACGTAGATGCCGACCTGGAAGACCTTTTGGACGAAAACTATGGCGACGACGATGACTTTGTGGTCGACGACGACGGTGCAGGATATACCCTCAATGCGGGCCGCAAACGCCCAGCCGAAGACGATGCTATCTACGAGAGCCACGTTACCAAGCGCGGCAACTTTGTCCAACCACAACACCATCCCTCCTTCCAGCCCGGATCGACCCCTTGGCGCGGCAACCGGAAATATCTCTGCCTGAACCTGATCGGCTTCGTTTGGACTGTGGACCAAGACTCCCACAACACCGTAACCGTCGAGTTCTACGACCACGAGTTCCACAGAGATTTCCATTTTACCGACACCTTCCTCTACGACAAGGCCTGCTTGAACGACAAGGGCTCGCTCTTCTCGTGCCCACCAAAAGATGACGGCTCACCGGCTGTGGTCTTTTACCGTCCTCACGAAACCTGGACGCAACGAAATGATTGGCGCATACAGCTTCCCAAGGGCGAGGCAGTCCTTGCCATGTCGCTAAACGATTCGTACATCACCGTCACAACAACAGGTAACTACGTGAGGATATACACCCTCTTCGGTATCCCGGTGCGGGTATACAGACCCAAGAGCACGCCCATCGTAACGTGCGCCAGTTGGAGGGACTACGTCCTAACCATGGGCAACGGACCCGTGGGTGCGGATGGTATGTCGCGCTTGTTGTACACCATCGAGAACATCAAGCGTGACGAAGTCTGTCAGAACGAAGACACCGTCGCCCTTCCCGAAGGCGCCACCGTAAAAAGCGTCTTCTTTTCCGATAACGGCGACCCCTGCATCTACGACTCAACCGGCACCCTCCTTACCCTCTTGCACTGGCGCCGACCCTCCCGCGCCGTCTGGGTCCCGCTCCTCGACACCCGTCTCCTCCCCCGTTTGGCGTCTGGCCGCAAAAAGGAATCTTACTTCCCCATCGCCGTAGCCGATAACAAGTTCCATTGCATCATCCTCAAGGGAGGCGACCAATACCCTTACTTCCCTCGTCCTTTGCTGTCCGAATTCGACTTTGCCGTGCCCCTCACCTCCGCGCCGAAGAAGAAATCCAAGAAATCGAAGAAGCGCAGCGGCGACGATCTTATGGACGTAGACGGCGAAGATGGGGCCGGTTCCTCCTCCGAAGGTTCCGACGCCGAGGACTCAGACTCTGAAAACACCGACCCCTTGACATCAAAGGAATCGCTCCCCCTCACCCAGTCCTTCCTTCTCACTTCTTTGCGGGCTGCGCAACTGTCAGATATGCTGGACTCTTCGCGCTCCACGGCTTCGCAGCGCGCGGCGCTGGCGAGGCTGGAGCTGGATATCGACAAGACGCTGTTGCAGCTTTTGGCAATTGAGTGTCGCGAGGGCGAGGATAGGGGGATGAGAGCGCTGGAGGTGGTGCAGTTGATGAAGGATAGGACGGGTAGAATGATTGAGGCTGCGGGCAAGGTGGCGGAGAGGTATGGGAGGAGGATACTGGGGGAGAAGATCAGGGAGGTGGGTGAGAGGAGGGTTGCTGGTGAGGGGAGTGATGGGGAGGAGGAGGACCCGTTTGCCTAGACGGAATGCTGAAGGACCTTTTTGGTGTTTGAATGAGAACCCTTTTTTGCTTGTCGGTTTCTTTTTGCTGTTTGAGCCATGACTTTGCTTGGGTCAAATGTTTAGGGATAGGAGTATTGTTTGGAAAAGCTATTGCCAATTTCACACGGGGTTTCGAAGGATTGCTGAACAGTATAACGAAGAGCAAACCATCCAGTGATTTGCTTTTCAATTTATTCGGCGCCATAAGAGCATACTTTGAAAAATAACTAGTAGTGCAATGGTACCGATCAAAATCCGCCTATCACACTCCTTACTACCCATATACAATACACAACATTCATATGATATGACAAATCGACTTAACTCCACCTCAACAGTACCTGACGAAATGAAAAACTAGAGGGGCTTCTTTTTCCCCATCCTATACGAAAGATTCATCTGAGCCATTTCATTCCACCAACTTAATTAATTATTCTTGAAGAAAAAAGCAAAGTGAACCCTTTCCCGACACTACAAGTAGATACGGCAAGGTTAGGCGGCATTGACGACGAGGTGAAGCAGAGTGTAGTCAATCCGCCTCACAAGAAGATCATGAAGATCAGCAGCATGGAGCCTCCGCTGGAGCCATTTAGTGTGTGCCCTGAGATTTATGGCCCGCTCCGTCCGAGTTTGACCGAACCCGTCTTTCCTACCCGATACCGGTCTCCGTTGTTGTTTTGATGATGAATCCACAAGGACAAGGCTTACAAGATCTTGGAGACCCGAGCTTGGTGACCTGGTGACCCCGAACGAGAAGAATGACGAAGTCTGTTGCATAAGGTTACGGAAAAAGGGAACACTAACGCAGGTGCCACGACAGGAAATAGATTCGGCTCCGCGAGGCATATGTACATAAGCACATTACATATGTACACGTTTTCGAGGTCTGCAGTCCGTGGTATGTCAGGCACAATGATTAGCATATTCTAGATTTAGTAAGTATCCTGCCTTTCACGTGGTGATATAGTCGACCTACCTTTATGTTTCACGAAAACAAAAGGATGTATGTAGTGGATGTAGATGAGCAGACAGACGAATGGAAATTAAGGGAATCCGTGAGGAAAGGAGACTCACTCGCCTTGAAGACACACTGAACGTGTAGAACTTGCGCTGTGATTGGGAACTCAACGTGATGCACTTTACTCCGTCCTTGATATGTACTACTGTAATTCCCGGAGATTTTCCCAAGGACTCCACATGACGATCATACAAGGACTCATTTACGGCCAGTGCCCTATGACAGCCTCTCGAGGCTTTCTCATGCCATGATACCCGGGAGATAGTCATGAATGATCGACCTATAGCGGTCCCTGATAATAATCCTGTCCAAGTTTGGACAGGTTTGGACTGGGTTTCAGAAAAGCAAAGGTGAAATTGTCCAGTCATGCCCCTGACGACAAATGGCAGGGCTGATTAGTCCTCGTCCAGTGAGACTAGTGGAGGGTAGGCAGGCGAACAGGGTAGCTGGACTTGAGCTGGTGAGTAGCTAGGGGGAGCTTTCTCCCGTCTGTCCGAAGGAGATCCCTCTCGCTTGTTAAGCGAAGATAGGTCAATGGCATGAAGTATGTGGTCTGGGTATAGATAATTGGGATAAGGGTAGCAAGCTGAAGAATGGAGATGCAATATGGAAGCTGAAAGATGGCTGATTTGGGAAACTAGAAAGTCAGGAGTTTCAGGTCGCTTAAACCATGCCAAGAGTTGTGAAATTGTTAGTGCATATCGTGAGAATGTGTCGTCTTGTGCGGACCTTCCTTTGCGGGACAGCGGGAGAGACGGGAAGGAAGGGGAAACGAGTAACTCGGCCAAAATGAGGGAGGGATCGACATTGAAGATCGGAATCCAATATCGGCCTTGTTCCATTCCTGGTAGCTCGAACCTCAAGACTCGAAGCTGAGATTCATCTACACATAAAGGCAGTCTTCCATCTCATCCTCAATGGGTGTGTATGGTCGGAAATTTTGGAGGAATAGGCAGATCAAAATAGAGGAAACGGCATGTTGAACCGGTTCCGCGGCTGCCCTGCATAGGGTCGGAATATGTAAATGGATGGCCCCATAGACTTTTTGGGGTCCATTTCTAGGCAAGCAACCAAAAGGTCATGACTTGAACTCTTTTCCGACACCTGACTCCCAGATGGTGTATGCCATCTCCATATGGTAGGTTTGTGGGGGCGCTTGGTGATCACGCTTCGGGGCTTTTTCGTTGACGAGGGCGCCACAAGAAGAGAGGTGAGAGTTGAGGTAGAGGCGTTTATCCCAGACTCTTGGTGGACACTGACCTAACATGCTTGATAACCTGAACTCTCAGGAGATGTCCGATAGACTTGGGTTGTGTAACTTGTTGAAGGTCTTGGAGCCTCGAATTTTGGGCTTGGTCTTGAGGAGCTCTGAGACCCGCCACACAACAACGGGAGATTTGGGCGTGCACTTGAGTGTCTGCGCCATGGCCCCCCAACGGACTGTTTTCCCTCGAGGAAAAAGAGAACAGAAAGTTCGTCCGAATGATGACAAGCCAAAGTGGGTGTCGTCGTGTCGGAATATTTTCGAAGATGGAGAAGATGGAGATGGTGGTCATCGGAAATGGCTGCCACGAGATGGAGTGAAGCCAAGATTGCTGCCAAGCGCGTGTCCCTATCCGATCCGCTGCCCTATCCAAATGAGGTTGCATGATGGGAAGCCGTTTGGGGTTTCCTTCTTCCATCCAGTGACCAAACATCCTGTTGGTTTATGCGAGTAACTTGGTTACAGCAGGAACTGGGACTCCTGTTTGTGGAAGTCCTCGTACCAGACCCGGACAGAAAGTGGTTCATCGTGGAAATTTTACGGTCGTACGGTAAAATAAGGTACTGCGACTGTGGTGGTACATACCTACTCGATGGGATGTGATGCCCTGCGTAGATCAGCATTCTTTGGGAGAGTCGTCACATTCGGCTTCATTCCTTTTTCGAGGGAAGAACCAAAACAATGGTGCTAGAACGAGGACAGGAAGAATTCCAGTGTTTCTAGAGCTTCTTTTATCAGTCCCTTTTGCATTTGTGCAGAAGAACGAAGGGATGGAAGGATGATGGCTCACCTCTAGAAGGAAGAAGGAAGACCGAGTACAAGTATAGTGGCGAGCCACTCAGCAGTAGGTGTTGGTGCCATGTCACTCACATTCAGCTGGGGGGTGGCTTTCGTTTGTCCGGACTCCGATCTGATGACCCACGATTCCATCGAGTGTTGATCAACATGTTCATCATCTGGGCCGGTTGATGTGGCCTGAATGTCTGGCTGTTCATGCTCAGTTATCAAATCTATCTTGCCTTTGCTCGGCCGTGAGGTCCTGTCTCTTGTTGTGTGTCGGCTGTAATGTCGTTGTAAAGTGCAGTCTCTCTTGCATGTCTCTGATGAGATTCATGGGCCAGGTGAAGGGGAATTCCGCCCGTTTATGGGATGGGGCTGCGATTGGTTCTGTTTCAACGCCTCTTCCATTTCCATTTCTCTGTGCATTCGATCCGTGCTGCGGGTTCCTGACATGACTTGACTTCCCTGTTGGCCCTGCTGTGCCTGTTGGCATGCTTTGCCTCCTGCCCTTTTTCTCTTCGCTCCGGATGGAACCAGTGATTTTGAGGCTCAGAGGGGGGCCTCTATTGCCAATCTGCATGGTCCTGATGGACTTGTATGGACTGCGGGTAGGATAGCTGCTTGGAAAGCTTGCTTGTTTGCCGGCGGCGTGACCAAGTCAGGAAATCAAGGTCGGGCCGGGAATGGAAGGTGGTTTTAGGGAAAGAAGAATGAAATCCTTGGCCGGGTACCTGTTCAGAGTCAAGATGGCCGCTGGTCATTTGCGGAGGAGGTCAGAGATGATGCAGGGGAGAACGGCAAGTCACGACTCCCGGGTCTTTTTGGTCTGAGCGTTCAGTTGCGGGCCGCATCTTTGCTTTGGTTAGGCAGGTACAAGCGAGGTATCGCACTAACAGAGGCAAACTGTGATTTGGTGCGGGCACCGTTAGTTCAAGACCATGGATCAATGCCCCTCATGCCGCTGTTGTTCTCACCTTCCGTCATTCCACAGCTCATGGCCATCAGATGGAAAGAGCACCGCACATTGGAATCAACCATCTTGTGTGTTCCTTCTGCGTATTCTCATGCAGAATTTTCACTAGAGATGAATACGCACACATAGTGTAGTCAGGTAGAGGTAATTGTAGACTTGGTGGATTCCTGTTTGATTTTCTATTCGACAACGGCCAGTGCTTCCAATCCCATTGGAATCTTTTGCATAGTCCATACAGCGCCCGTGGAATCTCGGAGGAACAACAGCCCCTGGAATTATATGCGAACTTGTTCCCCATCAAGTTCATGCCCGTTGGCGTTGTCCATGTCACTCATCGTTGTCAACATTCTCTTGGTCGAATCTTGAGCCAGCGTCCCCAGTTTTACACAGGATACATACTGCTTGTACACGTTTTTCTTTCCTTGTGGTTCACTTTCCAGAGGCAGCCCGGTCCATACATGCCTGTAGCCTCTCCATATCTCCACGGACGTGGTGTTTGAGGATAGTGACTTGGCCAAGTATACACCCAAGTATACCTAGAGGTACTCACAGAAGACGTCCCGTCAACAGCCGCCCCGTCACATTCAGCGAGGTCTCCCAGGTCTCCCAGGTCTCCCTTGTGCTGGTGCTTGGCCCGTGGAAATCTCTCCCCCGGATCGACCACTCACTGAACCAAGCATCCCGCCGCTGAGCCAATCATTCAGCTGCTTTGGTCCTCCCATGGTCCTCTATCGTCCTCTATCGTCCTCCACTAGACCGCCCACTTTCTTGAACTTCGATTCGCAGATTCGACCACCACAATTGTTCCCCCCCCGTTTCGAGAGGTCGACCACCACCGGTTACTTTTTAGCCCCGAAGTCGTCTCCGTTCTCCGTTCATTGTTGCGCCACCGTCCGGGCAGCGAATCCATTCAGCAGCGCTTGAGAAAAAAAAAACAAATGCCTTTTCGCTCCACTCTCCCGACAACTCACTAGCCTACCATTACACCCCGAACCGTGCTGCCGACGGAACCAGATCAGACCAGCCAGCACTGAGAGAGAGACCAGGACTAGAAGTCCACTTTCTTCCACCAGGTTTCTAACCCGAATCCCCGACCGACCATCACCCGCGTCCCCCCGTTTCCGTCCGTCCATCTTCGTCCATCCTCCTCCCTGCTGCTTGCTTGCTCATTCCCACGACAAGCAAGACAGAGACAGACAATCAGTCACATTGATTGTCTGCTGCCACCGCCGAAGCCTCACGATCGACGTCCACCGCCCACCGCCCCCCCGGGCTGCAGAATCGAGTAACTCCATTGTCTGGGACACCGAGCTTGGGTCTACAACAATTTGCATGCAAGGCTACCGGCTACCTGTCACCAGTCACCACACCCATCCTCTTTTGTCACTCGCACAGGGTCCAACAGCTGCCACTTTGAAAGAAGCACTTTAAGCGGGTCCTGGCCACAAGACTACGGGAAGTAGCAGGAGACAAGAAGACACAAGCCCCGAATCTCCAACCAACAAGCCGCCGTCGCGAACAAAGCACACACGCACGCACACAAGGAAGCTAGCCGACAGACATATCGACACGGTGGGGGACTTCCTTGAACGGATTGACGCGCAACAAAACTATCAGGTTCTTTTGCGCCACGCGATGAGGTAGGCTGATACACCCCCTCCACGTTTTTATCCGTTAGAATATGGGGTCCTCGTTGCGCATTGTTTGCGCAATGGAGGTGGAATGGATCCCATGTGGGTGAGGTGGTCCGAGGTCCGCCGTCAATCGGCCGGTCTGCCATCCGGTCCATTGCCGGATTTCCTTCCGCCGCACGGAGCACACCCTGCATGTGTCATCTGAAGTCCGGTCCGGAGCACTGGATCGGATGGAAGATATTCTTTTCCTTCTCAATCTACCTCGTGCCATCCCGTTGCGCTTTACTAACACAACCACCGCCCATGTATAGTGCAGATGGCTACCGCAACTGAAAGCGCACCGAGAAACCACCTGGCCGAGAAGCCAGACGAATCAATGGGTGGAAGAAACCTACCGATCATCACGCCGACCATCCAAATGTCGGCTCCTCCAGGCGACCCAATGGACATTACCCCCAGCAACAGCAACACCGGCGGCAGCAATAGTAACAGCAATACCAACAACAATAACAGCGCCGGTACTATGGCAGCTCCAAGCAGTTCGGATTCCATGCCGGCGCCCAAGAGCCCGGCCGAGGAGGCAGCTCCCAATGGCCGACCGCAACTATCATCCGCAAACGATCAGCTGTCTCCCGATAATATCATTATGCCGGCACCGGCTGCCGCTGCCCCCGCGGTTCACCAGCCCAAGATTGTTCAGACGGCCTTCATCCATAAGCTGTATAACATGTTGGAGGACAAGTCGATCCAGCATTTGATCTCATGGTCGCCTACCTCCGAGAGCTTCGTTATGCAGCCATCGCAGGAATTCTCCAAGGTCTTGGCGTAAGTTGGAAAAATCATCAGAAGCTTGGGATGGCCGGGTCACTAACAGCTCTCAGTCAATACTTTAAACACACCAACATTTCATCGTTTGTCCGTCAGCTCAACATGTACGGGTTTCACAAAGGTAAGGAATTTTTCAGCTCAAATAATTGCCTACAAGTCACTGACATTCAAAAAGTGAGCGATGTATTCCACCATGGAGCTCCCGACGCTACTATCTGGGAATTCAAGCACGGCAACGGCAACTTCAAGCGCGGAGACCTAGTCAGCTTGCGAGAAATCAAGCGCAGAGCGTCTCGCCACTCTCTCGTTCACAGAGAATATAACAACAACCAAAAGGCCCCGCCATCGCAACCAGGCACCCCGGCCGAGCCCATGCCCCCTATGCAGGAAGTCCAAGGCGGAGATCCTCGGCTTAACAGCATCGAGCATACTCTCTATGATCTCAGCACTCGACTTCAGCGGCACGAAGAGAACGCCCAGTTCATGCATATCAAGCATCAGGCCATCATGGACACGGTATCGCGTTTGCTGCAGTTCAACCATGAGCTCTCGCGGGCCGTGCTCGCCCTTGCTCCTTCCCCTGACAATCCGATCCACCATGACGGTAAGTTTTCATTTGGCATCTTGTGGGTGACCAAACCACTAACACGATCTCCAGTGTCGGCTTTGCAAGGGCAGGTTCAGCGCCAGATGGAGGTATTCCGCTCGTTGGATGAGCCTCATGAGCAGGTCTTTGCCAGCACCCGTTCCTACTTCTCGAATGTGGAGAACGCCCCCGTATCACCGCGGCAAATTGCCCAGGACGACCCGCGGAGATCTGGCCCTACCTTGACGGTTCCCGGTCAACCACCCCGGCTATCGAGTTACAACTCGTATCGTCCTGCCGTCCCTTCGAATCTGTCGATAAGTACCCCAGGCCGCAGACCATATGGCTCCACCAGCGGCAACTCGGCAGGGACATCGCCATCTTCCCTCCGGCCGCATCCGCCTCCTCCTCCCCCGCACCCGCTCTCGAATGTTGAGCTTCACCCGGGCTTGGCCAGGAGACATACCTCTGCCGACATTCGGGCTCACGGTTGGCAAGCTAATCAGCCTCCTCCTCCTAACCCTCCTCCAACTTTCTCTGGCCCGCCATCCTCGCAGTGGCCTTCATCACCAAATCGCCCTGGATTGTCCGAAGACCAGCGCATCCGGGATTCGTTTTCTCACTACTCTCTCCAGTCTGCTTCGCAACCTCGCTCCAGGCCAGCATCGCCACCACCCCCGCCCTCCTTCTCTACTAACGGTGGAGGAGGTGACACCTTCGGCAACTGGTCCTGGAACTCGGCTGGCCGCGATAACAAGAATCTGTCAGTGAGGGATCATTCTGCGCCACCTACCAGGAGAGGAAGCATGGCTCATATCTTGAACCCGACCGACACTGCTGAAAGAGACGACGAGGATGAGGATCCCCGGGGTGACGAGGACCGCAAGCGGAAACGGTTGATGTGAGGTCGTCCGAACACATTTGCAACGACATGAACACAGCCTTCGAACACCGGGTTCACGTCCGATGAGCATCGCTCACGATTACCGTCCTCTTCCCCACCATTTAATAAAAATACTTCTCACCAAAACACCCACGAACTGATCGTACCAACATCATTATCCTTTCATCTGTTTTCTTTGCTAGATTATTGGTTCCTTACACTCACGGTGGATCCAGGAGATGCCGTTGGATAGTAATTGGATACTTACACACCAAACTGACCTAATACTTGCGTGGCTGGCTATATGAACTTGGCTGTGTCTGCTTCAAACCCTTTTCTTTGATCACTATATCTTATACTTGTTCTCGTCTGTTGACTTTTTTTTGCATTGGTCGTGGGGAAGGAAGGGAAGCAAAGCATACGTGAAACGGATGGAGATGGCATGGCTTATGGCTGGGACCTGGCGTGATGTGATGGTTTCCTGATGAAAACCAATTGTCAGTGAGAGTGAAATAGGTAGAGAACTACCAGCTCTAACAACCTTGACCAGGCTGTTTCGACGAGTAGCCTAGCGTTTTGTACCAGTAGTGTAGTGCTACAACAATTAAAGAAAGAATAAGCACCCAAACAAGGAATACGAAACTCGAGGACACAAGTGTTTACCAAGAGGTCCAACAAGTACCACCACCTGAACAACTTTCACGAGAACACCAGGCACCCTGATCTCCAACAACCGAATCCGGGGCTTGAAGCTCGTCACTATGTAACGCAAACTACCGGGACCGGCACCGTAACATCACCCCGGAAATCAAGAACTCCACAACCGATCACCGACAGCGGCTTCTCCCGCAGCGTGCCTGCAGCGTGCATCCTGGCGGAGTGGTTTAAACACAACGCCGATATCGGCACCTTAAATTAAAGGCGAAAAGGGGAATGACGCAACCAAACCGATCCAAAGACACTGATGACTCCGTCGAGCGGCTGTCCCAATGCCGATGTCCGTCCTTCGGATCCGGCTCCGATCGGCCTAACTGGGACATCTGCCGTAGTGCCGTGCGGGCTTCCGTCCCGGGGCACGGGTTTCGGTGGGTCCTTCGCTCAAACACCGGTAACCAATCACGTGCATTTGTTCGATAAGGCAGTGAAATTTCCGATAAGCAATTCACTTTGACGACGGGACTGCAGGTCTTCGACGTTCCTTCTGGAATTCTGCAACTGCAATTGCGGTTCGACGATTTTCCTTCACTTCCACTTTGCACCTCACTTTTCATTTTCATTTGACATCACAACCTGGAACACTTCATTCATACGTGCGTCTGGACTCACCCATTTCAAACGCGACGCAAGATCAGAATCACGCCATCATCACTCGAAATTAAGGCAGTCAATTTTCATTTCACGCCGAATTGCTTCCATTTCACAGCTGCATTCACACGCAGTCGTCACCAACCATTGTCCATCAACAGAATTCACGACTCCACCAGGACCTTCACGCCTCAAAAATGTCTAACAAAAGTGCCAACGGGGCCGCAAACGGCAAACCCCCCGTAGCCCCCGACCTAAACCAAGTCCTCAACTCCATCTCCCTCTCCATGTCCAAGCATCGCGGGCTGCTGGCTTCCCTCTCTAAACACCGCGAGGCTGCCTCATCCTCTTCCACTTCTTCCACCCTCACCACCGGTACCACCTCCAACAAAAAGTCGGGTGGCTTCTCCGCCATCCTTCAACAAAAATCCACCTCCGCATCCGGCACCTCTATCCCCTCCGGCACCAACGATAAGGATGACGACGAGGATGGGCCACGCAGGGTACCTGATCACGAGGAAGAAATCCGTTCGATACTGAACCAACCTCCCAACGCAGGGTTGGGTTGGGTTCCCCCGTCTAAAGCGGATGATAAGTTTGCTACTGCTGGGAATGCGAGAGAGGAAAGGGAGTTGAGGAGGAAGATGGGGTTGAAATGGCAAGGAAAACAGGGAGGGGAAAGTGCAGGGCAGGGGCAGAAGAGGAAGAAGGTGGAGGAGAGTGAGAGCGAGGAGGAGGTTGGGAGGGCGGGGGCTGTTAGGGGGAAGAGGAGGGGTGTTGGTGGTGGTTGGGGGCAGGAGGGGGAGGTGGTGAAGGGGAGGGGTGCAGCTGGGAGAGGTAAGGGTGGTGGTGGTGGTGGTGTGAATGGGGATGTGAAGGGGAGGGGAGCTGTGCCTGTGGATGGATCGATTTTGGGAGATACCAAGGTGGCAGACGATGCAAACCTCAACGACCAAGTGCAACATCATAAGGTGGAGGAAACCCGTGGTGCAACGACTGCTGGTGGTGCTGCAGCAGACAAAGCGACAACCGAAAGGGACCCGCATAATGACACAAGCGCAGAGGCAAACGTGGCACTCGCAAAGCAGCATCAGGAACCTAGTTCAACCACAACATCCTCGACGACGAGGACCCCTTCGGCAGACACAGAACCTGGTACAATTGGCCAACCTCAACAAGCAGCAACGACAGCAGCAAAGAAGAAGAAGGAAAACGAGAATAGGAAAAAGAAGAAGAACAAGAAGAAGAGGAGAAAGGCTGCGCAGGGCTCTGAGGCCGGGGATGGAGCATCGGGTGCGGGCGATGTAAAAGAGGTTGAGGATGGCGATGATGGTGAGGAGTCGGCGTAGGTTGATGATATTGGAAAATGGGACTCGACTTTATGACAATCCAACGAACTGAGCACTGCAGCTTGTGCAAGTCGAGGGCGTGTTTGACAGTACGTTGTTCGCATATCTCACGGGTTCAGGAAACACCCGACCACATGGGCGTCAGTGACTATGGTATGGAGTGCACTCAGCTGAGCACTCAGCTGAGCACTCAGCTTGCAGACAGTGACTGCAGTCGTGAGTACCTGCCACTTTTGCATTCGAACGTTGAGGTTCGAAAAGTTCCCACCATTCCGTTGCTGTTTGACACTCATAACGTGCTTGCCATTTACTTCGAGGATGGTGCTATTGGTACATCAGGAAGGTGCATCCCACTCGACCGACTTCGAGTCCCTCATTGCATGAACGGGTGGTGGGTTGCCCATTTAAACACTGGTTTGCCCACGGTGACCCCTGGATTCAAATCCTCTCTCCTTCTCTTTCTTCGTTCACCACACAGCTCAGCCCTCTTCGCTAGCCAGCCAGCCAGCAGGCCAGCACTCTTTTCTGAACCAGCCCACTCAACCACCTCGAGTCCTCCCCTTACAAACCTTCTTCCTCCTCCTACATCATCCCCCTTCCCGATTTTTGTGCGCTCTTTACTATCTTCGGGTCCTTTGTTGGCCTTGTCCCTTCGGCCTTTCTTCGAACCTCTCACCAACTCTTCGGTCTCTGTCCGGTTTCCTTCAAGGCCCCACCACCATCACCACTGGCTGGCTCAAGTCTTTCTCTTAGCCGCTCTCTCTCATCGACGGTACGTCTTATGGGTTAATCTTCTTTTTCCTACACTGCCTACCTTGTTCCATTTTCTATCAGCCACCTTTCTCGGCCATCCTTGATCCTCTTTGCTTCACTCCTCGGGTCCCTCAGGGTGGCTCCGGACGGGTGAGAAAGCAAAATGCAGCAAGCAAGCTGTAGAGCGCGGACGGGTTTTCTCAATTTTATACCACGTCTGGGCCAAATTTCTGATTTGAGGTTTACCCGCGACCAACTCAACCCTGAACTGCTGAGCCGGACATCGTAAAGTGTCGGACTAACTGTTACCTTCTAGTACCCATACTTTGCCGCCTCGCACGGCAAATAACCTCTGGGTTTCCGACAACGCCCTACAAAAAGGTTCGATGACACCGTTCTCCATTCTGTGATATATTGCCAGGTCTGACCTTTCTAAAGAAAAATTACGCAACCATTCCAGCGCCGCCCGCCACTGTATGTTTGCGACACGATGTTGTCACTCAGGAACTCGACCACTCTTTGGATGGTCTTCCTCTGGTTGATGGGAACTCTTTTCCCAATCGCCGTCCAAGCCAAGTGCGCAAAATCAACTTGGAACGCCCCAAGATACCCTCTCCGAATCCCCAGCGGTTTGCCACAAGACATCTATGTTCTTCAGCCGGTCAACCTGTCGGACTTTGCCGCCGAGCTCAAGGCCGCGGGATGGAATAAACTCCACGTGGGTTTTGATCCCATTATCCACGACAAGGGCCAAGGGGTTGCCGCAGCTTTATCCGAAGAGCCCGCCTATGCGGACCCTGAGCACCATCAGGGAATGCCCGAAATGAACAAGATGTGGTGCGTAGGGAAGCGTGAGGGCCGTATAACCTTTCGCCGGAAAGACGCCGTCGCACAGATGGGTCGGTTCTGCGGACGAAACAGCCCGCTTTGGGGGAAGGTACTCAAGGGCCCGATCACAGTGCAACTGAAGATCCCCACCCTGCTTCAGGACAACGGTTACAAAAATGAGTTACCCAATCACTTTGCGGACAACTGGTATTGGTTGGAATGGAGCCTGTACGTCCAGGAAGGGTGCGAGTGGGTACACGACGAGAACCAGTGCCTCAAGTACCTGCACGCGCCCCTTGATGCTTGCCGTTGCGGGGACGAGAACGACAAGATGGGCGGCGCGGTGATGAACAAGTGCTATATGTTTGGGCTTTGGATAAGGCCGACATTTTATAGCCTCAACCGTTGTTTTCACCATGATTCCGAGGGGTACTGCGATCAGCACGATTGGCATCCTAAAGAACTTCCGCCGGGGTGTCACTGGGACGAAAAAGCTATGATAAGGATGAGCTGTAATGGAGGCTGAACGGCGACAACGGAAAAGGTGGTGTATTTCCTAGGTCGGGGAAAAGAGGAGAAACGGAAACCAGGGCAGACTAAATAGGTACCCTGGAAGGCGTACATGTGAATGGCATGGCCAGTGAAGGGCAGCCCAGGGCACGACACGGCCTTCCAACAACCTTTCTGTGACGGCTCGTAGGGGGGTTGCAGAGCCTGGGTTCTAACTAAGGATCTGTAGTGGTGCTCGAAGTCTTATATGAGGGCGCCGTAAGGTTACTATTAGAATCGGGTACACTGGCAGACTAGCAGGTCTTTTCCGCGATTTTTTCTGGGATTTTTGTAGAGGTTTCTTTGGTTATAGATCATGGTCATCATCATGCAGGCAGACTGAGCTGCTGATCTGAAGGATATATTGTATTGAGTTTTAAAAGCCGATCTGATGTTGAAAGCAAATCTGGCCAACATACGAACTTCGGTTTCTGATCTAATTCTAAATTCAATGTATAACATTACGAATGTATTAGTGCTAGATAAAGGTAAGGAAAAGTGAAGTATGGTGAGTGTCGAGAGTGTGGTGAGTGGTGAGTAAGTATCGCAAATATTGTGACTGTCGTGAATATCATTGATTTCGTAAGTACCCCAAGTGTCGTAAGTGTTGTAAGTGCCGTGAATATCATGAGTGTCGAACATATCACCAATCCCCTTATTTGCTCACTAATATAAAACATCAAAAGTACCCTAAGTATCCCAAGTGCCACGGACGTAATAATCAAGTGCATAAACTTTCAAAAGGCTAGCGGCAATAAGCTACTTAACTAAACTTAAACAAACTCCCTATCCCATCAACACTTTAAAATTAATTTATCCTATACAATATTTATTACTTCCCTCTTTTGTTTCGTTACCGGTCACTCAAATCGCCATTCACTACGCACTACTCACTTTGGCAAGAATAGTATGGTAGTTCAGGCGGGACTATAGGTGATGTACCGTATAAAAAAAACTCGCTGGGAGAGGATAAAATTCAGTGCTTCGAAGTGTACCTAAGTTGTGTCCAGCCTGGTTGTTTGCACTCATTATTTTATAAACAAGAAGGGTGGATGTGTGTATAAGAAATCCAATAAACTACCGAAATACCGGCATTTACCAAGCGTTCTACTACCTTGAGTGACATCTATCGAGGGAGTCTGTGACAGGGGCTAATCAACGGCTGTAGTCCGGTTTGGTAAACGTTGGTTTGTGCATGGCTACCTATGATTGAGTGTCTGCGTACGTGCTGTGCTGAGTCTCCCTTTCCTGGCGTGAGTGTGCTTGCGGGTGATATTTTCAAAAATTTCCTGGACGAGTAGGAGAAAGCAGCGAGAACTCGGAATCAAGTGGTTCTTCTCAAAACACACGAAATAGCAAAACAGTAACTGCTCCTTTCAAGACCAATAGTAACAATGTGTTAAAAAAAAAAAAGTAAACCCGTGCCGCGTTCCTCAGTTATGCCCAAGATCGAAAATACACACACACGCAACACACAAATCCCTGATAGAAGGTTTGTGGAAGCTCTCTAGAGAACCAAGGCCACCAGTCCCCATCCCATGTCTCAGCCAGCCAGCCCGTCTCTTCCCCCCCTTTGCCCATTTGCCAGGAAGTATATGACAGACACCGATGGATGAGCCAAAACTATTAGGCTCCCTTCTTGCGGTGCGCATTTGATAGCCATCCTTCTTAGGCCCCACCCTAACCTGTCCCGGCAAAGCGAAAAGGGGTCCTGCGAAGCCGTGAAAGAGTTCCCAAGACAACATTATGCGCCTCAAGACCTTCCTTAAGTCCCTCGCAAAACCACCAGAAGCAGAGCCGAAATGTTCCCAACTGAGATATCCCATTAGAGCAGTATGTCGTAATTACTAGCTCAACCCAATGCACACGCCGTAACATCCAATCCGCACCGTCATGTCGTCAAAAAACCGTTTCCGATGCAGAACCGTAACGCCGGACAATAGACGCTTTAGCAGCAGCCGCCGGAAGAGTTGTTGGAGACGCCGTGGCCGGGGGAGACGTTGACGCTGGCTTTCGTGTTGTTGGTGGCGATGGAGCTGCCCATGCGCTCCTTGATCTGGCGGGCCATGGTAAGGAAAGCCTGCTCGACGTTGCTGGCGTTCTTGGCGGAAGTCTCGAGGAAGGGAATGCCTAGACTGTCGGCGAACTCCTGTTGGTCCATGTGTAAGTAACGTTATCTCTGAGGGTTAGGGGTAGTAGTGGTTGCGTACCTTGGCGACTGTGTACTCGACGACCTTCTTGTCGGTCATATCGCTCTTATTACCAACGAGGAGCTTGTTGACACCCTCGGTGGCGTAGCGGTCGATCTCCTGAAGCCATTGCTTGACGTTATTGAAGGAGTCCATATCCGTGACATCGTAGACAACGCAGATGCCGTGGGCGCCGCGGTAGTAGGAAGAGGTGATGGTACGGAAGCGTTCTTGGCCGGCAGTATCCCACTATATCAGACGAACTTGGGTCAGCGACTCTGTATTTCCCAGGTGTCAAGGGGTGTCGGGATGTATCGGGGTAAGCTTACGATCTGGAGCTTCACGGTCTTGCCATCGAGCTCGATAGTGCGGATTTTCTAGCGAAACGGTCAGCATGTTGAAGGGGTCGACCGGGATGTGTCGCGCAAGCTGGATATGAGACGTACGAAGTCGACACCGATGGTGGAGATGTAGGACTCGGTGTAGGTGTCGTCGGCGAAACGAAGGAGCAAGCAAGACTTTCCGACACCGGAGTCACCGATGAGGAGGAGCTTGAAGAGGTAGTCGTATCTGATTGCATCGTCAGCAAGGTTCTCAGAAGCGGTGATGGCCGTGATCGGTCGAGGCGCGAAGGGAAAGGAGATGTCGTCGGGCAATGAGGGGAGGGGAAGCGGTGGGCACCCTGAGGGTCAAACGTGTTAGCAATCATGGAGACAACATGGATACGGGCGGCGATGATGATTGTATGGCGGCAGCGCGGCGGCAACCTAGACAGATACGGAACGGGGGAGGGGGGAAAACAGAAGAGCGACTCTGGTGAACTTACTACTCGGGGTTCATGATGGGCAACGAGGGACGCGATGCGATAGGCGATGCGTGTGTGGTGTTGAGTTGTTGTTGTTGTTGTTGGAAAGCGAAGAATTAAGGCGGGTATCGTAGAAGGGTGCAGTGGTGCTGTGGTGGAGCGAAAGATGGACGGCTTTAATGAGATTAGGTGTAGGTTGTCGTTGGTCTGGAGGCTTGGTTGGGGGGGGTGGTCTGTTGGTTGATTGATGATGTGGAGGATAACGAATTGTACAGGCGGAAGTGGAAAGGCAGCAACAGCACAGCACGCAAGCAACCTGGAACAGAGAGCAACAGAGGCACAGTTGATGGAATGGGAGAGCCGCGCTCTGGGGCTGTCTGCTGGCAGCAAAGTGGTCCTGGCAGTGGCAGTCCACACACCACACACTTCTTTTCAGTGGAAGGGCGGCAGGCTGGAGTGACCAGGCCGCTCAGCTGCGTCAAGGCGTCAGAGGGTCCCGGCCATGGTGATTGGCGACCAGGCCAAGAGGCGGGACAACCACACAATCCAAAACAGGGGGACTCAGGCGGTGACGATGCACGTGACGCTGCCGCCTCCTGACACTTTCATTTTCGCACTTTTGGTACACTTGCACTAACAATTTTGGGGATCCGATGATGTGCATTTGACAGTAAGACAAATCGGGAAGAGGAAACAATGATGATGAAATGCGGTTGATAGTTCCAAGTTATTACCTCTTCAAGAACCAACAAGCTTCGTCAACCATCCTTTCGCTTTTGTTTCACCTCGAAAACTCAAAGTCTCTTTGGTCTTGTCCCCATGGCTTTGTTAACGGGGACTTGGGGGCTGGGCCACCTGAGCGGTGTCCACATGGGCTTCGTTCCATCTGAATGAATGAGTGATTCCTTCTTTAGATCTCGGAGCTACCTTGATTCACGTGCAACCCGATGGACGTTGGGTCGGTATATCGAGATGGAGTGTGCCCTATGAAATGCCCGACCCAAGGAAAAGCAACGGCCGATTGTCATGGAATGGTTCTTTGCATGGTCGGCCCATTTGCCCAACGAATTGTTTTGTGTTTCTAGGAAGCTTCTAGCTTTCATCCCGCCGGCTTCATTTCCACGTATTGCTGATAAGATAAGACACTCCTACGATGAAACTGCGAGCTCAACGTGGTTTCCACGACCTTGAGTTTTAGAACTATGCAACGTAGCTCAGCTTCTTTTACATGCTTCTGGACTAGCTAACCGACACTACTAAAAACACCCACAAGATCACCGTGGAATGCTCAATACGAACCTGATGAACCCGATGAACCTGGACTGAAGAAGGAGCCTTCCAGATCCAACCCCACAAACCGTTCGCTATTCACACTCCCGAGATCCCTGCCCTTCACCAAGCCGTGATCCACCGATTACCGATAACACGCCGGGCCCTCTTCTCTTATCAGCTTTATCGGTACACCACCGTGACCATTTCCGAGCCAATCCGTCACTGACATCATTCCACCCGGTGCCGCACTCCGTCAAAAAGACAACCATTCGGCTTTTTCACTCTTCACGTTTCCGCCCTACAAAGAAGACGCCAGCTACTGCGTGTACGACCCGACCTTATCTTGCATTCCAGTCCTACACACACCCATATAGCCATATCACTAATCACCTTCGATCACGGTGCGGCGATTTCCGACAACCCACGTTGCGAGTCCACACCTTGTCGGCCCAGGTACCCGTCAACTGTAAAACACCATCATGTCGGCGCCCACGAGGATACGAATAGCCGCCGGTGGTGTGGTAGGCAAACAACGGCAACAACCATCATCACAATGCCGATCCTACTTTCTCTCCAACCAGCCACCAACACATTCGCCCGCGAAACATGCGACATCATCACAGTCGACGACGACTAAATCATCACCGACGACAGCCGCCGGCGCATTGTCATCATCGGCGCCAAATATCAACAACAAACGCTCAACGTCCACAGAAGCGAAACCGCGAAACCTTCCCGAAACATGGTTCAACCCCAACAACGTCCAAATCCCCCCCGCGAAATCATCAGAATCCAGCATCGATGAGATCCGACCTCCAGACGGCCCCGGCGGGCTAAACAAGCCACCAGACGAGCGCAAAGTCAAGCTAGGCAAAAGTACGGTTTCTCTCCCCCAGTTTACCCCATCTCTTCTCTTTTTCCACCACATACTAACCCTCTACTTGTCTCCAGCCCTCCGAATCCTCCAATCCCACCTCCCCACCCTGCTCCAATCGCCCCTCCCAACATCCATCCTCTCCCCCCAAATCTCCCTCCACCTCTTCCCCTCCACGCACCCGCACCTCCCCACCGTGACCGGCCGAGTCGCCTACATCGCCGCCCTCTGGACCGCTCCCTTAGCCTGGAACCGCCTCCCCATAATCGGCAACGTGCGCCTCGAGATCCTGTCAGAACGAATGGTCGACCGCCCTCTCTACAGCCCCCAGTCCCAAAACCGACGCATCGGCGCCTTTGGCGAGCAACTGATTGTTAGGTGGCGAACCATTGGCAAGTCCAAAAACTGGGGACTTAGCTTCATTAACGGCGGCTCTCAAGATGGTGCTGATAAAGTCAGGGACGAAAATCTAAAGGGAGGACAGACGGAGTATAAAGCCCCTGTTGGCGGGGCGGAACCGGCGACGGGGAAGGGGGATGACAAGAATAAGAATGAGTTTACGGGGTTGTTTATCTTTGAGTTTGATGGCGAGGGGAGGATATTGAGTCATACGATTGAGCATGTGCAGCAGAGCGGGGAGGTGGAAAAGGGTGTTGGTGCGACGGTGGTGGGGTTGACGGATTGGTTGCTTGGTGGGATGAAGGGGGCTAGGGAAGGGGAAGGGGGGACGTGTCCGGCTTTTACGGGGAGGCCTGCTGCTGGTGGTGAGGGTGCTGGAGGGGAGGTTAGGTGATGGTAGTTGGGTACAAGGTGTTGAGGATTGGAAAGCTGGGCTAATGCTCTCGGGATGATTGATGATGACGAGGATGTTGTGAAGAACGACCTTTCAAGGAAGAAGTGGTCTGATGTTGCCGAAGACAGAAGGCGAGCATCGTTACTGTACAACATGTATTTTTATATGATATCCTCTCACCCTTTTTCCTTCACATATTTCCCACTTTCTCTGCATCTACGATGTATACTCATCATACCCGCGTGCATCTAGTTTAATAACCAACTATCAGGCAAAAAGCAGAACACCTGTTTGTTAGACAACAGCCGTTGCGCACGCTATAGACCAACCTCACTATATACTGCAATCACAAGCAATTGTATCCAAAAGATGCTTTTCTAGTTTTCTTCAATTTCAAAACAAATCGGTAAAGACAGGACAGCAGATTCCTCAGGCCCGCCATCTCTTCTCCTCTTCGTTTTCCCCCTATTTATATCCAAAACCAGAGAAAATCAGAGATGGCACCAGCCCTCCTCCACCTTTTCAAACCCAGCATGTGCAACCAAATCCCTCCCATGCCCAACACCAAGATACTTCTCAACCCCTTTTAACAAAGTATCCAAAAGCTGGGCGGCAGCAGAAGACTTGTGCACACGCCCTAAGCAACAACCGTATCACCCCCCATCTCCCCGCTCAACTCCCTACTCGTCGGCCCCCGTCTCTGCGCCCCCTCGGGAGTCTTCGCGCCCTTGGCGTTAACAGCGCCAACATAGCTCATCAACGCGTTCCTCGCCGCCTCAACAACCTTTTCCGCGTGGGTGAGCGCATCCCTCAAGCTTTGCGCAGTCTGGTCAAGCTCGCCTTCCTTGTACTCGGAAGTGGTGTAAGCGTCGCCGTTTACGGAAGACGCAGTGGTCGAGGCATTAGCAGTGGTGGTGGCAGCGGTGGTGGTGCCGTTGGTGGAAGCGGTGTTAGAGGTAGGAATGGAAAGACCCGGGGAAGAACCGCGCTGCTCTTCGAGCAACTCGCGGATGTGAGCGTTGAGCCAGATTCCGGAGAGCTGGGCGTCGGTCATGTCGCGCGCGCCGGAGATGAGGCCACGGCAGGTGGGTTTGCCGCAGAGGCATTGGAAGGGTTGGGCCATGGTCCATTCTGTTGAGGGGTAGAAGAACTGTTCGCAACGAGAGGAAGAGATGTTAGCTTTGAACCGGGACTCATGGAGCCATGAAACTCTAGAGCTGGAACATGGTTGTTTTCGAGGGAGAAATGGGTGATTAGATGCGCGGAAGGTGCTAAAAGTTGGATGGAAGAGGAATGCAAAAGAAAGATGGAAGGACGTACGGTCAATTCCTCGCCAATTTGAATCCCTTTCGGGCCGGCGATGACGTTCATGTTACCCGTGTCGAAGATCTGTTTTGCAGCACCAATTCGTCAGCATTCGGCTCTCTCTCTCTCTCTCTCTCCACCTCTTAGCATCGGAATTCCACAGGCTACATACAAGCGACGGCTCGCAAGAGTGGTTGATGTACAGCAAATCGCTGTTCAAGTCCAGGTGCTTGTCACGGCCACACTGGACGGTCGCATACGTCGGCTTCTCGGCCGGCGTGCAAGGGGGGTACTCGAGCTTGGCGAACAGCGCAAAGGGAGGGAGCGCAATCTTGGAGATGCTCTTGGAGGTATACTCGGCCTCGTTGACGATGAGGTGAAGACGGTCCGGGTGGGAGGGCTGGACCCAGTGAGGCTTGATGGGTGCCATGTTAATGATTAGGGAAACACCGAGAGACAAGAAAAGGTAATAATAATAATTGGGACGGTGAGTAGGAAGAAAATTGCCCTCCGCTTTGGACAATATGTTGGTGGTGGCACCTTGGTGTTGAGGTTTGGTGGAAAGTTGGTGATGTTGAAGATGGATGAAGAGAGAAAGAAACAAAAAAACAATCAGGAACCGGGTGACCAGGGAACAGCCGGCGTCTTTATGGGAAAATCACGATTTCGAAATCAACATGCCACTCATGCCTGCATGCGCACGAGTCGCCAACATTTTCTCTCTCTCCCTCGAAACCTTTTCCACGGCCTCTCTCGGCTTTTGGAAGGGGGGGCATCGAAGATGGATCTGCCAAAGTCCAAGGCGGGGGATGAAAGTATGGAGACTGGACCCATGATGTCCATTGTGTGTGGGTGTCAAGGTTGGAGCATATGATAGTGGAGGGTTCCATATAAATCCATACAGGTACAGTACCGAACATCCATGACACGGGTCCGGGGACTTTTCTTTTTTTCTCATTCGTGTGCCTTGTCTCTTTGTCTCTGGGGAACTCGTGGGTGATGGAGCGGGATAGACGGAATATTTTCCAGAGCGTCGTGATTCGTTACCAGAGGATTGGTTATACTCTTATGCCGGTGCCATGAGGCTTTCTTGTTCTCGTCGTTCTTCTTCTTCCATTTCTCAAGTCCTCTGTTCCTCGGCATGTACCGATGAAGTCAGATTCGGCCGAGACTCCACCGGGCCATGGTCAGACGGACGGCGGCGCGGAGGGTGGTGTGTCCGCGTCTTACTCTTCTTTTCTAGGCAGGGCAGGAGCAAGATATGCCTCAGTACGGCACTTCATCCTCACACCAAAACGGCAACTTAATGGCCAAGAGAATGACATGTGCCTGATAGCCATCGGAAGATCGAGATATAAATCGCGGGGCTTTGCGTGTTTTTAGCACCCGGATTATGGCGGGGAAAAGACAACGAGTCGAGGATTCCCTTTCATCCATGCCTGCCTGCCCTTCTCCGGTATCCCGGTGCTGTTCTTTTGGCAGCAGTGGTCGTTCTGGGGGAAGCTCGGTGACCGGCAAAAGGGGAACGAGTTGAAGAATCGCAATCGGCCAATCAGACTTCAGACAATGAACTAAAGTGGATAGGATGCACGTAATGTGGTGGGGATGTCTTGGCAACGATTCACGGTTTTGCGCTAAAAGCTGCGCTGTTCTGCAAGCTTCCGTTCCAACGCTTTTCAGGGCTGCAAGGGGTCCTTTCCCAAACAACCGAGGATGAACTTCAAGAAGAGAGAAGGAGCATCCGGCAGTTTGGGTTTGTGCGACGGCGGTGTTACGGCAAAGATTTCGTCGAATGAGATTGGACGGAATGGAAGCCCCAAGATTTCTGGATTCTGGAAGGAGAGAGTTGGGATGAAAGACAGTGGGAGTCTCTCAAGTCTCAACACTTCACGTCTGACTTCACCTTGGACTTCAGCAACGGCACGATGAACATGGCGCCCTGTTCTCGCTTACTCGGACCCTGCCTGCCCGCAGATGACTTACGTCCGTTTCGATCTCGATATGAAAATGCATCGCAAATGATATGTCGCCATCAAGCCTGGTTAACAACCACGAGCCCCGGAATCCTGCACTCTTCTTCTGCGTCGAAGGCCTGATGATGATCTCAAAGGTGGGCGAGCTCTGCGCTTATTGCGCGGCCATTGACTTTGAGCCGATGCGCCTTCCGACATTCCAAAGCTTACAGGCATTGATCAACGGGAAAGACCTTCTGGAAAAGCCTGGCTTTTCATATGACCGCCAACGAAACGTGATTCAGCATTCGAGGCCAGGTCTCGGGCGAGATCAAACGCTCGGGAGACAAAGTCGCGTCGACAGTTCCGCAGCCAATTGTCCCTTGTGTCGAGCCACCTCGGACTTGGTGAGAACGTCCGGCTTGTATACGACTCACCAGGAGTTCTTTGAGAGTGATCCAGAGTGCTCGCTGAGCATCTATTGCGACCCGGTGGATGGACCTGCGATTGAGATACCCTTGGGCCTGAACTTCAAACTATCCTCGGCTGCGACCCTCCTCGTTTTTCTCGGGAGGATATCCTTGACGTGGAACGCCCCCTTAACTGCTGTGACAAAGCAACCGAGTCTTACGCTATTTGACTGCTTTCAGACTCTGGATCCAGTGGGTGACGAGCTTCTCAGCGACAGCGAAAGCGGCGAGAGACAGCGCGGTCTTTTCAGTGGCCGTGAAAGGCCGGCCATCATTGATCCATATCTGCCCCGACGCTGGCTAACTACGTGTTTGGAGGACCACAAGGACACTTGCCCTCTGCACCGGAGCGAAGACAGAAGAGCTTCTACCTTCCGACTTATCGATACGAGCACTAGAGCAGTTGTCGAGTTCACAAATCACCGTCTTGGAGATGTTCAATATGCCGCTCTCAGCTATGTTTGGGGAAATGGGCACAAAACGACCCTGAGGCGTGGCACTCTCACCCAGCTACAGTTGATGAACTCTTTACGAGTAGCTGGACCACAGACAGTCTTGGATGCCATCAAGTTTACCTCCGACATGAAGGTCCGTTATCTATGGGTAGACGCTTTCTGCATTATTCAAGACGATGACGATGACAAGGCCGCCCAGCTCCAGCTGATGGCTGAGATCTATCAAAGTGCCCTCTTCACGATCGTTGCTGCTGCTGGCAATGACGCTCAAGCAGGACTTCCAGGTGTCTGCATATCGAGTGAACCACTTCAGCAAAAGGTCAGAGTGAAAAAGGAAGAAAACCCAGACATGGGGTCTCTGTGGCTCATACAGACACTTGCACCGCGGGACAACATGGGAGACTACGCTTGGTCTACCCGTGGCTGGATACTGCAAGAGAAAGTCCTATCCCGACGGGTTTTGACCTTCACCGACAAGCAACTTCTTTGGAGGTGCCAGCAGTGCAAGAAGTGGGAAGAGATCAATACAGAGGCTGATCACAGCGAGTTACCCTGTTCTCTCCGGTACAGAGCAAACGGAGGCCACAGTCCGGACATCGACCCCGTCACAGAACCCAGCCTTCTCCACATGGGCCAGGGAGAGACCACGGCATCACCATGGCAAACTCTTTCCTCTTTGATATCCGACTTTGCACGCCGAAATCTTACCGTACAAGGAGACGCTCACGACGCCTTTTCTGCCATTCTCAAAGAGTATACCAACCAAACAGGCGTACAGTTCCTATGGGGCCTACCTGCTGATGCTCGCTTTGAGCTCGCTCTATGTTGGCACTATACCACCAAGCCCTCCGAACTAGACCCCCATGCAGGGAAACCGCTTCAACGGCGCCAGGAACTTACAACGTTACCCTCTACGTCTTTGCAACAGAGGGTACCATTCCCGAGCTGGTCGTGGCTTGGATGGAGAGGGCCAATCGACATGCCGGATTTGGAGTATACTCAGGTGTTAGTCTCACCAAGGTACGATGAAGAGTACTCGTTGACTTCTATATCATGGGACTGACAGTGAAAGCTACCAGGTCCGAAGAAATTGAGAACCCCATCGTGGCCTACGTGCTCAAAAACACGCCTCCTCGACTCGTCAAAACGTCGACTCTCACGCCAGATTCATCTATTCAACCCACAAAGAAAGATTCAAAAGAATCGGTGGTTACCCTCGACATGGTCATGGCAGAAATACCAGACCTAACTTTCACCCGTCTCTCCACCATCCCCGACGACCAGCTCCTCTTTTTCTGGACCGAGACTGCCCGCTTCTTCCTGTCACCTCCGCCTAACCAGTTTGATCGAGGTAGATCAGTCTTCAATGAGAAGGGCGAATACTGTGGAGACGTGGGACCATTGCCGGGCGCTGAGATTGCGACATCAGAAAACCAGCACGCTGAGTTCATTGCCGTCCGTCGCTTCACCTACATCTGTCTTGTTCTCCAGGTCGAGAGGCGAGATGGGATCGCGTACAGGGTTAATATGGGGCAAATTGATGCTCAGGCGTGGAGGAGGAGCAGGCCTAGGAGGGAGCTTATTGCTCTGGGGTAGGAGGTATCTCTTGGGAACCGTTGAGGCACGGGAGGAGTCCTTGTTATTGTGGCCACCATAAAATTGCTCAAGAATCTAGACCGCCCAGCACCCAGCCAATTCATTGTCCTCCTGAAAAACAAAAGGGAAAGAAAAAAGAAAAAAACAGATGATAATGCCGCTGACTGGATTTCTGTTTGACAGGTTTCGATCGAAATCGCCGAAGGTAGCATACCAACCGGAAGGAACATAGGCGAGCATGCGGCGTAACCAAACGCACAGAAAAAAAATAACGCACATGAACCAGAGAATATGGGAAAGATGAAGATGGTTCAAGGAGCGGCGACGACATTCCGAAGAGAGAGGAAAGAAGAAAAAGAAGAAAAAGCGCAACGAAAAAAAACATACAACACCAGGGATTCGCTGGTCGTCACCGACCCAACTACTAGTCTGGCCCTCACTGGCTTATCTATGGGAGAGCGGACGGGATCCCGAGTTTTCCAGTGGGTATGGTCGTATGTGGTAATTAAGGTCAAGAATTCATCTTATATATGATGGAGTTCATTGTTTCGTATCCCTCGTCCTCGAGGTTGCTGTACTTTGGGCTGACGATGGTTTTTCAAGCACCCTCCCTCCTCTCTTCACCTGCCAAGTTGTTAGCTATGTTATCCATCACTTTGGCTCAAAAGAACCAGGGCTAACAGTATTTTAGGCTTCGGTCTCGTTCTATCTATTGGCTCTCTCCGGGTGGCATCGACGGACACCTGCATTCGGCGGCTCGACGGCGGTTAAGTTGGCGGGTTAGGTTGCAATGGCCAAACGTCGAGGCAGCATATGCGCAAACTTTCTGTCCCAACCCCGCACTTTCCTTCCTCAAAATGATCGATCGTGCTGTACCGTCGAGGGCTTGAAACTCACCGTCATCACCATCAAAGTTGGGAAGTCGCCTACCTACATCGTTACCCACCCAAATTCTTTGCTGAAGGATACTTAAAGGGCCTTCGGCACACTCTCCTGTTTGTTCAATCCATCAACTCAACTTCATCAACAATTCATCAACTGAGCCCAACCTCTCAGAGCCTCAGAAAGACCGAAAATGCGCTTGCTCAAGACCGACACGTTTGAACTCCTCGAGTTTGTAGGGGAAGGCATTCCGAAATACGCCATCCTGTCCCATACGTGGGAAGGAAAAGAGGTCAGCTTCCAGGACATTCAACATCCGGATGCCCTCAAGTACTTGCGGGCCAGCAACCCGCCTACTCCAGCTTGGTCAAAGGTCAAGCACTCATGCCGCAAAGCTCAGGAGGAAGGATACGAATACATCTGGATCGATACCTGCTGCATCGACAAGTCCAGCAGTGCCGAGTTGCAGGAGGCCATCAACTCCATGTTTGCGTGGTATCGAAAGGCGGCCATCTGTTATGCTTTCCTCTCCGACATAGAGAGCCGCAATGGGATATCAGCAACTGAAGTGCTCAATATCACCAAGTCGCGCTGGTTTACCAGAGGCTGGACTTTGCAAGAATTGCTGGCTCCCGATTCTTTGCAGTTCTACAATGCTTCTTGGGAACCTTTAGGCTCGCGCAGTGAATGGGCAAGCCTGATATCGCAGGCAACCACAATTCCAGTTGGTTGCCTAGCTGACTCGGAGCACGGAAAAACCAGGGAGAGCATCGAAGAACTGCTTCAACAATGTACTGTGGCGGCACGAATGTCTTGGGCTGCGACCAGACAGACTACCAGAATCGAGGATCAGGCGTACTGCCTGCTCGGGCTGTTCGACATCAATTTGCCTATGCTCTACGGAGAGGGCAAGAAGGCTTTTATGCGACTGCAGCAGGAAATCATGAAAACATCTGATGATGCCACCATTCTTGCCTGGGGTTATGGGACACCCGTTGACCGTGAGGCATATATGGCGGGTGCCTACGAACATGAGACGCACGACCCTAAAGTGTATCGACGACGCCTACGTGAGCAAGCATGCAAGATCAGACCTCGCTCGCTACTAGCCTCATCTCCTGCGGATTTTCGGTATGCAGGGAGTCTTCAGAAATACGACGGCTCTCAACCCTTGTCACTCGACTTTGCCATCACTCAGCGTGGCCTGATGTTGGATGGGCTTTGGGGATTTGACTCACGTTATCATCTCCAATACCTCTTTATTCCGTGTACCGACATCCATGGGAACGTCTTGGCTCTTCCTATGCTTTCTCTGTTGAACATTTATCGTTATCAATCCTACCGCGATAGAATCGTTGCAAACATGCTTTGTGTGCCTCTAGCGACTGCGCCCGCAGGACAACTCTCTACCCAGTATAAGGAGTCATTGTCATTGAAACAGGCGAAATACTACCTGTCTGCGAACCACAGCAACCCGTCAATACCACCAAAGTTAGACCAGTTCTATCACCCCCGAACCTTGGCACTGAGCTTTCGAACACGGCCGCCGTGGCCCAACCACGATGCTCCAGAGTTCAGCGTGGAGACCGCACATCCTCCCCTGTCAAAACAACCGTTTCGTTTCGTCCTCCCGAGAGGAGGGATGGCCGATAAAGTCCGGCTTATCAACGGTGAAAGTGACAACCAGGAGGGCTTTTACGAAACTGTCATATCCTACCCCCCTTCGCAGAGTCTGACATTTATCTTGAAAATCGGTGGTAAGAGGATATTGCTGGTAATTGGCGGGCAGTCACCTAGGTCCATAGTTTGCCACGCCCAAATTCTGGGTGCATACGAGCTGCTGAGGCCTACATTGACTGAGATCAATTCATTTAAGACAATATCCTCCTGGAGGGTTCGTTGGTATAATGGTCCCGCCCTTTTGCCGCCTTTTGAGCCGTACCTCAAAATTGAGTTGTTCCCAGGGCTGGAGTTGTCGGCTAGATGGTGTACACCTGGCGTTGAGTCTGGATGAAAACAGCGTTGATACTTGGCCAGGGAAACATGTATCTTCATGTATCTACCAGAACTATTACAACCCCGAGCGTTGGAGCGGTCATACATCGGGCGAGTTCATCTAGTTGGAAGGAAAGAGAAACTGCCGAGTGGTCAGTGGTCTTGTTTGTTATCTTGTCTTCTCCCGCACGTCGGTCGTCGGACGGGGTACTTGATATTTTCACACAACGTCGTGATATGCGTTTTCCTCTCCATCCGCATATCCCCCCGCCTATTCCTTCTTTCTTTTCTTCTTTCTTTCTTTATCCGTTTCGCCTTGCTTTCCTTCCCTCCTGTTAGTTTTTGTGTTATGCCGAAGACAATATGTCACACTATTTTCAAAGAGACCGATACTTGCCATCCATGGACTCCATGGAACATTAGTTTTCCAACCGTATAACCCACGTCCTTTCTAACCTCTAGACTTCCATATCTTCCTAACTCAACTGCCTAAACACTTCAAAACGACTCTTTGGCTGCTGCAGTTAAATACGTGCTTCTCAACTAGGCCATTGCAGCGTGGTAAGTGCGGAACCTTGTATCTTGTGCTTCAGCAGGCGGACACCTCACCATGCTATTTGAAAATCGAACGGCCAAATGCATTGAGAGGCTAGCTGAAAACGAGCCCGAGGCCCCCCCTCGGACTCCTCAGCCAGCAGCCACAGCTTAACCGGGACATCGGGATTGTGAGTTCCGATATCATCAAGCCAGGACATATCACAGAAGAAACAAAACTAAAACTATGTTAATCCCTACACCCCCTTCCTTGAACGAGCACACCATTTCGTCTCAGTGCCTTCTCTTCTTTTCAGCTCTACCAAAGACTCGACAACTACTACCCTCACGCTCACCACTCAAGCTACAATGACCTGTCCATCACTCACCAGCCTCCGCAACCCTCCTTACGGTCATCTCCCTTTTTATCCTCTAGCGCAGCCCAGCAAGCTCCATAATCTTCCTCTATAACTCCCCCAACTGCAACACCACATCCATCAACACAGCCATGACCCTCCAAGTCGGTACCACCTGTCGGCCACAAACCAACGGTAGCGCGTCGATCGGCTGGACACTCGACACCCCCTGCGCCGCAGTCCTTTTCTACAACGAGACAGGATGCGCAAATGGGAATATCCACAAAGCGGTTGTTGCTGGCACGAGTGGATGTGTGGGGTTTGATGGGGTGGGTGGGAGTTGGAGGTTTATTTGTTAGTGTACTCAGCACTGAGGTACCTGGGGAAGGAGGGAAGGAACGAAGGAGGAAAGAAGGGAAGTAGGGAGGAAGTGGAAAGGGACAAGAAGGAAGGAATCTGGAAAGGCGCGATCATGGAAGGAGCACGGGAAGGCAGGGACGATTGAGTCCAGGTGTCGGTTGAGAACGGCGATACTGCCTCAGAAGTGGAAAGTAATGAGAAAAATTAGGGAAGAGTGACCCGGGGGGAAAGGCATTCGTTGCCTTCACGGTCCATCCTCAAGAATGGAACGCGGGTTTGGCCGGTGTGCCAATATCTGGCAATGTCAAGTATTTGGGTCCTGTTAGTAAGAGCCCATGTCTCTTGGCCGCTCACCGTGATGATATCGTGAGACGGGACGTAAGGAGTCTAAATTGCTTGAAGCTTACCTTGCGATAACATCAGCGCCTTAAAGTGATGGGACGTAGTCAGCATAGCTATGGTCACCTTCAGATTCCATGGACAATTGCTAACAATGCTAACATATGGGCTGAAGGACTGCGATGTGTCTTGGGGTCAATATAGTAACTGGTGGATTAGTGTGCCCCACGGTTCAAAGATAATAATCGGTTCTCCGGCTGTCAGAGAGATCTCCCATTGTCATCTTCACATCACGGTAGCGAGAACACATGGGATACACCTTTTCTCTACACCTGCCATTCCTAGAGATAACTTGCTTGCATAGATATAATGTTAACGTAGCCCGCAGTTGGGTGACAGTATTCAGCAAAGTGTCTCATCAATTGTTCATGAATTCGAGAAATCTGATGGTCACCATGGTATTCTGGGAATAGTGACAAGGGTTATCACAAAGCATGACACTCAGTCTAAAGCCTGTGTTTCTACCGTGTCGGTTTGGTGATTCTCATGATGCCGACCTCATTCTCCAACCCCAGTCTTGCTGAGTGTTCGGTGAGAGTCTGACCATAACCAAGCAATATGAAGATCCTTTGTCATGTCAACCCTGAGTTATCACAGTGTATCCAAGACGAAGTTGGCGATGAGTGAGACAGGATGACTCTGGATGCCATCAAGCGGCCAAGTGATTCTCAACACTCGAGTCGTGATGGCTTCAGCCTGGCCCAAAGCTTGGGAAAGGGGGTAATCTCGCTAGCTAGAGGCTTCAAGCTGTCCCAAGTCCTGGTGATGATACCCTCCAAGGTGCAGGACAGAAAGTCAATAAAGGGAGTGCAGTCCCTTTTCTATTACCTCGAAACTCATCATCATCAGCACAGCGCTGTCTACAGAGCCATCTCAACAACCAACACTCACACCCACTACTTCACTTAGACTAAGTCACTCGACCAACCATCAAAATGCAACTCCAACTCACCACCACCCTCCTCCTCTCCCTCCTCTCCTTCACCACCGCCATCCCGGCCCCAGCCGCAGCTCCACCCTCACCCACCCCAGCCGGCCCCGGCTCCCCCTCCTGGCGCATCTCCGAAGGCACCGTCCCCAAGCCCGAAGACGGACCCGGATCCCCAGACTGGAAGCGCGCCCCCACCTCTCCCAACTCCTCCGAGCTCACAGCCCGCGCCCCCACCTCCGGCCGCTTCACCTACTTCAACCCCGGCCTCGGCGCCTGCGGATGGTGGCACGGCGACAACGATTTAGTCGTTGCCTTGAACGCCGCCCAATTTGACGTGGCCACTCCTCCGGACGGCAACCCCAACCACAACGCCTTCTGTGGCAGGAAGATCAAAGCTTCGTACAATGGCAAGAGCGTGACGGTTGCGGTGGTTGATCGATGCCCCGGATGTCCCTGGGGAGGATTGGATTTGAGTCCTGCGGCGTTCAAGAAGTTGGCGGGGTTGGAGGTTGGGGTTTTGCAGGGGACGTGGGAGTGGGTTTAATTAGGTGGATATTTGACATATCGGGTTGGATGAAGATGATGGATGGGGTTATGCAATGACGGGAGGTGTTGTGGTTGTTGGAGGATGGATGAAGGAAGGGAAGGGAAGGGTTTGGAGAGGGATGGAAGGTGTAGTGTCGGGGACGGCAAGGAGTAAATGGGTAGTGGATATATGGGGAAGGTGCGTTGGTATTGAGGAGTGGTGGTTTCTTGTTTTGAAGTGTCGGTTTCTTTCGGCTCCTGCCTGGCCACCTCAGCAGGAAGAATTTTTTTCGTTCCTCAAGTTGCTCTTTCCCATATCACTCGCTCTTACAAGTAGTTAGAACTTTCCTCACTTCAATATGAGCTGCAGTTTCCATACGGAAGGAGCCTTTGGACACTCTCGCGTAAATTCCTCTCGAACAATGAGCGCCTCATAATGTTATCAGCCAAATGCCCAAATCCGCCTTCTATTCTCAATCCATTTTCTTCCCCTTCACAATGAGGTTTCTCTACCATCATTGATCATACACATAACACATCAAAGGCCCCCTAGTATACTGCAACTCCGCCAACTTCCTGCTCGGTCCCAGCTCATTCAAGTTCACCTCGAAGTCCAGATCAACCTGCGCACCCTCATAGTCAAACGGCACAATAGGTCCACCGACCGACATGACATACTCCGGATTCTGCAGCTGCCAGAGCGTCCAGAGTCGGTCGACGTTGGCGTGATGAAGGTAGAAGATGGGGTCTGCCCGTTATCACCAGGTTAGCATCATTCTTCACCCATCACCCACCTTTCCCCAAGCATCAAACTGAACCCCCTCCATCACGACCAAAAGTCAACAGGAAAGAAAGACGAAACTCACCACCAGGACTATTAAACGCATCTCCCAACGTCCCCAGTACTCCTCCAACCCCAAAATGCCCTCCGCCATGCACATTCGGGTAATCAAAACTCGGCAGGCCCTCCATCCGTCTCGCAAAATCTGTAAAGTTCGTCTTCTCCATCAGTTCCTCCACCACCTCATGCTTGAGCAAATCCCTGGCCACACCCTCCATAAAGTCCCTTGTCAGACAATGGCTGTCCGTCCTCTGCGGGTCTGTCCTGTTCAAATTGACACTAAACCCCTTGTCGGGAGTAAACGCTCCCGACTGGACGCACCCGCCGCCGGTGCGGCCGGTTAGGTTAAACGGGTTTTGCTCGGGGGTGAGAGACTCGGAAGGGATGTAAACGCCGTTCCCGCCGAGTCCGGTGGAGGGGGTGGGGGTGGAAAAGATGGTCCATTCCTCCATTGGCAGGCCGGAGTCAATGTCGATAAACCAATCCCAGTATGGCTGTGCCCCCTTGTAGGAACACTCGGTGCGGAGGGTGGTTTCGTAGAGGTGAAGCATGTAGCGGTGCCAGTGGAGGAAGTGGCCCTTTATATTTACTGTATCAGTACACATCCCATAATGCAGGAGGGGAAAAGGGGGGACGTACAACAAAGTGAATATCAGGCGTCTGCACAGCATGCACACCTTGGAAATCATCAAACCTGTTCAAGGCGCCCGCTACACTACCAGAGGCCGCAAGGGAGGGGAGGTTGATGAGACATTTGACGGCGGAGATGTAATCGGTTTGTTCTCTCGCAGAAAGGGTGCGCCATTCTTTGCGGACGATGGGGTTGGGGCAGGCGCGTGGGATGTTGTTTCCGTGAGGACCTCCGGGAGGCTTGTTGGATTTGGGACCCGGGCCGGGAATGGGTCGGGGATCAGCAGAACCGCCATGGGGGTGTCTTCCTGGGTTGCCTGGGGGAGGGAAGGCGGAGACAGGCGTAGCTGAGAGGAAGAGGGCAGCTGTTGCTGCTGCGAGGGTGGATTTGACCATTTTGAGGAGCTGGCTGGTGGGTGAGGAGTAGTGAGAGGTAGGTGGACGAAGCGATGTGAATATCATATCATATAGAGGGTGGGACGGGATGATACTTATACTGAATGGTATATACGTGGTGTAACCTCGCGTGGGTCCAGCCTTACGGATTCCGGCTAACTCCCATCAAAATATCGCCAGCATAATTGCATGGTTCAATCGTGTGAGCCTACGCGATTCAGTCAACGGCTTTACGAAACACCGTAAAATCTCACACCGCAGTTACTCAGGGTCTGGGTGTCTGTTTTATGGTCTGGTGAGTTTAGTCTGCCTAAGCAGCATCCACAATGCGGCTCCAAAGGCCATTGAAGATGGTGCCAAGAAATGCTTGGAACCCACTGAAGGATTGAACTTCGTTCGATTTGGGTTCTTTGGTCCGTGAGCTTGCATGATCAAGAAGATGGAAAACGCCGACGGGAAGTTTGTCTTTTAAATGCTACCATGGAGTAGTGGTGAGAGTGGGTTGGGGAACTTGGCGAGGTCATGGCATTGAGAATGTAAGGGGAAATCGTGCGCACTGCAATATAGGGAGAGTCTGGGGTTACAGAGGCAATAGTACCAAACCATGGGTTCAAGTCCCCAAAAGATGATCATGCCAATGCCTTTGACGATCTTCCGTCTGGTTCATAGGCTGAAGCGTAGTATCAACCCGCTGATCCTGTACATCTTCACACCACAAAGTAACGAACCTTACGCGACATCACCCTCCTGAGCCTCAAAGAACGCAACAGGAACCCCATGTCCCGGTGCGCCAACAATCTCAGCCTTGTGGAACTGCGCATGCCAATCGCCTCTGTACTCGAGCCGGTCGTATTTCTGGAGGAGACGGACCACTGTAGGTGAATGTTAGAAACCTGAGCCCCACATTGACTCATGCTGTAGGGAAAACAAGAAACGAGAAAACAATTCTGATTGAAGTGGAAACCGAGGGAGGTAAAACAGCGAAGGGAAAGAGATAGGAAGAAAGGAAACACTCACGAGTAAAAGCCATCTCAGTCATAGCAAAATTCTGCCCCACACAAATCCTTGGGCCGCCATTAAACGGCACATAATTCCACGCCTTGGGGGTCCAGTAGTCCCATCTCTCTGGGCTGAACACACTCGGATCTTCAAAAGGTTGTCTCTGTCCCTTCTCTCCCTTACCAACCATTTCGCCAGTCGCTGGATAGAGGTCGGGTCGTCGTTGCATGCTTAGTGCTGAGTAAGTTACTATATCCCCTTCGAGGACAGTAATATCGGGCTGGCCTTTAATACCGGGTAGGGAAGTGTCTTTGAGAGCTGCACGCAGGTTGTAAGGCACGGCGGGGTAGAGACGGAGGGCTTCGTTGAGGGTGTGGGTTAGGTAGGTTAGAGACTTCAAATCTTCGTAGGTTGGGGCGCGTGAAGGACCGACGACGGAGAGGATCTCGTTGCGCAACTTGTGGTAAACCCGTGGATAATGCGATAGTTCGTAGATGGTCCAGGACAAAGTAGCGGCTGTGGTGTCGCGACCAGCGAGGAGGACAGCCATGAGCTGGTCACGAATAACTTTTGCGTCGCGAGTTCGGCGAGCGAGTGAATGCAGGAAGGTGAAGTCGGAGGACGACTTGGAAAGGTCTTCGAGTTCGGAAGGTTGCAGGGCGAGGGTGCGCTGGATAAAAGGCTCGATAAACCGTTCGAGGACGCGGATGCCGCGGTTGTAGCGGTATTTGGGGATTATGTGACGGAAGGGAGCAAGGATGGTCAGCATCATCTGGATGCGCTGGACTTCTTGGAAGGCGTCAACGAATTCGTGTTTGGGGTTGTTCAAACTGTCGACGGAGTGACCGAGCAAGAAATCGGTGGTGACATCGAGGGTCATGCGATAAAAGAGGTCCATAATGTCGACTGTTTGACCGGAGGCGGGAAGCTTGGAGATGAGTGTCTTGGTCCATTTGTCGAAGATTTCGATGTCTCGAACTCGCTCTTTGATGAACATGGGCCTGATCAGAGCTCTGCTGTCGGACCATAATTGGCCGTCGGTGGTGAAGATGCTGTCGCCGAGAAAGGGACTCCATGTCTCATGGAATTTGGGGCCCTTGCCGTAGTCTGTAAATTTGGAGGTGAGTACCGTCTTGACGTGTTCGGGCTCGCGAGTCATCAGAAAGCGAACCCCTCCGATAAATGCAATTTCGACACAGTTGGGACACTCGGGTGTGGCCCAGTTGTAGAGCTCATCGTAGAATTCGTCGAGCTGGTCGCGTGCTTGCATATAGCCGGCCCTCGCGAAGAAGCGAAATCCTGTTGGCGGTTTGTCACTTGTCAGACTCGCCGGCCTCATTGTCATTCCGAGCAGGTAGCTTTACCTGTGATGGGATTCGTGGCCAGGACGGAAGACCTAACTCCTCCGGCTCTGCGGATTTTGTAGTCGACCCAGGCCTTTCTTCCCATGAAGAGGAGCACGATGAAGCCCAGGACGGCGGCCCATGTTTGGCTCGCATCGAGAGTTGAAAGTGCTTTGAACATGGTCATTTGTAGCCCTGGTGGGCACCCTAACCCTTGATAATGTGCCAAGCTTGAAGCTCAAAGATAATTGATGCGCGTTTTGAGTATCTTGAGGAGTTGATGATGATGGAGTGGTGCTGGGCAGAGGAGTGTCCAACCGCCTCCGACACTTGAGGAGGGCTTACATGACGACATCTTAAGCTGTGAGAAATGGTGACCACATGCAAATGAATACCAAGTTCAACCGCGGCGGTAGACGAATGGGAGTCTTGTCCTCAGCAGCAGAGAAGGCAAAAGGCATGGTGATCTTCCTATTCAGGAATCTTGGGAGGGTTTGAGAGGGGTGATATAATGCGGGGAAAGAGTTGCAACGGTGAGCTCAAAAGGGATGCTGGCCAATAATAGTCTTTGTAGGGTGTTCTTCTCATCTTCAAACAACAGCCTCCCATGTTCTCAAGGTTGAGATAAAGTTTTGTGCATTCATCCCAACTCCCGCATCAAACAAAAGCCAAGACCGGACGCATGAGTCGTGCACCATGGGAGAAAAGCCGTGATTTTGGAATGGCATGCCGATGGAAGATATGGCGGAACCTTCGGTGCGTCTGTCGACTCCGCTTGTCGGCTTGAACCCCAGATGGGGTCCTTGAACGGGAGGGTCCGGGGACTTTGGGGTGAGCTGGAGTGTTTTGGAGACATCGTCATTGCCCCTTGGGCCCCTTGGGCCCCTTGGTCGAGCTGCCCCGCAAGGCGCGGAGAGCTCGAGTCAGGTTGAGCATGGCAAGCTTGGGATGATTCCAGGGGTGCGTGGTTGAGGCTGTGGGATGTCAGCCATGGATATTGTGATAAAAATAAGTAACTGGAATGAATTTGGAGGTGTTTTGGGGTGGTTTTGTAGTAAAAAGGTGCCAGCATTTCGGTCGTGTTCTCGTGGCTCATCATCATTGTTATCATCATCACGATAACAAGTGTTGGAGACGGCAGCGATGTGCGGACCGGCCGGGATGGATCGGAGTCATGTACTCTTCCACTCTTGCTCGAGTCAGTGGACCTGTCAACAAGGTAAATGACAGCAACATGCGCGGGGAGAGCTTGTCATTGATTGTGGCAAGCGGGGCCCTTAGACGTCATTGTTTGGATTCGCAATTGAACATCGCGAACTGGTCTAAGTCGAGAGTTGGAGTTGAAGTTGAACTCGAATTTGGTGATGTTTTTTTGAGGAAAAAAAAGACAACTTCAGCTCTCATCCCACCTGAAGCCGCTGGATGGAGACAGTGACGGTTTGGCCGAGGATAGGCGCTCCAAGCACGGACCCTGTTGTAGCCCGCCACCAGCCGCGCGCAACTGCCGCGAGCTGGCAAAGAAGCTGTGCTGGATGTTGTCCGCTGGAGCTTGCAAGTCACAGGAGCTGTCATCGGCCACCGCCTCGGCACCAGCATTCGGTCTCCAAATGCGACGGCAAATTGGGTGGTGATTGGCTCGGGTAGGGCCGACCAGGGTTATCAGGCCCATCTGGTGTCCCTATCAGAGTCCTGTCCAATGTCCCCTTCTCTTCGAGAGCTCCAGCCAGTCCCCTCCTCGTCGTTGGACACGAAAGAAAGAACCTGGCCAAGTGTCGCATCGTCATTTTCACAGTCCCTGAAATCGCTAGAAATATTCCATTTTCCCATCATCATCACCACCAACAACCCTTCGTTTCCTCCTTCTACCATATCCCATATACACATCACACATCCTAATAATCATGTTCAAGCTCGGCCGCAACCGCGCATTGGCTTCTGCCTTTGCTTCCGCCTCCAAGGTCAGTGTTCTCCGTCTTACCTCCGCCGTTTTCACTGTCACAATCGCATTCTTTCTCTCCTAAAAAAAACAAGCTGACGATATCTTTGACCACAGGCTCCCATCACCTCCAGACTCCCCTCCGTCTCCCAACAACAAAGGAGAGCCCTCAGCATTCACGAATACCTCTCTGCTGATCTCCTCCGTCAGGTCAGTAACACCTTTCCACCCAGCCAGCTCAGCTCTCCTCTTGAGAATCTAGCTTATCTCTACCTACCCCGCCCTATCGCTACCTGACTCCGTCGAAACCCGGTTCGAATTCTAACGCGACATCCCACATAAACAGTATGGCATTGGCGTCCCCAAGGGTGATGTCGCCAGGACCGGCGCCGAGGCCGAGGCCATCGCGAAGAAGATTGGCGGCGAGGACATGGTCATCAAGGCCCAGGTTCTCGCTGGTGGCCGTGGAAAGGGCTCCTTCGACAACGGCCTCAAGGGCGGTGTTCGCGTCATCTACTCCCCTACCGAGGCCAAGATGTTCGCCGAGCAGATGATCGGCCACAAGCTCATCACCAAGCAGACCGGTGCCCAGGGCCGTCTCTGCAACTCCGTCTACATCTGCGAGCGCAAGTTCGCCCGCCGCGAGTTCTACCTCGCCGTCCTCATGGACCGCGCTTCTCAGGGCCCCGTCATTGTCTCCTCGTCCCAGGGTGGCATGGACATTGAGGGTGTCGCCAAGGAGAACCCCGAGGCCATCCACACCACCTACGTCGATATCAACGTTGGTGTCACCGATGAGATGGCCCGCGGCATCGCCACCAAGCTCGGCTTCAGCGAGCAGTGCATCGAGGAGGCCAAGGACATCATCCAGAAGCTCTACAAGATCTTCCTCGAGAAGGATGCTACCCAGATCGAGATCAACCCTCTTTCCGAGACCTCTGACCACAAGGTCATGTGCATGGACGCCAAGTTCGGCTTCGATGACAACGCTGACTACAGGCAAAAGGAGATCTTCCAGCTCCGCGACACCACCCAGGAGGACCCCGATGAGGTTCGCGCCGCCCAGTCCGGCCTCAACTTCATCAAGCTTGACGGTGACATTGGCTGCCTCGTCAACGGTGCCGGTCTCGCCATGGCCACCATGGACATCATCAAGCTGAACGGCGGCCAGCCCGCCAACTTCCTTGACGTCGGTGGTGGTGCTACCCCTGCGGCCATTAGGGAGGCCTTCGAGCTCATCACCTCCGACCCCAAGGTTACCGCCATCTTCGTCAACATTTTCGGTGGTATCGTCCGCTGCGACGCCATTGCCCACGGTCTCATCAACACTGTCAAGTCTCTTGACCTCAAGATCCCCATCATTGCCCGTCTCCAGGGCACCAACATGGAGGCCGCCCACCAGCTCATCAACGACTCTGGCATGAAGATCTTTTCCATTGATGATCTCCAGAGCGCTGCCGAGAAGTCTGTCCAGCTCTCCAAGGTCGTCAAGATGGGTGAGTCTTCAATACAGTCCAATCGTTTCCGCATACAATTGCTAACGTTTTCGTCCTCCAGCTCGTGACATTGACGTCGGCGTTGAGTTCACCCTTGGTATTTAAAGCGCCTCAAACCTCGCGGCTCTCTCTCTGACTTTGGGAATCTTTTTTGCTTTTTTTTTTAAACAGGCGGGTGGTTACGGCTGACAATGGATAATCATTTCTAGCTCATTGATACTTAGACTCTTGACTCTTCTAGCGTGGGTTGTGTGGCAGGCAAAGGCAAAGGCAGGCAGGCGGGCATGCAGGCATGAAGGTTTCTTCTCTTTTTCGTCTCTTTTCTCCCTGTGTACCTAATTATTAGACGATTGATGCACCGAGCCTTTGTTGTTGTTTTTGCTGGTTGAATTGTCTAGTCGACAAAAGTCGCGTCATGTAGATCGTGGTATGTCGTTGCATGTTGTGGAAAAGCTAGACCGAGCTGCTATCGTCAGTGGGGATTGGGAAAAGATACCGTTGCAATACTTGAGACCATATCTATACGGTTTTCTTTGAAGAGGGGTTTGAGGAGGAACTGATACCCTTGGATTCGATATGCATCCTCTTTGTTGTTGGCAGTCGGGAGTGGGAAAAGTTTAGGCACACGGAAATCGTTATCGAAGACCAAAAAAAAGACAATGCCGTGTCAGAATGCCTTCGCGGCCCAAGGTATCCACAATATGACTGATGCCAAGTGGTCGATCCATTTTGCCCAGACGCTTTCAAAGTTGACGATGTGGGCGTGGTGGGATTCCTTTTCCCACATTGCTGCTGCACGTGAATTCGTGATGGCTTGGAGCGAAGCTATTCCCACGCTGTGGGTTCTTAGCGGTTGATTGGTGGGAGATTAATTGTTAGTGCCATTATCTGTGGGTCCTTCTGGAAGCATGGTGGAGAATGCGCGAGAGACGCGTCTTCTGACATCTGACGACAACTTCAGCTCTTCAACTTCTTCCCTTCTCTTCCCTATTTCTTCAAGTTTTGAAGTTCTTTGAAATTCTTCAAACTCATACATCCCCTATCTTCTGACAATCTCCGTGTTTGATGATAGCCCGCGGCCGCTTCCCCATAAGCGCCCCTCGCAAACTTTCGCGACATCGACCGCGGATATTGACTGCATCACCGTCACCGGTTGGATACAATCTGTGTCGCCGGGGAATCCGAGCTTTTGGTTTTGACTGCTGTCGCTATGCATGTAGTGGTTTCTCATCAATTCTGGTGTTGGTCCTGGATGGCAGCTTCGGCAGAGGCAAAAAGCAAATGACGAAACGGGATGTGGCAGACCGACCGGTACACTGGACGTCGAGGAAAGGCATGTTGAGGGCGACATCAATACCAATAGACTGACGCGGACAGAGAGTCTCGGGCATCTTCTGATTTGACAACCCGAACCTTGATGCCAATCGATCAGTTATCGAGTCGCATCAATCGGAAGCCATATTGGTGATGCGATTGAGGATGGCCAAATGATAATGCAATGCCAGATAAAATGAGCATGGTGTTGGAACGACAAAGTCAGCCTAGCGGCTAGAGGCAAAGGTTCGGTTTCGACTTTCAAGCCCGACGGGTTGAGGGAGGTTTATAAGTCAGGTCTTCGGCGCTGTTTTCCGTGGTTTGTTGGTGTAACTGGTAACAGCGCAGCCAACGACTGGTCCATGTGCTCGTTCTTCAGAACAGCTACTTGGAGCCCTGTAGGTATGGGTAACCGTGACGGATCCAGGAGCTCTCGGTTCAATTCCGGGGTTGGCCACGACTTTTTTTTTTTTTCTTTTGTCCTTTTTCCTCTTTACCGCGAAAGCTGTCTCTTGTACCCTTCCTTGCTGCTCCTTCGACAACGTCGATTGAGTTTCGCATGGCTTGCAACGCTAACAGGGGAAGCTTTCCAATGAGAATACTAAACTGCTGGTTTCTATCTAATTCGATTTACTACGAAGCATTGATACGGAGGCCGGCACTCGAGGTGCCATAAGAGAAAAAACCACGGAGGAAGAAAGCTATTAATGGCGAGCAAAGCACAGCATTCCAGCTTTAATATGGCCATCGCACCGGAACCCGAGTTTGCCGAACCGAACAATTGTTCATCCTTCGTCCTCCTCGAGACGGGTATCGGATATGCCCCCAATCCCATCTCAAATCTGCTGCAAGGTACGCGCCGCCCCCATCCTGCCCTTCACAATGTTTGCTTCTGTTTACCGTTCTCTCAGCCTCATTGGCTTGAGCCACAAACATTCAGCCAGGTCAACCAGGATCAGAGTACTCATGACGATGATCTTCCCTGGATCCTTCCATTGTGGATGTTTGCCTCAAGCCACACCGAGTCTCAGACCCTTGTCCCACATGGGAAGTTTGCCAAACATTTCTGCACGATTTTGCATAGGCTAGGATATAGCCGTTCCCTCAGAAATCCTTGGAAATCATGGAAAAGCCGATAAATAATGTGCATTGTGGAGATTGATATTGCAGATTTCAGGAGTTTGGGGCCCAAGATGAAGGGCATATGAGAGGGCAAGCAAGCAGCTGGGCGTGGGCGCTCACGCCTCCTTTCGGATGCAGCATACCAAGTCCAAGGGCTGATCTGATGTTTGGGTAGCAAAATGCTGGGAAAAGCAGTTGCTGGCTCGGTATTGTCTCCGGTGCTTGCTACTATCGTCATGCAGCCAGCGGCGCTACAAGACAAGACAATGATGTTTGGTGTCTGGGGGGAAAGAAAAACATATACGGCAGTGTGGGACGCCAACTCGGGGTTGAACAGGTTTGTGTGTCGTGAACTCGTTGTTTTTTTTGAGTTTTCTGGAAGTTTACGAACTTTGGCCGTCAAACTCTCAACCTTCAGTTGCCTGCAAACACTCCTTTCTGCGGATTGACAAAACCTCCTTCTCCCTGTTTTCATCGCCGACGTGAGTCGAACAAAGTCCACAAAATGAGAATCTTATCAGCACATCACATCAACAACCGCTTCACCCTCATATCCAAGCGCGCAAGTTCGGTTCCGGAGCAATGTACCAACTACTGCCGTAAGTATTGAACTCTTCTTTACTGTCACCTACCTCCTTTCGACATATTCCACTACCTCATTAGCATCACGACCACAAGCTAACATACGCCACTAGGCAACGCCCAAACAGAATGTCAACAAACCCAACTAACCCCTTCCCTCTGCGAAGTCGGGAGCAACTTCCTCGACCAGTACGCGCTATGCCAGTCCTGCATCGAAGATAACAGTCCCACCCCGGACATGGTCAAAACGAGTTTGCTGCTAAAGTATCTCAGGTGTACGGGGTACTGCAGTTTCAAGGAACCTCAGGGTCAAGGTGGAGGGCAAGATCGGGATCCAGCAACGACAACGACAAAGGCTGTTGGTAGTTCATCTTCGAGTGCAGTTCAGACGGGGGCAACGACGACAGTGAGTGTGGAAAGGGGACAGAGGACGAGGGTTACTGAGTCGATACCTACCACCAAACCAACTTCACCACCAAATGACTCACCCTCTCCGACCATCTCGACCGCTACAGTCAAAATGCAACCCGCCTCAATTCTGACACGCTCATCAACACCAACCTCCACCACCTCCTTCAACATTCTCCTCCCCTCGCAATCCCTCACAGCGCCTACCCAACAACAACTCACACCATCAACAAACTCAACATCCACTTCCCAAGCAACCCCCGCCTCCGACAGCAGCGGCCCCAAACCAACGGCCCCCTGGGTCTGGGCTATAGTCTCCATAACCCTCATCGTCGTCTTTCTCTTATCCTGCGGCAGCTTTCTGGTGTTTTACAAACGCGGTCGCTCCAAACGAGCCCGCGCGCGACAAAGGGGTATGAAGGGGATGGTGGAACTGAAAGAGACGTCGATGAACGGGTGGGTGGAGAGTAGAAGTACTTCCCGATCTCGAGATTATGGTGGGATGGGGGTACATGGAGTAAAAGGGATGGTGACGGAGTTGGATACGGTTAGGGATGCTTATGAGATGGAGACGGGGAGGAGGGAGTCGAGGATGTTTGGAAGGGGAGGAGGGGTAGGAAGGGGGGGTGGAACTAGGTGGTTGCCGGTGGAGTTGAGCAGTGTTTCGGCTTGTGTGGAGTTGCCTACGGGGTTTAATAAGAGGGAGAGTCAGAGGGTGGAGGAGGAGAAGGTAAAGGCGGAGAAGGAGGGATGGGTGAGGGAGACTAAGGAAGGGTGGGATAGGGAGAAGGCGGATATGGGAAAGGAGGAAAGAGAAAAAGAGAAGGAAGGGTGGGAAAGAGAGAAGAAATGATTGAGAGGAGCGGAAGTTAGTCAAGTTGTTATCGCCATTGATACCTCTAATTACATGCGAACATCGAAGCTTGACTCATGTAAAGAAGAGTCCATTTGGTCATTTTGGCCAGTGAATCCATTGTGACTGGCGGCGTCAATGCGATGACTAAGGTATACTGTGATGAGTCGGGAAGGATTCCCAAGTGGGATACGTTAAAGAGGTTGCCTGGAGATAATCGCGATAGTTGAGGTGTGTTAGTCAGCGCGCCCACGTCCTTCAAGCCACACATGTATGTCTTGGTGATGGCACCTAGCCCATTGGCTAGCGACTACCTCCTTTCGATCCTGACCATAGGTTTACAAGTACTACACGTATCTTGAAAATTGAATTCTCGAAGGCTTTGGAATGACAGACACTGGCCGGTAGCTGAGTAACTCCTGCATCAAACTCAACTTCAAAAACGAAAGTCGCAATAACCTCAATCCTTAATAGGCAGCCCGGCAATTCACCCGTTTACAGACCAACCGACGCATGAAGGGGCTACCAAGAGCAGAAGCATGAGACGAGTATAAAGACCCCATGAGATTCTCGCTTTCCATGACCTTGAAGCTCACCATCGCTATCACAAACACAGAACCGAACCCAGCATCGCACTGCTAAAACCAACACCAAATCAAGTGAGTCTCTTCAAAGACCACCAGACCTAGCATCCACACTAACATGCCAACTCAAGATCATCCACCAATCGAACCCTTCCACCAGCAACATGCAACTCACCCTCCTAACCACCACCCTCTTCTCCCTCCTCTCCCTCACCGCCGCCATCCCAGCGCCCACCTTAACCCCGGTCCCAGTCCCTGGTGGTCCAGGCCCGAAGCCAAAGCCCAACGGCCCATGGCCTCCCGACTGGAAGCGTGACGCGCAAGTCTCTTCTGATGGACCGAGACCGAAGGCTAAGCCAAATGGCCCGTGGCCTCCCGACTGGAAGCGCGACGCGCAAATTTCTTCTGATGGACCGAGACCGAAGGCGAAGCCCAACGGTCCTTGGCCTCCTGACTGGAAGAGAGATGAGGGTGATAACTCGACTGAGACTCAGCGGTGCCCTGGGTGCCCGTATGGGGGTTTGGATTAGAGTGTCCAACGATGTCATTGCAAGCGGAGGAAATGGCCAGGTTGACGGTATCGACGTTTGGTGTTGAGAGTTTCGGTGGGGTTGAGGATTTTGGGAGTGCGAAATGAGAGTTCTGGGCTGGTGGGAAGGAGCGAGTTCACTGTTTGCTGGGTTGTTCAGTTCCACTTGTAAGGTTGACTTGTCACTCTTTCCTGCTGTTGGTGAGGAACACACCCTGTGTTCCTTCCCTATATATGTGGCTTCTGTTTTCTCCGAGTCAGTGCTTGATTTTGGGTAATTGATCGCAAAAACTTGGACTCACGTCAATGACTCTATGCCTCTGGCGATATGTCTTTCCATTAGCCCATGCGCCATCTCAAATTTCGCATCGCAGGGTGCTCTGCCTTTCTTGGACTGGCCCTTGAACTGGCCATTTTTCAATCCGTCGGACATAAGAGTTGAGAGTGAAGGTTGTCTGCCAGGTCCTGACATTGGGATTGTCGTCAATTCAGTGAGTGCATGCTTCCTCATTATAACATCCTCCGAGTATCATTGGCGTGTCTCCCCCGGCCCCCCTTTTGTCTGGTTCGCATTCCCATTTTCAACTACCTCTCCACCGCCGTAGTTGTACTCAGCAGGCAACTCAAACACCTCCGGCCTCATCCCACCATCGCCAACCGCCAATTCCACCGGTCTCACACTCGAGTCCAGTTCCCTTGGCTCGGTACCAGATTCCGTATACAGCTCGTTGATCTGTTTCTCGGTAGGAGCAGCAACGGCCGTCTCTCCGTGCAGCTCCGGCTTATCCCCACTTCGCCACGCCGAGTCGCCGTCGAGCTCATGTCCTGACGTCGTCTTGCCCGACTTCCCTTTCCTTTTGAGAAACGAAAGTTTTCCCCTCTTGTACAGGAACAGGAGGATTCCCAGCCCGATGATGCCCAGCGCAACGACAGCGCCAATGATTGCCCATACCCATGGAGCCAAGCTGTTGGATGAACCGTTGCCTGAGCTTGAATCGGTTATACTAGTCGCTGCAGGTGACGCAGACGACGAGGTAGATGTCATGAAGCCAGTCCAGTCGGAACGAAGAACCGTCGTGTAGGCCAGCGCGACCGCAGGCTCGGTAGGGCCATCTTTATTCGTGTAAGTGGCCCTTACCAAGATTTCTGTCGTGGTGTACCAGGTCGGGTCGATGGCGGAGGCGGTTTTTGCTTGGCAGTACGAAATGTACCGAGAAAACGTTGGCTCAAGATATTCTTTGACAGAGAGCTTGAAATCGCGGGACTTGGCCATGAGGCAGGAGTAGCAGATGTTGTAATTGGTCATGAATTCGCTATCTTCGGGACACGAAGCGTCGGTTTCCCCGACATCTTCTGCGGTACGATAGGCTATGTCTAGTTTGAGTCAGTAATGCTGTACAAGCACGAAAGGGTGGAAAGACTACGCCACTACGGAGAGACAAGAGGTTTTGTGACTTACTGCAGCTGAGATAACACTCAACGGGTAGAGGAACGTCCTCTCTTGCTGTCACACCCACTCGACGTCCCAAACGCAGCGATGAGGCGCCCTGCATTTTGTCTAGCAGGAGATTGAAGTTTGAGGGTCCGGTTTGTCTCTAAGATGCACAGGAAAGAAAGGCAACTGCCAGGAAGAAAGGACGACAAAAGGATCACCGAACAAAAGAACGGAAGAACAAGAGAGCTGACCAGACAGGATTGCGGGGGGGATGCATCCCATTTCACTAGAAGCCGGCCAAGAGACGTTGGGAGCAGTCGGATTCGAACTGTAGCCAGCCGCTGCGATGTAACGCGCAGTTGGGACGTCGTCATATCAAACCAAGACGTGCGAATACAGTACTTGCTGTGAGCCAGCTCGCAGGTTCCAGGTCTTGATCGCCACGCGCTTGTACTATTTCAGTAGGCTGAGATCTATTGGTTGGTGAAATAGTCTAGAAGAAGCCCAAGCGACAGAGCTGTTTGATGAAGCCGTATCGTTTTTGCCGACAAAGTTTGGCGATGGCAATGTTTCAGCTTGTGATTGGAGATTCCCACACAACCCAGGCTCGACTTGCGCCACCCGCCTGGAAGAGTGCGGATGCATCGGGAAGTATTGGATCATTTGAAGGGGAGACATTTGATACTGGCTTGTGTGGGAAGATGAAGGCAGAACGAAGCAGCCTCCATATCGAAGACAGAATTGTTCTCTGAACAGCCTTAACCCGCTAGCAACCGTTGAAAGTTTGGTTCAAATCAATGTCCGCGTGTGCCCAGGTTACCTAGGTGAAAGAAGTATTGAGCCCCTACGACGGATTGCAATTGACCGTTGCAACGGATATGAGAATGACAAGACAAAATATCGAATCCAGAAGAGACAAGCACTAATAAAGTGCTGGTTAGAACTAGGTCAGGCACAATTTTAACTCCAAGTTCCAGCTAGGGTATATAAAGTCATGTCCTCAGCACTTTGTTTTCCGTGGTTCCGATGGTTGTAGCCGGCAACAGCGCAGCAACGCCTGGTCTACTCACAATGTTTCGGCAGGACGGCTCGCCATATCATCTGCTCCAGTGGTGCCTCGGCTACTGGTCGGAGCGCTATCACGGACAGTATGAGCTCTGAGCTCACGCCTCTCTGTGCTGGTCTGGGTGGACGGTAGATGCCCACCTGGGCGTTACTATCAAGTGTCACCTGTCTAGATGAAGGTAAGGTTGCTATTCAACAAGCGATAAGCAATTACTGGGGATAAAGATGATGAGGGATTGCTGGGGTTAAAGATCAGGGGTTCTTGGGGATAAAGAGCCAGAGCTTCGATGGCTGGTTCGCGGTTAAGCGACTTTCGACCTTCCAGGCATAAAATCAAGGAGAAACTGTATCGAGAGAGGAGGTATGGAGGCACGCCCTCGACAGCGATATTAAATTACCAAATCCATAACTTTCGTCCATGTCGTGACACATATGTGAGAATATGAAACATGTTAGGGGGGCCGAAAGATCCCCTTGCCGGCGATATGACCATGTCTTACCAGAGCTGTAACGAAAGAGAGCAAGAATCACTAATTACTGACCTCAGTATAGGAGGCTATATTAAGCTGTGTCCATGGAGGGATGTGTCTCTCTGACGCCGCACTGCAATAATGATGGTTATGCGGCGTATGGCAAGTTTTGGGAGGTTTTCCTTCATGAATGGTGCCATAACTTTGTCGTCTTACAACAACTGCACGACACTTGCCGAATGACTCCGCAGCTGGGCCACCATGAACTGTCAGCTATGTGGACATGAGGTTAGCCACGTGGAGTGCGGCTTCTGTCTTCGGCGCCCATAGGTAAGGGACTACCATAGATCGGTGCTTGTGCTGACCGAAGGCATAGTTCATCGGTTCGGCACACTTTCTGTAAGGCTGAGGGGTCGCGCCGCCACGCTTATTGATCCAACCGGAAGTGATGGCAATACACCTTGACAGCCCATCCTTGGTCGTACTACCGCATAAGCATGACTTCCCGCTAAATGAGGTCGGCAAAACGGGCTGTGTGATGTGCTCGGCCACGAAATGGTTGTGCTCGGAGGATAGATCGAGAGCTGCTAGACCGAAAACGCATTTCGCCCGAGTAAGTAACTGGGAAATAGCAGGATAATAACCAGAACGATGAAGAAGAGCAGCAAGGAAGGGTAAGTTTAACAACACAAAGACAACGGTCGGAAAGGGGAGGCATGGGAATAGGAAAGGAAAATCCGAAAAAGCCCCCAACCGGCCCCAGTGTCCCAAGACTGGGCAGACAACAGGAAGAAGTGGCAGCTGTGCCGCATAGAACCACACGTGGTACACAAACCCATTGTATTCAACCCATCCACGCGGCTGCGCTTGACCATCTGGGGCCGAAACCAATCGGATGGATAGATGGTGATATGCATCGCGCTTATGCGTGTAATACGGCGGCCTGAAATAGGCCCAGCAAAGTCGCACGACATTGACGAGGCGAATTCCTTGAAGTTGACATTCCATTTTTTGCCCGCCGAAGGGTCGCCGAAGGGGTACAGTGAGCTGGTAGGACTGTAAGTCTCATGCTTATGGTCCAGACCATGGGCGCCCTCAGAAAAAGGCAGAAATCCGGGGTGCCTGATGAGGTATAACTCTTGGGCAGCCCGGCTTCCCGATGGTGCGGGTGATTTGTCGATGATTGGTTAAGTGGCCGCGTGTTTTGCGGACAGAACAGCTGGTATGCGCAGCTCCACGTGGAGGACATTGTATTATTGCCGATGAAGAAGACATGATGGTTGTCTCGTGGTTGTCAGATTCGGCAGCTGAATTTTAATTCCGATCAATGTGCCTTACCGATCGAGGCAGCGCAAAATCCTAGGCACGCCACTGTGGTAGGTGGTTTGGAGTAAAGAGATGGGGGCCTGGGGGAGCCTGAGTGATGTTGTTCGGTTGGGGGTATCGTCGAGATGTATTGTTGTCCGTCCATGTCGGGGCCTTTTAGGTTCGAAGCTGTAAATAGCTGCCTTGACAGACATAAAAGCCATGCTGTCCCGGAAGAGAAGTTGAAACGAGGACCACTGCAAGACTGTCAGAGATCATCACAAGAAAGTTTGCTCAGAAACAGTATCGTCCATCTCTTATCCTCGGCCTGATCATCATCAAATACTTGGCCAAGCACATTTTCCCTCGCAATGCCTAACAGCAAACAGTAAGTCTGATCCTTCACCTCACCCTCTGAGATATCGCTAGCGGTGCTGGAGGTAGCTGACATGGCTATGGCAGAAGCAACTCGTCAAGCGGAAAGTCGGACGAGTACGGGAGGGAAGCTCGGTTGGAGATGTTCCAGATCGAAGAGAGACGAGAGGGCAATATTCTTTCGCGAGTTCCCTACAAGCCTCGAAAGCCACGAGAGACTCGACGGACCATGGCGAGGGAAATTCGACACATCATGGAGCCTTTTGATGCGTCCAGGTAGCATGATGTGATGGACGTCTGCTCAATGGTCGAGATTGGAAACCAACTTGCCTCCTGTTAGCTCATGGTTGGATACATTCAGTTGGACAAGGAAACGGGAACGAGCTTGCTGAGATGTCTGAAGTTTGAAAAGTGAAAACTCGATCAAATCCCAAGTGGAAGTCTTGTCGTCGGCCTCTGTATCGGTTCCGCGTTGATCTTTACCTTAGCCCGTGTCCGTGTACTGGCATTTGATACGTAGCTCATGGCTTCACTAAACCATGCACATGTCGAAAGTCGGCATTTCGTAACTATCTGCCGGTGCCTGTCGAAAGCTGAGGTTCGTCGGTTGTTGGACAACAAAGACGAAAATGGAAGCCTGAAGCTGAAAGCACTTGGCTTGACTTGGAAGATCAAGGCTGCCTCAATTTGACCAAAGTCTGCCCAGTGACTGGCGCCTTCCCTTTTACCAGCCAAGAAGTGAAAAATGGTTTCCCGGTTGGCGACGAGTTCAATGACGTTTGGTAAGGAACGTAGAGGATTGAGGCAGGTAAGTCGAGGGTGTCGTCGGTACTTGCCGTCTCCCTCGACGTCTGCGTGACCACTCCTACCACTTGCCGTTCCCTGGCTCTGCTGCTAGTGTTTCACATGGATGCGACGCCAATGACGTGCTACAGGAAATGCCTTTTGACGAAACGTTGGCGGAATGAGATGACCATTTGTAGTGCCACTATGGTTACTCTCTTTGGTTCCGAAATTCTGGAGTAGTATGTTGGTTGTGGTATCGATCATTTGGTGGCTGGAGAGAGAGACCGAAACACGGACTGCTCAAGAAGAGTTGGGCTGGGACGGGCATCGGATCACAGGGCACGGGCTACCTACAGTTATATCACAGCTATAGGTTAGTACACAGTTGTACACTTCGGCTTAGAACAACCATTTCAACTATTATTATCAAAGGGAGATATCGGATAGAATGACAATACAAACCTCTAATAAGTTGTAAATCCTTTGATCTTTCTTTCCCTTATAATGACATGTTATGGGGTGCTTGTTTCGAAACATTGAGATGAATATCTTGTAGGATACGCCTTGTTATCGCGCCCCTCTTGCCCCTGCCGCTGCAGTGTGCACGGCTACAGGAACCCCTCAGGATCCCCTGTTCTTGCCATGTGCTCTCTTTCAGGCGCATTTTGAGAGCTAAGCGGCTGTCATGTGCTGTTACCGTGCCCAGACGCTACTAACAGTAAGACCAAATTGTACTTCGTGGCGCTGTTAGTGCATCCTGTTTCAACCAACAGTCATGACCAAATGCTCAACAAGCGACCACAAGCGGCTGGCAGCCCAACTGGAGTCGTTGACATCGCCCGCCTCCACTTTTGCTTCCATTTGGCGATCCAAGTTCCAATCCACTGCAATTCCCCGACGGCGGCCACTGTCAAAGAGGCAGCACACGCACCGCACTGCACCAACACCAGAAGACGGGACATCTTCACGCGGTTCCATTTGTGCAATCAATAAACACGAGAAAGGCTTTCTTTCTATAGAGACGCCCATTGCCCGCTACACCATACCCGAATGCGCCGCCTTGATCAGGACGGCCAAACAGCAGCAGTCATCATCGCCAACAGCTGAAGGGCTTCCTGACGACCTTCTCCCTTTCATAGAGGCAACCAAGAAAGACCTTGGCGCCAACTGCCCCCGGTCTGTCTACACCTTGTAGTTCTACGCGCTGTCGAATTTCCCATCTCTGCCCAACTTCTGGTAGAGACGCCAACTGTCCGACGATATACGAGCAATTCCGACCCGTCTCTTCTCGCGACACGACGATTCTTCCTAAACACCACTAGCTCGACTACTTTCATCGGACGAGAAACACAGCGAAACAAATGATGAACGGTCCGGGTCCCGGCCGCTCCATGCAGCGACGCACCCCCGCCCCGGGAACCGAACCCGGCGGTGGTGGTGGTGGTGGTGGCCCGCCTCCCAACATCCCGGCCCGCTCGATATCACCGGCCGTTGGAATGGGAGGACACATGGGTCCTCAGCCTGGCATGTCGAGGTCGTCGGCTGGCTCAAACCGCTCAGTCCAAGGGCCCGGCGGAGGTCCCGGCAACGCCGGCGGCGGTAGCACAAGGCGGAATAATGTGAGTAGAGTCATCTTGCCGTCTTGGCTTCATTTACGGTCCCATCCATCCGTATGCGCGCGTCATAATCCTCTGTCGCGCCATCCCCATCATCTTCCCGCCATCCCCCTCTTCAACTTGTCTTTAGAACGAGTGACCTCGCTTGTCCCCTCCATTCCATTCCATTTCTCGCCCGTCTTGCCTACTATATAACACCAGTTCGATACTAACAATGCCATCTGATGACAGTCATCCAGCAGCTCGTCGTCCGTCCCGCTGTCGCAAATCGAAAGGAGCGTCACACATCTACTGGTTGCCACCAAGCAGCTACTCGAAACCCTGACACAATGGTCCCGTGGAAACGCAACCGACACCCAGGTCTCCGACGTCTATGTTCGGCTGGGCTACGAGTTTAATATGGCATGCCGAGCCTTTACTGCCATCAATGTCGATATTGACGACTTGGGCAACGTGCCCGAGCTGCTGCGCTCCATCCTCGAAGCCACCCTGAGCCAGGAAGCCAGCGCTGAAAGTCTCGAAAAGTACCTGCCAAGGATACGTGATATTATCATCAATCTGCTACACGGTCTAAAGAGAAAACAGCAAAAGCTAAGGCAGCGCCAGCAAAGGGATAGAGAGCCAAGCATCTCTGAAGAGGGAGGCCATGGTCCAAGTCGGGGTTCTGGCCCTAGCGGCAGTGGTGTGCCTACCAGAACTACGAGTACTAGCACTATGGGTAGTGTGAATTCCGGGCTCACCAACATGCTCAACGAAGGACTGGAGAGCAATGGGTATCGGCCGGACTCTATGAGGGAGGATCGGCACTCGGGTCCCATGACAGCATCGCCGTCCAGACGCTTCCCTACTCAACGCGACCAGTCTCGGGGTTCCGTCACCTCCTCCGACCAGTCCAGCATGTCGAGCAACACGATGCAAAATATTCCCGTGATTGCGCCTTACCCAGGTGAAGATACGATCCCAACGGGCCCGCCGCCACCACCTGAAATCAACGTGGACAACTTCCCTCCTCCGCCACCGCCGCCCAAGGGGTCGCAACAGAGCGCTTTGGCGGCTCTGCAACGAGGTGGTGATCTCGAAAGACGAGCTTCCCGCAGATACTCGCAATACCAGATCTCGAAGCTTGTCGGCGCCCAGGGTGGTGGATTCCAAGTTCCTATGCTCCCAGTGGCCCAACACACGCCGATACCTAACAGGGGCAAGGAGGTGAGAGAGTCTTTGCGGGCAGTCCAAACGAGAGAGAACAGCGTCCGCCACAACCGCAACGCCTCGAACCAGTCCCAGCGTAATATTGGCCTCGATTCTTCCCCTGTCCGGGTTCCCAGCCGGGTCTCTGAAGAGCCGGAGCCAAAGGACTCGCCTGCATTCTACAGGGCCGACAGCTTCAATGTCCAGACGCCAGAAGACAAGTACCCTGCTCCAAGCGCCACTCTCAATGGGCCGCTCGCGGATCCCATGCCCATGGGGGACGATGTAGACTCGCCTAAGCCCGCTGCTACGAGGCCTGCTCCTGCACCTGCCGCTCCTCAGCATCAACAGAAGCCCTCCATCCGGTCGGCGACTCCCGACAAACAGCCGCCCAGCTCCTTTATGCTTGAAAACTCGCCGCCAGCAACCAAGGAACTGACTCTCTTCCTGCAGTACAAGTCCAAGGTCAAAAAGTTTGTGCTTCCCGAGGGCTACGACGATCTGTCCATTGCTCGTCTTCAGCTGGCCTTTATCGAAAAGTTTTCCTGGAACACACAGCAGAACGGAGCTGATCTGCCGGAAATCTACATTCAAGATCCTGTTTCTGGTGTCCGCCATGAGCTCGAGGATCTGTCTGATATCAAGGATCGGACTGTGCTTGTGTTGAATGTGGAAGCGTTGGATGAAGTCAAAAAGCATATTGACGAGGGCATCGGGTCCCTCAAGACTATCATTGAACAGGTTAAGCAGAACGTCGACGACCAAAACGCTGCCATTCAACGTGTGTCGGAGCGCCAACAGGAAACTGCCAAGGATCTCGCTCGCATGGCTGCCGCTCCACCTACCACCATCATGGCCCCAAGTGCCATGAACACCACGACCTCGCCCCGTTCTTCGTCGTCCTCTGTCTCCGGGGCCAGCGCCGTTGCGAATACGTCCAAGAAGCTCAACCCTAATCAGCTCACCGAGATCCAGTCCCTGCGTCGCGACCTCGCCGTCCTCCGCCAGACCTACTCCAACTTCCAATCCGAAGTCCAAGGCTCCATGACTGCTCTCCGCAACAAGGCCAACAATGTCAAGACCGCCGCCGCCAAATTGTCGGTACCCGACGTCGACGGCGATTCCGGTCGCGCATACGTCACCAAGGGTCGCAAGTTGCTCAACGCCGATAGTGACCGGCTTGTCAACAAGGTCGACGACCTGCAGGATCTCGTTGAAGATCTCCGGAAGGATGTCGTCCAGCGCGGCGTCCGCCCGCTGCCCCGCCAGCTCGAGGTCGTTACCAAGGACATCACGACGCTCACCAAGGAGCTCAAGAAGATGGAGGAGTTCATGAAGAGGGAGAAACCCATCTGGACCAAGATCTGGGAGAAGGAGCTCGAGGACGTCTGCCAGGGTCGCGACGAGTTGCGTCTCATGGAAGATCTCATGGTCGACTTGCGCGACGATCTCGAAAAGGCCAGCGAAACGTTTTCGCTTGTTGAGCAGGCTACAAAGGAACAGATGAAGGAAGGAGGACAGGGAAACACGGTTAACGGATCGGTGTCTAACGGACCCACGCTCTTTGGCGCTTTTAGTCGCGGCCTGAAGAGCATTTCGGAGAAGTCGGTCTCTGCGGATCCCACGGAGGCGAAGGAAGGTGTGTTGGGTGAGGTGCGCGCTTTGCAGCCGAATCACGAGAGTAGACTGGAGGCGATCGAGAGGGCGGAGAAACTCAGGCAGAAGGAGCTGCAGACGAGAATGGTTAACCCGCTGACAAAGGAGCTGGCCTCTTTTGTGGAGGAGGGTAAGCTGAAGAAGAGCGGTGGTGTGGAGGAGGTGGAGAGGGCGAGGAAGGCGAAGGATGATAGGATCAGAAAGGAGGTGTGGGAGCGGATGAATGGGATGATGGCGGATAATGGGGAGGAGGATGATGAGGACGATGACGATGAGGAGGAGGAGACCGAGGATGAGGAAGAGGAGAGTGGGGAAGAGGAGGAGGGCCAGGAGGAGGCTTCTGCTAAGGGGTCGGTGAAGGGTGATGAGATGAATGCCGAGGAGGACAAGAACAAGGAAAATCGTAAGAGTGAAGTGAAGTCGGAGGCCGGTGATGAGGAGGAGAAGGGCAAGGAAAAGGCTGAGGCCGCGAAGGAGCCCGGTTCGACTGCTTGAGGAGAGCTAGCGTATCGGTGTCCGAATGCGTGGTGATGCCAACCTACCTACGCCTTGAAGTATTTGTAAAAGCCTTGCCCGCGACACGGCTGTTGGACAACACCGGTTCCTTTTCTACCATTGTCATATCTTGTCGGCGGGCTTAGAGGGGACAGACAGCGTCGACGAGGCTTGCGGAAATCTTATACCCCCTTTTTTTGGTTTAACAGATCATGTTTCGCCTTTTGTTACAGTTACCAATTGAACAGTTTAGCTTTAAGGTACTCGATACCACTTCTCTGTAGTTGAAGCTTTGCCTGGACGGCGTTATTTCGCTCTACGCCCTTCACTTTGCAAGCTCTTACATAGGGCGGCCGCCTGGTAGGTCTCGGCATGTCTCCTTCTCCGGGCTTCCCTTCGACGTTCTCCCGAGGTGAGCAGCTTGGATGACATTTCCATTCCCCGCAATCCAGGGTTCGGAACTTGGGAAGTGCATAAGACATGCATCAACATGTATGCAAGGTTGGGGTAAGCGGGGATGGTACATCCGGTCGGTACAATGGATGACGACCCCTCCTTCTCCGAGATTGCCACTTTCATCTTATCTTGACTCTGGCAAAACAGCGAAGACACTGGCTATCTGATATATCAAATCCCATCGCATTCGGAGAAACTCAATTCAAAATGATCAAGGTAAGAAGAACCCTTTGCGTTTGCTATGCAACGGGTATGCTTTTTTCTTAAAGGGATGGTTGTCGTTGGCCGGGCTTGTTGCTGCTGACCAACGAACGGCCTCAACGTCGGATTCCTGGCGGGGAATAATGCCGAAGTGGGTGTGTGACGACGGGTTCGAGAGAGGGACGGGGTAACATTAGGCTGTTTAGCGGTTTGTATGACATGGCACGGCTTGGGATTGGAATATAAAGGCCGTATCCCCTCCATTCCGTTTTGTCCTTCTGACATAAAACTTCTGAGGAAGTAAACTGACAGATAATACTCGCCAGTCTCTCATCAGCGCGGCCCTCAGCCATTTCGGCTTGACCAAAAATCACACGCCGGGAACCAAGCTCGGGCAGGACTTACCTACCATGGCACCAACTTACGACTTCGAAGCTATCATCCAAAAGGCGGTTGATGATGGGATTGTCCCTGGCGTAGTCCTTTACGCGAGGAACAAAGATGGTTTGTCTTCTCCCTTCCCTTCCTCCATCACTATGCTAACACAACCCAAAGGAACACTTACCTACTCCCACGCCACCGGGCACGCCTCCCTCTCCCCCTCCAACCCCCGGCCCATGGACGCTCACACAATCCTCGCCCTAGCCTCAATGACCAAACTCCTCACCTCCATCTGCATCCTCCAACTCCTCGAGTCACCCAACTATTCCTCCTCCTTTCCCTTGGGGCTAGACACCCCTGTTACCGACCCTTCCTTTCCAGCTACCTACCTCCCCGACCTCGCCTCCCTACCCATCCTCTCCCCCACCGTCTCGGACCCCTTCGCCACGAGATCAAGAACTAAACATATCACCATCCGCCATCTTTTAACCCACACCTCCGGCTGCGGCTACACCTTCCTCCAACCTCAACTTATGGCCTGGAACGAGTGGAAACTAGCCCAAGAAAACAAAACCCCCCATCTTCCCGTCGGAACAGCCTTTGCTTCCACCGTCCCCGAGCAGTTCTCCTGGCCTTTACTTTTTGAACCGGGGGAGGGATGGGCTTACGGGTGCGGGATTGATTGGTCCGGATGGCTTTTGGAGAAAGTTACAGGCCAGACGCTGGATGAGTACATGCAAGAGAATTTGGTTAAGAAGTTGGGATTGGAAAGGGGGTTGATCACCTTTTACCCTGAACGGGTGTGGCCGGGGGAGGTGGAAAACAGAAAAAAAGTGGCGGAGATGGGGAAGAGGGTTGGGGGTGGGTGGGATAATGATTTGGCTGGCGCTGCGTCAGCTGGGAACAGCAATGCTGAGCCTGGGACTGGAGAGGCACAAGGACAGCACCACCCGAGGACCAGACATCTTGACACGCCGCAACTTCTTAACCCACCCCACCGCGGCGCCTTTGGTGGTCAGGGGGGCTTTGCTGATTTGGCAGCTTATTGTGAGGTGGTCTACTCATTGCTTGTGGACGATGAGCGCTTACTCAAAAAGGAAACGGCCAAGTTGTTGTTTGAGGGGCAGATCAAGGAAGCGCAAGCTAAGGCAGCGCTGAATGAGAATATGAAGACGCCGCAGTGGGTGGTTGGTTACGTGGAAGTGCCTGCCCCTGACAATGAGGGGGTGGTGTATGATTGGAGCGCGGGCGGGTTGTTGGTTGATGAACCTGGTGAGCGTAAGAAAGTTGGGGGGAGGTGGAGGAGGAAGGGGTATTTGGGGTGGGGTGGGATATTTAACTTGACTTGGGTGAGTTTATTCCTTGCATTGGATGCTGGGATTGGAAAGGAAGTTTGCTAACATTGTGTGAATGAACAGTTCGTCGACCGAGAGGCAGGTGTTTGCGGTGTGTTTGGAGCGCAGACTTTGGACCCGGCTGATCCGTTGATTGAGCCGTTGATCAAGGAGTTTGAGAGGGAGATTTTTGAGAAGCATGGGGCGAAGTGAGCATCATGAGTATGTATCGGGTCCGTGATAATGATACAGGAGTACTGTGTACCTTCGTACATATAAGCAATTGGGTGTTTTGTCATTCGACTCTTCGCTCCGGCCCGCTCCCGGCCCGATCCGTTTCGTCTGTGTCAATTCCGGGGGCTGGGTGATCATGTGGGGCCGGGCCGGCGGAGAAATACGTACACGGAGAATACGAAACTGAAGTCATGTTTCCAGAGTTGCCCTGGTGCAATAAGTACATTGTAACACTGTACAGAGGTGCGGAGGTCACTGTTTGGACGGTGTTACCCCACTGCCGGAGCAACCTCACAATGCTTGTTGGGCGTCTAAAGAGGAAGTGACGACCAAGTAGCAGTTATAGCGAGAAGCGGGGGAGGGATGGGTGGAAGGAACAAGTGGAAGATGGGAGAGCAGTTTCTCGTTTCTCTGAATGGGACATTTCAAATCCTGTCCGTCTTCCACCAAACCACGGAAACCCAGCCATTGAAACCTTCAACATCTGAACCACTATCACGAGCCAAGGCATGTCAGATGTGCCGTCACTGGTTAGTCCGCTGTGGATGTCGTAGCCAACTCCTTTCCACGTTGCTGACGTCCTTATTCCAGATCTGATCAAGAGCCTCAATCACCCCTCTCCCTCCCCCAGTCCGGATCGCCTCGTCTTGTTCACAATTTCCAACCCGACTTCGTTCTTCGTACGCGTCGCCTGACAGCACTACGTCGGTCACATCTCCCATTTCCACGAGCGAAACCGACGCACCGTCCACGTCCAGCCCCCTCGAACACGTGCCTCCAAATGACATATTGTCGGTCCTCTAAGGTCATGGACATCTCGTCAGAGACCCCCTCACCCGACATCGGCGAGATCAAATGTCGAGGCTTGATTGCTGGTGGTGACTGGCCTGGCGAACCACTCTCTGCAGAGTCCTTGAGTCCCTGGTGGAAGCCATCCGACTCCGGCAATCCTTTGGAAGTAATCACCGACTCCCTACCACAATCACTGTGTCGGGCTTGCGCATTGATACGAGACACTGATCCAAAAGACCTCAAAATCCATACAAATGCCAGGCGTACAATACACGAGTTGGAGCCCGGGGTTTGCGGAATCTGCCGTATTTTATTCGTGGCATACAAGATAATGTTCCGCAACTTTCCCACATCTTCTCTTGCTGGGCTCGGAGCACTTCTTACCAACAGATCTTACCTATCCAAAGGGGGGAACCCGCTCTTTTTAGAATCTGCTGATTGCAGAATCCCTGGCAGCAACTGCCCTGATTATCGATCAAGAACGAGCACATGCCCTGACATCCTCATATCTTGTAATGTCAATGGCACGTTTCCACACCCCTTTGACCCAGAGCTGTGCTAATACTGAGACTAACTGTAGGTACCGAAGATGTGCCCTGTCCATGGGGGTTGACCGAGTCCTTCGCTAGTACCCACGCACACTTGCTTGGAGGGAAGAATCAGTCATCCGGACAGCAGACGCTCAAATCCACTTCCAGTGCATGGATTTCTCGTGGTTTAGAAGAATGTGCTAGGCAAGATGAAAAGTGCTGTGGCATATCGAAGAAAGCACCTCCCCCTACCCGACTGCTAGACGTGGGATTATCGTCTGGTGTGGTTCGCCTCGTGGAGACAAGCCACTTGCATACGCCTATACACAAGTATAACTGCTTGAGTCATTGCTGGGGCACACAACAACCGCTGCAGACAACAAGAGAAAATTACTCACGACATCTGACGTCCATTGCATGGGACATCATACCCAGGACGTTCCAAGATGCAATACGGCTCACCCTGGACTTGGGTATCGAGTTCCTGTGGATCGATTCACTTTGCATTATACAGCATGACGAGGAAGATTGGGAACGAGAGTCGGCCAACATGTGCAGTGTTTATGCAAACTCGTATCTAACGATTGCTGCAACTTCATCGCCTGATTGTCACGGAGGACTCAAGTATTGGGAAAACCGAGAGCTCTTCAAAATAACGGGCTTCACAGCTGACCGAGCACCTATCAGCATATCTCTTGTTACCGCTGCTTACCAGATCTATTATGAAGAATATATGCCTCTCATGTACAGAGCCTGGTTTTTACAAGAGCGGATAATGTCTCCAAGGGTTGTCCACTTCCTATCACCCGGCCTGGTGTTGGAATGTAACGGGAGAGTTATAGAACAGTACGTCAAAAGAGTCATGTGGGATTTTTACCCTGCCAAGAGCAAGAGACAGTATCACAACTCAATCGTCTCCGATCCACTCGAGTTGAAAGGCGAGATGTGGAGACATCTTGTCGCAGGATATTCTCAGTCAGATCTCTCCTTCCCTTCTGACAAGCTCCCCGCCATCTCCGGTCTGGCTCATCATATGGCAAAGCATAGAGCTGGGGCTTACTATCTTGCAGGGCTATGGAGTGACACGTTAGCAGAAGATCTGCTGTGGATACGCAGATGTCCTGCACAGAGGCCAATCTGGAAAGCCCAGCCTCAGAGAGCTCCTAGTTGGTCATGGGCTTCCTGGGATGGCGAACTAGCATTTCTGGTCAAATACCATATGTCGCGCGACTGCCTTGATTGCCAGTTACCGCAGACTACCCCATTACTAACTCTACTCGACGTAGAAAATGCCCCGAGTACCGCGAAATGCGCTGGAGACCTCTCAACCATGCCGCTTTGTGTTTCCGGGAAACTGTCTAACGCACCTAGTTCTTTTGTTTTCGACGAATCTAAATCTAGGTTTGAGATAGGTCGCAATAATTGGAGGCAACATTATTCAGACCACGTTGAGGTGTACTTGGACGAGGAGGCCCTTTCAGGCAATGCACTCAACGACTACCTTTCTTCACAGGAGATCAAGTCGTTTCGGGTGTTACGTGGGAGTGAGCATGGTGGATCCTACCAATTCGAATGTGCACTTCTCTTGCGAAGAGTCGGCTCTTCTTCAACGGACTACGTGCGGGTTGGCGTAGCATCAGAAACACGAATTGTGTATTCAAACGCAACAAAACCTGGAACTCAAGCATCCCATCGCAATACCTGGGTATTTCGCAGTACCTGGGAACACGGACCGAGCATTTTCGAGGCTGGTGCCGTCGAAGCAACTATCAGGATCCTCTAGCCGAGGGTCAGAAAACGGGATTCAAGCGATGGCCAAAGTTCATTCATCGAGGACACTAGACACTGGATAGCGTCTAGCGATGACGACACGGAACCCATCTCGGAACGACTTGACACTGATGCAAAAGAACGAACATGGAGGCGAAGACACGACATATGATAGGCGGTTTTTGGAGATCTCAAAGAGTTCTGGGTCCATCGTTTAGGGTGAGTGTGATCCCTGTTACTTGTTTCCATTGTTGGCAGTTCATGGTCATGGCTGACGGCAGCAGAGATGTTCTTCACGTCAACCAGGGCGGATTTGATATATTTTCGGCCAATTTGGAAGTTGATATTAAAATATCAACGCTGTTGATACTTTACCTCTTTCTTACCTTATAATTCCTGGTCACCTTCGTTGCTACACCCTCTTAGGTTCGAGATTGCCCCCATATACATAGCTCATCAACCACTCAGCATTGGGCCGTCATAAAACGCGACGTCAGTTACGATAACGGCCACGGCATCTCGTTGAGATCCGTTAAACAACGCGCGATGAGCACCAAGAAACCACCTTGTGTCTCTTCCACTCAAGATTGTACCACGCGGGCCGTGCAGTTGCGGCCGACCGGGAGAGTGAGGTGTTCAAGGATATGGAGATAAACTGAGGTGCTCGTAGCTGGGACAGCTCTTTTATACGTCCATGTGTTCGAGTTTCAAGATGGATCAGATACCTGCTCGTACGCAGATCCCGTGTCTTGCGCCGGTTGCACGTATGTCTCTCATGGGTCTAGACATCAGACTACCCATTCGTGCTTTCTGACGATAACCCCATTGGGAATGGGGTTCCGCCCTATTTCTTTCTCATATCCCATCTTCCATTTTTTTGGTCCTTTATCTCTCTTCTTTGATCCCTTCTCGGTTTCCATGCCGCTGGTTGAGTTGTCGTCACACTTTTCACAGGCACCATTACAGACTCTTCACAACCTCAAAATGTGGATGGTGGATGTTTTGCGCGTTGGGGGGCGAGCTGAAGTGGCAGCGAGGGACAGTTCTTTACTCCCTGCCCGGTGTTATGATGATTGTAGTAAGTCCATATCATTGTTTGCTCCAGGACGTTTGTTCTAACCAGAGTAACTCTAACCTTGAAACACCTATAGCCAATGCGGAATCAGAGGCCCGGATGGTTGGAAAAGTTCCCAGTGTGTGCAACGATGACCGTTTCTTTTATGAGGAATATCAACGTTGCACTGCTTGCATCAAGTACGCGAGCGATGATCCGGAAGCAGTTGAAAACTCATATCTTATCTCGACATTCGGCGAGTTGATAGCATACTGTAGCGCAGTTGCCATCAAGTCTTTTGACCCTTCATGGTACTCTCTGACAACATCATGGGGAGTGGTCACAAGCATGGAAAACAACACACCCGTGACTGCGACAGTAATGGTAACGACATCAGTTCTGCGTGCTGAGTGGACGGGCGGCCTACGACAACCTGCCTCATTATCTGTTTCAGGCATAACAACAGCATCATCAGCAACAACAGCAACAGGTACGGTTATCCAATGATTGTGGTTAATAGCGCGTACCAAGCCTGGAAGTTAAATTTCCTTGTGCCGTCGTGATTTGCAGACAGCTAACTCGTTTTTGCTTTAAGGCACAGAAAACTCACCGCTTCAAACAGACAGCACAACCGCGACCGCAATCACAGTTTCTTTCCCATTTACCACGACTGACATCACTCGACCAACATCTGGGCAACTCACCGCCGTACGGCCTGAACCGGGGACCAACGGCCCGGCCCCATGGGTTTGGGCCATCATCGGCGCCGTGATAGCCTTGGTGCTTATTGGTCTGGGGATCGTTGCTTTTCTTTACAGAAGAGGCAAGATACCTTTCTTCAGAAAGACCAAGCCGGGCCTGGCGTCAGCACAAGAGCCTGATGGCGAAGCGAATTGGAGAACTGGAGACAAGCCCGAACTTCACGGCGAGAGCAGCGCGCTGGCTATCACTTCAGGTCCGCCAAAGGAGCTGGATCCCTCCACAACGGTCCAGCCAAAAGAGCTCGACTCAAGCGAGAAACCGGCCGAGATGCCTACTACCGACGATCCAAGCGTGAGGCCGGTTGAGCTGCCTACCGAGTTCAATGAGACACGAGAACCGCCAAAACAGCCAAACCCGCTGGACGCTGAAGATGGTCAAGAGGCAAGGACAAGCGTTGCTGCTGTTGAGGAAGGTTGATTACGGCGGCAACGGAAGAAGGCCAGTCGGTGGTTGAGAGTCTCTCAACGCCTCCGTCCGACAAGCAGAGTCCAAGGTCATCCAACACAGAGTTCTCGACAGCAAGACATCTGAGGATGCAGTCATCCGAGCCTGGTCTGCGGTCGCTTTATGTCGGGCCGGTTTTTGTGCTGCTCCAATCACAAGTGACTTGTGACAAGTCACAACAGTCAAACTGCACGCCTCACCACCAAACACCACGGCTTTGAGATTTTGCCTTGGGTTCTATCCAGACAATTCGACGTTCGATGGAGCGCTGCAACACCCAGGGGTAGTACAAGCATGTGGCGATCAACTTCAAAAGCCTGCGAACTGGATCTCGACCACAATCAAGTCTAGGTTCAAGTACGACGCCGCTCCCACCCGTGTGCTAGGTCGGCTATCTACAGATCGTGTCCATGACCCTTCTTTTCATCGGCCCTCCATAAGAAGGGAAGGTTCCCTCGCATGAATCCCCGCTCAGTCTGCTCTCTCTTTCCCTTTCCCTCTTTTATTCATTGTCTCGGATTTGTACAGCTTCCTCGTGTATTACTTGGCTCCTACCTAAACTTGACTCGAACACTTTGACTCCACAACCTTTACATTTCTTATCATGGAGCCTCCCGCCGCCTGTTATCAAGATTGCAGTATGTCCAAATCTTTTCACTTCATTCCGGATCTTCCCGCCGTTGATCTCGCTAACTCAAGCCAGACAACGCGTTTCTTGAAGCCCAAGTTGTTGGCAAAACCGCCAAATTATGTTCCGAAAGCAGCGACTTCAGTCTCTACTACAGTCGATGCCACTCGTGCATCTTGGCTATGAATAGTGATTCTGGGGATACAATTAGCGCCTATCTTGATCCCACGTTCGCAGAGTACACGGCCTACTGCCAGGAACTGGAAGCGAGTGTTGACCCATCATGGTACACGCCAATGATTACATGGACAATGGCCACGTACACGGTGCAGAATGGACCTACAACTACCGTTAGAGTTTTGGTAGATACCATCGTCCTTCGCTCCGACTGGACTGGCTTTCAGACTACTACGTCCGCCCCGGTAATACCTACCTCGACACCCGTGTTACCTACGTCAACAACATCTCAACCGGGCATTATCACCTCTTCCCGGTCTCTTACATCCACCGCTACAACCCCGGCCGCCAGTTCCATCCCTGGGAGTGAGAAGTCCGATACCGGAGCCTCAACCCACGGTCCAAGCCCATGGGTATGGGCCATCGTCGGCGCCGTAGTGGCTCTAACACTAATCGGCGCGGGAATCCTCTTGTTTCTTTATCGAAGAGGCAAACTCCGGTCACTCAAGCACAAATGGAAGTTAGGAAGAACTACAGCACACCCACACGAGCTCGACGGCGATTCAGCATGGCGAACCGGGGATAAACCAGAGTTGCATGGCGAAAGCCGCTTGGTGGCCGGTGGTTCTTCGACGGAGGACACGAAGTCTATGGAGCCGCCGAAGGAACTCGATTCGAGTGTTGTGCCGGTTGAGTTGGCTGTTAATGAGGACACCGAGGTAGCCGAGACGAGGGGAAGAGCTGCGGAGTTGACGGCTGTTGAGTTACCTGCTGAGGTTCATGTTGCCTCAAGTGATGATGTGGAAGGGGTGAGGGGAGATCTGCAGGCGGACAATCGAGGGGGAGCAGAAGAGAAAGATCGTTGATGTACTTCATGGAGGCAGGATGTTGGTTTGTGGTGAGAAAAGGGGTATGGGTTGCTGTCTGCTATCTTCTGTCTTCTGGCCTCAGATCAGACCGCATCGGGTCAGTCTTGACAACGGGAGATCTCGGCTTGGAGTCAACCCATATCGAACAAGACGACCAGAAACGATCTGTCCAACGCGACAGTGAGGAGGAAAAGGGGAACAGGCAAGTTCGTCGGTCCTTCAATCACTACAATAAATAGGTGGGTTCATTGCTATCGCTCCCTAACTTTTAGCTTGGAACAACCTGACCGTTTGAAGGGAACCAATGTCCAGACCAGCGAACGGAGTTGCCACATTCCGATTACAGCAACTCTTGTTGGATCGGTTGATGCCTCAAGATGTGTCTTTGGAGGATTATACCACGCAATTGATGAACGATTTAGAAGGGGTGGTAATACATGCATGTACTTATCCCAATCTTTGGCAGAGCTAAGAAAGCACGTGGGTTCTGGGGTAACAAGCTGGGAAAATAGACGTTAAAAAGAAAGCAAAGAGAAAAGCAGAAATAAAGAAGTTAGGGTTGTATGGAAAACAAGAGACAAAATAGGAGAAGATGAAGTTTGCACGCAAAAAAAAAAAGAAAAAGAATGGTCTCTCCCGCCGGGAATTGAACCCGGGTCTCGAGCGAATCGAACTGATTGATGTTCAAGCTTGACAAGCTCACATACTGACCACTATACTACGGAAGATGTTACAACTGTTGAATCAGCTGTCGTAGTTGGTTTGTTGGAAATCGGTCCGGGAAAGTGGGTTTATAAAGAGAAACGTGAACAAGGAAAATTTGATAAGGGCTTGCGTTGGGCAAGTGCAAGGGTACAAGGGTGGAGTAAGTAGGCAAGTGGTCAGGGTGCCCTTGCTTGGCAGGGTGGAAAATGGTGATTGGTGCCTGCTGTTATCCACTTTTGACGACTTGCTGTTTCTTTCTGAAGGAGGAGATTTGATGGATGGAAGTGACACCACGACAATTGGGGGTTCTCAGGTATTTATGTTTTTGACATGAACAAAACCTGGGTTTTCTCATCTTGCTATCCAATGCCTTCGAACAAAGCAACGAAATTTTGCGAGCAAGAACTTGGTTTTCTTCCGACGCCCTCTGCGCATGCACGCACGCGCAACGCGCACGCGCCCGCATCCGCCGCCCGCTTCTGGCGTTCCCTCCCTTCATTTCGTCCTCCTCTACACGCTTGCCGAGATGCCCGTTCATTCTCCAAAAACACCGCCAGTTCTCCGAAGCTTAAGAATCCGTGGCTGACAAGAGAAACCAGTAACTGAGCATCGACGCGTGTACTACCTCACCTGTCAACTTGGCAAGACACTTATGACGTCGAGGATCCAGAGAAATTTTCTTCTGTCTCGAAGTTGACAGTCACCTGATGGAGGTCCTTCCCGAGACAGTGAACAACTGAGGCGGAGGGCCGACGTTGGCAAGTTCACGCCTGAACGTACTTTTCCGGCACCTCATTTGCTCGTATTGACGGTTGACACGCCAGGCTCGTTTCCTACCACATCATTTCCCACACTGCGGGCCTTCCAAACTCCGAGCCTCCCCGCTCCGAGGCTCTTCCCTCCTCCTCCTCAAACAAGGCTTGGGCTGGAGGCTGAACGACCTTCCGATGCCCCGATGCACAACTGTACGCAGGGCAACTTGATCAGCATCCCAGGTTTTCCACTCTTGGACACGACCAGCGTGACGACCGATCTTGAGTAGGGCACGGCTCATAGTCATCATGAACACTCTTCCCAAAGGAAACAGGGACAAGCTATGGCTTGAGAAGATGGAATCAACCCCAGCGAATTGACCTGTCTGCCAAGCAGGATATGCTGATGATCTCATGATGCTTGCCCATTATCGACGGCACGGGTGGTTGGGACCCAAGGAGGGATCCGTGGTTGGAAAGATGGGGAGGAGTGATTCAGAGGTCACGAACCCGTGATCTTGCCTGTCATTCCTTCAGCACACTCTACAACGACTGGCGCGTACATCAAAAGAGGAGGACCTGGCTATTTGGCGTCTCGTGGATCCGAAATAGGCAACGAACAGCTGATGGGACGATTGCTACCTGTCTAGGACGGGAGAAGTCTACTCAAGAAGAGCGAGACAGTATCTCGGGGTCAGACAGCACGCCTAATCCGGCCAGTAGTACTGTTGGAACACCAAGATCTGAACCAGATGTCTTTGGACACAGCCCGACACCATCGAGCACTCCGTACGGACCGCGAAGCGGCATACCAAACAGGCGCTAAGAGTGGAAGACCACGTTCAGAGTGAATGACAACATTCTGCTTGAGAGTTCTGCAGTGGACGAGCGGGCGTTGACAATGCCTAGCTGAGCCAAAAGGAACCTTGGAGGCGGAAGGAAATGCTCCCCAGCCCAACTGCTCTGTTCCCTCGGACGCTGTCAACAAGAACAATGTCACGGTAGGTCGACCCCACGGCAGCTGGGTCCAGTCAAAATTCACCATGGCTTTCGTTTCCTTCGTTTGCGCAGAATGTCGGAATGGTCTCTACCGCAATCAAAGACTCTCTGGTAGAGATGTTGTCATCAAAACACTTCTTTGCAACTTCAGCAGAGACTTTTTGCGATAAAAGACCAGAAATAGCGATGATCATGAATGAACGGAACGAAGACGGGATTTCTGGTCTGCGTCGCCATAGGGTTCCAAAGTATTGCTTCTGTTGGTTCGTTCCACGAGATCATTGGCGAAATCGGATACTGTCTGGATGCAGTGCGACCCTGGCGATCATAGTTATATGCACCGTCGTATGACTTTTGGTTGCTGCATTTGTCGTCGCATCCGTTGGTTGGTTGCCCTAAACATGACCGTCAGGCTTTCTGCCCCGAGTCTTGGCCCATAGGTCGCCTCACCGTCACGAGGTTAAGAGCCAATGAAGAATGCATAGAGTCATGCAAATCAATGGCAAACATTCCGGATGGTATTGGGTGAAAGAAAAGACCATTGTTCCCAAATGGTTGGGCCATGGGGAGATCCAGACAAACAAGGTGCGTTTTCTCATGGTTGCATCCAAGATCTCGGATATGCTTGTCTTACCTGTCGAAGAGATCGATGACGGGATGATCTTTACCACATGGAGAATGACATCAGAAGATTCGAGGAAAAAGCAAAGAGAGCGATGTTGTGTCGAGCCAGGGCCATCTTGCACTCAGCTCTGTGGTGCCCAGCCCTCCAGTCCTGGTAGAGTGGGTGACACTGCTGCGGCTCGAAATTGGATTCCCTTGGTGACGTAAATCCGGGGTGCCGATTTTTTCCATTCGGAGGAAAGGTCTCCAGGAGAAATCATGGAGTTGAGTCAGGTCCTACATTTCGTCTTTCCCTTCGAGGACAAATTGATCTGGGAGCGTGGAAATTGGGTGAGACCAAAGTGCAAAAGAGTTACACAGTTACCGTGGAGTTGGCAGGTGTGACGGCTACTGTCACGCATGGAAGGAGACAATGTTCCTGACGAATGACATGGGGTACTATCCCCATGCGCACCCAACCAGGGGGCGCTACGCCGGTTTCACGCGCACAGCTGGAGCGGCTGAAAACCTTAAACGGCTGTGTTACCCGAAAGGCAACTGGCAAAGACGCTAATGACCGTTATGCACCAGGTATGTCTGAGGCTCTCATTGCTGTTATGACGGCGTCCCTAAATGTCTCAATATTCTCTAACATCATTAGTTCAAGACACATAAGTACAAATATTTCTGCATGGAATATCTCTTGACGAGTGAGCTTCCCTTCGCGGCCCGATCGGGCAGGATCATGAACAAAAAGTTCGTCCTAAATCATTTGGAAAGTGCTGAGATATCTCAATCGGCACATGGAACTTGCCATCATTGGTGCAGTTCTTGCGTTCGTAACCTACACTAGTCAGTTCACTTGTGGGGAATCATGATCAAGGAAAGGAAATTGGTATGGATCATGCTGCTGCCAGTCATAGCGGGTAAGGCCGCCTTCTATTCTCCGCTAGACGTTACTCTCGAGTCTCTTCCTGTCCGGATGGTACCCGTCACAGCTTGGAAACAGCTCTTGGGCTGCGCGCCAGACCATTGGCCAAGTGTTCCGAGCTGCAGTTTGCCGTCCAGGTTGGCTACTCGCCGGGTTAAACACTTAGTCATTGTTTATTGTCTTTGAACTTCTCGACCAAGTCTCGCTGGTGGCATGTCACCGTCTATCATCACCATCTCCCAACCTCTCGTGGTAGATGTACTTTGCACGGCTCGTAGAACCGGTAGCCGCCATGTCAACATTGCTCGGCATACAGTCTGTTCCCAATGGGCACTTTGGGTCCGCTTGATGATCCCCCTGACGTGGAGATCACAACTTGCCTACTGGATTCTCGCGTTCCTGTGTCTCAATGTACAGACCTTCCCAGATTTGACGCTGTATTCCCAAAAGACTCGGCGTCAGCGTACCATCAATCTATCGTGCACCCTCCCCACGTCTGACAGCTCAGATCTCCGGGTCCTGGACTTGCACAACGATCCAAGGAAGTCCAACTCCGACATCGCCCTGGCTGAACTCCAACCCCAGACTTGGAGGGCTCTCTCTGACTCTCATGAGCCTCCATTCCCGCCCGTCCGTCCGCCGCAACAGGAGCCACCTTCGTCACTGGCGCAGCTCAGACCGTGTATCGGAAGACCAGTGTTGACTCCAGCAACGGAACAAACTTGGTGGTGCTCATGCCCGACATGTAACAGCGTTCGATAGTGGAAGGATCGTCATTGTTCCTTCCAGATTCTGCCGTCGTGATGTTGGTTTCCGTGGTCAATTTCCAGCAAACTGATGGAGGCTCTGCGCCGCCTAATCCTGACTCGTCCCCTTTTCGGATGCAACAATCTGATTCTCTTGTGATATTCCTTGATTCTCATCTTGAGGATCTGGGTCCATTGGATGACGGTGATTGTCAGATCGGATGCCCGACTTGGAAATCACGAGTGTCGATGAATCAACATGACAACAACACCAAGCCACGGCGGATAGGCTGACGAGGAACCAAGGAGGACGGACAACTTGGAACAAGTTTGATGGATCATGGCTTCGATCACAGAGTCTGAGATGAGCATCGAAATTTCTATAAGAACCTCATCTCTCGTCCGTCTTGGGGTCTCCATTCTTCTCATCATCAGCTTCACATCTTCAGTCCACAGACAAGCAACAGCCTTCCAGCCTTCCAGCCCGCCTTCCAAACCATCTTCAAAACCAAAAACCACCAGCTTCTTCAAAAGCACCACCAACCAGTCAAAATGCAGTTCTCCACCATCGCCACCTTCCTCACCCTCGCCATGTCCGCCGCCGCCGCCCCGGCTCCGGAGGTCGTTGCCCGCACCACCGTCGAGCCCTGCGTCAACGGCGACTACAAGCCTTACTGCTGCCAGACCACCCCTCCCACCGGCCTCGTCCCCATCCTCCTCGCTCAGGTCCTCGGCGTTAACATTGCCGACCTGCTCCAATGCGGTGTTGCCGCCGTCGGTGGCCAATGCTCCCAGAACGTCAAGTGCTGCAAGGGCACTGCCGTCAACGTGAGTTGCAAGCTTCTTCCTTACCTAGACTTACTACTTCGCCGATTACAAAACCTGATCACTGACTTGATTCTTCAAACAGAACGGCAACAGCTTGATCTTCATTGGCAACGTCCAGTGCCTGCTCTAAATCACCCGATAACGGCAGCACGCAAAAAGTCCAGACGATGCCAATGCAAAAGCTGCCGGCCTAGCAGCCCCTTCTGCAGCAAGGAGCCATCTTCTGTTAGACTGGCAGCAGCGGCAACAGCAGAAAGCATACCTGGACGACAAAGCTGATTGATCTCGGGGGTTTTGGTTTTCGGTTTCTTGGAAGGGACCGAAAGGGCTTAAAATGGCGAGGGGGATGAATTTGCGGGGTGGATGATGGTTGAACGGGGAACACGATGATGATGAGTCTGATGGATGATATGATGGAATGATGGCAGGATGATTTTTCTTTTTCTTTTGATTCTGATGTCTTTTTCTCTTTTCTTGTCTGTTCTCAAGTAGCAGTCTTATCTATATCACTCAGGCCTGGTGATTAATACACTCCTTCTTCTTATCCTTTAAAATTCAGTTCTTGAATGGATGAAGGTTAAGTGATATCGTCCATTGACTGTGATAGTATTTCTGCGATGATTGAACTGCTATGCGTTCAACAGCGCGCACAAGTCACACATATTTCTGAGAAAGAGAGTCCCTTTGGGCTTCGGACGGTCGTACCTGCGCAAGATTCATGCCGTGCCTTGCCCCAGCATCGGGGTTTGCATAATATCAATTATATCCTCCAACGAAAATTACTTCTTCCGATCTATCAGCCATGAAAACAAAGAGTGGACATCTCGTCATGATGTGGTTGCTCGTCAACCTTTACCATTTCGTAACAGCCAAAAGGTCTTAAATATTGCCTATATAAGAAAGAAATCTGGTTCGGATTATCAACCAATCATTGGCAGCTTCTGCTGCCCGGCTAGCTCAATCGGTAGAGCGTGAGACTCTTAAGGAGGCACTCCGTCATCTCAAGGTTGTGGGTTCGACCCCCACGTCGGGCTCAATTCCCGATGTTCGATAACATCTTCTTTTTTGCGTTTTTCTTTTGCTTTTGCTTTTGCTGACTTTGGTGTTTATATCGTTTTATTTTTGGTTATGGGTTTGATGTTTTTTTCTTCCTGATTGTGCTGGTCTGATAATGGTTCTGCGCAATGATCTTTCAGCCGTCGTAAGTTCTGTTTTCTGTACTGATTGCTGCGAGTGGCCCGTCGCAAGGTCTGTGTTAGGCCACTAACGGTTCATGGTCCAATTATGGCGCTATGAAAGCGCGCCGATTGCACCTTCCGCGACACATGACAGATGCAATTTCTTTACGCAAACGTCCATGTCGCTCCTGCCTCGTCAATCGCTTCAGTCTTCCTGCCTCTGCGCTTGTCGATTCCTCTCTCAATTCACTTCTGGAACGAATTTTGATGGTTTACTTCAACATCCTGTTTACCCGCGTTCATTGCCCCTCAATTATATCGCAAACCTTGCGCTGAAGCCCGTCCATCGTGAACGATCGCCTCATCCATCGTCTCCGGAAGTCACAACTCCAACTCACATTTTCTTGCGGCCACTCTACAATCCCACCCATCAGGACTCCCTCCGCCACAATGGCCACACCCAGCCCTCTCCGCACCAGTCAAATCAGCGATGACCTCCTCCGTACCATCTACGCCTCCGACCAGGAGATGTACCCGGCGCCGTTGACCTACGAGCGCCTCCGAAGCTGGAGAGACGCTTGCCCGGAGCTATCCATCTGCTTCACCGCAAACGACGACCATGACTCCTCAGAACCAGTGGGCGTAATCATCGTGCTACCTCTCCTGAAGAAATATTGGGAGGACTTGCTGGTGGGCAAGATCAAAGAAGTGGACGTTGACGCCAAAGAGATGTTCGTGCGGGGAGACCGGGAGCTGCAGGCGCCTGCGGAGGTTGGGTTGCATGTGTTCCACATTGAACGCTTCGCTGCATGGGACGCCGAGGACGCCTTGAAGAAGACTGGTGCGCGGCCTGCAGCCGTGACAGTGCGAGGCTGTGAAGACGGCGGCGGCAAAACGGGATTTGCGGATTTGGCATTGGAGGAGGTTCGGAGGAGGGTTGAGGCAGCGAATGCTGAGGCGGAGAACAACTGGAGGAGGTGGGATGTTTTGGGGTTTTCTGGTGAGTTATCTTGACAGGCTCTGCCAATTCGATTCCGTGGAGGAGATCATGACTGACGGACTGGCTCGCTTTGATGCACAGCACTCACGGCAACGCCTGCTGGGAAGAAGACGTTCGCACGCCTGGGTTTTGTGCCCACGGGGTATAAGGAGATCTTTCAACTCGTTGATACACGATCGCCGTCGACACCGGAGAACATGACTGTGGCCACCCACTACGTCTATCCAGGTCAGACTCAGATCGGAGAATTGAGCTCTGGTGTTATTTCAGAGTCCGAAATGACCGTCAGATACTGTCCAGCTTCCCGCTAATAAGTAACAACTTCAGGCGGCAATGGCATTCAAGTCTCGTCCACCAGGGGGGCGATAGGATCTTTCATAATGATCCAATCACGTTAATTGCCTTCTGCACAAACCCGACGCTTGACGCTTCAACAATATGTACTCGTCCAGCTGGTCAACCGTCGATTTTGGGGGCCCTCGAGTACCACATCTCAAGACCCCGTTGCCCTATGAAGCCCTCACTTCTGATTGATACCGACATCACTTCAACTCTTCACCTTGCCCACTCATCCGTCGCTACAAAACCAGTGTCGTTCTACTACTCGAGCTACAAGCTAGAAATGCGCAGACCCAAAATGGGCCACTTCCGCCAGAAGCGTGATCGACGGGAAAACGATAAAAATCCACTAGAGCGCAGTACTTCCCGTGGGTTGAAAGGCTTTGTCAACAGGCTAGTTGGCAAGAAGAAGTCTGTGGAGACCACACCCATTGGCGATGCCGCCGCTCAAGTCAGTCAAGATAGCTTTGTTGAGCGCCGGCAGCAGGCTATCATCTCCAACAGATCAGTAGATTTCGGCGACCAGAACCCCGGAGCCCATGCTTCTGCAGACCAGAGACAGTCCAGCATAGTGATAGGCTCAGCAGTTGGTCTGGGTAGAGAAGTTCAGGAAGATGAGGCTCTCCCAGCTTCATGCTGCGTTCCTCCTGTACAGCAGCAAAGTCAGACGGGCCCGCTGGTCATCAAGCCGACATCATCGATCATCCAACTTGACGACGCGGAAACCACTGCGAGCGCAAGTAAAATTTGCATGCCTTTCGATCACAATCCATCGAGCGTGCAGGTTCGAAATGTCGTTTCTGAGGATACCCCGGGCCTTTCGCTTTGGGACCGCGCATACAATGCTCTTCAAAAAAACCACCCGAACTTGGTCCAGGAGTACGATATACTGTTGGAGACAGAGCTCAAAAAACACCACTCAGGTATGTGACAAATGTCTCTGATGGGTCGGACAAGTATTCACAGCTTTTAGGACGTCAAGCTTGCAAGACGGTGGAACCATGCCTTGGGAGCACCGACAAGTCACTAGCCACCACGCGAGATGCACAATTCATACTGTCACGAAGGTCACAACTCGACGAAATGATCGAAATGAGCTTGCATGGTTTTGACACGAAGAACGCGAACCAAGAATTCATACCGCGGGAGAGGATTGCCGAAGTTGCTAAGCTCGCGAGCACGGTGAAAGATTTCATCGAACAGGCCGTCAAGGGGTCCCCCGAAGCTTCTATTGCATGGGCAGGAGTGTGCATTATCCTTCCACTACTTACCAATCCTATCATTGCCGACGAAGCCAACAAGGACGGATTTGCATACGTCACCTCTCGGATGAGCTTTTGGACCGCAATGGAGCCACAGATCCTTCAGCATGGAATAGGGTCATCTATCTCGCCCGCCCTAGTGGCGGAGCTTGAGAATCACTTTGTGGACCTGTATCGATACATGCTTGAGTTCCAGATTCGAACAGTTCTTCGATTTCATCGACATGGCTTGAAACGCTACTTCGATGACATCTGGTCAGCTGGGATATGGACGGAACTTACTGAAGCCATCACTAAGCAGGAAAGCGTCTTCAACCAGGATCTGCAAAACATCCACAACATCAACACCACGGCTAATGAGTCACGAGTAATTGCCGGCCAAACCAAGTCATTAATGGTATTGCAGAGTCGCATTCAGAGAGTGGCAGAAGACATCCACAAACTTGTGATTGAGAAGGAGAAGGAATGTCTGCAAGCTTTTCGTCTCACGGAACACGGCAAGGACGTCACTTATGAGTGGTACAAGAGCCGTGTAGAGAACAGAGTGAAGGATACTTGCACATGGGTTCTCCAGCACCAGAACTTTCAGACATGGCTAGCTGCAGAGTCGGGGCCGCTTTTGATTTCAGCGGACCCTGGATGCGGGAAGTCCGTCCTGTCAAAGTCCGTCCTGGTCGATGACTTCTTTCCTGAGACTCCGACTACAAATTCGGCCGCTATTTGTTACTTCTTCTTCAAGGATTCCGACCAGAACAGCGTCCGACAGGCACTCTGTGCTGTTCTTCATCAGCTGTTTTCCCAGAGGAGACATCTCGTCAAACATGCCTTAGAACAATACGAAAAGGACGGCAGAGGCATAGCCAACTCGACAGATTCTTTGTGGAAAGTTCTTGAGCAAGCTGTACACGATGAGGACGCTGGTCCAATAATCCTGGTGCTGGACGCTCTGGATAAATGCATCGAAATCGAGTGCCATGATCTGATGCGTAGGATCAACAGATTATTTCGCTCAAATCAGCCATTCAGCTCCGGGACAGGCCTGCTGAAAATCCTCCTCACCAGCCGCCCCTACAACCACATTGTGGACGAGTTTCACGCTCTTACAAACTGTCTTCCGTACGTTCGGATTCCCGGGGAGGCAAGTTCCGATCTAATCAGTCAGGAGATCAATCAAGTCATCAAATTTCGAGTCGAACAGCTTGCTAGCAAGCAGAGTCTTCGCCCAAATGTCAAAGAAGCACTTCAGGGCCAACTACTTGCCATCCAGCATCGCACCTATCTTTGGGTCTATCTTGTGTTCGACTACTTAGAGTTAGAGCAGGCAAACATCAAGAAGACACCAAAGGGGATTGCCGACGCCATGAAGCAACTTCCCAAAAATGTCAATGAGGCGTACGAGCGGATTCTCATTAGGTCAAGGGATCAAGGAATGGCTCGAAAGGCCCTTTACATCATACTTGCTGCGTATCGACCGTTGACCGTTGCGGAAATGAACATCGCCGTTAACGCCGACTCCACGATGGAATCGCTTGAAGATATGGACGAGGATGATGGCGACTTTGAGAAACGCCTGAGAAATAGCTGCGGCTTGTTCATTGCTGTTCACAATGACAAGGTCTATTTTCTTCACCAAACCGCCCGAGAATACCTCCTATCTGCAAACCAGTCCAATGACGGACCAGAACGCTCTGTCCAGTCGATATGGGAACATTCATTTTACATTTCACAAGCACACCATGAGCTTCTGCAATCTTGCGTTATTTACATGAGACTCACGAATGGAGACCCTTGTTTGGTCAATGGCGGGGAAAACCGTGATCCCTTTTGGGATTATTCAACACTACACTGGTACCGTCATCTTGAAGATGCTGGCGACTTACCATGCGATGGTGTGGTGGGACGTCTTTTGCCTCAATGTAGGGTATGTTCAGAGGAGGTCTCGGATACCTATGGCCCGACCAGTTTTCCCTACAGCTTGGATGGTACTTGCCATTACGATTCACCTCTTCAACTGGCGTCTTATTTAAATAGGGATATTGTTGTCACCTGGCTACTTGGTGTCAATTCTCTCGATGTGGAGAGAGAGCGTGATGATGGACGGTGGCCCTCAATTCAACTGGCGATCTTAGCAGGCGAATCTCATGTTGGACACGAGTCTGAGCACACTGTCCTGAAAAGGCTCCTCAACAGATTCCCCCATGCAGCTGAAGAATTGGGAAGTAATATTTCTCGAACGGCGCTAAATTCCATCATTTACCGGGTGCCAGAGCAGGCTAAGAAAGTCGCAGGGAAATGCTCACAACAACCCGTGCAAACCACGCTGATATTGCTGATGTCTCATGGGCTACTGAACAATACCTCTGCCAGAGACCCGGGTATTCGGCTACTGGAGAACGCTATAGATATGCAAGCACTGGGGGCCGCATCGTTACTCCTTGACAATGGCGTCTCGAAAGACATAAACCTCGAGCTTACATCCTTCCCTATGTTCAAGTTCACCCCCTTGGGGAACGCTGTTCATCGTCGAGCAACATCGATGGTAACTTTACTGTTGGACCGAGGTGCTAGGTTAGAGTTGGGGGCAGCTCCGAACGGACACAAACCTCTTCATATAGCATCATACTTGGGTTACGACAGTATGGCGCACCTACTCCTTGCTCGGGGTGCTCCAATTGACGCCGTCGATGACCATTCCCTCACAGCATTGCACTATGCTGTACTCCTGCGATGGCCAAAAGTTGTGCGAATTTTGCTCGATCACGGCGCCCAACCTGACGCGGCTTATCGCAATGGGGAGACTGCTTTATATTTCGCTGCTCGGTCCGGACACTCTACGATAACACGGATGCTGCTGCACGCGGGGGCGCGATGGGATATTGCGAGGAAACTTTGCGGTTCGACTCCCATGACAATCGCCGCCAAGAATGGTCAGAAAGATACGATGCAGCTGCTTCTCGACCATGGAGCTAAGATTGATGTCGTTTTGGATGATCTCGGTAGTATATTATCCCACAACGTTGAGGAATGGATGAAGCCTCAGAAAGATTTCGATCATGAATCGAAACCAAGAGGCTTAGAGACATTGACGACAATCCACTGGCTCCTTGAGCAAGCCGCAGCTGCCCGGTTAAAGGACGCAGAAACCGAGACCGTTCTGGACCGGATCGTCCGGCAAGAGGAAACTGGGATTCCTGATCTGGTTCACGACTACTCAGTCAATATCATGAATCGATATTCAAAGCGCAAATATGAAATTGGGAACCACATTTTCCACACCCTGGGTACCCAACATAGAGGTAGACTGGGTAAGCGGCGCCAAGATCTAGAACATTGGAAGAATTTTGAGCGGCGACTTGTGAGCAAGTTCGAATCCATCTTCCAACTACTTGCCGAGCACGGCATCGATGTCGAGGAACTCGAGTGGAAGAAGTATGGCGTCGTGGTACCGATTAGTTGGCTGTTTGGCGAAGAAGGAGAGTGATAACCAACAGCCTTCTTCTACCTACCTAGTTCTTCCAGAAAGAATGCGAACTGTCCGCTCTCCTTGCTCGCGCATTCACGCAAGCCGATCATATGTGATTGATCCCGTACTCCTTGTTTGTGGGCACATGTCATCTCTCAACATCGCATGAAGCTGCTCAAATCCTCGGGGAGCAAGCTGGCTGACGGGTGGTTGAGGCAAAGTATTGCACTTGGAAGCCGTCTCTACTACTGTATCCTCTTCAATCTTTTCCTGGCGGCTCCGTCGCCTGGTGTATGAACACGGCGGTACAGTCGCATGGCTGGACATGGGAATGCTACAAATCATAGCGAGAAGGTCTACGGCCAATGCTTAATGAGTCGAACCACATGAGATGCCGCTTCCATGGCCGTTATGTGAGCCGAAATTCGGGAGCCGGCTTGCAAGTTCCTGTCCTGTTGCCTCAGTCCAACCGGACGTCCAGGTTGTTTCCCAATCATGGCCTGAGGGGTATGGAGCAAGAACCGACGCCGTCACATCGAATCTGACAGAGGGAGGAAATCTCGACTTTTCTGGCTGTCAATGTGGGATATGGAAGTAGCTGTCGAGGAAGTCCATCAGATTCGCAACTACCTCCACCCATGGTATTTACTAGGGCAAAGGACTTGGATGGATAGATCTTGGATGGAAGGACTTGGTGACCATGGGCAAGTACGACTAGAGGTAGTTGTGTCTTGGATGACATTTCGACGTCCAGATGCTCTTGCTCAAGTCATCATACCCGGAGGCAGCAGGCAAGGGTCCATCACGGTTGCCTCACGGCCGGCCATGGGACGCGGTAGTCGCAATCTCTACGGAAGGGGCTACTTACCAGGAGGTAGCTGTGATGCGGTTCTGTGAAGTGAGGATAGCTGGTGATCCACACAGTGCCGCTAACAAGAGTATGATTGCCATGGCTGCAGGTTGCCGTTCTTATTCCGCGAGTTCTTCTCTTCCGATAGGCAGTTGTCCTCTGTTGGCGCTTATCGAACGCAGCTACACTCATACACTTGAGGGCCAAGGATACCTTGATGCGACGATCTGATTGGATTTCTTCCCCGCTCCCAGGATGCATTCTCTAACGTTGTATTGGCTCGAGGGAGGTGGCCAGTCGAAGGCTGCCCATCCTCTTAGTTGCCTTTGGGCCTTACCCTTTGCCTGATGAAGAGCGAGGGGAACGCTCCGTCAATCTTAGCCCTGACTGCCCATGATCACTTCATCTCGCCTCATGCTCTTCTGTTGAAGGAAGGGACCTTTCATGAAGTAAGGATTCTGGTTTCCATCGCAGGACAGGATGGGTCTGAAAGAGGTCAAGAAGTTGTTGCGGCGGGAAGCCGCACCTCCGACAACGGGCGATGCCAAGCCCTCCTCCAACTTCAACGCTCAAACGGCAACAACGACGAGTCTTTTCGGCAGGTTATGGCGACAAAAGAATGGGAAGCTTGGGGGGAAGGTGCAATCACAGCTGTCTTCGTCCAACGAAATCCCCCGCAAAGGAACTGAGAGCGAGATCAGAGAAACTGCTTTCCAATTACAACAGAGACGACGCCCATCGACCACCAACCTCAAGCAGAATCTCGAATGCCCACCAGTCGACAAACCCGCAGATGACGGCCCCTCCTACAAACCATCACTCTGGGACCGCGCTTACGACACACTACGCAAGGACGATGCCCAATTGCTGGAAGACTACGAGGCTCTTGTGTCAAGAGAAGTCCACTCATCTGGTATGGCCTCACTGACTACTGTTTCGTTCTTTGTACTCTTGTGGAAATGAAGCTGACTGGAGATTACATGTCTAGATGTTGACCATGTCTACGACCCACAACCTCAAAGGCCATTGAGGCCAACGACAGCCACTCTAAATGGCTCAGAACAGCCCCGTCTCCAGATGCAAACAATCATTGATCGCGGGCTGAGGAAAGCGGAAGACGGTATGACAACACGCGGAGACAGCGCCCTTGGAGGCACAGCACAGTTCCTCCGCTCGATCAAGGGATTCATCACTCAGGCCGTCAGCGCATCCCCGGAAGCATCGGTAGCTTGGGCCGCCGTGTGCCTGGTCCTCCCGCTTTTCACTAACCATTTCGATGCCGAGGAGGCAAATCACGAAGGCTTCACATACAGCATCCATCGAATGCAGTACTACTCAGCCCTTGAGCCGCTGGTGTTCGAACAGGATGGCCACTTGAATCCGTCTTTGAGGGAGGCAATGGAGAAGAGCTTTGTGACACTGTACAAGATCCTGCTGGAGTTTCAAATCCGCACCGCTCTTCGATTCTCTGAAACCACTGCCAGGACTGTCCTCAAGGAGACTTTCCTTCCGGATACATGGAAGGAGTTGCGGGCCAGCATCGACAAGGCAGAGGCTGTCTTGAAACAGGATCTGGAGCAAGTCAATATGGCTGCTCTGCTTCTCGAAGCCAAAAACCAAAACGAGCTGAGCAAACAACAAGCGGTGGCCTTAGAACAACTTTTCCCTTTGGGTGAAGCAGCATCACAAACTGCCCAAACGGCCAAGGAGCAGTTGCAGACCGAACAGGCAATTCTGACCGCCGTCGACGAGCAGACCAAGTTCCAGCAAGCAGAAGCACAGCGGAAGGACCAGCAAAAAATGTCGGAACAAGAGATGAGATGTCTCCAACGTCTACGTTTGACCGACACCGACACCTACGAAGTAACGAAAGACAGAGTCGATACCCACGTGGAGGGTACTTGTCAATGGGTGGTTCGACAACAAAGCTTTTGCCAATGGATGGAACAAGATTCTGGACCTCTCTTAATCACAGCGGATCCCGGATGTGGGAAGTCCGTCCTTACCAAGTACTTGGTGGATCACCATCTCCCACGGGAATTAGTCACTATTTGCTACTTCTTCTTCAAGGAACCGCATCAAACCAAGGTTACTCAAGCACTGTGTGCCATCCTTCATCAGCTATTTGCCAACAAATCAGCATTGTTCAAAAAGTATGCCATGGACCAACTTTCAAAAGATCCCGAGGGGGTGGTCAAGACACCTTCGTCTCTCTGGGATATCTTTTGGAGGGCAGTATGCGACCCTGGAGCCGGCTCCATCACAGTTGTTATGGATGCGCTCGATGAATGTGATCCCTCGGACCTCAAGGTGTTCTTGGCCCCCTATCTTCGCAAAAGTATCGGGGAGACAATCAACACCAAATTCCTCTTTACAACCCGCCCTTATGAGTCCATCACCGTCCAATTTGACCATCTGCAGTACGTTGCTCCGTCATATGTTCGAATTTTGGGCGAGGATAAGTGCCAGGAGATTAGCAAGGAGGTCAATCTCGTTATCGAACACCGCGTGGAAGAGTTTGCTAGGGAAAAGAAGCTGCACACCGAACTTAAAACAAAACTACGCGAGATGTTACTCAAGATTGAACACCGCACATACTTGTGGGTCGCCCTTCTTTTTGACGATCTACGGTATCAGTCTCTTAAAAAGACGGCGGAGGGCATTGAAACAGCCATCAAGACGTTGCCAACGTCTGTAAACCAGGCATACGAAAAGCTTCTCAGCAGATCGACCGAGCATGTCACCGTTCGGAGGACTCTATCTTATATTCTTGCAGCTAAACGACCATTGACCGTGGCGGAGATGAAAGTCGCACTCAATACCCGTGCCGGTATTCTCCCAAAGGACGACGATGAACCCGAGGAGGATTTTAGGGACCGCCTTCGTCAGATGTGTGGCCTGTTTATCTCCTTTTATCAAGATTCGGTTTACTTCTTTCACCAAACTGCTCGAGAGTTTCTCTTGACACACCACCAAGTCGACAACTCGGCAGTCATTTCTCCGGACCATTTTGACACACAATGGCAATCCTCAATATCTATATTCCATGCACACGCCGAGTTGGGCCGTACCTGTGTACAATTTCTGGACTTGCTCATAAAGGATGACTTTTGGGGTTTCGGTCAGAAAGAGGTCACCGCGAGCACCTACACTTTTTACTATTATTCGCGCCATAACTGGTCGAGACACTATCGCAGGAGCAATGGGGCTCTCGATGCGGATGCAGAGTTCTTGACGGCTGTAAAGTCCCTCTGTAATCCGCAAACGCCGGGGTTTTTGGATTTCTTTAACTGGGGCGAAAGTGGGATCCCAACCCAACTCTTCTACCGAGGGAAGATGGATGAGTGCGTGACACCTCTCCGAGCTGCGGCAATGACGGGATGCAATGCCGTTGTGAGCCTAACTTTTGCAAAGGGCATCGATATGGAAACTGAGCAAAACCGCCGATACCAAGAGAGCGGCGAATGGCCAGCGGTACGCCTTGCCGCTATGATGGGCCATTTTGACACTGCATGCTTGGTGTTGAGCCGTCTTCCCTCTAATGCAGCCTACAGAATCGGTCTTACTGGGAAATTTGCGTTCGATCCTATGTACGGTGACAAAAATGACTGGTACGAGTATGGGCGCTTAATATCCAGTCTTTTAAAAAATGGCTTCTTAAACCAGCCATGGAGCGATGGCTGGGTTGGCCGCCACCTGCTTGAGGGGTTAGCAAGGCGCGGAACTGTTGAGCACATCAAGATGGTTTTGAGAGAATTCGGAAGACATGCGATCGAACACCAAATCTATGATCTCACCCATGCGGTGCATGAGGCAGTGAGCGAGAAGAGAGCAGCAATTATTCAGCTGCTTCTTGATTACGGTGACCAGATTGTAGAAGCAGATGCAGCGAGAAGCGACAGTTCACCAAATGCAGTTACGTGTCAGGGAAGCCACACAATCCTACGGACACTTGTGGCGAGAAGAACCGAACTTCATCTGGCAGAAGTAACCGCACTTCATCTGGCAATTTCCAGCGGATGTCTGGCAATCGTGCAGATGTTACTGAGCCGAGGAGCCAGCATTGAAGCGTTAGATGGTTTGGGAAGGCCTGTTTTACATCATATCGCTTGGGGCCGGGACGAAGATAAAACTGCGATGGCACGGCTCCTTCTCGATGGAGGTGCAAACCCCGACGCGGCGGACAGGACAGCGCCAGAAACAAGTCAAGCCAGTCAAGTCAAGTTAAATCAAGTACAATCGAGTCGGGTTCCCGACTTGGATTGTTTCTGGCACTCGGAGTGGGGCAGGAACTTCAGGAAGGGTGGCAATGCTCTGCACGAAGCCGCTGCTCAAAGGGACACAAAGAAACTAATGCAGCTATACCTGGATAGAGGTGTCGATGTCAACGCAGTTGATGGTGACGGCCTTACTGCTCTCCATTATGCTGTTTTATACAGCGGCGATGCTGGTGGTGTAGAGTTTCTTCTGGAAAATGGAGCAGAGGTTGAAGCACAAGACAAGAAAGGCAGAACAAGTTTGCACATGGCCGTCAATCAGCGTTCCCTAAGCTCCGACCAGGTTTTCCGCGACATTATATCGATTTGGATTGGCAGGGGTGGCAACATCGACTTACCCGACAATAACGGTCAGACGCCTTTACACTGGGCCGCCAGGCGAGACTTACCGAGGGCAATATTCGACTTGATCCGCAAGGGCGCTAACATTGAGGCAACCGATGAAATTGGGAGGACACCCTTACATGCTGCTTGCGAGCAAGGACCGTGGACGGATTCAATTCAAGTGTTAGTCGGTTCTGGTGCCAACATTGAAGCCTGCGACATCTCTGGCTTGACACCACTCCTCGTTGCCGTTACGGGAGGGAACTCAGAAGCAGCATATTTGCTACTGAAGAAGGGGGCAAACTTCGAGGTCATTCTCGAAAGCTTTGAGACGATCGTCACTCAGCTTACCGTGACGTTGAGAAGGGTATACTCGGGAAGAGTCGCCTGCATGTTGCATCAGTTGAGAACCTTGCGGTGGTGTTTTGAACAGGCTGCGGCTGTTCAACGCTCCAGTGGCAGATTTCAGGTGCTGATAGACCAGTATGTCCGGAACCACGAGAATGATCTCATCGACTTCGCGCAGCACCTTGACGCTTTGAGATTGGCATTCCCAGCTGAAGAGTTTGACTCTGAGAATGTTTCTGAGGATAAATCTGGGTATGAGATTTGGGGTAACAAGATCTGCATAAGAAGGACTGTTGAAGAGTATAGACGACTTTTTCAGATTTTTGCTGAGCACGGGGCCAACGTGGAGAAGCTCGAGAAACGCACATGGGAAAAGTATGGGGTTATCTTGCCAATAAGCTGGCTGTACGACGAAGACACGAGGTTTGAACTCTCTTGGGTGTAGTAGAGTTTTTTATTCGAGTAGGACGTTGACTGTTTTTCCTTTGCTTGAAAACTCTGTCTCTGCAGAGTTACCGAAGCTTGTTCGCGCTCAAACATCCGATGTTGAAATCTATCAGATGGGAGATTTCACAGAGCAACAGGCCAGGAAGCATATTTAGTCCAGGTGGAGTGATTTTGTCGATGGTTGATAACATTGAATTAGACTTGTCCAGGAGATCACCAAAGCCCTGGACACCGAGAGAATACTTGGATGCCTAGAACTTTGTATCAAGCCACTTCATGGCGTTGACATGGACAGAAAAATTATAACCCTCCCCCCCCAATATCACGTCACACAAGCGAGCTTCGCATCTTTATTTCGAAGCTCAGGTTATCTTACTTCGCTCATCCAAGGGGGTTTCTAGTAAAACATGCATTCGATTTTATTGTTAAGCCAAACCAACAACCGCCCTTTTGACCCATGCCAAGCTGGAAGTTGATATCCAGTAACGCTACCCATGCCCATCAAGCCACAACCCATACGCCGACCGTCCGCCTTTGCCAAAATGCTTTACTCTCGACTCTCTAACCGCTTCCCAAACCGTTGTTGAACATGCGGCAAGGAAACCAGCCCACCGCCATCAATGCATCATGACCTCAACACCTTAAGCCTCACCCCAAATCTCATCCGCCACCTCCCTCACCAACCTCAACTTGGCCCTCTGATCCTCCTCACTCAACGGATACCCGCTCTCATGCGTACTAAACCCACACTGGGGACTAATCGCCACCCTCTTGAACGCTTCCTCCCTGCTTTCTCCCGACCCCTTTGCAATCCACCCCACCGCCTCTTCCACCCTCCTTTTGAGCTCCTCCTTACTTTCCAACTCTCTGAGTTTCGTGCTCACAACCCCCAAAACCACATTCTTGTTCTTGGGCAAGTACTGCAACGGCTCAAACCCGCCCGCACGCTGGGTGTCGTACTCCAAATAGAATGTGTTGACGTTGAGCTCGGTGAAGAGCTTTTGGGCGATGACGTCATAGGCTCCGGAAGCAAAGTGGCGGCCGCCGATGAAGTTACCGCGGCAGAGGTGGACGCCGGTGTGCAAGTCGGAAGGCAAAAGGGAGAGGGAGTTGTTGTAGAGGGTGATGTAGGAGTCGAGGAGGTCTTCGATGGGGACGGTGTTTTCGGGGTCGGAGGCGTAGCCGGAGCGGAATTCGGGGGAGCAGAAGTCTGTGGATGGGAGGGCCGGGTGTTAGTGAGGGAAGGTGCGAGATGGGAAGGAAGTTGGGGAAAAGTGGATAGTAGAGAGGAAGTTGAGATGAAAGGGAGGGAGAGATGGGAGGAAAGTGGGGCGACAGTGGATGAAGGGGAAGTTGAGATGAAAGGGAAGGAACAGTCCGAGAAGACAAAAAAAAAAAAAAAAAAAAGGAAAGAACGAAAAGACGTACAAGCCAAACCAGGATCATCAAACTGGACGTTCCTCAACCCAGCCTCATACAACATCTTGAGCTCCTCCTGATATACTTTGGCCACATCCTGGAAATACTCCTCATCATTCTCATACACGCCCTCCGCATAGGCTTTACCCTGCTTATACCGCATATGGAACCAAGCCGGCGTGATCATGGTCAACTTGATATTCTTCCACTCCTCCTCAGGAACGAACTGCTGAACGAGCTTCAACTCATGCAAGTTGCTCTTGCTCGTCTCCCTGTTATGCTTGAGCTTAGAACCAGCAATGACGCTGTCGCCAGGCATCACCTTGCGGTCCTTCTCGATTAGACTGACCACGTCCGGGTGGTACAGCCGGAACATGGACGCCTCGGCTTCTTGCAGGGCGACGGTGCCGTCGAACTCGTCCCACATGAGACCCCAGAAGCGGGTGCGGTTGAATTCGCCCGAGTTGACGGCCTTGAAGCCGAGTTCTTGCTGGAGCTTGATGACGTTACCGACGGCTTCCTTTTCGATGGCGGGCAGACCGGCTTCCTCGGGGGAAAGACCCTTGTCGCGGATGGCTTCGCGGACGGTGAGAAGGTTTTGGGGACGCAGGAGCGAGCCCATGTGTTCGGCGCGGAAGGGAGGCATTTTGGCTCTGTGATTGGGGGTTATAGACTGTGAGTAAAGGATGGGAGGTGAAGAGTGAAATTGGGTAAAAAGAGGTGAGATCTAAAAAAGAGAAAGCAGCTGAGAGCTGGAGCTTGAGAGGGGGAAGCTCCAATGACTCCAGTTATAAGGCAGACGGCTTGACAGGAGGCAAAGAGGGGTCAAGAGCAGATCTTTGCTTCTTCTTCTTTCTCACCGACCAACCGTGATATCTCCGAGGTGTGCGAAGTGTGCGAGTCCAATGACAACGCCTTGTTAGACCCCAGATTTCACGAATATTCAGCGAATACCGCGGCTCTCCTTGTGTTCGTTCGGTCAATGTGCCGTGTTAGCGTACAATATGGGGAGTTTTGATCATAGTCATTCAGTCATTCCAACATGAACCCGGTCCATTGTGGACCAGATGATGGCGATCGGAAACTCGGCGGGATCCGGAGGACCCTGAGTTGTGAACATCAATCGTACTGTGTAGGTCTGGGGATCATTGTCGAGTTGGATTGGTGGACTTGGAGGGCTACAGAACGGGAATTGGAAGCTGGTACCATGGCGAGGAATTGGTTGGTATCAAATCACATCGGTTCGTTGGAGGTAAAGTGACGGTGAGAGGTTCCATGCCCAAAGAAAGAACTATCGACTTGAGTTTCTTGTGCCTGGATGGCGGAAGCAGGGTGAACAAAGCCGGACAAATGGACAATGTCGATTCTTCGCTTCCAGACGGAAGGAAGGCCTAAAACTCAAGCAATGCAGCACTTGATAGAGTTTAATTTACCCGCCGCGTCGTTGCACAGTTCGTGACTATGGACCATGGTGAAAATGTCGACGAGTGTTAATGTCGTTCGATGTCAGAGGACTCGGGCCTGAAAACGTCGGGAATTAATTGTTAGTGCAGTCTTGGAGTCAGCCAAGCTTTGACCAAGGAATCCGAGAGACTGTCACGGTCCACTCGCCAAGTGTCACAATACTGGGTGGCTGGCCTGCAGGGATGACAGGAGTGCACGTGACCTAAATAACCGAGGTCTGGAGTCTGAGGGATTTTTACACAGTAGCCAGAGATCTGCACGTCTGCAGAATCTTACACAATTACACACAATCAAGCCTTCTTTACTCCCCAATACTATCACTATTATAATAATTAAGAATCTCATCGATTCGCCTAAATTATAATATTAATAACGTTAATAATAACGAAATTAATAATAATAATAATATCTTCGAAGATTAATAATATTCGTTTCAACTCCCCTAAGGATTAGCCTACTTAAGAAAATACTTTTATCTCCTAAGCCTAAAACCTAAGCCTATAGGAATATATTAATCCTATAAATTGTTAACCCTAGTTAACGAAACCTTCTAAACCTAATATTTTCGATTATATTAGCTAAAAACCCGAAGGAAAGACCGCCGTTAAAAAGAAGGTTTATTTTAAAGAATTATCTAATATTATAATTAAGTACGGCTTTTATTATAAACGCGACTATTATAATTATATAATTAAAAAAAACGATTAACGTATAAATTTAAAAGTAATTTTTAATTTAGGGATTAAAAAAACCTAATTAAATTTATAAATAACCGAAACCGTTAGAAATTTATACTACGAAATTAATTTTACTAAATACTCTAATATTTATAAATAGTACGATAATTTTATTAAAACCGTATATTTTAACGATTAAAAAGTTAAAAAATAAATTAAAGCCTAATTAATCTCTATTTTGTACCTAAATTATATTATTAAGGATTAAATTATTTAATCGTTTTATTAAAAATAAATTATAATTCTATACGAAGCCCGTAGGGTTTTTAAATTTAATAATTTAAATATTTAATTTATAAAATTCAATTATATAATTAAGGGAAGTCTTTTTTCCTTATAAATAAATATATATTAGCTCTAATATAATAAGGAATTGGAAAAAGATAATTATATAGAAATAAAATTCCGTACTATTATTAAGGATTTTTATAAAATAGTAATAATAAATTCTACTTAAAGTAAAGGCCGGCTAACCCCTTTATTAAAAAGTACGGTATTTATAATTATATTAAATAAAGAGTCCGTTAAAGAGGACGCTCTTAATAACGAAGAAAACCCTAATATAAATATTAAAAAAGGGCGGGGAAAGGTTATAACCCTAATAAAAAAGAAGGGAAATAAAAAAAATATATCTTCTAAATTTACTAATAAAAAACGCGCCTCCTCCCCTCCCTAATAAGTTTATAAAATGAAACGTCCTATTTATAAACTTTATAATCAATTCGGTTATAAAATCGAATTATACTATTACGTATATTTATAAATTACTTTCGAAGGCTAAATAATAAACGAAGATATTAAAAAATGTACCGTTATTAATATAAAGAAGGATAAAAAACTTAAGGAGGCTATTCTCTAATTACGTAAATAGAAGGAGGACGAATCTAATTAAGAATAATTCTATAATCGCTTAATAAATAAAAATAATTTCTTAGTACCTACGGATTATTACGCCGTATATTTACTAAGAGATTTTATAATTCTCGATTTAAATATAATAATTTATATCTTTAATAAAATTAATTAATTTAAAAACCTTTCCCCTATAAATATAGGCGATTATATATAGGTTAATAATAGCCGTATCCTTATTGAAAGGTATAATATTATAATAATTAAGGTTTAAAATAATATAGGGTTAAGGGAATTAATCCTCCTTAACGTCGTTTTAATACCGAATATAATTTATAATTTTATTTCTTTAAAATAATTCGAAAATAATTATATTTTTTAAAATTATAAAAATAGGTACCTACGCTCTAATTTTACAAACTCCTTAATTTATTATATATATTCTATTAATAAATAATTTATATTAGAATATATTCTTCTATTAAAAAATAATATTAATAAATTTTTTTTTATAATACGTATTACCTCTAATTATTCTTAATGGAAATTATAAAAGGGTATAACCCTCCGTTAATATTTTCGATTTAATTACTTAAAATTAAATATATTCGCTAAATTAATTAAATAAATTTATAAGGTTCGACTCAAGGGTCTCGATTTAGTATATTACGAATTATATATTATAATTAAATTAAAGCGCTAAGTGCGTAAAGAACTTTGCAATTATTTAAAAGGTTTAGGACTATGCTTCGCTATTGATTTCTTTTTTTATAATAAGACTAAAATACGAAATAGAAAATACTCAAGCCTAATAGTAATTATAAATCGATAGTTTAAATATATTTAAATATATTATTTAAATAATTAAAAAGTTAATTCTATATTAATATATCTCTAAAACCTTTTTACGGGTTTATAAACCTAATATAAAATCCTCCTTCGTATTATAAAATATAATAACGAAATAAATAATAATTGAAAAATTATAACGTAATTAATTAAATATAGTATTATAATCGAACCTTCTATATTTTATATATAAATATAAAATAGCGGCGTAAAGCGTTCAAGGGGTATAATTAAGATTAAAGTAGTATTAATATATATAAGTACAAATTTACCCGAAGTACTCTAACCAAAAATTATACGTATAGCCGTATATCTCTACAATTTAACGCCCAAAGTAAATTACTATTAAAAAGCTCCTAAAGAAAAATTCGAATCGTATTATAATTTTAAAAATAGTAATATATTATTAATAAATCCCTCCCCTATAATTGTGTATTTAAAGGTTTATAATTATAAAGCCTTTACCTTTACTACCGCCATTATAAATAATAAGGAGAGGATTAAAAAATTTAAAAAACGTACGTAAATCGGGTATTTAATCGGCTATTAATTAACGAATTAATATAAAATTTAGAACCCCTATACTAATTAAATTATAATAATACGAAATATTATATTCAACGAAAACGAAATATTTCCGGGTAAAATTAAAAAAATTTATAAATCTTTATAAATTTCCTTTAAAGAATTAATTATATAATTAAAATCCTTTTATAATATAAATACTATTAAAGCAAATTAATTAAAATTATTGCAAGCTTTCCCGACGCTTAATTCTATAGTTATAAACTTCCTAACTAATGCGAACGAAGCGATCGATACGATTAATACTTTAGAAGAGGGGAAATAAGAAGAAAAGGCGATTATAAAATTATTAAGGGATTAATATTAAATATAAATAGGCCAAATCCTATTAAATTAATATTACGAATTAATAGGCTAATTCCTATTATAAATATAAGGGTTAGAAATTCTAACCGAATTTTTAAAAAAATTAACTCCAATACCTTTATAATTAATTATTAATTTTTAAAATACGGTTATAAACTTAAAGGATAAAGGGTATTATTTTACGTCCTTAACCCTAAATAAAATATTAATATCGTTCCTAATTAATAAATTTTTAAAATTTAACGAAAATTTATAGCCAATTATAAATTAATACTTCAATTAGGCCGTATCTTTCTTAACCGGACGGGGTAACCGTCCTATAAATCTTTAGGGAAATTAAATCGTCGATTAGAATTTCCTAAAAGAAATACGAAAAAGGAATATCGAAATCGATTTTAATTATAACCTTAAATTAAAATTAATAAGGGAAAAGGTCGACCAGTTATAAAAGTAAGGATTTTTAAAAACCCTCTATTAATCTAATTTCCTACTACTTTTAAAATATTATTAAACGCTCAACCTTTATCTTATAAAAGAATTATTTAAAATTATAAAGAAGGAGTATTTAATTAAACATAATAAAATAAAATCCTAAGAATAAATAAGTATTAAGGATATAAATAGGAAGGAGATCCTAAAGTTATAATAAATCTATATTTATAAATTTAATTAAAATAATAAATTCTAAAAATATAAAATTCGTTTAATAATATAAAGAAATTAATAAATTAAGGATAGAATTCGTAAAACCTATATAATTATATTAATAATTAAATCCTTCTATATTTTTATAATAATTATAATTTATTTCAACTTAAATCTAATTTAATATAACGTTAAAAATACTTTTATTAATACCCTATTAAATAAATTAATTTATATATAAACTCCTTCTAAATATTAAAAAAAGGGCTAAATAATCCAATTACTTTAAATACTATATAAATTACATAAATTACTACTCTTATAGTAATAAGAATTTACTAAGACCCTTATAATTATAAATATATCCCCTATCCTTTTTAAGCCTAATATTCTAACTAAAAATAACGTATTCCTCTTCTTCTACGTTAATAATATTGTAATCGCTTATTTAAATAAAAATAAAGAAATAATTATAATTAAAAGAATAATTATTACCCTCAAAAAAAAATATTAATTAATTAACGGAAAAAAATTAAAATAATTCCTAAGAATTAAAATTATTCGTAACTATAAAAAACGGTTAATTTAATTATTATAACGCGACTATATTAATAAAATTATAAATAAATTAAAAGGATAAAGAAATTCTTCTAAACCCCTATAATTAAAAAGGAATTAATCCCCTACGAAAATAAGGCACTACTATACGAAATTACTATCTACTAAATTAAAATCGGCTCTATCCTCTATATCGCTATTACTATACGCTTAAACGTTATTTTCCCTATTTCCAAACTAATTCGTTTTAATTCGAACCCCAATCTAATATACTATAAAATTACAAATTATATCCTTCTATATCTATTATCAATCCAAAATTATATTCTCTAACTAAATAAACTAAACTATTAGGATTTCTATATAATAATTGATTCCTCCTTTATAAATAATTCCCTTAATTATAAAAGCTCCTAAGCGTTTATTCTAAAACTCTTAAGCGCAACCGTAAATTAACGAACTAATAAATAAAATATAATAATTACCTCTTCTACGGAAATAAAATTACTATCCTTAAACTAAAACGTTAAAAAAGCTATCTATACCCGCCGTCTACTTAACGAATTAATAATAAAATTCGACTAAAAAACTACGCCTATAAATTACAATAATAAATAAATAATTTACTTTATTATTAAAGAGGGTATACGCCTAATAATTAAATTAAAATACGTAGATATTTATAAATATTAATTACGTCAAATATAAAAAAGGAAATTCATCGATATTACCTATATCCCAACCAAAGAGTAAATCGCCGACGGCCTTACTATTATAGGTCTGGCGCCCAGAGTCTAGAAGTCTAGCATTTACCAGACCGCCGCTCGGACTACCTCGGCCTTCCGGCGGCAGGCAAGGGGGGGCTCCAAAATTACTAGGGATGCCCAATCCTCCAAAAGGTTCTCCAAACCCCCCTACCTAAAGTACCCAAGCAATTACGTACGGCCTTATAAAGATAAGTAGCCGGATCCGCCCTACGGGCTACTCCTTCTCCCTTTCTCCTTCGTAGAACTTTAATATATTTACATTTAATTAATACCTATATTATACTCTACTATCCCTTTATATTAAATTCTATTATATATTTACTAAAAGGAAGGATTACCTATAATTATAAACGTAGTATATCGAAATCGATATTAGAATAGTAATAAAGACGTTTTTTCCCTTTAATAACGATAATAGTGATATTGATATAAAAGAATTTTATAATTCCTAACCTCTTTTTAAAGGAATTAAAAATAAATATAGTAATACCGATCGTATTAATAGTAAAACCCCTATTAATTTATTCAATTTATTTTTAAAAGCTTTATAAACGAACCCCGAATTTAAAAATAAAATTAAATCCCTTATTTTATTCTCCTTATCCTTATTTTCCTACGTACAACCTATTTTAAAACCTACCTTTAATTTTCCTATTAAATAAAAATCCTTTAAATCCCTAAAAAAGAAGGCTATAAACAAATCCAAATTAATTCTAAACGATTCCTTCTCTTCTAATAAAAATACGAAACCCCAACGCTATAAACCTTTTAAACTCCTTAAATAGGATAAACGTTAATATATTTTTATATTTTATTATAATAAATTTATTAAGATTTATAATACCGATTTTAAAAAAAGCTTATATATTAATATTAAAATAATTTAAATCGAAATTTTTAATACCCTCCCCGAAGAAAAATAATTATTTATAAAAGGATATTAAACCTATTATTTTATTTAAAAGTAAAAAAACCCTATTAAATTATTCGAATAAATTTAGCGGACCTTCGGCTCTAAATATATTTCAAATTAAGTATTAAATAATTTTACCCGTATATATTAATAAAATAGCGAAACCTTCTCCGACTTTTATACTAATTTTGAAAACGAACTCTTAAAAGCAAAAAGTATAAACTAAAATAATCGCGCTAAATTAAATTATTTCCGCCGTTCTATTAATAAGAAATTTAATAACCAATTTTTTACTATCCGCTTCTTAAACAATTATCTAACCTATATTAATTAATTTCAAGAAATTTCGAAAGAATATAAAAAGATTATAAAATTCCATTAATTATATTAATCTTTCTTATAAAAATATAATAATAAATTTAATCGACCTTTAACTTATATCTTTATTTTATTAACTCCGGGTCGTTCTAACCGCCCTTCCGCCTCTTCGGCCCTAATTCCCTTTAATCCGCCCTTTAAGCCTTAATTCAATACCAACGGTAATATTATTATAATTACTATAAGCGCTAAAAATACCCGAAGAGGAAATTCCAATTTAAATTCTTATTAAATAAGGGCTAAATAAATTTCCTTAGAAAAAAGGGATAAACGTAAAACAGAAGGGCGTTATATTCGTTATAACGCTTCGGAATATATAATTATTAAATACCCTTACTTACCCGCAATAAATATTAAAAATATTTCTAAAGGAATATATATTAATACTATTTATATTACCCTTTTAGTAAAAGAAGAAAAAAAAGAAAAAGGAATTTTAAATTCCGATATAAAATAGGGAAAAGAATAATTCTAGTATAAAATCGGGCGCTAAAGCCCTCCCCTAAAATATTAAATAAAATAGAAAAATTTAAACCTAAAATAAAAATAGAATTTACTTTAATTCCAATTATTATTAATTTTATAAATTTATTTTACACTTTTATTAATAAAAGATATTAATACTTCGCTATAATTAATAAAAATATTATTAAGGATCTCCAAATCCCTATAATCTTTATTCCGAAACGCTAAATTAAAGGAGCAATAATATTTATAAAAAGTATTATTATCTAAAGTATTATCCGGTTTATTATCGAATTTTAAAGTAAAATATTACCTACTTATATTTACGTTATTCCCTAATTAAAATTCCCTATTATTTTAGGAAAATTATAATTAATTACTAATAAAATTTATTCTATCCCCTATAAAAAAAAGCTATAATATAAAATAATAAAATCTTAAATAAATTATATAAACCCTTTAGCGGAATTCGAACGCTCTTAATCCCTAATATTCTAGGAGCTTAAGGATGTAATTTATATACTAGCTACTATATTTATTAATATATATAAATGTATTATTAAAGAATATAATAAAAAAGTCGTTAATATATATATTTTTACAATTACCCTAAAAGATATCGAAAAGGCTTTCGCCCCTAAATAAGTACGTACCGAAGAAGAATTTAAATAGGTTATCCCCTACTAATTTTAGAATTTACTTCCTTTATTTAAAAAATAAAAAATAAATAAAATTAACAAATACAAACCGAAAATTAATTTAAAAATTAAAATTAAAAAAGGACTAAATAGAAAGGAATTCCTATTACTTTATAATCCTCTATATAATATATTTCGAAAAGAATTCCTAATATTTAAAAAAATTCTTTAAAACCTATTAAATAAGGGTTTTATCCGGGCTAATAATTCCGAAGCGGGAATTCTAATCTTTTTCGTCTAAAAACCCAGTAATAGTTTCTATTTTTATTATAATTACCGAACCCTTAATATAATTATTCGAACCGATTAATACCCCCTCCCTTTTATTAAAAAAACCTTTAGAATTTTTAAAAGTACTATATAATATATTAAAATAAATATAATCTAAACCTTTTATAAAATTCGTATAATAAAAGGAAAAGAATATAAAACGGCCTTCCATATTAAATATGGCCTTTATAAATAATTAATTATCCTTTTCAGTCTTTACAATATTCTAACGGCCTTTTAACGGTATATTAATAATATATTAAGTAATTTCTTAAATAATTTCTATTCGGTATATATAAACGATATTTTAATTTTTACTAACGGTTTAAAAAAAGATTATATAAAAAAGGTTTATATTATATTTAAACGTTTAAAAAATACTAAATTATATTTAAACCCTAATAAATACGAATTCGCAATTAAATAAATTAAATACCTAAATTTTATTATTTATATAAGAATAAGTATATAAATTAATTTTAATAAAATAAAAATAATTTTAGAATAAGTAGTTTTAATTTCTTAAAAAGGGGTCCGTAATTTCTTCGAATTTATAAATTATTACCAAATATTTATATTTAAATTCTCATTTATAACCGTACCCCTTATAGTTTTTATTAAAAAAAGGGTATTATTCGAATAAATTACTCAATATAAAAAAGTTTTCTAATTATTAAAAACCCTATTTATTCGAACCCCTATTTTTATTAAATAGGACCTAAACCGCCTAACGTTTTTCGAAACCAATTATAGCGGTTTTATATTAAGTAGGTATTTTATTTAAAACGTTAATAATTAAAAAAAAGTAATAGTATTCTACTTTAGGAAATTCGTATTAATTAAATGGAATTACCCTATTTATAATAAAGAAATATTAGCGATTATTAATTATTTTAAAAAATAGTAAATAAAATTAAAAAATTATAAAGAATTTACTATCTTTACGAATTATAAAAATTTAAAATATTTTATAATTTGTTAATACCTTTTAAAATAATAAGTACGCTAAACCGAATATCTTTCCTATTTTAATTTTTAATTAAAATACTATCCTAATAAAACTACGGTAATTCCCGATATTTTATCCCGGCGGGACTAAAACCGGCTTATAATAAATAACTAAAAAGTTCGAAACCTCTAACTAATCCCTAATATTATACTCCGTAATTATATCCGAATTTCGGCTATAAATATTCGAACGACCTAATACTCCCATAATAAATAGAAGGGAAGGGGGATAATAAAAACGAAAATCTTCAAAAATTTAAATTTATAATAATTTTAAAACTCTATTATAATAAAGGATACCCTCTACTAATAAATAATTTAAATAATAAAGAATAATAAAAGAAATTTATTAATAATTAATTTACGCATTTAAATTATAAATTATTCCTTAAATAGTAAAGGCAAATTATAATATAAAAATAAACTTTAAATCCTTAATAACCCTATAACCACCGAGTCCAACGCTATAAAGAATTCCAATTCTAATTAATAATTCGATACCCTCTATATAAGAATTATCTAAATCACTTATAATTCTTAAACGCTCGACTACCTTAATTAGGAAGGTACTATCGCTATATTAATCCGCTACTTCTATTAACCCTTTATAAACGCCTACATTCGAAAGTTCTTCTACAACTATTATATTTATAATTCTATTAAATATTAAAAAAATTAATAGAAAAGCCTTATATAATTTCTCCCCATCCTAAATTAATATTTCCGCGAAATATAATTCGATTTTATTACCAATTTCCTAAAATTTAGAAATAATATTTATTTAATAGTAAAGAAGGACCGGCTTAATAAAAACGTTTTCTTCGAACCTATATCCTCTATAAACGTAAAAATTTATATTAAATATTTTATAAATTATTTTATATACTATTACAATTAACTTCAATCTATAATTAATAATTAAGGTTTTAATTAAATTAACAAATTTTAAAAACGATTATATAAATTTATTAATATTAAATAATTATTAAATATAGTTTATTACCCCTAAACCGACGGTAATTTAAAAAGAATAAATTAAAAAGTTTAAATATTCCTTCGAACTTATATTAATTAAGCCTAAAACGATTAATATATATAATACCCAATAATTTAATTAATTATTAATAATTATATTAATACTTTAATTAATATATCCCTATTTTTCGCTACCTACGGTTTTAATCCCGAATTTATTGTACCGGTCGTCCCCGAATTTATAAAGAACTTTAATACCCTAGCCGATAAATAGACTAAATAATTTATTAATAAACTATTATAAATTATAAATATTTATTAAATTATTATAGCTTTAGCGGTATAAAATTAAAAAAAATTTACTAATAAAATTCGTTAACTTACGTAAAAATTCCAAATCGGCGATAAAATATAATTAAATTTTAAAAACTACGCCTCTACGAAACCTAAAAAAAAATTAAACTAATTATATATAAAATATATAATATTTCGAATCCTCTCCTTATTAATAATAAAATTCTCCGGCCTCCCTAATAACGTTTATAATATATTTTATATAAACCTCTTCCGGAAAATTATAAAAAACCCGTTATCCGGTTAAAAAACGGTCGATTACTAATTACCCCCTATTCTAATCGATAATAAAGAAGAGTATTATATTAAAAAGATCCTATATATAAATAATCCGCTTAATAATAGAAAAGTTTTCGTAAAATAGAAAGGTTTTTATAAACCTTCGTAATATATATTAAAGAATTTCGAAAATATTAAAATATTAAATACTTTTAAAAAATAATACGGAAATACTCGAAAATATAATAATCTATTAAAATTATTTAAAAAAAGTAAAAAGGGTAAAAGGAGGAATTAAAGTACGAATAAAAAATTAATATTATTTCCGTTAAAAAAAAAATAGAGTAAATTAAAAAAAATAAATTAATTAAAGGCTTTCGCCCAAAATAAAAAAATTACTATAAAATATAATTATAATAAAAATTAAAGGCTTCTTAATTTTATAATCGGTATACTTTTTCTTTTTTTTAAAAAAAGCGACTTTAGTCTCCTCTTCCTTTTTAAAATAAACCCTCTTCTTAATTTCCTTCTCCTTCTTCTTCTTTTCCCTCTCCTCCTCCTTTACTTCCAACCCTATAAATTCGTACAAATTAAAACGACCCGAAAAAGAAAATTCTTTTTCTAATTCCTTTATATTTATTTCTAATTCCCCTTCCTCTACCTTTAATTCCTCCTTTTCTATTTAAATAATTCCAACCCCTCTAATAAGGGCCGTAGTCCGGGCAATAACCTCCTCCTCGAATTCCTTAATACGGGCTTTAAACCCGGCGAAAGCGTTTAAATAAAATTCGAATCCGGTAAAAATTTAATTAATACTAATTATAATATCGAAAATATTAATAATAATAATTTTTATAACGGTAATAATAGCGTCGGAACGGCTAATAATTACGTAGGCGGTAGTAGAAAGCTCCGTAAAAATAAAGGTTTAAAAATTAACCTAATTATTTTAATTAATATAGAAGGAATTAATTCCTTCCCTAAATTCGTTTAATTTCTTTTATACCTTTATAAAAAAGGGTTCGAAATTCGAATTCGCTAAAACCGTAATTAAAAATACTATAATAACGATTAGAATAAAGGCAATAAACGGTATTATACCTATAAAGTAATTAAAAGTTTTATAAATAATATCCTTTAGAGGAAAATTAATAAAAAATAAAAAAAAGGTATTAATATAAATTATTAAATTTATTCGAAAAGAAACTTTTTTCCTCTAAATTTATAAAATAACCGGTAGAAATTATAATCTTCCTAAAACGATTATAATCCCTATTAATAATACCCTTACTAATTTAATAATTACCTTCTCCCTAAGTAAAATAATTATACTAAATAACCCTAAATTATTATTAATAAATTTTAACCTCTTTAATTTTAAAATAAAGTAAATAATAATCTTTACTTTTAACGGGTATATAAATGTAAATATCGTTAAAACGTATATACTAATTATATTAAAATGGATTAACACTAAGGATTTTACCCTTAGCCAATTTACGCGCGCTTAAGGGCGCTAACGGAATAGTAATAATAACGGAAGTAATAATAGCGGCGGAGGTCGCCGGAACGATAAAAGGACTACGGGGTAGAGTTAATATAGCAAAAAGTTTAAATTCGGGGCGAAACCCGAAGGAATTATATTTAAGAATAATATTAAATTAAAATTAACGAGGTTATAATAAAGGTTAAAGGGTTAGAATTAATACGCTAAGAATAAAAGGATAAAGGAATTAACGGGAATAATAAATAATAATAAATATTAATAAAATTTCAAAGGGGAATTACTAATAATATAAAGGATAAAAATATATATACGGTATTTTAAATTATTAATAACTAGAGAGAAAAAAAAGGATAAAGGATCGAAAAGGATAAAATCCAATTATATAAATAAAAAGGAATAATTAAATTATTTACTTATAGTACGTACGCATAGCGGATATAGGGAGGGGTTAATATTATAAATTTAGCGCCTAGAATTTAGAAATTTAATATTTACTAAACCGCCGCTCGGATTACCTCGGCCTTCCGGCGGTAAATAAAAGGGGGTTCTAAAACCACTAGGGATGCCCAATCCTCTAAAAGGTTCTCTAAACCCCCCTACCTAAAGTACCCAAACAACCGCGCACAACCTTATAAAGATAAGTAGCCGGGTCCGCCCTACGGGCTACTCCTTCTCCCTTTCTCCTTCGTAAAACCTTAATATATCTACATTTGGCCAACACTTGCGTTACGCTCTACTATCCCCTTACACTTACGAAGAATTTCGGGCCTATAAATTATTACGTATTAATAAAATAATTAAGACTCGTAAAATTCTAATAACTACCAATTAAACTACTAGAAATTATAAACGCGTTTATTATAATAAAGATACTTAAAAGGGTAATAAATTTAAAAGATAAGGATTAAAAGGAGTTAAAAAATAAAGGGGCTATAAATAAATTAGATAGGAGATTTTACAATTTATTTAAAAATTAATATAATAAATAAAAATTCTAAAGAAATACTACTATATTGGGAATAGAAGTATAAAACTCTTAGAGGATTATAGGGCATTTTTAGGTAAATTTGGTACTAGTTTATAGTACAAATCTAAGGGGGTATATTACAATATTGGGTAGCTGGCCTATAGGGATAACAGGAGTGCACGTAACCTAAATAACCGAAGTCTAAAGTCTGAGGGATTTTTACACAGTAGCCAGAGATCTACACGTCTGCAGAGTCTTACACAGTTACACACAATCAAGCCTTCTTTACTCCCCAATACTATTACCATTATAACACCAAATCCCCGGGCGACAAATGAGATTGGGAGGAAAGCGGTTTTGCGGGGTAGTGGGGTTGTTAGCGGGGTAACATTTAGGGTCCACCGCCCCGCTCCAAGTCTCACCTCCCGACCTCCGAGCTGCATTGGCGTTCATGATTGGCTGTTTCACACCGTTTTGTCAGCCCTTTGAGCAGTTGGTAACTTCCTCAACACAAGAGCACTCTCTTCTGTCTCTCAAAGTTGTCTTTGGCCATGTCAGATTTGCAAATCCTCACTGCCTTCTGGAGGTTTTCCGAAACGATGAAACCTTTTTTAAGAACGATTCTTGCTTATGGCCAGGCAGCAATCTCAGAAAATCGATCCACAAGCATGTCGACCTTCCCTTTCTGCTCTTTCTCCGAGTTTGTTGGGGTTGGTCAGCTGGGACGTGGACGGAGAGCAGAATGGAAGGAACGACAAGAGTTCAATCACTTTGTAGGTATCCGGGTCACGGCATATTAACTGCACAGTCCCGCCAGTGCTTTCTCAAAACTTTGAGGACAAGTCGGATGCAGTTGCCCTGTGGGAAGAGACAGCGGGAGTCTTTGGAGACATGGACGATGTTGAACGGCAGGAACGTCTTCAACTGCACGTTATCGATAAGCCATGATAAGATAAGTCTCTGAGGGGTCGGGTCCCTTGGCAGTTCCTGTTCCTCAGCTTCTTTGGCAGGCAATCTTCGCACCTCTTTTCTCGGCCAGACCAAAAATCAATCAACCAACGACAACAAAAGAAACGACACCCTTGCACACACCCACCTCAAAAAGGGCCTCCTACATTTGGCAAATCGTCCATCACCGGCCTCACGATTCCCAACCCAGTCAAGATGCACCAGATACGACACGATTGGGCAGCCCTGTGCTGTGGGAATAGATGCACGACATGAAGCGACTGTAGGCCTCTCGCATCATCTGGCAGTGCCAGTTGGGCCTGTCACAGCTGATTGAGCCTGATCGCTAACCGCTTGCCGGCCTGTCACCAGTGCACCACCACCAGAGAGGCAGACGCCCAGCCCCAAGCGGGGACGTCAACGCGGGCAGCGACAGATGTCGACAGAAGGAAGTAAAGTGAAAAGCACCCTTCATATCCCCCCCCATACTTCCAGATATTCTTCTCTGTCTCTTAACACCAGGCCATCCATTGTCTCTTGGTTCTGTCTTTCCTCTTGTCTTTTCAAGCCCTGAAACTTTCATCCCGACTCTTCAAGGAAGAACCCAGGGCACAGCTTTTCCAGTTCGCAGGACGGTCCGGGCTGCACACGCGGGCCGCATCGGGCCACTGCCGGCTGTCATCTCTTCTCTCGACAACTTCTCTTTGAGGTGTTTGACGGACATACGTCTGGCGCGCCTATCGCCCCGTCCGTCATAGTCAAGCCATCAAGGTTCTCGATTCGATTTTTCTGGTGTGGCTTCGATCCCAGCTCTGTCGCTGTCCGCCATCGACAATTTCTCAGCGCAACATACGCAACTTGCCTCCACTTCTGCGTCGTCGATACCGACACTATCTTGTCATCGGCCCATGTTACTTTCAGTCTCCAAGCTCCAAACGCCTTCTTAATTCCTCTCCTTGCTTTTGGTGAGTTTCCCACTGGTCAATGGGCCACAAGCCCCCTTCATCAATGAACCCGCCTGGCTGACAGCTCCTCAGCCCCCCTAAGTACCCAACCCTATAGTCTTTGCACGAATCATCCTCTCGCCCAACATGGAGGTCTTCATGAGAAACCTTCCCCCGGATCTCAGTCAGACGAGCCTGAAAAGCCAGCTAAAACCACATATGGATAAGCTACGCATCACCCACTATGGTTGCGAAAAGAGGCCCAGGCAGAAGACTGGCAAGGTCATGTTCATCACAGAAAAGGAGGCCAAGGCCTTCCTTCAAAGTCATGGGGAGGTGCCTTTGCCCAATCAGCGAGGGACCAGACGGTACCATCCCACCCAGTCGCGTCTTTGCATCACGAATCACCAGGTTTATTGCAAACGAAGTGATCCACAGCCTCGTGATATACCCCTGAGAGTCAAAAACATTCTACACGAAGCCGAGGAAGAGGAACGAATAGCAAAAGCGATACAATCTTCCGTCGAACATCATCCCCGTATCAAACACACTCCTTCCACGCTGATTGTCGGCGCGCTCGACTGTGGATATTGGTCCTACGTCAACGGCCAACTGACTTTCGTGAACGAATGGTCATCTTCCCAACGACAAAACTTAGTAAAGTTTTCCAAGAAAGACCTCATCATCACGTTTTTGGCATCCGGCGATTGGTCGGATCTTGGCCAGGTGCGTGTACCTTATCGGAGCATCTATGAGCTCGTCTGGTCTGATGATGGCCACGTTGCGCTCACTCTCAAATTCGCCCCGACTTTTCTCTCTTCGCCGTTACCATCAGATCGGCCCGGACCACCTCCAAGGATGCGCCTCAAGGCATGCGATGGCAGCCATGCCATAGTCTCCAATTTCTGTTTGGTCTATCACTTCAAAGCTGATCCCCAGCATATCCTGCATCAAATCCTGATCCAACAGCCAACCGACTTCCGTACCGCCATGAATAGCCTTACTCATCAGGAGCTTTTCTATGTCTCCAACTATGCGTTCGCCGTTGTGGAAGCCCCCATACAGGATCGTTTTCCTGACGGGATAGACAAACTCAAGGCGGATCTCGTAATGTACGAGGGTCAAAGAGCGCTGCCTCAAACACTGCTCTTTAGCCTACAAGCGCTCGTGCACGAGTCTTATCTGCATCCGACAACCGTTTCGAAGCTAGCCGCTCAATTAGTGGTGCTCTTTGAAACTGCACGGCGTTCAGGCAGCAAAGAGCATCCAATTTCGGCTGATGCTTTCGCAAAGTTGTTCAATTGGATCCAGTACCCCTCGCCCTATCACGAAGATTTCAGCCAGTTCGAGGTCGAGGGCATTATAGAATACCTGAAGGAAACCGAGAAGCAACTGCGTGAGAGTTATACCTTGCGCATGAACAGCGATATCCCTTCACACCTCACCAAGATCTTTCGTGCAGTGGTCACACCAGCACGAATCACGTTCCACGGGCCTGAACTAGAAGCCAAGAACAGGATTCTTCGAAAGTTTCCTGACGCACAAGACTACTTCCTGCGGGTCCAGTTCAGCGATGAAGATGGACAAGACCTGTTTTTCAACTCCAAAGTGGTCATGGAAGGTATCTATGAAAGGTTCAAAGACGTCCTTACCAAGGGTATAACCGTCGGTGGCCGGGTTTACAGGTTTCTCGGCTTCTCTCACTCCTCCCTCCGAGCGCACACAGTCTGGCTATCCGCGCCCTTTTTTGACAACAATGAGGATGAGTTCATGATACCAGAAAGGATTATATCGAAGCTAGGCGATTTCCGCGGTATTAGATCGCCAGCGCGTCGTGCCGCACGTATTGGACAGGCATTCTCGGAAACACCATACTCAGTGTCTCTTGTCGATCATAAGATTGACATGATGAAACAACCTGACGTCGAGCGCAACGGCCGCGTTTTCAGCGATGGCGTTGGGACAATCTCGCAGGGTGCCCTTGATGTAATTTACGGCGAGATTCCCTGGACAAAAGGCCGTCCAACCTGTTTTCAAGTCCGATGGGGTGGAGCAAAGGGTATGCTGGCTCTTGATGCCCGGCTCCCCGGTAGGCAATTCACCATCAGAGGTTCAATGGAGAAGTTCCCGAGCAGTGACACTATCTATCTTGAGATATGCGACATGGCGTCAAAGCCTATCCCGATGGTGCTCAATCGCCAGCTGATCAAAATTCTTGAGGATATGGGCGCACCGGAACATTGGTTCATGAGGCTCCAAGAGAAGCAACTGGCCAGTCTTCGACGCATCACCGATAACATCTACAACGTGTCAACCTTCCTCAAACTCCAGTCCATCGGAGACTCCATCCATCTGGATCAGTTCCTGAGAGACGCCCATAAAATGCACGTCGACTACCGGAAAGACCCGTTCCTTCGCGGCATTGTCGAAGCCGCTGTGCTCAGGGAATTACGTCTGGTCAAGCACAAGTCCAAAATTCCTGTTCCCAAGGGCATAACGCTTTTTGGGGTCATGGACGAGACCGGTCTGTTGAAGGAGCACGAAGTTTACGTGACTTTTACCCATGACCCTGAGGACCAGCGCTTCACTGCACCTCCAGCCAACGACCTCGTCATCGTGACTAGGTCTCCAGCATTGCATCCTGGAGACATCCAGATTGCCCGAAACATCATCCCACCGCCAGGACACCCTCTTACTGCATTAACGAACTGTATTGTGTTCAGCCAGCACGGTGAACGGGATTTGCCCAGTCAGCTCTCCGGTGGTGATCTGGATGGTGACCTGTTCAATGTGATCTGGGATGAGCGAATCATTCCGAAACTACGGACCTTTGGTGCAGCCGATTATCCACGCGTCGAACCTGTCACATTAAACCGAGAGATTCAATCCAGTGACATGGCCAACTTCTTTGTTGACTTCATGAAGACTGACCACCTCGGAGTAATTGCAGTCCGGCACATGATCTTTGCCGACCTACAGCCAGATGGGACACGAGCTCGGGAATGCCTTAAACTCGCGGAACTACATTCCAACGCCGTTGACTTCTCCAAATCTGGTAGACCGGTCAATATAGCGGATTTACCTAGTGCGCCACGTTACCGTCCGGATTTGTAAGTATCATGACATTCACCATATTCGCTCATCGCTAATGATGCATTTACAGCCTTTCATCCGGTCCGATAATCGAACTTACTGACAAGTCCACGGTCGAATTGGAGCGCGAACACCTCAAGGAGGATGACGATGATGAAGACGACGGACCGCGCCACGGATTTTACAAGTCCGACAAAGTTATCGGCAAGCTGTATCGTGCTGTGGATGAAAGTCAGATTTGGACGACCGATATCAAAAAGCAATTCCCATCGGGAGGCCCTTCATTCTGGGACGAGCTCAAGGTTGCGCTTGACAAGCGCATACGCTCTATTGGACGGTTACATTGGAAGAAGCGTCTTGATGATGCCCACCGGATCCGTGAAGCGTAAGTCGTGAATCGTCTGCAGTCAGTCGTGTCTGGAAATAGCTAACGGTTCTCGTTCAACATTAGTTATGACGAAGGAATTAAAGGGGCCATGGTGAATTTTGCTGATTCCTCGGCTCAGCCCCTGAAGGAACTGGAGGTTGTCATGGGCTTCATCTTGAACAGTAGAGGCATTCAGACCAAGCGACAGCGAGACAAGTCCACCAAACTGTCGGACGAGTTTTCTCGCATCAGCAAATGGGTGACAAACGAGATGCGCGCACCCGGTATAGCTGTGGAAAACTCACTGAACCTCTCTGCATTAGAGCTCTGTTATGCATGCTTTGAGGTTGCGTGTGCGCAGCAGGATCGTGGCCGAGCCCATCGGAGACGTGGACCGCGGGCAGACCTTGAAAGCTTCCGCATCGTCGCCGCATCGGCACTCATCCGCGAGATCAAAGAACAAGAAACCATGATAAGGTTGAGGAGCCGCAGCAACACAATTGTCAATGTCCGGGGAGGGGGCCGCATGGCGGGTCGGGGAGGAAGAGGAGGCCATCGACAGCTGTCCCATGCGGAGGCCCTCCGTGTGGACGTTGAAAACGCAACTCGTGCAAAGGCCCAAAGAAGTACATCACTCGGTTTCGAGTCGCCAGACAGCACGTCGTCCCCAGCAACCCCGAGCTCCGGGCAAGGCTACACGCCCAGCACTGGGTCATCCGCGGAAGCCCCCATGCAAAACGGCGCTTCAGCACATCACCCTGGGTACCAGCCGGGATTGGTACGGGCACAGACTGCTGCAGGAACGGCGGGCGGTTCGGGAGGGCAGGGGCCGAGCGTATCGTCTGCAAATATGCCGCCTAAATTAACAGCTCAGGATCTGATGGCGCATCTTACGGCTCAATATGCCCAGATGCAAGTTCGCCAGGGGAGGTAGGTGTTCCGATGGCGTTGCAGGTCGGGTCGAGGGTTGACGGGTAATGCGGGTCCAGTGATTGTTGGAGGAGTGAGTTTTTGGATATCATGACTTTGACGATTCTCATTGCGTGTCAGGCTCTTTGGTTGGGTATATAGGTGAATGTTTGCAATATGACAAGAACTTGAATAACCAATTGTTATCGATGGAGATGGGGCCCTTTTCCCCGGCTGTCCCCCGGCACCCCGGATGTGTACCCCGCAATTGGCGAATCTCCCCCACTAAATCCCGGGCGGCAGCGGCGGGAAAATGCTTTGCCGCCAGCGAACCAAGAGCCGAACCGCAGGCCCGGAGATGGTGGGCGGTACCACCCATCCACTCCGACGTCACTCCGATGATGGTGACCCCGAGCTTGGCGATTGTCTTCACTGCGCCCTTTGATGAGTTGAACTGAAATTGAGGTTCTTTCATCTCACATCTCATAAAACCAAATATTCTCAAAAATTCAGTGAGTGATCTTTTTACATTCCATTCCATATCATTGCGAACATCGCGGTGTAAACAAATCATCACTAACACTTCCTCAGCAACCCCGACTTACCAGTACAGGCCCACAGCGGGAGTTGACATCGGGTCTTAGCGGATTGCTCCACCGAGAACGACTTGGCGAAACACCAAGACTCAACCTCATCAACAACAAAACCCGACGGCTTTCATCTTGACAGGTACTACTCACTCTTTTGACTTTCTTCGTCACCCAGCTCGGCATATACAGACATCAAGACATCAGCAAAAATGGCGGCAGCAGAGAACGGACAAGGCATGCTCTATGTGACGATGCAGCCCCAGGAGGGCCTCTCGCTCGACCAGTTCCACGAGTGGTACAACAACGAGCACGGCCCTACCCGTCTGCGTCTTCCCCAGATCTTCACCAACGGCCTCCGCTACCAGGCCACCGACGGCCAGCAGCCTCACTTCCTGGCTGCCTACGATGTGACCGACATGGCCCATCTCGAGACGCCCACCTACCTCGAGCTGCGCGCCAACCGTTCCCCCCGCGAGGCCGAGACCATCGGCCAAGTCAAGGTCGACCGCTTCTTCTTCGACCTGATCTGGGCCCAGGAAGCACCCTCTTTCAAGCCGGCCGAGCAGTGCACTGACGCCGAAGCAGAGGGCCGCGTTTTGGTGGCTGTCGATGTTTCCTTGTCTAACGAACCCGACGCCGCCGAGAAGGTCATCCAGTGGTACGAGGAGGAGCACATCCCCATGCTGTCCAAGATCCCTGGCTGGCTGCGCAGCCGCGTCCTGCGCACGCCTTCCACTATCGAAGGCAGCAACTCTGGTGCCGAAACCAAGATCATCACCCTCCACGAGTATGCGCCCCAAAACGGCCTCGGCGGCCCCGAGCACAAGGCCTCCATGGACACCCCCTGGCGCACCGAGGTGTTCAGCAAGTACATCACCAACAAGGGCCGCCGTACTTACTCCCTCTTCTACGTCTTCGGCCCTGCCCCCCGCGACCTCGATCATCTTTCCAGGCTCCCTCAGTCCAAGGCCTTCTCCGCCGTCGCCCCCCGCCTTACCACCACCGCCGGCTCCGAAGGTCCCATCATCCAGTCCTACATCACCACCCCCCACGACGGCCTCATCATTCCCTACCAGCTAGAGGGTAACCCCTCCCCCACCGCGCCCGTCATCGCCTTCTCCAACTCCCTCCTTACCGACCTGCACATGTGGGATCCCCTCGTCTCCATCCTCAAGAAGTCCCGTCCCGACCTCAAGATCCTCCGCTACGACACCCGCGGCCGTCACTCCGTCCCTCAGCCTCCCCAGCCCGCCACCCTCGACTTGTTGGCCCAGGACCTTGTGTCTCTGCTCGACGCCCTCCGCATCGAAAAACTCCAAACCCTCGTAGGCGTCTCAATGGGCGGCGCCACCACTCTCAACTTCGCCATCACCTACCCCACCCGCCTGCAAAAATTCGTGGCATGCGACTTCAACGCCGCTTCCTCCGACGCCAACACCCAAGCCTGGAAGGACAGAATCGCGATCGCCGAGTCTGAGAACAACTCCGGCTTGAAGCAGAAGCTGGCGCCAGTGACGGTAGAGAGGTGGTTCCACCCCGCGACTATGGCTAACAAGCCTGATACCGTAAAGTGGATGACGGAGATGGTTGCCGGAAACGATGTGGAGGGTTTCAGGTATAGTTGCCAGGCGTTGTGGGGGTATGATCTGAAGGAGAAGATGAAGGGTGGTGAGGTGGAGGGGTTGTTTGTGGTTGGTGATGGGGATGGTAAGGGGGCGTTGGTGAAGGCTATGGATGGGTTTAAGGGGTTGCTTGGACAAGGAAAGGCGGAGTTGAAGGTTGTGGAGGAGGCGGGACATTTGCCTATGTGTGAGAGCCCCGAGGGATTCTGGGAGGCGGTGAAGGAGTTTATCTAAGGGGAACGTGAATTGAGGAGAGAAGTTGATGGTGTTGGATAACGAGTGAATGAATGAAGCAACGGAATTTTTTTTGGGTGTTATGAAGGCCCTCTGTCGTGTTGAGTTAGGTGAACTGCGCCACTTCAAAAGTGGCTCAGATGAGGCGAGTTTCATTGGCAAAACGCAGTGAAAGCAAACATAGGTGGATTTGGATCGCTGTTTTACTGAGAAACTACTTAGGATGGGAAGTTCATGAGTTGACACTTGACAGCGCAGGGGCTGCCGCCGGGCTCGCTATCGGAACCCGGAGTCCCGGAAAGCGGACTGTATGTATGCCGGATGCGATTCCGACTTTCCGAGTTCCAAGGCTTTCGAGGAAAGTGCATACGAAATGACTACAGATGTCATGAGAGCTCCAAGGTCTCGAGTATTTCGGATCGTAAGGCCCTTAAGAACGTATGTGATAGGCCTTGAAACGTGTAAAACAAGATTGTTTTCTTTTGCTTGATTGTACGGAAAGCATTTTCAGCAAACCACCGGCGACGACAACAAGGAGAGCGTGGCATCAACTTGATCAAGGTAAGAAGAGGAGGCAAGGCATATACTTTGAGTTCGAGTATTCAATCGACATGAGCGCCGTTAGCACGATTTGAGATGCGAAGTCGAGATCGGTTTCAGGTTCCGATGATCCCTCGTATATCGACTCCTAGCTGTCCAAGCGTTGAGGCCGGTTTCGAGGGACAGACATTGCATCAATGTTTGCCAGCAAAATCCGGGGTGCTTCGGGGCCGGACCGGGAACGCGACACTCGAAGCAAACACAGCAGTACAGTATAAACACAACAGTAAGTCCGTGTCAAATGGAATGAGCGATACAGCTATGGGGTTTGGGGGAAAAGGTCTGGAACTGTGGAAGGTACGGATTGATGGGGCTCCTTCATTAACAACCTGCGATCTCCTTCTCTAGCAAAAATGAGAAAAGGTCGGATCGTGATGGGTTCGTTATTGAGAGTTTAAAAGATGGTTAATTTTTCCACTTCGGATTCATTTGCAAATCATTGATTACAAGCACTCTGTTTATTTCATCATTATCAGTCATCCCATGGAGCCTGAAATTCATAACGCCCCCAGCAGGAACATTACGAGCGTTCCAAACGAACCCGATGACATACACGACTTGAACGCGTTAGGGCTGAGATCCCACGTCCCGATGATGTTCATCAACATGTTGGGCTTTCTCGCCATTGCCACTATCTGCATGAGCCTCCGATTCTATTCGAAGCGTGTCTCCAAGTCCAAGTACTTTCTCGACGACTACGTACTTATCGCATCATGGGTGAGTAAAGAACAGTTATATCCATTCGGTGTGTGGTGGAGGAATCAAACACCGACTTGATATGGTACCTTCGTTTTGCACCAAATTTCAAGCTAACAGCGCAATAACCTACTGGACACGCAGATAGTAGCAATCATCTACAACTCCATCGCCCTCTATATGACCAGGTTCGGGCTCGGCCTAGAACTTGGGTATTATGCGCAGGTTCTGAGCAAAGAGAGGTTTTACGCCACACCCGCCTTGATATTCAGCGCCATAACGGCGTGCTGGATCTCGAAACTCTCCTTCTTCATAACTCTTATTCGCCTGGTGTCGAAGCGGAGGCAGAAGGCGATGCTGTGGTTTTTGATGACGACGAGCACGGCATCGCTACTCGCTCTCTCCATCATGCAATCTTTCGTTGAATGCGGAAGGCTGGTGCCGGTACTGGCTGATCGCCCAGGAAATTTTGGAAAGAGTTGTGCTCATCCGATCATGACGGGGGCGTTCTCGGTATACGCGAGTGTTTATGCTACTTTGATGGTTAGTCAATATATCAAGTATCCGAATTTATAAAGACGAGATGATCTCGCTGGTGTAACGCTAACTTAACACCCCCTTCTAGGATTTCGTCCTATCCTTGGTCCCAGCATTCGTGATCTGGAAGCTGAAGATGAAGCGAGCCGAGAAGGTTGCCATTATTTGTGCTATGAGCACAGGATGCTTGTGAGTGCTAGCCTCTGCTCGTCGTACAAGCCGATCGATGCTATGCATCACATATGACGAACACGGAATTCCAAACTAACCAACCCGCGCTTTTTACTTTTGATTCTCAGTGCCGGCGGAGTCTCAGTCCTCAAGGTCTTCAAGACTTACACCCTCCTCTTTGAGAAACTGGATGATGCGTTCCTACGCTACATATTTTCAGGGAACTACGACAGCACCGTGATGCGTTATATGTTCAAGGACCCCTACAAAGGCGGGCTGGTCTGCGCACTCAACTCGCTTGAAGTCAGCTGCACCATCATCGCCGCCTCAATACCTTTCTTCCGGCCTCTGATCCAAAGAGTCACGGCGAAGAATAATAAGAGCAGGGAAGAAGAAACTGTCGTCATGAGTGCCATACCGGGAAGCTGTAGAGGACATGGAGGACATGGACGACATGCAAGGCTGGGTAGTACCAGCGACGTTGATGGCCGAAAACCAGCAGGAGCAGGATATGACGATTCGGTTGCGATTTTGGAAGTTGAAAGGAAGTTATGACATGGGGAACAGGTACGATAGGATAGTAGATCTTGAGATGATGAGGGAGAGCGGCGATAATAAGAGGAGGATGGAGTTGGTTCACGATTCGATGCTACCACAAGCTGTGTATTCGTGTGATACGCTGGTGTTCCTTGACGAGACAAAACAGTTTAGAACTCCGACATTACTGCCGTCAATTATGGTTGACCGTCGGAAGAACTTCTTCAAAGATGATAATATTAATGCGCTCGTCGATCGGAACACATGATTTGAGGTTCAATAGCGGAGGGTCGGGAGTCGAGACAGGAGTAAGTGACGGGAACGTCGGGTCGGGAATGTTACCCTGCCCAAAATGGGCCACAAGGCATTTAGCGGTACGGGAAGCGGCACCGGGCGGGTCCTTATAGGGCTGCACCTACCTGACGTGCTAGCGCTTGCAGGTGGCATGTTTGGGGCTCCCGGCGCACCTTCCTGCCCGTGGGGCACGGCAGGCCGCAAGCATCCCTTGTAGGGCTGTAAGGACAACCAGAATCCGGACAGAAGCAAAGATGGGATCGAATTACCTATCCTTGCTAATTGAGACCACCAATCCAAAATCCCAACCGATATATTTTCCCAAGATAAATTGTTGCACCAAAACGGCCCTATGTGTCATGTAAAGCATGCGATCGGGAGTCCCGGTCGGAAAAGCGGGGCCGGCCGGGGTCCACATCGGAATGCGGAAGCCGGACCGAATCCCGGCGAGATTCCGCATTCAACGGCTGTTCGTGGAGTGTCGTACGAATGACGAATGAAGACACAAGGTGAATCTGAGATTGCGCGGGTTGGTATTTGACGAATCCTTGGGTATGCGTGAAACGAACTGGGCAGCCTGGGCTTGATTTGATTGCAGGGAAACATTCGGGCAAACCAGCGACGAGGAAACGGAGTTGTTGAGAGCAAGGTCATATAAGGCGGTTTGAGCAGTAACCTTTCTTGCCTTGGTCAACGATGTTGTTATCGAGACCCTAAGCATGCTTAATGTTGGTTGTCGAGATCCTTCCGTTCTGCAGCCCTTGATTGTCGAGTGATCATCGTCCTGAGCGTGGAAGATTGCGTGTTTCGTCGCACAAAAACGCATGACACGAAACCTTCCCCGGTAACCCTTGATTTGCCATCAACTGTACTGTCAAAATCCCAAAAATCCGGGGTACCGGAGCCGAAACCCGGAGCGTGAGCAAACACGCAAAGGCCGGTTTCCACTGGAATGGCCGATCGAGCTATTAGCCAGTCTGGAACTGTTGATACACTCCTTCATCATAACCTGCGACTTTTCTGCTGCTGAACAATTGTGGAGGCGAACGTGGAATACGAAGGCCGGAATTGGGCCAAAACTCGAGGACGGCGATATCATCATCGTTGGAGGTTAAAACTAGATGTTTTTCTACTTCTTTTTGTTGGTCAACCCTCTCAATTCTCTTCGCATTTATCCAATTCTGTTTTCACCACCAACCCTATAAGAAATGGCATTCACGTGGGAGTACAGTCCTAAGGATGAAAAGACCCATGTCCCGATGATGTTCAGCAGTATGCTGTCTTTCCATATCGTTGCAACCTTATGCATGTGCCTTCGGTTCTGTTCCAAGCGTGTCTCAAGGTGTAGGTACTTCGTCGACGACTATGTCCTCATCGCTTCATGGGTAGGTTGTGAATTTTGGTCCTGTTTCCCATCCTAGTCTTCGTTAGAACGTCCGGCGCTGACTTACCACAGGTTGTAGCCACAGTCTACATCTTCATAGCACTCTGGATGACCCGCCTTGGACTTGGCTATACCTTTCTGAAAGCTTTTGAGCTCTTTCCAGGAGATGCTGTCACGCGCGTCAAGTTCGTTCCAATTGTGACGTTTGCCGCAATAACCGCCTGCTGGATATCAAAGCTGTCCTTCTTCATTACCCTCATTCGCCTTGTCTCCCGGTGGTGGCAGAAAGCCACGCTTTGGTTCTTGATGACAACAAGTACCGTCTGCCTCATTGTTCTGTCGTTCCTCATGTCAGTCAAGGAATGCAATGATTTTCATGAGTTCGGACAACTTCCAGACCGTGACAATTGCATCAACTTACGAGTGACGAGGACATTCGGCATATTTGCGAGCGTATACGCAACTGTCATGGTAAGTTTCACTTCCCTGACCATACACCTTCTCGCCGGCGACGGTTTGCTTGTGGATATTTTGTGCAGATTATGCTAACGCCATGTTTCTTGGGACCGTTTAGGACCTTCTACTTTCCGTCGTGCCTTCGTTTGTGATGTGGAAGCTCAAACTCCCCCGCCATGAAAAGGTGGCCATCGTCTGTGCCATGAGTACTGGTTGCTTGTAAGTAAAAGGGCCCGACCAATCTGAGCATTGGCCCGGATTTTAATACGCTAACAGTGATGCTTTAACTTGTTAGTGCCGGAGGTGTTTCCATAATGAAGGTTGTCCAAGCTTATCAAGTCCTTGATGAAGGGGTGCAAGAAGACTCTCCTTCACTTCGAGATCCCTACAAAGGTGGGCTCGTTTGCGCTTTTGCCTCTGTCGAGGTGAGCTGCACAATCATCGCCGCATCCATACCCTTTTTTCGGCCTTTTATACGAAGGCTCATGGCCAAAAATGAGGATACGCCCGAAGAACCCAGGTCCATGGATGTCACGCCAGGTAGCTGTAGAGGACAGCTCGGACCTGGAAGCGATAGAGATTCTTTTGGGAGAAGAACGGAGGACGACGAATCAGTCCAAATCTCTGATTTCGAGAGGAAGTTGTGATGTGCAGGACCAAAAAGCTTGGGCGTGAACAAATGGAATATCGAGTAGAGCAAACCAAAATAGGAGGAGGGCTTGAATCCACTTACAGTAATAATCACACGACTCATCATCCATTCCCACGGTTCATGATGTAGCCAAGTTTGACTGGTCAGGAGAATCTTGCTATCTCAAACCAATGGTATCCATCATCGTCCCAACTAGTGTACTTGGTGAGATCCACTGTACACGGTAGTACAAAGCGATGTTTGTCGTGTCAATGTAGTACATGGCTCGCAATTTGTTCGAAATGCGATGCTGACGTCCCGCCCAAGGCTAAGGTGACATTGAGCGGGAATCACTCCGTGAATATAAAATGTTGTCAACTTGCTGTCGTCCGTCGTCCTCGACACTCGACCTTGTTGTTCTTGAAAATGAGTAACGAGCTTCTTTAACGAGCAAGAACTGGAACGATTTCATCGCGGTGAGTTTGCTGGACACCAGTCGAGCATGGAAGCGCCAAACGACACCACCGGGTTTGCTGCTTCCGCGCTGCCCGGTGACAGTCTTACCACCATCAAGTCCTCGACCTTCACAGCTCTCATTGCTGGTGCAGTGTTGATTTTGTATCTGGCGTATTGGGCTATCCTCCCAAAGCCGATTCCGGGTATCCCATACAATAGGAATGCGGCTTGGAGTCCGTTGGGTGACATACCCGAAATGATTCGATTTGTCTTCAAAGAAAAACAAGTTTTTGTGAGTGCTTTCTTCCACGATTCCCGTACCAAGACCCTTCTAGGGTACAGTACCACGCATGCCACGATGTGGATAAAGAAGAAATCTGACTTACCTGAACCACTTCCCAGTCCTGGATGGGCTCCCTAACAGAGCGACACAAGAGCCCAATTGTCCAAATATTCGTCAAGCCATTCCAAAAACCATGGGTCGTTGTGTCAGACCCCTTTGAGACGCAGGACATCCTTCTCCGGCGCGGTAAGGAGATCGATCGAAGCTTGATCATCAGCGAGATGCTGGGTGGTCTGCTCCCAGAACAGCACATGCAGTTCCAGTCCGATGATCCGCGGTTCAAAAGAAACCGCAACCTCATCAACCACCTGATGGCACCCTCTTTCGTCAACCGGGTCAGCGGTCCAGAGACGTACCGCGGCGTGAACCTTCTCATCCAGCTCTGGAAGGCCAAGTGTGAGCGCGCCCAGGGACGCCCGTTCCGTGCAGACCATGATCTCAGTCACAGCGCCCTCGATGCCATCAGTGCCGCAATCATCACGCTTCCCGAGTCTGAAACCATCACCAGGAACCGTCTGGAGGCCGTCAAGCAGATACCCGTACCCGTAGCCGGCAAGGATAACGTCAGCCCAAACGACGTCAACACCCCAATCACCTTCCCCGAAGGCGCCATGCCCCCCTTTCTCGGTGCGGTAATCACTATGACCACCTCCCTGATGCTCACCCAGGTCTCGCCCCTGCCCACACTCACCTACAAGATCGCCAAGATGTTGCCTACGCTCAAGAACGCTATCGCAACCAAAGAGGCATATCTCACTTCCAAGATCAACGAATCTCTCGTCCTCCTCGACTCTAGGAACCCCTCTCGCAACGCTGGCGACGGGGAATCCATCCCCCAAAACGCTGTCCACGCCGTTCTCCGCGAGCGCCACCTCGCCGCCAAAGAAGGTCACGAACCAAACTACCACTCCCGCCACACCCTTGACGAATTCGTCGGTCTCCTGGTAGCAGGCCACGACACCACAGCCGTGGCCATGGCATGGGGCGTCAAGTACCTGGCTGACCACCCTACCGTGCAAGACCGGTTGCGTTCCGAGTTGCGCAAAGCAATGCCGGTCGCTTTTGCCGAGCGAAGGGCGCCGACGTACGAGGAGATTGTTGCGCTTCAGCAGGGTGAAGGACGGTGTGAATACCTCGAGGCGGTAATCGAGGAGGTGTTGCGGGTGGGACTCGTCATTGACTTCCTGCTGAGAGAGACGTTGAGGGATACGGAGATTTTGGGGAGGATGGTTCCCAAGGGGACGGCGGTTTGTTTGGTTGGGAACGGGCCGGGGTATCTCAAGCCTGCGAGTGCCATCAATGTGGATGAAACTATGCGCAGTCCCGGCGCCAGAAGGGACACGGGTGGGAAGATGTTGAGCGGAAGTTGGGATGATGGGGATTTGGGCGAATTCAAGCCGGAGCGGTGGTTGAAGATGAATCCTGACACGGGAAGAGAGGAGGTTGATCCGCTAGCGGGACCGACGCTGGCGTTTGGGTTGGGGCCGAGAGGGTGTTATGGAAAGAGGCTGGGGATGATGGCATTGAGGATCCATTTCGTGATGATTTTGTGGTGGTTCAAGCTGGGGAAGTGTCCGGAGGAGTTGAGCGGGTATGAGGGCATGCAAAAGTTTGCGAGAGAGCCGAGAAGCTGTTATGTCAGATTGGAGGACCTCGAGGCGATGTGAGATGTCGTGATTGATGGAACCGATTGGAAAAGTTGTTAGTGGTGAAGGCGAAGAAGGAGGGAGGAAATCACAAAGTGGTCGGGGACAAATGCAGCGGAAAGATGCCCCTGAGAAGGACGGGAGCGCTGAAGATTGCCCTGGAAGGTGCGTGCAGTGACCCGTCCGCTTGCGGCAGGTGCATCCGGTGCGGTCGGACCTGGTCATTTCGGGACCATCAAGCAACGCGCTTGCCCATCCATTGATCCATGAATGATGAGAAGCCATAGGCAATTAGAACCAACAGTAATAAATGATAAATTTGGCAAAATCCATGGTCGCCTGGGGTTTCTATCGCTGAGTGTCCTTGGTGTTCTCGCACAGATCCAGATAGATCCAGTCGCGCCAAATCCGTAGCGCGGTTTTACAGGGGGCATTATAGCGCACATCCACCCGAACTGGCAGCGGCAGCGGCAGCGGTAAGCCACAACGCCACGACCCTTCCAAAAGAAAACCTCCGATCCAACGACGACACCATCAATCCATTCGACTCACAACAAAGAATATCACCAATCCACGAGTGAGTTAACAATCCCCTTCGCTTCCAACAATGGGTAAAATAAGCGCCACTGTCTCTCACAAAAACCCACCATCGCCAGTCAATCGGACCCTTCGCCAGGCACCGCCTCCCACATTCCCCTGTCCCACGGCCCGGCAACTTGCACTGTGGACCAATCGTTGGCATGCTCTCATGGTTGTCTGAGTAACCGCGCTTGTTTCACATCAACTACCATGTCACTTGTCAACTTCATGCGTTTCTGAGTTTAGAAATGGGGCCTGGTTGATGGGAAAGGGGACGTTAAGAACGGAGTGTTTAAAGTGTTGTTCGGTCCACTTCGTTGCGGGTAAAGACATGCCCAAGTTTCCTTCATTTTCCTTTCTGTCGGCATTGTTGAGGATTGTTCACGTTCTTTGTTTTCGTTGTTTACATTGGCATTGTCTCACCCATCAGCGCTCGCTTGGAGGTGAAGCCTTAGAATCACTTTCTTGATATTTTCTCCTTTGGCACTCTATCATAGACCATCTCGTCGGATTCCCATCCCGGCCGATCCTTTCCACTTTTGCATTCATCGTCTTCTTTTCTCGTTGTTCTTCTCTTTTCTTTCGCCATCAATAATCTAATCACCATGTTCTCCCCACCAAATTGCACCACCATCCCTTCCTCAGCCGCAAGCGATGCAGGCATCGCCGGCATAGGTGTAAGTCCTATCCTCCCTAGCCAACTCCCATCCTCATCTCTCATCCCCTTCTCCATACCCAATTTACCCATACCCTCTTTTGCTCTCCAAATACCATCACTAACTCTGCCCGCAGGTCCTAATCTCCTCCTCCCTAACCGCAACCATCGCCCTCCTCCTCTCCTTATCTCTCATCCTCCAATCATCCTTCTTCTCCTCTTCCAAGCCATCCACCATCCGACGCAAGCTCGTAGGCTCCTACTCCGATCAACAGATCCTCATCGGCATCACCTTGCAGAGTCTCGGTCTAGCCCGCTCCAACCATATCATTCCTTACCACTTTTTCATCATCTGGATGTTATCGCTGCTATCAATGGCGACGCACAATGCCACGCTTTTGGCGCTGGTCCAGGATTTCAAGAGGGATTGGGTGTTGAGGTGGATGAGGCAGGGATTGATGTTTGTCAGCTTGGCGTTGAGCTGTGTATATGGGGTTATTGTGTTGGAGGGGAAGAGGAAGGGATGGGAAGCGACTTTGCCTGTTGGGTGTATATGGGCAGTGGATGCGGCGAAAGGAGAGGACAAGAAGGTAGCGGGTGGGCTGGACTACGTTGGAACGATTGTGACAATTGCGGGCAACGTGGTGGTGTTTGGCCTGGCTACCTGGTACTTGCAGAGCAGGAGGCAAAAGTGGTATAGGATCGTACAGTTGATTGGGATGTTGTTGATGCTGGGCATTGCGATTGGTGCCGCGGTGAGAATCTTCTTGCTGTCTCAGGCTTTTGGCAAGCCGGATGTCCAGCTGAGCGATGAGGGCGAGAAGAACTTTGGGTTTGGGAGCATATTGGGGCTCTTGATGATGGCGTTGCCGATAATCTCCATTATTGAGATTAAGAGAGGGGAGTTAATGGTGGCACCGCCTGTGGTGGATGAGGTGTATGATGATGAGAAACCGTTGGTATGAACGTTGGGAGGCTGAAACAGCGGGAGACGGAAAGCAAACTTTAGTAATCCAGAATCTTTCTTTCTCAACATCGTTTGCCTCATCGCCTGCGACTAGCTTCTCGCTTGGAAATGGAGGCCAAGTGATTGGCAGTTTTATGTCCCGGGCAAATTGACGGTGATCGGAGGTCCGAAGCTGCGGACACGGGATGGATGGCACCTTGATATCGAGCCACTTTAGCCGACAGGACCGGGCCGTCGTCCATTGGTCAGAAATGGCTTGACTATAACACGGCAGAGTAGTAAGCTTTCTCCAAGCTTGAGATAGATGAAGTCGTATATGGCAAACGATAGCTGGCTTCCGCCAAAAGTTGGGATTTTAAGCTGCCCTTCCAAAGGTCGGACTCACAAAGCATTAACCAAGTCGGCAACAAACGAGTGAATAACCCCTGAGCTCTTACCGATCAGAGGATCTCCAGACTTGTCGTCGAGGCCTTTTGCCACATATTCGAAGCGTGCGATGTGAAATTCGACGGTGTTTGTCGTTCATCAAACCCTTGATATCAAGGTGAACCGGGGTTGTGATATCGTCCAACGCCTCAATTGCCCACCTGCAATGGACCTTCGGCAGAGTGGCCGTTAGCAACGTACCAACAGAAGGTAACATCAAGATGGGGAAATCCAGACTCAAGACGGCAAACAAAAAGTGGTAGCGGTGCCGGATAAACATCTTGCGTTCCATGTCCGGTCGAGACGGCACGGTCGTTCTTCCAGTATAAGAACGGGGAGCTCACCAAGTCCGTCCGGTCCGCACCCATCACGGTTCACAGTATCTCCATCTTCTTCGTTTCTCCGATCACTGTGTGAAACTGCAAATCCAGCAATCATGCATCTCTTCCAAACCGTCGCCACGCTTTTGGCCGCAGCCAACGCTGCCGTTGCGAAACCGGTTCAGTCCAGGGACACAGCAGCCAAGTATTGCGATGCCTCAACCAGTGTTTGCTACTCCGAGTACATCAGTCCTGAGAAGATCGCTTATCGCTTCGCCATCCCGGAGAACGCAACGGCCGGAAATTTTGATGTCTTGCTGCAGATTGTTGCTCCCAAGACCGTGGGCTGGGCGGGTCTCGCATGGGGAGGCGTCAGTAAGTCTCCCGTCCCAACACCCAGCATTAGTGCTCCAAATCTCTGACAACGAGAATAGTGGTCAACAACCCTCTCCTAGTAGCCTGGCCCTACCAGTCTTCTGTGATTGCATCCAGCCGCAAAGCCTCAGCGCGTACTTACCCGCAAGTGTCCACGGATGTGAGCTACAAGATCCTCGCTGGGTCGGGAGCCAACTCCACGCACTGGACTCTCAACGCACTTGCCAAGGGAGCAAGCGCTTGGGGAACTACGAAACTTGACCCGAAGAGCAGTGCCGTTCCGTTTGCGTATGCTCAGTCAGCTTCGCCGCCAACAAACCCGTCTGATGCGGCCAGCAGGTTCGGCATCCATCAAAGCAGGGGCAAGTGGAGCCATGATTTGGCGAGCGGACGGATTGCAAACTTTGGAAGTGCGGTTGAGCAGCTGTCGAAGACCGAGGCAAAGTAAAGGACGGAGAGATAGATTTGCCGATATGGTGACCGAGAAGAGCGGGAATCGGGAATAGATACAGTTTTGGTGATCTGGTTTCGTGTAGACCTGCTGCTTGGTTTGGCATACGTCAGCGGATTCATTGGCAAGAGAGACGGAAAAGAAGCGTTTGCCGAACAAAGACATGTACGCACGGAATGAAATATGTCTCCGCATACTACCTTCCAGTTGTCCATCATATACGCCCCAGCCATGATTGGATGTATGCTGAAGATCAGGGGTATTAGGCAAAACCGAATGGGGCTGCGATCCCGCTTCGGCCACCTTGATATGCCTTCTGATGCAAGCGAGCCCTACCTGCACGTCAGTACTTAAAGACCAGTTGTTGACTACCAGGAGAAATATTAATCGGAGCCAAGTCACCCTGGTTCCAAACATCTTCACATACCATCGATATCAAGCCAACACCAAAAAGATGCAGCTCTCTCTCCTCCCCATCCTCGGCCTCCTGTCTGGAGTCATGGCCCATGGCCTAGTCCAAAGCCCACCAACCCGCTCTCCTGGCGATGCCACTGCCGCCGCCTGTGGCAAGACCATGGCCAACTTCTACAAGGCCGATAACACCAGCTATCCGGAGGCTCTTCTACGTGCCAACCCAGGCGGTCTCAAGGATGGGTACAACGCCAAGAACTGCAACCTCTGGCTTTGCAAGGGGTACCAGTTTGAGGATAACAAGGCTGGTGTGCAGAGTTATACTCCCGGCCAGGAGGTGACTTACAAAGTTTGGATCAGGATTCCACACGCTGGGGTATGTTTTTTTGCCGGGACTTGTGCCGTTGGTGCCCGATGTAGGCGGTGGTGCTAATGGTGGAACAGTATGCGAACGTCAGCGTTGTCGACACAACCACCAATTCTGTTATCGGAGCGCCTTTGATCGCTTGGCCGAGCGGTTACGCGGCTTCATCGAACCCTCCAAAGAACCAGACGGACTTCAAGGTCAAAATCCCGGATAACTTGGGCGGAAAGTGTAGCCAAGCCGGCGTTTGGTATGTAATCCCAGTCTCTTCAACGCCCAGGTTGCTCGTTCGGTCTGGCACTTCGCTAACTGCAGTGGTTTGGCAACAGTGCCCTCCAGTGGTATTGGTTCGGACAGGGTCAGACTTATGAATCGTGTACCGACTTTGTCGTGCCGGAAGTGACACCGGTTGTCGAAGCCCCCGTCAGGAGACGTGTGTGGAGGGCTTAAGGAGACATCACCGAGGGCAGTTGTCGAGGCTCGGGCGGATACGGTTACGGAAGGGATTGGAGGGTTTCTGGACCCGAAAACGAGGGAATGTTGAGGCCTGCTAGGACAAAAAGTAGATGGTCAGCAAAATTTGAGCGACGGGAGAGTCACCAGACACAATCTGCTTGGATAAAGTACCGAAGCGTGGAACAAATCTGAAGCTTACCTCTATAATGCGATACCGCAGTCTGAACTGATCATTTTTGGACAGACTTGAGTTTTCCGGAAGATTTACAAAGTTGTCCTGCTGCCCGTCAAACAATTTCCCCACATTAGGAATTCCCGTCCGTGTTGGCAGGTGCGACGGACACCTGCATCATCTCCGCATGTCGCGGAGGAGGAAGGTGCATATGCATCTGCCCGGTATCGACCAGGCCTGCCGGTAAACCATTCGTGTCATTGGAAATTTCTGGTTTTAGGTGTCCCATTACATTCCGCCCGCCTCCATTCCATCTTGTCTTACCTTGTCGTCGTCGAATCTGACATCGGCCAGACCAGGTCCAGATGCTGCGTTCCGTTTTGACAAAAGCGCTTGATCCTGACACATTCCAAACGCTCAGCAGAAAAGTACTCGCCCCAAGGCCCGGGGCCTTTCGAGACGTCTCTAATCGCCTGTCTCCCGACTCTCAATCTTCAGCCATCCCAACGCCTCACTTGATCAAGGTTTGGGAACAACACAACATTTGCGTTGAAGACATCTATTTGATATCGAAGTTTGGACTCGCGCTAACCAAGATCCAAGACCCAGTACACGTAGATGGTGTCCCTTCCTCTGTCCGTCGCATCAAACCCTGTCGACCTCCACAATCGCCACCGTCGACTCCCCCGTCTTCGAGTCCTTGGAATAGAAATCGCTCCTCGATTCAACAGCAGCGCTTGATCCAAACCCGTTACTCAACTCGCCGGCCGCCACTCCATACCACGACTTGACCCTCTTCTTCTTCTCAGGCTCCTGGTCTTGTAGAGGGCTCATAGCAATAACATCCGGCTCAGGCTGCTTCTTTTCTTTCCTGAAGTTAAACTTGGGCACCAAAAGTCGGATGAAAGGTATGGAAGCCCCGACCACGGTGCAGCTGACTTCGACAGAGTTGAGGGCGATGCCTAAACCGGCGGTGTAGAGATCTTGGGTGCCTAAGAAGAAGGTCTCGTACGTTTTGATGACTTTGAAGATTGCGACGACTCCAGCGCTGGAATGGGTCGATGTTAGTGAGAACTGGCAAATGCGTGGCGGACAGTGCGACAGGAGGAAGTTTCTGGTACGTGGGTGGAAACAACACTGGGGAGAGGAAAGGCTTACAAGCACCCAGTGCTCATAGCACAGATAACCGCAATCTTTTGCTGTTTCTTCATTTGAAGCTTCCAGACAACGAGGGTGGGAACCGTGGCTAGGCCGAAATCCTAACGGAAACGACACCGGTTAGCAGGGAAGACAACTGAAGCGAAGCTTAGAAGAAAAGACTTACAGTCAAAGCAGCAAAACAATACGCCGCCAGCGTCATCGGCACAGTTATGTTATGCGGTACGCAATTCAAATAAGCCTCGCCATGATTCAACAGCTGGACTATAATGCTCTGGCACTGCGCAAAAGGCTGGATGATCGAGAGAGCAAACAAAAACAACGAGCTCGCTGTCATGGCAACCCACAGCACCTTCTTTTGCGTCTTGTTCCTGACCAGGCGCAAAAGGGTGATGAAGAACGAGAGCTTCGAGACCCAACAGATGGTAATGCCTATGAACAGAAGCGGAAGCTGGAGGACGTGGTTCTTCTTAAACAACGCCCAGTAAACGGGTTGGCCCAGGGTCTTCATGTCCGTGGTGTGGAAGCCGAGGCCGTATTGCGTGTCGTAGAGGGCGATGACAATGTAAGCTGTTGAAAAGACCTGGTACACCACATATTAACATTTTTTTGGCAATTTAGCAGGTCGGACAGTGAGGGACTCTCTCTTACCCAGCAAACCATCAACACCCAGTCGTCAAGAAAGTACTTGGTCTTGGTCTTGCGCTTCGAGTAGAAGCGCAGACACATACACACCGTGGCAAGCACATGAAAGACAATCATGCTGCTTGCCATGGCCGGTATGGCGGTCTCAACCATCCGCCCCGTATTTGCGAGTTCCTGCATGATGGTAGGTGAGGTTTGATGAAGACACACAGTTGGCTACTCGAGACGATTGCTTTCGCGGTGGTTGAAACTGACAGAGACCTGTGCGAAAAAGTATGGAACAATGGGCTCTACGAAAGAACACGAATTAACCCCTTCCTGAAAGCTAAACACAACAGGAACACGGTTCCTTATAAGGAGAACATCTCGAGAACCATTATCCAGCTGCCTGCTGTCCCTGACAGAACTGAAGCCCGCTAGTGAAAAAAGGAGTGTGCACCATCTTCCAGTCCGCTATATCCGTACGGATATTTATGGACTATTCACTGTTAGCAACGCTGACGATGATGCAGGGCACGGGCTCATTTGATGGACAAAAGGACAAAAGGGGTCGTGTTTGAGAAGATCTTCCACGATTCTGCACACGGACTAAAAGCAAACACATCTCAAACTCCCATCCCTTGCGGCGAGGAATTCTGTGCCGCTGATGCTTATCGTCAGGATAAGCTTTTGTGCCACTCCTGCGTTCCTGAAGCCAGGAACTCGGCACACGTGGGTGTGATGGTGGCTTGTTGGGGCGGACGTGGTGGTGCCGGTGGCCCGTGGAGTACTGATACCACCACAACCACGGGTAGTAGGTATAGATTTTTCTGGGTCCGACAGACAAGCAACATCACATTGGGGCTTTGCAGATCCGATCCAAAGCTGGAGCGTTTCTGCATTATACAAAGGTCAGCGACCAAACAAGTATCGCATGCCCACCCAACCTCGAAGTTGACCGGGCCAGATAGTCGGGACCGATGGCAGGCACGATTCAAATTTGTGTGCTATGGGCGTTTTTCATGTTGTCTGTGATTGAAGAACATTTCATGGGGGCTGATGCCTGGCAGGAGGTATCTACAAACACCCTTTGGGAAGTTACCTTTAACTGGCGAGGCGATATGGTAGACGTGGCCCACCATACCTAGAGGTACTTCCAAACGCTACACTTCCTTCAGATCATCAATCCAGCTCAAACGAAACATTCCTGTAGTCGGCTCTCTTTGTTCTGCTCAACCCAGCTCTGGGGTGGAACCGACCAACTGGCCGTGGCGAGCCCGTCTCCGGGCCGACACGCCCCCGGTGCCTCACAGGTTGTTCTGTCTAAATCCCGACGCCTCCCGCCTCCCGCCGTTCTTGCCTTTCGCCCTGAAGTTCCTTTTCTACCTCCAGAATTGAAAGGGTATCTTCGTTCTTGCGTTGTTTTTGGTTGCGATGCGAGCCGTTGGCGCCTGAATCACCACCTGAACTCCCAAGTCGAGTGTGCTTTTTGCTTTGCCGACTACCGGTCGTACCACCATTCAAGACGCCCATATCGACAATCTCGACCGCTGGCCTTCGTTTGGTTATCAAGGGCCTAATGAACGGTATGGTCGCGGCCGTGATTGTGCAGCTGATTTCGGCTGACTTGATCGCAGATCCTACTCCAAATGCATAGAGATCCAGCTGCCCTGCTAGGAAAGTTCGATATGTCCATACCGCGAGGAGAATGGCTATAATGCCAGCACTTTATGATCCATAAGTATGGAGTGTTAGCACAAGTTTTCGTGGTAAGGGTGTCTTGCAGAAAAAAGAGACAAAACAACTCACAAACAGCCTGTACTCATCGCACATATCACGGCAATTTTTTGTCGTCGCTCGATTCGAAGCTTCCACATTACTACTGTTGGGGCCATGGATAGAAGAAAGTCCTAAAATGGAAGACGACCGAATCAAAATCAGCAATTGAGCACGGAAGAAGATGTATGTGAATTTGGGGCGGGCTTGAGCATTAGTTCTAGTTGGGCTATGTAGCTTACCATCAGGGCAGAGTAAGCGAGCCCAACCATACAAATTCGTGCAACGATGGCGCGACTGATGCAATTGTCGTTTGGATCTTCATTCAGCAGCTTGACTATATAGCTGCCACATTCGGTAAAAGGTTGAATGACGGATAACGCAATCATGAATGCCGTGCTCGTCGTCATTGCGAGCCAAAGCATGGTCTTGTGGGACTGGCGCGTGACAAGCCGTAGGAGAGTGATGAAGAACGACAGTTTGGCAAGCCAGGTGGCCGTATGGGCCATGAACAATACAGAAACTTGCCACAGTTCGAGTTGGGAGAGTAGTTCTTGACCTTCTGGTAATGCAAACACGTCGTTCGTGGGGAAGCCAAGCCCGTACTTTGTCGTGTGGAGATCGAGGCCTATGAAAATGGTGGACAGCACCTTGTTTTGACTATTAGCTTGAACCCATTCAAGTGAGGGGCTTGTCATACCATCGAACAAGGTTTCTGGTCTCATTTTTGCCGTCTTTTGAAGAGGCGAATGTTCTTTTTTGGACCTACTTACCCAACCGGCAATCAAGACATAATCGTCAAGAAAGTATCTGGTCATTGAAAGACGCTTCGAGTACAACCGAAGTGCCATACAAACAGTGGCAAGGAGGTGGAATGTAACCATACTGCCAGCCATCAAAGGCACGGCAGAAGTCGATTGGGAAAGTTGTTGACTCATCGTGTGTGGTCAGGTATGTAGGACATTCGTGGGAGAATCAGGTGTGGAAGTGATGAGGTTTCTTGAGCCAGGGACGATACCTGAGCAGCAAAAGTGGAAAAAGAAAAAGGTGGCAACCGGCAAGACCAAGGAGCAAGAACCCAGGTGCAATATAAAGATGCCGTCTTTGCTGGAATGAACCGAAATCAGTAGAAAGACAAAGTTACGCACTCGCCATCATGTGTGTTTGCTGAAAATTGGTGTTTACTTTTATGGTTCTGGGGCTATGAAAGGCTCGGAGCGTTGCAAAACCGAGACGACGCCATCTAGTTGCTACGATACGTCCAAAATGACCCTGGAAGAAGTGTATGAGAAACTTTCAAGAAGAGTGCATTCGCGATCATCACCATCGATGAGTTGAGTACATAGAGATATTAACTTTCCAATTGTATACGATCGCATCGTTGACAGCTCCAACTCCAAGTTGTTGCCGCCCGTTCCTTCCTGGCGCAACATTTCGGGACCGAGGTGTGTACCTGCAAGCCACCTTCCCAGGCTAGACCGCATCCGGAAACCGATGATCCAATCACAACGGAAGATAGGTACATCTGGCAAAGAAAAGGGAACCATCAAGGTAGCAGCTGCCTTTGCAGAGGATGCTAGCAGTTAAGGAAGGCATCGTTATCAGGTTGGAACGCCAGTGAACAACCTGACTGATCGAATTTGGGGATCTGGATTGGCGACGAGGATTTCTGTACATGGATCGGCCTCCCCAAGTCTGAGAATCTTTTCGTTTCCTCGTTATACTAGTACAAATTCCCATGTCTTGATGACTTTTTATTTCTAGTGTACACATAGCTTTTTGCCCACACATCCATCAATCCTTTATCCTACCGTCGACCTGCAAAATCGCAACCGAGTCATCATCCTTACTCGTTGTTTGTTGGGTTTCCGACTCTTCCCAACTGTCGAACCTCGCATGTCCTCTGCTATGCCGGTTCCTCTGGAAGACATCCATGGCTACTGGTCGTGGTCCTGGTTGTGGTCCAACCCCAGCTCCAGACTCCGAATCGCAACTCTCACCTTTCACGCCTGCCCTGATCTTGCGCACCAGTGGTCGCAAGAAGGGTACACAGGCAGCTCCAATCGTCGCTGTGATCTCGGCTTGCACCAGAACGAGCACCGTTGCTAGATTGTACGTGTCGGTATAGCCGAGAGTGGCGTTCATGACTGTTTTGGCCAGACCTACACCTCCAGCACTGGAGTTCCAATCCGTTAGTTGAAAGATACCTGTGAGTCAACAGGCAGTCGGGGCAACTTACATGAACCCCAAGCTCATGGCGGAGATAATGCTGATCTTCCGTCGGTCCTCCATGTTCAACCGCCAGATTACCAGGGTCGGAATCGTAGCCAGGGAGAAGTCCTATACGATGAATATGTCAGAACCAGACCGAAACACACTGGAAAGAACGACGAGATCTACATACCATGAACGTCTGGTAAGCACAGGAGAAAATGTTATACATTATCACCCTCTCCTGTTTGATGCAATAACGGTTCTTTCCTAGCAACGGGTTGGGCATGACGTCATAATTGCACTGGAAAAACGAAATGATGGCAATGCCCAGCGTGGTGGCCGTGCACGTCGTGATCAAGAACCAGAGCGAAACCTTCTGCCACCTCTTGATAACAAGGCGGAGGAGGGTAATGCAGAAAGAGAGTTTGGAGATGGCTACACCGAGGACGCCAAAGAGCTCCATGATTGGCGTCCACTTGAGGAGGGTCACCATCATCTGGAAGAAGCCGGTAAAGTCGCCACCCGCCACGAGTTCTTCGATGGGTACGCCGAGGCCATTGTTCATCTGCCAGAGGGTGATGACGGTGTATATGAGCTCTGCAATCTTTCTAGTGTTAGGTACGTTGCTCCAACCACTTCAGATCACGAAGAAAAAAACAAGAACTTACAAAGGCAAGAACGAGCACCCAATCATCGAGGTAGTAGTCCGATTTTGCAATGCGCTTGGAGTAGAACCTGAGGCATATGAAGACCAGAGCTACAACTAGATACGTTATCATACCACCGTACAATACTCCTGTCGCATCTTTACCCATCTTGACTGCGTGTCTCTGGCGCGGTGTTGTACAAAACGAGTGATATACAACCGAGCCGAGAGAGAATCACCGGAGCCTGCAATGAGCCCAGATGGCGCGAACGAAAGGATGTCGAAACACGAAGTTAACGAATGTCTCGGCTATCTTAACTCTTCTCGGATTGACGAGCTGGTAGGTTCGTGCTGACTATATAATAGTCGGGCTCTCAATTTCAATCACAAAGCAGCTAACGAAAGCCTCCCTCTTTGACACTCCCCGACCTTCGTGGGCCATCTCCCAATTCCGCGTTTGCTCGTACAATTACGAGTAATGATCAAAGACTGAAAGAAGAGGTGCCGAATTCAGAAATCCGTAAGTGAAACTTACATTCTTGTGAAGTTATCACTGTCTAACCCGCACTCCCCTGCAGGGATACTGACTGTGTTTGCTTAAGCCTTTGACCCCTATCATTGCCTTACGGCCGTAATGTCAGGTGCTCTCAACCCGGATTTTGAGCTTCGAGGAAGCTCGACGGACTCCTGTGACGGGCTAGCTATTATTGCCCTGTCAAAGAGAATATAACTTGCTGATTCCCTCGAACCCGATCAATTCTCGCCGATTCAGATCAACCACGAAACCGGCCTAATTTGGCCTGACAAACATGGACCACACGTTACCCTGTCTTGAACAGCACCAATCGAAGATGCGCCATGGACGCCCACATATAAAGAATGCTATTTTAACCCGTTCTTGGCCAAACTTTTGTGGGGGGAAACAACAAACCTACATCCGGCATCCAGCTTTCCGCCGGCTTCTCCAGGTTTTCGGGCCATGCCGATTATGCCGTTGCACGCAGCAACCCCGGGTCTTTTGGGACAGCTTCCAACCATACGGATTCGAAAATGGGGACGGGGATTCCAATTCTTTTCCAAAGAAGTTTCTGGGAAAGTCTCTTCTAACTTCGATGCATCACATGGGTTCGACGACCATCGGTCCCCGCGCCGACAAAAATGGATAGAGAGCACAAAAGCACCAAAGATCATCTGCAATTTTCCAAGTTTTTGACTATCATATCCAACTTTGCTGTCGAACGGTCTAGGCATCGCCGCCTCTGCACCGTTCGTGGACCGACGAGTCATCGCCTGGAACATTGCCAATCCAGAAATCCTCTTCCTGGAGGAGAGCATCGGGGTCCAAGGAATGACCGACTATCTCCTCCACCATCCTTTTGGACCGACAATACATCGCGACTTCTAAACTTTCTTCCCTCTTGGTTTGAGAGCGAGATTTTTCAGGCTCATGCAACGCGATTTGGCGCTTTAAATCCGCAATTATGGCGTCCTTGTCATCCATTTGTTGCGAGATTTCGGTAAAAGTCTGTCTAAACCCAGAATCTCACTCAGTAACAATGGACAGTTGTTGGTTTTTCATCCAGTTGCGTACCTCTTGGCCAGTTCGAGGGTTTCCAAAGCCGTCGTCGTCGTCCTCGCCGTCCTTTGGAATATTTCGGTTTGCCATCCGATCTCGCAGATCCTCCCAACTGTGTTGGGTGTTGATGTATCTGAGCGGCTTCGATGGCGAGCTAGATGGGTTTTGGGATAGGTCTTCTGGTGGTTGCTGGTTTGACTTGAAATGGGTGGCATCGGTGCTCGCATACTCCTTGCATTTATCCACAGCAAAAGATGGTTTCGTGCCCGTCTCGGTAAACGACGGAACCCCTCGAGCGTTCGACATCGACCCCTCGGACTGGAAACTCGGATATCCCAAGGGGAACCCATCTGCCCCTCGTCCACCTACACTCGAGCTCAAGTTATGGCCGTGGTGAAATACCGGCGAAGTGGCGGAAGGAGCGACTTGTTGATGGCTTAGAATAAGCTCTTGATTGTTCGACATCGCTCCCTCGTACTTGTTAACACTGGAGTTTCCCATAGGAAACCTACCTGTTCCTCGGACCACCATGTTCAAATGATGGCCTTGACAAAATCCCAGCGAAGTGGAAAAGAGAGGAACTTGCTTATGGCTGCGAGCAGCTCGAACCGACTTTGGTTTTTTCAACTTCCTGTTCAGGCGACGTAATAGTTGGTGAATGTAGTTATTTGTTAGCACCAAACAATCAATTTCCGCTTGTTCTGGAAGGTCGTCTCGGGTACTGTCTTGGGCAGACTCTTTGTCGAATCTATCGGGAAGGCGGATCTGGTCGCACATGGCCAAAAAGAGGGCCGGGTTGCGCTGGATGTAGCGGACGAGCTCGTCGGCGATTGTTCGGTCCATTGGAAAAGCTGAGCTGATGGAGATCCTTCAAGATAAATCAGGGACAATGATGAATGGGGTGTCTAACTTTGGTGGTCAAGAAGGTTGTTGTAAAAGGGATGAAGTTGGGTGACGGAAGGAAGGAGCGGAGAAGATACCTCCAGAGGTAGGTATGAGGTGTGGTCAGGACACATGGCCTGAATCCTGCAGCCAAAGAGGTGATGCGTGCAGTTAAATTCTTCCGGAGCTGATCTGGCGCGGCTTCCGAGTTCCGATGGGAGCGCGGAAGTGTGGGGCCGGTTTCCCGTCAGCTCTTTCCCGCTTCCGAGCCCCATTCCCTTCCGGAAAAGTGGAGCTACTGATCCGTTCACCGGGCAAGCTCCGGGCTGTTCAATCTTCGCTGATCATTCTCGTTTTCTTGACGAAAGTTGTCGTCTCTCGCATTGGCTACTCACAGCATCATTGGATTACTACTTTTCCCAATTGACCATATACAAACCTGCAGGGCAGTTGCTCTTGTCGGTCGAGTTCGATAGAGTCAGGAGAGTCTGGTACCAATTGTTCCAAAACTGTTAGTGGGTCCCTGAAGCGGCCTACGACTGTCCTACAACCGCGCTAACATTCCCTGTCCAGGTTATTACGTGCGCTGGATTTGGCCCTTCCAGCGGCTTCTGTTAGTGCAACCCTGACAGCAGCAGCTGCCTCCTCCCAACGCGTCCACTTTTCGCTTGCACCCGACTTTCCGTCAACAAAGTGGAAATATCACGAGAAGATAACGAAAGACACTCAGCAATTCCAGCATATCATTCGTGTGGAATCATTTCTTGCATTTTTTCCTTCGGTCTTTTTACCATAAAGCTACAACACCGGACGGTTATTTGACATCTTCTCCAACGCTCTGCGGTTGTAAGACGGATGCAAACAAGATGAGTTGATTGGACTCTTCTTCAGCGAACCAACAGCTTCTTCAGGGGGCATGTCGCTAACAGCCCGGTTACAGGACACCCGGTGTCCGCTGCCTTTGTTAATCTAGCATATTTTAACTTCTCCTCGACGGCATCAACCGAATTTCTCAAAAGATCCTATTCCTTTTTCGAAAATAGATTCTCTAACATCTTCACGGCTCTCTTCTCTGACTCCTTTCCACTTACGTCGAGCAGCTGGGATATCGTCAATCACCACGCGGTCAATTCTGCAGAGATGGGTGCCCCTGCGCACTGCTTGTGTTGAGCTGCTTTGCCGTAATGACGCTATTCGACTGCTCTCTTGCCTGGATACACCGGTCGCTCCCCTTGCGAAATACACGAGACTGCCAGTGGCAGAATGACAGAGAAAGGGGACTGCGGAGCCGGCCCTCAACTCCGAGATATCTTCCCCCAGACTGATCGAATCGTGCCCTGGCCTTGTGCGGCCAGCTAACAATGGCATCTTCATGGCAGTCAGGTTGAGCCATGCCTGGATTGAAACAGTGTTTCCTGCGCCATTGATATCCTTTGGAGAGATGCGCCTGAGGTGGACTACTCGTCTGGTCGCGTTGTTTGCTAATTCCAACCAATAGGTAGCAGGCGAGAAGTCAGCCACTACGCGAGTTAACACATGTTTGCTTTTCGCGTGTATGAAGAAGCAGCCCTGTTCCATCTTTGGCATTAAATCTCGAGTCCGGGAGCCAATCAATCTCGTTAAGCTGTTCTTCGATTCCTTGTGAGTGTCCATGGGTAGGGAAACTGCTGCCCGACCCCAGCGGAAATCTCAATGATTCATGAAGCTCTGGACCTTGAGCCATCGACAACGCCAGCTTACCAGAAAAGCTCACCGCTTACGCTCAACTAGTCGTCTGGCAAGAATTGATGCTCGCCTTATATTTTTGGTTCAAGGTTCTTGAAGGGTATGCAGCTGTTTCTCCACAAGGAATATGTGCACTCCCTTCGATTCCAGCCAAAGGCAACGTCTGTTAACACAAGCGTCATTCCGATACGGTTTGAGGGTTCTTGAAGCGACATCCAAAAGCACACCGTTGATACATCTACGCGGCGGCTAAATCGAAGCTACCGAAAAGCCGCAACGGCTTCAACGTAGAAGTGCCGGTGCGCAGACACCGGGAATGGGCATCCGGGCGCCGCCTTCACGAGAATTCTCCCGCCTTGCCCCCAAATGGTTAGGACCTACTATTTTGAACTGCATGCATGGGCAAACAAGCGCCAGAAGCGCATGTTCGGTGAAGACGCCGAACGATTCTGCTCTTCAGGCAAGAAAACAGGAGCCCAGTGGCACCGGATGCTTTTTGCGAGTGGTTGTCCACAATCTGCTGTCTGGCTTTCACCTTCAAGTCATTTTTTTTACTCCTTTTGCTCATGATTCAACCATCACAGTTCTCCCAGCGATGCTTTGATATGCTCTGGCCCCCAACCCCAGCCAAGTGGCGATGTTCTTCATGATTCTTTAGGCAGTTTGCCCGCAAAGGAGTGAATGAGTATGCAAGCCGCCAAGCCTAGAGCTTTTGGCAAACTTAACATGCACATAATGCTATTGGAACCGAGCATATCCCGTCGGTCACTTGCACAAATCGCACACGTAGGAGGCTACAAGATGCGCAAAAAATCGGAAGATGAGGCTGAATCGGAGGCGAACTACGCATCGTCAGATAGGTAGGCCAGTTCAAGTATAATGGCCTGTTCCTCCATTTCCAAGTGTGTTGTTTATCGCGTTGCTCTGGTTGTCGGTGTCTATCCTCGTCATCAAGTTTACGCCAGCCAGCAAAGATGGATCCTCAGTCGACGAGCAAGCCGCCTCCGCAGGGTAAAAGTGCTGTACCATTGATGTACGGCAGCTTCATCACCTATCAGTTGCTTGCTCTGGTCTTCATATGTCTGAGGTTCTACTGCAAGCGTATGGTGAGAGCGAAATGGTTCTTTGCGGAGGACTTTGCGCTGGTGGCTGCTTGGGTAAGCTCGCTTCTTCCTCTACTACATGCCATCCACGGACCTTGCCCTCCCAAGAGACTCACTCCTAGCAGACCTGTAAGGACATGGACTAACAGAAAACAACAACCAGGTCTTCGAACTAGTCTACATCTCCCTAGCCCTCTGGCTCACCAACTACGGCTACGCCGTTCCCCTCATGGACATATTCGCCAAAGACCCGAACTTCTTAAGCAGCAAACTACCCACCCTCCTACGTTGGTCGCCGCCCGTCCTACTGTTTGGCACCTGGGGAACCGCTCTCTCCAAGATTTCCTTCTGTTTGACCCTCCTTCGGCTAGTAAAGAACGTCACAAGATGGCAGACCGTGGCGCTCTGGTTCTTGTTGGTCTCCATAACGGGCGTTACCATCGTCATGAGCGTCATCATGTTCTTTCAGTGCCACTTTAGCGGGTTTCCGAGCCCGATTGTCAGCCAGAGTGTCTGTGTTGGTGCGAAGGTGGTGTATCATTACACGACTTTTCAGTGTGTTTATCAGGCTTGTGTGGTAAGGTTCTTTCATCCCAGGGTGGCTCGGGAAAGAAATATGGGATGGAAATGCTAATGCAGTCTTGATTTGCGACAGGATTTCGCTCTAGCTGCAGCACCGACGATAGTCATTTGGAAAACGAATATCGGGAATACACGACAGAAGTCTATCATTATTTCTGCTATGAGTCTTGGATTCATGTAAGTCCCCGCTCCCGCCCTTCCCTGTACCTAACTATTCTGTCCAGCCGCTAACACATCCTTTTGTCTCGTCTAGTGCCGGAGCAATCGGCATAGCCAAGACAGTCGTCAACGCCAAAGTCCAAGAAAACGGTGACACCTACGGCATCGGCGTCGTTCTCGTCCTTTCCCAGGCCGAAGTCAGCGCGGCAATCATTGCCGCTTGCGTGCCCTTTTGTCGACCACTTGTGCGGAAGTTCTCCTCGAAGGAGAATTCGGATGAGGAGTCGGGAGGAAGAGCCCAGAGCTAGGAGAGAGGGGGACGATTGGAGGAAGTGGAGGGGGGAATAGGAAGGGAAGAAGGGGTGGTATGTTGCCTGGAGAGTCTTTGCTTAAGAGTACTGGTAGTGCTGATGTTGAGGTGGGAGGATCGGGTGATGATGGGGTTGCTGGTTTAGATGGGAATGGGGGAGGCGATAAGAACCAAGGGGCTGTTGCGGTGCATGCTGCTCATTGCTATCTGGCGGGTTACCTTGAGACACGGTAATGGCACTTATTAAAGAGGGGTTTGAGGAATGGAATGCATCTTCTTTGTTGGAAAATTCGGGTGCTTGTGGCAAGTTCGGCGACATTTGATGAACCGGGGCTCTTTGTTCGGCATCCCGGTCGGTCCGGTCCGGGAAACCCCACATCGGTAGCCGGACCGGACCGGGTAGAGTACATGAATTCGGAACAACCGAAATTCCTCGCTTAGGCCGACCGAATATTACCTCCGTAAGCGATTGAGCGAAGATGCGAGAGGATGTAGTAGCGCGACTCATCCGCACGAACTTTGGCACGAGCTCGAGTGCGACGTGTGACCAGTAGGGTACAATCGTCTTTTACGTCTCGTTTCCCGAAAAGGACCAGACACAAGCTCGGCCAAGTGCTGAACAAAGAATCCGTGAGGGGGGCGAAAGGGGCAAAATTCGAAGCTGCTCGAAAGAAGTCTCAAAGGAAGATCCATAGTGTATAGAAACCTCCGGAAGAAGTGGAAGCTGCCGGAGAAGCTGCGAGAGAAGCTCCTGCCCCTTTTCTTCGAAGCATTCCCGTCGCACCTTCTTTTCTCACCATCCAAACGGAAACAGCCGCCAAAACGCGATGTGTAGTAATCAAGCTTCATCACTCGTACCTGCCACGCCTCGAGCGTGCCTCCACTGCAGCTTACCTGCCTCGAGCGGACCTGCCATCCCACCCACCGGATCTTGCCGCCCCAACGTCTCTTGTACTACCGTTGCACAACCACACCCACCATGCATGTTTGCAAAAAAGTTCCTGACGATGCGGTTAGGCCGCACTTTATTTGAGATCTTGCACGACACGGCACCTCCAGTGTTTGTACGACGGAAGTGTCAAAAAGGAAGGAAGTGTTGCACGAAACGGCGCATCCGTCTTTTTTGTGCAACTTTCTGCTAACTACCCCCATAATCCCATGTGAATGTTTCCTTCGGAAATGCTTGTTTTCTGGTTCGAAAAGAAAGGAAAAAGTTGGATAGGGGCCCGTAGGGTAGACCTACCGGGGTACGGACGCCGAAAGGAACTCAATTGGCAATGGCCGGGGCGGTAAATAAGCGCGGCCTGTGCGATCCTGGGTAGGAAGCAAACATCAGCAGCCATGTTGACCGACCATGGGATAAGCGGTTTGGACTTCGGATGGGTGGAAGGAATGCGGTGAACCTCATATTGAGTGCAGTACCCAGTGACTGGCATTGTGCACCCTTTCATTACAACCCGCGCATTGACATGAGTTTCGATCAATATGCGCAGCGTTGACTCTGACATGGATTTCCCTTTTCCGCGCAGCTCTGTCTTACAACGGCCCCGGGTGGGCCTCGAGGAGCCTGGAAAGTTTGCATGGACCATAGAAGCAAATATAGGAGCTTAGGAAAAAGGTCAGGAACCTTTCGCTACTTCCCGCATTGTCGTGCAAGATGTTCGAACAGTTGGAACTTGCCAGCCTAGGGGTAGGTAAGTAAGCAGTTTGCGAGCTACAGCATAGCAGTTGAACGCGAATACCGAGGAATCGTCAAGGAATTCAGCGTAAGGGCCCATGAAGTACGCAAGAATCTGTTGAAAATATGCGCTTTGCCGAAGATTTTCGAGTATATCGAGGTTGTGAGATGGACGATAAAAGCAAAGCCATCCTCTCCTGTTGCGGTATGGTTTTGGAGGAAGTCAAGCCACTCACACATTTCTGTTCTGCGCAAATTCTGAATTGGATCAGGTCACTATCAAGACCGTTTCGTTCTTTTGTTGCCTTGTCGTTGTACTAGAGGTATCAGTTTGTCCGCCACCAAGATGTCCCACCCGCCGGAGCACTTACACGATACGAAAATGGGACCCTCTCACGTCTCGATGATGTACGCCACCATGCTCACCTTCGACGTTATTGCGATGGCTTGCATGTGCCTCCGTTTCTACTCGAAGCGGATCTCAAAGGCCAAATGGTTTCCGGATGACTATGTCCTGTTTGTTTCTTGGGTAAGTCGCTCTTATTTGACCCACACGCCTTGGCTTTCCGTATGCCCGATTGTTAGTTGGAGCGCCGGTTTGTGACTGACCCTTTGTACCTGCAGGTGGTAGGAACCATCTACATCGGCATCTCCTTGTGGATGACGCGATATGGGCTCGGTCATCCGTCTGTACATCTCTCAAAGGAGACAGTTCTTGACCTGAAACATTACGCACCGGCCAATACCTTCATGAGCATCACCGCCGTTTGGGTCTCGAAGCTGTCGTTCTTTATCACCCTTCTTCGGCTGGTATCCGGGTGGCAGAAGAAGGTCCCTCTTTGGTTCTTCATGACCACATGTGTGCTTTCGCTCTTTCTTCTCTCCATAATGCAGTCGTTCTACCAGTGCGATATTGCTAGGCCAGAGAGAAACCCATGTCTCGCAGAGGGGCCCATCAACTCCTTCAATATCTTCGGGGGCGTATACAGCACATTGGTGGTACGTAACCCTTCTCTGGAGTCTAACTGTTTTTGTGTCATGTTTGCTAACGTCGCCGACAGGATGTGCTCCTATCTCTCGTACCAACCATGGTCATCTGGAAAGTTTCAATGAGGCCACTGGAACGGGCGGCAATCATCTGTGCTATGAGCACTGGTCTTCTGTATGTCAAACCAGGTCAACCTCCTTGAAGATTGGTTGGTATCCAGCGATATGTCTGAGCTAACGATCTGTTTGGTTTCTAGGGCCGCCGTGGTATCCATACTCAAGATCTACTATAATTATAGGACTCTGTACGGGGACACGCCACGGGATCCTGCCATGGGCGGTGTGACATCTGCTTTGGCTTCTGTAGAAGTTAGCTGTACCATCATCGCCGCCTCCATCCCCTTTTTCCGTCCTCTGATCCGCAGGATGACTGGCAAGGATGATAGTTACCAGTCTTACCAGTCCGGACAGGGCGGTGTCGCGAGTCCCATGTCGGCCAGTCGCCAGAACTCCCACACCAGAAAGCAAGATAATGCCAATGATGTCTCAGTTCGTGAGATTGAATCGGGCAAACGGACTCCCAATTACTTCCAACGTTAAGTCGGATCCGGGGGGTGGATGTCCTTGATCATGTCCTGGCAATCATGTCCAGACAGGTATATACCTAATCATCATGGGAGGGAAAGACAAGATCAGGAGCAGGAGCAAATACCTTATCACTTGACCAATAGCCGCTGGGAAACTAATTTACCTTTTAATTTGGCGCGGATCACTTTGCTTCTTCCGCGCCTATTTACACGGCCTCTTGCGCACAACACTTCTTTGAGGCAACCGCGAAAACCGAAGACGCAGGTCCGAACGGTTGATAGCTTGACGCGGGGAAGGTGTCTCGATCGTACCCAATCATTCTCGTTATTTATATCCCTTGCGTCCATTTTCGGTGACCGAGCCGGTGAGCGCAACAATAAGGGTTCCAGGAATTTGGTTCGAGTTTGCTGTGATGGGGTTGTGTGACCAACTTCCTGCTCGCCTGTTGTGGCGCTATCTGGGCTCGTTTAGACGCGGTGCTATGTTCTGGAAGGCATTTGGGAACAATTTGGAATCCGGAAAGGTGGCGTCGGCCGTCGCTGGCCAAGACAATTCTCGAAGATGGTGTTGGTTGTCGTTCTTTATTTGCCATACCTTAGAAGCACTGACCCCATGCACGGTCGACCCCATACACGGTTACGTCCCCGCATCCATATTCCCCCTATGTAAATAATTACCCTCTTTCTTTTAATAACTATAATTTTATTAAAATACCATCGTTTTTAATTATTTCTATTACAATAAGTTCGTCGTCGCTCGATTTAGCCATCGCTAACGTTCGTAATAGTCTTTCCTAACGTATAGCGGCTAAAAAATACGGCGTTCCCTAATCTACTATATCCGACCGTATTCGAAGCGTCCTTTCCACGCGCGATTCGAAAATATTACGATAATGCCTATCTCCCGACTAAAAAAACTTTTTATATAAATAAATATTAAATAAAGAAGGTATTAGAAGGGCTCCCAACCGTCGTTAATTCGTTAGCTTCGTAATAATTATATTAAAATAAGGGGGGGATTATAATAAATTAAACGCGCGTTGGGTAGACCGCTTTTTGAAGAAGAATTTTTCTATTAGGATTAAAATTTCGAGCCCGCTCGAATTAACTAGGGTTAAAAATTCTACCTAAGAAATATTCACGAAGTTTTTCGACCTTTTAAAAATTATTATTCGAAATAAGGCTATTATACCCGCTAATATCGCTAATATAAATAAATATAAATTTTAAAAGTTAAAATCCAATAAAGGTAAGGTATTTAGGATTTACTTAATTAAAAAGGTATACGTAATAGCGACTAATGCGATTACTTAAGTATTTATAATTGAATACAGGATTATTAAAGGTAAGAGGTTAACGCTTATCGTTATTTTTATTAACGTTAACCTCTAGGGTTAATAATTCCTTAATAAAATAAAAGATTAAAAGTACGATAATACTTTTATTAAATAAAATAACGGTAATATTACCTTACGATAATTAAAGGAGGTTTATATTTTAAAAACGCAATTAAATAACGATATTTAGCGCCTTCTAATCCTCGACGAATATTCGAATTATATAATAAACGATTTCTTTATCGAAGTTTTCCGTTATAAAGTTCAATTCTTCTTTTTACTTCCCTATATTAATTATAAGACCTAACTATTCGACTATTTTGTATTTACCGCCGTTAAATTATATTTTAAGGATTTAACTAAAGATTATACTAATTTCTTAATATTTATACTAATATATAAATAACGGTTTTTAAAGTATTATTATAAAGTTTTACGAAGGGGAATAAATATTAGAAACCTTAAATTAGGGTTTAAAAAAATAGGGATATAATTAACGAATAGATTTATAATTTTTAACAACCCCAATACTATTATTAATAACGCCGCTTTACTTACCTAATTATCCCCACTTAAAATACTACTTAGGGACGTTATTAATTAAATAAATCGTATTTTTACAATACCCTAGAAAATTAGGGATATATTCGAAGGCATTTATAAATTCTATAACCTCGATTATAATTTTAAAACGCGGTATAATAAAGGTATTAAATTATTAAATTTTAAAAACGCTATAATAGCTTTATTACTATAAAAAAATTAATAATTACATATATAATTAGAATCGTTAAAACTTAGAACTAAATATAAAATTAATAAAAAGGAGGGTAATAATAAATTTATACAGATAAATAAAATTATCGAAGCTCGTAAGGTTTTAAAATAAGGTCCTAAATGTAAAAAGACCGCTAAAAAAAAAGAGGAAATAATAACGACCCCTAACCCTTTATAAGAGGTTTCGAGAGCATTCGAAATAATACTCCAAATTATTTACGAGTATATAGATTAATATTATGACATTTTTAACGGTCAAAAACGCTGCAAAAGTGGCCAGTTTACAATGTTTTCTGATTCCTGGTCATGATGTTATGTGGGGTGGAGACGTGACCGACCAGGGGGGTGACCGGGCTGGGGGTCATGGTGTCTACCCCTCAAATCTGGATAGCGCGCCGTTGCCCCCCTGCCACTCTGAGGTCGAGTGAAATCGGCATCTGATTAACATTGCGTTCCTCATGTTGGATCCAGGATGCAAGCCATCGGCATTCTGTCTCGATGCGAAAGTCGCAAACCGGCCAACGGGCGGCGTATTTTTACGCCATAAGGCGCTCGCTTTGTCTTCGACTCCCGTTCCCCGCGCAGGCCCGAGACATCTCCACACTCGACGCTTGCGGGTGGTTGTGGGTTGCGTACAATCGGTTTATTCGACACTGTGGCAGTGACCGAGTATAAGTGAAATATGATAGCGCGCCCTCCTCATATCAGGTAAAGACTAGAGAGGCTGACTGTCTTGGCCCGATCTTCAACTAGTCTTGTTGCGCGGTGGTAGCAAACAAGACGTAAACCCCTTGTACGGAGAACGTCCCGCCAGGAAGCCTTTCACCTATCAGGTCCGCCAAACCAGAAGTTGCTAGACGCTTTATGGAAGAGGATCAGCAAGGAAATGGGTAGGCCACTTTACTCACCTTGATTATAAAGATCGTGGTTCTCGTTGTCTTGGACGCCCTTGATCCCATTCCAACATCAGTGGTCAAAAACATCTAACCTCTCTGGCCAAAACAGCCTCCACGCGGAGGCAACAAACCTGCGACGATGTCCAACACCATAGTGCCGGCAATGTTCGGCGCGACCATCCCATCCGTCGTGTTATCTGCTGTCTTTATCGTCCTGAGATTTTACAGCAAGCGCCTCAAGCAAGCCAAATTCTTCATAGACGACTATATCTTGATCGCATCCTGGGTACGTCATTATCCTGCCGCTGTACGTCAGTGATGAAACAGTAGCACTAACAGTCAATATCCTCAAGATCCTTGTTCTTGTACAAACCATTCTGATCCTCTGGTCGACGCAATTTGGGCTTGGAACTCCTGTCGCCCAGCTCAACATGAAAAAGCTTCCGACCTTGGTCGAATGGACACCGACTGCTCTGTTCATTGCTATGAACGCGGCGGGCCTTTCGAAGTTGTCCTTTTTTATCACCCTGGTCCGAGTTTCCCCGAAACGGTGGCAGAGGGTCGCTCTTTGGTTCGTAGCGATCCACTCCACCGCCTTGCTGTTCTTTGTATCCATTTTGGGATATATCGACTGTAACTTTTATCGGAGAACGGATCCAATGCACCATCATAGCTGCGTCCCCGACCATCTCGCCAAGATCTTTGCCATCACCGTCTTGATGCACGGGGCTATCGTGGTAAGTAGGGTTCCATCCGTGCCATTGCAGACTCTTGGAGCTGATCAAAGATACTTCAGGAATTCTTTTTGTCTTTCGTGCCGGCCCTGTTGCTCTGGAACTTGGAAATGAATCGGCGTGAAAAGATCGGCCTCATTTGCGCTATGAGCTTGGGATTCTTGTACGTTGAATTCGACAGCCTCAAATTGGGTGCTGCTTCTAACGCTTGATTTTAGTTCGAGTATCCTGGCCGCGATGAAGGCAAAGGACCACTGGGAAGCTGTCTTTGGTCATCCAGAGATCAAACTGCCTGATACTTACATCCTGGGACGTGAAGCGGTGTTTGGCATCACGGAGGTGTGCATGACAATCATAGCCGCCTGCATTCCTTTCTTGCGACCATTGCTGCACAAGATCACGGGCAACAGGTCCGACGTGGCCGTGCCTATGAAAGACTTGTCTGAAGAGAGTAAAGCTACCTCCAGCTTGTCGCACCCGCACACTCGGCTGGGAAGCTCCTATGAGCCTCCGAAACGTGTTGCTGACGAGGACGATGCCGTTGAAATCCTGGAGACAGAAAGTGTCGTGGACGTCAAGGATGCAGATACCAACGAGACCGGAAATATTGTTCGGAAGACTCAGGTGAGCATAAAATACGGTGAAAGGGAGGTAGACGAAGAGCAAGGTCAGGGTCGTTATAAGGCGGGCGTGTACGGGCCAGATCAACCTTGATATCCGCAGAACGCAGAATTCGGTGGTCATCCGGTGGAAAGGGAGTCGACGTATATATTGAACAGATGCGCCTGGATTCGCGATGAGTTGTTACTTGTGCGTGGAGCTCGTTGGATAGTAGTGCTCCCCTCTTACGGCCACGAGGGCCAGTTGGTTCTCTAGAGACACGTTAGCCCATATCTGGAATGCATTCGTAATAAGGACGGCAATACCATGGAGATCTACTTTGGCCCGAATGACATTCTTTTCATGCAGTCAACACTGGGGATCATGGCGTCTCGAGATATGCCACTTGCGATCGACGGTGAGAATGGAAGCATGCTGCCGTGGGTGCCTATTTGGCGACAATGTGCTGTGTTTTAGCGGCACTAGCGCTATCAGTCCGTGGGCGTGGTACCTCTAATGACTGGCCCTGGCGAGCTTTCGTCCCCCGGCCCTGGGCGCATGGCTTGATCGTTGAGCGGTATTTGGAGTTGAGAGTTATCCATCGTCGTGATTCAAAGGTGGCATCGTGGCAATTGAGGGATAGTCGGAAATGGCAACATCGCTGCCCTCGGAAGCCGAGATTGGGGTAGAAGAACATGGTGAACTGGTGAGATTTTGGAAAACAGAACGAGCGGCAGTTGGTCACAGACCTTCCATTTGCGCACGCGCCATGACCTACCCTAAGTGACTAAGAACTACAGTAATTTAGACTATGTGTCTAGGTGAGACTTCGCAGAGGCAAGAACGCCGGTGGTGTCGACAGAGGGCGTACGCCAAAGTTACAGGGGTCACTAACAGGAAATGCCATTCAAGTCATGACTTGCCGGCTCTTTTCAACAAACCGCCAATCGATTTGGCCAGTTTGATGCGATATCATGCCAATTTTTGATCTTGATTGCTGGTTATCTTACTTGAGCGAGGATGTAAAGGAGGACAAACGATTTTCGGTTCTTTTCCCCTTTTTGTGTGCTGAAAGCGCGTAGTGACTATGAAGGCTTCCCACCCCTTTCCGTGGAGAAACTTCTCTGTTAGTGCGTCCTTGTTAACAAGTACCTTCCATCTCAACCGTTGCCCCTGACGTCAAAGAACACCCCCAGCCCAGCGCCCAGGCACCTTCCATCTGATCCGTTCCGTTATCATCGAACCAAGACCCGAACACCCAAGCTATCCAACTTTGGCAACGGCACGACGAAATCGTGAATATGCTTCACATCGCTCTCGTCAGTCTCAAACAGCTCCAGACCCGGTCCGTCGGGTCGAAAGAGGACCGCCAGAACAAGACTGAGCTCTGCCATGGAGAGACTACGTAACAAGTCAGCAAAAGTGGCCTCTTGATCCAGTAATCCTTCGACGGCGTGACTTAGACCTACTTCTGGCCAAGACAGCTCCTCGACCCCTTCGTAAAGGGCACATAACTCCTCTGCATCGCCTTCGTGTCCTCGGCCAGCCACCGCTCTGGGATGAACTGGTCCGCATCTCGATACACCTCCGGGTTGCTGTGCATCAAGTAGGCACTCATGCCCACCGGAGTCCCAGGCGGGATGATGTACTCCTTGTACTGGATAGCCACATCGGGCGAGACGCGCGGCAGGCGTCTCATGAAGCCGTAACTGAGTCTGTTTTTTCTCTCTTGTCAGTTCCGCTTACTAACATATCCGAGTCCGGTGCAGAGAACCTACCGCAAAGCCTCCTTGATTACCGCTTGCAAGTACGGCAACTTCTCCAGCTCAGCCCAAGCGGGAACCACCTCGGGCCACCCAGCCATGACATCTCGCAACTCCTCCTTGAGACGCGCCTTGATGTCGGGACGAGAGAGGATGTAGTAGGATACGAAGCTGAGGGTTCGTCCGGTGCTGATGGTTCCGCCGAGGAAGATGAGCTTCGCTTCTCGTACCAGCCGTTCTTCTCTCTTGTCGGCAGGCGAGAGATTGCTCTGCGCTAGTGCCTCGAAGAGTATGGGATGCTCCGACTTGGAATCCTTGGGAAGCTGCTGTCTAGTTACTGCCTTGTGGATTTGCGTTCTTGTTCGCTCGTCGTACTTGTTGGCTATGTGTCCTTGGGGGAAGAGCCATAGCAGCAAGCGCTGTGGGATGTATCCAAGTGAGCTGTTTTGGTCAGTGTCAAGAAGCTCAGGGGTGGTACTTGATGGTCGGGCAGTGGGCTCACCTCAACGCCTTCGGGAACTTGGTCAAAATGGGTGCGTTCTTGATCAAGCCCAACATCCCATCATACCACTCGGGCCCAAAATCCGGTTGATCGAGAAACCCATCGCCAGGCTCAAGGTCGTTGGTGCATATTCTCTCGATACAATCCGCTGAAAAGGCCGAGAAAGCACAGTCTAGTCGAACAACTTTCTCTTGATTCTTGTACTTGCGAATGCGAGACTCCAAGAACTGAGCTTTCTCGGCCAGAATGGGCCAGTAACGAGTGTTGATGGCCATGCGAGAGAAGAAGGGATCCAAAGGCTTTCTTCGTTGGCGATGCAAGTCGTGGTCAATGGTCATGAAGAGGTTGACTGCGAAGGGTCAGTCCTGAATCCTTGACTTCGTTCCGGGAGGCTCACCATCAGTGTCATCGGTACACCCCTGGAACAGCGGCCAGAAGTTGGTCCGTCGCTTGCTGCTTCCCACATAGAGCTCGTTATAGTAAGCCGGATCATGGATCGACAGCTCATGAGGATTGATCCGTATAATCGGGCCTGAACCTCCGTTAGCATTGACATCATCTGGCTTCAAGGGCTCACCCTACCATATTTCTTATGCATCTTCCCAATCTCAAAGATGTATTGTCCGCCGTAGCGAAACTCGTAGTAGAACTCGTACCAAGTGGTGACTGCGGCCATTTTCCTTCCCGGAAACTTGGCCAATGGGTGGAAGTATAATCGGTAAACTCCAAGACCAATGGCGTAGAGTAGCCATGCTCCAATGACAAGCAAAGTTGCTGTTCCGGGACTGAGAGTGGCAGCTCGGGAGCTGGCCCAGTTGATGACTGCCATAGTGATGGTGGAACCTCAAGTGTTCGGATTGACTTGTGCTTCTCGTCTCGAGGACCTCTATGGGTGCCAGGAGCTGCAAGTGTCGTTGACCTTATAGCAACCCCGGAGCCCCATCATAGCTACACCCATGGCGAGGGTGAATCCAATTCTGGATGCCTCGAGATAGGCACCATCACCACATCTTTCACAATATCCGAGCAGTGGGGTCTAGAAAAGACCGACCGACACAATAAAACAGCACGACAACCGCCTGACGATGCATTATCGACATAGTGGATAGCTGACATGATGCTGGGACCCGTTTATCTAGGCTTCGAGGTTTAGGAGAGGCTAGCAGGCATGCGGCTGAAGCATGCGCCATCGGATGTCGATAGATCTGTAACGGTACGGCGCCCTCTCTGACTACCTGTCTGTGGTTCTGTAAATCGTCTCTCCTTCTCCCATGATTCGACGAAATAACAAGGCATTCAGATACAGCCAACATCCACGAAAAGATCTTCCCGGACAACCCGAGAGCTGCTAGAAATTCACCTACCGACGTTCCTGCATGTTTGCTACAGCACCCGAATGTCAGCGCAATTGTTTCGGTGGCTTGAAGCCACAAGCGCTTTCCTTCCACTCATCGTTTTGACATGTGAATGGCTCGAGGATCTAATCCGATATCGTTTTCAGCTCGGACTTAACAACGCTAGCGCGAAGATACGACCCCGGGTTCCTGAATGGAAGTTCTAGATCTTTGACAGTAACCTCACTATCGATACCTAGTAAGCCACGCGAGATTATAGCGTAGCCTTACAATCAGGTAGAAATCTTAGATCAGATCCTCTGGGGGGCTTTATTTGTGACGCTGCGACTTATAGCGGAAATGGGTGGCATTGGGAGGAGGCATTAGGAGCCAGTGGGACGGATTAGGAGCCAGTCACCAGTGGGATGGAGAGTTGGGGTTTCGACGTTGCAGTTGGCTATCGCAGATTTTCCCCAATGCCTTTTGAATCCGACTCAACCCCATGGGTCATAGTCATACGAACAAACCAACAAGAAACATATGATGCAACGGAAGATCTGGAGGTCATTTCATAGTCCAATGGAAATTTCTGGCCTACCTACCTCTCGATGACAACGCGGAGAGCGGACATCATCATCATCAGGCCCAACTGCTGTCAAAAGGGCGTCTTTGCGAACTTCCGATACACCCCGGTAGGTAATTATCTCAGAGATACCAAATGGGCGGCTCTCACACTCCATAAGATCGGAGATCAGAAGTGAAGATAAACTTTTCACTTATTTGGTCCCGTGAAACCAACCAGGCAGAGCCCGAAACAAAATTGGAGGGTGACATCCGCGGCACAAGCCACGACGGAAGCTCGGAATCGAAGCACGTTGGCGAGCGGCTGGAATAAGCGCGCCGCTCAGCCGCCTTGAGCCATTGAGTGTGTGTAGTGTGGTGGTAGATGGATTGGGGAGCTGAAGGGCAGGGGGTGCTATTGGTTCGGGACTTTGGGGCGGGTTTGGTGATGTTGACAGAGGTCTTGCAAGTTTGGAATTTGATGTTGGAGGATGAGGAGGCAAGCACAGCAAGTGTAGGCAGCAGGACGAGAAGATAGAGACGCCAGTGTCCGAGTGTCGAGAGTAATTCCAATTTCGTTGCAATGAAAGAAGCCCAAGTTGATTGTGAAAGAGAGAAATCAGTCGTCAAATCGCATTACATTTGAGACCAATTCCCTTGTGTTCGAAAACAAAACCGTCAATACCAAAAACAACGGTGCCGTCTCATGCAACCATCCCAATCTTCAACCACAGTCGTCATTCGGTCCACGAACATGTCCAATCACCACCACCAAAATCACTAAAAAGTAAACAAAAAAATAATGGAAGAGATATTACGAAAAGATGGCAGTAGGAAGAAGATGTCAGAAGAAAAAAGTAGAAAAAAAGATGCGCCAAGAGGGAATCGAACCCCCACCTCATCCTTGGAAGGGATGAATCCTAGCCGTTAGACCATTGGCGCTTCTTGTTGACAACCTGTGCAACTCTTGCATTTATAAAGACCAAAAAGGCTTGGCGGACATGCAGGGTCCTTTTGGCAACGAGCAACGAACAACGAGCAATTCCTGAATTCCTTCACGATTTTCTCTTGAAGTCACAATCATAAACTTGCTAATAACCCACCCAAGTGGATAAATGCACTTCGATATTTGGAATACACTAGATCAACTCAATGTTGGTGCCTCGATTACGGAAGAATACCAGGATCTCAAATGGGCTTCACAGCACCCAATCCTCTCCAGCTATTCACTTTTGTGCGGACTTCCCATTCCCTAGTCTCTTCCACAGAACCTCCTCTACGGCGCTCAGCGGACCCACCCCACAAAATGTGGGTCTCCTCTCCTCGAACTTTCAGTGAGAGGAGGTCTGTTCGGGTTTTGCGCGTTTTGGCCGTCGACTGCAAAATCCCTATATAAATTTTCAAACCTTATTAAAGGTTTTTTATTAATAATTAAATAACGAAAAATAATGGGAAAAAAATGAAATATATCGGAAGATGGTCTTTTTGAGGCCTTTTTATAGATTATTTTTTTGAAACGCTAGGACCACTCTTTTATATAAATTTAACCTTAAAGATATTCCTCCGTCGACTATCTGTAAGGGGGACAGTAGAATATGGCACAGATACTGGGCCTAATGAATTGATAAGGTTCTACGAAGAGAAAAGGGGGAAAAGCCGCACCGCAAAGCGGGGTCGCAAACTCTATCCTTTTGAAAGGGGTTGTAAGCACGTAAGTGATTCTGTAGAGTCAGTGCGTACCGCCCGAGCCATAGCTATAAGGGTAGCTACAGGGAGCTAATTAGGCCGTAGAGCTTGATATAACCTCCTAGGCGGTAGCCCTATAACCTATAGCTACAAGGGCAGCCATAAGGAGCCAATTAGGCCGTAGAGCCTAATATAACCTCCTAGGCGGTAGCCTTATAATATTAGCCCCCTCCTCTCCTTTTAATTATTATAATAACGGTCGCTATTTAGTTATTATTTATAAGTATTTTCTAGAGTTAATCCCTCTAATTTAATTATATATCCGTATCTTCGTCCTAATTTACGCAATTAGTCGCCTACGCGTAATTAATTAACCCGTACGCCAATTAACCATTTATAAACCTTCCTCCCATTACGAACCCGTTCTTCTTATAAAACCTTTTATTTCCCTTTTTTTCTTTCTCTCTTTTTCTTTCTTTTTCCTTCTTTTAACGCGAAATTAAATCCTTTTAATAAACCTTCTTCTACGTTACGATTCCTTAAACTTTTATTAATTATAGACGTAAATTCCTTCGTTATAGACTTTTCCAAATTTATCCCCGAATAATTAAAAATAATATATATTTTTAATATATTCGTTATTCTATAATAGTAATTTTAATACTATTATTAACTTACTTTCTAATAATAATAATAATAATATATTGCTCCTTAATATTATTAAACTGTATTTAAAATTCCTTTTACTTTAATTCCGGCTATATTTTTAATTCTTATAACGGTTCCGCTTCCTTTTCCTTTCGGGTCGGTTCCGGCTATTTATTCTTATTTTTATTCTGTTAGTTAATATATTAATAACCTTTTTTTTGCGGCCTTACTACCTTAAATTTCGATTTCCGCTATAACCCCAAACCTAATTTAAATTTTTATCCGTACTTTTATTAATTTAGAAGAGGATAGGGAAAGGTTTAATTCCGACGACCCTAACCTTTTTATATTTAAAAAAAGTAAGAAAATTAATATAACGGTAGCCTTACGTAATATTTTACTTTTACTTCGTAATAAAATAAAGTAGACGAAGAATAAAATTATAATGGCTTTCGTTAAATATAAACCTAATAAGAATTAATATTAGGCTTATTTCTCCCGCGGTTATTATTATTAAAACGCCAATTTCGAAGGTAATAAAAAGTACGCTATTTACGCGACCGAGTCGGGTAAAGCCTATTAGCCTATTTTTATTATAGTTTAAGCTATTTATATTATTTAGTAAGCGGTTAAATATTTAAATTCTATTAATATTAATAAGGCCGTTTAAATTCGCAATTTAATAATTTTAGTAAATAAATTTATAGAATATATTCCTAAATTTATAATTTTTAATTACCTTTTTACCGGTTCTTTCGAATCTTTCTTTTTTAATTTACTTATTTTTACGGCCGCCCTTACTCTTATTATTTTATTTATTACGGCCCCCGTTCTAGCCCTTATTATTATTATAATTATTATTTCCGCCGCTAAGGTAGATATTTTCTATTAGGAATTAGCTTTTTTATAAATTTAAATTTTTATTAAAGAGGTTGCCGAATTATAGTAATAATAAATTGTTATTAACGTTAATAAATCGTTAAGAGGTTTTTCTATTTACTTCCCTTCTACTACGGCCGTCCGCCCCCCTTTTATTAAAAAAGAGGAAGAAATTCCCTAACTTTTAATTAAGAAATAAAAATTTATAACCCTTTGCCGTTCCTATACCCGTAATATATATTTTTATATTAAAATTACCGCTATTAAATCTATTAAAGCCGAATTTATAAAGGTTATTACCTTTCTTTCTCCTATTTTCGGCGTTTTACCTTCGATTTTTTTTTTCGGTTATAATTTTTTTAGTACCCTGGCCCCCGCTTTTATTTCTATATATTCGGTTTTCGGCCCTACGGCCCCTTCGGCTATTAAAAATAAGGTAGATTTAATAAGAGGAGAGAAAGAGGGTATAAATAAGAAAATAAATAATACTACGGTTTAAATTTTTTTTTTTTATTATTTTTTCTTTTTTATATAATTAAGAATTTTTTTATAGTAGGTTAACCCTTATTATTTTCCCTCTTAGGATAGATTTTTTAACCTTTAATTATATTAATATCGTTTCGCTCCCGAGCGAATTTATTTTCTATTTTATTATTTCTTTAAGGGTTTTATATTTATATTTATAGGCCCGTATTATTTTTCGAATTCGTTTAATATTATAATTTCTAGGAAATTTTTTAAAGGCTCCTATATAATATTTTTAAATCCTTTTTATTTTACGAAAACGTTTCTTATAATTATATTATTAAAATTTATAAAATTATTTACGTAAAAGATCTTTTTTACCTCCTATTCCTTTTCTCCTTCTACGATTATTATTAAAGGTTGCGGGTCGGACGTAATTTATCCTAGGAAAGGATCTTTTACGGCTCTATATAATAGATTTATATAAAAGACGTTATAAACGTTTATAAGTATCAAACTACAATATGGGCGTATAATAACGTAGCACGGCAAATATATATAATTCAAATAAATAACTAAAACTAAAGAGAAGAAGAGTAGAAAGGTTAAAATCTAGGTATAGAAGTCTAATCTTATACCAAACCACCTAATAATATATAAAAGGTTATTAGCGACTACGTACCCATTAAATAATCGCTAAATCGTAATAGCCTTATTAAACCCTATTAAACGGTCGCTAAATTTAATCCACTAATTAAAAACCAAAGTTTAATATAACGAATAATCCGTACGTCCCAATACCCTAATTATAAGGACCCAGTACTATAATCGCCAAACTTATATTATTATACTACCCCCCCTCCGGGTTAAAATTCTACCCTAGAATTTCAATTATTCCTCCTATCCTATATACTTTATTTCCTTATTTCTTTACTATTATTCTCCTCTTTAAATTAACCCTTAATCCTTCTTTTAATTTTTTATTTTCCTTATATAATTCTTTATTTCTTATTAATTATTCCTCCAACCTCTTTAGCGGTTTAAACATTTTTTTATTATCCTTATAGTAATTTCGCAATAATTCTACTAAATTTTTAAAATTACCCGTTAATTAAAACCTTAAATCGGGATCCCATCCTTTCTATTCTATTTAATACTCTAATTTCCCCTTTATTACTTTCAATAAAATTATCCTCTTAACCTCCTATTCTTTTTTATCCCTAATTATTTCACCCGGTAGATTTTCGTTTCTTTATCCTAATAATAAATTATTTAAATATAAATATAGCCAATCTACATAATAAACCGTAATTCCTCTCTATCCCTCCGGAATTTCGAATTTATATAAATATCCTTTTATAACTTTAATTAAATAGGGTATTCTTATTAATTTATAATTAAATTTATCGTTAAAGTAATTAATATTCTAACCCCTTTTAATAATAAAAACGCGATCCCCGATTCCGAAATCTAATTCTCTATAATATTTATTAATTTGCACTATTTATTATTATTACGCTTTTTTAATACTTTCTTTTGCAATTTAATAATATCTTTTTATCCGTTCTATTAATTAATAAGCCTCCTACCGGTTTATTTCCCTCCTCGGTAATTTCGGATTATTTCGTATTTCCTAATTTAAAATACTAAATATAATATAATCTATAATTATTTTACGTAGGGATAATCTACCCAAATTATTATATAGTAAATTAACTTAAATAATATTAAGGGTTAATATATATTCCAACTAATCGTCCTAATTATAATTAATATAAAGCCGTAAACGTTAATTAATATATTAATATAAATTTTTAATTTACTTAACCGTTTATAAATATCCCGACGTAATTAACTTCTATTTAATACCCAATAAAATAAATAATTCTTATATTACTTATAATACAAATTAGGGTCTACGGTTATTAATTACTTCTAATAATAACCTATATAATTTATATAATCTTTAATAAAATAATAAAATTATATCCTGGGTAATTATAAATTATTTATATAATACACTTTAATTTACCTTTATAAACCTATTTATTACTATTATTAATATATCGAACCTATAATAATTTAGTAATATTAATTTGAAATCGATTATTAAAGCGGCGAATAATCGGCAATCCTTTAATAGTAATACTAAATATAATAGACCCGGGGTTTTATTATATAGGGCCTTCGATAATTTATAAATTTAATAATTATCGATATAGTAATATACATCAGTAATTAAATTAAGCTACTAATATTAATTATATATTATCTTCTTAATTTTCGAACGTCCTAAATATATTACCGTAATTAAATAATAGGCTATTTTAATTAATTTAATACGTAGGTTATTATCCTTTAATACAATTAATTTATTTTCCTATAATAATAATCTATTACAATCTTTAAATTTGGAATCTTCCTTTTTAACTATCTCCTTCTAAATCGATAGCGAATCCGCAAATCGGTTGGCCTTAACCAATTTATTAATTAAATTGTAATTAATTTCTATAATTATTATTAATACCTCTAAATCGTTACTTATATTTAAATATTTATATAAATTAATTATAAGTTCCTCTATAAATAATTTATTATTAATAAACGTAAAAAAACTATCCTTATCCTATTTTAATATCCTTAATATAAATTAATCCTCCTTTTTAACTTTTATAATTTTTAAATCCTCTAATTTTTTCGATAAAGCGTTAACAGTAACGTTATCCTTCCTTAATTTATATATTATCCTAAATTAATATTCCAATAACGTTTCTAATTACTACATTTATCTTCCGTTTAATACTCTTTTTTCTCCGAAATATTTTAATACCTAATAATTTATATAAACGAGAAATAATTTCACTCCCTTAAATTCTAATCGCTACTAATTTAATCCTTTTATAACTATTAATAACTCTTTATTATAAATAGGGTAATTTAATTCTACTATATTTATCGATTCTAAATAGAAAATTATTAAATATTACTTACTATCCTCTTCTTAATACTAATTTATCACTCTAATATATACCCCGTCGTTAATATCCATTTCGATACGAATTTCCTTTTTATAATTAAAGTAAGCTAAAAATAGGGCGTTAAAAAATATATTCTTAAGGGTTTAAAACGCCTCCTTATAACGCTCATCCTATTTAAAAGATTAGTTTTTCTTCATAAAATTCGTTAAAAGTTTAACTTTATAATTATAATCCTTTATAAATTTATAATAGAAATTATAGAATCCTAAAAAAATTTATACCCTTTTAATTATATATAACGTTTTCCAATTTTGAATAATTTAAACCTTCTCCGAATTAATTAAAATATTATTAATATTAATAATAAATCCTAAAAACTTAATCTTAATTATATTAAATTCGCATTTTTTAATATCGGCCTATAAACCGGCTTTCTCTAATCGGGATAATACTTTATCGATATAAATATTATACTCCTCCTAAATTTCCGAAAAAATTAAAATATTATCGATATAAACGCTATAAAAATCGTTTAAATAATTTATTAAAACGTCGTTAATAAACTATTAAAACGAAAATAATCCCTTTATTAATCCGAAAGGTAATACCTTATATTTATATATACTATATTAAATTTAGAACGTTGTAAAATCCTCGTAATTAAAATATATTTTAATATAATAAAATGCTTATTTAATATCAATTTTAATAAAAATCTTTATTTTAGTAATTTGTATTAAGGTTTTTTCAATTAAGGGTAGGGGATAATAATCCTTTTTAATTAACGCGTTAAATTTTTTATAATTTATATAAAAACGTAGATTTCCGTTAACTTTAAATATAAATAAAATTAAAGCGGCTTATAAAGCGGAATTAACTTCGATAAACCCCTTTTATAAATTATCTATAATATATTATTAATATTCTTCTAACTCCTCTAAAATTATTTTATATAGTAAATTATATCCGAAATCCTTTATTAATTTACCCTCCTCTAATTTAATCTTATAATCGATTTTATCTTTTAAATTAAATAACGTATTAGAATCTTTTTTATTAAAAATATAAATTTTATCTTAATATCGTATTAATAATTTATTTACAATTAATTAACGGTAATCTTCATCGTCGTCGGGTAATAATTTTATTTAACGGGCTTTAATAATATTATTAATTTCGTATAAATTAATCTCTTCAATAATTTCTCCTTTTTTAATATAATAATCCAAAATTATAATTCTAATTAGAATATAATTATAAAATCTTCGCTTAATTTATATAAAAGCTCTTTCTAAGCGGTAAGGACCCTTAATATCCTAATATAAAAATAAATCCTTACTTTATTTATAAGAATTCTTAACGAATTTAAACTCGGCGAATTCGATTATTAAAGTATATTCGTATTTAATTTTATCGAATAACTCCTAAATTATTTAATATACTCCTATTATTTATTTTTCCTTATTATAATAACGATATTTAATTATATATATACCCTTAAATTTCTATATATTATTTAATATAATTTTAAATATTTCGCGATTTTCGTATTATAGGGTATAAAATATTTCCATCAGTATCCTTTCTAAGCGGGTAATTATTCGTTATACGATTTATAAATCCGTCTCCTTCTCTAATTTTTCTTTTTTAATCTCCTCCATTTTATTCTAGAACGTTATAATAATAATATTAAATTTACGAACTTCCTTCGCTACTTAATCTATTTTAAATATTTATATTTATAATAATATTCTATCGGTTTATTACTTATCTTTAAAATTTATTAAATACTCCCTCCGATATATATTATTTTAAAAAGTAGGGTCGTATAATAATTTAAATCGCTTCTCGATTTCGATATTTTTATTTTAGGGTATTTTAATAAGGTTTTTAGGGAAAATAAATTAATTATTAAAATAATTAAGTAAGGTTCTATAGTAGGCTAATTATATTTTCTCTAAAATTATTTCTTTCTTTATATTAAGTAATATTAAAAGGGTTTCGTTTAAAAATTTATATCCTTAAATTTTTAATAACGCTTTTATAATTAAATTAATAATATTAAATAATACGTTACTATAATTTCGTACTAATCCTTTTTTAACGGCCTTTAATATTTTTAATTTTAATAATCTTATTAATTTTATAATAAACTTTTCGCTTATTAAAATATAAACGTTAATTCCTATATTAATAAATACGTCGTAAATAGTAATAGAATATTTATTTTAAATTATAATATATTTAATAGTAAAAGTTAGGCCCCTCCCCAAATATTCCGTAATATCGAATATCCTTTATTCTTTCAATTTCTTATTATTCTTTTTATTAATTATTAATAATAATACTAATATTTTATTTAAGTAGGAGATAACTTATCCCGGGCGGTTTAATTTTCTAAATTATAATCTAATTCCAATTACTCCTATTTTTATTCTTATTCGGTAATTTCGTTTTCCTCCAATTCGAATTCCCTATTAAATAAATCCGTATAAATAGTATTAATTTTAATTTAATATATTTTATTTAATTAAAATTTCAATAGGTAAATAAGATTTATATATCCCTTTTTTCGGTAAATAAAATATTTACCCTTTTAATATAATTATATAACTTCCTCCTTAATAAGTTTCTTATACGTTAAAAATAACCCCGGAAGACGGTTATAAATTAGTAAATAATTTCCCGGGGGGGTAACGAAATATATATTTACATTTTTAATTAATTTTTTAAATCCCGTAGTCTTAAAGATTAGAACGGCCTTTTTATTAATATAAAAATTCTTATTTAATTTTTATAATAAATCGATATACTTTTCGTAAATATAATTAATATAGTAAATTATTTCGGCGAAGGCGCGTAATCTTTTAATAATTTTGTAGCGTATATTAAATAACTACTATTCCTTAGGGATATTATAGTATCCCGCTAAATAAGTAAACTCTATTTTAAAATCTTTAAATTAATCGCCGCTTTATATAGTAAAAGATTTGTATCTATTATAAATATATTCGTTTACTTCGAAATTATAATAATTATTCTATAAATAGGTTATAATTTCTTCGACCGTAAATAAATAAGCCTTACTACTATTATAACCGGGTTGGACGAAGGGGTATATATATACAGCTATTTAATTTAAAAATCGGGAAATTATTTCTACGGCAGCGGCTTCTTTATTAGCGAAATAATTAATATTATTATATAATTTATTAATTATAGCGAAGTATTATATATTAAAAGGTATTTTATCCTTTTACGAATTCGAAAAATAGGGGACTTTAATTTTAATAATTTTATTATAGCGATAAAGTTAATATTTAATATTAAAAAATATACTCTAATTACGGAGTTTCTTATAATTACTCCTTTTAGGAGGGGGAAAGTCGCGAAGGGAATTATTCTTACTATTATTATTATTATTACTATTATTTAAATTTCCCCCGCTAATTCTAAATAATAATTTCAAAAATCTTAGGGAAATTTCGTACTTAAGAATCCTTTTAACTCTACTTTTACCTTTTCGATTAATAATATTATTTATAAAAATAAAATCGTCCTTAAAAATTACTTTCTTTTTAATTATTATTTAATTTAATTCTTCCCTCGTAACCGTAGTAATTTCGGATATTTTATAATAACCTTCAAATTGCATTTCTATAAAATTGATTTTTATTTAGTATATTATTTTTATTTAATCTATTTCCTATTAATAATTTTATTTAAATTAATTTAAATTATCCTAATAACGCTTTTCGAAGGTTTCGGCTAGTATTTTAGTCGAAGTTTCTATATACTTTAAACCGATATCGTTAATCTTACGGATTATAATAAGCTTACTATATAGTTCCTTTATATAAATATAATATTTATCGTATTATTATTCTAATACTGCGTATTAAACTTCTAAATTTAAATTCTCTTATAAATATTACGAATATTTTATAGCTATTTCTTCGTACTTCTTTTAAAATTCTTTTAAATTATTATCTTAGCCGGTAATATATTAATTAACCGTTATTTTAAATTCTTTAGTTTTTTAGGCGAAATATATTATTTAATTATCTATTTTATTAAGAAATTTTTATATATTATATAGAATTTACGAAATATTTTTAATTAATCCGATTAATATTTCTACGATATAATTATAATAGCAAATCTCTTCCTATATAATATCGGGTTCTTTATTCATTATAGTTATAAAATCTTTATAAATTATAAAGCTTATAAAAGAGTATACGAATAGGGATTTATTATTTATAGTAATAATAAATCGGAAGTAAAAAATATAATTATTATTCTTGTTAAATTAGTCGGCGATTTCTTATATCCTTTTTATTCTATTCTCTAATATAATTTTAACCTTTAAAAAAGTATAGCGTTAATTAATATTAAAATAAATATTTCCTATATAATATTATAAATTATTTTCCAACGTTTCTAATTCGGGTTGGCCGGAAAGGTTAATTATTATTAGGGATATTCGCTTTACATTAATATCTATAGTTTTTTTATTCAATTATTATATTTCAATAGAAATATAGCGTATTTACGAATTATCTCCGGTAATAGTATTGCGGGTTGGATTAAAAATTTGGAGGATAATATCGTAATTTAAAGTAATTCTTTTAAATAGGACGTTTTATCTATTAAACTTCGGTATAATCCTTATTTTATTTTTAAGAAAAGAGGTTTTATTTTTATTAAATTAAGTATTTTTTTCTTTAATAACCGCAGCCGGGCGAAACGGAAGCGAAAATAATCGTTAAATTTTTTATTAAGTATTTTATTAAGTGTAATTATTATTTAAATTTTCCCGGTTGAATAGGGTATAATTATTATTTTATAGCGGCCGTTTAGATTATTATTATTTATTATTTTAACCGCCTAAAGGAATAAATATTAAATTATTCGGTAGAAGAATAAAGGAACGAAGGGTTAAATTATTCGGTAAGAAAATAAAAGCGTATAGCGGTAAATTAAATTTTAGGGAGTATTTATAAACGGGTAATTATTATAGAATTAATAATTGAAAGTTCTTTATCCTAATAAAGAATTTTATTAATATTTCTTTATTAATATCGTATTATAAGGAAATAAACGGTCTTAATTAAAGCGATTACTTAATAGGCGTAATTTAAGTGCGTACTTATTGCGATAGCGTATTCTTTAATTAACGCGAAAGTATAGAAATAATAATAAAATCCTCTAAAAATTAATTATCTTCGTAATTTTTATTATAAAGGTCTCCTTTAGGCGAATCCTCTTTATTATCGTCGTTTCTAATATTAAAGTCCTCGACTATTTAAAAGGATATATTATTATTAGGAAAGGAATTAAAATAGTCGATATTATTATAATTAACGGAAAGAATATTTAATAAATCGGAATAGCCGGAACTAGAACCCTATTCGGGTTTAATTATAATAATTAGGTTCGTTCTTTTTTTAGGTAAAAATAATCGTCGAAGCGATTTCGGGATTAAAAAATCGTCGAAGCAATTTATCGGGTTTTCTAATTCTCGGGGTCGAAGTAGGATATTATATACCTTCCTAAACGGAGGTAATTTAATTTTAATTAAATATTAAATTACAATATAGGCGTATAATAACGTAATATAGTAAATATATACAATTCAAATAAATAATTAAAATTAAAGAGAAGAAGAGTAGAAAGGTTAGAATTTAGGTGTAGAGGTCTAATCTTATACTAAACCACTTAATAATATATAAAAAGTTATTAGCGATTACGTACCTATTAAATAGTCGCTAGGTCGTAATAGCTTTATTGAACCCTATTAAATAGTCGCTAGGTCTGGTCCACTAATTAAAAGCCAAGGTTTAATATAACGAATAGTCCGTGCGTCCTAGTGCCCTAGTTACGGGGACCCGGCACTATGGTCGCTAGACCTATGTCGTTACAATAGGGAGCCCTTTAAATTTTATTATATAAGGAAAGAATATTTTAAATATAGTATATTTTGCGTAAATTACGTCGAATTTCTTTTTTAAGCGTTTAGAATTAAAGTTTTTAAAGTTGAACTAAACTTTATTTCCAATTTAGAATCTTTTAATAAAATATTTCGATTAGTTAACGAACTTCTTTTATTACTATATAGTAGTAATTATAATAATTTGGTATAAATCCGAAATTTATTATAGTTTTTCGACGAATTTATAGGCCTTTTTTTTTAAAATAAATATTATAGGTAAGGGTATAGAGTCCTCTATTATAGGAATTATAAGGTTAGTTTCGTAGCCGTAGGAAGTAAAGAATAGGTTTATACCGATCGAAGTATTAATTCTATTATTAATAGCGAACTATACTATAGGAATTTAATAATCTTAATTATTTTATAAATAATTAATATATATTTTGAAGAAGGTATAAACTTCTTAGTTTATTCTCTTTAAACCTCCGTTTATTTATAGGTAATAAATAATATTAAGGAGTTATTCTATATTTATTAATTTATAAAGACGTTTTTAAAATCTATTTATTTAATTAATACCCCTATTATTAACGATAATACGTAATTAATTATAGTAATAAATAAAGTAAGAGAGGAACCGTTCTATATATAAATCTATATTTATAGAGGGTATAGGCTTTAAAATTACTCCCTTTATTAATTAGTCTTTATAAATTAATAAATAAGTATTGCCTTTAGAATTTAGGAAATTAATAATAAAATTTAATTATAAATTTCGGTATTAGCGTTTTAGGGGTAATAAAGATTAGAAGAGCCTTCGTTTTATATTTTTCTAGATTTTTATTGAATTATATACGTAATAATTACGTAAAAACCGTTAAATTTAAAGGTTTAATAGAAGTTAGTAATATTCTTTTATAAATATATAGATTATTCCTTCTTTTCCCGGGTAATTAAGGGTAAGAGTTTCGTATATACGTTAAATTAAAGCGGTACGTAAGGCGTTAAATTAATATTCCTTTTCTATTATTATTAAGGCCGTTATTTTTATAACCGTAGGAATTCTTAAGATTTAGAATTTTTTTTTATACTTTAATCGCCCTAGGTTATTTATAATATAATCGGCGATTTATATTTTAAATTATAAAAATAGTTTAAAGGTATAGGTATTTTTAATAACAGTTTATAATATAATTTAATATATAGAATTTTTCTAGACCGCTTAGTCTTAGAATTACTACAAATCCGGATTTTTAAAAACCTATACTCCTCTTACCAGTTTTAACGTTATAAAAGAAGCGGAAATTCGTACGTATTTTTTAAATACAAATTCCGGAATAAATTATATATTTTTGGCTTTTAAATTTTCTCTTATAGGTTTATCTTAATTTCGGCGAAATAGAGCGTTTAGGACTATAATATTTTTACCCGGTTTATAAATAATATTAAAATTAAAATATAAGAAGTATTTTATTTAGTAGGCTTATTTTTTAAATAACCGTTATCTCTTTATAAAATATTCTAAATTCTTATAGTCTATTAAAATAATAAATTCCTTATAATTATAAAATTCTATAAATTACTCTTCTAAGTAAAAAATAATCGCTAATATTTTTTTATTATAAATTGGGTAATTTCATTTTATTAACGCCAATTTTCGGGAATAGAAGCTAATAATTTTGTATATACCGTTCTTTTAATTTTATATAATTATTCTTCCGAAAGCGTAGCCGTTATAATTTATTTTTAAAAAAATGGTTTTTTTAAAGTTAAATTTTATAAATATAAGGGCTTTCGTAAATAGGGTTTTTAATAATTAAAATGCAAATTCGTATTCTTTAATTTATTCGAAAGTTATTCTTTTTCTTATAAAAGTTATTAAAGGCGTAATTATTTTCGAAAATTATAGGATGAATATTCGGTAATAATTTATAAAACTTAAAAAATTATATACCCCTTTTTACAATATAAATAGGAATTATTCTAAAATTATTTTAATTTTATTTAAGTCTACCTATATATTTACGCTTATATAAATAATAAACCCTAAATATTTAACCTTTATAATTATAAATTCGTATTTATTAGGATTAAAATACAAACCGTATAAAGCTAATTTCTCTAATACTTTTTTAATCTTCTCTTTATAATCTTTTTTAATTTTTAACGAATATATAAATACGTTATTTATATATACCGAATAGAATTCGTTTAGGAAATTTTTTAAAATAAAATTAATATACCGTTAAAATAACGTTAGGGCCTCCGAAAGTCCGAAAGTGACTATTAACTATTCGAAGAACCCGTATTATATTTAAAATATTATTTTCTATTTTTCTTTTATAACTATATATATTTTATAGAAGGCTTATATTATATCTATTTTAATATATTACTTTATACTTTTAAGGATTTTAAAAATATTTTAAATTAAAAATAGGGAATAGCAGTTTAATTGTATAATAATATTAAACGTTCGGTAATTATAATAAAATTATAAATTACCTCCTAATTTTTTAATAAATAAAATTAGGGTAGTAACTTTTAAATTATTCGCGCGGATATATCCTTTATCTATAAAATCTTTCAACGTCTTTTTTAAGACTAATAATTCTTCTTTTAATATATTATAAATAGGCCTAAAAGGGATCGGTATATTTTAGCCGTTTAAGCCCTTTTTAAAATTAATAATATAATCGATACCCAGTTTATAAGGGTTAAATTTATCGGCCTTTACTTTTATAAATAGGGGTAGAAAATAATAATATTATTAAGGGATTTTCTTTTTTAATTCTATTTTTATATAAACCTTTTTTAGTACTAAGGCTTTTTTAATATTATATAAATTAATTACAAAAATATAATTTTTAACTATTACGCGTTTATATTTTTTACAATTTCGATTTATTATCCCTACGAATATAGTAGCAAAGATATAGATTATAAATTTAATTTCTTTAATAAAAGGGGTATTTTCCTTTTTTTTTCCTTTAATATAAAGAATTTAATTATTCATTACTCCTATATATAAACGTTTTTTATAAGGGATAGAGTAAATTTTATACGTAGCTAATTATAATTTACTTAATATAATAGGATATTCCAATTTTAGGATTACGTAAATTATAATTAACTTTATATAACCGTTTATTTTTATAATTATTTATATTATATTACGGATAGCGGTTCCTTTTATTACTATAAAGGCTTTTTTTACTTTATACTTTAAAATAGAAATTATAAGGATTTTTAAGTCCTATATAACCTTTTTATTAATTACGGTATAATATTAATATCCTTCGTCGATAAAGGCGTAAATTAAATTATAATTATTAATAATAAATAGAATTAAAGTAGGTTCAATTTCTATTTTATTTTCTACTTTAAAATCTTTTACCTTTTTATTTAATATTTCTAAGGATTTTAATACCCAATTATATATTAGAATTACTCTTTTCCCTAATCTTTTATAGTAGATATAAATTCGTTTTCGTCTTTTAATATTAATAGGGCTAAAGTTATAATATTAATACCGATCTTCTTATTCGGGTTTTCGGCCAGTAAATATAAGCATTTAGTAATATAATATTTTTTAACGCTATATTTTATATAAAGGCCGTTCTCTTTACATTTTTAACGTTCTTTATTAAAAATTTATTTCACTCTACGTTAAATTTACCCACTCTTTTTATTTCTATAACCTTTTCTTTTATTCCAAATAAATCTTAAAGAAATTCTCCCTATAAATATATTTATATTATTATCGGTATTACAAATTCCCAGTTCGGTAAAATTTATAGAAATTATAAATTAAAAATTCGAAGTAGATTATAGGACGCTAATTTATTAAAGGATTTTAAGCGCCCGGTAGCGGTTAATATTCTTTTAAATTTTTTTTCCCTATTGACGATTCGTTTATTTAAAAACTTTAAAAACTTCGGTACACTCGTATTTAATAACTTAAAATTATAATATTTTAATATAATTATCGTAATTATTAAGAAGCTCGATAATAAAAATTATATTTAAGAACTTTTAATTAAAAACGTTATAGAATATATCCAATTTGGATTCGTTATTCTATAAGGCCCCTCTAACTTTAAATAATTCATCCTCCCATTCTATAAAGAAGGTAAAAAAGTATTACCTATTATACTAATATATAGCGTAAAGACGCATTAATACGGCGTTATATAAGTAATAAGCCCTAAAAATGCGGTTAATTTAATTAAATAAGAGTACGGGGTCTATAATTTTATTTAAAATATATTAGGTCTAAAAACCTTTAAATTTCTTCTTTTTATAAGCGGGTAGAATATTAAAGATTTTAATCTACGTAATTTTACAATTTACCTGAAGCTTAATTTTATTATTAATCTTATAAACTTCGACGAATTATACAAAATAGAAATTAAAATTTTCTTAAGTATTATCCTAAATTAAAAGGACAATAGGCTTATATTTATAACCCGAATTAATTATAGGATTAATTACGCTTATAATTAGGATATTAGAAAATACGAAATTTATTTAGGGGTAAGGGGAATAATTAATAATTAGGGCCGTAGTAATAATATAAATAATTTTAAAAAAATCGAATTTATTAATATTTAACGCGTTCGTAATAGTAGAAAGGATCCTTTAAATTTAGGAATTCTAAGGATTTATAAGGGTAAATTCTATAAGAATAAAAGGATTAGAGAGGTTTTAAGAGGAAGTATTTTATATAAAGGGTACGGAAATTATTTTTTCGTCTAAATTAGGTACGTTAAAGTCGATTATTTTAATAATTAATATTGCCGCGCTTAAATAACTATAAGCTCTCTCTTTCTCTCTTTTATAAAAGTAATAGAATTTAATATAAAGGGGATAATAGAATATAATATAGATATTAGGCCTAATAAATTAATAAGGTTCTACGAAGAAAAAAGGGGGAAAAACCGTACCGTAAAGCGGGGTCGTAAATTCTATCCTTTTGAAGGGGGTTGTAGGCACGTGAGTAATTCTATAGAATTAGTGCGTACCGCCCGAGCTACAACTATAGGGGCAACTATAGGGAGCTAGTTAGGCTATGGAGCCTAATATAACCTCCTGGGCGGTAGCCCCATGACCTACAGCTATAGGGGCAGCTATAGGGAGCTAGTTAGGCCGTGGAGCCTGACATAACCTCCTGGGCGGTAGCCCTATAATACTATTAAACCTTTAGAATTTGAGACACTCTGAATTATTTAAATAAATATAATTATTATAATTATAAAGAATATATTACGAGGATGGTCTCAACGAGACGGTTCCAACGGTACTACTTTTAAAGTGTACGGACCTCTCGTTGAGGTAATGCAACCTCGAAGGGGTTAATAATCTTTTTTCCTTCTTCTTATTTAACGTTGCATTACTTTAATGAGAGGTCCGTGCACTTTGAAAGTAGTACCGTTGGAACCGTCTCGTCGAGACCATCCTCGTAATATATTTTCCATAATTCCTCGATTTTTCTTTATTTAAATATTCAGGATTTTGTTCTTTTCCCCTATTTTCAATGGCCAAAACGCGCAAAACCCGCTCAGACCTGCTACCGCAGAAAAGGGGGGGTGGGGTTTCGGAGGTGCGGGTCTGTGCTGAGACTACCATTCCCCAGCTCATTGCCGATGACTTTTTCTGAGCTCACTTTTAAGAATCCGAACATTGTGTTCCTTTCGTTTTCTCTAATCAGGCATTAGTTCGTGTTACCTAGTGTGGTAAGGTTCAAAAAGTTAATCGAATCAACTTGGACTGTTGACAGGATTCCATGACGGTTTGACATTGTTTGTGCGGCGGCCTTGGACTCCGACAAAGGAGAGCGTGAATACGAACAAGCTAACTGGGATGTTGTACACTCCGACACCAGTAAGACATTGCTTATTTAAAGCGGAGCTTCAACATAAGAAGTATTAAAAAAATACGAGCGTTGAGCTAGTCTCTTCCACAGAACCTCCGTCCACGGCGCTCAGCGGACCCACCCCACAAAATGTGGGTCTCCTCTCCTCGAATTTTAGTAAGAGGAGGTCTATTACCGTTTTACGCAAAATAGCCGTCGGCTATTAAAATATATACGAATATTTTCAATTCCCGCAATATATTTATTAAATATTTGCTATTATCTTACCCACTATACGTTTTTTTAATTCCTAATTATTATAGTGAATATAATGCTAATAAAATCTTCCGATTTATTTTTTTTTTTTTTTCCTTTATTCAATATTTATTATTTTTTATTCCCTAGGGGGTAACCCCCGTCGACTATACTTATTTACTTTTAAGAAGGGGTATAGTATTTTTACGAATTTTTATTTAAATACTTTAAAAATTTTTAAATATTATTATAAATATAAGTTTTACTTTCGATAAAATTTTAATATTTATAGAATTATTCGAATTTAATTAATCTCTTACTATTTTATTTATATTATTTTTCAATATTCAAATATATATTATTTGAAGCTCCGCTTCAATATGAGAAGTGTTGAAAAACACGAGCGTTGAGCGTAGCTTCTTCTATAATGGGACCATACCCCTACGTCGATCCCTAAAATCTTCCCGAGGTTTCTCGACCTGCAATTGGTTGAAAAAAATTTCTCGAATTGGAATTGGTTGGATTAGACCCCCTATCCCTGTCCGCCAAGCTCGCTTAGGGCTTGGCATTTAAAAGTGGGTACCAAAATGATGAGTAAGCGAAGACGAGTACAATGGTACCACTTACGTGACCGTAGCTAGCCTGCCGGCCGAGAAAAACGGCTTTGAAAAAATCCGACGAATAGGTATATAATAAAAAAAAAGATTTTATTTCCTAAATAAAACGTCGTAGCCAACCTAGCAAATATACGGTTATAATATATAACCTTGAGCGGTCGGTTCGATTCCCGGCCGGACTAAAAATAAAATTCTTTTAATAATATTTAAATAGTAAATAAAAAATTAATTAATAAATAATTAAATAATAATAAATAAATAAATAGTAATAAATAAATAAATAGTAATAATAAATAAATAAATAATAGAAATAAATAAATAATAATAATAAATAAATAATAATAATAAAAAATAAATTAATAAATAAATAAATAATAAATCAAATTAAATTAAAGTATACTTTAAAACCTTTATTAAAGCGGAGCTTCAAGTAGAATTCTGCCCCTTTGGAGTACGAGTGTAAAATTTGCCGCAGGCAAATTTTGCGGGGGTACGGGGGCGGCAGCCCTCGTAATTATTATATAATATATAGCCTTAAACGAATATATATAATATTAAACCCGCTTTATTCGTACTATAATCCGGATTTTTTTAAATCCGTTTAATTATTTTAATTCTAATCGGTAAATACGCGAACCTCGGCCTAAATAAATTAAATATATTCGGCGTATTATTTATTAGTATAATAATACTATTTTTATTATTATAATTAATTTTGGTAAAAATATTATATTTTAAATTATATTTATTATCTTTCTTATTAAAATTATACTTTAAATTATCCCTTTTAATCGTTTTAAATAAAAATAATAGGATATTATTATTAAATATCCTAATATTAATCCTCTTTTAATAAATTAAAATTTTTATAAAGTAAATATTTTATTTATTCGAAATTTAAATTATTTATTAACTAATTTAGGGCGATATACTTTAAAATAATATACGTTTAGGCGAATTTACCTATATCCTCTTTAAATTCGAATAAATATTATATTATCGGTTTTTTAAATTCCTCCGCGAATATAAATTTACGTTTAGGATTATATTTATTACTATTAACGAATTTTATACGGTTTATTAATAGCGTAAATTCCGTTTATATTTCTCTAATCTTTTTTAACTATAGCGAATTCTATTCCTTTTTATTCCTTAATTCGGGTATATAATAATATTAATTAAAGTATCCGAAATATATATTCGAAAGTATATAAATTTTTACCTATTCGGATAATTTATAACGTCTTTTTAAATTATTAGAGTATTTATCGATCGTTTTGAAATTACGTTTATTTTTAATTTTATCCCTAAAAACGAAACGTAAAATTTCGAACGGTTGGAATTCCTCTTCATTTTTATATTTAAAAATATATTAAAAATTATTATTTATATCGATAATAAAGATTTTATTAATAAAGTAAGGAAGTATTTAATCGAAATATTTATTAAATGCGGTTTACGAAACCGAATAAATACGTCTTTAATTATTTAAATCTATTATTTATATATCCGCCTACTTAATTAGAATCGTTTCTATTAATAATTTATTATACCGAATTTATAATACCGGATTGTTATATTTATGGTAATATTAAAAATAGGTATAAATATATTTAACGTATAATATATTATATAATATAGCTAAATTAAATTAAAAAACGTTACGGATTTATAATAGCGCTTCGGGCGTATTATATATACCCCTAGCGATATTCGTAGTATTATATACTTTTTCGCTCCCTATTAATATTTTAATTAATTTAGGACCGATTTCGCTCTATTATTTATACCCGTTCCGTAATACGTCGAATTATCCTATATATACGAATTTAATTCGTTATTTATGTTAAACAATTTATTTAATTTTATATAATTTTAACCTTTAAATTGGATTTTAATTTTATATTTGGTCGAAGATTTAATTTTTAATATTTTTTTAATTTTAGATTTCTGCCTACGAAAATGAATAAAATCGGAATGGGAATAATAAATTAAATTAATTAAAAAAGCCTTTAATATATACGCCGTTATTAATGCCCCTTATTTCCGCGAAACCTTATTTAAAATTATATAATATAATATTAACCGTTAAAAATACCCCTATAATAAGTATTATAATATATATAATTATCTCTTCGGTCGAATAGAAAAATTATTATAGAAATTAAAAAAGAAGTTCGGTATTCCTTCGTTTATAAATAAAGCGGGTATATTCTTTATTTATATATAAGGTTTCTTCGAATTATATATTTCATTTACGTTTATAATTCCTAATATCGAATTCCAATTTCCCTATTTAATTATTATTTAACCCGAAATATATTAATAAATTATACGCTTTATAATTAATAATATAATAGAATTTATATATATTATCGCCGAATTAATAATTAAAATACTAATATTATAAAATTAAAAGTATTTTTAAACGTACGGCTCTAATTTCGTCGCCGAATATATTAAAATACGTATAATTATCGCAATAAATAATATTAAACGCAAAATAATACCTATTATTAATATTATAAATAGCGGAAACGCCGCTTCCCGTATAAATATAAATAGAAATTATATAGGAACGATCCTATATACTAATACGTCGCTAATTTTTAATCTATCGCCATCGATAGCGCGCCCTATTCGTATAATTAGGTAACCGAAGTATAAACGGAAATAGGATAAAAATATTTATACTATATATATATTATTTTATATTTATTTATTATATTAAATTTTATCGGTTCCCTAAATCGTTTAAATTTTATATTGAATAAATATTTTAGCGACCTATTAATTAAATTCAATTATTCCCCTATACTATCCTATATTAATATAATTTACTATACCCGCTTATTTAATACATATACGACTTCTTACCTTTACTTCTACGAAAGTAAATTAGACCCTATATTTTTTATTTATAATAATCGACTTTTTTAATAGAATTTAGAACGATTTTTATTTTTATAAAAGTAAAAATCGGGCTATTATTAATTATATATATTAAAATATAGACCTAATAAGAAGGATTTACCCTAAAAACTATATTAATTATTATAATCTATATACGGTTTTAATTTATACTTTTCTTCCCCTATACCTTCCTCGAAATAATTTCCTCTCTCTCCTTATTATAATTTCCTATTATTCGTAATCGTTATAATTAATTAATATTATTTTCGTATAAACGAAAATTAATCGAAATTTAACTACTATAATTAATTAATATTACTTTTATATAAACGAAAGTAATTAAAATTTCTACTTTTATAAAAACGAAATTTACGATCTAATTTATTATTATATAATAATAAAATTTATAATATTACTTAAACGAAAAGCTAAACCGAAGCCGCTAATTTAAATAATTAAGGAATTATTTAAAACTATAATTCCGAACTTAAACCCTAAATTGGAATATATCGATAAAAAAGACGTTAATATTAATAAACTCTAACATTTATACTACCCGGATATTATTTAATATAAAAATAAAGAATAATAAAATACGAATAAAAAGTACGGCCGATTTATACTTTTCAAGAATAATTACCCCATTAACGTTAATTATTATAATTTAGGAAAAATCTACGCAATCCTAAAATTAAAAGTATTATTAATAATATTACTTAATATTAATTTTAAATTTATCGAACGCGATTCGGAAATTTTTTAAAATATTAATAAACTTTTTATATTAACGGTATAATTATATAAAATTACCGGCCTTAATTTAATATCGATATAGAATATTAAAATAAAATATCCGAAAAATAAAATAATTTCGATCTTCGATTATAATTCTACAAAGGACTTCTATTTTTATATAAATTATAATTATAAATTATTTATTTTTTATTATATTCCTAATTTCGCCTTCGTAGGAATAATTTATACCTTTAAATTTTATTTATATAAGAGTAAAATTAATATATTAGCCTTCGTTTTCGTAAAAATAATTATATAAAATTTATTTTCGTATAAATGAAAATTAGCGCGTTAATTTCACTTTCGTATAAGTAAAATTTAAAAATAAATTACCTTTACCCAACGGATATAAAAATTATAATAAAATAATATTTAATTTTCTTAATAATTAATTAATTTAGACCGCTCAATTATATAAAATCGCTTTATTAACCCGAAAAAAATAAAAATAACCCCTAAAAAGGTAAAACTATATAATCCTTTTAAAACTTTTTTAAGAAGGTTATAATAACGTTTATAAATAATTCGAATATTAATTATATTATACGGATTATTATTAGCGTAAATATATTAACGCTACCGCTATACGTAATAATAATCCACTATAGCGATTTTATAAACCTAAATATAAAGGATCCTAAATCCTTATATTAAATTATAATCGACGAAATAATAATCGTAACGCTATTCGTAATATTTAAACGCTATTTAATTAAGCCGGAATATATTAATAATATAAAATTCTCATTAATCGAAAACGGACCGGGTATTTATACCCGCGGTAAATATATAATCGACGATTGGGCTAGGATTTTTTAAACGTTTTTATATTTTAATACTTACTACGCCGGAATATATACGCTCGGTAACGAACGTTAAAATATTAATAATATTATTTATAGCCCGTATATATTTAATATTATTTTTAATATAATATTCTATCCGAAGGATAAAAAAATATTCGAATATAATAAATAATATTAAAATATATTCGAAATAAAAAAGATTATACGCGAATATTCGAATAAATTTTAATTATTAATATATTATAACCCTATAAACGAAGAATTAAAGCGATTCGGGTACGTAAATTAAATTTCGCGCTAAATATATATTTATTAATAATAAATAATTAAAATCGGCTCGCGGATTATAATATAATTTTATACCGGTAATTTACTAAATAGAAATTTTACTATTAAATTAAAAAATTTCTTTAAGAAATATAAAGGAATTAATATAGCCTTAGCGCTCGATTAGTAAACCCTATTAATTTATTTTACTAACTTAAAGGAGTCGTAGGAATTTACGAAAAAAATACGACCTTTCAATATTAAAAATATTAAAAAGTTTCTATTCTTTTATAATTATAATTATATTATAATTAAAGAGTATTTTATAATAATAAACGATATAATAGAACGGTTTATTTAATTTTTAATAAAAGATATAAAGGACGGCGGGTAATTATAAAATAACGTCGCTAATTAAATTAAATAGAGTATCGAAACCGGGTAAATTATTAAAAATATTATTTAAAAAAAGTACCTATTATATAAAAAATATACGGACGTTACCCTTATTTCCTTAAGTGGTAAAGTATTAAATCGGTTTATTTCGGATTATAATTATATAAAGGAAGATAACCCTCCTTTATTATATAATATAATAAAATTTAAAAAGAAATATAAATAAATTAATTAGGAAATTTTTAATAATTTCAACCGGGATTTACTTTTTTATTAAATTATTAATACGTATTTCTATTTTACTTTTATTTTTATAAAAATAAAATCTCTTCGTTACGTTAATTTTCGTAAAAACGAAAATTATAATTAAATTTAATTTATATAGAAATAAAGCCGGGTTTAATTAATTTTTTTTTAAACGCATATATTATTAATTATATATTACGCTTTCTTCTTCGGGGTATTTTCTTTAGAGAAACTCTATTTGTACGGACCTAAAAATCTATTTGTACGGACCCCCACTTTTTCTCCCGCTTTTATTTGCCGCGTTAACGCCGTATCCTTTCCCAACCTCGAATAGCGCCTTCGTATTTGCGACGGGGCGCTTTCGCAACCCCGAACAGCGCCTTCGCAAGCCCGAATAACGCCTTCGCAACCCCGAACATTCTTTTCATTCCTACTATACGAAATTTCACGCGACAACACATTCCATTCCCAAAAGCGATTGAAATTTCGCGCGGAATTAAAAGAAGGTAAAGGATAAGATGCAACAGCGATTCCAATTAAGTATATCCTAATTGGAGTTCCCGTTGGAGGAATGCAAGGCTTTGCGTTGCGAAAATGCGATTCGGGGTTGCGAAGGCGCTGTTCGGGGTTGCGAAAGCCCTGTCGCAAATGCGAAGGCGCTGTTCGAGGTTGCGAAGGCGCTGTCGCAAATGCGAAAGCCTTATCCGTACAAATAGATTTTTAGGTCCGTACAAATAGAGGTTCTCTTTCTTTACGAACGAAATTAATATTAGTAAAATATTCATTTATAGAATTACTATTCTAATAAAATTTTATTGAATCCGTAGAATCGAATAAATAGGTTAATCTTTCGAAATTTATCTATATATTATTATTATACCGCCCGGTTTAATTATATAGATTTTTAATAAATTATATAATATATTTAGCGAATTTAATTTTTAGGTTTAATATAGATCTTTTGGGGATATTTCTTAAAACGACCCTTATTAACGCGTTATATTTATTTAAAAAGCTTTCGATAAGAAAATAGCGGAATAAATAGAGAATTCGGATAAATTATTTACGGTAGTTAATATCGTAATCGCTTCGTATTTTACGATTTATATAAATTAAATTAAAAAAGTAGAAATTAATATAGAATATAAATTTAAATTATTTATAATAAATAAATATATCCTTAAGGATAAGGATAAGGGTATAAATACCCTTTTTAAATATAAGCCCCGCCCTAACCCTATAAATAGCGATAATTTAAAGAATAAAATTATCCTTTATAAAATCGAATTACGTATAATAATATAAAAGAACCCGATATTTAGTATTAAAATTGTCGACGAAGTTTAATTTCTAAAGAATAAAAATATAATTATTTAATAGGCAATTTAACGCTTACTTAATTAGAAACGATTATTTTACTTTATTACTCCTATATTAAATTAGATCGGCGATATCCGGGCATTTATTATTATAATTTAAAAAAAATTAAATTTAGGGAAATATTTTAAATTGCTATTTAGCCTTAATTGCAACCTAATATTAATATTCGTTTAAAATTTTATAATATCCTACAAAAAAAATTACCCTAATTATATTATAAATAACGATACGTTTAATTCCGTTAGAGAAAAATTAAGGGAAATTAAATAAAATTAAGGATATTATTAATAAATATTATATTTTAACCTCTAAGATAATATTAACGACGAAGGTAAAATAATTAATATATATATAATTATTATTTTAAATTATATATAAATTTTAATAATCAATAGGGGTATAAATACCCTTCTTATTCTTTTAAACGGGACGATTATATTCTCGTCTTCCGAAATTCTATTTATATAAATTTATTAAATATATTTGGGGTATAAATAACGGAGGGTAAAATTCGCAAAAATAACCGACGACCTCCTTCGGAATATATTTATAAATTTACTGGATTATAAAATAGAAGCGACGCTTATTATTAAAGAGAATAAAAAATAAATCGCGCTCAACCTTAACGTTATTCGTTTATTATAATTATTATTATATAACGTATACGTATATAAATTATTACTTTATAAAAACCTAATAATTATATAAATTTTAAGATAAGCGGTTAATTTTATTTATAGATTTATTAGCGATTAAAGTTTCAAACGTAATGGGAATAAAATTAATAATAAAAACGAATTTAGCGAAAATAATTAAACGTCCGGATTTTATTTATTAAAAGTTAAACCGTTAATATATTAAAATATTATCGAAGCGATATAAAAATAAGGAAATAATCCTATAATTAACGTCGAAGTTATTAATACCCTAATCGACCTTAATTACAATTAGGGATTATTATATATATTTAAAAATTTAATATATAATACTAACCTCCTCCCCCTAATTAATCGGATAAAGATAGTATATTAAATATTAGCGGAATCTCCTTTATTCGTATAAATTATATAAAAATATATTAAAATATATATTAAACGTAAGAGAATTTTAATAATTATTAATATACTATAAATATAAATATAAATTTATCCTTACCTTTATTCTTATAAAAGTAAAATTTATTACGAGTACTTTATTCCTACCTTTATTTTTATAAAAATAAAATCTATTACGAATATTTCCCTCGGATTTTTTACTTTTATAAAAATAAAAGTTATCGAATCTTTATTAACGTTAATATTATAATAGGGTTATAATTACTATTTTCTATAAAGTCGGCTTAAACGTTATAATAATTTATTCGGGCTAAATACCGATTTAGCGTATAGTAATTATTAATTAATAAAATAATCGCGACTCGGATATTAACATTTTAATCTTCAATTCGAACGTTTATATAACCGGTTTAAACTTATACTATATATATAACGTAAATATCGGCTTCAATTATATTTAAAATTAGAATATAATATTCTAATATATAGGGCGTTTATATTATATTAATTAAAAATTTTAAATCGAATAGTATTTACCGATTATTAAGGCTATTATTTCGGATTAAATAGAAAAGAAAACGTTACGTAAAGTAAATTATATTTACCCTTCGTAAAATTTACGCCCGTAAGTAAATTAATATTTTGTACAATAAATTTACGAATTAATAATAAACCTTAATTCAAAAAAATAACTCCCTATTAAAATAAAAGATAATATTAAGATTATTATTAATTATAAAGTTATAAAATATATTTTATTATATAGTTTTAATCGATTCTTATAAATAGTAAATCCTTTTAAAAAAATTACCAATTTTTATTCTACCCGTATAATATTTATTAGCGATTATTATTCAATAATCGTAAAAGTTTTTATATATCGAATTAAGGCTAGGATATTTATTAATTAGAATTTCCTTAACGATATAATAATTTTAATCGGTCCGCGGATTATTAATTTATATATAAGAAAGGATAATCCAATATACCGACTTATTTTCGATAAAATAATTTAATTTACTTATAATATTTTAAAGGATATTTCTTCTATTTAAAATACAATACTTCTTATCGAACGCTTCGCTATTTACCCTATTAAAAATTCGAAAACCGAAGAAATAAAGCGTATTAAATAAACGAATAAATTAATCCGTATTTATAATTAATTTATTAATATATTAATAAAAGGGCGCAAAATTAAAATTAAAGCGTTAAAGGAGGCGCTAAAAGACGTTATAAATTGGCGCGGACTGAAGGGAAGATCTACCCTATATACCCGCGAAGAGAAATATAAGTATAAAAATAAAATATATATATATTCGTCCGAATTTAAAATAAATACCCTATTTAAAAGCCGTATTCGGAAATGACCTAAAGTAAATATAAATAATAGAAATATTATTAAATAAATTAAACGGGTTCCTTTAACTTTATTTTTACAAAAGTAAAATATTTATTTTTATAAAAATAAAATCTATTAAATAAATATTAATAATTTAAATAGTAACGTAAACGATACCGCTATACCCCTATACATCTTTATTTATAAGGATACCCCCCTATAAACCTTAAAATATCCTAATATTAACGCTATTATAAATATATTTATTAATAATATTATTAAATAAATCGAATTCTATTAATTTTATTTCCGTAGAAGTAAAAATTTCCTACTTTCGTAAAAGCGAAGGTCGTTAAATTATTATTAATACTCCGGGTAATAATATAAATAATATTCCAATTAATTTTAATTCCTATATAACCGATATATTCGAATTATTTAACGAAGGAATTAAAAGGGACGGCGATTTTATAATTATAAAATTATTAATTAATATAATATTTAATATTAAGAACGTTACTACTAATAATAAACCGATTAAAACGATTAATTAATTTATTTATAAGCCTAATAGCGAAGGTAATAATATTTAAATACTAAACGTTATTATTAATAATAAGCTAGTTAAAACGATTAATTAGCTTATTTATAAACCTAATAGCGAAGGCGGCGATATTTAAATACTAAATGTTATTATTAGCGATAAACCGGTTAAAACGACTAATTAGCCTATTTATAAGCCTAATAATAAGGATGGCGATATTTAAATATTAAATATTATTATTAATAATAAGCCGGCCAAAACGACCGATTAACCTATTTATAAACCTAATAACGAAATCGAATTTCGAATTATAAACGAATATATCGAATAAAGCAATAATATTAATAAACCGCCTTCTCCTAAAAATACTTTTAACCTCGTTTCCTAATTCCCGCCCTAAGAAATATAAAATAATAGAACCGGTCTTATACCGGACGCTATAACCGCTTAATTAATTTAATATTCGCTAATTTTTAATAAAACTAATTATAATAATTTTATTAAAACCGCTTAACGTTTTTATATAATAATATAATATTTAAAGGAAGAATAATAAGTTAACGAAAATTCAATATAGGACGTTCGTATAATTAATTAAAAAAGGGTATTCGATACTACCGCATATTTTATAAAAAAAATATAAATATTTAACGCTAATTCGTCTTTACGTATATTATTAATATAATAAATAGCGGCTTAAAATTCTATATATAATTAGAGGAGTATATTTAAACTTTAGGCTATAAATACGCTAATATAATATATAAATAAAATAAGGAGGACGCGAATAATATACCCCGCTACTATATTAAAATTATATTAGTATTTAATAAACGCATCGTAGTAATTTAATCATATTACTTTTAAATTATAATTATAAAAAGGCGCGTTATATAAATAAAATTTGTACAATATATAATTTTTTTACTTCGTTTTATTAATTATTTTAAATAGGATAATTTATAATAAATAGGTAATAGGGGATTTCCTAGTATTTCGGTAGAAAATTTATAAATTAAAGTTAATAAACGAACGATAGGTCGTAAATACTTTTAATAACTACTACTATAATTAATAAATATTTAATTTACTATATATTAATTAATTTTTAATTATAAATTTTATCGGTTACTATAAATATATTATTCGGCGAATTAATTATTATTCTACTATTCGTTTTAATATTTTATTTATTCGGGTATATTAATATATTTAATTCGTTCGCTTAATAATTAAATTCTTATTCGAAGCGTTAATTAACCTATAATAAATATCGGATTAAGAATTATATAAATATAATTAAATAAATTATTTCTTAAGGGATACGCTATATTCCGATTAATAAGTAATCATAAAATAATAGAAGCAATAAAGCGAACAAATTCTATTCGGTAAATTTAACGCCGGTATTACAAATTAATGATTAAATATCGGATATATTCCAATTTAATATATTTACGTACTTACGTAGAATTTCCGTTTAATATCTATTTCCGGCGCCCTATATAGCGTCCTATATAAATATTATTATTTTAATAAGGAAAGTCCCCAATATATAATTTATTATTAACTTAATATAGGAAATATACTTTAAAAGGATAATTAATAACGTTAAAATATATAGTAAAGTTTATAAATTATATAATTTAATAAAAAATTTAGGAAATAAAACGAAATTACTTCGCCTCCGACTTTATTTCCTAAGACTTCTTTCCTTTTTAATTCTAATTTATTCCTTATATTTTTTACCCCTTACTATTCTTTACGCTTTTAACTACAATTTACAATTATTAATTATTATTATATCTTTTTACATTTAATTATTAAAATATTTTATTTAGCCTTTTATATATTATATTAATAAATATTTTCAATCCCTATAACGTATTATAAACGGCCCTTAAATTTTTAATTTATTATTCGTTTCGCGGGTAGGTTTCGTTTTCCACCTTCTATTATTTACGCCTCTAAATATAATCTACGGATATTAATTTATTACTTTATATTACCGTTTAATTATTAAAATACTTTATTTAATTTTTCGCCAATTATATTACAAATATTTCAATATTTTTAACATATTATAAACGACCTTTAAACTTTTAATTTATCGTTCGTATTATAAATAGGCTTATAGAGCGGAATAATAAATATATTATTATAGAAGATATTTTTAAGGATAATAATACGGATATTATTATTTTTAATATATAAATATCCTATTATTTACATTTAATAAATTCGTTTAATTTATATTTCTAATAACCGAACGATTCTAATAATTATTAATCTTATAAGGATATTAAATCTAATAGGGGTCGGAATTTAATTTATAAAAATATTAAATTTAACGGTCGGGATAGTAAATTAAAGGCGTACTTTATTACCTAACGACTATTTAAAAAGAAGAAGATAAAAACGATATATAATAACGAATTACCCGTAGGTAATATTAAAATTCGAAATTTATATCCTCCTCCGAATTATAATATATTAATTATTAACGAAAAACGCTTTAAAAAGGGAAATAATTAGGTTAATAAAGTAAATAATATCCGGCTCATTTTAATAACTATATTAACGCTTTGAGGATAAAAAGACCCGCTCCCGCCTTTCGATAATTTAAATTATCTTCCTTTCCATTATAATATAAAAAGGGATTTACCCCTTAAAATCTTTAATATTCGGATTCCTATTAAATACGTATAGGTCGTTTATAAAATTCGCTTCCTACGGGTAAAACCTAATTCTAATAAAAAGGTTCTATATTATTTAATTTTAAAGCCCTTTAATTTTTAAATATTAAAAACGTATAACCTTAATTAATTTTATTAATTTACTATTTTAATAATTCTATTTTTAATATTAAAACGGCCGTAAAATTATTACTTATAATTATAAACCTATTTTAAAATTAAAGCGTTTAATTTCCTTTCTATTAATATACTATTTATATAATCGGCATCGATTAAATTATATTCCGTTATTTAAATTCTTTTACGAAAAAATTAAATAGGATACGTAATTAATTATATACTAAATATTATATTACGTATATTTAATTTTTTATTATATAAAGTTTTTATTGCCTAATCTTCGTTTATTAAATGGGTAATATAATTTAAAATTAAAATTGGCTATATAAATAGCGAAAAAGTAAAATAAAAAGAATTAATAATTTAATTTAATAATTATTTAAAGTACCCTACTACAAAATTATTCGAAAAATTACTACCCAAAAAGGTTATAATATAGGACGAAAAGCGGTTATATTCTAAATAAATATTTCAAACCCCCCTTTTCAATTAAGAAAAGCGTATTTTAATTTCTACTTCCGGTAATTTAATTCCATAAGAATTACAATATCCATTAAATTAGCGCAAAGGAAAAAGAAATAATATAAAAGTAATAAATATATTTCGCTTCTTATTTACCTTTTTATTTTAATTTATATTAAATAACGAAGAAAATAAATCTTCCCTTATAAATAGAATACCGCACGTATATTAATATTTATAATATAATACTTATACGTTATAGGGATATATTATCGGAATCCGCTCGCGAAATACAAATTTTAATTATATTAAATAATATTAACTAAAAAATTTACTATTTAGAAAATATATAATATAATATACTAATTAATAATTAAAATAAATTAGAACGCTAATTTAAATATATAGAGGCTAAAATTAACGCTATAAAGGCACTTATTTATTTTATTAATATATATTTCGAAGTATTATATTTAAAGATTAATAAAAATACCCCTATATATTACGTAGAAGCGCCTTATAATATAGCGTATATTTTCGAAGTTAAATTGGACGTAGGAATTCCTATTATACGGGTAAAGGTTAAAACAGTCTTTAATTAATATATTAAACCGGAGGCGGGGACTTTAAAAAAGGGTAAAAAAATACTTAACCTTTTAAATATAATATAGGATAATAATTAGAAAATTAAGAACGTATTTTCTACGTTTATTATAATATTTTACGTTTAATAATAAAAAGGTAATTAATAAATAACCTTCGTTTATACGTAAATAGGAACCGTAATTAGATTTTACTTTTAAGAGAATAGAAATTTAATATATTTATTTTATTTATATAAGAGCGAAATTTAGAATTCTAATATATTAATTTATTTCTATATAAATAATATATATTTTATTTATACGAAAATAAAGCCTAGAATTCTAATATACATTTTACTTTTATATAAATAAAACTTAGGTAAATTATTATATACCCGTATTAAAGCGAATATTAATAAATCGAATAATATTAATATATAATCCAATTCGGGAACGTTTAATTAAAATGGGTAAATATCGCCCTATAAAGTGGTACTAAGCGAAGTAAAATACGGATATAAGGGTTACAAATTAGAATAAAAGTAGAAAATAAATAAGTATAATTTAAATATTCTTTATTAAATATTATTTATTTAATATTTCTATTATTAAGGAAAGAATAGGTTATTTACGGCGGTAATTAGAATATATATAATTATATAAATTAATGTATATTATTAAATTAATTCGTTATTACTTTTAAAATTGGAAATATTGAATATAATATTAACGATCGGAGGGTCGTCGTTTTTAAATTTAAAAAGACCGAAATATTCCTAATCTTCCCTATATTTTAATTTTACTTCTTTATTATTAAAACGGTTTAGTACGCTTATATATAATATATATATATTATCCTATTATAAATTAAGTATATTAAAATCGGTAAGGTCGGAAGTTTTTTAACGCTATATTATAAATTTATTAATATAAATTTTATATATATAATTAACGATATCTTCGTCGACCGATAGGTTATTATATTTACCCCCGTTAAATTGCCCAAATTCTAATTTAATTACCTAACGAATAGTTATAATTAATAAACTAATTACTAATATCTTTATAAAAGTAAATTTAATATTGTAAATTAAATTCTTATAATATTTAATATCGAGGGTAAAAGACCGGTTAATATATTTTAATATTAAATTAATTTCTTTCTATTTATTACCAATTATAATATATTATACTAATCTAAATTATAAAATAATTTAAAATAAATTAGGGTTAATAATTTCCAGACGTAATAATTACGAAAAGTAAAATATTTTTAATTTATAATTAATACTCTTTCTATTATAAAAGAAGAAAAGTAGGAAATTAATTATTTATCGGAAAATATTATAATTTCCAACTTTAATAGCGCAAATTAAAATAATAAAAACGCGGATAGCGTAAAAATACCGATAAATATTATAGAATTGTATATCGATACTATTACTACTATTAAAGTATTTACTAATATACGCCTTTAAAATAAAAATTTCGGTATATATATCGTCGAATTAGGTAATAAAATAATATAGGCTATATATATAAAAGTTTTCTATAATAATAATTCCGATAATTTCTTTATTTAAATAAATTAAATCGAAGAATTTACTATTAACTAAATTATATATAAAAAAAGCGAATATCCTAAAATTAAATATATTATAAAGGAGTTTTAAAGTATAATAAAATTCGATTTTATATTACTTAATATATTTAACCTTATTAAAGCCGAATATATTTTATTTAATAAAGGGCTAAAAATATTAAAAAATAAAATTAATAAAATTAAATTTAATATAAAAGAAGGTTAATACTAATATTATCTATTATTTTCGGTTATAAATGGAATACGTTTCGGATTAGGTAAATATAATTTTATAAATAAACGAAATCGTTTTTTAATCGCTATAAATTAAAAATAATTAATTATTAAATTACTCTTAACGTATACCGAATAAATTAAAGAATAATTTATCGTATAAACGATAAACGCCGGTTAAATCCCTTTTATTTTCGTCGATAACGGGCGTTTATAGAATATAATTTTTAATTATTTTATAACGCTATATTTTAAAGAAGGTATAATCGGGAAAATTATTATACTAATAAATTATAAGAAATAAAAATTATAACGTTTCGAATATAAGCGAATTAATAGCGGCGCAAAACGTAAATAGGGTTAGAATAAATAAAGGGATAATTTAATTTATTTAAAATAGGATATAAAAGCGAAATTAATTAAGAAGAAATAAGCCTTTTATATTCGGGTTATTAATAAATAAATACGTTATAAAATTACGTATTATATTTTATTTATTAATACCCGGACTTTAAATAATATTAAAATAATTATAATTATTATATATAATAACGAGGCCGGGGTTAAATATAATACGTTTAATATTACGCTTAAAATTATTAATTAAAGAATAGGAGAATTTAAAAACTAATATACTAATTATTACTATTTCCGTAAAATATTTAATTACTTCGTTTATCCGACGATATAAAATATAAATACCGAATTTGGAAAAAGTATTTTAAATACGCCTTTTAACGTTATTTATCCGTAGGTATAAATTTAAAATTTATAAGAAGAAATCGGTAATATAGAGAGTACGAATATTTATAATAATATTAAATATTATAAAAATATATACCGAAATACGCTTTTAATAATTAGAACGGACTTTATAAATTCGTTAATAAAAACGCTAATATTTTATTAAAATTTCGAATAATAAATATAAAAGAGGTATTTATAATTTCAATACTACTATATTTTATTTAATTATAGTAGAAATCTATTATATATTATATAAGTCTTTAATTTAATAAAGCGTTTTACCGCTAATTATAAAAAATTCGTATAATTTAATAAAAAAAAAAAGGATAATAAAATTTTCTAAATAGAATTAATTATCGGTATTAAAATACTCCGTTTATATATTAACGCCCGTAATTTCCGAAATATAATCCAATTTCTATCGTTACTTTTAATTATACGAATTACGTATAAAAGATTTAAATTCTTATTAAATAACTTTAATATTATATAAATATAATTTGCCTTTAAATTATAAAAGGATATTTTAATAATATAAGGCCTCGTAAATTTCTTAATTTTAAAGGGCGTTAATAAATTGGAGGATATAAGGCCCTAATTTACGCTTATTAAATCGGTTAATATTAACTTAACTATAAATAAATTATTATATAAAATTATAATATTTCTTTTATAACTTCTAAATTTTAAAAATAAAAAATTATTCGGGGTTAAATAGTAAAGGAATAGGCGTACGAAATTTAAATAATATATTATATTCCCGATTTTATAAATTAAGGAAAATTATAGGATTTATTATATATATTCGCTAATAATTAGTTAAGGTAGGTATTAGGGGATTAGAAGGGCTAATTAGAGGGAGAATTAATTCGGACGTTAAATTTAGAGAACCGGGCGCGAATATATAGTAATTATTAGGAAATAATAGAAGATCCGAATATTGAAAGGAAATTTCGATATAATTAAAATCGGGGTCCGCTATTATATAGCGTTAAACATTAGATATAATATAATAGTAATAATAATAGTAGTAAAAAATTAGTATAATTATATTTTAACGCAATTAAAATATATATTACTTTATATTCGATGGCAATTTCGCGTAAAACGTACTCAGACCTACTACCGCAAAAAGGGGGGGGTGGGGTTTCGGAAGTGCGGGTTTGTATTAAGACTAGCGTTGAGCGTAGCTTCTTCTATAATACGGTAACCCCCCTACAATTGCTACGTTAATCCTCCCGAGGTTTCTCGACTTACAATTGGCTGGAAAAAAATTCTCGAATTGGAATTGGCTGGATTAGACCCCTTATCCCTGTCCGTTAAGTTCGCTTAGCATTTAGCGGCTCGCTTAAGGCTTAGCATTTGAAAGTAGGTCCAATTACAACAAAGTGGGTACCAAAATAATAAGTAAGCTGAGATGAGTACAATAGTACCATTCACGTGACCGTAGCTAGCCTGCCGGCCGAAAAAAACGGCTTTGAAAAAAAAAATACCGACGGATGGAATTTAAGAAGGAAAATTTTCGAAAATTTCGCTGAGTCTTTTTACCACCTTACTTACCTTGTAGTTTTATTTTTCAAAAAATTAATAAAAAAAATTATTAAAAAAATATTGAAAAAAAATCGTAAGGTGGTAATGTTAAGCTCCGCTTCAAGTAAATTTCTGCCCACCCGTATAAAATTTGCCGAAGGCAAATTTTGCGGGGGTACGGGGGCGGCAGCCCTCGTAATAGAGATGCAGTCACCAGAGCTCGGGAGAAGCAGTGAGGATGCATTGCAACAATTCATTGGCACATGCAAACGAGAATCAGCAATCCGAGAAACAATACCAGCATATGCAATTGGCAGTGTGATTTACACATTATAAATAAGTTTCTAACATCCAACTACAATCCGGAATGGACGAGGGGATATATCCAGCCCGATGGTATGTATATGCATCTTCCCAAATGTTATGCGACAGTAGTATTGTATGTACCCAACCCCTTAACTCCATCTGTCTTCTTTCTTACATGATGAGACTTGACACTCGCTTGATGCTGATGATGATTCACAAACAAACATGATGACAAAAATTAGGGTATATCGAGAAAAGCGAAATAATTGCTTAATCGGAACCCTCGTAGACGTTGTAGACGGGGATGTTCCTCTTGAGGAAGTCCCTCCACTGGGGAAGGGTGCGCTTGTGGGGGGTGCCAGAGGTCTTTTGAAGGTCCTCAATGGCGGAACCCCACTTGACAAGCTCGGCCTCGCCGTAGGCAGTCTGCATGATACCGAGACCAATGCCCATACCGCTGGCGGAGTGGATACCGGCGGGAAGGGTGATCACGGGGTAACCAGCCTGAGCAGCAATCTGGGGAGCCTGTGCAACATCAGGAGGAACAAGGAGACCGGAGAGCTTCTTGCCGTTGTAGGTAAGAGCGTCATCGATGCCGTTGCGGGTAGAGGTCTGGGTGAAGTTGAGGGCCTGGTAGTAAACCTCGTCCTTGATACCCTTGGTGGCAAGAGAAGCGAGGAAACCGTCCTGACCAGAGTAGAAGGCGGGGTGACCCTGGGGCCAGGGGTGGCCACCCTCAGTACCGTCGTTGTCGTAGTTGAACTGGACAATATCCTCGAGAGAGCGGATGTTGGTGTTCTCGAGCTCGGAGAGGTAGGTCTTGATGTTGTTGTAGAAGTCAACCTTGACGACGGTGTACTCGGACTCGTTGGGGTAACCGCGGTTGGTGCCATAATCCCAATCCCAGCCGTAAGGGCTAACGATTCTCTCGTAGTCGGTGATCTCAGTACCGTTGATGATGGTGGCACCAGCGTCCTCGATGAGCTCGATAAGGGCGGTCAACTTGCGAATCTGCTCGGGATCGGCGTAGCGCCAGAAGCTCTGCCAGGGAAGACCAAAGGTAGCACCCTTGAGGGCATCCTTGGTGGTGAGGTACTGGGCGTAACCACCAGTGGGGGTCTTGCCTTCCTGAGCGAGGGTGTACTCATCGCGCTCATCAACGCCATAGATGGCATCAAGAGCATAGACGGCATCAGCGACGGTGCGGCCGAAGGTACCGATGGAATCCTGGTGCTCACTCTCGGGGATGACACCAGCACGGGAAGTAAGACCAACGGTGGGCTTGAAGCCGACAATGTTGTTGCGCATAGCAGGGTTGATGACAGAGCCGTCAGTCTCGGTACCGATGGAGAAGGCAATGGCGTTGGCAGCAACACCAACGGCGCTACCGGAAGAAGAACCGCCGGGGTTGACAGTCAGGTTGTAAGCAGAGCGGCACTGGCCACCGCGGGCAGAGTAACCCTCGGAGTAGTTGTTGCTGCGCATATCGGCCCACTCGGAGAGGGTAGCCTTGCCGAAGAGAACGGCACCGGCCTCGCGGAGCTTGGCTACAACATGGGCATCACGGGGGACAATGCTGCCGAGAAGAGCCCATGAGCCAGCAGTGGTTTCCATCTGGTCCTTGGTGGCAATATTCTCCTTGATGGTGAAGGGAATGCCATGAAGAGGACCGCGGACCTTGCCGGCAGCACGCTCAGCATCCATCTGAGCAGCGATGGACAGAGCATCGGGGTTGTACTGGAGGAGGGAGCTATGACGCCGTGTTAGACTTTTGGCCTGTATCATAATGTGGAGATACTGGAAGGTACATACTTGATGTAGAGGTCGGTCTGGAAAGTGCGGAGGACGTAGCAACCGACAAGCTGGACCGAGGTGAGGGTGCCAGCTTCCATGGCAGCCTGCATCTGGTCGATGGTGGCCTCCTCGAGCTTGAACTTGCCGCATGGGAGGACAGGGAAGAGGAGGTCGCTGGCGAGGCTCTTCTCCTTGAGGACCTGGAGATCCTTGGAGGAAGGGGTGGGGACGGCAGCACCCAGGCACATGCCAATCGCCGTGGCGGCGGCGAGCCAACTCTTGAAGGCAGGCATTGGGATGATGATGAGGTTGGTGATGGTTGATGTGTAAACAAACAACTGAAGAAAAAAGAGAGGGACAAAAAGGAAGGTGAGGTTATGTGGTCAAATATATAAAAAGCGAGTGTGTAAGCAAAAAGGAGTGACTGGCTGACCTATCACCACTTCCGGAGCTGCGGACTCGGAAAGATGGGGGATAGGGAGCGGGACTGGCGTGAGGCGATAGGCGGAGAGCGGAGACCGGAAGGCGGCTGGGGGGGAAAAAAAGAAGAGGGCAGGAAAGAACGAATGCGACGCTAAAGAAGCGCAGCCATCTTTTGTTAAGTAGTCACATCCGGCGGTGTCTTGTCAGGGAAGGCACGGCAAAGCACGGCATGGGGCAAATCAGCAATTGAGATGAGAAATGGAGAAGTTGATGGAGTCCGTGTGATCCTTCATGTTCGTTCTTTCCTTCAAAATCATTGTTATCGAAGCGACATCAGGGAAGGAAGCGATGCGATCATGCGAGTGCGAAGAGTGGAAGATTGGAAAATGGAAAGTAGGTACCTTGATGGGTGACGACGACCACGACCACGAGTCCACGACGGGATGCCCATATCCGAATTCCCTCCACCCGCGATGCCATGCCTGGAAGCGATCATGGTGCAAATCGCCCACCCCGAAATACCACTGATCACTGCCCGATTCAAACGACCCCATCGGCAACATCGCGTGCTGCAAGTGGGGGATCAATTAGGTGGCCCAGAGACGGTAGAGACCCCTAGCGGGACCCCAGGCCCCCTACCCAGACCACTGCCAGGGCGCTGTGTGTCCCCTGTATGACAGTGGGGTTTTGTGGTCGTAGTGGGTAGTGTTAGATGGGCTGTCCCTGTCCAGAGTTCCTCGGCGGCGTGGCCAGCAGGGTTGGTGAGGGGGCCACTAACAGCTCTCACCTGACCACTGAGATCGAGTCCCCCTCTGTCGTTCCCCTGGCGGCACCAATGGTCCAATTCACCCCAAGAGAAAGAGACGACGGGCGAGAAGGACAGAAACAGCCCACCTCACGCAAAAGCGAAAGGGCGGAAATTTCGCTCCCCACTTGCCATGCCTTCCATTATCGCCATCAGTGCAGACTTGGCTCATCGGAGGAAAGTGCAGATTTTTCTTCAATCGTGCCTCGTGGCCACCCGCTCCTTCCGTTGCGTTCCTCGGTGCCGGCGCGGTGTTGAAAAAGTGTGAGTGGTGGATGCTGCCGGTTTCTCGTCACTCCTCCTTCCCCAGTTCAATCTTGATTTCTGTTGCATGGAAAGAGGGAAGGAAGGAACTGAAGGAAGGAAAGAATTAAAGCTTGGAGCTTGGGCCACTCAGTTTCACGGAGCTGGAACCGCGGGGACACTACCGCAAAAGTGATACCGTCTGGTGGCTCGTGCTTGTCTTCGCTAAACTCGTAGGCCAGAAACAGGAACCTCTTGGTTTGCTCACTATCGGTGGCCTAGACGCTCGTCTCCAAGAATCGCATCATCCAATTCCGACCACCCGCGCAACAATTCAAGACCTCGCTCGCCAAGCAACTTCATGACATCCATTACCAGCCTCCCGGATCCCCATCGTTCGCCACGACATGAACTACCGCGACTAGTTGCCTTTAGATGACCACGAAACCCCGCCGCTTACGTATCGATAGAGTCTTGTCCTGCTGGGGCTGAGATTGAGCGAGCCCGAACATGATCTGATAATGGAACCTCGGTGCTGGGCAATCCCACCCTTCAAGGAGTTGCTCATCTCGACGAGCGACCCCGGCCATGCTCAGTTGTCCATGGATAAGAGATCCCTTGAAGGATATGGCAAGGTATGTATTGATGGAAATGGAGTGTCTAATACATCTTTGAAACATCCCTCGTCGCTTTTTTCGTCCACACCCATTACACCATACTCATTTCCTGTCTCGTGTTCGACATGCCTCAAATCCCCTCTAAACGTACGATATAATCAACAGACCCAAGAATGCTAACAAGTCTAACAAAGGGAACACCACCGAGAATGGTATAGTGAACGACAAAAGAAAAAAGAAAAATCCACATCAAACACCATCACCATCAGAATGTCATGCCTCCAGAGCCTTGGAGCCCCGGTACTGCGAGTTCGTCTCGCCGTTCTCCATGGTCAAGTCAAAGTCCACCCGCACCATGATGCCCTCGGTACTTCCCGTCCCGTCGTCGTCGCGGTTGCGGCTCTTGGTGTCGTTGTACGTATAGTCGTCGCTGTTGGAGCTCAACTTGTTGTGGTGCGTCGGCCGCATGCTGAGGTTGCGCAACGTCATGGATGTGCCCTTGGTCCCGCCCTTGGTTGAGTATCCAGAGTGTCCACCCGAGTTGGAATCGTGACCCGTCTTCCTCATCACCTTGTCGAACAAGGGCTTGATGCCGGGAATCGACAGCGCGATCAAGGTGGCCCCAATCTCCGACACTTCGACCGCCAACATGGGGTTGTACGTCCACGACATGTCCATTTCCCACTGACCCTCGATGACCAGTACTAGACGCGCAATCGAAATGCCAATGACCCTATCAACCCAGTCATGTCAGCCAGGGTCCATCTGGGCTCTCGTCCGAGGTCAAGTAGCTTGGGATAGTAAACTTACAGGATGCCAGGAAGCAGGATACACGCCAACTGCAGTCTTCGCTTACGCGGCAGATCAAGGATCCAAAGCATGGCTAGTGGGATGCCAAAGAGCAGCAGATCGCAGAACAGCGATACTGCCGAGTTGACGCTGTACACAACACCCCATTGCAGGCACTCGTATTCCTCGGCGTCCGCCTGCCAGTCGTATGGCCACAATCCCGTCACCGGAAGACAGTGGAAGATGATGAGAAACAGCTGCGGCAGGAATCCCGCCACCAAGACGCCCGTGAGAATCCGAATTGCCAGTCGGAATCCACGGTGAATGCCGCAGATGCGGTGGTAAAAGGCCAAACCGGATATACGGCAGACGGCCAGCGCGATCGTGTAGACAATGTGTGCCGCAAAATCCCAGATCTCACTGAGGTCCACCTCCTCTGGCGTCAAAGTGTACACAATGTACTCATAGTGTCGTCCCGATCCGATGTTGATTAGCTTGATGCCCAACACTACAAACGCGATAAGCAGGGCCTGTATTGAATGGTCAGAGTCTTATAGCGAACCGTGGAGTAAGTAGAGGTCTGGCACTCACCAGGCCCGTTACTGATAACCAGTCGTCAAGTCCCGTGCGGTTCAGGACAAAGACTCTGGAAAAAATTCGACATGTCACAAACAAGCCTGTCAGGACGGTGACGAAGATGATGGCGCCAATCGCAGATTTGTCTCGGTTTTCCTCCAAGTAGGCAACGGTGATATCCTCAGGAATTCGCCCTTCTGCTAAAGCCCTTGCGATCCTCGGGTCGGTGCTGGTCATGTTCGACATGGCGGTCTTGGCTCACGGCTCCGGATGCCGGACACCGTTCAATGGCGGGCAACACGCCGGGTTGTATCGGATATCGTGGAAGTCCGGCTCGCCGGTCTTGTCGTGTTGTTGTCGTCCTTTCACAACTGCTACCAAGAACCGATCGGCATGTGCGATTCTCGAACAGCAACAACCAAGCTCAAATCCAGTGGGAACGTGCTTGAAAATGCGGGTTCTATGGCTATCTTATGCCCTATACGCCCAGCCAAAGAGAATCTTTGAACCAGGCCATCCCAGCTTGCCCAGCACAGAGCTACTATTAAGGGCCCCGCAATCGCTTCGCTCGCCGCTCAAAAACCAGTCAAGACACTTGGGACGAACCAGGCACTCGGGGCAACCTTTTTCTTTACTGAAGCCTTTCTCGACCACTCGGATTCGCATCCTGTCCTCCAAAGAGGGTATGGCCAAGAAGCTAGAAGTCCAGGAGAATGTCTGCCCCCTCCATCTGTTCGGATGCACCCTCCTTATGGCTAGCTCGACAATCACTGCCTCCGAGTCGCTTCACATCACGCCACGCTCATATTCCTGCTATCCACCTAGCTGAGGTGCAAAAACTTTCATGATAACTCGACCGTGAAAGTGTCGACTCAACCGTCCTCAAAGACGAGACTTGAAGATTTTTGTGGTCATCTGGGAAATGGGAAGAAACGGATTGGGATGAGCCAGAAAGCCAAGTATTTGTATTAGCTTTTGATGGTGTAATGGTTTGCAGTGCATGAGCCCGATGGACTCATGGAGACCCGAGAAAAAAAAAAGCTGCTCCGAAGGGACCGCCGAGATAGCGCAGACAAGTCAGGGCTTCCAGGGCCAAGTTGCGTGATGCGAAAATCGTGGAGGCCTTTTCGGTTGATGCCGAAAAATTGACACACAAGCTTTCCTCACAGGGACAAGATCAGAGGTACGAAGTCCGGCACAAATGATGATCTTGGGTGATCACCAACAAACTCTAATCCTGCACAAGCACGGTTCACCAAACGAATGTTTACCGACGCTTTGACTTGTGCCTTCAAAAATATGTTGCATCCCGCCCGTTTATCTTTTGTTCATCATCGTCATGTCGTGCTGACAACCTATCCAGTGCGAACACGACAGTGAAATAACACCGAGAACAAGGCCACAAAACCCCTGAGGCTCACTGAAACGACAGCCCTTGCCCGCCGAGTGCTACCTTATTTCGAATGCCCTCATTGGTGATTACCTCGCTTCCCGTGCTGCGTGTCAACAACAGCATGAATCACTTCGTCCGATCTGTAGTTCACGACTCGATCCCGATAACGACAACAGAAACCCAGATACGGACACGGACTCATTGCGGGGGTGGGATATTAGCCCACACAATGACTGGGAAGGAAAACTTTTGTTAAATTACAGAAGCAGAGAGCTCGAAAAGCCTCAACATGTCAATCCCTGCCTGATCCGGCAATTTCTCGTTGGCAGTGGGGAGCTCCCACTGACACTCGACCATTCCCGTGGAAGCCTTAACGAATGTCCCCTGCGCTAGCGCGGCGTGGAAGCCATGTTCAACACGGGGGATCCCTAGCTGCAAGATCACCTGTCAGGGGTATGCGATCGGGCCGGTCTGGGGTGGCCTCCCAACGCCGAGGCATCGGTTAGGGTTGGCTCTCCGCTAGTGACTACCAAGTGCACTGTCGGTGAGTCGGCGACGGAGTCCATTCAGAGTTCTTGGTAACGTGATGCAGGAGTTTGAAGCTGACGGGAAAGTCCGAGATAGGGACCACCAAATCGCCATGATGGTTTACACGGCGATTCCGTGCCCAAACTCCCATTCAAGGACATTGTTTGAAACGGAAAGCCCATTGTGAGAATGCGCTTCATTTTTTGCCCAGAGACAACGGAAAAAGATTGCGACCGGGACGAACGGAGGACACTGACTTGCATGGACAGCTTCGCGTGGAGATTCACTTTTAGGGGGCTTCCAGAGTTGTTAGTCTCCGATGCAGGTACAGTATGTACGATGCTACGCAGAACGCATCCAAAAACCCACGATGCAATGCGTACCTGACAGTAGACCCGGTCATCCGTGGAGGGGTCCAAGGGTCCAAAGCTGGATTTGGACCATTCACAACACTTGTCATCATCACGCAGTCTCGCAGTGAGTTTGAGAGATTCTCCACGGCTACTATCATGAACCAAACCCGAAAGGCACAGCGAGATAACGGAATGTTCTATACCCTTACATGACACCATTTACCCTAGGCCGCCGGGCTAAAACATCCAAATCACTTGAAGCTAACTCGTCAATAACAGAAACGCATGATTGCAAGAAACAGGACAGTGATTGCACGTGGGCTCATTGTTGCAAGTCGTTCTGTCCTTCTCCAAATTCAATAGACGCGGCCGGCACGAACCTTTCCGCCCCGGGCGGTCTCGCCCGCTTCATTATGCCCACGATCCCATCTCGTTGTGTTTGCGGTCTTCTATTCGCTCCTCGGCACCGGAGCAAACTCCCCTGAGAAAGTTTACAAGATACATGTATGCAACTTTCCCCAGCACAGCAAGAGCAACCCTTAAAAGCCGAATGCCGTCCCCCGTCTGTGCATCTTATGCTCAACCCCAGATCCTAACGAGAAAAAGTCAAAACAAACTTGGCAGTTCTCTCAAGAAATGAGTCAAATCCCATGGCAGTGGGACGAACCACAATAGGGGTGCAGGCGCGGGACGACGTGGGATGGCTGTCAAAGCTTTCATGAATCCCCTTCCACCCTTTGTCGACGCTTCCACACAAAAGATTCTGCCAAGCCACATATTAAAACTCTTATTCGGGACGGAACACCATTCCCGGCGAGCCGCGAACCGGATCTCGCTTTGGTTTTCATTAGGTAAAGTTGACGAGATCTCTAATATATATGTAGCCATCAAGGTACGTCATGCCATTCCACGTGGGTTTTCGTCTATCAGTCGGCGAATGTCTGGGTCTGAGATTCGCTTACATGTGGTTGGTTGACCGTGTCTCCGGGAATCATTCCGGGGATTTGGTCTTCGGGCTCGGGCAAACTCAGTCCGAATTCGATTTCAAGGGTCCTTCCCCCGAGTGGGTGGGTGGCTGGGCAAGTCATTGACACCCTGACGATCATGGTCTATGTGTATGAGAGGGAGGATGGCTGACACTCATCTAGTTCATGGTGTTGCTACTGATCGTATACCTCTAGGTTTTCACATCACTAAGTCTTCCAACAGTCCCTACTTGACAAGCGTTGTAATACAAGTATACAACCCTGGGTTTCTTGGTTTGCGCGATACTCCAGACCAAGATTGGACAAGTGAGTTTCGGAGCTCTTTCTGGCCTTCTGGAGTTTTTCTTAAGAAGCAATGCACACAATGACCAGGGCTTAGAACGCTATGAAAGCCCCTTTTCTGTCTCTCTCCGTCTCAAGGCCTCAAAAAGCTGGAAGATATAAGGTCGCACTTCTTCAGCACCTGTCCGCTCGAATCCCAAGTGGTTTTTACTTTCACTGGACTGAGTAGGAAACTGGGCGTTCTTTTGTACCAAGCCAACAAACGAACCAGTGTTAGATTGCACTTGGGATTTGTTGTCGTGCGGCCTTGGGACCTTCGGTCATTCCCTACTTGTTATAGAGGTCGAAGAAAGGTCCTTTCCAGCACCACAACCCTCAACTAACGTCCTCCTGATCTATCATTTTTCAACGTGTTTCTCTTATTCCACAGTCACCCACAAGATTCTTATATCTACTCGAGGGTGACTTTGATCTAACACGCATCACAGTTGATAGCACTCTTACTTGCTGTGTGTTCCCAGGCTATTTTTACCCAGCGCTGCAGTTTTCTCTCTAAAGCCTCCGAGCTCCCTACTTAAGTATCTACCACCCTTGACAGTTTCCTTCTTCCTTCAAGTGATGTCAAACCTCCCAACTCCAACATTCCGCCGTGGACAGATCTTCTTCTGTCCCGTCTAGCCTTTCACCATCATAACATTAGCCCCCCAATTCCCTGCTCACGCTGATCGGCGAGAACGCTAGCATACAATCCAGTACTGGTTTGTTTGTTAGCTTGGGGCTTCTGGTCAATTCCAATAGCCCTTTTTACATCTTACTGATGTCTTTTGCTCTAGTTTTAAGGTATAATAAAGCTTTACATAGGTATTTCTGGAGCATTGAAGTGCCTTATCAGATACAATTTCCCATTTTACTCCGTCCATATAACGTCTGGGATAGTTACAAACAGTGCAGAGCTAACAAACGAACCAGTATTGGAATGTACAGCGCCATATCCGAGAAGGATTGTAATTGACATTCATCACTGTAGATCACATTTCTACGAGCTGTATCTCAAGGCTACCTCGTTATGAAGCAATGCCGTTTTCTTACAGTCAAAGTTTCGGAATCCCTCCCATCTACTGCCTCAACTAGCTCCCTTGATTCCTCCTCCAATTCCAACTATCCGAAGGGTAGTATCCCCTCGTAGACAGGCACATTCTGTCCTGTCGATCCCATCTCAACCTTACAGCCCTCCGATTCCCTGCTCACGCTGATCGGCGAGAATACGGGCATACAGCGGCTTATGATCGTATGCGTAGCGTGACACCTGGAACGAGATGCCATACACATACCTCGCCAGTTCCCAACTGTGCGTCTCTCCACGCCACAACTCCCAATGCTCTCCCTCACCAGTAAGGTCTGGAGCGTTGGCCTTTCCACTGATATCCTCCTCCCTCTCGCCTTTGAGCACGCCCCAAAGCTCGAGATGGTACAGCGGCTTTTCCTCATGTCCTGCAATGCGCCTCTGGTTCTCTTGGTAGAAGTAATCCACGAGGTTGATCCACGAAGTCGTCTTGAAATCTGCACATCCCAACGACACCTTCCAGAGCGTGTCCGAGTGATTATCCATGATGCGCTCGATATCCTGCCTCTCGCAATCGTTGAAGTACGACAACGACAAGGACTGCAAGTGCGGCCATTGGTGCTCGGTATCAATGATGTCGTGCAAGGACCACCTCCAAAATTCACCTTGTGGGAGCATCTCGTCGTTCTTGTACCACACCCTGTCCCTCTCAAAGGTCAAGTGGCGCAAGTTCCTCAGGCTCTTCAAAAACTCGCGGACCCTCCCCGACGCCATGATGCGGGAAAGCTTCTCCTGGGTCATGGGCGGGATACACTCGCTCGCCGCGACATGGATCGGGTTCCCATGGCGAATCTGGATCTCGAGCGTCGTCAAGTTGGCCAGCGTCTGCGTAATGATGGGACTGAAAAAGATTCCCGGGTTATCCAACAGGCCCCACGACAAATTCTTGAGTCGCAGCGTCTTCAGTCGCGAGCGTCCCAACACGGTCGAAATCTCCAGATACTTGACCAAGCTCGCCAACACCCTCTCTTCCGTCTCGGGCGTCGAAATGCTCGGAAACGCCGTGCGCCAGGGTGCATACCGGAACGGATTCCGGTCGCTATGCAGCGGGACGCTGTTCAAAGGCGCCGCCAGGCTTAGTTCTCTGCACGCGGCAATGGTCAAGTTCTCCAGAGCGGGGAATTGTTCCAAACACATGATGATCCCGTCGTAATCCCTGTTTGGCGTGTGGTCATAGGCTAAAAATTTGGCTTGGTCTATCAAGATCTGTTCGTACCGTTGAGCGTCTTGGGAGCGTTGTTCGGCGGAACGGCGGTGGTGGCTTATCAAGGGGCGGTATCGGAACTGGTACCACTCGGGAGATAAGATGTCGATCCGCCCGGCGCCATCCGGGTGGTGGAGGTAGTGAGGAAGCCAGTTGCGTGGGTGGTCTGTGTTGTGCCATGTGTATTCTTCTGGGTGTGTCTCGGCGAGGTTCTCTTCGATCATCTGGGATCCAAATTCGGTGTGCCCCCAGCGGGGTTGGGCGAGGGTGTCGGTTATGTAGATTAGGGATTTTAAGGTGGGCGCGATGTTGGGGTTGTTGGCGAGGGTTTGGAGGTGGTCGGCGTCCGACAAAAGGGGGGAGAGGACGAGGAGGGGGAAGGAGGCGCGGGTGGCGCTGGGGTGGAAGCGATGGGATAAGAGGCGGCAGGTGCGCGCGCTGGGGATGGGGAGGAGGGAGAAGATGCGGTCCAGGATTTCGTTGGGGAGGGAGGAGAGGGTTAAACGCTCTGGGAGGGATGGGGTGGGAGGTCGGGGAGTCGATTGGGAGGTGGTTTCGGGGTCCATTTTGGTTTTTGGGTGAGAGTGGTGTGGTTGGGCTGGTGGGTTGTTATTGTTTGGTTGTTGCTGTGGCCTGTGGGGGTAGAGAGCAAGTGAGGAAGGAGCGGCTTGGAGGCGGAGGTCGTGGGGTCTTAAGTATGGAAGTTTGGGCATCTGGGGGATCTATCCATTGCGATTTGGAGATGGATGTCGAGCGGAGGATGATCCATTGATCACGGCGTGAAGCTGCATCGAGGGCTTTGCTACCGTTTGAGCGTTGGCAATGTGAAGTCGCAGTGATGCAGCCCGTCAACGATCTCAGCTCGTGGCTCGTCAGGTCGGGGCACCCAACGCAACCCGACAGAAGCCATTGAAGACAACCAGCAATGGGCCATCAATCTTTCCGACATCAATCGCCTATCCAAACTAGGCAGTGTCGCATCACCAACGTCGAATACCGCCGAGAATCACTCCACTACGTTGGTTGGACCAGCTACCCGGATGCGCTACTGTTCATTTCGTGTCGATGACTCGATGTAGCGACGAGCGAGCAACTGGCGGGAGATCAAGAGAGAGAGAAAGGTGGGTAAGGGGAATTGCATGGTCAACTACCAAGAGAGGTGATACATGGAAGGCGCGCGTGGTGTACCTGACGAGAAACGTCCCTCCTGCGCCGAGTCAAGTAAGGAAGGCGCGACGAGGCATTTCCCAACGGTCAATACATCTCCTGCAGGGGATTTGGGGCGGTATATCGCCCGCCATGCTGCGACGAATCGGTTGATGGACGATGGGGATGGGCGATGTGCAATGCCGGGCATGTTCGATAAACCCTTCGTTGCCTCATAACTGGCAGTTCACAATGTAATGAATGGCTGGGTAGAGGTATCGAATAGAATGGCTCAGAGGTGGTTGGTTGTATCTCAAGTTTGGTTGCAGCAAGGATAAACTTGGAAGAGTTGAACCATATCTACGGAAGTCCAGGCGGTTGGCAAACATAAACTACGAAATCACACCTGCGATCAAGATTGAACGGCCCCCTAATCGGCAGCGGTTCTGGCACTTCCCAGAATCCCCTCTCTTTTCAGACCTTCCTCCCTTTGTCTCGCCAGCTCCATATAACTTGCATTCGCTGACTGGATTAGCTGGTTTTGTCTCTTCGATCAACAATATCATCATCTATTCTTTCTCACGTATCTAGCACGTACGTGTGCTTGGCTTGCTTGATAGATGGGAAGGTTGTATGTACAACGACCCCCAAGATGTGGGAGTGCATTGCTGTGCGAAACGCACCAAACTTTTGTACGTGAACATACTATGCCACCTTTTTCGTCAGTTATCAGCCACGGGAATGAAGTCAAAGCTACGAACCGCAATCGGAAAGATATCTATGATGATGATATAAGAAGTGCTTGGAAGTCTGCCAGCTTCACTCGGCCGGGAGTACATACACAGTAATACCGTGCGACGACCCAAAGCCCACCCACCAAATGGTCAACCAGAACTAGGTGATTCACGTAAAAGAAAGAAAAAATAAGAAAACAAAATGACACAAAGGCGAATTTGAAAAAAAGAGAAAAAAAAAGACATACAACACCAGGGATTCGCTGGTCGTCACCGACCCAACTACTAGTCTGGCCCTCACTGGCTTATCTATGGGAGAGCGGACGGGATCCCGAGTTTTCCAGTGGGTATGGTCGTATGTGCTTGTTCTTTCCAAGACTACCTCTTATAAATATGGGCCAGATGGTATTAGGGCAATGCCTCAGTGACGGGGTGAGGTGTCGGTGTTTCTCTCTATGTACTTATGCTTCTGGTTGGGGATGTCGGGGGTGGGGGTGGGGGTGCCAAAATCCTTTGCTTGTTTTCATGCCTTTTATCGGTATTAAGCTTGGTTTGACGGAGGGGATAACATGAACTTCGTCTTGGGATTTGAGGAGGGGCAAATGAATTGGGGAGTGGTGGATGATGTGTATTCTAGTTGATGGGAGGCTGGACGAAGATTGGGGGAAAAGTGGTCTGTTCTAGACAGAAGAAGGGAAATGGAAACCATGGCAGGATATTACCTCCATGGCGTACCGGTGAATGGAGAAGATGTTCAACAGATGTTAAATGGGATGCTTTAAGCCTGAGCTGTCTACCGTGGCCGCGACCCCTACGAACCGGGTTGGATGAAACACATCTCTATAAAATGATGTCTAGGTACGTCACGTTGGGGCTGAGTCTTGGGATGGAAGCGATCAGATAAGATCAGATCTCAGTCCGATCAGGCACTGCATCTTCATCAGATAAGATCCGGCAAGATCCGATCGAGCGTTCACTTGCATCGACACCATCAGGTAGGATCCCAAGTGGAAAGTTTCGTGCGAAAATTGCAAAGATCGCTTGCTTGCTAGTATTTCATATCCAAACTAGATCTAAAACCTGCTAGTATGCCAACATCACTCATCTCCCATCCATCACACTTTCATGCCCAACATCCAGATGCAAACTCGCTAGCTTTGGGCTAGCGAGGAAACTATGTTTAGGTAGTCCGCTTAAGCAACGGTACCAGCAACAGTAGCATTAACCTCATCGCAGTCAACCTTGCGCCAGGTATAAATCTGGCCAACAGTCCAGTCGGGGCTGGGACCAGTGGTGACATCGGTGCAGGTGGTCTCGATCTTGGTAGATCCGGAGACGGTGTAGCTGTTCATTTTCCTGTCAGCAACCAAGATTTCCATCTATATCTCTCCAAATCGGAAGGTTACTTACGTCTCCTCACCAACAACAGTCTCGCTCAAGGTAAGAGTGCCATCGGTCCTGTTGTAGCGGAAACCGGCCTTGCTGCCCTCGGGGGCACCAGCGGGCGCGGCGCAGGCGTACTCGGTCTCGCCGTAGAAGAAGTCCATGAGGCGGCTGGAGGCGGTGCTGCAAGAGTAGACCAGGTCGGTCTTGTCAGACGACAAGGCGAAGTTGACGTAGCCCCAGCTGTTCTGGTGGGCCGGGGTGGTGAAGATGTAGTCGGCGTGGAAGTCAAAGTTGGAGACGGTCCAGGTCAAGTCGGAAGTGGTCTCGGTGGCCTTGACGGCGGTAGAGGCGGGAGCAGCGGAAGCAGTGGCGGCGAGGGCCAGAGCGGCAGCGGCGCGGGTGAAGTTGACCATTTTGATAGAGTTGGTGGGGGTTTGGTTTGGTTTGGTTTGGTTGGTGATTAGAGATTAAGGTTTAGGTTGAAGTGTGTGTTACTGCTGATGGCGATGCTGGATGGAGATGATGAATGGATAGACAAAAAAAACAGAAAGGGATCTCGAGATCTTATACTTTCAAGATCTCGGTGGATGGATAGGGTCGGATGTCGGATGACGGACATGACGAACTGGAGTCTAAGTCGACCCACCGATGATGATCATCACCGTATCCACTGGGACCCTCCCCCCTCGGTGCCGCTGTTACCGTAGTGTTCTTCCTCGCTGGCTGTTACGTTGCGGTTGTTGTCCGCTCGCCGCCAGTTGACCGTCACCTTCACAAAAGGTCACCGCCACCGTCTGTTCTCATATCATGGCTTGTTTTGCTTCATGGCCCGAAAAACAAAAGGGAAGTTTGGTGTTCACCCGCTTGTGGTGGACCGTGCCGAGACCACTTGATGACCTTGGTCATCAAAAAACCGACGAGAGAAACAAAAAGAGAAGCATGGAGAAGACTCGAGCTGCTGCTGTTGCTGCTTGCAGATCGAGAAAGACGGAAATCGGAGCCCGAACATATGGAACCTTTTTCCCTCCGACAACAGGGCCTGACGATTGCCAAGACCTGAAATGCAACTCTTTCTCGTATTTCCCCTTCCCAGCGGGTATACCAAGCCGAACTTATAGCGCAAGCTATACCAAAATGACCGTAGTTTGGAGTGATTGTCTTGATTTTCGATCACCTAAATGCCCTAGCAGGGAAATATACGGGCTTCGCGAAACGCCTCTAGGTGGAGGGTAGCAGTCCAGGTGGCTCTCAAGCGGCAGTGAATGGGAGGGTCCAAGGGAGATATGGAGACAACCGACTCCGTATAAGTCGACTGTGGGGATCTTGGGCGCTTATTTTGTCGTGTTGATGGCTGAGCATCGCAATGAAGTCATCAAATGCCCCAGAGAATGTGTCGGGCTCGAAAACGAATGTGGCAGTCAAATGGGGAGGTGAGAACTTTGATCCATTTCGTACAACGCTACACCATGCCACAAGATCGATCCCATCGTGTCCCAAAACGTGGGTTGTTACCGAAGGTAACATTGCAGCGGGTGACCGTTCCTGCTTCGGCCGCCGTTCGGTAGCGGCTCAGCGAACACCAACCGTCAGGGCATTCAGGGCAGTGCGCGATCGAAGGATGCAGTGTTGCCCCAAGCCTAGATAAGCCTTCGGTGATGATCCTTTCCACGAATCAGGGAGTCCCAATGCATCTGTTCGGGATTTCGGTAGTATTTTGTACGAGGACGTCGGGCGGCCCTCGGTCCCGCTGGGCCGCGGAGGCTGAGTACCTGAGTTGAGGCGACACAGGAAAGCTTGAGTCTCGCCAATCAGGACAAAAGCCCGGAGCGGTGAACTTGAACGACATGGAAAGGATCGTGGGACGTAACATGATATTTTGTTCCGAAACTTAGTAAGGGCCACTTGTAATACGAACTGGTATGGACTGAGAAGGACCGGTCTATCGCCTCGCACTGAGGCTCAGTGGTCTGGGTGCTCAGTAAGCAACCAGGCTGTGCGGTCAAACAAGGTCAGGTGACAATGGCATGGCAAAGAAAAAGTCTGGAAACTGTCGTGAATGGAAACTGACGATGATCGGCATCGCGCTGTGGAGGTTTTGATGGCGCCGGGGTCAACACGAGATCGGGAGGATACCGGCATGGCGGCCTCTGACGCTTCGTTCCGCTATGGTGGATAAGCCAAGAACTGGGCGATGGCAAAATCAACGGTGTGAATAGGGGCATTGGCTGGAAGGTCGGCACGATCGGATTGAATTGCTTTGCTGTGATCAGAGAAAGTCGGCAATCGCCTTTTCGGCACCGAGAAAGGAATATTCTGATGCCTCAGCAAATCCGCACCACCTCCTCCCTTTCACTCCCATCAAAAGCATTGACAGGACAGTCCGATAGCTCGCCCGTCCTGAATGTTCCAACACGACGATAAACGATCTCCTTCTGTCTTGAACCACCCTCAGCCACGGCCGGCGCCAGAACCAACCCACCCTGGAATCGCCGTTTCCAATAGTTACTGACCAACCCTTCCCATTCCATCAACAAGACGAGAACCACTTGCAATCCATCCATCGGCGTGTCATCGTCCATGTGCATAATCACATACGGCCCATCATCATTCTTTCCTCCTTCGAGGTACAACCGATCCTCGGGGTAATTCTGCACGTCCAGTTCCGTCTTGACCAACCCCTTCCGCACGCGGCCCTTCAAGACAATCTGAATCTCTCCCTCCTTTTCAGGTTTGTATTTCGCCTCAAAAGCGGGGTTCGGGAACTCGACCAGCTGGGAGAGGTAAGAGACGGCGGTGATCGACTCAACCATGAACCGCTTGTTTCCATCCCAGTGATCGGGCCGTTGCGTGTTCTTTTCGCTTTCGGCAATGTTCTTGAGCGACTCCTTGACGTCGAGCTCCTTGGCGGCCCATGACCACGACGGGGCGTTAGAGCCTGAGGGAATGTTCTTTCGCTCGCCTAACTCCCGGGTGAAGCGCCAGAGCAGGTCGAGAGGGTATAGCTCGCGCCAGGTCCCGGTGACGTAGGTGAAGGAGCGGAAGTGCTCGATGGCGCGGGCAATGCCGGCCATGGCAAAGAGGCGGTCGGATGTGAATGTTAGGGAGGTGCCGATGAAGGTTTGTGCAATCTTTTGCCAGGCGAGGAATGAGGGGAAGATGTGCTCAATCAGATGTTTCGCTCTGTCCTTTTCTTCTTGAGACTGTTTTGTTTGCTGGTCTTCGGCGTTGCAGAGTGCCTCGAAGACGGTCTTGGAGGAAAACGGACTGTCTCCCGTGGCTCGCAAGGTAGGCTCGGTGAGGCGCTGTTGCACCTTGGGGGTGTCGGTCTTGAAGGGCCATGACTCGGCGAAAGCTTGACGACGGCATTCCCAGAAGAGCTGGGAAGCTCCAAAGTAGACTGCTCGCGAGGACAGGACGCTTTCCTGGAAGACCCAGCCTCGCTTGAACAGGGGCGACTGCTCCACGTTCTCGGTGAATGTGTTTTCGAGGAGGGAGTTGACGGCGAATACGGCAGACTTGTCAGCAAACTTCTTGATGAGGCATGGGCTCGTTTGCAATGGGTTCCTGGGGGCGTAGCATCCATCGTTACCACCGACTCCCAGAGCAGTGATATTACAGCGTGAATGACCGTAGACGTCACTCATGGTAAGGCCCTCCCTTGCCCAGTCTTCCTTGGCCTTTGAGCCACTTTGGATAATACACAAGGAATCGATCCAGATATACCGACATCCAAGCTGTTGGGTTATCTTCAGTGCATCTCGAAACGTCTTGGACAACCTGTCATCAAGGGGTATGGCCTTTTGCAACTGGGCCATATTCTCCGTCTCCAACTTCAGGTTGTGCGGCTTCGTGGAGATGGACCAGGAATGGCTGAGCGTGAGGTAGTGCGCCTTCTTCTGGGCAAGACCTTCGGCAGCTGATATGACCAATCGCGGAGCTAGTTTACCGGGTACTTCTCCCACATCGATGAGTCGCGTGGGAAGCCATGTCGCGGTGGGGTCCTTTTGCGTGGAAGAATACCGGTTGCACTCGGGATGGTTCTCGACGCAGTCTTTGAGCCAGTATTGCATGGAATTGATAATTTCTGGAGCATCCGAGGATGGCGAGAGCGGGTGGCTCGAGTCAGGACCTTCTGGCGAATACGTGCCTGGAGTCAAGATTAGAAGCAGTCAACACCATCCTATCAAGACGAGTAACTCACCACTTTGAACCCTCCGCAGCTGGACAGTGACAAAGTCATCCATAACCCATCCTCCACAAAAGTCGGAGCTCTCGTTGTACCGTTCCTCCAACCACACATCCACTCCGGGCAAGTCATCTGCCATGTCGTCGTCTATTTCCAGCTCTTGGATCCGGCTTATCTCCAACCAAACCGAGTACGGCCCCGCACAGGCCACGACCTGGACCAGACCGGTATGCTCCTCATCTTTGGACATCTCAAAGTACATGTCCTTCTTGCTGATGAGGGCACAGAGATGACAGCCCGCAGCCGCAGACGCATCCAACTTCTCCAAGCCTTCGCTGTGAAAGAAGCGGAGTCTCTCTTCCTCTCCCGAGTCCCCGTCCAACGCCCAGCTGCTGTTCCCCGTCCATGGCTTCACGCGTGCCAATCGCTCTTGAACCCAGTCGGAGTTGATGATCCGGGAACAGCGGTCGCAAAGGACGTGTGGGATCACGCCGCCTTTAGTCATCTTAGGGGGTCGCTACGGTCGGTCTCGCTGTCGTTTTCGTTTTCGGAAAGGAGGGAGCGATTAGCGAATGGCTCGACGTCAAGGAGGGGTTGTTGTCGTTGTCGTTGTCGTTGTCGATGTCGTTGTTGTCGTGTGCTCGCCTCATGTTACCCCGCGCGGGCTGACCTGAGACACAACGTGGTCGGTCATTTCGGCGGCTGACCCGCTGCAACAGCGGACGTATAGGGTTCAGTACCCAGGCTGACACGCGTTTCGCCAAGTCGCGCCACAAAACGCCCGTCAGCGTTGCAGAAAAGGGTTGTCGAAGTTGGTGATGAATTGGGGTGGTGTGGCCGGGTAAGCTGCCAAGATGTGATAACGGCGAGACGTCACAAAGGTGGGTGGGGACTTGCGGTTAGATACCATGGTGCACTAACAGACACTAACAGACAGCATCTTGGCCAAGGAAAAGGCAAGATGTTCAAAAGACACTCTGCAACTTTCCGTCTTAGAGCATCTTGATAAATTTCATGAGATATTCAAAGGATCAATAAAATTCTACATTTGTTTCGTTTTCTTCCTCATTACTGGGAATTTCACTTCTTGATGACCTGGTGGCGGCAGAAAATATGTAGATCGTTTGCATCTTCTCTTACATTAAGGAAATAGCGCACATGTGTGTTAGTTTCCCACTACAGAGGCCCAATTACAGCGCTCAATACCTATAGCACCACCGCACTCCGTTGCCGGCGATTTCCCGTCATCCTTAAAAGTTCCTTGCCAAGCATCAACATGTCAACATTCCTATTGAGGATGACACCTTTTCCAACAGGACACCCTTCAACGAACAATGTCATTTATTAACGGTACTCGTTTTTCTGTGGCCTTCTCATTCACTCAATCGCATTTCTCAACCTCTGTGTTCCCTCAGCTTCGCGTCTTTTCACACCCTCCTCCTCCAAGGAAAGAAAGAGCATGATCGCGACCACGATGGCTTCCAGTACTGCCCCAGTCTTTCTTTAGTTCCCCTTCCTACCAAAACACTCAAAATGTCCTCCCCCATTCGCAATCCGTTCAGCTTTTTGTTACTGTCAGCCCATCCATGCATAAATTGCCAAGTCAAAGTCAAAGAAAAAGAAAAGAACTTACTCAAATTCAACGCACTCAACCTACTCCTCCTATGCTCCCCCGAGTCACAATGACAGGCCATCAAATCCTGCGACACCCCCCCGTCCATGATCCAGCAGTCACAAAAGTCGCGGCAAAAGTTTGCGGTGCCAGACAAATCCTCCACCTTCCCATCCTTGTTCACCTCAAACCACTTGATATTACTCGCCTTGGCATCGTACCAGATACAGTTATTCAGATCCAAACTCGTCTCGCGCCACCCGTGTAACTTTGGGTGAGACGCTTCGCGGGAGTCGTCGGTGAGTTTGCAGATGCCGTTGAGCGAACAGGTGGAGGCGTCTAGTTGCCAGTTAACGCAGGATTCGCGGAAGGTGTCGATCATGGGGTTCTGGTCGGGAAAGGGATTCGGGATTATGCCGGCGGCGGAGGCGGTAGGGAGATGGACGGGGAGGGTGGTGGAGGCGGTGAGGAGGAGGGAGAGAGGTGGTAGTGAGGTTGGGAAAAGCATCTTGGTTGGTGAAGTTGTCGGTGGAGGGTTGTTGTTGATGTGGTTGCAATTTGGTCAAGCTAGAATCGGGGAGTCGAAGGAAGAGATACAAGTAAAGTTAAGAGCCAGTCCACGGGTGGCAGGGTTGGAGGTTATAGCTATGAGGGTTGGCACGTTGGAATTGATCCACGGCTATAATGGGCGGATCAATGTGTCACGATCTCAGGTTCACTTGGTTGGTTTTAGCCTTTTAGCTGCCATGATACACTGGAGGGTGAATACCTTGTACGGGAGGTTCGATGGCTCATCAAGACCGTCGATGTCGAAGGATGTTGGTCACTGTCCTGGGTTCAAGCACAAGTATTCCACAATTTTCCCCGGGTGTTACGCGAGAGGGCTTCACAGTTTATATGACTTCCATTATCATGATCACAACAACTCGTATGAAGACAATATGGACCTTGTATTAAGGGTTGAGGACTAGAATCATACAGGTGCAAGTTTGCGAGGTCGAAGCCGTAGCCCGGTAGTACAGTGACTTGAGAGCAGGTGAATCCGAGCGGTGTTCTCGGCAGTAACTTGCCGTTGGAAACAGACATCGCTCTTACATGTGGTTATACGCTCGATTACTGTACGGGTCTGGTCACTTTGTTGATGCATTCTTCACATGATGTGGTTGGAAAAACCTCTAAGGATCTGTAATTACTTCACAATTGTTCATTGTTCTTGTTCATCCCTTATGCCTCTTGTACGCCCAAATATCCATTCCTTCGCATAAAAACGGACCTTCTCCTTCCTTGGGTCAGGTTTGTTTCCATCACCTCATGTGGCCGACCGACACTAATAGACTTTCTCGCCAACCTTTCCGAAACATCCCAACAGGCCATTGTGGTTGAAGACGTGTTCAGCTGTAGGGCACAAAATATTATTAGCTTCCGGTCAACGTTGTCCAATGCGCTGATGGCAGGACGTTGGGTCAGGTTGTCTTACATAGATTGATGTCTTTCCCCGGAGCCCAGTCTACCGGTTGCGAGGTGTCCAAAACTTGGCACCGCAATCTCATCATCACCCAGTTAGCACCAGCATCGGCCTTCCAATCAGCATCTGTAGACATAGCGCAATGATCGTCAATGTTGACCCTACCACAAAGACGTCTCGTTAGCCAAGAAACGGACCGACGATTGTTTCGTTGCTTGAGTTTGGGGGTAAGAAGACTGACAAATTATCCTGTTTACTATTCAAGCCATGCTCCGCATCCGCCGTGGTAGTATTGCACGAGTCGGAAGGAACCCTCCATTCCAACGAAGCAGTGCTCATGTTCCAACCGATGCACAGTGATAGGTCGAGCTTGCTGGTCACATTTACTCGGTCGCTGTTGAGACAAACAGCGCCTATGGTGAAGCGCGGCCCGATCCTCCCATTAAATGAGCAAGATTTTTGGAAGTCACCGGAATCGTAGATCGAGCAGTTGAGAGCTTCAACGATGGTGACGAGAAGCAAGGCGAGGAACCGAAGCAGATGCATATTGATGGTTTTGACAGATGAGCTGAACGGGGGACTACCTAGTGATTGTGAGCGCCTCAAGTCTCGCAGGATCAAGCTTGGGCATGCTAATATATACTTCACCCATGATTCGTCTCAAGCTGTTATCTGTAGAAATCAACGTGCAACGGTGCATCCCACAAACAAGTGCGTCATGGCCTGACGTCGAAACCAACGACAATGAAACAAAAGGTATAAGATGGCACGGAAAGGAGAGTGCATTGGTAAACAAAATCCAGTTCAATCTGCACTGTGATACATCCTGAACGCCAGGACATATAGTTACAAACGTCTACAAGCTCAAAACAAGAGACGGTGCGAATGTTATGCAAGCAAAGGTCTACCGAGGAATACCAACAACATGAAAAAGAATGGGATCTATGTGAGACAAAGAGGAAATAACGACGAAATGAAAAAGGGAAAAAAGAAGACATACAACACCAGGGATTCGCTGGTCGTCACCGACCCAACTACTAGTCTGGCCCTCACTGGCTTATCTATGGGAGAGCGGACGGGATCCCGAGTTTTCCAGTGGGTATGGTCGTATGTGCTAAACCTTTCTAGGAGTAGAGCTTATAAGGATCATATCCCTGAACTTCATGTTCTACCATTTTGGTGACGATGGTTACAGCCTGTCGCAGCGCGATTATTTTACCTCACTCGACATCTGGAAGGGAGAGAAAAGACCTGTTTTGTAGAGGATGCTGCTTTGAAACCTTCTCACTGCCAGCCATGCCCATTTATTCCCTTTCAGATTCGATGTTTGAAACCCCACCGCCCACCTTCACCTACCCTATCTACACTATCTCATTCTGTCCATGACCCATGTAGAAAACTGCCAAAAAAAGAACCCGTAGTTTCCTCGTCAATCGAGCTCAAACAATCTACATTTAGCCAGTCCGCCCAAAACAGCTTAGACGACTGTCCGGACCGTTGTAGATGTGCTGTGCTGTGGTTTTGTATTTTGGTAAGCATGTGGCAAGTTCAGTCATACAGCAGGAAAGGACCTTAACGGCAACGCGAAGTGTATTGTACGTACCGAGATTGACAGAAACACTATGTGTCTGATTGACATAGTTTCTGCAATCGCACTTCAACAAGCGTTCTCCGGGCACGTTATCAAACGAGTCCTTGCTTCCCGGCCTCGGCGTGGAGTTGGTGAATGAACAGTTGCGGCAGACGTCTTGGAGGAGGGGGGCTGGTTGGCTAGAGCAGGATGACCCGTCAGTACCTAAGTTGTTGCCGCTTTGACTTTTGCATCTTCCGAGCAATATCTTAAAGTGCTAACAAAGGAATAGATGGCCGAAAGCAAGACTTACAGTCCAGTATGGTTCCTCATCTTCGGCGGCGTATCCACAAGCGCCATGTTGCAAAAGGGAGCGATCCACTGGAGCGTGGTCTCGGAAGGATCGTACCAGAGGCACTTGTTCAAGTCGAGACTTGTGGCTCGCCAGCCACCGTGTTCGGGATCACCGAATTGTTTGTCTTGGGGCCGGTTAGGATTTAGCTTGCAATGGGCATAAATGACCAGATTGTCAGTGATGGAGGTGTAGTTCGCGCAGCTTAGGTGGAAGTTGCTGCCGTATGGGTACGAGGCTTCGGTTGATGTGATGGCGATAGCGCCAAATGCAAGGAGGAGTGGGAGTTGCATCGTGGTTATTCACGAGGGAAGGTCGTACGATGGAAATGCCAGATGTGAGAGAGGACATCACAGGGAGCGAAAGGACAGGTTTGATACCGAGTACTTATAATGATTGAAAGCCACCTTAATATGACAATCAGAAACACGTGGACGATACCATGACCAACGACATACACAATGGCGTGCGAATGATTCACCATCGGTGATTGCACAAACGACGCCGAACGAAAGGTGGTGGCCTCGCAACATGGGAAAGAAGACACCGCCTGACCGCCAACGAAATGAGTACGACACTTCGGCACCTATACCCTAGGGATGGAAGTTAATATTGACGGTAACGGACCGTCCATCCCCATGCCTATCAGAGGCCTCGACCCGAGGATTATTAGTACCCTGAGTAGAGGTAGGCACAGCCACCTCGCCCATATCCTCACCCACATCCTCCCAATCCCCACCCTCGGCATCATAGTCCTCTGCCTCCTCTTCATCCCAACACTCCCTAGCATCCATAAACTCCTCCGGGAACTTCTCGAGGGGCCCCTCCACGTCGTCAACCACCTTCTCGACCGCTCTGCTCAACTTGCCCAGCCTGTCCCTGGCATTCAGGAACGCATCAAAGTGCTCCATCCTCCCATCGTAGCCGCCCCGCGTCTCCTTTCCGTCCTGGCCCACCCATCCGTGACAAGCCTGTGCTTCGTCCAGCAGCCGCCCGGAATAGTATCTGGTATGCTTTATCTCTTCCATCAAGATCTCGGAGGCCCGCACGAGCTTGGCGTAGTGAGCGCAGAAATGCCTGTAGGTGGCGTCGAATCCGTTCACGGCGACAGGTGCGTCCCTGTCGTCGGGGTGGGGCTCTTCTGAATAGAGCTTGGGAAGTTTGGTCAGGACTGGGGTCTGGTTGGATCCGTATGGTCGGAGAAAGAGCCCGCTGGCCTCGCTCCGATACCGAGACATGGGGGATTCTGGTTTAGCCGGAACGGCCGCTTGAAAGGTGTGAAAGGGGGATGGCAACAGGTCATCTCTTGGGGCGAATCGGTGGTCGTCTTGGGCTTCTTCGAGGGAGTCGATGCCGGTGAAGCGGGGGGCGACTTTCTCTTGGACGACATGATGGGTAGCCGGATAGGTCCTTCTGACTATTGCTGAATGCAGTAGATTAACCAAAGGTTGGCTGGGAAAGATTTGAACGAAATGGTCTAGTTTGGTTGAAAGCGCAGTCGAGATGTAGCAGGTTGCTCGGTGGTGGTTGGATGAAGAGAGAAGAAGAAGAGGAGGAAGGAGGGGAGCGGGAAGGGGGGAAGGGGAGGGGCTCTTTCTTATACCTGCTTGAATATTTCAATTTTGGAGGTGGGACCACATGTGGCATCTTCTCATACGGTTTGGAGAATACCGGTATTTTCTTGAAACCGCAATGCCAGTTGCATGCGGCAAATGGAAACTTGGATCATGGATGCGTACCTACAGACACCAAGCAGCAGCGGTCAAAGGTGCAGACCCCGCCTCCTTCGTCCTTTTCTTCCTTCCACTGTCTTCAAATGGGTTCCCGTGGCTGAACACGATCGCCTTGCCAAAACTTCGGCGACTCGAAGAGTCACTGTGAATCTCGATCGCTCGATGGCTTTGAAGACGGCCTTGCTGAAAGTCAATTTCCATGTCAGCATAGGCTGAGACGGACTCAAAGGGACGCCCTCTCGCACAAAAGAAGCCGAGAGTTCTTCCAATCCGTCACCCAAAGCCCCAAATCCCAATAGCCTCATCGCCCATCACTCACTCTCCTCCCCCCCCTCGCTACTTTCCTCCGTAGCACTAATCTCCTCCTCATCCCAATCCCTCCTCTTCTTCGCAAACTCCATGCTCCACCTCTTCGCATCGCCCTCCACCAGCTTGACCAACTCCTCCGCCTTCTTCGCCATCTCCTTCACCTGTTCCAACGCCTTGTTGAAGGCATCATAGTTCTTCATCCTCCCTTCCTCTCCCCACGTCTGCGTCCCAACCTGACCCACCCATCTGTGACAAGCATGTGCCTCGTCCCGCAGCATGGTCCCGTACTTGACCATCTCGGCCGCCCTGCTGCTCATCTCGGCCACCGACATCTCCCACTTGACGTGCGCGACGTCAAAGTGCTTCTTGACGGCGTCGTACCCGTTTTGAGCCATGCCGGGCTTCCACTCAAAGTCCCATGCGGGTAGTTTTGGGTCGGGCAGGTAGGGATAGTCACGCCGGAGCTTGGGTAGGCTGTCACAGTAGTTTGTTCTCAGGTTTTTGGGAAGGCCGATCATGCGGTGGAAGGCTTCGCCTTTGACTACCACCCGAACTTGGGCGGGCGTCCGTGCGGGAGAGACGTGTTGCTGCCGTTTGAAGGGCCGGGAAGGAGGTGGAGGGCCGGTGGGAGCTTTGCGCTTTCTTCCTCGTGGTTCTGCTGCTGCGACCCGTGCCGGTGCCGAGGCCACAGAAGCGTTACCGGTTCCGGTTCCGGCTGGTTGTCTCCCACGTGATGGTGCTGATGGTGCGGCCGGAGCCGGAGGAGGTACAGCAAAAGAAGTTTGAGCCGACGGTAAATAGTGGTCCATGAACTCCATATCAGAATCATACTCGCCGGATTCGGGACTGTAAGGGCCTGTCACCCTGGCCCCGGTTGATCCAGGCTGGGTGATGGCGCCCAGTTCTTGGAACGAATCATCAGTACCTGTGCTACAGGCATCGGGATCAAGACTGGGATCTAATTGCCAATCGGCTAGAGGCGCTTCCGTATTCTCTGGTACCTGAGCTGCTCTGGATGATGAAGCCATTTTCGAAGTCGCTGTCGTGATTTGTGGGGCTTGTGGTATGTTGTTGACGGGCCGGACAACCGATGATATCCGGGAAAAATATTATATCCAAAGACTCGTAGACAGATTATGTGAGCCAATCCCCTTTCTTGGCGGCAAGAGGGACTTGGTGAGGTTGAAAATTGGAGTGTCGTTGGAAGCGATGTCCTGGTTGTGTCGAGAAGAAAAAGTTGTGTCGTCGTCGCGCTAGTGTAATTGGCTATTCGCACTATGGTAATTGCGGCCCGTGCACCGTTCGACCTCCGCTTTCCGCATCCTCTTCCCCAACTTCCCATCCCCTCCCGTCGTTCCTTTCCTCGACCCAAGAACCATGCCGATGGAAGTGAACGAATACGAAAGCTCACAACCCATCAATACATCACTGGCACAATTGTCCGCATCATGCAATCTGGAAATTTGACACATCATAAACGGCCCCGGGGATTGATATTTTCGACAGATCAACTTCGTCTCCTACTTCACTTGTGAGATATCACCCGCAGCATCAACATCACATCCATACATTCCAGGTTCTACTGGTTTGTACGTGTACGAGCATTCCTTCCAAGTTGGGATACCGGTTGGATTATTAGAGGTAGCTTCCAGGGAAGTGAGCATTGAGCGGACGGGCAAGTGCCCGTTAAGGATGATTCAAGACTTGTCGGGAACGATGGATTGGTATGGCAACAGCAATACAGTGATGGAGGCACAGGAGGGAGAAAGCAACATTGGGAAAGAGCAAAGGATTCTGATGAGCTGACCCTCACAATACCATCAATGGTACTTATACAACCCAGACCCTCCGCACCCCCGAGACTGACTTGAGCACTCTTTTCTCATCGGCTCCGATCAGTGTTCTTATCATCCACATCATTCTTTCAGACCCCAAAGTAATAACGCCATGTTTCTTTTCACGCCCATTCTTTGGGTCCTCCTCGACCTCGTACTTTCGTCAACAGTACTTGCAGCCCCACCAAAAGTTCCCAACCTCGCTACTGGATGCGCTGCTGTCCGTGAAGCCTAGATAGCACAGAGGGATGGCGCAACAGTTGCAGAAGTCAAACCGTCTGTAGCATTCGCTTGTCTCGAGTCGGTACCTGTTGATGTTAAAAGAGACGTCGCTCTCATCGACTAGTGAGTCTTAGGTTTACCCCAGATGTAAAAGTTCCGATCCTGATACTGACCATACAAGTCTACTCCCATATGCCCAGTTCCAGAGTACTCTTGGTTACCTCAAAGCTCCGCCCAAGGAGTATCTGCTGCCAGGAGTTGATGTCCTTGGGGGTTTGGTCCAAATACGAGAGAAGCTCCGAGATGGTGGCTACATTAGCCAATTTGAGTTCACAAAGGATCTCAGCCGAGTTGTGAGTCTTTCGACTGCTGACCATCCATGGAGGAGTGTCTCGCGGTTGATGTGCCTAACCAAGCATCTCATTAGTATTCGGCGGCGCATGATGCCCACTTCAACTACGCGCCAGCCCTACACACAGTTTTCGATTTAGCGAGAACATTGTGGCCTGCCTCCGTGTCGGTGAACGGAACGGACTTACCCAAGGTTTACGTTCAGGAAGACATTTTGTTGCAGCCAAACTCCTCCAACATCTCACCCATAGAGTTCATTGATGACATCCCCATCGATGACTTTCTCGCGGTGGAGGCGCATAACAAGCACCTCCATGATCCAGATGCGCAGTACAACTACGTCTTTTGGTTTTCTGCTGCTCGATCGAAGACTCCAGATAAATTCGTACCCGGCAGTTATCTTGTCAACTATCCAGACTCACACACTGTTCGATTCGTCAACGGATCCTCAAGAGAATTCCCAAACAAGGCACTGATCCAGATCGACTTTGATGAAATTGATTCCGGGGAGAAGCTTCACAAGAAGTATGTTGAAGTGCCAGACGGCCCAGACCCCAAGGCCGCTTTCACGGCCGATCCGGCCATTACGCCCGAGGAGGGCTCACCCATGCCCAATTCCCGCTACCCATCAAATCCGGTAGCTTCGCACAAATACGGCGGCTACATCTCCGGGTACCTTCTCGAGGACGATCATCACAACGACACATGTGTGTTAGCCGTCTTCACGTTTCTAACCGCCCATGCCGCCTTTCCCGGATACAACCTCACGAAAGATTTCACCGAGGCACGCCGTACCATCCGCGAGACTCTATCCTCTTGCAAAGTTGACGGGCGTACGCGCCTCATCGTCGACGTGAGTGGCAATGACGGCGGCTATGCCGCTTTAGTCTCCGAATTATACCGTAACCTCTTTCCCAAGGCAAAAGAGTGGACAGGCAACCGTATTCGTGCACATCCAGCAGTTGATCTCCTCGGCCGTCTACTATACAACAACACTGAATTACCCCATCGGCCACCCGTCAGCGCATCCGACCTGGACCCCAAGACAGGATCTCCGTACAAGACGTGGACAGACCTCTACGGCCCTGCCGCCGTCAATGTGATGGGCAACAACAATGACGAGGACGAGGTACTGGAAACAAACATGCTAGCCGACAACCAATCCGCCCCCGTAGACTCCGATTCCTTTTACTTAACTGGCGCCGCCCCGAAGTGGAAGGAAGAAGTCTTGCCTGAGCAACCATTTGACGCGTCCAATATCGTCGTGCTCACCAACGGCGTCTGCTTCAGCGCCTGCGCCTTTTTTACGGGTTTGATGGCCCGCGAGCAAGGCGTGCGCACCATTGCCGTCGGCGGTCGACCTTTGTACACACCTATGCAAGCCATCGGCGGCACCAAAGGGGGGCAGATGATAACAGGCGCCACCATCAGGAGTTGGTTTGACCTCATTTTGAACCGAGATAGAGGGAACGTGAGGATCACCTCCCGGGAGCTTGCTGCTTTGGTGCCGTCGCCGGATCTAGCCCCGCTTGAACCGGTAACGCTTCAAGGGTCGACAGTCAATTACCGCAATCAGTACGTTGAAGGGTATGAATTGACAGAGGAGAAAAGAGATGACTACCCGCCGCAGTTCATGTACGAGGCGGCCAACTGTCGACTGTTTTACAAGGCGGAGCACTGGAAGACGGTGGCTGCCCTCTGGCGAGACGTGAGCGACGTGGCCTGGAGGAACGCTTCTTGCGTCCCGAACTCAACCACACAAAGGGACGGCGATAGGTGGATTATTTCTGACAAGACACAGGAGTATTCGGACAAGGTCAGGTCGAGTGTTTTGGTCTACGACGGACCGGGATCGTTGACGAATAATGAGTGGCACAAGTACGGGAAGTTGAATACCACCGGTTTGGGAATTGGTCATAAGTTGAGAGAAGAGGAATATGAAGTCCCGGGTGATTTCTGGGATAGAATGAAGAGGGATGAGGAGGAGGAGAAACATGGAGGCCAAAGACATGGGGAGCACGAGCAGGAGGGAAAGAAGGATGAGAAGAGCTCTGCTGAGAAAATGACACCGGGGATAACACGGGCTGCAGTGACAGGTTCGTTGGTTGTTGCTGTTGGATTGCTGATGATGTGAGATTGGTGTTGAAACTAGCGTGGCTGTTGTGTTCTTAGAGAATCCTTAGGTGTTAGTTCTAGCGAATCATGAATTTTCGATCACTTGTCAGTTTCTGCAAGTAATGCCCTTTGGTGACAATGAAGCTGTCATGGGTATACACATGCACGACAATACTGCTTTGTTTGTTACCTAGCTTGGGACCTTGGGTCAACTTCACTTGGCCTTTCAATTCCTTACTGCTGCATTTCCTTCCAGAGTAAAGGTATAATTAGGCCTTAAATATCATTTTCGACAAACTCGGGATGTATGGGGTCCGAACACCCTCCGTGCACATGTGTCCAGGAGGTTCGATGCTATCCTTGAAGGGTACTTGCCCGTCCGCACAGAGTTCACCTCCTTGGAAGCTAACAAGTACAGCCAGTAGTGTAACCTGGAAGAAATGCCCGCACATTACACATTCTGTTAAGCTGTACAAGAATTGAAGAACATTCTGGGAAACATACATTTTTCCCCATGGGCCCATCATGACCACTCGCTTCTCGTCGATCTTGCTCTACTACCTCAAGATCGTCGAAGTTAGATGAGAGAAGCCTGGGGGGCTTCTGGATGCACTTGAGGGTATCGATATAAACGCTGCCTCACGCGGTTCTGTCTCTTCTGGGTTGACACCGCATGACATCGAATGGGTCCAAACACTGCGTCTGCAAAAAGAACAACAGTTCGTTGTCTTTCAAGGTATGCAATATGCATGCTGAAAGCAATACGCGAAATTTCTGCAGAAGAGGGATTTGGTAAAAGGTGCAGCCCGGGAGGCCTCTCCAGTAGGGTTTGAAATTCGATTTTCTGGACCTGTATTTATTTCCGTGCCTCTGGTTCTCTCTTCAAACATCTCTTTAACTACCGATCAACTCGATCCACTTCCGTCACTAAAACAAACATTCCATCATCTCCTTTATTTCACAATTTGGGAGAGTTCAAAGACCATCATCTACGGTGATAACACGTTTTCTATTTGTCCGAATCTTCTCAATTTTCTTTTGCCATCGTCGGAACCTCTTCTCCTCGGGGGCTGTAACCGAACACTCCCATTTGTGTGTCAGCGTCTCACCGTTGCAAAGAAAGGACAAGGTAAGTTAACGTTGTTAATATTTCTTGATCTTTCATTGCCCGTCGTTTCACTAGAGTTCTAATACAACATCCTGCAGGTTGGCAATAGAACACCATAACCTACAAACAAACCCGACCGAAAGACTACCTTCCCGTCCTCCCCAGCTCCCCCTCCTCCTCTCCAAAAATGGCACCCACACCCACCCCCCCTCTCCCATCTCCACAAACACAATCCCAAGGACCTCAACTCCCCCCCACCGCCACAATCGCCCTCATCGCCCTATTCGGCTACATCACTCTCGGTCTCCTCTTCTTCACCGTCGCCGGTGATGCCGCAACCATCAACCGAAAATTCAACGCAGCAGGTCCTCGTTCTGCCAAAGCGGTAGGCTCGAGAATCAGGGTCATTGTCTGTTGGCCAATTTTGCTGTTTTGGAGGGTTTTCTGCGTCTGTTATGTAAGAGCGTACAGGCGCACAGAACAACAGGGAGATCGTCATCGAGGTGGTGGTATTGCTATCGCTCCAGAGAACAACAACAACAACAACAATAATAATAACAATGGTGTTGAGGTTGAAATGGTGGGTCCCCTACCTCCAGCTCAAGCTCAAGTTCAGGCTGGAGCTGGAGCTCAACCCCAACAGGCAGCAGCTCAACCCGAAGTTAGGGATGCGGCTACCCCTACGGCCAATAGGGCTCCGGAACTACCACCTCCAGCGGCACGACTACCTGCACCAGCACCAGCACCAGCACCGGTACCAGCACCGGCACCGCAGCCATCATCACCGCCGCCGTCTTACCGGAAGGCCGTTGGGGAGAGTGTAGAGTCAGACTCCGACTCAGAGTGAGAAGTCAAAGCAGCCGGCACACACAACGTTGGGCTCAATATAAGCTAAGCACCCGAAGAGTAACGAGTAACATTCTCGAAAAATCCGGGCGCCATACAACGATAAAGTGATCAGGGTTCTGTTATAAGAAAGGACATGGATGGATGGTTATGTGGGATACAATCAACACAAAGTTTCATAGATAGTTGACTGAAGGAAGAAAGGGATTGGATGGTTATGTGGGAGATACACACACAAGTTTTCATGGTTGTTTGACTTACAAAGAAAGGAAAGGAATGGAGGGGGACATGTTGGATACAATGAACAGCCGAGGATCTGATTTTGATGTACCGTACCATACCATACCGTACCGGACCGGACCGGACCAGACCCAAGAAGTAATAAAGCAAGATAGGGTACAGACGAATTAAGATAAACCACACAGCAAAATACACTTCACACTGATGCAAAAACTCCATAACAAGATAAACCACAAGAAAAGAAAAGTTCAAAGGAGGGAATGATGACCTCTGTGACCAACAGCCACTACAACGTCTTTCAATACTGCTGCTGCAACTCCACACTAGCTCTATGCTGCAACCCCAAACCCAAACCCGTATAAAGCGTTGACGTATTGAAATCGTCCATGGGAAACGGCAACGCTTCCGCCAAAGTAGCCAGGTCCAAGTTCGTCGATCCCGCCAGATCCTGCACGGTTCCCAAGCTACGCAACAGGCGAGTCGCTTCTATGGCTCCGAGGTGTTGCATGGATGCTAGTTGGAGTGAGCCGATAGTAACCAAATCAGCTGGCTCTGAAGTGAACAGAGGGAGTAAGTCGGATTGGGTATCTGACACTGAAGACTCCCGCTCCGAGGGGTCGTGAGAGGTCAGTGAGCTGGAGGCGAGACTGGTGCTTGGTCGACGGTTGCCGTAGCTGTCAAAGGTGGATGGCAAGGAGATGCTGGAGGCGCGACGATGGGCTACTTGTCCGTGTCCGTGTCCGTGTCCGACTTCTAACTTCAAGACAGGGGAGAGAGGTTGTGGGAAAGAAGAAGAGGAGGAGGAAGTCTGGCTGGTGAAGGGGATGGGATTAGACGGCGGCGGAACCAAGTTGTTGGAGTGCTTGTGTGTTGAAAAGGAAGCATGGGTGGAAGTGGACATCAGCACCGGAGACTCGATAAACTCCTGGCTGCCGTCGTTGACGGATGGGGTTGGGTGCTCTGAATCCAGCGTGAGGGTCAACTGATAGAGCACAGCGGCGAAGAGCATATGCGGGAGAAGCTCAGGGGGGTTGCCCAATGAAAAACGAGTTTGGTAAGTGCTCGTGAGATAGATGATGGCCTCGGAGGACTGCTGACAAATGTCGGAAGGCTTGGCGTCGTTCCGTAACGTGGGAGTGGTTGTTGCACTATCTCTGAGGCTTGCTGTGCTTTTGACCAACGGGCGTAGAAGCGCGAGGAGGCAATAGTGGTACCAGATTCTGTAATCCTGTTAGGTATGGCATGTAAGAAGCGGGCATAGAAGGGGAAACGAACTGTGCAAACAACAAGTCCGGCGTAGTATCGATATCAAGACTGAAGGTCTCTTTGAAATGCTTGTGGGCGTCTAGACACTTTCCATAAGCATCTTCGAGCTCGTCCGCGGTTGCCGCGTTAGAGAAGAGGTAGGACGAGAAAGTGTGCACTGCTGCTGTGACCGTGAATACGAATCGGGGAAGCGGTGGGCAGTGTTCTAGTTCAGCCAGGAACTGCATATGTAGCGCCAGGCCTGAGGCCGCAGTCAGTCAGCAGGATGGAAGGACCATTCCAGTCATGATCGGCCTTACCTCGTTCAATGCGATTTTTGGGTTCGTCTTCGGCCGTCTCTCCTGAATCTTGGTAGAGCCTCATGAAGAAGGGGCCGGTAGTCAGGTCAAGACGACCAGTAAGGAGGCGTAGCATACTATTGGCAGTTAGTGTCAACACTTGATCAGTGAGAAAACTGAATGTACTGCCCACGACATAGGCTCAACTTACTGGATCAACGAAAAACCACCGCAATAAGACAGTGCCCTGACAGTCACTAGTTCTTGATCCACGTGGTATGTCTGTTCCCGAGTTTGTCGACCAAAATGGATAGCGGCCCTCACGGACGCCCAAGCCAGGTCCCAGGCCTCATCGTCATTACCTTGAGAGATTTCCGCAAGGGCAAGAACAGCCAAAGCCTGGATACTTGGGAGGTTCACGTGGTTTGGTTCTGATGCTAACAACCTCTTCGCTTCTCCTAGAAAGGCATCTCCAAACGTCATTCTGGAGACAATGTTCGAGGTTGTACCGTATGATTTACACGCCTTTCCCAGAATAGCGTTGACCAGCGCCTCGGAACAATAACGGGGATCGCCCTCACGGAACGCCTTCATGAAAGAAGATTGTTGGATGAAGCATAGTAGAGAACACGGAGCTGAGAAGAACTTGGATAGCAGTCTCTGGATAAGCGGGGCGTCTGATGTTATGCTGGTCCAGGTCCGAGGCAGAGGCTCGTTAGAGATACCAGGGACAAAAGGTTGCGAAGAACGGCGCAAAGATAGGGATGGAAGTGCCGGGCTAGAAAACCGTCTGGAGAGCGGATACAAAGGCTGAGGGGAGTGAAGAAACGCTGCTTGTTCTCGGAACGAAAACTGTGTGGTGGGGGAGAGGTCCGAGGAAAAGCTGCTCCGAGGCGTGGGATGGTCAAATGGAACCCGGGTTTGGGGAAATGTAAAATTCCCGATACCAGCAAAACTAGCTGCTCTGTGTAGTTGTGATGATTCCGATCCAAGCGATGAAGCGGTGGGCTGAGACGGTGTCAGCAAGCTTGAAGGAGCACCGTCCGGACGACCAAATGTTCCTACGCTCTGTAATGATGCCGCCTGGAGCGGCACAAGGAGGTTTCTCATCGAGCGTATCCAGTTGGCAATGGCCTCGGGTGATTCGTCGCTCCGGATCCGTGATAGGAATGATTCCCAGTCTTGTTCATCGTTGATGAGGGCCCGAATCACAGCATGTCCTTGCCGCTGCTCGTTTCGAAGTCTTTCAATCTCGGACCTGAGGTGGTCCTTGGTACGCCATTTCTTGTCCTCGTATGCGCATTCTTCTCCACGAGACCTACACCTCCGGCATGGCATCTGGCCATCACACTAGGGGACATGGTGTTAGTGGAAGTGTGGATGAGGATAGCTTGGGGCAACGAGGTTGGGGCATGGTTCTGAAAACTTGAAGAGTAACAATAGACATCAGAGACGAAATTGTCGCCGCTTGGGAAACAGAGACTGTTGATTGTTGATCTCGTGGACACACCTTTGTCCTTTTCTTGCGGCATACTAGGCATGCGTTTGGTGTCAAGTGCTGTCTTGGCATGATGATGTACCGAGATCGTCGTCAAAGTCGCCCGGAGCAACCTGGAAGTCTGCGAGAGTCCAATACCAAACGGATGAGACTATTGATAGCATCCTGTTGCGTAGTGGATCTCGCTTTGCTCCTTCGGCTGCCTTTGAAGAAAGAAGCGGACGTCTTGGAAGCTAAGTAAGGTTGGACATGACGGATTCAGATCAGAAAAGGGACAGTCATTGATAGCGGGCAGCCCTAGAGCCCCATCTGTCAACCCAGTACCGGTTGGTCCCTGCACGTAGCAAGCTGAGAAACATGGAGAACATGAGCAAGATCCCAACAACCCCAGGTTCCCGCACAGCAGCATCTGAACGGTCGATGGATAAACAAGGACTGGGATTCATACTGGCATTGCGTCCCAAGCTTGTCATGGAAAGGGTATGGGTCTGGTCTTGTAGGGATCCGGGTTGCAAAAGCCCCTCAATCTTGCAGCTGTCTCAAGACGCAAAGACAAAGCGAACCCTCCGGGAAACTGGTGTGTCCAATAGCCAACGGTCTGCAACGCTTTCCATACCAAGGATGGGGGGAAAGGCTGCAGGCTCGCAAAGGCAAGACAAGGCATAGCTGCTAGGCAGGGGACCATCAGGTACCATCTCATTGGAACAGACAGCGAACCGCAATCACAACGAGAGTCATCAAGTGTGGGACAAGGAAGTGTGCGCCACCGGGAAATGGTCTTGATGGGTAAGATCATCTCTGACAGAGGTTCGACGGAAAGCGGGATCTTCGAAAACCAAGACCATCTACGAGTTCTAGACAAGTGTCCGATGTGAGCAGTCAAGATAGAACGTTGCACTAACAATGAGCACCCAATCTTAGCGTATGGAAGCCTCACGCTCAACTAGGTTGTCTTGAGTTGATGGGTGGTAGTGATGAGTGGAGCAGGGTTGGCGAGGGCGAATAGCCACCTCCCATGGGTTTTGATGATGAATGATGACGATAGCAAATATCCAGCTCGTTCTTGTTGTTGGCGCGGGGGTGTCTCCGCTCATTGTCCCCTTTTCTCGAGGTTGCGTCTTGGCAAACCGCTGACTGAGACTGAGTTGGGCTAAACACTGCGATAATCCTCGTTCTCGCTTGCGCTGTGATGGAGCCTTTTCCCTTGGACGGTTTGTCGTCGAGATGGCATGGTACTATACCGGAAGGGTTTCTTGCAGCTTGACCCTAACATTGACCGTAGCAAGGGGTGAGTTCGTATCGATTCTCTCTCGATGGACGAAATGAGATCTTGTCCCGGATCGATAGAAGCGGAAGAAAGCAATGGAGGGGGGAGGGGGAACGAACTTGCTTAAGGAAATTTAGTCCGGCGTGAAGAAATCGTCTGAGGTCCAGAGCCAAAAAGTGGTTTGAACAGCATGTCATCTCGGCCGCTAAATTAGCTGCGGAAAACGTCAGTAAAAGAAGGATGAAACAAGGGAAAAGCGCACAGGGACTAACGCTTGGAAGCCCCAGAAGCTGGGTTGGCGGTACCCGATCATGCGCATCTCACCTCCCTGGTGTCGTGGAACTGGAGCCTTGAACGGGCCGTAGCCGGTAGCTACCTCTGTACCACTCACTCCACCTCACGACCGCAAATAAGGCATTCCGAAAGGGGCCCAATCCTTGGGCTATGGATCAACTCAAATGGAGCTTTTCAATTTCCCATCCTTGGTGAAAGAAGATATGGATGTCCCATCTTGAAAGTGGCAGCTGCGATGTAGCTGGCACGTGTTGGGTTGTGCTGGGCCACTGGCAGTTTTAAAGAAGGGTGTTGGGTACGTCACTCCTCGGATGCACGGAATGTTTCGTTTTGATACGAGTTGGCGTATCGTAATGGTGATGTTGGCCAGACAATGGTTTGAAACGTTCATGGCGATATGACAGGCTCGTCACTTTTTCTCCTTCTCCATGAACACAGGGATGGGACGATGACAGCCCCCGTGTTCGTTGAAGTTGCCCGCCGGGAGAGGCCAGAATGGTGAGAGTGAGACCGTAGGTAGAGTAGAGTTGAGTTGTAGTGGAACTCCGGCACCGCTGAGAAGGCTGAAGACTGGGGGTTTTCGGTGCTGTGGGCCAGTGCGCTGGGTGGTTGAAGCGCGTCAGGCGTGCATATGGACGGGACGCAGGACAGAAGCTTCGACAGCTAACTGTTGGGAATCGAGACCGCCGAGTTTTTCTCGAAACAGATAGATGTTGTCCGATATGAGATGAGGCGCCCCTGTGCGCGTAAGACGGTGAGATACTCCGAAGCGCAAATGTTCATGATCCTTTGCATGGCATGATGGCAGAATTACTCCTTGGACGACCATGGCGCTGTAATCCTGGCGAAGAGAGATCTAGAGAACATTCAAGTTAGGACCATAAGGTATGATGAGACGGGCAACATCTGATAGGTACTCAAGCAGTCGAGCGCGGATGCGGTAAGCCAATGGTTGATCGAAGGCAGGGACGGTTGAACAAGATGATTTCCGTCAGGTGTTGACTTTTGGAAAGATGATTGACGTCGAATGGGGAGTGCCACTGTTAAGTTGCTCGGGGGAAAAGGAAAGTAGGAAACTTGGACAATGTTAAGTTGGCTGGTGAGCATGTCGAACATGGGCCTGAATGCCGACCCGGTAAAACCGTCATTTCGAGGGTAACAGCTGTGATATGAGCACACTCAAGCAGGCCTCAGTCAAAGAAAAAAAAGATGAGTTCAAGAGGAAGTTGTGGCCGCGGACGGGACCACGGGAGAAATATCGACTGAGGTGACTCTTGCCTTGTCCTAGTCACATGGGATGTTTCCACTGGACAACGCAAGCCAAGCTCCAAAAACCAGGCCCAGGCAGCTCTTTCCCAAGTCAACCGTGGACAAACAGAGCCAGTGGCAAACTATGGACCTGAAAGGGAAGGAAGGACGTTGAAGCGAGACGATACCTTAGTATGGCCAGTGCCTTGCACACCGGTCTCGCGATGTTCGTGACGGAAGGAACGCCTGAGGATCAGCCAAAGGTTGCAGTGTACCCAAGAAATGCCAATGTCCAATCCCACACATTTGGCAGTCGCGTGCCTGAAACAAGAAGCAACTGCTCAAGCACTTGCAGCAACCAACAGCTGTTCCTGAGGAAAGCGCCCTGAACCAGAAAAAGAGCGGGCTTCTTGGAGTGTGGGCGGCGCCTGCGGCGTAACCCACTGGGTACTTCCTAGATACGAGCAACGTACTTACCCATGAAGGGTAGTACTTACTTAGCACAAACCTTTACTTACTACGAGTAGTCAAATAGGTATAAGTAAATACCTATAGGGCCTTTATAGCCTTATAAGTACGCCCAAATACTAAGAGGGTATAAAACTAGAGGTCCCCCAATTAGTTAAAGATATAGAATCTTCCCCAATAATTAATTCATTACATTTCATATAAATCTTTACTTATTTCCAAGGAGTAAATCCTTATAATCTGGCGATCCACCTAGGGGAATAACCAACTTCCCAATTTACTAACCTTATTATATTATTATTTTTCTTTTTTTTCTAAATATATTACATTATGCAATTTCGCGTTAATAATACGTTAATAACGATATTAATAAATATTAATAGGACGTAGCCTCCCCTCTATAATAAGTCGCGTTCTTATTAGCCTCCCTAATATTTAGCCTCCTATAATAGTATTACCTTCCTCTTTCTCCCTATACCTATCGATTTAAAAGAGAGAGCGCAATAAATTATTAAATTTTACCGATCCGGCTACTTTTATATAAAAAGGATTTTCGATTCGGATATCGAATTAGCGAGAGCCCTATAATTTAATTTTAATACCGATCCTCCTATCCCCGGAGAAAAACGCTAACTATTAAAATAAGCTATATTTATTAGATTTCTAACGGCTATATTCGCTTAATTCTATAAATAAATAATCCTAAATTAAGAATAAAATTAATTAAACCCCTCTTCCTAATATAATTAATTATTACGTAAATTAGTACATCGTTAATCGAAACGCTCCTACTATTAGTCCGCGTTTACTTAAAATTTTTAATTATTAAATTCAATTATTAAAATCGTATTACGAAAACGAATAAAATCCCTAAACGAATTAAATTAATTTCCTAAACCTTCGCTTATCCGCGAAGAATTACCTTCCTATTAATAGGAAGTATTTCCTTATTAAATATTAATATAACTTTTATATTATTTATTCTAATTTCGCAATAATTAAATCGGCTTTAATACGCGCGGGGTAAAATTATTTAGCGAATTTCCATTTAATAAAATTACCCTAAAAGAATAATAAAAATTAATTACTCCGTTCGGTTTTTTAAATCCTTCGTTTATAGGATTGGACTATAATATATTTATATTTTAAATTAATTTTTTAGGCTCCTACCCGTATTAAAAGGATTTATTTTTAAAAAATTAAACTATTTTACTATAAATACCGACCGGGTTATAACTAATTAATAACGGATAAAGTAATAATATTAAAAATAGCGAATCCGAAAATTATTAGAAAAAAAATATATAATCGGCCGGACGAATTAAAAATAATAAACTTTCCTTATCTTAATTAAAATAATCCGGAGAATTATAATCTAATAAATTTATAATAGGGTTTCCTATTTTTAATATATTTAACGACGAAAAATATAACGAGGTATAAAAGCGTAATTAGGCGGCTATATTCGCTTTAACCTTTTAGGAAATTAAAATATAAAATACTATTAATATAATTAAAATTATTATAAAAATTATTTAATAATATAGGGACGAGCCCTAAAATATTTAAATTTAGTAAATAAAAGGATTATTAAAGGTTTACAAAGTAGGATATTTCGACCCTTCTATAAAGGACGTTAACGGATCCGGCGTAATATCCGATAATAGGATAAATAAATACTATAATATATTTCTATTTACTAACCGTCTTTTACTCTTCGAATAATCCTATAGCGTATAAATAATATACGAAATATAAATATCCTACTTCGCTAGATTAGTATTAATATAGTATTCGTATATTTTAACCACTATTAACCAATAGGTCCTATTATTTATAAATATTTTAATAATTTATAAAAAGCTAAAAGAACGTTTTAAAAAAAATTATTCGAAGGTAATAAAAGATATTAAAAAGGCTAACTTTTCTTTTTAAAATATAATAAAAAGATAAGACCTTTATACCTTCGTATAAACTATAATTTACAATATTAAAATATATAGAATATTACTCCAAAATTAATTTACCGCCGCCTTTAAAATATTAAACCCCAATATTTAATCGGAATTAATTAAATTAAGAGAAAATACTATATTAAATAAATTCCTAAGAAATATCGCCGAATACGAATTTATTATCGAAAATAAAGCCTAAAAATTAACGGAACGCTCCTAATAATTTTAAAATAAGGGTAAAATTAATTACCCTTCTTAATAAAACTATTAAAACCCTAATATTTAATTATTTAATTATAATAATCCTATTTACCCCGGGAATTTTAATAAATAAAATAATACTAATAATTATTAAAATTAATAGAATAATTAATAATAATTCGCTCCCTACGTAATTCCTAAGAATAAATACCTTTTAATTCCTAGACTTAAATATATTAACGCAACCTTCGAAAACGATGGTTAAAATAATTATTACTAATATCCAACCGTAGAGGATATTTTAAATAATACATTTAATATAAATGTTTTCGCCATTTAAAATTCTAACGATTAAAAAAAGTAAAGGTAAAAAGATTAACCTCCTCTACCCCTATTAAAATTTAAATACTAAAAATCTATATTCTTTGCGACCGCTTTCTTAATAAACGCCGAAACCCTCCGCTATTAATATTATAAATACCCGAAATCTTTCCCAAATAAATCCAAATTAATAGAATATATATACCCCATTTATTTAAAGTATAAGCAACCCGACCCGAAAAAGCGAAATTATTTATACGATAATTAATAGGATAAATAAAATATAAAATCGGTATATATTATATATTATTAAATATTTAGGTAATATAATAATCGGTCTACTTTTTATTAAACCGGTAGAAAGTCGGGAAACGCTAACTTAATAATATAAAAACGGAGGGTATCCGAAGAAGAGAATTATCCTCCTATTAATAATATAAAAATAGTTTAAATTATAAGTTTCGCTTATAAATTTATTTAAAAGTAAGAATTCGGATACTATTTAATAACGAATTATAAATTTATATAAATACGGATTATTCTTTATTAATAATCGATTATTATTAATTAGTTAAATATTACCCTAATTTGCGTATTAAGTAACGAATTACCCTTTTTACTTTAAAAAATATTAATAAAATTATATTAAAATTTAAAGAATATATCCTCTTCCTATTCGCTCTTTTTAATATTAATACTTTAACGAACGTTCTAATATTCGTAATATTTATAAAAGAAATTTTTTTAATAAATAATTTCGCTCTAAACCTTTTCTTCGGTACGGATTATATAGGATTAAAAGTATTTAATATTTTATTATCCCAATTTATTATTAATATTAAATTATATAAAATATTTATTCTATTTACCTTCGCTAATCGGATTAAACCGTAATAGGTTAGAATTTATACTATTAAATATATTATTATCCTATTAATTATTATATATTATTTCCCTATATCTTATAATATTTATAACGTTAATTATAATTTTATTTTTAATTTAGCCCCGATTAATCGGTTTTTTTCGTTTACGTTACTTATTAATTTAAACTTTTACTTAATATTTGCGTATAATAAAATTAACTTACCGTTAATTATTCCCGTACGCTAATAAGTCGGATATTTTTCATTTATTAATTTTAATATAATATTCCTTCTAATAGATATAAATTTAATCGATTTAGCGATATAAGAACCTTTAATAAAAAAGAAACGAAAAGACGAGATCCGGATATTAATAATCTTTATAAATAACGATATTAAATACGAATATAGTATAATTATTTTTACGGATAAAAATAACCCGGGCGGTATTAAACGTTTAACGTAAGTATTATTAGAATTTATTATAGTTTTTAAAAATAAAGGTTTTGTAAAGATACCGAAAGAATAATAAATAAATATCGACTTCCAAAACGATTAGTAGAAATTCATTCTTAAAAAAACTAAAATTTATTTATTAAACTAAAAGGGTAAAGAAATTATTTAAAATACTATTTAAAAATTAAAGGACGCTGGAAAGATTATATTTATAATTTAAAAGGTATTTTTCTCCTTTTTAATCTTCGTAATTTAGAAGGATATATTGGACGGTATAAAGAAAAGAAGGATAATAGTAAATATCCGTAAATTAAACCGTATCGCAATTATTAATTTATACTTTATAAAAACGTAAGAAGAGATTATTATAAAATTAAAAGGTTATAAATACATTACCGTTTTTAATACTATTACCTTCTACTATTAATAATTTATTTACCCTAAAAGCCGTTAAATATTCTCTATTATAATTTATATAAGCTAATTTACATTTAATTATATTATTATAAGTTATAAAAATTCTAACGCCTTCGTATAAAGATATATAAATATTATTTTCCGAAATATTAATACGCTAATTTATTACGACGATATTATATTAGGTTTATAAATTTTAAAGGACTATATTTAAAATTTTATTAAATTATTTTAACGTTTATAACGTTATAATATTTCTATCGGTCCGAATAAATTATTTATCGACTTTCTTAACATTATAATATTAGGACGAATAATTAATTTATTTAATATAAATACCTCCGAAGAAAAGTTCGCCGCCGTTAAACGCCTTATTTTTCTTAAAAACTTAAGAGATTTGGAAATTTTTATCGGCTTTTCGATTTAATTCCGCTATAAAATCTTATAATTTATAATAATAATCGATCTACTAAAATAACGAAAAGTAAATATAATTAAAATTAATAAACGAATATATAAAAATAAGACCGATTAAAGAAATTAGGTTTAAAAACTTTCTTTCTTACTTCCTATTTTAGAAGAAAAGAAAATTTTTAACGATATTAAAGTAATACTATTCCGCCTTATTATTTTCGTTTACTTTTCGCCGATTAAAATATTATATATCGATTTCGACGTTTTTAGCTTAGGAATCGGCGTATAGGTCTATTATATTAAGGACGAAGTACTAATTAAAATTATTACCAATGGAAAAATAACCTCCTTATTACCTTCGATATCCGTAGAATTAATTACTTTTATTAATAAAACCTTTTAGGACGCTAAAAAGAAATATTAATCGATAAAAATAGAAATATATAATTTTATATAGGTATTAAAGAAATATAAATAATAGATCGTTAATATTTAATATCTTATTTAAATATTTATAAATTATAAAATTATTTTAAATTTAGTAAAATAATATATTAATATTACTAATTCTATTACTATATTTATCGAAAATAAAAAGTTAATTCGAACCTTCGAATATTTAAATTAATAAAATATTAAAGTCTTATATAAATTAAATAAAAATTATATTATACCGGACGTATTATTTAAATTCCTAATTAATAAATCCGAATTAACGATAGAGTTAAGCTCCTTAAATAATTTATTAAACGATTATCCGGAATATTAGGTAAATTTTATTATATATACCGAAAGCGTACTATTTAATTCCTAATTACTCTAATTATTATTTATAAAAATTATTAAATTATTATTAAAGGTTATTAATATTAAATTATCCGAAATATTAGCGTTAGGACGAAGAGGAATAGCGTTAATCGAAATTAATTGTAATTTTCGAAAAAAGATTTAAAAAAGTTATTTTTAAAATCCGAAATAGAAAAGCGTATTAAATATTATAAAGAAAAATAATTAAATCTTACAACCAATTATTTTACCCTTCGAAATCCGTAACGGCCTCCTTTAAAGAATTATAGAAGGTATAACCCCTAAGCTTTATATACCTTTTAATTATATTATAAATATCTTTAATATATTTTATAAGAAAAATTACTATAAATATAATAAATTTTACGAAATATTTATAATTTCCTATTATATTAATTATAATTATAAAAAATTCCGCCGCTTTGTACGAATATACTTATAATACGCTATATACCGTATTATTCGTTATAAAATTTATAAAAATTTTTAATTTATTCTTTCCCCTTTATACTTTTATTTCTTTATTAATATCGATTTTATAATTGGCCTATTTTAAAACCTTAATGGTTATAATATATACTTTATATATATAAATAAATTTAACCGCTAAATTTTATTCTTAAAGGGTAAAATAATATAAATAATTTCGTAATAGGGGAAGATTTTAATCGTAATTTTCCTTTCCGCGAATTAGGGAATCCCGAAATAATTATTAAATAATTAAGACCCTAAATTTCTTTTTAATATATAGAAAATAATTTAATATAAATTAAATACCTATTTATTATATTTAATAGCCTACTACCTAATAATAAACGGATAAATGGAGTAAATAATCTAGACCGTTATATCCGTATTTAAATATTTCTTTTATAGGATAGTAAATAGAATTTAATAATCCGAAATATTACTTTATATCTAATTTATATATAATAGTATTAAATCTATATTAACCGGTATATTCTTTAACGAAGCCGTTATAGGTTTTACCCTTAATAATATAATTAAGTTTATAGTAAACCGGGTCCCCGAAAAGGTAATTAATTTAAGAATTTTAAAAATAAATATAATTAATATTATTATATTAATAGCCGTAATTATAAAAATTTATTATAATCGGAAGTATATAATAAAATTTTTTAAAATTAACGATAAAATTATATTCCGCTTATATAAAAGTTATAATATCCTTTTTACTTTATTAATCGGAAGGAAGATTAGACCGTAATACGTTAGACTATTTAAAATTATTTAAACGGTCGGAAAATTAATATATAAATTAAACTTCCCAATTTCGTAGAAAATATATAACGTAATTTCTATCAATTATTTAGAACTTTATTATTTTAACCTTTACAGCCGATAATTACCTCTTATCGGCCCTATTCGAATTTAAAATTACCAGCGCTAAATTATCGTCGAAGAGTAAATAAAAGTTAAAACGAAAAGATAATTAATCGAATACGAGGGCTTTAACTAAATATTTACCGAATAGAGAATTTTAAAGGAATTAGGATTAAATAGAATAAATTTTATATAAAATTAGGAAATAAAATATTAAATATATAAAAACGAAGGATATTTAGTAAATTAAAACCCATAAATTATTTATTAAGAAATTATAAAAATATACTTCTTTTATTTATTTTTAATACTCTTCTTTTCTCCTTAAATATTACCTTTAAATAATTTCTTTTTTTTAAAATAATTTTTACTATATACTTAAATTTAAATTTAATTTATAAAATTACCTTTAAAAGTATTTTTATAAATATATTTACTTCGAATTCACCTTTAAATATTATTTATTTAAGTATATATTAAATTAATATAAACGTTATCGACCGTAATAGTAATACTTATTATATATCGATTCTAAACCGCATTAAATATACGCCTTTTAATAAATATTATATTAAGGATATAAATATCAGCGTAATATTATTATAGAAAATAGATTTCGTAATAATTAGAACGATAATTATAGAATAGGTCGAATATATTATTACCTACTAATCGAATAATTTTTTATAAAAAGTATTCGTTTATTAATATATCCTACGTTACGTATACCTTATAAAGCGTAATATACGCTATATTAATAAATTATATAAAAAAATATTAATTACATTAAAATAATACGTAATTTAAATATTATAATACGAAATATAATATAATTAAACGGGTAAATAGAAATATATTAACCCTATTTAATAAATAATTTACTTCGCGCAAATTTATAAAAAACGTAGAAGCGTTAAATACATTATTAATTTAAACCCGGATACGCGTATAATAATTAACGTTTTAACCGCCGCCTTTTAATACATTATATATTATAAAAAATTTATACCTCCTTAATAACCTAGCGATTAAATAATAATTCCCGAAGAACAGGCTTACTATATCCCTTATTACTAAACCTTATACCCCTATATCGTCCCCGGAAACCTAATTAATTATAATTATTATATTATTAATATACCGGTAAATTAATTTAACGACGTCTCTAATAAAAATTATTTATAAATATAAGAAGAATTTTATAATAAAAAACCGAAATGTATTATAAGGTTTAGAATTTTTAATTCCAAACGCAATTCTATTTCTTTTACTAAATTAATTATAGAATTCATTATTAATAAAACCTTTTACAATATTTAATAAATTTTAATATTCGTTTACTAACGCCGTATTACCCGAATTATAACCCGCGAAAGTATAAAAAATATATATTATAACGAATATAAAATAATTAAATAAACGGTAAATAGAGAGTAAAAAAGCGGCGAATAAAGCGGACGAATTTATACAATAAATTTCAATTTCGCAATAAATTATTTTTCCTTTTTTTTAACTATTTACGCCGATATAAATTAATAAGGGCATTAATAGATTTTTTTACGGAGAGTAAATTATAAGTAGCGCCTACGGCGTAACCTATTAAGTATTTCCTAAATACAAATAACGTATTTACCTATAAAGGGTAATATTTACTTAGTATAGACCTTTACTTACTACGAATAATTAAATAGGTATAAGCAAATACCTATAGGGCCTTTATAGCCCTACAAGTACGCCCAAATATTAGGAGGGTATAAGACTGGAGGTCCCCTAATCAGTCAGAGATGTAGAATCTTCCTCAATAATTAATTCATCACATTTCACACAAGTCTTTACTTATCTCCAAGGAGCAAATCCTTACATGGAGCTTCAGGTTGCGGATAAGTTTCTTATCAGCTTATCGATAAGCACCAAGAGCTGCAGCTGTGAGATCAGCGTTCCGGCCAACGTCCGTTCCGGCCGGCATTTCTAGGCTTGGCATTTCCAAAATATTCGGCCGTCAGCGTTCGTTGCCGTCGCCGTGGTACCTGGAATCCGCTCCGCTTTGCCGCCCGCCTGCCGGAACTCGACCGACCGACCGACCGACCGACCGATCTCAAAGTGCTTCCGAGTAGAGGTACCTAGTGTCGCGTACGCGCCCGCCTCTCACCCAAACATCACGACCGAAGCCCAGCTCGTTCTCGCCCAACATGCAGCCGACAAGGGTTCTTTTCAAGAGATCCGTGTGGAAGGGTATGTTGTTGTTGTTGTCGTCGTCATCGTCGTCGTTCAGTTCCAATCGCATCACTGTTTTGCGCCGAGCAAGATTGCTAACCAACCTCGTCGTCCATAGGTCCTCACATTGTCCCGTAAGCTCTCCTACTTTCTAATTCTCCCTCACGATCCCGAACTCAACCCGACGACACCACGTTGCGCCGGCGCATTCCAAATCCCACCCGAACCGACCATCTACCCCAAAGTCGACGATAGCCCATAGCCCCATGCGCCGGCGCATACCTTCTCGCACTTCCGAAACCCGCCCATCCAACACGTTCCATCTTCGTCCTTCTCTTCCTTTCACACTGTTTACCAACCACCCGAACCGTACTCAAACCGAACCGCAGCGATAACCACCCCGAACAATCCCAAACCGCCCATACCCAAAACCAATCCGAACCACGCAAACGAACAATCCTCACTAACCACCCGCCAAATGCGATAGTCTCCCCATCGTCCGCCCCGAGCCCGGCAAAAAGATCACCCCGATCCGCACCCAGGCCCGGTCCGCCACCATCCTGCCCAACTTTGTCGGCCTCAAGTTCCAGGTGCACAACGGCAAGGATTACATTGACTTGACTGTCACGGAGGAGATGGTGGGACATAAGTTGGGGGAGTTTTCTGCGTAGGTCGACCCTTTCCCCTTTGTTTTATTCGGCTTGGTGGCTTTTGGGAGGAGATACTGGTTGGGGGTGGTGAAGGAGACAGGTGTATATGAATTGGAAGGGAATGAGATGGGGGAACTGATGGACGCTCGTGGCTATGTGATAAGCATAGGGGGCAACGGGTAGTCACGAATGGGCTGAGCAAGGACATGAGCTAACAGCACGACTGAAATAGTACGCGCAAGCCCTTCATCTGGGGTAAGAAGAAATAGACAAGTTCATCTTCTCGTTAAAGAAGAATATCACTGCGGGTTTCACAACATTTTTGAGGGTGCGGCGTTTTTCGGTGGAAAAAGCATTTTTCTTGCTATACTCTGTACAACAAACATATCATCATCTTATGGGCAAATTAGACTTGACTTGTATCAACTTCCCGCCTTGTCTACCTGGCATGGACGTATCCATGTTCTGTATATGTGGTATAATTATGAATATGCTGAGTCTATGAAGCTATCATTTAGCCTGGCTATAGACATGGTTGTGTAAAGAGACAGCAGGTCGATCGATGTGTCCTAGTGGCGCCTCCTAAACGCCAAACGTTGAAGAAAGCAAAAAAAGACCTGAAGAAGACAGACCCCAACTCCGTTACCCTGTTCCGTGTTAACCCTTGGTTGCCGACCATTTGCGCTTTGTCCGTCATCGATCCATCGATGTATCCTCTTGGTGCCCTCCCTCTCAGACGGCAAGAAACAATCTGTTGCCATCCCTCCGGTCCGCGAACCATCTGCACGCCCCCAGGCGAACCATCTTCAACAACCAACCACATGTCACTCTCCCCTTTCACCACCACCAAGCCCCTCTAGCTCGATTAGCGATAAAACTCACTCCTCTTAACATTAACCCCAAACTCCCCCGCCGCCATTCCCAAATCCTCCATCGTCAACACCGTCCGGTTCTGACTGCCCCCCTGCCCGCCACCTCCATACCCCGGTCTCTGAATCCCCAACGGTCCTCCCCTTCCTTGATCTTTCCCTCCCGCTCCTCCTCCCGCGCCGCCACCACCAGCCGCCGGTTGACCAGGGATGGGAAACCCAGCTGCTGCTCCCAAGGAGCCCATGGGGTTGTTGGCGTTTGTGTTTGACGCCCGGATGCGGCTGTATTGGTACGCGTCGGCGGCGATGTCGGCTATGAATTTTTGGGTTGCGAGTGCGAGAAGGCGGGCGAGGCGTTGGTCGGTTTGTGGAGGAGGGGGCAGGCCGGCGCGGGTCATGTAGTAGGATGTTACTGCGTCTGGGATCTGTCGTACCGGTGTGTTGTGTTAGCAGGGTGTTGGTGAACGTGGATAGTGAGGGTGGGTAGTGGAGGTGAGGTAGTGGAGACTGGAGAGGGAGGGTTTGGAAAGGGAAAAGTAGATGACGTACAATAGGCGCATACTCATCCATCTTACTCAACAACTCCTTCAACGAAACATCTTTGCGCGTGGGAAGCTTGGGTTCCGGCAACGAGGGGATGTTATTGTTGTTGTTGTCCATATTTCCTCGTTGATCATCGTTCTTATTGGCACCGTTGGAATTGGCATCTGTCGCGTCCTTCTCGCCATCGACCGCCTCGGCTTGTTGCTCCTCTGTTGTCGCTGTCGCGGGGTCGGCTGTTGCTGCTGCTGCTGTTGGCGCCGCGCCGGTAGTGGTAGCAGCGGGAGCAGCCGGTGATGGCTGTGCGGGAAGGCCGTTGCCTTGTTGTGGTGGTGGAATTGCGGACATGATTCTGTCGATAGCCAAGCCCGTTTCGATGAAAAGGGTTTAAGAAATCGGTTTGCGAAAAGTGATGGATTGTTGGATGGTTCGTCGCAGAGCCGACGGTCGGGGAGACGTGATGCGGTTCCTGGGTGGGCCGCCACTGACGCGTAGGTCACGTGATTGGCTCGACTGATGAGGTCACAAAGGAGCAACGCAAATGCGTGGAATTCAAGAAAGACTGGAGCTAAGCGAGGTGAGTATTCTGGTTGAACAAGACATCCAGTGCGAAATTGTGTGATCTTGCAAGTGAATTGGATGGTTGCTTTGTTGGAAAGGACGGAGTGATGTTGCAAGTCGGATGTTGGAGAATCCCCTGGGAGGCTCTTATACAAGGGAGCTCGGGCCACCCGCTTGCTTGATGTCCGGTGGCCGATGCAAGCACATCTTCCAACTCAGCAACAACAGGTGTTGAAGGTTTCTAGTTTGGTTATTTGACTTAATTTCTATGACGTACATGTCTCGCAAATGGTAAGGTTCTATGACAGTATCTTCAACTTCGCGGCGCTAAAACATATAGCCACGATTGTACTTCCCCTTACGGCATGGCGAAGCGGTGCCCTATAACCATGACAATTATTCCCGATCACAGATTTCATTACACATCTTCATTAACCGCTTTGAGACACCGTGCGCAAGGCTCCTTTTGCAGTATCCCATAAAGATTGATTTCGATCACTTCCTCCGGCCACGACTCGTAGAAGGCATCGACTCAAACGCATCATCATCATCGTCCGAGATCGCATCATCGCTAATCTCAATCGCCTGCTGCTGTGACCCCTTCGCCCTCTGACATTGTGAAAAGTTAAGCGTCGTCTGCTTCTTTCCAGCCGCCGCGCCGCGAGTAGCTGCCGTTCGAGTAGCCCTGGTAGCAGGTGCCGCCTTAGCAGCTGGTGTAGCTCGAGCAGAGGTACGAGAAGATGCCGCCCTGGATGTGGTCTTGGACTTTGGTGGTGGCGCTGGCGGATCCTCTTCGTCATCGACCATGACCACATCTTCTTCTTCATCCTCCTCTTCGTCTTCGTCCTCTAGGTAGTCATCTTCCTCTTCCTCTTCCTCGTCGCTGTCTACGAAAGGAGTCTTCTTCTTGCGACCTCTCGCAGGTGCTTTCTTTGCTGGCGCTGCCTTCTTTGCCGGCGCGACCTTCTTAGCAGGTGCTTTCTTGGCTGCTGCCGTAGTCTTGGCCGCTGCTCCTCGTTTCGGTGCCGCTCTGGTTGGAAGTGGCTGGTTGTCAATATCCATATCCACGTCTTCGTCGTCGCTGAACGTGACACCAGAGGTAGGCACTTTCTTGGCTGGTGGTCGACCGCGTCCTCTCGTCGGTTCGGTCTGCTCGTCTGCTGCAAGTTCCTCGAGTGCTTGTGGCTGGTTGATCCAATGGCCGTCCAGATCCGAATCCCAGTTGTCGGGTTTGGGCTTGAGCCGTCTCCTGCGCTGGGCTTGCTTGGCTTGACCAGCGTCGAAGCTCTTCTCCATGACCTTTCTGAACTCGTCCATGTGCGCGTCGAGGTCGAGAATCTTTTCGTCTTCGAGCTGGAGGAAATGTTTCACCGAGGTGGATAGCGACTCCATGACAAACATTTCGACGGCGTGCTTGTCGTCCTTGCTGACGAACTGGCTCACCGCATCGCCGAATTGGGCTTTTGGCAAGACGCTGAGCTCTTGCTGGGCAAAGTATTCTTGGACTATTGTGTCGACTTTGATGGCGTCGGCTGAGTCGAGCACCTCGGCCAGGCCCTCGGGCATGCCTGGGGCTTCGGTCTTTTCTATGTAGGGGTCAGTGTTTCGTTCCGTGTTGGTTCTCGCGCACCGAGCATCTCGTCGACTTACGGGCAGACTTCTTCTTTCGGTAAAGTTGCAGGACATTGCTCCTATTGGCAACCTTTTTCGTGAATCTGTTGGAGAATCGCTGCGGGTTTTCGATCTCGTAGGTTGCCCCTTCCGGTGCTGTGTACTCGACCTTTAGGCGGATAAGCGGCAATGGCGGCTCCGCATCCTCGTCCATGTCGTCATCCTCGGCGTGAATAGCATGCCATTCCGCATTGGCTTCTTCAATCATTTCATACACAATCTCCATGAGGCGTTTGGTAATCTCGTTGCGGTTCTTCTTGACCTTGTCCAGACCCTTGAAGCGCGGGTCTGAAGACAGTTGAATCTCTCTTGTGACAAACGGCCGTACTGTCTTGAGCGGGATCTTCTCGACGACGAACTTCTTGCCAGTGATGTTGAGAATAGCGACGTGTTTCGGTACTGCTTCGCCCGGTACTAGTGAGGTGGCAACCGACGAACCCGGTTGCATGACGTGGAATCCGGTTTCCGGGTTTCGTATAGGATCAATCAGACACTCGTGTTCATGACCCCAGACTACCAAATCCATGAAATCAGGAAGCATGTTTTCCGCAACGTAGCTGGTCGCGGTATGTGCGTAGTGGTTCTGGTGAAGAGCTAAGAGATTGAACCAGTCGTTCTTTTGCTGGTTTGGTCGGTAGAACTTGACTTTGTTATCTCTGAAGGTCCTGTGCATACGCTCATCACGGACGTTGCTCAATCCGTACAAGGCCATCTTTGTCCTCCCCTTTTGCAGCAAGATGGGCTTGCAATGGATGTTGTCTGCCTCTGGTATACGGCCAAAATAGTTGACCAGGCCGGCGGCTTGGAGAAGGTCAAGGGAGCAGTAGTGGCCATCACCGCTTGGGTCGTCGTGGTTGCCATGGATGGAGAAGACGGGGATGCCGACGTTGAGGTCGGGATCCTCGTAGTTGACATGGGGGAAGGCTCCTTCAAAGACCTCGGCGCCGTCACTGAGAAATTCCAGTTCGCATGGCTTGTTGCCGAAACAGTGTTTTCGAAGGGAGCGCATGACTTGGTACATGGATTTACGGGAGGGTCTGTTGTCGTGGAAAAGGTCACCGCCGAGTAGGACCATGTCGACGTCCTGCTTTTTTGCTATCTGCATGATCTCGTCAAAGGTCCGCCAGCTGTCATCTCCACGGACTGGGTGGCGCTCCTCATAGCCGACATGGTTATCGGTTGAGACGAGAACGCGGATCGTGTCCTCTGCCGTCGTGTGTCAGTAAATGGTGGTGATGATGAGAGGAGTCTTCAAAGGCAAACACTTACCAGATCCCGCCGGCATCTTGAGTTATTTTGGTGGATCTTTTTACTTTCAATCACTTCCCATGTAACGATTACAGATTAGAAGACGAGATGAACTTGAGAGACGTGGATTGAAGATGAGCGGGTCGCGCTGGTTGACGCGTTGACTTCACGAGGTCACATGGAAACAGGCAGCATTTCTTAATTGGACTTGGAGTGGAGACATGGCTGCATTTGTTCCTGGCGGACTGAGGTAGTGGTCTGTGCACCCTAACTATTCGCCTAGGGCTCGCCTAGAGGAATATGCCAGGAACACTTCTCTGGCGACTTCCAGCGCTTCCCCGCCAAAAACAATCACCTTAACAATTTCCAGCACAAACAGCAGCAAACGGAACTTTCCATCCTCAAACTTTCAAGACCATTCACCAGGCAGGTGCGAAGGGAGGGAAGACGGAAATATTCAAAATGGATGAAACACCGCCAAACACTTTTGGGGATCCTCTCGCCAATGTCACAAGAGGACCTCGTCGTGTACGGCAACGACTGCGATTCGACGCCCAGCAACAGCAACAGCATCAGCACCAGACTCCCCAGCGAACAACTCGATCAGCACAGGCTGCCACTGCCACTGCTGCTGCTCAGGAACCTCAAGTTGAATCCCGTCGAGCTGCCCTGCGATCACAAGGTTCTGGATTTACACCTGAGCCACGGCCAGAAACAATAACTCCACCTGTCAATCCGATGAATCCGCCTCCTACAATGTCGGGTAAGTTGCTTTTCATGTTTTGAAGCCATTGTTGAGCCCGTAGTATGTCGCCTGTGGAGAGATCTCGTCTTTGTTTACTTTCGAGGGCACTTGAGTCCATTCCCCCTTTTGTAGCCCCACATCGCTTCCCCTACTCGCTGGCCAGTCCTTGCACTATCACTTACACCACCACGATTGTTGCTCATGATGGTCGTCAATGTTCAAAAAGAACAAGTCTTGTTGCCTGTACGGAATTTCCCAACCGCAAATTTCTTCGTTTGTCCCCCTCTCCCGTCTTTTCATCCCATCTTAGAAATTGGTGGCTGTGCGACTGGTGTTGGTCTGTTAGCCAATGCCATTGGCCTGCACAAGGGACGAACCTTGGGATGGAACCTGTGATAACTTCACTGGCCGCACCACCAACCTCTCTCACCATGGACTCGACTCACCACCTCGCAAACGACCTTGATTTTACTTTTTCTCTCCTGTTTTTTACTGCTCCCGAACAGTCGGTTGAGGTTTTTTACCCCACCAATTTTTGCCAGTCACCAAACCTTCCTTCGTCCTTCCCTCGTCGAATTTTCTTACCCTCAACAGACTGGCTTTCTCCTTCGACAACTTCAAGTTGACTTGCACCTTTTTCTGGACATCGTCCATTCTCCTTTCTTATCTCACCAATTCCCACCTTCAAACCCTTCATCAATAATCATCATCAATACTCAACCAACTTCCACCTTTCGTTCTTGCCTCACACCTTGGCAATATCACCCCGCTATCACAACTCAAGATGCCTCGATATTCACCATACCCAACAACGAAGCCCGAGCCCAAGCGTCGACGAGTGCTGGGTGAGCTTCGTCAAAAGCATCTCAACGCTCCCTTGCCATTTACCAAGCGCCACCCTATCACCATGGACCAAGAGAATATTGACGAGATCCACGAGGGCCTCTACAACGGCATCTATGAGCTCAACGAGATATTTGCAGTCACTAACAATCAATGGCCTCCCTCTCCAGCTCCATCAGCACGCACTCAGCGCACACAAGACGAGACCACAGACGACGAGGGTTTCCCCAGTCCAGTGGGTGACGGTCCGCCCAGTGACATCGAGCTCCAAGACGATGATCAGATCCAGGGCAATGACAATGAGATTGAGGGCGAGGGTTTTCCTGAGGGCATGGAGGGCGTTGACGAGGACCCCCATCTCGCCGATCCCAATCCCGGAGACCACGGAGACGAGTTCGGCCTTGACGAGCAGGGCGAGAGAATTGAGCCAGACGAGGATCTCGAGGAGACCGAGCAATTGCAACACTCAATGTTCGACCCAACCGCCATTGGCCTCCGCGAGATCAACAATCTCGCTCACTTTGGCGTCAGCAGCCACAAGCCCGGCAACGGCGTCGAGGAGCTTTTAACCGAAGACCTCGACAAGTACTGGCAGTAAGTCCTGTTAATCCCCCTCCTCTCCACCAATTTAATCACTGACACTCCTCCCAGATCCGACGGCCAACAACCCCATCTCCTCACAATTCACTTCCTCCGCCGCGTCGAGATCCGCGCCATTCGCTTCTACGTCGACTACAACCAAGACGAGTCCTACACGCCCACCAACATCGTGTGGTACGCCGGCTCGGGCCACCACGACTTGATCGAGTTCGCCGACGTCAAGCTGACCAACCCTGTGGGTTGGCAAGACGTTCCCATTGCCAACTGCGGCGGCGCGCCCGACGGCCACTCGCTCTCCTGCTGGATCGTCCAAGCGCACATCAAGGAGAACCACCAGAACGGTAAAGACACGCACATCAGGGGAATCAAGATTTTCGCTATTGACGAGAACACGGTCCTGGGCGGCGCGATGATGGCCGAGGAGGGCGATGCGATTCATGAGATGGCGGGGAGGATTGATGAGGCTGCTGCTGCTGCTGAGCAGATGGTCGCTGTCGAAGCAAACAATGCAGGAGATGAGGATTACGATGAGGCTAGTTTGCTGGAGCTATTGCAGCATATTGATCGCGAGGCCGGGTCGGCGGAGAATGCTGGGTCTAGGAACGAGAGCAGGTATAGACCCGGTGAGGGTGGGTTCTCGGATTTTCCTGATTTTATGAGGGATCCGGTTATTCGTTGAGTGGCACGCAGAGCAGTAACACGGTTGCTCGGCGGGCTTCCGAGTGGTTTCAGTACCTGGTAAGGCACAGCAACATGCTTCAGACTTTCGGTACGGAAAAGATAGGGCGGGAAGGGAGGATTCCTTTTTAGTGTTTGCGGCATGGCGAAGGTGTTTCGGTTCGAAAGGAGTTCAGTTATTGCGGCATCATGGATACCCTTCTTCGCGGAAAAGTTGGTGTTAGGACGTGTTCAAAGGTACAAGTTCATGGACAGAGCTTGAAGTTGTTGGGGAAGATCAAGAAGTGTGGACAAAAAAAAACTTGTGATACCTGGCGAGAGGGAAAGAGAATACAAAAGGCAGACAGACCTAGAATAGACCAAACAGTGTTCCTACAGAGAGTCCCCTATATGATGCTGACTTGTTGTAAACCCTTTTGGCTTCACCAAAAGAACGTCTTTTGATAGTATCCTACAACCTTCAGCCATCCCACAACTTAGGCAGACCAGATCAGGCTTGCCCACTGTTCGTGACATTTATCCCCTTTCAGCAATCTCGTATTTGATAACCTTCTCGACCGGGTCCCCCTTTTCGTCGATGGTCGGCTCGATAGTGATAACTGTAGTGTAGTGTAGACAATGTTAGGTAATATGTTGACCAAAGAAAAAAATAATAAGATAAAGAAAATTGAACAAAAAAAGGAACCAGAAATAAAGAGAGAAAAAAGAAAAAGAAGATGTGCTAAAGCTCACCCAAATCCTTGCCATCCTCAAACAGTTCCCGGATCGACCCACCAAGGTCGTTCCCGGGTAACTTGACGTCATATTTGTTATGGCCGCCGTCCAAATCTAGGAGGTGCAGGAAGCCCTGGTCGTCGGAGATATCAATCTAATTGTAGTTATAGAGTTATTTCCCGTGTGCAGGGTGTAGGGTGTATGTATGAAACCGTCCTAACACGGGGACCCAGCATGGAAGCCAGTCGAGGGACTGCAAAGACTGCAAGTGCAAGTGAAAGTTGGTGCATAAATAGGATAGGTAGGATAGTAGATTGAAGTGCGTACGAGTTGGTAGGCCTTCTCACCCGTGGGGAAGGTGGTGGTGGCGGAATGTTCGAAGGATTCTTCGTGGTCCATGTCTGTTGAGTGAAGATGATTGTAGCAGAGATGGATCTTGGTATAAACGTGCTTGTTGGTGATGGATGGAAGGAAAGCGTTTTCCGTCGATATTCCTATGGTTGGGGAGTTTGGAGTTGTTAATAAAGACGATGAACTCTTGACGAGTGTCTCTCCCTTGGGCATCCAGGGAACGCTCTTGGGCAGCAAGGGAACAGCTAGGGAAGTCCTTTGGTACGTCTAGCCAAGGAGAAGAGCTCGGTGTCGGGTGGGTTTGGAGAAGGGGACTGGATCAGCACTTTGCTTCATGAATAAGAGGAAAAGAAATATCATTCGTCAGGCCTTGAAGTGGCTTCTGACCGGTCAGATGCAGCAGTTGGCAAGATGTCAGCCGGTCTGAAGCCATTTCAAGGACTGACGAGTAACGAGAGTCGTTTCTGAGCCAGTAAGCCTCATCGAATGAGAGGAGTTAAGATAGCTAGCTAGGTATATCCGTTGGGTATCAGTGGAACCATGACGGGACTTTGAAGTCCATCTTGACCCAACCTTAAGGAACGGGGAAGAGGTCTATCGTAAGTGCATGTACTGGACCTCATGTCAGTGCAGGCAGTCTTCACAATATAAGCTCCACTATAGGGGAAGTCTAGCACATACGACCATACCCACTGGAAAACTCGGGATCCCGTCCGCTCTCCCATAGATAAGCCAGTGAGGGCCAGACTAGTAGTTGGGTCGGTGACGACCAGCGAATCCCTGGTGTTGTATGTTTTTTGTAAGTTTTTGTCGCCTTTTCCCCTCTATTTCCCTTGCAGCGTTCTGGGTGGATTGCGCATCACTTTTTGTGTGCAATGTTCGAGCAAATCGTCTGCGTTACTTGGGGGCGCGGCGGCTTAGCATTGTGCCCACCCCCTCTTATAAAAGAGGGGGAAAAATTTTTCTAGGATAGGGTTTTATTCGTGGGATAAGCACCACCTAAAACCCTATATAAATCGACCCCTGCGTAATAAAACTACTATATCACATATAGCCATTTTCATTAACGTAATAATGAAAGAAGTGCAATAAATTACTCAATTAGGTAATTGGTATATATATCTACGTATTCTAACTTTTTCGAATTATTTCTAGGGTTTTAGAGCCCCCTCTATTAGGGGTACTAATATTAATATTAGTACTTCCTTCTTTCCTTTTATTAATTTTTTTTCTAGTTTTTTTATTACGGTATTAATAGCTTCCTTTTTTACCTATATATAAGGTTTTACTATACCTTCGATAACCTTTATTACTTTAATATATAATATTAATTCGAATACCCTTAATTTCGATAAATTAAAGGGAGTTATTAATAAGGATATTAATTTAAAGGTAGTAAGGGGATTTACTAATCGTATAATAGTAATAGAAGTAAAGAGACGTTAATTTATTTATTAGGGAGTTAAAATTTTAAGGAATATTAATAAATTATCCTCCTCCTCCTCCTCTTCCTCTTCTTCCCTATCCTTATAAATTTCGTTAATTAACGCCTCATTTTCGTCGTTATTATCGTTATTAATAAAAGTATTTTCATCCTTAAATATTTCCGTAATTATTTATATATTAAGACTAATAATAATTTCGGTAGCCGTTTAAGGGAGGGGTTCGTTTATAGAATTAACGATTTATATATTAATATAAATAGCGATTTAATTAACAATTTCTAATAGTAATCGAAATAAGGAGGAAGGGAAAGGTTGAATAAAGGGATTATTACTAAAATTAATATTAATAAACTCGTTATTAAAATTTAGCATTTATACTTATACCCTCTTCTAAACTTCTAATATAGGCGCGCCCTCTTTATCGACTATATATAACCCAATTCCCTTATCTTCTTTCTCTTTAACCTCATTAATTATATCCTTTTTAAAAATAAGGATATAACCTTTATTATATTATTTTTAAAGGTAATTAGCCTAATAAACCTTTTAAATAATTTTCCCCTTACTATTAAAATCCTTTTACCATTTTCTATATATTTTAATACGTAATTTAGCGTTATTAAACTAGACTATTTAAATTTAGCGTTTATACTCTACCTACTATTCCTTTTAATATTTCTTTATAATTTTCTAATTAAAATCTACTTTAAAGAGGCTTAAAGTCTCCCTTTCCCTATTTCGAAATAGTTTAATTACCCTCCTCCTTATTTTGCAGTCTAAATTAGCGGCTTTTTCACAATTTTAGCGGTTGTATTCTTATACTTTATTATAAATAAGAAGGGCTTTATAAATAATAACCTCGAAGTCGTAAAAACGAACCCTAATAGGGGAATTGAATAAATATTAATATTTATTTTTAATATAATTAGCTGTACCTATTATTACCTCGAACCTCTCCTCTTTAGGTAATAAAGAGGGTAGGGTAAGGTTAATCTTTTTCGGCTATTTTATTCGGACTTAATAGAGGATTCTATTACGGTTAATTAATTATATATTAATATTTATAAAATCGTTAAAAATATTATACATTATTATATTAAAATCCAATATATTTTATAATAATTAACTAAATATAATAAAAGGAGGGAAGGGGGGGAGTAACGTACTTTAAACTCTTTAATAAAAGTAGTACAGTTAAAAGAGAATTCGCCGCGTTATATAAACTACCGTAATACTTTCTAATAATATACTTTAAAGGAAGAGAAAATTCTAACGTTAAATAATTATATTATATAAATAGAATAGGGAGGTAAAGCTATTAAAATAATATCGAACGCATTAATATACTCTTTAACCTCTATATTATAATAATTATTAAATCCGTCGATTATTAATAATCGGTATACTAATTTCTTATAGAATTTTCAAAGACTAATACCAATAAATAAATTAGCGAATTTATTACTTATATAATTAATTTTATACTAATTGTAATTAAACTAATTATAAAATGTAAATAACCCCTCCTCCCCCTCCTCCTCTCTATATAATTCGGAACGGTCCTCCTCCCTTAATTTAATAAAAGTAGTAGAGAAGTAAAAGGAATAATAATTAAAATACTTTAATTAATCTAACGTAATAATAGCGCTCGAGAAGCCTATTAATAATTTAGCGAACTATATATTATTATCGAAATCGTTAGTAATAAAATCCTCGGTTAAATTTATTTTAAAAATTATATAAATAGGGAAGGATTTATTAATAATATTAATATTAATAATAAGGGTAATCGACTCTCGATTAATAATATTATTTATTTCTAATTAAAAAATAATAATAAATATTTACCCTTATATAATTTTACTAAATAAAATATATTTTAATTTACTTTCTACCTAATTAATTCCCTTAATATAATAATTTTAACGCACTTACCTATAATATAATCTAATTTTATACCCATTTCGTCGTAATTTTAAATATCGCTACGGTTAATATTATACTTCTTCAATATAGCCTCGTATTCATCGAATTATTTATTAACCGAATCTTTATTTAATTCCTAAAAACGGCGTTTAATATCGACCGCGTAATACGTTATTATCTTCAATTTTAAATAGTCTTTAAAGAACCTCTCTAACTACTTCGCGTTATAAATCTTTAAAACACCCCGCAACGCGCGTATATAATTTACCGCCGCGATAATTATTTAATATAACGCTAAAAATCGTCCTTAGAAATAGAATATTACGTATAATATTAGCGTATCCTCTTCAATATTCGTTAATATATACAATCGACCGATTAATCGAAAAGATATAACTAATTTGCGGGCGCTACGTAAAATTCGAATATAACGGGAAATTAAACTACGGGACTCCCTAATAATTTTAGCAATTTCCTTAATAATTAATAATTTAAATATACATACCTATCACGGGTAAACACGACTAAGGTGGGTAGAATAGGATATGCGATATTGCACAAGGAAGGAAAAAAGAAAGGGAGCGAAGTTGTGCGCGTGTGGCTGCCCTTATAAAGGCACGGCGCATAGACCACCTACGCGCGGGGCGCGCGCGTAGTCATGTAACCGGGACCGCAACCGTATTACTAATACAATGCGACCGTAGTAGCGGGTTAATTACAATAAAATTATAATTATTTTAGTAATAATTATAACCTTAGTATAAGTATATAATTAAACTACGTATAGTTATTAAATTAAGCCCATAATACTACCCCTAATTAAAAGAAATTATATAATTAATTATTATTATATAAAATAATAGAAATCCCTATTAAACGTATCGCTATATTTTAAAAAGTCTCTACGGCTATTACTATTCTAAAACGCGGCGACCTCTTCCTCCTTTTATACCGTCCTTTAGCCGGAGCCTCTATATCCTCCGCCGGTATATTCCCCCCTTCTAATGGTATTTTTAACTCCTCCGTTATCCTCCGTACCTCTTCCTTAATCTTCTTCCTCTTAAATTTGGCCTATTCAGGTAGTATTAAAGCGTCGGAATACTTTTCGTAAAATTTTTTAACTTTCTTTAAATATATAATTATATTTACGCGCAATTATTAATTAAGTTTATAAGGGGGAATTTAAATAATATAATATATTTAATAATTTTTTTCCTTTTTATATCTATCGATTTTTACGAAATCCTATTCGAAAGAATCTTCGCCGTTATCGGTTTAGTATATAACCCTCCTTATATTAGCGCAAATATCCTATTACTATTATATTTGGCTTAATAAACCCGCCGGCGATTAAAGCTTTACTTTATTTATATTAAAAATCCATCCGTACTTTATATTAATTAGCAATTTAAAAATAATAGAATAGGTATTGGCTTTAATAATTAGGAAAAGACTTTCGAAAAGCGGAGTAAATTTAACGTACGGGTATTACGAAAGTGATAGTTGTACTATCTACACCTTCTATCGGAATCGACCTAATCGAGGTCGACCGAATCGAATTCGATAATATCGGAGTCGGCTTAGCCGAATTCGACCTTATCGAATTCGACGGGAAGGTCTACGTCGAAATCGATACTATCGGTCTCGACACAATCAATATCGAACTTAACAATATCGAATTCAACAATCACAACCTAAAACTCATATTAATAAATAATTACTAAATAAAAACTTTTAATTATATATAAATAATTAATTAACTTCCTTTTTAAAGGGACGAAATAGACTATTTATATTTAATATTATATTTAGATTTAAAAGTCGGGCCGAGCCCGACTATTAAAATTAAATATATATTAATTTATATTAATATATAATATTTCCCCCAGTAAAGGGAAATAATTATTACGTCGAAATTTATTTATTTTTTAATTAAATATATTTTATACTCAAAACGTCTTCGGTATTATTAATAATTCTTTAATTTATTATAAATTCTTTTCCTTTAATCTATTATTCCTCTTCCTTATTTATTAATTCGCGAATTTAAATAAGAAAGTCTCCGAATTTATTAACGGCCGAAATAAACTCCTTAATTTTACGGCCATAACGATTAAAAACTACCGAAACGGGGTCGGTTATAAATATTTAAATACTATTAAAAACTTTAGGACGGCCGTTACTATTAATAGGATTAATTAAAGTAATTAATTTCTTCGCCGATAAATAACGGCGCTTAATAGAATTATAACGTATAGCGGTAATATTAATTTTAATTATACCGGTTTCGTACGGTTTAAAAATTTATATATTTATATTAATAATAATAATTAAAAATAAAACTAACGGTGTTAAACTCGTAATTTAAAGCGTAAATAAAAAATAGGAAATTTTTAAAGAAATTAAAATTATTATAATTTTATCCGCCCGAACCTTCTTTTTTTACGTATTTTATTTAACGGTAATTCGAATTATATAAATAATTATAAAGGAATTGAGGTTTAATATTTTTATATCGGAATTATTAATTTTAATATCGGTATCGAAATCCGCTTCTCCGCCGCGAAATTTATTTATTAAAAAGGCGAAATTTTTATTCGAATTTTTAATATCCTTTAATCCCTTTTTAATAATTTCGGAGGTAATAAGGAATAATTCTATAAAGATAATATATTTATTTATTTTATTAATTTTAATAATAAACTAGGAAAAAACGTATTAATAAGAATCGAATTCGCTTTAAATTTTTTTACGTAAATCCGCCTTTAATTAAACGAAATCGTTACGTAAAATCCGGTCGAAATAAAATTAATCCTTAATAATTTTTTACTCTTTATTATTATTAAATTCAATTTCATTAACGTAAATAAAATAAATTATATCAATTCGGTATAAAATTAATTTAACCTACTTTAATAAATTAATATTACTATTCGAATAATAATAAATAAAAAAATTAATACGTATTAAATAAATTCCTTCCTATTTACAACGGTCCTAAATATTTTTTATAATATATATAAAAATTATAAACTATCGACGAAAATAATAAATTAAATTTATTTCCGAAAACGAAATATAATTTTTTCACGAACACGCAATATAAAATTCTATATCTTTATAAAACTCCTTAAAATTTTTATATATATTATAATAAAAGGTACGAACCGAATTAGGATATTTAGCGGCAATTTCTTTAAATTTATTCTTTAAATAAATAAACGTAGTAATATAAAGGATTATATTACTATAAAGGCTACCGAAATTATTTTTATTCTTAATAATATTAAAAGTAAAAGGGTCGAAATTATTTTTTAAAAAATCGTTATCGTAATCATCCTCTTCTTTATTAATATCGGTAATAATAAATTCCTCCTTTAAAATACAATTATAAATAATTATAATAAACGTATTTTCGAAAAATTTTTAATAAAAAATAGAGGCGTTATTACGCAAGACGTAATTAACTTTAAATTTAAAATTATTAATATTCTTAAGGGTTATTATAATAATAAAACGGTTAAAATCAAAATTATTATTAATATATTTTATATTAACCTAAAGAATAATTACGGCCTTAACGAACGCGGTTCTTATTATAATAAAGAAATTATTCTAAAATAATTTAATAAACTATTGCTACGAACCCGGCAGTCGGATTCGTAGTTACTATTCTAACCTATTAACGAAGTCGTCAATTGGCAGGTTCGTAGTAAGGCCTTTGAACCACTAATAACGGATTCGTCAATAGGATTAATACATAGCGACGTCGTTACTCTCAAGTAACGGATTCGTTAAAACACGGATAATCACCACCTAAGACTTAGGTCAATAAATAGATCACTAAGCAAGAACTTCTAGTAATAAATAATAATTAATTAATCGAAGGAAGAATTTATCCCTAAAGGAGATAAATCCGTTTATTATTATCGAATATTATATAAGGCTATATTGGGATTCCCTAAACGGATTTGTTAAATTAATTTAACGAATTCGTTAAATTACCCTAATATACCCTATCCTAATAGGGAATTTATTTTATAATATTTTTTAGGGGTATAGGAAATAGTAATAGGACGGTCCCGAAATTATTATATTTATCCTTATTTATATATATATATTAAATACCTTCGGTAATAATTGGAATTAAATAAATAATAAAACAATTTAAAGCTTCTTCCTTTTTATTAAAATTCTATTATTTTTTCCAACGCTTTTTTTTCCCTACCCGTTATAACCTTTTTAAATTCTACCCGAATCCTCTACTTTATTTTTATACCGTTTTTAAAGAATATTCGATTATATAATTAAAGGAATAAAGCGAACGAAATATTAAAGAGGCTTTATTTTATTTATTAAATTTTTTAATAAGCCTTTTAATATAAACGAATAGTAGTTTACCCTAAGCGGCGATTCTATTTAATCCGAATAAATTTTTTATAATATTATTAATAATATTATAGCGAAAACGTTTACGCCAATTCTAATAATTAATAGCCGGCGAATAATTAAAGTCCTTATCTTCTTTGAATTTATTATCGAATGTTTAATAAAAGCGGGTTTAACGATTATTTTTATTAAATATAATTATATTACTAAGACGGGGACGACGAATAAAGTTAATTAAATTCTTTATAAGTAGTAAACGTCCGAAAAATATTCCTCTAATAGTAAAGTAATTATAAGAACGAAAAATAGTAATAGCGGATTTATTTTAATGGCGTACGGGTATTTTATTTATTTCATTAGCGATTTCGTTAATTAATAAAGTTAAATTATTAATATAAATAGTTAAAGCGTTAATGTTAATAGCGGATTATTTTTAACCGAAATGTTCTATTTTTTATTTAAATTATAGTAAATAATGTAATTAAGAATTTAATAGGCGGGTATTCTTTTCGGTAGTATTTTTTAGTGTAAAATTGATGTAAAAATTAAATTTATCCTAAACGATTTTATAAATTTTATTAATATTAATAATATTAGAGCTATCGAATTCGTTAACGAATATAATAGCGAAATAAATTATATTTAAGTAAAATAAATAACTGGTAATTTATTCGGGTAAATTATTAAATGTATTCGTTATATAATAGGTTAAGAGTTTAGTATAAAAAAGTAAAAGAATTTTTTAATTGGAAGAAATACCCTATTCTTTCTATATATTAATAATTTTAATAATTTAATTATAAATAATTTTAATTATAGGGAATTTGGAGTAAATTATTTTACGAATATAGTAATTGCGTATATATTTTATTTATTTATAAAGGCGATTAAATTCTTTTTTAGCGTCTTTATATAATATAGTAATTTCGTTATCGAATTCGTCGGCGAATTTACGTAATTTATTCTTTAAATAGCGAAAGGTTATAGTATAATTAATTAGGTTACTTCTTGCGAAATTAGATTCGTTAATATTTAATAAACGCTTTTAATTATTTTTTATAAAGTCGACGAAATTATTATAAATAGTAAATGGGGCGTTATATTAAATAGATTTTTTATGAACGGGCTTTAAATTGCGAATTATTTTTTTAATTACTTTTTATAAATTATTAATAAAATTAGTATAATTATTTATTATATATATAATAGCGTTGAAGGTAAAGATGAACGGAGATTTATTAACGAAATCCGTACTATTAATAATAGTAGCGATAATACGAATACATTTTAATAAATAAGTAAGCGGGTTATATTTTATTTAAATCGTTTTATTATTATATATAACGATTATAATAGAACGATTAATATAATTATTTACGTTAATATAATAAGGATTTATATACGTTTTAATCCTTTTAAAAAGTTCGGTAAATTAAATTTATTAATTTATTTTAATTTTTTTTAGATTAAAGTATAAATTAAGTAATAAATTAAATATAATTATTAAAATAAAGGAAGGGACGTTTTTAAACGCGATAGTAGGTAAAGCGTCGATAATAATTAGCGAACCCGTTAAAATTAATAATAGGATTAAATAAACCTTCGAAATACCGTTTTTAATTTTTATAGCGAAAGTTAAATAAATTTCTATTATAAAAAAGAAGTAACGTTTTAACGAAATATATTAAATAATTTATTTAATTGTATTTAAATATTAATCGCGTAAAGTAGGGGTCGGTTTATAAAAGCGGACGAAATTATTAATAACCGCGATATAAATAGCCCGGATGCGGAAATTTTAAAATTAAATTTAAATTTAATAACGAATTATACGTTAAAAAGATTAGAAAACTTTAAGATATAGGCTAATAAAAGCGGTAATTAAATTAGCGATTCCGCGAAGAATTTAAATAAAAATTTTATTTCTAAAGTTTAATATTATATATTCTTATATAGTTTTTTCCGTACGAATATAAATATTAAAAACGATTTCGCTATTTCCGTTTTTAGCGGGGTTTTAGAGTATTGTCCGTACGAATTTAATAAATTTTTTATTATAGGTAATTAATTATTCGCGTAACGCTCTAAATATAATATAAATAATTTAATAACTATTTATAATACGTAAGTAATAATTTAATTCAATTAAGAGGAAATAATTTATTATAATTTTCATTATTTTAAAATTAATTCGACGAATTTATTAATAATAAGGAGGAGAATTAAGAGGATACGAACGATTTTTATTATTAAAGGGGATAGCGAAGTAATAAAGGAAAATTAAAAGAAAGAAAGAGAGAAATAATTAATATTTAAAAGGGGAAAAGGGCGAGAAAAGAAAAGAAAGTAGCGATCCGTAGGCTCTTTATCGCGAAGAAATAATATTAATAAATAAAAGAGAAATATAAAGGATAATTATAATAAAAAGGGAAAAAAAGAGAAAATATTAAAGGAAAATTTAATATAGTAAGGAAATAAATATATAGTAAGCGAATAAAGGAAATTATATTAAGGCTTGTACGGCGCTTTTTATAAATAGTAAAATAATTGACGAATCCGTTTAAATTTAAATATAAATAATAAATTCGTTAATTATTATTAGAGCGATAAATTCGTCCTATTTTTAGGGGCGGTAAATACGGGTTACGTTCTTTCTATTAATATTCTATTTAATACTTTAAATAATAAGGTAATAATAATATTAATTTTAAAAAATTTTTTAATTAGCCTTTATTTTAGCGGGATATATCCAAAATATTCCTTTTCCTTCTATTAATCGAATAGGTACTTTTATTTATAATTATAAATTAATTTTTTATTAATATTTATTAAAGTAGACCGTTATACCTATTTTATATTTATATTAAATTAACCTTTTATTATTATTAAGAATTTAATTACTTCCCTTTTACGCTTTAATACTTTTATTCGTCGATTTATAATCTTATTAAGGGCGAAAGGAAGCCGATTGTCCTATTTTATTAATATTAAAGGGTTTTTAACGCGTTCGAATAAATTAGGGCTTTAGGTAGCGTAATATAATTAAATTACGGAGATTATAGGGTAAAGCCTCTTATTTTTAAGGAAATTTAATTTATAAGCGAAATATCTAATTCTTTTAATAATATAATATAAATTTAAATATAATATTAACTACTTCTTTTTCGGCTTTCTAAGTAATTTATATTTATTATTTAAGCGAATAAATATTTTTTTACCGATTTAAAACGAAATCGGCGTATATTTAAAATTATAATAGCGTTTAATTATTATATTGGCTTTATTAATTAATTGCGCCGCCTCCTTTTATAAGCTTCGACGGATAATTTTTAATATTTTAATATTAAATTCTCTATAATCTTCCGAAGCGATTAAAGTATTTATTAACGTCCGAAATTTAAGATTATATATTATTTTATTAAAGTTTATACTAAAAGTAAAATAAAGGGAATTATTTAATAGGTATTAAATAGTTAGTAGAATATTAATTTAAGGATTATTTAAAATAGCGTAATAAAACCGAATAACGGTTTCGATTATTTAGTTTATACGTTCGGACTAGCTATTTATTTAAGGATAATAGGCCGTAAAATATAATAATTTCGTATTATAAATTTTAAAAATTTCCTTTTATAATTATAAAATAAATTTAATATCGCGATCGTTAATAATACGCTATAGAATTCCTTAATTTATATAGTATTAAGTGTATAATTTTACGGTAATTTATTCTTTAGTATTGTATAAATAATATTTTATAATTAATAATACTTTCTTATTAAATTTATAAATATTAGTATATAATACGTTTAGGAATTCGTAATTAGGGAGAATTTAAAAGGTCTTTTTAAATTCGATTTTAGGTATATTTATAATAAAATTAGTAATAATCGTATAGAACGGTTAGGGTAGGGATTGTATAAATTATAATTTATTAAGAGGAGGTTATTTATCGGTTTAATATTTTTAATATACGTAATAATAACGGACGTATAGTTATACCTTCTATGTTTTCTTATAAAAATAAACGTAATTTAATTTTAATATTATATAGTTAATTTTAATATAATACTTTTCGTTATATATTAATATAAATATATTTTATACGTAGGAAGTAAGTAAGTAAAAACGCTTTTCGTTATTATAATTTATATAAAAGAGAAAACCGTTACGTAATTCGAAGGGATTGGTAAAGAGTTCGCTATAATAATCGGCCCGTTTCGGCCTAAACGTTAATTAAAGTTTTAACGAATTTATTAAAATTTAATCGGTTATTTAAATTATATTAATAACGTTTTAATACTGAAATTCCTTTATATAATTTTATATAATACGTTTATAGAATTAGGGTATTAAAATAGGAGTAATTAACCGAAGGTTAAATTATTCGCTTTTTATTTAATTTATTTAAACGTTTTTAAATTAATCGATATCGTCCTAATCCGTATATTAGTCTATTAATATAAAAAATTATAATAAAATATCGGGGACGATGTTAAATTTTTTAAAGATATAGTATACGTAGAAACGGAATTGCGAAGCTTAATTTATAGCGTTCGCGAATTTAAGGTTCGCTTTAATTAAATTTATAATAATAAGTGAAATATATTTTAGGATACCCTTTATTGGAGAATAATTAATAAAAATTTATAAGGGTTATTCGTTCGATTAAGCTATTTTGCGCTATTTTTTTAGCGTTTAAATAATAGCGGCGATTTCGGTTTTTATAAACCTATATAATTTTTCGATTAATATAATCTCCCTAAAAACGAAAGCGATTAATTAAATATATTTAATCGGGATATTACGGTTAAAAATAGCGATTTCCTAACTATAGGGCGGTTAATTATATTATTCGTTTATAAATTAAAAGGTTATTACCTTAAAATTAAATTTATAAATATTTATTTTAAAAAATAATAATTATTTACGGTTATAATATTATAATTTAATTTAAATATATAAATCCTCTTATATAATTTTAAAAGCGCGGATTTCCTTTATTATAGGTATAAATTTAGTACGAATAGTATACGTTTTATATATATTTTTAGAAATTTTAATTAATAATTCGCCGAATTCGCGTCCTTAGTAGAAAAATTCAATTTTTCGCCTTTTTAATAGAGTATATTTAATTTAGAATTATATTACCCCGGAATATAATTATCCCGTTATACCGATATAAGTCTCTAAGGTATTTAAAATATTAAAGAATTTAATTTATTTAAAAGTTATAATTTAATTATTTATTTTAGAAATTCCTTCTTTATTGATTATATATTTAAGAAATTTTATAGAAAGGTACTTAATAAACGATTTATTAGCGCCGATATATATATAATATTCGTTAATAATATTAAATACAATTTGTAAATAGGTTAAATATTCCTTTTCGGATTTATTAAATATAATAATATCATTAATATAAACGTATACGAAGTAATAATATTCGAAAAAACGATAATCTATAAAACGTTATATAAAGGCTAAAGCGTTTTTAAAATTTATAAATATTATATTAAATTATTCTAAGCCTTGTAGGTTAATAATAATTATATAATCTTTATATTTAAAATATATTAGTAATTAATAAAAGAAATTGGATATATTAAAAATAGAAAAGATAATATATTTAATTATATTATTTATAATATTTTATTAATTCGGTAATAAATATATATCGGGGATAATTACTTCGTTTAAAGGGCGTAAGTTTAATATTACGCGATTTTTATCGCCCTTAACCCCCTTTCTTTAAATAATAAATATTAAATAAATTAAAGGGGTAGGTTATTTTATAAAATTTATCCTACCCTATACGTATAATTTATTATAAATTTTATTTAGGAATATCCGATCTTTATATTCTTAAGGGTATATTCGGATTTAATGCCGTTAATTTTATTATTTATTAACGAAGTTAATTTTTATTTTTTCGTCCTTTATTATTAGTATTATATTATAATTATAAAAAATATTAAAATCGTTAATTAGTTTAGTAAATTTCTTGATAAAATTTAATTTATTATAATAAATACTAATTCTTATTAACGATTTCGTTTTAAGGATATTATTTAATTTATTTAATCCTTAAATTAATAATTTAAAAGAATTCGGCTTCCTAAAGGGCTTCGAATTACTTTCTTCGGCGTTTTAGGTTAATAACGCGTATTAATAATCTTCTTCGTTTAAAAATATAGCGTATTATTTAAAAGTAAAACCGGTTTTAATAACGGGTAATAAATAATCGAAATCGTTATTATTTATAAATATACCGAATTTATTATTAATAAAATTGTAAATATAACCGATTATTTTATATATTTTAATTATTAGCGGGTATATAGTATAGTTTAAAATAGAAATTTATTTAGCGGTTTTTTAAATAATAGTATAGTCGAGGATATTATTATAATTAAATTAGAAATAATAAGCTTTTAGATCGAATTTCCGGAAATTTTTAAAGAAATTATAATATCGGACCGGAATATTTATACGTATAAAGGTTAGTACGATAATTTTCCTCGTTAATATAATTTTATATAGGATAATAAAGTACGGTTCGGTTTAATTAAAAGTATATTTATTATAAATTTGGGCGTTACGTTAAGTACGTATCTTCTAAAATACTTACCCTTTTATTTTTATATTATAAGCGGACTTTATACGAATTTTATTAAAAGTAAAATTTAAAATAATATTATAATTAATTAGGAATTTAATATTTAAAAGTAATTTCGGGGCGAATTTAATTATTATATTAGCGTAGATTAGGAAATATCCGTTAATTTATATATTATAAATACGATTTTATATATAGAAGTTAAATTCTATTTATTCGGTTATAAATTTATTCTTTAATATACCGTTAATTACGAAGGGGTTAATTACGAAGAAATAGGGGTTTTTAATAAATTTTTTAATAAAAATATAATTAACAAAAATTCTTAAAACGTTAAAATTTATATAAATATTAATTTTAGGCTTATTAAAATCGTAATTAATCGGAATTGTTAAATACGTCGTTTTACGGGGGATATATATAAATTTATTTACGAAAGCGGTATTAATTTCTATTATTTATCTTTTTTAGAAAATTAAATTAATAGATTTAATTTCTTCAAGAAATAGGGGATTTTTATCCTTATTTATTTTAAATTATTCGGAATTTTTAATACTACTATTATTATCGTTAAAGGGAGCCGTCGATTCGGTTTGTATAATAAATACCGTATAATATTTAACCCAATTAGCGAATTACGTAAATTTAACGGAATCGTCGTCTAATTCCGAATTAAATTCTTTAATTCTATTTATATAATAATACCCCTTTTAATTATTTTCCTCCTCTTTACCTTCGTTAATTATAAAATGATTTATTTTATAGAAGTTTTTAGATTTATTTTTAGTATTCTATTCGTTTTTATAGAAGTAAACGTATTTACCCGAAAAGTAAGTATTCCCTTCTTCGTCGGATTTACGTTATTAATAATATTTATAATAATGATTTTATTTTCGGCTAGGAATAAATTTATAATTACCTTTATCCTTCTTTTCGGATTATTAGCGGCGATTATTAAAATTTCGGTTATAGTAACCCCGGCCCTTATTTTTAAAAGAGGACTATTTATAATAATTTTATTAATTATTATTTAATTATTATTTACTTTAATATATTTATTCTTCTTCCTACTCTTTATCCTTTTATTCGGAATCCTTATAATATACCGATTTAAAGGTTTTACTTTTTAAACGCTTTTATTAAATTTTAATCTTTTTATTTAAACGATATAAATACGCTTTATAGGAATTATAAATAGTAAATTCTTTAACGAATCCCTATAGCGCTAAATATAAATTAATATATAACCGGATTAATTATTAAAAATTAATAATATTACCCTATTTTCGAATATAATAGAAAAATTATCCTACGAAAGTTTTAATAAACTCCTCCTTAACGTTACGAATTATAGTAAATAAATTCTATATAAATTATTTAGTAATTTTTTAGGGCTAAATTCTAAAGTAGGTATTTATTTTATTTATAAAATAAATAAAAGATTTAATATAATAAAATCTTTTTTCGTAAAATAATTCGGTATTTTATTATATTAATATATTACCCTTAAGGAGGTTAAGAAAATAAATAAAGAAAAATCGGATACGATAATCGAATCTTTTAAAATTAAAATATATATTATTTTCCTAATTAAAAAAGTCGTAATAATATAAAATTTTCCCGATATAAAAAAATATATAATTATAATACTTATTATAAATAGTATTAAGTTAGAATATACCGATTTCTTAAGCCTTTTAATTATCGTTATAAAGCGATCTATTATTAAATAAAGCCGCGAAAAAACGAAAAGGGTTAGGAAAATTTTTAAGTAATTTTCTATTAAAGAGCTTTAAAAAGTAGAAAAGCGGACCGGGTAATTGGCTACCGCCGCTTTTTAAATTAGTAAAATTATTAAGGTTATTAAAAATATTTAGGGCGTTTAGCGTTACCCGAAGCGGAAGAAGAGGGGGCGGATAAATATTTTGATTAATTGGAATTATAATAAGAGTGGATAAAGTAATAAAGGCCTTATAATTATAATAACTAAAGGGTAATATAATTTATCCGGCCTTATAATAATTAGGGTAATTAAAATATAATATAATATTAAAATTATAAAGATAATTAATTTTTATTCTACCGTTGGCTATTTAAAGATATCCTATTGGGAAATCGGGAAAATATTTAATAAAAAGTATAATAGGCGGAAATCCCGGCGGCGGTCGTAAAAAAGTAATTATAATTATAAAATACAACGAATAATACCCGTTAAATATTATACCGGGAGCGGGGGCCGTATTACTATTATAAGTAATTAATACGGCGGTTTTATTATAAATTAAAAAAATAGGGCCGGTTTCGGCAATTCTACCTAACTCGGTTTTAATTAACGGATTTATCGAAGGGTTAATTATAATATTATATTTAATAATTATTTTATTAAAAGTATTAATAAATTTACTTATAATAGTAGAATTATTAAAAAATATATTTTTTATATTAATATTAGAATTACTTTTCTTTATATTAGGTATAAAAATATCCGAATTAAACTTTAAATATATTTTAATTTCCTAAAGAAGAATTTTAATAATTAATCGATAATATATTAATAGAGGTTTAAATACTAAAATTTTAAAAATTCTTAATATTACTAACGATAAAAGAATATAAATAAAAATATTTTTATATAAAAAAAGTAGGAGAGACGTCCTAATTATAATTTCGTTAATTCTTATTTAAATAATATACTACTAATCCTCTTCTAAATTAATAAGATAGGATCGGAAGGGGATTAAAATAAAATTAACGGCCTTAAAGGGTAATAAATATTTTATTAGGGCGATAATTCCTAACGAATAAAACGCTAATATATACGCTAAAATAAGATTTAAGGACGTAATTAATAAATATAATTAAAAATTATAATTCGGCGGTAAATTAAACTTTAACAAAATCGAAAAATTATTATCCTCGTTTAATTTATATCCCGATTCGAAGAAATATCTCTTAATTATTTTTATAATATTAATATTCCCTTTAATCTTTAAAATATTTGTATAATGAGATGGGGCGGATAAACAGGTACAAGGGTACACGGCTAGATAGTAGATTTTTTCCGAATTTTTTCAAAAATTTTTCGTAGTTTTTTATTCTGGAGGAATTCTTCCAGGGATTTTCCCTAGTCATGATTTGAGAAAAGAGGTACAGGACAAAGATGCATTATAATAAGCTAATTTGAAGGAAATATAATAGTAGTATATTGAGCAGATTAAGAAAGAAAATTGTAGAATAAATTTCGGACTTTTATATAGAAAGAAGGAAAGCTCTAAAGGAATAAAAGGAGAGAAGGGTAATTAGAAAGAAAAGAAAGAAGGTTAGGCAACTTTTGCTAAAATAATAATTAGACTTCATTTAATCTTTAAAATAAAAAATCTTCTTCAATTTAGTAAAAATTAATTCCTTAATTAAATCTTTGAAATTTCCTAACCTTACCTCTATAATAGGTAAAAGAAAAGATATAATTAAATCGAAAAAAATATTCTTACTATTAAATTACTCCTTTCTCCCCTATAGATTTATTCCCCTCTTTATTCTTTTAATCTTATTAGAAATTTTTAATATGGCTCCTTTCCTAATTATTATAGTAGTAGTGGTTATTTAGGGTTATTTTTCTTCCCTATTTTAAATAATAATAAAGACGAAATTGAATTTTAAACTTCTAATTAAATTGGTTAAAGCGGATTTAATACTTTAAAACGATAAGACTAGGAATTTTAGTAATCCGATGGTTGTAAGAAAAGAATAATAGAGAATAGATATCGAAATAGAATTAAAAATATATTATCCTAAATATACTGCGGGATTTATTGTAGAGATAAAGTAGTATATAGGATGAACGTGAACGTAATTATAGCCTTCTTAATATTAACTATTATACGTTATAGAAGCGTTCTTAGAAATTAAATTAGGAATAAATTATAGATTTAGAAGATTTATAACTTTCGATACTAAGCGAACGATAACCGATTAGCCGAGGATTTGATAATAGATTCCTAGTTCCGAAGCCGATAATTGAAGTAAATATTATTAAATTAGAAGCCTCGCCCCGATTTTAATATTAAATTAGTACTTTATGTAAATCCGATAGTAGGGTATATATAAACGAATAGTAACCGGCGCCGGGGTTTCGAGTATATAAGATATTTATTTAATAATTTTAAGAATTTTATTTTAATACGCGTCGTCGGAATTTTTAGGATATAATATACTTATTTAACGATTTTTAACCCTTTTACTTTAGTATATAGTAGTTTATTTAATTAAATCCGATATATATTATATTATCCGATATTAATTAAGGTATAATTTATCCTCTATCGGTAAAGGGTTAAATTTCGTATAAGGATATAGCGGTATTTTATATTAGCGTTTATTTAATAAAAAGTTCCCCCCCGAATACTTTTTACTATTTTATATCCTTTATTAACGATAAATTAATAGGATATTTATTAATATTAGTATTAAAATTAATAGTTTTTGCTTATAATAATTCTTAATTAATAATTAATTTACCTATTATATTTATTAATCCCTTTTCCGTATTTACTTCTTCGCTTTTTTATTTATTTCCTCCTATACCTCCTATACGTTCTTTACCCTCTCCCCCCCTAAATATAATAAATTCTAATTAAATTTTTGACTATTAAATTTATCCCGAAAATGAGGATAGTAGTAATTAAGATTAATAATAGAACTTTAACCCCGCTTTAAATTAAACGATTACGATATTCTTTATATATTCTTCGAAGGATTTTAATTTTAAAAAGAAATTTAGAAATAAGAATATTATTAAATTCTTTTTAAACTTCGAAGATAAAACGAACTTCGTTAAATAATATAATAATGAAGAAAAGATTAATATATAATACCGATAATATAAACCCTAATCCCAAAATATTATTAAAGGTATTATCTATTTTATTAAGAAAGAGAACGAGCCTGTTACGTAAATAAGGTTTTATAATAAATTCCGTACTATTTATTATATTTACGACCCGGAGTAAATAGATTCTAATGTAAATAAGTTCTAGGACTTTTACCGTAAACGTATTGAGAATAATAAAAAAGCCGTTAATAATATTATTTTTAAATATTATTAATTACTAATTCGGTAAAAGTAAATTAATTAAGAAATTATCGAGAGGTTAGTAATTAAATATTTCTATAAGAAATTACCTTATTATTACCGTATTAATTTTATTATTTATTTTAGTAAAAATGAAGATAAACTCTTTAAAATAACGTAGATTAACTTTTTTACGAAGCTTTTTAATTAGATTATTATTTATTATCGAAGGGAAGATAGTGATTCCAATTTTAATTCTAATAGCTCTTTTAATTCTTTTAGCGATAGCGATAGTAATAAAGATAATAAAGTAATAGAGAAAACTATTATTATTAAAATTAAAATTTTTAGTAGTAAAAAGGATTTTAATAAGAAGAAGATTACGACCGTTAAATAAGAAATTATTAAAGAACCTGTTATTATAAACGTTTTAATTAAGAGTTTTTAAAATATATAAATTATTTATATTAAGGTAGCGAATTAATAAGTTAAGAATTTTGAAAATCGTTTCCGAAATCTCCTTAGGAGTAATTATACTCCTTAGGTCAATATTATAATAGTATAATCGATTAAATAAATTCAATTAATAGAAAATATAACCTGCTATTAGTATAAATAATTTAGCTATATTTAATACTAATATAAAAATAAGGATTATTATATAAATAAGGGATGGATTTATTAAGTTAAGGCTAATAAGGAATAAGGCTGTAAATAGTAATTTTATTTAGGAAGTAATATTAAGTTAGTATAATATATTCCGAACGATATAATTTTTATTACTTTTCGTATAAATTGCTTTAAAGATATATTTAAATTCCGTATAGTTTACTATAATAAATATTTTAAATATAATAAATTCCGGGAATAGGAAACCGAAGTTTATCCTAATAGGTTTACCCCTAATTTTAATTTCTTAGAGCTAGAATATTAATAGAAGTAGCGAGAGGTTTAAAATCGTTACCGAATTAATCTTTAAAATAATATAATTTTAATTAACGAATTATTTTTTTAAATTAATTATAATTTAATTAATTTATATTTAACGTTTCTTTTTCCTTTTATTTAAAAATCTTTTTTAATATTTTAAATCCTAAAGTAGATTATAAAGAGGGAAATTATTATTACGCTTATTTAAACGCGGGGAAGATTAATAATTCTTCGTAAACCCCCTTTTAATATAAATCGAAGGGAGAGGTTATAATTATTACCCGTAAGAAGGCTAAATTTTAACCCTCGTATAGAAGATATAACGGATTAAAAAGACGTACGAATAGCGGTAATTAAAATTGTATTTAAACCGGCTCTTTAATTAAAATTAGTTTTTACCGCCGCTATTAAATCGTTAAAACCTATAGACGAATTTTTAATTAAAATTTAGAAACTTTTAATTAATAAATCCGTTTTTAAACTTAAGGATTTTAATAGCTTTAAAGATTATATAAATTATAGGATTATTTAAATTAAGGAGAATTGCTTAATTATTAATAAGATTATAGGTATTAAGTTGTAAATTATTTTCGAAGATATAATTATAATTATTCCCGAATCCGGTTAATTATTTAAAGAATTAATTAATTTTAAATACTATTAGAAGGCTTTTAAGGAAACCCTTTAATTAATATACGACGGTAGTATTATTAAAAATAATAGTTTAAAAGTTAATTAATTCCGTCTGTATAATTTATAAATTAATACCGTTATTATAGTATTTAAAGAGTTATTATATAAGGATTAGAAGAAGAGGTTTAGCGATATTTTCGTTGCGTAAATATATTAGTCCTATTATTAAATTGTAAATTTTAAAACGGTATTTAAAAACGAATTAATTCGAATTTGTAAAAAGGATTTTTAAATTATATTTTATAGCGAAAAATTACTATTTAATAAGGAGGTTACGCGTATATAGAACTTTTTTACGTTAATAATTAGTATTAAGTTTAAAGGTAGCGAAAAGGTTGCGGCTCTTTTAGATAGCGGTGCGGAAGTTAATACTATATTTATTAATTTAGTTAATAAATTTAATTTTAATAATATGAATTATACGATTGTTAATATTAATTTTAATAACGGAAGGGTATAATTTAAAGGTGAAATAGTAGAGGATATTTTCCTATTCGATAAAGGTCGGAAGGTATATTTTATAATTATTCGGAATTAATTCCTTCGTTACGAAATCTTATTTAGTTTTCCGTTTATTAGAAATGCTAGCGTTATAATAGATTATATTAACGTCGGAACTATTTGTACTTGCTTTATTATAAGAAGAATAAAAATTAATATTTTCTTCGCTATTAAGGAGTAAATAAACGCCTTCGGATAGTAGGTTTAATTCCCTTGCCGTAATTATTTACCTTATTATTATAAATAATATTTAGGAATTTACTCTAACGAATAAATCGCTTTATAAATTTATTAAAATAAATCTTAAGGAAAATAATAAGAGATTTATAAAAGGCATTAAAATTAATAAGGATAATAAAAATTACTTTTCTTTAGGAAAAGAAATTACGGATATTATTATTATTTTATTATATAATAAAAAGTATAATAAGGAAGTATTATCTAATTACTTTCGATTGGTTGGAGAAATTAATTTGAAATATTGGAGGAAGAATATAAATAATCCTTTAGAGAATTAATTATTAATAAAATAATAATTAGAAGGTAGAGTAGTATAAGACCGAATAAGGAAAAAGATCCGTAGAAACTTTTTTCGGGAATTACAAAGATTAATAATTAAGAACGCTAAGGATTAAGGGAAGAAGGTCCCGAAATTTAAAAAAATAAAGGATATTCCGTCCTTTGCTAATTTATTTTCTTCTACGTTGCTACGAAATTCTTTTCCGTTTATTTAAATTAATACTTTATATAAAAAAATCGTTTAGAAGATGAAATTAATCGATAATACGCCTTCGGATAGTTTTAAACCCGGTAGTAATTTTAATTGGAAGAAACGGAAATTCGAAGAAGTCCGGCATAAAATCTAAGAATAATTAGACAATTTTCTATTTAAATAGGATAAATATATTATTTTACAATTTACGGAATTAATTAAAAGTTCCCGATTAACGCTTAAAAGATTTTAATAGATTTTAGAGAAGAATGAATTATTTAACGAAATTAAAATTGAGCTTTTTATTTATATACTCTTTAATTGCGAAAAGGCCCTTGCTTAGGAATTTTTTGAATATAGTTTTATTTATAAAAATATAGTGGAAAAATAAAAGATTAAAACGGTTACCTATTTAATTTAATAAATGAAAGTAATTCCTATTCTATAAGCTTTATATAGAAAAGTTTATAATTTACTTAAGGAGCGTATTTAGCGCGGAATTTTAGAAGAAAATTATACTTTTTATTGGAATAATTAATTTTTCGTTTAAAAGAAGGATAGAAAATTCCGGTTAATTAATAACGTTTAGAAAATTAATAAAATAATTATCCGTAATATTAATATACCCCCAAGATGCGAACCTTTTAGCGAAGATTTTATTGGGTACGAGATTCTTTCTTTATTAAATTTATTCTTAGGATATAATAAAGTTTAATTTAATAAAGAAAGCCGGGATTTAACAATATTTTTAATACTTCTTAATTTATTCCGTATAATAACGTTACCCTAAGGAGGAATTAATTTAATTATTTAATTTATAAGGGCAATAATTAGGATCTTTTATAATTTAATCCTTAAGGTATATTAGCCTTATTTTAACGATATTTATATTAAAGGCTTAAAAAGCCGGTATAACGACGAATTGATTAATAATAAAGGAATTTAACGCTTTATTTATAAATATTTTATTAATATTAATAGAATATTATTAAACGTTGAATTTATTAGCGGAATAATTACTATAGCCAAATCCTAATAGTGTAAACGAGAAGTAATTTTAGTCGGTTATATTTATAATCCTAAAAGTAAATCTTTAAATGAAGCTAAAATTAGAAAGATTCGCGAATAGATTTATTATATTATTAAAAAAGTTAAACTTTGAGGAAAAGAGTTTAAAGAATTTCGAACTTTTCTAAGTATCGTTAATTATTACCGGATTTAAATTAAAGATTTTAGAATTATCGCTATTCTATTATACGCTATTATAAAGAAGGGAATTGAATTAATATAAATAGAAAATTAATAATTTATTATAGAATATTTTTAATATAAAATTATTATTATTTTAATTTTTATAACCCTCGTTTATAATAATAGTAAAATAATTATTTATTTCGTTACTAATATTTATATTAAAGGATAGGGAGCGGTTATTAAATAATTTAATTTTAATAAGAAGCGATATCCTTATAAATTTAAAAACGGTATTTAATTACCGGCCGAAATTCGTTATAATATTATTAAATAAAAGTTTCGTAATTTATTCTATATTTTTAAACGATTAAAATATTAGCTTTTCGGAATGTATTTTATTATTGAAATAAATATTCAAATCTTTATTCATTAGTTTAATAGCGCGGTAAGCGATATTTTTAATACCCTTTTTATACGGTGGATTATTTGGATAAAATACTTCGATTTTAACGTAAAATATATCTCCGGAATTAAAAATACTATAATTGACGGCTTTTCTTAGAAACCCTTTAAAAAAAGTAATTTAAAAGAGAAGCGCTTTAAAGAAGATATTAATAATTTTATCGACGCCTAAATTTATTATTTTTCTACCGAAAAATATATAAAAGGGGAGCGGATTTTATTCGACGAATATTTTAATTATTCGGAAAATATAATTCGCTATTTACTTTCGCTCTATATTCCCGTATAATATAATAAAATATTTATTATATAGTAAATTTTTAAAAGAAACGCCCTTAAATATTTCGTTTATTATCGAAGGCTTTAATTATAAATAATTTATAAGCGTATTTACCTTCATCTTTTAATTAATAATAAAATATAATAGGAGTTAATTATATAACGTTATTATAACGAAATTAGTTATTAAGGAAGGGAAGGAATTTATAAATAGATTATTAAATATTATTATTAATATAGGATATATATTTAAATCGAAAATATAATCCGTAATTATATTATTTATTAAATATACGCTCCTAAGCGTTATAAAGATAGATATAAATAATTATTTCCAATTCCTTAACTTTTTAGCCGGTAGATTTTAAATGTCTAATATTTACTAGGCGGAAAAGGAAGACGATAAACGTTAATTAAAATTAAAAATAATTTAACGAATTACGTAGAAATAAAAATTTTTCTAGTATTAACGTCGAAATATATTATTATTTTCCTCCGGGAAATATTTTTACGTTGGGGATATCCTTTTAATATTCTTATTAATAATAATTCCGAATTTTAAGGAGAATTTACCGAAGTATTTAATAACCTTTAAATCCCGTTAATACGAATAGTGCTTTATAATTACCGAATTAATGGAATTAACGAATAAGGGTATTTAGTAATTATTATAATATTAGCCAAATTAATAAAAGGAATTAGTAAAGGATAGAAGAATTTACTCCCTTATATCCTTTTTACTAATTATATTATTATTCGTAATAATTACGGATTTACTCCCTTTTAATTAATTTATAATTATAATTTTATTATTCCTATTAAATTTAATTATTTATTTTAGAGGTTAATCGAATAGGAAAAATATTTAGAGAAATATATAATAAATAAGTTAATCGCCGTTATCGTTTAAATATATTATAATATTAAATACCGCTTTTAATAGGCGGCCGAAAAGGTTACCGATATTAGGAGAAAAGCTATTGCGCGAAGAAATTCTATTAATTTTTATAAAATAAGACCGAAAAACGCTATTATTAATATTGGAAATTTTATCCTTATTTATAATAGTATTCGGGGAATCGATATAAATATTATTAAAAAATTGAATTATAAGTGGAAAAATCTTTATAAAGTCGTTAATATTATTAATAGGAATACTTATTATTACGCGTAGTTAAACGGATTTCGTTTTAAGAAGTTAGCTTCTTCTAAAAATATTAAGAAGTTTGTTCGCCGAGACGGTATGTTCCTTAATCCTGATAAGGAATACGAAGAATTCGATAATCTTAGTACTATTAACGGTTTATAAGTCCTTAAAGAAGTTTAAATTAATAAATATCTACTCTTTATATAGGAATAAGTATAAAAATTAGAAATAAAGTATATTTAAATTCGCTAAAATATTAAAAAAGAATATAAATAAAATTAGGAATTTATTATCGAATTAAAATCGGTTAAGCCCGAAAGCTCTTAGTATTTCTTTAATAAAGACGAAGTCGAATTAGAATTTGAATTAGAACCCGAATTAAAGACGAAATTAATATTACGCCTAGATTTAAATTTAAACCAATTTCCGAAATTAGGATAAATATATTCCTTAGTATTTATTTCGTTACTTTTTATTATTACTTATTATTATTTTATTTTTATACGAAATTAATTCGTAAAAATTTTTATTAATTTCGAAAGGAAGTATATATAATATATAGAATTTTATACTTTATATTTATTTTCTTTATTCCCTCTAATTATATTCCTAAAAACTTTATTAACCCCCTTTATTTAATTAAATTTTTCGTAATTTTTTTTCGGAAATTAGTACTTATATAAATAAGAATACGGGAAGTTTTAAAAAACCGTAAAATATAGATTTATTTTTTTATAATATAAATATTAATAATAATTTTTAATAAAACCCCTATTTATTATTAGAAAAACCTTCGAAGTTAGTTAAAATTTTACGCTCCTAATTAGAATCTTCCTTATTATCTTTATTATCCTCTTTATCGTTTTCGTTATCTTCGTTATTATCCCCGTTATCGCTTTCGTTATTTTCGTTATTTTTTATATCTTCTTTATTTTTTTTATTATTACCCTCATTTTTACTATTATTATCTTCGCCGGTAATAAATTCCTTATTAGAGGAATTTAAATCGTTATTATTAGTATCGATTATTTTTTTATTCTTATTATTAATTTTTATTATTATTAATAACCGTTTAAATATATCGCGATTACTGCGGATTATAATACTTTTTCCTTTTAACCTTAAGGTTTCGAATTCTTAATATATATATTCTAATTATTATTTATAATTAGTGGGGATGGGTTTTTTATTAATAATTTAACGGTAAGGAAGAATATTATCGATTAATATCGAGCGGGCGCGATTAATATTACGGTTCTAAATAAGATATTTAACCCAATTAGACTTTAAGATCTTAATAAATTCGGAATTAAAACCTTCGATTAGGTGCTTTTTAGTAAATTTAAAATTACTTAAAAATTTAATAAATACCGAATAATTTAAAGCCGTTTTATTATACTAAGTATAATTACTATAGATCCCCCCTTTAATATCCTTATTTAAAGATTTATAACCGACGAAAGGAATTTAAATAGGAATATACTCTTATTATTAATTAGTAGTATATACCAATATATACGTTTTTTAGAATCGATTAACGTAATACGAATAAATGATCCTATTTTTGGAAAAAAAGATAATAATTAATAGAGGGATATTAATAGAGAATAAAAAAATATTTATTCGTTACTAAATAATTGAATTATTAACCTAAAGATCCGCTCTTTCTTTATCTTTATATAAATAAAGTAATAACCCTATAGCTAAGTTCCTTTTTTCTCAATAAGGATATGGCGATTAGATAGGTTGCGAGGCGAATTGAGTATCCGCTCTAGAGCTAGTCGATATATAATGTTTATAATAGTATTGAATAGCCGAAAGCAGCCATCCTAAGTAGTGTTTTAAAGGGTATTAGGAGGAAATAAAGGTTAATATAAAAGGTCAACGTAGATTTTAGAGAGGATTTACTTTTTACTATTAAGACGAAAATTAATTTAATATATTATTTCCGAGGTATTGAGGCTAAAGTATAACCGAGGAGAATCGCAATTAATAATAGCGATACGTTTTTTAGTAAATAAAATAAAAATATTAATATTTAAATTAAATTAATTAAATATAATAGGTTCCTTAATAGGGATTTCCCTCTAAAAGAAGCGAAGTAAAGGGTTATTTATAGAGGGAAGGAAACCGGCGTTAGAATTAGAAGAAAATATTATATTAATTTATTACGAAGAATTTTTATTTAGTAGTTTTACTTTTATTACTACTATTAATACTTTATTATATTTAAAAAGAGAAAGTTATTAAGAGGAAAAACGAAGAATAATTATAAATAAAAATGTACTTTTTTTATACTTTTTTAGTAGATAATCCTCGAAGGAAAAAACCGATAGAAACTATCCTCTTAAAATTATTTGTACTATATACCCTACGATTATAAGAAACTTTTAAACTAAATAAAAAAGATAATATCCGTTTATTTAAAGTAATTTCGCAAAGTTTTAGAATTTTAATTAGTTATAAAAAGGGTTATAAACGCCGTTTTAAAGTATTTTTTTACTAAAAATAATGGGAAAGGTATTTTAATTTTAAAGTTCGATTACGGATTAAAATTTTCGACTATACCAAAAGGCTAAGAAATTATATTAAAGGAAATTGGATAAAGTTTACCTATTTTGCCGCTTGAAATTTTAAGTATAAGTAAGATGAATAGAAATTAAAAGGAATGAGTTTAGAGTATTATAGGTGACCTACGAGAGGAGATTAAGAGAAAGGGAAGAATTTACGATTTTTCGACTTCGTAGATAATTTACGAAACGGGTATAAGAACCTTTTATTTATAGCCTTTCCTTTCCTTCTTTTTCTTCTTCTTATATATTAAAAGCCCTTTTATATTAAGCCTTTTATCCTTTAGAATTTTATTATTAATTAAAATATTAATTAATATAAATTCTTCCAATTTTGGTTATAATGATTTGCCCCTGATTTCTATTATAAGAGTACCGAATAATTGCCTTCCCGCGGTTTTTAAGATTATTCGGCGTTAGAATTAAAAGAATAAAATTTAGCCTTAATTTAATAATATAATTATTAGAGAAATTTATCCCCTTTATATTAGAAATAATTTAATCTATTATAATAAATTTTAAAATTGGAAATACCCTAAAATTGACTAGTAATAAAATATTATCCCCAATGAAAATCCGACCTATTTAATTATTAAAAAGCCTAATAACGATAAATAAATAACTAAAATTATATTCCGCTATATAATTATTCCTCCCATTTTAAAATAACTTAATAAATAATTAACCCCGATTATATCCTAAAATATAATAATATTAAGATTAATTAATATATAGTACTTAGCGAATATTAAGAATTAATAGGAAGGAAAAATAATTTATATTAATCTATATTAGATATTGCGAAAATATAGCGATTAGATTTATATTTTAATAAACTTAACTATTATTATTAGACGTAATAAATTTTATATTAAAAATATTAATACTCGAAATAATTTGAAATTAGTCCGATATTAATATTTCCCTATTATAATTAATAATTATTTTATTCTTATAATCTTTAATTAAGGAGAGACGTTTTAGTTTCTCTATAATAGTCTTTATAATTAATAACGCGAACGGAAAATTATAAAAGTTTATAAAGTATTCGTAATTGAAAATTATATTTTTCTAATACTAATAAGAGATCGAATCCCTAATATTTCTAATAATTAAAAGTAATTTAATATAATATTCCTAATATAATAGAGAATTTGGATTTATAACTTTTAAATCTTAGAAATAGCCCGAATTTTCTTTATCGAAATAAAACGTTAAAGAAAGCTTATTAATAAATTACTTTAAGGGTCTACGATAATTAAACTTTAGGAATAAAATAAGTATTAATAAAAATATAATTAAATTTCCAATATAAAATAATTTAAAAATACTATAGTTCGGCAATAAATAAGAATAATATATAATGCCTTTTTGACGCGGTAAATAAAAAAGAATTTACTTTCGAAAAATTAGAAACAATTAATCTATACGGTCGTAAAGAGGAAAAGCGGAGAAAAAAACTTTAATCCCCGGCCTAAATTCTTTATAAATTTAGTATATTAGAGAGGTTATCCAAACGAATATCGCCCTATTAAAATAACTAAGTACTAATTAGTATAAAAATTTGCTAATTTCCCCTATTTTCCCCGTTTTCTTAGATAAAAACCTATTATCCGATCCCTCCTTAAAATTAAAATTACCCTACCCAATAGTAGTCTTACTAATAGCATTTCTTTAATAATTATTAATATATAATTAAGAGGAGATCGCAATAATATTCTAACGTCTCTTACTAAGAAGAAGCAATTATTACCGCTAATTCCTAAAGCGAAGAGGAAGCGTATAGAGGAACGATAAATATTAGTAATTAATATTAATAATTATAAGGGAAGAGAAATCGTTATAATTAATAATTTCGTTTTGCTTAATAAGCTTAACGTAGATAATTAACTCCCGCTTACCAATAAATTTCGAGAATTTAATAGTACGGTTTTCAATACTAAATATATTTCGATATTATCCCGATATATTATATTTATAAGTTACATTTAGGATATAGGATATATTATTATATTAATAACTTAGAATAAGAAGAAGATCGGTTAAGAAGAAAGTAGGTAGAAAATGAAGCGTAAATTAGTTTAGAAAAAGAGAAAGAGAAGAGAGAGAGAGTTTAAGAGATTAGAAAAGTAGAAAAAAAAGAGGTCGGTTAAGAAGGATTAAAATAGTTATTAATAAATTTGGCTTTATAGGATTAGTAAATAAATTTAAAGGGAAGTTTGAAATAGGGTAGATAAATAAGTATAAGGGTATACGGCTAGATAGTAGATTTTTTCCGAATTTTTTCAAAAATTTTTCGTAGTTTTTTATTCTAGAAGAATTCTTCTAAGGATTTTCCTTAATTATAATCTAAGAAAAGAAGTATAGGATAAGGATATATTATAATAAATTAATTTAAAGGAAATATAATAGTGGTATATTGAATAGATTAAGAAAGAAAATTATGGAATGAATTTCGGACTTTTATATGGAAAGAAGGAAAGCTCTAAAGGAATAAAAGGAGAGAAGGGTAATTAAAAAGAAAAGAAAGAAGGTTAGGCAACTTTTGTTAGAATAATAATTAGACTTCATTTAATTTTTGAGATAAAAAATCTTCTTCAATTTGGTGAAAATCAGCTCCTTGATTAAGTTTTTGAGATTTCCTAACCTTACCTTTATGATGGGTAAAAGAAAAAATATAGTTAAGTCGAAAAAGATGTTCCTACTATCAGATTGCTCCTTTCTCCCCTATAGATTTATTCTCCTTTTTATTCTTTTAGTCTTATTAGAAGTTTTTGATATGGCTCCTTTCCCAGTTGTTGTGGTGGTAGTGGTTGTTTGGGGTTGTTTTTCTTCCCCATTTCAATAAATTATGCGCAACGGTTAATAAACGCGGTAAAAGTTAAAAACGAATTTTTTTTCCGTATTTAATTAAATAGGATTATTTTTAGGCAAAAAATAAATATTAATTTAAATACGTTCGGTCTTTATATTAATATCGAAGTTTTTATTTTTATTTTTAAGGTCGTTAAACCGCACTATTATAAATAAAGTAACCTTAATATCCGAAGAAATTAATATATTGGAGGGCTTAGTAATATATAGGGTTAAAATAATCCCCGAGGAAATTGTATTTAATATCTTCTTTTTTATTTTTTAGACCGTAAGAATTTAATCGATTTATTTATTTTTAACGAATTCGTCGAATTTAAATAGGATTAATTAATAATATTTATAGGTTTAAATAGGATTGGAAATTTAATATTTAAAACGAATAAATTCGTTACCGTCGTTATAAAGCTCGCTATTAATAATAAATAAATTAGGTTCTTTTAATTTAATTTTAATTCTTTAATATTTATTAAAAGTAATTAAATCGTAAATATTATAAGATTCCTAAAATAAATAATCCTAATATTTTTCGAATAATCGATATAAATTATTTATAATTTTAATATTATTAATCGTTTAAATAATAGGCGAAATTATTATAAACGTAGCTCCCGGGGGACGAAAAAATAAATATATAAGTAAATATTATAAAGTAATGAAAATAAGGTAAAAGTAAATTCGATTCTAAAATTATAAAAATTACTTATTACGAATTTAGTAATCGGATTCGTAATTACTATTTTAATTTATTAATAAAATTGTTAATTAGTAGATTCGTAATAAGGCCTTTAAATTATTAATAACGGATTCGTTAATAGGATTAATACGTAGCGACGTTATTATTTTTAAATAATAAATTCGTTAAAATACGGATAATTACTACTTAGGATTTAAATTAATAAATAAATTATTAAATAAGAACTTCCAATAGTAAATAATAATTAATTGATCGAAGGAAGAATCCGTCCCCGAGGGAGACGGATCCGTCCGTTATTATCGAGTACTATATAAGGCTATGTCGGGATTCCCTAAACGGATCCGTTAAGCTAGCTTGACGAATTCGTTAGGTCACCCCAGTATGCCCTATCCTAGTGGGGAATCCGTCCCGTAATAACTATACGCGAATTCCTTAACGGAATAGGCTTTTAACGTCGATATAAATATTAATAATTTTACTATCCTAATTCTATTAAATATAATTAATAGCCTTAAGAACGAAAATATTATAATTAAGACTAATAAAGAAAGAGGGTATTTAATATATTTTTTTAAATAAGGCTATATAAACGTTAATAATAATAACGGTATTAATAATAACCGAATATACGTAAATTATAATCTCCTTCTTATCGAAATTAAAGAAAATATTAAATTTAAATTCGATTAAAGGAATACAAAAACGGTTTTCGTACGCCGTAAATTTTATTAACTAATTATCGTCGGCGAAAAACTCCTCGGAATCGTTTAATAGAATAGGTTTATTATATTAATTAAAATAAGCCGGCAAAAAATTATTATATTAATATTAAAATATATATTATTTTTAAATTTATTATAACGTTTAATAATATACCGTTTTTAATTTCTTAAACGATTTAGCGGGGTCGTTAATAATATAGGCTACTAAGTAGGTAGTATTCTTAACGGGTATTTAAATAACGAACTCCGGGCTTAAAACGACGATATATTCGAATTCGGCCTATTCGGGGTAATAAATTTCGATATTAACGATATAAATCTCCCGACCGCTAATAAAATTAATTTTAATTATTAAAATTTATACTTTAATAAAGGTTTATTTAAAAATACGCCTATCGTTTTCAAATACCTCTTTCTCCTATTCTTTAACGCTATAACTTTACGCAGCGATTATCTAAATAAATTCGATTTAATTTTTATTAAAGGCTATAATAAATTTTCTTTTATATAAAACGATATTAACGGAAAGTATATTAAATATAATTATTAATATAAATATAAATTCCTATTTTTAATTTTTACCTTATTAATTTTAATTATATTAAATTCGACTATATTAATATAAACCGTTAATAAATATAAAGAGATTTTATATAAATACTATTAATTATAATTTAATTAATAATAATAAAGGGCGGATAGAAATTATTTAAAAAGGCTTAAGAAGGTTTAATATTTAATATAAAAACTCCCCCCTAAAAAAAAAATATAATTAAAGGGAAAAGGAAAGGAAAAGAAAAATAAAAAAACGCGGACGTTAAAAATAATTATAAATAAAAGAAATTATAAATTATAAATCCAACGCTAATTAAATAATTGCGTAAATAAAGTAAAATATTTAAAAACCTTCTTACCGGCCGATTATTACCGGCCGTATTAACTTTTTAAACCGTATTAAAATAAATCATCGTCCTTTATATAAAACGAACCCGCTAATTAACTAATAAATTTACTATAATACGCCCTTTAAAATGTAAAACTTCTTTCACTTTAACCTATTCCGGCGGTATATAATTTAATTTAACCCTTTCTACCTCTTAATTTATTAAATAAACCTTTTTATATATTTTAACTACATTTTTAAAAATCGATATTAATATTAAACGATAAACCTATTTATTTATAATATTACTTTTCCCTTTATATTTAATTAAATATTCTATAACTTTACCTTTCCTTTTATATACCCGAATATAATAATTTAAAATCTTTTTAATTATAAAATCGGTTTAATCGTTTAATTTAATATCTTTAATAGGGTCGACGTCGCGCCTATAAGGGTTTTAACCCTACGCAAATTTCTAAAAATAAATAATTAAAATAATAAAATAAATTTTCAAATCCTTTAAGAAATTAAATTCGTAAACGAAACGGCCTACGCGCTTAATGATTATATATAGCCTTAATTTCTTAATTAATTATTTAGGCTTTAATTTATTTAATAAATAATAACCCTTACCTAATTTTAAAAATACCGTATTGCCGACTTCGAATTCTAAAAGCTAATATTTAGTATTATATTATATTTTCGACGTTATTCCTATTATATTAATAAATACCGCGGCCTTTTATTATAGCCCCTTATAAATTATATTGAATTTTAATATATTATTAAATTTAATTTAATTTTGAAGCGATATAACGTTTACGATCGAATAAAATTTAAAGCCTATAATTACTTTATTTAAAGATATACCTAACGTAATTTAAACGGTATTATTAAAGATATATTATAATATAAATAATATATTCGTTTAAAACTCCTCTAAAACTATATAATATATACAAATAGCGAATTCGATTATTTAATTAGTATTCTCCAATTAATTATTTATTTAGGGATAATATATAATATTAAAAAAAAATTTAACGCAATATTTATTAAAAATAGCTTTCTATAGGGCGGATACGAATTTAGCGTCCTTATTACTAATAATTACTTAAAGAAATCCTTAATTATAAATCGTTTAAATATATATAAATATAATTACTTATTTAATAATAATATATAATTTATACCCCGCTATTAATAATTTCTTTTTATTAAATTTACAAATTTACGTAGCGAATTAATTAAATTTATTAAATTTTAATAACGATTAAAACGTACCCTTAACGTTAATTAGCGGTATATTAATAATAAAATCTATTATAATCGTATAATACGGCTATAGGAAGGATCGGATTAATTACAATTTATTAAAAATTAAATTTCTATCGGTCTAATATTATTTATAAATTGGATAGAATTATATATAAATCTATACCTTCTATATCTTTTTATTAAAATAAACGTTATTGAATTTAATTATTATATAATTTATACTAAAATATTAATTATTATCGTAAATTAATTTTAAAAGATTTTGAACGTACGAGTAGGGAATGTAAAAACGATATTTATTATTAAAATTAATATAATATAATAATCCTTCCTTAATATTAAATAAGCTTATAAATAATTGGGGCCTCTTACTACTCTTACAATTTCGAATTAATCGCTCCTTCCTTTTTTCGATAATTATAATTATAATCTACCTAAATTTAAAATCGCCTTCGTACCCTATAATAAATTTAACCTTAAATTCCTACAAAATAATAGGTTTAATATTTATAATATCTATAAAAATAATCTGTATTTAATTAGCCTATATATTTTTAAATTAATTAATATTTTCGTAATCCGTATATTTATTTAATTTTATTAAAAGCCTCGATAGGGTATCGGATATAATATTTAACGGGCCCGGAATATAAAATACTTTTAATTAGAATTATAACGCCTAATTTATAACGTCCGCAAATTTAAAATTCGCCTTATTAAAATCTATAATATTAAAGGATATATAAATTAAAATATTTTCGGTTAAAAAATAATTAATAAAAATATTAATTAATTTAACGTTAAATTGCGCTATCTTCTTCTATTTCTTAAATACCTAAATAATTATAACGATTTCGATTTCTATCGACCTATACCGTTTTTTAATTAACGTAATTTTTCTAAAAATATATATAATAAATTAAATTATATTAATAAGAATATTTTTATTAAGGATCTTTATACCGTCTTATTCGTATACTAAATAAAAAACTATTCCTATAAAGCCTCGTAAATACGTATTTATTTTAAATTATAACGGCTAATCTCGTTAATAATAATAAGTTTTTACTTATTCGTAAAATCCTTCCTATAAACTCTTAAAAATTTTAATTTCATTTATAATAAATTCGAACTTTATACGTACTATATAAGCCTTACGAACGTTCTTTAAAGCGCCTATTGGGAATTTACTACTAATTTTCTTAATTCGGAATAATTTAATCTTCCTTTTTTTAAATAGAAAATTACAAATACAAAATTAGGGTATTAATTAAAATAATTAACCTACTATATTTAAATAAATTTCTAAAGCTTTTAATATATTAAGGAATTTAATTTTATAGAATATTTTAATACAATCCTCCGTCCGTATAATACCCTCGCTATCGATTATATACCCTAAGAATTTAATTAAAGGGTATTTTACGAACAATTTATCGATATTAATATAAATATAATATTCGTCGATAATTTAAAGTATAATTTAAAAATATTTTATATATTCTTTAACCATTTTATTAAATATAATAATATTATTAATATAAGTACGGACGAATTACCGGTATTCGAAAAAGCGCTTATTTATAAATCTTTAAGCGAAAGTAAAGGCGTTCTTAAATCCTATTAATATTATATTCGACTATTCTAAACCCCTAAAATTAATAATTACTATATAATCTTTATATTTAAAATATATAGGTAATTAATAAAAAAAGCCAAATATATCGAAAATAAAAAAAATTATATAATTTACTATATTATTTATAATATTCTACTAATTAAATAAAAAATAAACGTTAAGGATAGCAATCTCGTTAAAAGGTTTAAAATCTAATACTATTCTTCCTTTTTCCCCTAAACCTCTTTTCTTTTATATAATAAAAATTAAATAAATTAGCAGCGCCCGTTAATTTATAAAATTCATTTAACCTTAAACGTAAAAACGATTATAAATTTCGTTTAAAAAAATATAATCCTTAAAATTAAAAAAGTATATACGGATTACGCGTCGTTAATTTTATTAACCTTCTATAAAATCGATATATATTTTATCTTTTTTAATTATAAATATAATACCGCAATCCTTAAAAACGTCGAATTTATTAACGATATTAATAAATTTTTAAACGAAAATCTCGTCCTTATAATAAATATTAACCCCAACCTTTAATTTCGCTTTAGGTATATTATCGGGTTTATTTAACCCCTATAATAATAATTTAAATTTTTCCGTTATAAATTCCTATAATATAAACTTTTCTATTATAAATTCTTATACCGATTCGCCTTTCTTTATATATATAGCGAATTACCGAATTTCTTCGTTAAAGAATATAATATATTACGTAAATATAAAGCCTACTTCGATTACTAGTATTAAATATTCGAAATCGTTAAAATTAATTATTATAGTAATTTCGTCCCTTATATAATCGTAAATATAACCTAAAATCTCCTTAACTTTAATAATAATCGGTTAATCCGTACGGTTAATAATTATAATAATTTTAAAAATCTTAGCGATAATTATATAATTAAAAATAATTTTATAATCCGAATGGAAATAATATACCTTAAGGTTTACGTAACGAAAATCGGAAGGTAAATCGAAATATCGTATTAGGATATTCACCTTCGAATAAATTAAAATTACTAATTTAAATTTAGCAATAACTTTATAGAAAATAAATTAAAGCGATATTTTAATAAAAAAAACATCGGTATTTTAAAATTGAATTAAATATTCGCCCTATATTTTATAATATATACGTCCTTTAACTTTTATATTATATAAAGAGTAAAATTAAATTTCCTTATTATAAAAATTAATACGGGCCCTATAATTTATAAGAAATTTTATTCTTAATAATAATTTTAAAACTAAATTAAGGATAATATCGGTACGAATTTAAAAATAGCCGATAATAAAAATACCCTTTATTTATCTAATTATATAAAAATCGAATTCGATTTATTAAAAAATTTTCTACGAGCCCGAAATCCTAAATATTTTATAACCATCGATATTATACTAATATAAATTCTTAATAAACTATTTAATAAATTCCCAATTAATTAAAATATTAAAAATACCCGAATTTAAATAAATTTCTATATTAGTATTACCTAAATTATACCTAATCGGGATTTATAAATAAATCGTTTTATATAAAATTATAATTATTTTTTATACGAGGGTAATATTAACTTCTACTATTTAATTATTCTAAAAAACTAAATTAACGGTAGCGACTTCGTCCTCTATTTTAAATTCGCTTTATATTTACCTATCGTTTAAATTATTAATAACGAATTAATAAAAAGCGTTATTAATATCCAAAATATTAACGATATTAATATTTACTTAAATATTTCGGGACGCCGTTATAATACGATTTCCGCTTTTATATCCGTATTTAAATCCTTATTTTTAATTAAGAATTTATAATATAATACCTAATTTATAAATTCTTATTCGTCTTTAAATTTAACGCCGTAGAAAGTTTAAATTTCCTTAGAATCTTCCCCTTCGTTTATAATTATATAATTTAATTCGTTTATTTCTCGGACCTTATTATTAGCGCTAAAATCGTTTATATTAACGTAAAAATAATTTTAAAAATATTTATTATTATTTTTATTTCGGATTTCTCTATAAAAATATTTATAGCGTTAAAATCGTTTACTTCGGTTTTAATTACAGTTAATTAACGGCCGTTAATCTCGACTTTAATTATAAAAACCGCCTTATATTTTACTACGCTCCTTCTAAAATCCATTATTATATTCCCTTTAAAATCCTCTACTTTTACCGAAATTCCTTCTTCCGTAAATTATAAAACTTCCTTTATAATCCCTCTCTCTTTATATTATAATTTTAATTTCCCTTAAAACGCTATTTTCTACGCCCTCCCTTATAAAATAAACGTAAAATTAAAATTAATTTTTAAATAAATTAAAATAAATAAGGACTTTCTTATCGAAGAAATATAAATAATTCTCTCGGGTATTATAAATTATTAAAGCGGCGACGTTTATTTAAAATTCGTAATAAATTATATTCTAAAAACGAATAAATAATTATAAATCGCTCTAATCGCCAACGTTACGAACATAATAAAATATTTATATAGTGAATAAATGGATAGAACGTTCTTTTTTATTATAATCTTTAATAAACCGGTTATTAAATAATTAAACGAACGATTCGTAATATTTAATATTAAATTACTTTATAACTTTATTAAAAAACTTAATAACCGTAATAATAATATTTACTTTATTTTCGCTAAATAATTATTCGGTTTATTAATTAAATATAATTCCTTTAAATATATCGGGGGTTTATTCGAATTACTATTTACAACGAATAGAATTTATTAAAAATAAACGGCGAACGTTTTCGGCCTATAATTAAAAATTAGAAAAATAACGAATCTTACTAATAAAGAAATCCTATAATCCTTTAATAATAATAAATTTAGTATTAAGTTAAAATAAACTAAAATTAATAAATTTCTAATTATTATTATTATTAAAATAATACGGGATAATACCGGATTTAGGACCGTTAAATAATAATTTACTTAAAGGACCTCCTAATAAATTACCGCCTCCTCCGCCCCCGCCTCTCGAAGAGTTAAATAATTTTAAAAGTCCTCTAAGAAATAATATACCCCCTCTATCCCCCCTTATATTAAATTTAATAATAATAAATAATATATTCGTAAAAATAATACTATTAAAGAATATAAATAAATAAAATTACTTCATATTAATAAAGGTAATTTTTATAGGAGTGGAATTAATAGTTACTTAATTAATAATAATAAGCTCGGTAAGGCTTATATTAATAATTTTTCGAAAAAGGCTATTAAATAAAAAGTCGTTATAGATAAATAAGCTACGTAACGACGTAATCGACGTAAAATCTTTTATAAAAGTATTAAAATTAATTCTTTTAATGTTGGGTATAAAAATATCCGAATTTAATTTACGTATAATTATATATATCCTTTCGTCCTAATTGAATTATTCGATAATTAATTTACGATAATACGAATATACTTTATTAGAAATTAGCGTATTAAATTTAATAATTCTTAAAATTAAAAATAACGGTAATTTACGAATTTTAAGCGTTTATTAAAAATAATAAATAAAGGTTAATTTCTTTATTAAAACCGCCCTTCTTAATTTAATATTATAATCTTCCTCCTATATAAATAATAACGGCCTCCTAAATAAATTTAAGAGAATTAATATTAAAATAATAATCGGCTAAATACTTAAAATAAATAATAGCGAATTCTAATTAATTAATATATTTAAAATACCTAAAATATAAAAGATTATTTAATATTAACTATTTAAGCCGGTTATTAATACCCAACGTTAATAATAATAAAATAATAATATTATTATTATATTTCCTACCTCCCTTAATTTAACGATATATATTAATATAAAACTAAACGTTAATTGTAAGGGTATTGCTAATATATTATTAAGTAATTAGTTACTAAAATCGTATCCGAATTAAAATTATAATTTAACGTAGTAATAAATTTCCGGAGTTTATTTTATAAGGAAATAAACGAAGGAATCGTTCTTTTCGTACTAAAATAAAGTTCAATTATTTTTTAAAATCTCTTCGTATTTTATAATTTTAAATTTATTATATTTAACCTTTATTTCCGCGAATATTTTATAAATACCTTTAAATACTTCCTCTTTAATAAATTTATTATAATATTATAAAATTATTTAAATATTTATCTTCGCGGTTTAAAATAAAAAGGCTTTTTATTTACTAATTATAAAAGAAATTAAATATTCTATAATCGTTTATAAATATTCGGCGCTATCCGAATTAAATTCGATATTAATTATAATTTTAAGGGTATAAACGTTTATATTATCGAATTCGGTAAATACGGGCGGATTACGTATAAAGGTTTAATAGGTTTTTTTCGCCTTTTTTAATTATTTTACAAATTAAAAAATTTAAATAATTCGGAATAAAAGTATAATAAAATTAATTTAATTATACTACCGGGTACGAAAAAATAAAAAATATAAAATAATAATAAAAATAATTTAAAATTTTAATTTTAGGCTATTAGTACTATTTATTACGAAAATAATAATTATATTATTTATACCTTCTATCGGAATCGACCTAATCGAAATCGACCGAATCGAATTCGATAATATCGGAATTGGCTTAACCGAATTCGACCTTATCGAATTCGACGGGAAAATCTACGTCGAAATCGATATTATTAATTTCAATATAATTAATATCGAATTTAATAATATCGAATTCAATAGTTATAACCTAAGATTCGTATTAATAAATAATTATTAAGTAAGACCTTTTAATTATATATAAATGATTAATTAACCTCCTCCTCAAAAGGACGAGGTAGACTATTTATATTTAATACTATATCTAGACTTAGAGGTCGGGCCGAGCCCGACTACCAAGACCAAGTATACATCAACCCATATTGACGCGTAACAACGGGCGACCAATTTCGAAATTTTAAGTATCGAAGAGGACTATATCGCCCGGCTTATAAACCGGAATATCCGATTTCCTAATATTAACGTTATCCTTATAGCATTATTATATTTACTTTATTTTAATTATTACGAAATTGAAGATAATTTTGAACCGCTCCGTTACTTTATAAATTTTAAAAAATTCAATTTCCTAAGCCTTTAATAATTCGAAAGGGTAAAGGGTAATTAATTCGATATTTATACGTAGGTTAAAATTATAATTAGTAAAGAAGGGGGATATTCCCGTAATTTTAAAGGCGGTATTATTTCTTATAAATTCCGCAATTAATAATTAATCGACCTAATCGTTTTAAGCCTAATTAATATAAATCCTTAAATAATATTTTATTTCGGCGTTAATATATTCGGTTTAATTATTAATAAATAGGTGGAAAGCGGATAAAGGCTTCAAATTCACCTCTAATTTTAAAGATAGAATCTTTTAAAACGTTGAAATAAATTATATACTATAATTAGAAATAATAATATCGGGTACGCCGTAAAGGCTATAAATTTTATCGATAAAACGCTCTGCTAATTCTTTTACCATTAAAGTTTTATAGGGGATAAAATAACGTATTTTAATCAATCGATCGATAATTATTATAATATATTTAAATTCTTATCCCCTTTAGAAATAGGGCGTTAGCGGGGTAATATAATCGATAAAAATATCCTTCTATAGCGCGAAAGGAACGGCTAACGGCTTTAATAAATTATAAGGGGAATATTATAAGGGCTTTATCTTTACGTATTAAAAGTATACTTTATAATACATTTTAATAAATTAATATATTTTTAATTAAAAATAAAATTATAATAATAAATAGAAGGTTTTTTCTCTATTTAAGTACCTTATTAATAGCGAATTATAAATACGTCGAAAGAATTATAAATAAAGAATAAAATTATTAAAGTTTATAATAATAGTATTTTTAAAATAAATACGTCCTTAAATAATATGGTATTTTATAAACCAAATTTTTACTATCTATTTATATACTTCCTTTAATTATATATAACGGTTAGGGTCCGATAAGTAAGTTAAAACGTTTTATAAAAAGGTAAATTTTTTATAAAATTCCGTTACTAAATCGTCTATTAATTTTTCGTTTAGGATATTTAATTTATATAAATATTTAATTCCTATTAATTCCTCTAATTCTATTTCTTTTAGAGCCTTATATTTATAATTAACGAAATTTCTTATATCCGGTTCGTCCTCCGGCTCTAAAATAAAAGCGCTATTAACGAAAAGGTTTTTATTTAATAGAACTTTATTATATACTAATAACCGCTCGTTATTTATATTTTTAAAGATATTTTTTAATTTATAATTAAAGGTATCGGGGCGAATTTAGAAGGAACCTAATCGGTATTTAATTATAAAATTAAAACGAAATAAAAATTAAAATTACTTTATATAGCGGGGCGTTAATTATTTATTAATTATAAATATTTTCAAATTCCGATAATCTATAAGGATTTTAAATAGTTATTATATTCCTTTAAATTTCGGTTTCTACTCTTTTAACGCTTTAATAATAATTAACAATTCTTTATTATAAATATTATAATTATATTCGGCGGCGGAATATTTTTAATTAAAATAAGCGACCGGTTATAAAATACTATTATTATTATATTATAATAAAATTCTTCTATAAACCTAATTTAAAGCGTCCGTCTTTATAATGATTAATTTAAATTAATTATAAATACGTAAAATTAATCTATTTATAAAAACTCTCTTTAATATTTCGAAAGAATTTTAATACCGTTTTATTTATTTCCAATTTATAAATATTATTTTTTTAATTAATTCGTAAAATAATCCTATTATAATCGAAAAATATTTTATAAAACGTTAATAAAAATTAACAAAACTTAAAAAGCGCTATAACGAACGTTTAAAGTCGGGAATTTACTATATTATAATAGTAGCGACCTTTTCGGGATTTATTTTAATATTACCGGGCGTAATAATTAAATTTAAATACTTCGTACGTATCATATAAAATTTATATTTATTAATATTAATTTATAATTTTACTTTAATTATTCGTTCTAAAACCTCGTTAATATACCACTTATATTCCTCTTCGTTATCGGAATAAATTAGGATATCGTTAAAATACGCGGTTGCGTAAACGTTAAGGATATTATATAGGATATTATTAATATAATTTTAAAATATATTTAACGCGCCTTAAAGGCTATACGGGTAAATTAAAGATTCGAATAAGCCGAAACGAATAATAAACGTAATTAACTATTCGTAACTTTCTTTAACCCGTATTCGATTAAATATAATAATAATATTTAATTTAGTAAAAATCTTTATTTTATAAATCGAATTTAAAATCTCTTTAATTAATAGGAACGGGTAGCGGGATTTTAAAATAATATTATTAATACTTCTATAATTTACGTAAATTCGGACTCTATTATTCGGTTTTTTAATTAAAAGGATAAGGGTAATTACGGTTAATTATAAGGGGCGAATAAAATTTTTACGAAAATTATTATTAATTTATTATTTAATAATTAAAGTTTTAATAAGGGACGTTGGGCGAACGCGAACGTTAAACGGCTTAGCGCTTAATAAAAATTCAATTTTATAATTATTTGAAGCGGAGCTTCAACATTGAGAAGTGTTGAAAAAACACGGAGCAAAGCGTTGAGCGTAGCTTCTTCTATAATACGGTGACCCCCCTGTTAATAATCCCTGTAAATAGCTACGAGGTTTACCCGCGATTTCGCGACCTGCAATTGGTTGAAAAAAATTCTCGAGTTGGAATTGGCTGAATAAGACCCCCTATCCCTGTCCGCCAAGCTCGCTTAGGGCTTGGCATTTGAAAGTGGGTCCTATTAAGAAAAAGTAGGTACCAGAATGATGAGTAAGCTGAGACGAGTACAATAGTACCACTCACGTGACCGTAGCTAGCCTGCCGGCCGAGAAAAACGGCTTTGAAAAAATCTGACGGATATATAGAAAAAATTTAAAAAGCTTATCGATAAGGGTAAGGATATCGATAAAAAAATAGGTATCAAAATGATGAGTAAGCCGAGACGAGTAGATTGGTACCACTCACGTGACCGTAACCAGCCTGCCGGCCGAGAAAAACGGCTTTGAAAAAATCTGACGGATATATAAAAAAAAAAAAAAATTCTATTTTCAAAAAAAAAAAAACGTCGTAGCTAACCTAGCAAATATACGGTTATAATATATACCCTTTGGCGGTCGGTTCGATTCCCGGCCGGAGTAAAAATAAAATCTTTCTAATGATATTTAAATAGTAAAATAAAAAATAATAAATAAATAAATAATAATGATTAATGAATAAACAATAATAAATAAATAAATAATAATAAAAAAATGAATAATAATAAAAAAATGAATAATAATAAATAAAAAAAGAATAATAAATAAATAAATAAATGAATAAATAAATAAATAAATAAATAAATAAATAAATAAATAAATAAATAAATAAATAAATAAATAAATAAATAAATAAATAATAGTAGAAAAAACTTATTAAAAATATAATTAAAAATATAGGAAGTGAATGTTAAGCTCCGCTTCAAGTAAATTTCTGCCCACCCGTATAAAATTTGCCGAAGGCAAATTTTGCGGGGGTACGGGGGCGGCAGCCCTCGTAAATATAATAAAGTAAAACTTCCTCCGCTAATTGAAATAAAAAAGCTAAAATATTCTTATAATACTATTCGGGGATTTTAATTATAATTTCCTCCTTTAATAATATTAACCGTCGATTCTTTTCAAGAAACTTTTTCGCATCCTCCTCCGTAATCTTATTAAAATTAATTTACTCGGCGATTTTAATTACTATAATTTAATAAATAATTTCTTTATATATAAAAATATTTTAATTAAAATTACCCATTAAGTTTAATAATTTTATTAAAATTACGGTTTTAATATCATCTTCAGAACCGTTACCCGCTATAGCCTTAATAAAATTATAAAGGTTCTTTAATAATATATTTTTATATTTCTTACCTTCCCTATTTTAAATATCGTTAACGACTTCTTCGGTTAAAATAATTTCGCTAAATTCGTAAATAACGGCTAAGCATTCAAATTCTATATACATCGTAATTATAAATTATAAATTATCCCTTTCGTATAAGAGGTTAAACGTAATAGTATTAAATTCTTTAATATCTTTCAAATTTAACGGGTTATTTACCGTTTTAAACGAATAAGGATTATATTCGTAACGCGTACCGGCTAATTCACGCCGACCGTTTAATTTAATATAGGGCTCGTAAATTACGGGGCTTTTAATTTTAACGAAGAGAATAATTATTTTTAAAATACTTTAAACTTTAATATTAGCCCGATTAATAATTAAAACTTTAAGTAAAGTAGTATTACGGCGAATAAAGGGTTAAAAGGGTTCGAAAATAAATAAATCGTAAATAGGAGCGGGGTTAATTTAAGGAATAAATTTTTTTTAGGGAATAAATTTCTTTATTTAGGGAGTAGATTTCGTTTTAAAAGCGGTTATAAGTATAACTATTAGGGTTAATTCTTATATTATAATTAAAAAAGTAATTTTAAAAGCCGGCGTATTCTTTTAAAGGGGGGTTATTATTAAAATAAATTTAAGGGAAACCCTAATAGCGGCGATTATAACGTTATTAAAAATAGCGTATAATATTATAATTAATTCGTTAAATATATTTGTAGTAAAGTAACGATTACGGTAATATTTAAATTATATATTATATATATCGTAATTAATTTCGGGTTTATAGGATTATATTTATAGGAAACCCAAGATTACGGGGTATTTAGGAAAAATATCGTATATTAAAAAGGTAACGACTTTATTATAAAATCCAATACGGAGCCTAACCTTTACCCCTTTAAAAATAATATTTTTAATTATATTATTAATTAAAATTAACCTCTTTAAGCGTTAAAATTTAAAACGTAAAAAGTTATTTTTTATTATAAAAGAATAATCGATAAACGCGAACGTAAAATATTTACTATTAATAAGAATAATATAATAATCTTTATACGAATTAATTATTATATAGGAAAAAAGGAATATTAAATTGGGGGTAATAAAATTATTTAAAAATTAAATCCGTATTTCTTTTAAACCCTTTAATTCCGGGGAATTTAAAACTTTATTTTTTTTAATTAAGAATTATAATAACCGTTAAGGCCTTTATACGCAATTAAGTATAGAGGTTATTTATTTTCTAAAACGTTATAATATTCTTTACCTTCGATAACCGAAATAATAAAGGCGGTAAGGGCGGTTAAAATAGTATTAATAACGCGGACTTTAATTTATTAGCCTTAATTACGCTTTTTTTTCTTTTTATTACCTTTACCTTTATTATTTTAGCGGCTTTTATTACTATAATTTATCGAATTAATATAATTATAATTAATATAATATTTTTAATTATAATGGCGATAAAAGCCTTTATATATATATTAATCGAAGATATTTTTATAAATAAATACGGTTAGGTTAATAACGTTTAAATCTATTTTATTATTACCTTAATTAACGAAAACGTTATTAAAATTAATACGAAGGGCGGAATTAGAATTAGCGGTAGGGATAATATTAGTAGCGGATAAATTAAAGGCGTAATTAATTATCTTTTAATAATAATTAATATCTTCGAAATTAATAATAATAATATAATATAAATCGAATTAAATATAAAAATCGTTAGCGGCCGGAAGGTTATAATAAGTAAAACCGTTACGAAAACGTTTATTAATCTTATTACGAAGGTAATAAACCTTTATAACGTCGTTATAATTAATTAAATTATAAAAATTAGTAAATTCTTATTTAAATTCGGTAAAAGGGCGGTTTTTTATATAGTATTCCTCGAAACGGCGGTTAGCGTCGTTAATTAAATTAATATTCTCAAAGCGTTTAACTAAATAATTTATAAACTCCTTTCTAATTTTCCAACGCTAAATATTTTCGGGCTTATTATTTTAAATCGTTTAAAACTCTTTATAAATATTAAATAAGATTTTAAAGCCTAAAAATATAACCGTTTTAATAATTTTAATACCTTTACTAAAATAAAAAAGGATATCGACTTTCTATTAAGATTAAATACGGAAACGCTAAGTAACGAAAATTTTATAACGGGTAGTAATATTATTAAATTCCTCTCCTATAAAAATAAAAAAATTATTAATAATCTACCGATAACCTGATATAATACTAATATTAATAATCTTACTTATAATATTCGTATTAAACTATATTGTAAATTTCGAAATAATATCGCGAAGGGTATCGTTATATTTATTAAAAGTAAATTTATTAGCCTTAAAAGATTAATATTTAATAATAAATTAATAATATTTAAAATTTACATTGTCGAACGTATTTTAAGCGTCGTTAATAATATAACGGTTAATAAATACCTCTTTATAATAATTTTTAGCGATAAATAAAATTTTAATATAAATATAAATAATAAATATAATAATTAAGCGGAAAATAAAATATCCAGCGATAATATTAATACCGGATAAATAATCTTCGGGGACTACTTCCTTATTTTTATCCTCTTCGACGGCGGTAATAAGGCTATTAATATTTTAAAAGATAAGAAATTCGTGTAAAGTAATAACATAAACGTTAATATTATAAATAAATAAATCGTTTACCGTAAGTAATTTATTAATATTTAAAGAGCGAAAAGTCATAGGGAATTCGTCGTCGCTTCTTAAAAAATACGCAAAATCGCTATTACTATTTATATTAAATATTAACGAACGGAAAAAAGGTTTACAATTTGCGAAACGATTTCGAAACGGGGAACGAAAGAGAGAGAAACGCGGCGCTTACTTTTATCTACTAAATAAAAGGAAAACTACCCTTATTCCTTAAATAAAAGGATACAATTCGTAATAATTAATTAACGGTTGAAATTATCGCGACGAAAGAAATTACCCTAATTATCGGAAAAAAGAAAGAATACTAAATTTAACGATTTACGAATAAAGCGATCCTAATATATTTAAATAATCGAAAATTATACGTTATAAACGCAATAATAAGGTATAATATACTATTACGGGTAAATATAATTAAAATAAGTAGAATAAAATATATAATATTATATAAAGAAGGAAAAAAGAAAGGGAGCGAAATTATACGCGTATAGCTACCTTTATAAGGGCACGGCGCATAGACTACCTGCGCGCGGGGCGCGCGCGTAGTTATATAACCGGGACCGTAACCGTATTGCTAGTGCAATACGACCGCGGTAGCGGGTCAACTACGATAAGGTTATAATTATTTTAGTAGTGATTACAACCTTGGCACAGGCACGTGACTAAATTACGTGCAGTTACTAGGCTAAGCCTGTGACAATACCGACGGTCGAAAGCCTTTACGACGTAATTTACAAATAATTAAATATATACGGGCACCTCTATACCTAGCGGGCACTTCCCCTACCTTATCGAAATATTTATCGAAATTTACTGTACGGGTGTGTTAAAATACTTTATTATTATTATATGGATAAATATTTACTCTTGCGATGTTAGAATGCGAGTTAGGGTGCGATTTGGTATACGTTACGGTTATCCGAGATTGCGATATTAAAAGTCGGTTTTGCAGTGCGTTAATAGGAGAAAGTGCATGGTACCGATCGGCCTTATCCTACGAATAAAACCCTGTCCCAGAAAAATTTTTCCCCCTCTTTTATAAGAGGGGGTGGGCACAATGCCAAGCCGCCGCGCCCCCAAGTATGTGGTTTTCTTCAATTGCATCATGTGCTTTCAAGCCCACCATCACTGTCACGGCGCAGCATTGAACCACTTCCCGTCACCAATGGGCCGTCCTCCCGACAAAAGGATAGAAGTAACCGAGGATGGCAGTTCGGTTCCTCAAACTGGCTTACATACTTATGACAACAAGTCCGGAGACATGGCTATGAGGCCTGCCGTCACAATCTCTCATGCATTCATTACACAGCACACTGTATCTCCCAAATGGCATCTTGTGTCCTGACCTTCCTTGTCGAACTCCCGTGGTATCAAATTACAACTCCCACTCCATAGTATCGATCTTCCCAGGTTCTTGGAAATCCGCTGACAAGAGAAATCATTGAATCCCATACACCCGCCTCACTTCCTCGTCCTCCCCGTATCCCACGCAAAAGGACTCTCCGCCTGCGAATCAATCTCGTAAACCGACACCCCATGCGGCCCATTCCCTTGTAACTCTCCGCCAAAGATATCTTTTTGTTGGTACACAGCACTCGCCGTGTTCCCAGCATTTCCATTCCCATTCCCATTCCCATTCCCATACCCCTGGTTCCCGTTCCCGTTCCCATACCCGCTTCCATGGTTCCCGTTTCCATTGACGGTTGTAGCATCAGGCGACATTGACATGCTCATCGGAGGAGGACTTCCTCCATACCCCATGTGCCCAAAGGCCGGGGGCGTCTGCCCTTGTGGTAACGGCGGTGGCATATTATCGTGGCCTGCATAACCAGCAGCACCACCACCAAAAGGGGTCTGGTTCTTGTTTCGTCGCACCTTGAACAACCAAAACCCGACCGCACCCGCTATCGCAAGGAAGATGACTGCCGAAACGCCAACGCCGATACCAATCGCCGCGCCTGTTGAGAGTCCTCCTTTCTTTTCCTCGCCCTCACTACCAGGACCGGCGCCTGCATTGGGTGCGTCGGTGGCGGTTGTATCTTGTCCTCCCGTTGCTCCAGTTCCGGTCGGTAGACCTGTGGCTGAAGAAGAAAATCCCGAGGAAGCGGTCGTCGACGCGGAGGGGCTGGATGGAGGAGGGGAGTTGAAAGAAGAAGAAGAGGTAATGTTAAAGTAATGGCTCATCGCATCCGGTCTCGTCGCGCCGTTGGAGAATAAAGCGAGCTGAAAGACGTTGCTGACCGACAGGTTCTTGGTGGTGACGACGGTCCAGAGGTAGTCGGTTAGTTGGATGTGGTTTGCTTTTTGGCACACAAGCGTTAGCATCCATTCATTCTGATTGCCACTCGTACCGTCACCACCACTACCCTCTTCGTTATCGTCATCATCGCCATTGTCATCCCCGTTATCACCACCATCGAGAAGAACACGAGCGACATAACCCCAGGTTTAGTGGGATGGGAGAAAGAAGAGGATGAAAGACCTACGAGCAACATACTCAAACCCCCCGACCATCTTTCCACCTCCTCCCCCCTCATCCTCCGCCCCGGCAGCCACCTGGAACAACACCAAACTCGACCTGATACTTTGGTCTTCATTCCACTGCAGTCTCATGGTCGATCCGATCGGGTAAATCGCATTTTTCTTGTCGTTCCGCTCGCCGGCGGGCGGGGGGTTGATGAAGGCTATTTCCGTCTGGCCTGATACTTGTGTCGGTAGTTGGAGGAATGATATGGTTGAGAGGAGGGTCGTTAGGAGTGGTAACGAGCTGACGAAAAGGGAGCGCATCGTTTTTTCCGGTCCTTTGATCCAAATGAGCAGACAGAAAAGCCAAAAGAGCCAAAGTCGATGAACCGAGTAAAAGTGCTGTCGTCGTCAACAAAACTCAACAACATAAACGAGTGTCAACACAGACGGTTGTCGAGATCAGAATGGTGTTGCTAGAGGTAGCTTTTCACGAAGCATGAGAAGCCGAACACCAAGACCAGAAGATGTATAAGTGAAAGTTCCAAAAAAACAAGAAAAAATCGGAACAAAAGCAGATCGGCGGTGACTGTCTGTTTCTTTTACTTTATCGTACCTTCGCCCATCTAGGCTGGAGGCTGTGTGGTCGGTACAGTAGCATTATCATCCCAATCCCCCTGCCGCCATGGGGCGGCCGCTCGCGTACACCCGTGGCGTCCACAACCTTCCTTCAAGCTTGCCAACACATTCTTGTCTTTGCCAGTGTCGGCCTGGCTTAGGGTTGTAAGATTTTAGCTGGAACCAAGAAGATGAGCATCCAGGATGTCGGGTTTCAGCCCTAGTCAATGGCATCCAGCCCCCAAGCGCCCGGGTGGAAGTAGGTGATCCCAACTCTGACGAGTATGGTCGTAGGATTTAAAGTCTCAGCTCGTGCTACGCGATGGTGGGTGAGTGAGATTTTGGGTTGTATGCCAAGTCTTTTGTTTACCATCGCCTATGTGTCCAATGATATTGAGGATATGTGCGGCGCAAGACGTTATAGGGGCCAGCTTTGCCGCATGCTTACATTTTTGCCAATCTCTTTTGCTCCTCCCCTGCATTTGCTGTGGTTCACAGGCGGTGCACTGCATTGCGGTGCCTCGAGCGGTCCGCGTCCCGGCTGACATCACTCTAAATAACACAACACAACACAGAAACAAAGGCGATAAAGTAAAGTACTGTTGAACAGCTTGTTCTTTCTTGGTATCATTAGTTATATGTACATGTGCGGTCGTTATATCCATATGGCACCGTCCGTCATCGTGATCATGTCCATGACGTGAAATGCCGTAAGTTTTTCCAACCCATTTAACCCATCATCCAACCATGCAAAAAGATGCGCCAGGGTATGACCATCCAAACCATCGCAAAATAGATAATACAAATCCCACCGAAATATTACCAGTGTGTCCATCTCAAATGCACCACACGCTTATCATATGCAGAAGAAGAAAAGTCGACGAGGCCAAGGGTGAGTGTTCCTCAGCCCATACACAATTGTGCTATTAGTTCTTCTCTTCAGAGTAGACCGGAGGGTTCTTCTCGTCTTGGCTGCTAGCGTCATCGGCAGGAGTGGCCTCGATGGTCTCTCTCTGGGAGAAGACGGTCTCCTCACTGTCGATGTGCCTGAAGGTGAAGTAGAAGATGACGGTAAGAGCACCACCAGCAATGGCGGGACCGCCGAAGATCCAGGTGAGGTAGGGATCGGTGACAACCGAAGAGCAGGCAAGACCAATGATATAGGCCACAGCCGTGGAAAACAGGTTGATGGCCGAGACGAGACCTCTCATGTTGACAGGGGCGCGCGAGTAGGCAATACCGTACGCAGGGACGTTGACGAACAACTCGGAGATACCACCAACGGCGAAGGGGATAGCCAAGAACCAAATGCTGATATCGGCGACACGGGGCTCGATCTGGCAGTCGCTAGAACCGTACTCGCCGCAAGGAGACTTTTTGTAGGCGTAGTAGTTGAGCAGGGTATAACCCATACCGCCGAGGGAAGACATGGCCAGACCGGTGGTGATGCGAGCAATGGGACCATAGTGGATGTTCATCCGTCTAAGCAAGGGGTACAAGCCGTAGTTGAGGACGGGGGCAGTGGCGATGATACTGAGAGAGTTGAAGTTGGAAATGACGTCGTTCGGGACACCATCGGTCTTCAACATGGTCGACAAGAAAGAAGCGGCGGAACCGAGACCGTTGTCGTTAAGGTACTGGATGGGGAAGAAACAGAAGATACCAGTACCCTGGAATGTGCGGCGGACATCCTCAACAAACTGGTCGGACCACTCAGTCTTGTAGACACCGTCGAGACCGGCTTCAGCAATGTGGGAAGGCTTGGCCAAGTCCCAGAAACCATGACGACCAATCTTCTTGATACCGCCGCGACGCAGGCAGATGCCGAGGACCTTGAAAACGTTGGGAAGATCGGAGCCGCCGGGAGGGTGGAGGATAAGGCGCTTGCGGAGGAACCACAAGAGGAGGGGAAGAGGAAGGTAGAGGATAAGAGGGATGAGGAAGGCGAGCCACCAGCCAACGTACTTTTCGGAGTAGGCAGTAGCAACACCCATGAAGCCACCAATGTTGATCATGAGGTAGAACCACAACATGACACGCTCAGTGGTGGCCTCGGGATCCTCAATGACACGTTCTCCGCTCTTGAGCACCTTGACCATGGGCTTGGTGTTGGAGACCTGATCAAGCAGAAGGGGAGAAACATTGGGCTTGAACATGGCTGTGAAGAGTTGGAGTTAGCAAGAGTTGTCGAGGTTCGGATCATGGAGACTGTACTCACCAGCACCAATGGCGAGGATATAGACCGACAGGAAGTAAGGGGCCTTGGAGGTTCCGTTGGCGAGGAGGTTCTTGGCACCAGCAACGACCATCAGAACGTGGGCAATACCGAAGACGACGACACCCCAGCAGATAAGCTTGAAGCGTCCAGTCTTTGCGTCGGCCATCCAACCGAAGAGAAGGGGAAGAGCATAGGCCAACATGGAGAAGGACTGAGTGACGGCGTTGGCGGAACTCTGGCCCATGCCAAGGGCACCAGCAGTCTGCTGGTCACCACGAGGAGGAGCACCCCAACCGTTGCCGCCCGTGGGCATGGGACGGTTGACGTAGTTGCTGATGAGGGGCTGGACACCGTAGTAGGAAGCACGCTCGCAGAACTCGACAATGCAAATCATGTAAGCAATGATGGGGAGACTGCCGGGCACACGACGGAGCGTGTCGAGCTCCTCCTGGGTAGGCTTGCCCTCATAGTCGTCCTCGATGGGGATGTGCTTGTGCTGGGTGCTGGCCGTGTTGTGCTTCTCCAGGTCATAGTTGGAGCTGCCATCAGCGGCCACGATCTCGGTCGTAGCTATGTTGGTCATGTGTCAGTCTTATTGTCTGATGATTTGGGGCGTAGCAGATGAGTGATCCAAGGTAGCGCTCGGGAGTCGGCACGAGGGATGGAATAATATAGGTATATATACGGAGTTGTGAGGAAGAACATACCCATGGTGGACTATTTAATATGTTGTTATCTCGTAAGCTGGTCTCCAGTCACTCCAGTAAAAATTTTACTTGGAGGACACTTGGATATGGGGAGCCTTGTCGAGGACCGTTGGGTTCGGTCAAGGACTGCGACTCGAGATGAGATGAACGACAAACTGAGAAGTCAAGTCGAGACTCGGAATGAGGGGAGAAGGGTTCACACAGAGAAAGCTGGGGAAATAACCATGGACTCGACGCGGGGAGACGACCGAGTTAAAAACGAGACGGAGTTCATGAGCAGAGTCACATCGAGGGCACGCGACCACGAGGGCTGGGAAGGGCAACGACTGGGGGGGGCGACAGGAAGGCGTGAACCAGCAGAGAGGATATTGCCAAATTGTCAGCCAGGTCAGCCAGGTCAGGCTGGTCAGCCACTGTCAGGCAAGGAAACCACGGCGAGAAAGGGAAGGAGAGCACCGAGACCACGGGCGAAGCTGGGCAACCACTCGGTCGTCCGTGGGGTGTCCTTGATTCCCGGAGCTTGGCAGGTGGTGGAAAGGTGGTTCTATCTCAATGCTCCTTCCTTGTACGGCATGAAGCACCGTAGCGACTTCCCACTGGCGGCGCCGGGAGTCGAGGCCGGGGAAGGCGCGAGCCGTTGGGAGTGTTTCGCAAGGTGACAGAAGACGCAGGTTCCTTATCGGTGGACGGAGTCGCCCACTCGCCCTTTCACCGACAATCACTCGACTGTCTTCGACTCTTAGGGCCTGTTCCACCCAGTTTGGGGCAAGATTGGCAAATCACAGGCGACAGAGCCGGCACCATTTGCCGTCTACGGCCAGGCCCAGCCGATGTGCGTGTGAGAGAGAGCGGCCGCCGTGTAAGTGTTGGGAGACTCGGACGCGACCAATGAGACACACGAGGCTTGTGGACGGCGGTCGAATTAGCATTGAGCAAGCACGGATGACGATGGAGCCGATGGAGCCGAAAGAGATGCCAAATGGATCGCTGCTCGCTGGAGATGCCGTGGACCCGTGGAACCTGGCGCTTTCTTGATGGATACTGTATGGATCAACCCGAGGTTGTCTTTTTTTTTCTTCTCTTCTCTTTTCCGATACGGTTGTCGCCTCCCACAGGTTCCTTTTGTCGCCCACGGGAGAGTCATCAATGATTGCTGTTGACGAAATGGAAGACGCCGAAAGAGATGAAAAGAAGCCCGGATCTCGGGGATAGGAGTGGCGATCAACAAACGTCCTTTTTGATCACAATCGCCGGGCCCCGTTGTGTCCCACTTGTTCGCGACCCTTTGGATGAATGGATGTCTGGAAGAAGAAGCATTGGCGTTTGCAAACTGGAATGCCACAAGGAAAGTGCGCACGCGACAGCTGTACACCTTATTTCTCGCATGATAGGGGATGCTGGTGTAAAAACTGAGAGTACAGTATGTCCACGCCATGCCGGCTAACAGCACCGGTTGCGCTGGTACCTTACTCGCACCACACCGGCTTCATCCTGTCACCTCTTTTTAGGGCAATGAGCTTATTCCTGCGTTAGTTTATTGTCAACATGGAAGGTGGTTTTCTGTCGCAATTGATTTGGACCAACCGCCTTTTGTGCGATATTTTTTCAGGTTTTGCTTCTCGCGGGAATCCCGGTTTGCTAAGATGACTGACGAAAGAATCCTCTCCGATATCGTTGCACCTGCGACCCGGGGTACCTGTCTGACGATTTCTGCGTTCGTCAGCTGTGTCAAGACCGACTCTGTTACAATGATGATGTGGCCGGTGTGTGGTTGAGAAACTGAAGAGGGTTGAACCAAAGAGCGGGAACACGCCGGACGTTAACGCAAATGCCGAGTTGCGTCACGAACTGCTACGTACCACAGGGGCAAAGGCCGCTACATACTGCACGATGGCTTTCTGTTAGTGTTGCTGTCAACCAATGGGAGAATATCGTACCGCGGCTTGGCAGACCCACTCTTCTCTTCGACTTCTTTTGAGGCTGCCTCGGCCATCTCTTGGCAGCTGGCACTTTGGCAACTACACAAGTCATCCGCCCACTTTCCCGTGACTTGCATTCGAATTGTCCCAATCATCCGTGGAATTTTGGATTTTTGCACACCCACAAAACGAAAATCTGTTCATCACATCTTTTTCCTCTTGTGTCTCTCCTGGTGGAGAATGTCAATGACTATCAGCCCTAACCGATTTTCGACCTGCTTGCAATGGAATCAAACGTTCTGTGGTGCCTGTACCGGTTAATTCAAGCCGTCCGACCATCGCAATCAAGAAAGCAACAACGGCATCAGGCATTTGACGAGTGCGGGGTGTTGTTAAAACTTCCATCATTGGTGCGGATTGTCTCACAAATTGTCCCGTTGCTTTTTGCAAACACGAAAGACATGTGTTGGATTGTATAGGAGAATTGATTAATTCTATGTATCTCTGTATAACTGTGGAGAATAGGATTCTGGAGCTCTAATCGGGGGAGTTGGGGGTATCCCTTATTTGCTAAGACCTTCTAGGTAGCTAGTAATATTAATTAGCTATATATTAGTCTATACTATTTTGGCCTAGAATATTACCTTGGAATTTAATATACCCCCTTATTCGAAGACTATTTCGATTACCCTTTTAGGGTCGAGAGTAAAGCTATTTATACATTTCCTATTCCTTTTAGTTGATTTACCGTTACTTTTCCTACTATAATACCTAAATATTTATCCAAATCCTCTATTTCTAGAGTTTTTTTATTATTATTTATTATAACCGGCCGTAGTAGCTTTATAAATATCCTTAATAGTTCCTTAAACCTCTTATATTCTAATATTCTAAGTACTTTCGTTAATCTATCCGTAGGCATCTCCTTTATTTTTAAGTAATTAATTTTAAAGGTTTCCTTTTCGATAATCTCTTTTCGAAATTAATATTAATAAATATTAATATACTTTATTTTAATAATAAAAATAGGAATCTTTTTAATAAATATTCTAATAGTCTATTAATTATTATATTTTATAGTAAAGATAAAGTTATTAAATAACCTTATATTTAGAACTTTAATAAATCGTTTAATAAATAATATTTCTTTAATAATTTTCTTAATAATATAAAGCTCTATTTTTATTATTAATATCGTAATAGCGGTTTATTTAATAGTACTTTAATAAATAAATCTACCGTATAATTTAATTATAAATCCTTAAGAATTCTTACAGTTTATTTTATTATCGGTAAACGAGGCGTTTAAAACTATTTCGAATCGGTTATTACTTTTATAATATAAATACCAATCTTTAATTATACGAAGGTAATAAATAACCTTTTTATTAGCATTATAGTATTTTAAATTAGGATTATAATTAAATCGAATTAATCGATTAATTAAGAAAACTATATTTAATCGTATATTAATAGCGGCGTATAATATAAAACCTACGTTGATTTAATAATCTTTAATTTTAATATAATTAGCTAATCTATCGAAGGGTAATAATTTTTATTATTTTATTAATACTATAGTAAGTCTATAAATAAATTTTAATAATTTACTAATTTTTTTAATATAAACTTCTTAAAATAGTTAGATTTTTCCTACTTTACGGTTATAAATAATTTTAATACCTAAGAATTATTATAGTTCTTTATTACTAATTAATTAGTATTTTAATTATAATAAGTTAATATATTCTTTAATTTAATCTTCGTATTCCTTTAGGTAAATAAAAATAATATCGTTAATATAATATAATATAAATACTCTCTCTTTCTTTATAATATATAAATCTTTAGGAATAGTTTTAAATTCTATACCCTTAAACGTTCTATTCAATTCCTTTTACTATAGTAAAAGGGTTCGTCGGAAGTTATAGAGCGCTTTTAATAATTTAAGAACCTTTCTTTCTACCTAATATCCTAATAATATACGTATATAAATTTCCTTATCGATCGTAACGTTTACGAAGGCGTTTACTACATCCTATTAAATAAATTCTATATTAAAATAAATTATTAATATAACGATAATTCGGAAGGATTTTCCCGTTAAGGTAGAAGTATAGGTATTAGTACCTATTTTACATTATTAATCTCCTTGGATTATTAATTTAATTTTAACCTTATTTAAAATATTATTTTTATTAAATTTATATATATATACCTATATATAATTAAAGATTTATTTCCCTTTAATACGGGGGATATTTTAATCGACTTTAATTTAAATTTTTATATCCTTATAATTATTAAAGTAGGTTCGTTCTACTTTACGAAATTTTTCGTTAAAAGGGTAATTCTCGAAATTATAATAACTCTTTAATACCCCCGGGAAATTATAGCGGTATAAATTATTTAATTTACTATATTTAATTAATAACCGTTATACTTCTATTTTTATAACTATTCTAATAATTATTTCTATTATTAATTGTAATAATTTTCTTATTAAAAAGGTATTCTCCTATAATTTTAATTTTCGAAAATATTTATCGATTATTTAATTTAATATAATGCCCATATATAGGGTTATTACGTACGAAAGAGGGGTATTTAGTAACGTTAAATATAAATTTATAATAAAATTGATAATTATTTTATCCGGCCCTATAATTTTATAAATATCCCTAGCCTTAATTTTTTAAGCGGTTTTTTATTAGGAATTCAGGGTTTCTTCCTCGAATATTATATTTAAAAGAGGTTCGACCTTAATATTTTCTAAATAGGGATTCACTAGTACCCTTTAATTTAAATCCTATTTATCCATTTTATTTAACTTTTTAACGAATTTTTTAATAATTATTATTTCTAAAATTGCTAAGTCCTCTTTAATATTAATTTCGTCGGAAGAGAATTTAATATATTTATTAAATATTATATCGCGTATTTAAATAATTTATTTCGTAACGGGGTTTTATATATAATATATCGAAGAAGCGTTATATTTAATTAAATAGCCGATCTACGTTCTAAAGAAATATTTTTAACGACGTTTCTCTTTTTTTTATACTATATTAATTATAAAATATATTTTACACTTATATATTCGAAAGTAATTAATATTTAATCGCTATAATTTTTATTAGTTATATTATTAAACGATATAAATATAAAAGCGTTTGTATAAGGATTTCTAATTATAAAAGTATCGAAGTAATTAATTTAATAAATAAATTATTACGTATATAATTTCTAGCTATAAATCGATTGGAAATTTTAAACTATTCTTTATAATATTATATTATTATTTTATTATACCCCTTAAACGTTCTACTCTACTATTTTATTTTTAAATATTAGAAATAGAAGGTTCGAATAATATACTTCTTATTCCGAACTTAATTAATATTTCTCCTCAATTAAATTTATTATTATATTCGAAGGCTTTAACTTTAATATTATATTAATATATTAATATATTTATATAATTATATAAAATTAAGGTAATATTAATAAATATCCGGTTCGAAAGGTAATAATCTTATATATATTTAAATTATCGGTAAATAATAAATATAAAGTATCGGTATTTATTAATACCCTTATTAAATTCGAGGAAATTTATTATAAGGCGTTACCCTAATTTATATTTATAATTTCGAAGAATTTACTATATTTAATATTATATTTTTATTATAATATAAGCATCGTATTCGATTATTAGTATCCTTTTCAAAGGTACTATAGAAGGGAGATCGCTCGAAGGCTCTTTAATCGAATTAAAATCTATTATAATTATTTTATCCGTATCCTTCTTTTTAATTAAAATACTTCGTAATCGTACCTTATCGACGTTTTATAAATATTCGAATATTTAGGGACTAGGGTAATTAAATCGGTAATACTATATTTTAATAATTTAAATCGACGGTTTTTTCGTATAGGAATTAATTTAATATCGCTATACTATAAATATTAATTTAGTAAATAATATAAGTAAATATTCCAAAACCGTTTAATTAAGGATAATATTTAAAGAATAAAAGAATAACTTATTAATTCTCTTTAAATAATTATTTAAAGGTTAATAGTCCCAGTAGAAGCCTTACCTTTGTAATAAAAAGAGGGAAACGAAATTAGTAGCGAAATTAAAGCAAAATGCAACTTTTTTCAACCGTAATTTTAAATTACCTTTTTTACTTTTAATAACGACGTTAATTTCCTTAAAACTTAAAATCTTAATACGGGAATTGTTTATTTATAAATAATTATTTAAATTAATATAATAAAAGTAATAAAAATAAGTGATTTTATTAAATATATAAAGAAAATTCCCCGAATTTAAAATAATTAAATTTTTAAAGGGATATTCTTTTCGTTTATTTCCGTTACCGATTTGGAAAATTACCCTATACTCCTCCCTAAAGAATTATATAAATTTAAACTTTACCGTTTTAATAACTTTTTCCTTAATAGCTTTAATTTTCTTAATTAAATTAACGTCCTTCGTAATATTAATTTTAATAATTTATATAATAAAGGGATATAATTTAAAAGCTTTAAATTTAGTATTTAAATTTACGTATTAATATTTTTCAAAAGAGTAAAATCCTTTCTTATATATTTTATATATAGAAAGCTCTTTATTTTTACCCTTCTTATTTTTCGAATTTTATTTCTTACGTATATTTTCGGAATTATCCGACGCCTATTTTCGTTTATTTATATTACCTTTAAGCTTCTTATTTTTATTTTATTAACGAATATCCCTATTATTAATTTTTTAATAATTATTAACTTTATTATCGTTATTAACGTAATAATAAATTTAACCGTCGACCTCGATAATAAATGCTTTATAATTATTTTTGCCCGTAAGGGTTATAATATTACGGCGATTATTTATACCCTACCTTTTAAAATTTTTATACACTTTTATATATTTTAAAGTATTATTTTCTATTTTATTGTTAAATTTCTATATCGTATTAACGTAATTAGGTCGGATAATTTTAATAATAGTATAAAATTCGTTATATTAGGATATAGCGTTTATATATTCTTTAATTCCTTTAATAATATTATTATTTATAATTATAATCTAATTTTAGAATTAAGTATTAAAATTAGTCGGTTCTTTTCGAAAAATTATAATACTATTAATATAAATTTTACGGATATTAACGAATTTATTAATAATATTATATTAGGTTCCTTACTTAAAAAGGTTATATTAAATTTAAATATCCTATTTTTCTTTTATAGCCGAACTTTAAAATCCGTAATTAATTAAAAATTTTATTTAAATTCTTATAACCTTATCCCCAATTTCGAATTTTAATTAATCCTTCTTTTTATTAGGGTAAATAACCTTAATATTATAATAAAATTAAAAACTATTTAAATCTTTTTCGGTAAGGATCCTATCGATTAAAATATTATTTTAATAACGGTAAGGAATTTTAATAATCTTTCTAACCTTATTTATTATAATACGAAGGAAACTGGCTTTAAGAAAACGTAATTCTTTATTAATTATTTCGATACGGAATCTAATAATTAATTTAAAAGGGAAATTACCGGGTTTAGGGTGGAGAAGCTCGCGAAATATGTCGATTTTACCTAGGAACTAGGCTTTAATAATATTAGGATCGTATTTAATCTATAATATTTCCTCCTAGCGGACTTAATCGTCGTTATCGGTAAGGAAGGGGTTATTAATAATTATTTTATTAATTTGCTTTAAAGAAGATATCGTAATAATAATAATAGTATTATCGTTATTATTAGTATTAATAGTAATAAATATATTAGACTATTAATTATTAAATTATATAAGAGAATTAATTAATTCTATATATCTCTATATAATTATAGAGAATAGGATTTTAGAACTCTAGTCGGGGGAGCTAGGGGTATCCCTTATTTGCCAAGACCTTCTAGGTAGCTAGCAGTACTAACCAACTATATACTAATCTATACTATTTTGGCCTAGAATACCACCCTGGAATCTAACAACATAGTCAACTGGTAATTGAGCCAAGGTCTATCGGTCGGTACCGCGTTACCGGCCACAATATTCATTAGTCTCAGTTCTCAGACCCACTTACCTCCGAACCTCACCCCCCATTTTCTGCGGTAGCAGTTCGAGGAGAGGAGACCCACATTTTGTGGGGTGGGTCCGCTGAGCGCCGTAGAGGAGGTTCTGTGGAAGAGACTAAATGTTCATGGCGAGTAGCGGGACATGCTTATTCCGCTTACTTCTTGGCGCCTAGAACAGAGAAAATAATGATAAAATCGATAAAATTTCTATATAATATCTAGGTTATTAACGGCGGCTACCAAAACGCAATATACTAATACAATATAATAACGCGTATAATACTCTGCAATAATATTACTATTCTACTATAGAACTTCGTACAATTTGGGCAATTAATTGAGGGTATTTAGACAATATTATTGCCATTGTCCGCGATAATTTTAATAGTATTTTAATAAAATTATAATTATTATACGAAATTTCCAATATATTAATTAGCGTAATTAATACCCTTACCGCGCACCTAATTAACCCTTAAAAAATAATCCAAATAGTTAATGCTTTAATTACCGTATATTTTTCTTATTTATTTTTCCTCCTTTCCCGAATAATATATTTTTCGAATCGCGACCACTACCCTACTATTCAATATCGTAAATTATATCGTCGTCGATTATTATTATTATTATAAACGCTTAATATTAATAAAATATATAACGCTTTTAATAGTAATTCGACGAATAAAATACTTTTATTCGAAAATTTACGTTCGATATCGTCGGATTAATAGGAAAATAGGCTATTAATAACTTACAATAGTTTAATATTAACGCCAATTAAATCGCAATTCCTAGTACCCTTATTACCCCCGTTAACGTTAACCAAATTAATATTATCCCCGCTAATTTTAATAATATAATAAACTTTATTAGGGTTATAAATATTAAATTAAAAGAAATTATTTATATTTTAAATATTAACGTACTATTAAAAAGCTATAGTAATAGAATCCCCTTCCCCTTTAAATTACGTTCTAAATCTCCTTCCTTTTTAAATTACGTCCTAAATCCCCTTCCCTTTTAAATTATATCCCCCTTCTACTTTAAATTACTTAATAATGAATAATAATTTTATTTAATTACTCCCCCTCCTTTTATACTAATATAATACGACCTTTAGGTATTAGAAGATATCGAATAAATTAAATAATATTTTTTTATATTATAGGAATTTATTAAATTTATATTTATAAAAGAGGCGGATAAATATTTTATTTTCGTAAATAATTTTTACTCTCCTAATAAGAAAACGTATACGCCGGTTAAAGATAGGGTATTTATTAATTAATATTATTAATATCGATTTTATATACTAATAATAAAAAAGGTTAAAAAAGTACTATTAAAAAGATAACGCCGTAAATTTTCCCGCGTTTTTATTAATTACCCGGTTACAATATTGCGCGTTACCTTTCTTAACGGTCGTATTATTTTTTTAACTCCCGGTAAAAGTAGAAGGTAAGAAGGAGAATAGAGAAATAAACCTATTTATTATTATAATATAAATATATTCGACTATACTAAACGAAATTTAATAATTAAAATTATAATTACTTATAACGTTTCCCGCGGTTTTTCCCTTACTACTATACTACGTACCTTATAAAGTAGCGATGGTTGGAATTAAGCCGTTAGAAATAGGTTAAATGCGGCCGGGGGTATTTATTTAATTAAATAAAATATCGTTAACGTTAGAAATTTATACCGTTGCGATTATTTAAATCTTTACTATATTAGGAGAAATTTTATTATTATAATTTAAATTAATGAAATTATATAATTTATTGAAGTAAATAGAAATTTCTTTTATAAATTTATTACGGTAGAGCGATCTAACGGTAAAACCTCCTTTAGTATTATATAGGTAAATAAAAGTATATAATCCTTTTCAAATTTTTTAAATTTTTTAAATTTTTTAAATTTTTCAATTTTTTAGATTTTTATTATTATTATCTATTTATTGCGTATTAATTTCGTATATTAATACAATTTCCCTACTAGAATAATTCGAAGTCTTATAACGTTATAATTACTTTATATTTATAAATATTACTTATAATATTAATTGATTATTATAATTATTATATATGATTTTAATACGTAACGAATATAATTATTAGATCTCTTATAATTATTTCTTAACCGTTAAAATTAATACGGATATTATTATAATTACGTTATTAATAATTAAAAGGTAAATAATAGAATATATAGGGGATAATAAATTATAATTATTTCGTTATTTTTTAATTAACGATAGCTTTATCGAATAAAAGGCTATTAAGGAGGCTTTTTCTAATATAGAAGTTAACTATTTACTTTATTACGTTTATTGTAAACGGATTTTAAAGCGGAAATTAGTTAGCGAGCGGTATAAAACCTATTTATAATATATAATTTCTACCGTTAAATATCGACGGTCAAAAATAACGTATAATAGATCTATTATTAATATTTTAGCTAATCTACTTCCTAACGATAATATAATACAGGAGTATTTATAAATTATTTAAATATTAAAGAAATAATTTTAAGCAAATTATATTCGTAAATACTCTCCTCTATTATTATAAATATTATTATTATCCCCTTTTTTTTATATTAATTTTTATTACCCCCGATATTTTCCAGGCCTCCTCCGAATTTCTTTAAGTCTCCTCCGATTTTTTATAAATTTCGAACTTTTTTTTTCGTTTACTAATTATTTTTTTTCTTTTATAATAAATATCGATAATTAACCCTCTAGAATGTTACTATTTTATATTAAAATTTAAAAATACGTAAATAATATAATAATAAGCTCTTTTAGGTATTTTTAAATACGTTTTCGAAATTAATAATCGATATTTTATTACGGCCGTTCGAAAAAAGCACGATTTCCGTACTAAATCGTTACGTAAAATAATAAATTACCTTAATCTTAATCGTTTCCTATTATCTATTTAATAACTTATCCTCCTAAAAATTAGAGGTAATTAGCGTTTATTTACTAAAGGGGAATATTTACGGATATAAATATATACTAATAATAATAAATTATTATATTATAATTATAAATTTTATAAACGTTAATAATTACTTTATAAATACCTTGAATATTGTTATTTTTTTATTAATAATTAAACTTTAAAAGAAGAAAGATTAACGGCTTAATTAAAAGTATAATAATTAGCGGGTTACGAACGCTATAAAACTATTAAACGTAAACGGCCGCTATTAATTAATACCCTAAAGCTAATTTTCATTTTAAAAGCCCGCTAAAATATATAAACCCTTTATAAAATTTAATTCTATTAATTTTATACTTTCTAACATTAAACGGCTATTTAACATAAAGCTAATACTTACTATCTTAAAAAGGTTACTACTTAATATTTTAAAAAAATAAAAAAGGGTTATAATTTATTTAAACGTATTTTATAAAATTAGGAACGTTAACCTATAATAAATTAAAACTTTTTAACCAATTATACAATACTATTACGAGATTTTTAACGGCGTAGAACATACGTAACAATTATTACGGCCATAAATATTTCATTAGCTAACCGATTAGTACTCTATACGATTTATATAAATTTTTCAATTCATACGGTTTTTTCATTTTTTTCGAATATTATATAAATATATATAAAAACTAGTATTCTAACTAGTACTCTAACTAACACTCTATACAACTTATATAGATTTTTCGATTTATACGGTTTTTTTATTTTTTTCGAATATTATATAGATATATATAAAAACTAGTATTTTAATTAGTATTCTAACTAGCACTCTGTACGATTTGCATAGATTTTTCGATTTATACGGTTTTTTTTATTTTTTTCGAATATTATATAAATATATATAAAAAAATATTAAATATAGCTAGTTAATATTATAATTATATAAATTCAATACTTTACTAAAGTATTCAAGAATAGTAATAAATATAGTTATAAAAACGTTTTTTATAAACATCTTTTATTTTCTTTTTAATACACTTAATTAACGTTTTTATATAGAAATTATATAATCCTATAAATCCTCCTAATTTCTATACCAATCGATTACTCGTAGTTAATATATTCTACCTAGAAAGTTTGAAGATTTTTAATATAAAAATATAGTTATTATATTAAAAAAATAATAAATATATATATATTTATAATACTAATATTTATTCTTTTATAGTTAATAATAATATAAACTATACTTTAATACCCAAGGTTACTCCCTATATAAAACCCAAGCAAAACGACTTCGAAAGAAAAAAATAATTTAAGGAGAGTTTTAATCTCGAATATAGAGAATAGGAAGCTCAACGCATTAAGAATAATAAAGATAACGAAATTAAGAAATTCAATAATAAAAATAACGAAATTAAGAAGGTTAATAGTAAAGATAACGAAATTAAAAAGGTCAATAATAAAAATAACGAAATTAAAAAGGTTATAAACTACCGCTACATTTAAAAATAATAGTCGTAATATACTGCATGGTATTATATTTATTATTATATTAATAGTCAATACCATAATATTACGCACTTATACATTACGACTTTTACAATTTCACCAAGTCCTAGTTTAATAACCGTATACGATACCCTCTTTACGTACTCTGATACGTATTAGAGAGATGGCTAGAGTTCTACTAACTAACTACTACACTTATTACCTAGAAGGGTAAAGACTAGGAGATCACGAGACTCAAAAGACTATACTACTGTAGGCAGTATATGGGGACTCTTGGCGCCGAGAAGTAAGCGGAATAATCGACACCGAGCAGCGCTCTCACTCCGCGGAGACCATGACTGGAAGAAGAAAAAGGCGCGAGACTGGAGGGTCCCTTTTACCTCATCAAAACTAATCGGTCCTTCCATTCGTGGAAGGTCGCCAATAGTTTACAGTGTGGACGGGCAATCCCTTCTCCGCAGTCGACATGCATCACGAACATTGAAAAAAGGCTTCATCAGCGCACTGTTCAAACTGGGACAGACTCGTGTCCATGAAAGACAATGATGGGTTTCGTTCCCTTCTTCTGCCCATTTTTTTACGACATCGTCATGCAATGTCATGCAACTTTAAACTCTCTTCTATTCTTTGCCTTCCCGTCTCGATAGACTTCTTCCAGATCTTCACTTTCCCCAACTTCTTGCGCATCCCGATCTCACCCCCATATCGATCCATTCGACGGCAAGCAACGAAAAGGGAAAATCCGACTCCATCATGATGCCAAGTCCCTCCACCCATGAAATCACCACAAGGCCCTGTCACTGTGCCTGCCACATGGTCCCCTCTTCTGCTGAAATCTTTACCCGGCGGCGGCGGCTCGAGTCAACTCTTGGCTTCTTCCTCCCCGCGAACTTCTTATCAGCGGTTTTCGTTCCGTCGACATGACGTCGGGTGAAGACGGTCTCATACGGTCCTCGTCGGTTCTAGATCACATGGGCGGAATTGGTCAACGTTTCTGATGGACCTCACCAGCAAATGCCAAGACATACATGACTCTTGTCACCAAAAGCCCTCAACACCAAGCCAAAGACATGGTGATGTTTTGTCGACGGTGGTATGGTGGTGAAGAGCTTGCTTGATATGTATGTACTGACAAACAGACACACAGTTCAGTTGGGCATGGCATGTCGTCGTTGGTCGAAATAAACTATATCCCGACTAGTTGGTTCTGCCGAGCCGGACGCCACGCCCGCCACGACTTGTCAAAGCTGTCAAACTTCTTTCAAACTTCTTGGCTTCCGTTTTCGGGCCGCGCTATGGATTGCTTCGTCTCGTTGGTAGAAACGTTCGGAGCATGGTGCATCGAAGCATCGCATCGCAATCGTGCTGACGCCAACGCAAAAGCCAAGAGACCAGTTTGGCATGGCGCCGAGCGAAACATCTTCCGAACCAACGTCTTGGTAACAACGACAAGACAAACTATACCTTCCTTTATCGGACATATGAAGCCAGAGACCATCAGCATCTGGCCTTTCTGTTCAGAATGGAAATGTTCCTTCCCCTTTTGATAGGGCTTAGGCTCGGGAATTAAGGCACGTTTTATACATGCAGACGGGAGCCAAAAACGCACATCATCATCAACTGGCATCTATCCAACTCCGCTGACAATGTCACAAAGTCGAGATACATCGAGACATGTGAGTCACCGACCGAAGTCTCTTGATGCAAAGTTCAGATACCGGATGGAAGACGTGCATGATCGGACATCCCCTCCATACCGACCATGTGGCACTCCGTCCTCGGGCCACGCGTCAAAATGCAGGAACAAACCAGCCAGAATGCATTCATCCCGGACACTGGATACAATCATGACTACAAGATGGAAATTCTTTGCATTATAGGATGGGGTTGAAGAAAGAAGTCCGTTGAGCTTCCGGACCGGAGACAAAGACCTCAATCTGCCTAAACATTACAGCCCCCGACATCGGAGGGCACCAGACATCTCGGCCTTCAGAGCCATGGATCACCCCTGACTGGCTAAAATCGACAGCTTCACGATACTAGAAACAACAACAACTGCTCGGAGGAAGTGCTCCTTCGTCCTGACAGACCGAGCCGTCACCCATCGACACAGCTTGCCTCGATATTCATTACAGGTTCTTGGAAGCCCATCCCAGCGTCGGCGTCTCGCCCCCGTTAAACACCACATACGCCGCCTTGAGCGCCACGTCGCCAAAGATGTTGATACCAACTCCGCTGCTACTTTGTAGGCCACCAAAGCACGTCGCGCTCCCTTCCGTCACCTGCCCGTAGTTGATGAACCGTCCGGGGATCGTGATCTTTGCGTCGCCAGTCACGCCGAAAGTGAAGTCCGGGATCGCGGCCGCGCAAGGGAACACGTACCCGCCGTACGACCGGCTGTTGGTGGCGCCGGGGATCTGCTTGTAGTACGCCTGCAGAATGGCGTTGGGCAGATACACCAGCGTTGTGCCCGTGTCGGCGATGTTGACGATGGGCTGCGTCACGAAGGATCCGGAGCCGACTTGGTAACCAGTCGCCGTCCACATCCAATAGCCTGGGTCGGTGTTGACGGGCACGTACGTGATGTTGCCTGTGTGCTTGGCTGGGTCGATGAAGCCAAAGTCGTAGGTGCCGGCTGTGGATAAAAGAGTGTTAGTGAAACCAAGCTTTCGGATCTACACCATGGTCTCTCGGTTAGGTTGGCCGAAAACTCCAGCTTCATGGCGTGACTCCGTTGTCGGAATGCCGGGTATTTAGACGAGTCCGTGAGTCACCCGTGCTTAGCCGAGAGTTGACGACATGTCTCCATATCATCTCTCCCTTGATGGAAGATATATAAAGAAACACAACGTCGCTCAGGGTCAGAGAAAGACGGCGCAGATCACATACTGTAGTGTAGTGTGATCCAGTCCAGCCCTACCCGTCCGAACCGAACCGATTCGACATCAAGTCCTAACTCCGCGACTCCATCATCACCAACTCCATCCTCAACCTCGACCTCAACCTCAACTTCAACCTTACCACTCGCCATCCGAACCGACCGAACAAGGAGAAAGAAAGGAATCCGACTTACCAGCATTAAACTTCAGATCCACCGCAAACACCGGCTCATCCAGCTTCCCCCTCACGTTCTCAAACCACGTCTTCTGTGCCGTCGGATACACCGTATTCAAGCTCCCGAACCCGAGCCCAACAAGGCCATCAATAGCCGCCTCCCTAGTGAAGCTCGTGCTGACCTGCTGCGCCGTCTCCACCGCCTGGTCATGCACTTCGAGGCCGCCAATCACCACTTTATCCAAGTACACGTTCCCGCGCGAAGCCGACCCGTCGCCATAGGTGATACTCCATGACGCCCCGCTCAGAAGCCGCGCGGTCGAGGAGATGTTGGGCGAGTATATTTCCTGACCGGATATTTGGGTTAGAGGCAAAGAGTTGGAAAATACCCAGAGGTCGGAGGATCCCGTGTCGAAATCGAGGTTTAGAGTCTGCGCGGGCGTGCCGATGGAGACGGGCGTCACGTAGGCCACGTCGTACTCGTCTATGGGTACGGCGGGGGCTGAGCCCTTGTCTCTTTTGGTTTTCGCAACGGAATAGTTGAGAACGTCGTCGGTTGAGACGCCGAGGTGCTTGGCGACGGCTTTGACGAGGTAGTCGGGTACCGGGGCGCCGTATTTGAGGTAGGTTCTGTAGACGGAGAGGGCGCCGTTGAATTTGTGGTAGCGCGGGTTTTTCTGCTGCGGGAGGGTGACTTTGCGGCCTGAAAGAGAGTGTTCGGGTTCGGGTTCGCGAGCAGAGATGACGGTGTTGCCGATGCGTGGAGGCAGGGCGGAACCGAGACCCGTGGAGGCGAGGAGGGTCGTGAGGAGGAGGTTGGTGAGGGCTACCATGGTGTCGGTGGGCTAACAATACTTGTGTGACGACTTTGAGCTTTTTGACGTTCAGGTGTTGGGGTGGTCTCGGTCTTATAGGACGACAGGTTATACTAACGGGGCAGGAAGTGAAGCGAGTGTTAAACTATTGACACGAAACAGAAACTGGTAAGGACAACCCAACTCGAGGACAAAGGAGGATGAACAACTCTCGGGAAGTTGCAACTGTGACAGCGACTGGGGGTCGAAGCTTATCTATGTGACCCTCGACCTGACTTCTTTTCACATCCGGTCAAACAAGCTTCCGTCTCCTCTGTCCTCTCACATGTGCCTTTCCGTCCGCACTCTATTCCCGTCGGGACAAGCCCGGGAAAGGATGAATTAACCGCTTGGTTCAAATCAACCCTCACTCAATCAGCAACCCCTGGAGTACAACGCGACACCTTTTTTATACCACCTTGTGGTACAACCCTTTTAAACCCATCTCGTCTGTGGTACAACACAGTTCGAGCGAAGAGAAGGTTCACATATGTACACCGCACCGCTCTCCTTTGGGGTGACACAGAAAGTGAGCGAAGGAGTGGACTCAAGGATTGTTGAAGATTTGAAACAACCCATGCAATACGAGAAGAGCCGTCGAAGACATCCAATCCTGTCTGGGGCGGGATGCAGAAAGGAAGCTAATGTAGACAGGCCGTGAGAAGGTTTAGAACATCCGAACGAGCGAGTGGATGTCTTTGGTTATATGAAAGCCGACCTTGGCAAGCGTCGAGGTCCCTTTACGTCGCAGGCTCACAGCCATCTCCGCAAATTGGCATCTCTTGGCTCTCATCGTCGTTCCCTAACGAGCTGAATGGAGGTCACACGGTTGTTTGTGTGGATGGATGGATGGATAGAGCGACACGGTTGAAGAAGAAGTTGAAACTTTACTTTACCTGAAGTAGGTGGCGGCTGCTTTGCCGTTTTCTGCCACGAATTGGATCTTGTTTCTCTGACCATTCGTTGCCAACGGTCTTCACACCCTCTTTTTTTTTTTTCTCTGTGAGCCCTCTGCGAGGCCGCTGGGCCAGCCACTCCCGTCTTTTTCTTGCTCCATTCTAACGGCGTGGCTTGCATTGAAGCTTGATATGCCGGTAAGCTTAACAACATCTCAAGACCTATAGTTGTCGTCACCACTTCTTTGGCCAGTCAGTCGATTGGTTGGCCGGCGGAACGGTCTGAGGCGAGAAATCGTTACCTGAAGTCGTGAACGACAGACAGGCAAGACGGACGGCAACTAGCAGAGAGACATCAACAACCTTACCACGGATACCACAGGGGCGGCTGGATGCACAACACATAACGCTACACAGCCGGAGAATGTCTTGATGAATACGTGATTTTGCGTGCTGCCACCAGGGTTGCCAGGATGTCAACGAGGACAGCGGCAGCCAGAATTGTAGCATTCGCCGGTTGAGCTTGTTCGTCGTCTAGCAGACATCGGACAGCGGCTGAACGCGTTGTTGTACGACTTGAAACACAGAGAGGATGAAATCAGGGCGACAAGGAAACAGAAGAAAAGGAAGGCAAGCCGCAGGCATCAACGTGGTTGACGAGGGTGTTGCCCTTCTGCGTGTGTTCCTTTTGGGGCCTGGGGTGTTCCAAGGTCTCGGAGCTGGGTTTCTAATTGAGACAGGGGAGGACAGACAAGTTGAGGCAAGTCGAACATTTCCATTTTCGGCGGCGATGCTGAGTATTCGGTTAAGACAAATCTGCGAGAACTTGAACAGAGCTGGACCAATTTGAAGGTTTTCAGCTGCGCGGCTAGCGACATGAGGACACGCAGCAGAATAAATGGAAATTGGAAAGAAATCCGAGTTTGGCGGGTTCGGTCGGTGTCCTCCGAGGGTGATGGATGTTTTCACTCGCCGGAATGCTTCTGGGTTCTTTCCCGGAAGACAGTTTCGGCAACCCGCTTGAACTGGAATTGGAAGGTGCAGTCAACCGTCAAACTCGGAACTGACTCGCGCACTCACTTGCTCTTTCCTTCAATCGTTCAAATTCTTGATGGCGTCACTTTCCTTGCTCCTTCCCTCATATCAAGTACTTGGGACTCATCAACTCCCTCCTTCCCAAAATGAACAACATAAATCTTGCCAGAACCACTTCCAGATGCAGATTGATGGGATACGAGGCAAGATCCAACCAACACTCTGTCCTCCCGTAGATCGCATCACCGGACAGACTCTCTCTCTCTTCACGCATCCGAGCAAATCGGATAAATGAAGCCTTACCTTTCCATCCCGTCCCATACTACCTCGTACTGTACGTACCACAAAGTCCACAGCAGCGACGCGGGGTGCATTGCTACATACCGATATTGCTCTCTCAGCACGTGGTGTCTTTTTGCTCCGGCAGATCAACCATCCGTTGTAAGTAAAGGCGCTTCGGACCTTCGGACCCAGCGCATGGAAAGCGGGAGAGATGGATGGCGTGCGATGTGGCTTGGTGGCTTGACCGTTGAGATTCGACTCGATGGAATGCATGATGAGAGGTGGAAAGTCTCGGGGTTTTGATCGGTCCTTTTAAAGTTCCATGTTCTCAGAGAAACGCTTTCCTTGCTGGTAGACTTACACAGTAGAAGACGCCATTCGGACGCATTCTTGGATTCTGCTTCCATTTCGCCATTGCGCTACCATTTAACCAAACAAATGAATATACCCATCTTATACCCATTTTACACCCATATCACACCTTCCTTTCACAACTTCCCTCGTCAAGCACCCTGACAAGCAACCAACTTCAAAGTAAAAAGAGCGGTTCGAAGGGTTACAACGGATCGCACAATCCATCCGCAACATCCAAGTCCGAGAAACATACAATATCAACGGTCAACGACGTAATGGGAGGCGGGAAACCGGACGGACCCCGGTCTCGGCATGACGCCCGATACGTTCCTTAAGTCGGGGTAATCCGTGAGCCAAGGTTTAGAGTGTCGCTACCGAGGGAGATGGCGAGCAGTTTAACAACGCTTCTGCTTTATTCTCCGTGGCCGCATGCTTACTCTGCTTTGGAACCAGATAGAGGTATCTCCATGACTTCAAGTTTCTCTCTGTGGATGCTGGCCATTATGCCTGATAGATAGGTTTTGCTTTCTCGGTACCGGGAAATACCTAGAAAAGAAACGGTGTATTTGAGAAATGACTGATGATTGTGGATTTGTCACGTCGTAAAAAGAGGTAAGGATTCAAAGCGATGAACGACTTTTATGATGGGATTCCTTCGAAGCTGAATGTGCATTTTGTTCGACTTAATAAACCGGTGTTACACTGCAAAGTCTTAGAAGAAGAGGGCAGAAAAAAAGAATTAAAAAAAAACCCACAAATCAACTACAACCGGTCTTGAAGACCAGTAACCAAGCGATGCAGAGCAGGTGAAGAGGCATGAATGAACCTCGCATGTATGTCATGAAGCAAAAATGCCAAAAAAAATAAAATAAAAGAAAGGACACAGTGCAATCATTTTACAGGAGCAAAAAGTGATGATTCGGTTATCGCAACCTCCCTCGGTAAGGATCGAACTTACAGCCTCCAGATTAACAGTCTGACGCGCTAGCCAATTGCGCCACGAGGGAATATTGGATCGCAACCAATCCTTGCTTGTTGGTTTGTGGCTCGGATCTTGGGCTTATAACTCCCACATCCCGTTCCTTCCAAGCTTTTGTGTTGTAACGCGATGTTCAGCATACTTGTAGCATCTCGTGCACCGTTTTTAGTTTCAAGTCTTCACCGAAGCGCATGGGAACATGTTCACTTTATAATCGACGACTCTTCTTGTAGAAAGTATGTTGGTAATTCGCTTCTTTCATTCTATCTAGAATCTCTGCTCACACTCTCAATACCCCTCCTTCTTTTTGAACAGTCCATCAATTCTCTTCACAGCTTCGTCAAAGCAACCAAAACATATCCGCTTGATGCTCTCTCTGCTCCACGTGCTCTCTCTCCATGTTGATGTGATGTGGTATAGCAATAATGTGTGCAAGTAAAATGACAAAGGGAAAAGCGGGCCGGACCGGAGCGTCGTGTCTGAGACTAGTAACAGGAACACGCGGAAGTGACAAAAAAGATGATAAAAGTGAAGCAAAGCTAATACAACAAACCAAACCCCCCTACTCCTCATCCCAACCCGTCCGTCGCGGAAAAAAGAAGTTTCATTATACACAATGTTGCCAAAGAAGGCTCAAGTCATACATCCCAGTCCCAATCGTCTCGAAATGTGACACAGACGGGCGACTACCTGGCATACACCTTGACCATGCCATCACCACCACTGCTAACCACCCATCTGCCGTCCTGACTCCAAACAACAGCGCAGACACCCTCGCCGCGCATGCTCCTGTGGCAGGTCATCTCCTGCGTGCATGATCTTGTCTCGAGAGACCAGAAGCGAAGCGACATGTCATGACCCGCGCTGACAAGTTCGCGGCCATCAGGGCTGAGAGAGAGGCTGGATACGGATCCGGGATGGGCTAGCATGTTGTAGGTGCATTGACCTAGCAAAAAAGTTAGTCTCGAATTTGCACTCTCTCAGAGGACGATAAAACCTACCGCTGTTGGCATCAAAGAACCTGATGTAGCGATCCTCATGGCCAGAAATGATGGTACCCTCCACGCCAGATCCCGCCATTGACCGACCGCCTCCCGTAGGTCCGCCACCGGTCTCATCTTCACCACCGGGTCCCTGTGTTTGATCCAATCCAACGGTTGTCGCTACAACGGCATTCACAGCTGTGTTAATGGTGCCGTCATACGTATCCAAGCTCGCCATCGTTCCAATCTCCTCTCCGCTACGGGTGTCGTAGACGATAATGGCGGCATCCGCATAGCTGACGGCAAAGGTCTCGCCGTTGGGACTGAGGGCAGTAATGCAGGTCGGGCTTTCTTCGGAGTTGGCCCGCTTAATGGTATGCACAAGAGTATGGTGGAAGGGTGAGTTGGATGCGGTAGTCGGCTGTGGCGAGCTGGGGAATGCGGAACCAGAGCTCATGGAGTTGCCCCTGACACGTCCACCTGGCCCGCGACGACCCGGCCCCGGCTGAGGCGAGGTAAGTTGAGGAGGTGCGCTGACAGCCCACACCTTGACCGTGCCATCCGCCGCTCCGGAAACCAACAAAATCCTGTCAGGTGGACCATGGTTATTGGTCTGACCGAAAATGGCACCCAAGTTCGTGGGCAGCACACAAAGCGCCCAGACAGCGTCAGTATGGCCATCTAGTGTGGCCTTGGGGTCAACCCTTCCTCTCTCCCATACGCGAATAGTAGCATCTTGTCCACCCGAGAAGATCCAACCATCACCCTGGGCACGACCGCCGGTAGAGAAGTTGGGGGATGGCGACCAGGATGCAAGAGACAACACGGCCCCACTATGGCCGCGATGTGTAAAGTCCGCCGCAACATCGAGATCTCCATCAGCGTTTCGTTGACCAATATGCCTGTCGGGAATATGGAACCTCTTGACCAAACCGTCGTCTCCAGCCGTGCAAATTTCAGGCTCGCCAGGGCTACCGCCGCCAGAAAAGATAACAGTCCGTACAACGTCCAGGTGACCGCGCAAACCAAATCGGAATTTGAACATGGTGCCCTCCGACTTTTGCTGAAGAGATCCAAGCGAAAGCTCGTGCTCGGCGCTCCTCCTACGCGCCATACCACTCGAGCTCTTTCTTCGGTGAGAGAGTGCTCCGCGGTTAGGAGACTTGGTAAGATTCTCGGCGCTAGGGAAGGCATCTGTATCGGGCCTGCTAGAAAACGACTGCTGCGGCGTCGGCTGTGTCATCGCGGTAGGATCCTGGAAGTTGGATTCGTTAAAGTCCCATGCATCTGTGGTCGAAGAAGGCTTTGGCGCGGCCGGTTCGCGTCCATCTCCTCTAACCATCGGAGGTGCCTTGCTGAGTGCAGAGGTTGGCTCTTCAGCCGGCTGAGGCTGCATAGAAGCTGACCAGTCGGGAGTTTCACCACTCTTTAGAATGTCGTGTAGTTGCTGCCCTCTAGATGAACGCTCCATGGGTGCACCTTGCAGTTCGCCATACCCCTTTGGTGGCACGTTGGTCTGTGGCCGCGGGCCGGCTACATGCTGTTGCTGTTGCTGCTGCTGCTGCTGCTGCTGCTGCTGTTGACTCTGCACAGCGGTAGAATTGGTTGCATTGGCAGCAGCAGCCTGCTGGGCAAGAAGGTCGCGAATTTGGCTTTGTTGAGAACGCTGGTAAGACTGTTCGAGCTGCTGGTTCAACGCCTCACCTTCGCGGAAATCGTCTAGTATAGGCAGAGGCGGGGATTCTCGTGGTGGTTGCGGGTTTGCTGGAGTGACCATCAAGTAAGTAAATTCGGCTTGACACTGATCGAGGAACGTCTTGAGTTCGTTGCGCGCAGATTCGTCGTCTGGGGGGCCGATCTCGACGCTCTCAGCTTCGTGAGGGGCTCCGGAGAGCTTTGTGTTTGCTGCGAGAATATGTCAGAACATGCTAGGCTAGCAAACAGAGAAGTACGTAGTCTGACTTACGGCGCAACTTTTCCTGTATGAGGGCAGACCGGTCAAGCTTGTTCTTGTTTTCCTCCGACTCGGCGGCTTCACCCTCCACTCCCTTCTCTTTGCCAGTGCCCTTTAGAGCAGCGCTCTGCTCCTTGACCTTCTTTTCGAGTATTGAGACGTATCTCTTGAGGGCCTTTTGTGTCGCGTCCGCTCTCCTGGCCTGACCCTCGAGGTTTGCTATCCTCGCCCGCATCTCCTGCTTTTCGATTTCCCAGGCATTGCGGTCGCGCTCATGACGGTGCCACTCTGTCTGGAGGAAGCGCATGACACCTGTGTGACGAGGTGTTAGATCTGGCGGCCATTTTTGTTTTGGTTCCTGAACTGCCTGACTAACCTTGAAGTGTATACTCAGTCGCGGGCGGCTGACCAGAGCCATTGCCCATTACCCCGCCCATCTCATGACCCGCGCCAAACGAGACATGAACGCCGTTGGTGCCCATGGTTGTGTGCGGTTATCCGTGATCCGAAGCGACAGCTTGGACCTGCGAAGCCTTTTCCGCGACGATAAGAAGCAAGGCTGACGTTGGCCGGTCGGCGGCTAAGCAAATCGAGGGGGGAAGCGATTGGCGTGTGTGGGAGATTCCAGCCGGGACGATCGTCAGAGCGCACAGCGTCGACAAGGTGTGCTGAGCTGGGGAGGGACCGCGATTGGCACCCTCGTCTCCCCTTTGGTGTTTGCGGTGTGCTTGTAGGTAGGTAGTCGGGCGTGTAGTTCGAGGCTAGAAAAGCAAAGCAAGTTGGCAGCAATTCGGGCAATCGAAAGGTAGGTCGTTGGTCACGGCTGGTAGTGTAGTGTGTATCGAATGCGATCCGTTCGTCAAGCTACGTATCGGCTCTGCCCTGGCGGCTGTTGGTATTAGAAGAAAGTGAAAGCCACACACACACACACAAGGGGGGGTCGGCGGCCGTCGATTGATTCGCGGCGGCTTGGAAAAAAAGCGGGAAGGTGATGACCCTGATCTACAAAAAAAGAAGGCCCTTGTTGAGGTTTGGGTATGCTAAAACATCGGATAAAAAGCGAAGACGTGGAAAGGGAAAAAAGAGATGATGGCAAGTCCCTGGATTTCGCGACTGGTGGTGGTGGTTCAACAACTAAGTTTGGTATGATGCGCGTAGGAGCACTGGACACTCCAACAACCAAAGTGGGCTGGCTGCCAACCAAAAGAGGGACTCGACGATGACTGCGGGTCCGACAGATAAACGCACAGCGTTGGCTGGAATGAGGCAGCTCATCACTAGCGACTGCCCGTTGCCCTGCGCTGCAACTGCTACAGCGACAGGATGCAGTGAATGGCAAGCGCGCTTGGGTCCTGCAGCATCCAATTGGAAGCTGGGCCGACTAAATGTACCATGGCAACGGGTTATTGGGCTGAGATAGCTCAGTCTTGGTGTTATCTGGCCTGTGCTTATCACTCCTTTTCGTCCATGTTCACTTGGAGATTCTTGGGATGGGATGGGCATCAGATTCAACATCATATTTCGAGACCAGCATTGAACTTTGATGCAAATAAGCCTCCTCGTCACAGATTGACTGGTATCACTTGCTGCCATCATCAATTTCAACATCAAATCACAAGCACCTGCCATCACAATTCACCTTGTCCAGCGTCAGGGGCTAGCGCTTGCCAGCTCAACAAAGAAAGCACAGATCAACCCATGAGCCGTGCTCAGACCTGACCCAGGGACTTGGTGACGTCCAGGGGAAGGAAGCTCAGGGGAGCTCTCAGTGACTTCGAAGCTTGGCGCCATGTTTGGTCAAGATGAATTCGAAACTGAAAATGATGATAATGACCAACTCAACATCCTTGTGAACGCCAGTATCTATGGGTATTACCAAAATCAGCACTTTCACATCTCATCTTCCATTTTACTCCCCAAAAGGATGGACGGAAAACCTAAAACTCCAACTCCTCAACCTCCATCCCACACGTCGTACACGTCTTGACCGTCATCCCCTCCTCATTCTCAACCGTCCTTCCCCATTCATGCACATGTTTCCCACCATTGTTTATTGCATCACCAAACTTCTTCGCTTTCCCTCCTCCCGTTATTCCATCACCACCGCCTCCAAGTTTGCCTGTATTCCTCCTGAACGCCTCCGTCCTCGTCTTTCTTTTAAGGTCCAACAACTTCTCCTTAAACTTGGCTTCCTTTCTTCGTTTCTTATCCTGCTCGCGCTTCTCAAATTCTGCATCTAAAGCCTCGGCAGACCCCCATTTCTCGTTGAAGGCATATTCTTCAACTTGGTACCGCAGAAAGAGCATCATGTCGTGCCAGTGCGATTTGTGCGGGTTCGGTTTGGAGAGGTGGGGGAGGAGTTCGGGGTCTTTCAACTCAGCTACAACCATATCACTATTAGCAACCATTTTCTCCAACAGTGAAAAAAAAAGGGAAGGAAAAACTCACGATCAGTCAGCAAATAATCCTCCTTCGCCTCCGTCTTGGTCAAAAGACTGTACTTTTCCGGATACCGCTCCTTACACTTGCCACACACCGCGCATCCAAACGTTTCTTCCCAGACAAAGTCTATTTCCAGACTCCCGCACTCCCTGCACTTTTTCTTTTCCCGCGTCTTATCGTCCGCGAGCACGCTGATACCCGGCTCATAAGGCCCGGCTTTGTTTCGTTGCAAGTTGCGTATCAGTTGCATCCGTTCCCATTCGGCGGCCGTCATGTGCGCCGGCTTTTGCTCGGCCTCTGGCTGTCCGGGTTTGGTGGGTGCTGATAGGTGTTTGTTGAACGGGTCGTCTTCGATCGACAAAAACCCGCCTTTGGTGTCGGTCATGGCGCTGAAGTTGTAGTCGACGTATTTGGTAAATTTCTTGGAGATGGGGCGCAGATCGCCCGACTCGTTGCCGCCATTGTTGCTACTGCTTCCTCCTGCTGTTGACCCTGTTGTTGTCGATGTGCGTGCATCCCGGTTACTAGCCGGTATGTCATTTCGCGAGATCGATGTAAAGGGCCGCTTGCGACCGGCTGCCCGACCGGCCGCGCCGGCTAGCTGGATGTCATCGGTGGCAGCGATGCCCGAGGTGGTGCGTGGGAGAGAGTCGGAAGGGAGAGGGATGCCGGCGGCGCGGTGGCCGGCTTCGAGTTGGGTGCGCTGGTCTTTAACGCGGAGACGGGATTCTTCCTAGTGAGTGGGGAAGAATTGGTTAGTGATCGGGTGCGATGGTTGTGAATTGGGTGTGATGGAGTCAGCTTACTATACGACGAGTTTCGGCAGCGGGAGTTGGTGGTGATGGTGGACGTGCTGCTGTAGTTGTTGATCGCGTCGATCGCGTCGCTCGAGCTGGAGGAGTGGACGCCCGTTCTGACATTGTGGGAGATACGAGTTATGGCGCAGTGTCGAATTCCGATGATCGCGAAATGGACGCCAGTACTAGTTTAGAAACTCAGAGTGTATCTTGAACAAACCAAAAGAAAATGGTTGAAGGATGATTGCATTCACGGAAAGTGCTGTGTCGCAAAAGCAAATGCCGTGCATCGACCCCTCGATGACGCTGTTTGGTCCAATTCGGCAGGCATCAGCCAACCAAGCCGGTGCTCGCCGCCTCGTTTCATACCCGCCGCAAAGAGTGTTAAGTAGTTGCCACATCCTCGGCAATGGCGACAAGCCTCGACAAAGAAAAACATTCCACAACCACACGAACGCTGATAGTTAGCAATTGGTATGCCAAATCCAGATAGTAGTGTATTGTTTATACTACCTGATCTTGTCCTGGCAAAGTAGCCCAGGCTTCCTAAGCGGAGTGGGCTGACTGAACTGACCCGCCTCGCTTATTCCGCCATCGGACTTGACTTGCTTGGTTCCCATTAACCACCGCCCATCCATCCGTCTAGCCAAAGGATGTTTGTCTATACGTAAATTGCCAAATGCTTTAACAAAAAGCCATGATGGTACAAAGTATTACCCGTCCAGATAGTTTCGTAGTAGCCGGCACGGTATCGTGTATAACCAGTTTCCCTTTTTCCTTTTTGTAGTTTTTCCTGCACCGTGCAGCAGCAGCATTCCATATCACCGTTATGGATTCGCTTACTCCTCCTTGGCACCGCCGCGGCCAGCACGCTCGGCAGCCTCAACAGCCTTCTTGTCGCTCTGAGCAGCGCCACCCTGGAGACCGGCCATGAGGCCAGCAGCCTGCTTGAAGGGACGCTTGAGGTCGCCGCTGGCGGGCTGGCCGAAGATGTGGATCTTGGCAAGGTTGGACTCGAAGGCGCCCTTGAGGGGGATGATGGACTGGATGAGGAGGGGGTTGGTGTACTTGAAGTAGAGATGCATGACGCCCATCATAAAGACGCCCATCATCTGGGAGCGGAGGAGCTGCTTGGCCTGGGCGAGGTCGTAGGCGTGGATGGTGGTGGTGACGAGCTTGCCCTCCTCGGTAGAGCCCATCGGCGCAGGCTCGACGTACTTGAGAGTGGTGAGGTCTGTTGGAAGACATTGTTAGCTGGCTGCGGATCCGTTTGGCCCAGGGAAGAGCGACTGTGACATACCCTTCTTCCTGTTGATGGTGTTCATGATGTAGAGGTGGATGCTGAGGATGATGACGTTGCTGAGCGCGTAAAGAGCGCGGCAGAGGTTGAGAACATTGGGATCCTCAAAGGGAATCTTCTTGGCGACCTGCATCATACCAAGGATGATGACCAGGTTCGTGCTATTGTACTCATGTTAGCATCTGGAATCCCGTCCTGGCTCGCGATGCTGTCGAGGAAGCGGCGGCGGCAAGGTGTTTCTCGCGTTCGGCAGGCGGTGATGCTTCTTCTTCTTACATTTGCGGGGAGAGACCCATTGTGAATATGCTTTACCGCGTGGCGGGGAGATTAGAAAAGAGTATAACTAAAAGTGATAGAGTTGACGACGTGGTGGTGTTGTCGACAACAAGAGAACCAACGGGAAGAATAATGCGCAACTGGCGGTGGGCGGGAGACTTGGTGGATTGCGTTGGCAAAGAGACGGAGCAAGCACGGGAGGAAGGAGGTGATGATGGATCGCGACAGATTTTATTTAACCACCTCTAGCACTAGCAAGCAGCTGCGACCTGCGGCCTGCGGGATGGACACTCTGGACTTTCAATCGGCCGCCGGCAAAAAAAGGGCCAAGGCTGGAAATGTCCATTGCCCAGACAAACCAGAAGCACCCAAAGCACCGGAGCGGTGGCACCTCCGTTACAACGCAGGCGTTCCGAGCCTCGCAAATTCGCCATCCAGCACATGCTGTTGCAACTTGTTGGTGACAACTTCAACAGTTTCAGGGTCGTCCCATCATTGGTTGTTACAGCTTGTCTGACGGACCCCAATTCCCCGATTCGGGCTCTCTAGCGGCGCTGTCTTTCTCAACATTCGGGGCCCGCGGCGCTGGGCACTCCCTTCTCTCGCTGTGTGCTGTTGGTTCAACTTGGATGACTTTCACATTTCCATCCCATGTTGACAGCAAAAAGGACACGTTCCCCCATCTTCTCTTCTTTATCAGCCTACGCCAGAAGCTTACTGCACCTTTTGGAAGCTTACGATATGGTCACACACTCCTGTACGACTTCGTTTCTGGGCAAGGCCATCAACGAAATTTAAAACAACCACGACTGCTTCCACAACACCAAGGCTCCTGGCACCACTCTATCGTCTCGTTCCTGATGTTGGAGACTTGTTGGAGTTCATCTTGATGTTCTCGATCCTGTCAGGGACTCGCTTCAGGGGACCAGTGAGGGGGTGGCCCGTGCAGCCGCTGACGAAAGTTGCCAAGGCGGCTAATTGTGGACCAAACAGATAAGATAAGATGCACGTGAAGCCAAGCAAGACCAGGAGGCGTTCCGTTCACATCTGACATCGACATCCGCTACCCTAACCCTCGTAGAACGCTCGTAACTCCGAAGCCATCACCAATTTGAATTCTAGATAACCACCACCAATGTATTACGCACATGCTTAATGTCAGTTTGAAACCAGGAGACTCCATGAATCAAAATTCATGTACTAAGTAGACTTGCAGTTGTGGCTCTCCAGACTTGAAGCGAATCCGAGCGACTTGTAACGAAGCAGAATCGAGCACATGCATGTCCCCTTACACGCTGCACTCGGTCATCACCAAAGAAGACCGAACGAACCTCGAGTTCCGACTTTCGCCAACATACGATCGGGCGTTTGTTCTGGCCCTTTATCAAGTCAAAGCCTAGGAGACTCCCAAAGTCCATGAAACAAGAAACGCTGATCATGACCATCTACAAAACCATAAGAGAATTACGAAACGTGAAGGCCGTTGCTGTGTCATCTCTTATCCAGGTCGCATTTTGTCTATGTGCTCTGCCAAGTCTCAAGACAATCCCAGATTCCCACTTTCCGTCGAAAGAAATGACTTGAGAATGAAAACCCGGGGTTGCCCTAGCAATCCGCGGATTTGATACCCCAAGTCACGAAACAGCCTAACCGTTGTGAAGCACAGCCACTGCATTGTAAGATCTACGAGCCACTCATGCCACTTGTGTCAATCTCTTAAACTGCCGTGCTAGATGTGATTAGTGTTTCGGGAGACGCCTCACAATCACCAAAGGCGTTGAACTTTATCTGGTTGCCGAGTGGACAAGCTTTCCTAAAAATAACATGTCACTGTGATACGAACTTCCACGGACGAAGAAGCAAAACGGACAACTAAGGCGCCGATATTGTCCGACTGATGCGGAGCCGGCGGATTCGAACCCACCGACGGGTTCCATGGCCCCCGGACGGTGGACGCCCCGGGTGCGGGGGGAAACGGTCAAACGGGCCGTTAGAAATGGAAGCCATTGGATCTGAAACGGGGACACACTCGGCGATCTAGAAGGGTCCACTTCCCCCGGCTCTCCGTGGTGTACCTACCTTAGCTTCATATCGAAGCTTCTTTTTGAGTTCATCACATCGACTATGTGCAACGAGTGAACTGGTTGTTATCTGGGTAAGGTCTGTGGTTTGGGTAGGTATAGGAAGCCTAGGCTGTTCAAAATCCGCGTATCGATTCGGAAGCCCTGGGCTGTCATAGAGGCGCAGTCGAGATTGCCGGGTCGACCAAGGGCCCACCGTTCAGCTGGGTCAAGATGGCTTTGCACGTAGAGTTAAGGCACATTTATAGAGACGGGAGAGTTCGGGAGATCGATGGCAATAAGATGTGCTGCCAAGTAGGTACGTGGAAGTGTTCTTTTCAAGTTGGTTGAGCCAATCTGAATCGGCGTTGATGCTGTTAAGGCTGAGGTTTGAGGAGATCTTATAGGATATTGAATTAAGTATATAGACTTACACAAGTGGACAACCATGAACTAAGCTGCCCGTCCCTGGGAGGCCTCACCTTCGTCATTGGTCATTGTGAACGCAAGTGTCGAGTAGTCTTTCACTCCTCGATCGCTCGGGCAATGGGCATTTGATGGCAGCCTTGAGTTGCCGAGACTTGACGACGATGCCTGGATGTATGTAAGACTCGATGGGTTTTGGGTAGCTTCGGAGTTAAGAGAAAATGCCATCTTTTACTTTCGGGGAAGTTCTTCGCAACTAATTGTACCTCCATAGGCATGTATTATATACCTAGGTAAGCGGGCATTGGCTTTGGTCGGTACCTGCCTCAATACCTACACTTCCAATCTAGGTACACGTGTACTTGCCTTTACATGATGCTGCTTTTCAACTCTTTACCCCAAAACATTTTTGTTTCCAAAGTTCGCAAAAGTCTTGTCCAACTTTGCTCACGTCAATACAGCGCTGGCCTTTTTACTTTTTGATTTTATCTCACGATTACAAACCTACCCTCCAACCCTAGGCAACTGTATTACGCGTCCCGGACGGTGGTGGTGCATCAGCACGCCCAATCCGGAAAGACCCCGGTCGACCAAGTCCGTATTGCGCTATCAGAAACGGGTGACGATGCCGCCAGATGGTGTTAAGCGACCCCCTCTCTTTTCAAGACAGCCGGAGGTATGGATTCTCATACGCCCAACCAGATGATGGGGCAGTCCACCCACGGAGCAGCACGGTCATACGCCAATCCCCAAGCCCGTCTCCCCCCAGCAGGCATGGTAAGCCCAGCCACTAACCAGTGCCCCTGCCATTCCTACCTGCTAATGCTGTTCGCTTCCTTCCTTCCTTCTGAACTCAAACTGAATTTGGGCCAAAACACCGACAGTTCCCCCGCCGCCGCAGACGATCCGCCCGTTCCTTCTTTTCCACTTCCATCTCATCAATCAGCATCAGCATCAGCATTAGCTCTGCACACCCTCTGCACCTGGCCAGCAACAACAACAACAAGCCGCCGACGGTTTCAATCTCAACAGCAACCATCGACCGTGACCCCATCGCGGGCCAGTCCGATATGAACGTCACCACTTCTGCAAACAAGACTGTCAATCCCAGCGAACTTTTCCTGGACACAAACCAACCCGGAAGCGCTTGGGACCAGTCGCCCTACCATTCCGACCTGCTGCTCGCCGGCCTGGGCTTCGACACAACAACAAACAGCTTTGCCATCGGGCAGCATGCGAACAACCTGAACATCCCCTTCAACAACAGCGCCCTCGAAAACACCAAGCGACTGACGGCAAACTTCCCAACCCAACCATCGCTTGTTACGCAATCGCAGGTCTTGGAATCGCAGCCAACGGGAAACGGGCCCACCTATCTTGACTCCATCCAACACTCGGGTCCCAACTTCGACTTCGACTGGGCAGCAGGGGACAGTTCCATCAACTCCATCAACTTCACCATCCCCACTCCCTTTACCATCCCCCAGCAACCCGTCAACGGCTGGAATACGCCTGCGTCGGCGACGACCACCCCGATTGCGCCCCGTCCGCATCGCATTCCCGGCCCCGGCTCTGGTCCCGGTCGCAACTTTGGTCCCACCAACAGACAGCCATCAAACCAATTAAGCCAGAAGGACAAGTACCTTTCCATCACCCATCGACAGACCGATCAGTACCATCGCGTCGACAAGCGCAGCAGGATCCAGCAATTAGTCAACAACATGAAGACCATGCCCGTTATCGTTGAGGACAGGCCGTGCGAGTTCCCCAAGCTCAGCAAACGAGGGAAGCACAGGGATGAAGACGACCTCGACGAGGATGAGCGGGTGCTCAAGGGCGAGGAGGCCAAGGGAATGACTTCAGCACAAAGACGTCAACTTCGCAACAAAGTATCGGCTCGCAATTTCCGTGCTCGTAAGAAGGGTAGGTTTATCTTGATCGATTCTGTTGTTGTGATGCACATGCTCACTGACTCTAACCAGACTACATCAACGACTTGGAAGAAAAGTGCAAGGAGCAACACCGCACCATTCTGCAATTAGAGGCCAACATGCGCGCTCAAATACAAGACAACGAGAACTGCAAAGCTCTCATCGTTGAACTTTTGGGATTACCAGAAATGGCAAATGTACTCGGCCAGTACGAAAAGAAGATCAGCGCCATGTCCCAGACGATAGCACCTGCCCAGATCAACATGGACAGCAGCAGTATAGCGGGCTCAGTCGGGATGGCCTCTTCTTCAACATCACAGTCTCAAAGCATGTTCACAACCTCAACATGGGCACAACAACTAGGCGAGGACTCAAACGACGTTGATGATTTCAACGATGAGATAGGTATAGATCCAGCCGGTCTCAACTTTCCACGTTAGCGCTCGGGCACGTGGTACTCGCCTGGGTTTTCAAGCTTACTAGACCCAACAACCATGAGGTCAAAGTGGGCATATGTCTGCCCATGAACGAGGACGGGCGGATTTAACGATGTTTCATGTCTCAATTTCGGCGTTTTGCTTTGGGAAAGCTTTTTTTCGCTTCTATCTGTACATGAAGCAATATTGCGGCTACATTTATTTGCTTTCGATGTGTGTGTGATATAGGAACGGGACATGGCTCGCGAGCCAGTCGAACAACGATGATGGGAGGACATAGCCGGACATTGGAGGAAATGAAAGGAAACAAGTGGTGGACATGAAGGTGGTCCGTGGTCCTCTGTGAGGGAAGCGGCCATATTTGAAGCCTAAAAATCGTTTATGAGAAAGAAGCAACCACACTCTTCTGTCAACAACCATTCCCAAACTTACCGTGTCGTGTTCAAGTGATAACCGTGATAGCTGGTAATGCTCGTAGAACTTCCATCCATCGAAAGTGCCAGATAAGGATGTGTTGGCTTGTTTGATCCAGCATGTGCTCGATTCCAGCCCACCACTTTCAGGTTTCCGCGTCAACGGCTTAACGCATTCGCAAACACCGTGACAACTTCTACCTGACAGCCTACACGATTATTACTAGACGGGCACAAATGGCCCGGCCGGTAGGTACCGACCAGCGACGAGTCTGCGACCAACGTCGAGGCTTGGGTTGTTACTATGAGGTATACCGAGTGGTGCTGAAACCGCTATAATTACAGCGGGGTCTAGTTACCGCTAGTTACTGGAGGGAGACCTAAGATCGACAGTCTCCATTTGGTATGTCAACAGAGCTGTGCCTCTCAACTTTAGCCTCTTGTTTACCACGATGTGTATCACTAGAGGGTATGTGCATTGTGCAATCCAAATTGTTATATATACCCGACATCTTGGGTGTCTCCATTGCACACATCAGGGTAAAAAGTATATGGTTGCCCTCCGTGGAAAGATCTCAAATCGTAGTGTCCAAGGCGTGTTCTGTCGGTTTCACATGAGAATGCACTACGTTGTACGGCCACTGCTCCGGCTTCTATTTTAGGCAATGGATATTGTGGTTTTAATAACCGAACTTTCTATTTCCATGTCTTCCTTCTTCTTCTTCTTCTTCTTCTTCTTCTTCTTCTTCTTCTTCTTCTTCTTCTTCTTCTTCTTCTTCTTCTTCTTCTTCTTCTTCTTCTTCTTCTTCTTCTTCTTCTTCTTCTTCTTCTTCTTCTTCTTCTTCTTCTTCTTCGCTTGACTATTTTTGGTCGGCCCCTTTGGAAGTTTGGTGAAAGAGGGGGTGAAAAGTTTGGTATATGTATTGCGTTGGTGGGTTGTGGTGGGTAGGTTGCTGGTGGAAGATCTGTAAATGGGTAGGGCGTGGAGGAGAAAGTTGGAAGGTATGCGACAGGTCGAAGTGAGGGTTGAGGGTTGGAAGTAAATGATGACGATGATATATTTGATAAGGTGATGAATGACCCCTTTCATGCTCGCGATAATACAAGTGACCCACGTATCCTGATCATCTGAAGTGCGAACTCGGTGTGTGTGAGCGAGCGAGGTTGGTCTTGACGAGGGCTTATCACGTTAATACATTGGCACCGTGTCATTCATTGACTACAATGTTTACCATGGTGATATGATACATTGACCAAGCGATGGTTAAGTGGACGTGCTGACACATCGCAAGAGCACCGAGGAGATTCGTTACCGGTCTTGGTCATGATAACACGTCGAGCTATGGCATATTGAAAGACAACCACGGTAGGTATAAGACCCAGCTACCTCGCCCTTCTAAGATCCTCCAAGTCATGACAAATAAACGCTTTCACCGCCCCTCTTCTATCTATCACTCAGACAACCAAGAAAAATATCCTCAGATCCCAAAAAGAAGCGTCCCCAACAAATCTAATTCATCATGCACCGCTCCCTCCTCTTACGTCTAGGCTCCTCCTGCCTCTCCCTCCTCTCCCTAAACACCCCCCTCACCTCCGCCGCACCCGCGCCCGCACCCCAACTATCTCCCCCCCAAACCGACCTACACGATTACATGGCCGGCGAAATCGGCAACTTCACGGATACCTGCCACTCCGTTTCCTTCGACGACAACACCTGTCTCCTCAAGGCTACCTGCAAGACCGGAAACAAACAGGACGAAAAGATATCCGAGCTCAACCTCAACAAGTGTTTATTCTACGGCGACATCACGGGGGTTGATCCCAACGGGGAGTGGCCCTCGGTGATTTACGCCATTTCGGGGAATTTGTTTTATTGGTATGGGATGGATAAGCAAGGGAAGGTGGTGGAGGATGGGAAGGTGGAGGGGTGGAGGTTTAGGTTCGTACTTCCTTTTTCTTTCCCTTATATGCCTGAAGGTAGAGGTACCTACCTGGCGCTGGCGCGACGATAAGTTGGCTTTCATGATGATGTTCCCTCCCATACCCACCTTGGAGCAGCAACTGAATTCCATTTGTCTTGACTTTGGGGCATTCACTGGCTAATACTAATGAAACGACATACAGACCCGGAAGTTTCTGCGACAAACAAACGTGCGAAAGCTGTCGCGTGGAAAACGCAAAGGATATCAACGGATACGGCGACGGCATGTTCCTCATTTGCATGTGCAGGACCAAGGTCGGCGATCATCAGAGTGTCAAGGAAACTTCGTCGTATATTAGTGAGTACCCGCCACCGGCTCTGCGCCATCTTCTTCTGGACCTGTTCGTGTAAATGCTAATACCATATGTAACTAGCCAACGAGGTTTTCAACCAGAATGGACAACTCATGTGTTTCGGACGGACGGGTGCTGATTGGTCAGGTCATTGATGATATGGCGGGTACATCTACCTAGACATCTAGTGTTGAAATGGAGTGGAGGGCTGGAAAGCAGAGGGGAATATAAGGGACACGTAGTAGCATGAAAAGGCACCGCAAGATTAGAACTGATGGATGAGAGGAAAAGCAAAAGACACTTGATGTCAATAGACCGCATATAGTACAAGCGAAGATTACCAACCATAAACCAAGTGAAAGGGTGGTGACGATTTTAATGAATAGAGCTCGGGATATACCAGCCATCAACAAGATGACCACCAGGCCAAAATCTCAACGCTGAATTCACATCTTGGGGCGTAACAAGCAATGTGAGTACATACATGAAAGTGTCGACATGTATAGATGGTCACAGGAGAATTCTCGTGGTCTGGGAGGGAACTCCGCCGTTTTCTACCCTTCCTCTGGCCGGCCAAAGCTCATTCGTCTAGGACGTCTTCTCAAAGTCACCTTTAAGAAAGAATAAAACAAACAAAGGGGAAGAAGCGATATCCGAGCCGAACCTAAACCAGTGCTTATTCTACGGCGACATCACGGGCGTTGATCCCAAGGGGAAGTGGCCTGCCACGGTGTAGTGAGTGTTCCGTCTTCTATCTGCCACCAGAGCGGGGCGCATTACTGGCAGAGATTGACTGATAAACTGATTTGGGTAATTGTGATTCACTGAAACTGATGTCTAACAAGTTTGATGCAGGTGTGCAGAAGCTTCGTTTATCGAATCCTCAACAAACCAGCGCGACATATACGCTCGTCCATGCGTCACCGATCTCACGTCCGTCAGCGATCCGACAACGAACCCGTGACTGGGGCTAAGCCCACTTCATGCCCGGCGTCAATCTCCTACAGCTTAACCCAATATTAGCCTGCGAAATCACTGGGAAGGAAAACTTTTCTTACCTTGAAGTAGTATGCTTGTCGGATTGTTTGTACCAGTTGGTCCTCAAGGGCTGCTGCGGCTCCTAGAGGTGTTGCTTGTGGCGTTGTCTTGGTGGCATTATTTTCGGCGTTCTGATTTTTTATGAGATACCTTTGCATGAATGCTGAGAGCACCTGGAAGTTGGATACGAATGGCCATACGAGAAGCAATCCAAAGATGAAGAGTTTCTTGGTGATGGGATTCCGATCTGCATTGAGCATTGCCGAATAGTTCGTTACCCAACTAAGTAACGTCCCCAAACAGAGGTATACCGCTGTTGAAATGAATACAATACCCCATCCGGGGATGTGTTCCGATCGGGGTTCGCATGGTGCGGCCGACGCCGCGACCGACGCGTTCGGGACGCTAAAAATCATCTTTCCGTTGGGAATAATCTAACGACCGACTTATATTTAACGGTATCAACTTACCAAGCACTCTCACAAAGGAACATCTTGAGTGTAAACGACGGGACTGTGTGTTGTATTTGATGCTGTGTTGGATTTGATGCTGTCAAAAAAGAATGTCGTTGAGGGCGTGGAGGTAGATAAGGCTGGACGTGATGTCTTTGAATAGCGACAAGATCTCTTTTGAAGGGTAGCTGGCGCAGATGCGAGTCTCGTTGTGAAATCGTGCGTATGTTATGCTGTCGAAGAGGTGGTATCGACAATGGTACTTGGGGAACCATGAGAATCAGAGAAGGGATGAATGGATGTTCATCAAGAAATACAACATTGTGTGATGATATGGAAAAAATTCCCAAGATGTATCCCAGGTCAGGGGAGCCAGCTCTTTATACCCCTCCAGTAACCACTGAGCCGTCCACTCTTGACATTCCCCAAATTCCATGTCTCTTGCCAAAGTTCGACGTGTTGCCTTGATCTTGCACAGGGTGTAGATACCACTACGTTTGTGCGGAAGGAACTGAAAAAAGGAAGGGGTGAGGGCGAGGGGCTCTGCGTGAACATGATGACAGTATCGATTGCTACCTCTAGGTATCCCCAAATGCCAGCTTCCAGTTCAGATGGGGACGACGAAGGGTAACCGGCAACGGGGCGTGACGGGTCGTGCCTTGACTGGCTCACTTCCTCCCTAGGCGACTGCGAGCCCCGAGAGAGCTCGGGAGAGCACGAACGCGGGTTCGAGAGCCAAAGGCAACCCGGGGCAGGGAAGGTCGAGGGAGCACATCGCATAGCATATCGCAGAGCCACCTACCTAGAGGTAGCGTCAGCGCAGTGCTATCAAATTGACAAGAGAAATTACGATGAAGTAATGAGGCAGATTCGGTCAACTTCTCAGTTCAAAGGGAAAGACCACGGCATGAAGGACCGCGGTGATCATCGCACCGCCTGAGCGATCGGAATACGATGGAGCGAAAGACTTGCTGTTATCCCGCCATCTGCCTACTCTAGGCGCTCTTGCGGCCAATGGAGCCGCCATCAAGCCGGTTTGGAGCGTAAGAGAGTGCAATGGAGCTCATGAACCACGCCTTCAATGTTGTCGTGATGTTCTACCGAAGTGGGAGGAAGTGGAAAGTGGGTCTGTGAACTTGACCAATGGCCAATCGGCAGGCAGGTTGAGCGATGCTTGGCAAGGGCGATAAGCGACAGTGACCACGATAAGCGAGATAAGATAACGAAAAAGTTGCGAACATGGAACCTGAACATCTCGAATCTGAAATTGAAAGCGGTCGGCAGCGCCAGAGTTTGAATGGCCAAAATGGAGGCCCTCGAAACTCGTCGCAAATTCTGCAGTGGCAGAACGATACCAGAACATTCACTGGCAGATGCTCGCAAACTGTGTTCCTGGTGTGCGAGCAGCCGCGCAGAGGCACAAGCACTGAACGTCCTGGTCAGTGGCATCTGCGAACTCGTCGCGAACTTTGCGCCGCCAGAACGCAGCCGATCTTTGCCATCCAAGTGATCGCAAACCACCATCTTCTTCCTCATGTCCCAAGCCACCAAGGGCCCAAGAAGCACAATGAAAAAAAAAAGTTTGTGATGAAGGCCGGTCAGACTTCCATCGTTACCCACCCCGCCCAAGCGCCCGAAGGCAGACCCTGAGAAATCGGGGTACAGATCATCGCCACTCTCTATACAGTCTCATGCGAAGACGAGACCGCCACCTTTGCAGGCAGAGCGAGAGTAAAATGAGGGACCTCACTGTTGGGAAACGAGGATATGAATCATCAACCCGGGTGGGATCTGTGGCTCCTTTAGGGAACACAAAAGAGGACAAATACTATAGAAATGATTCTCCTGTTGGTGGGTGATGTGGTTAGCAGATTGCTTCAGGCAGTGTTTGGATCCCAGTAGTAGGGGGGGACTCACTGAAGTATTGTCGACATGAAGAAAAAAAGAAGAAAAGTGTAAATTGGCGGGTGGGAGGAGCATGTTTTATACCCTTCCAGAGGGGGTGCCATTGGTCTGTGCACGAGTGCAAATCTGGGGTCCACAAGGGGATTTTTCTGGTGGGTCAGCCCTACGGAGTTTGCCGGGCCCACTCCGCGCCGTTCTAGAAGGCCGGCAGAGCAGTGAAGTGCAAATGCAGGTGGACCATCCGGTTTCTGCCAGACCACTCCGCCAAAATTTCTCACGGTTCTGTTTGCACCACTGGAGTTTGCACCTTGACAAGATGGAAGTGAATGGAGGGTGGCAAGAACGGTTAAGGGAGAGGACAGTAAAGGGTGCATACGAATCCGTTGGAGAATCCAGATCTCCATCTCATGAGGATGGAAGCCTCCCGTGTTTGTCAGAATCTTTTGGAGCAGTCCTTCCTTTCCAATCTTACGTCTGCCTCCTCGATCACGAGCCTGTTTGCGGCCCCGGGCTTTGTCACTTCATGCGATGGGAAATGAGACGAATGGGCGGTGATGGAAGAGCATGGTGCTGCGTTGGTTTGAGACTGCGATCCCATCAGAATCTCCAGAACAGTCCGGGCATGGCCGACCAGCCAGATGGAAGACCTCCCGGGATGGACATGCCCCGATACCCGTGATCTTCTGGTGAGAAGAAGCAGCCTGGGATGGCGCAAACATGATAAACATACAGTATCAGCGTTCTTACATGCAACTCGATCTGGGTTTTGGTCGGTTTTGGAAGGAAGAGAAGAATATCGCCGTACTCCGGTCGCTTCTATGATCTATCGTGTCTACCTCTACCACAACGACTCGCAATATCACAGTTTCTCCTAGTCTACACCCCCAGCCTTCACATCAACAACATACAACCTCTCCCCCTCAATCCACTTGCCCACCCCGGGACTCACCAACCGTCCCAACTTCCCCCATTCCTCCCTTTCCGCCGCCTTTCTAGCATACGTACTACTAACAATTTCCTCCCCGTCCTTTCTCCCTTCCACCATCTCTATCCTGCTCGCCCACTCTTTGCTTCCTCCCATATTTTCTAGCCCTTGTTCACCCATTAACCCCTCCAGATATTTCAGTTGTTCCTCCTTCCCGCCCCACTCATCATCCGTCCGCGTCGTCACCCTCAACTTCGCCCTTTTAAAAAACGGATCAAGCGCTTGCTGCATCGGCGTTCCTTCCCGAGTAGGATCATGTTTGTGTCTAGGCTTGATGAGTTGCGAAGGAGATGTGGGAGGACCGTAGTATTTGGGGTTGAAGATGCGAATCAGAGTATCATATCCCGCCAAGATGACCTGTTCCATCGTATCCTCTTGTCCCGGTGATGGTGCGTGGTAGAATTCCGACTCGGCCATTGCCCGACTTTTTTCGTGAAAGAAGGGTTTGGCTGTTAGTGCTATGTCGACGGTTATGTCCAGCCCTTTCGGTCCTTCCTTTTCTTCGTTATTTGTAATTTGGGGTTTCGGCCCAGGACCAGAAGCCAGTACTTCAGGTAATTCGTCTTCTTCGCCCCTCAGGGCATGTTGTACGTCCCTGGCAAATGCCCACATCATCGCCAACCGCTGGTCAAAGGATGCTGGCTTGGGTGCTTTATCGGCGTTGACGACTGCTAGGAGGAGCAGCAGTCGCAACCCTTCTATGTCTGTTTCTCCACTTCCCTTGCGCCGGATTATATCTTCTACCGCCGAGGTAGCCATGCGCAAATGAGCCAGCGTGGGCGGGTTGAAGCTCGAGTCTAGCACGATCAAGGTATGCGGTCGCTTGGCTGGTGGAATCGGCGCTGGAGGAACTTCGGGGTAGGGTTTCCCTTGTGCTCCGTTGGCGACGGCGGTGGCGGCGGAAGCGGATGGGGCATGGTTGCTTGAGAATGACAATGGAGCTGTGCAAATGACTTGGAACTTTTGCGCGGAATCGGAAGATGACTGGAATGCGGACAGGGCGCGCGAGAAGAAGTCGGTTAGGGGGCGGCGGGAGGCAGCGTTGGGGAGGAGGAGGGATTGCGCTTTGAGCGAGTGTTGGAGCATGTCGTCGTTGGTCATTGTTGGTGGGTTGGTTTCCGTTTACAGTCTGGCATTGGGAAGAAAGCCGTCAATGTGCTTGGGAGGTGTTGTCGCGAAAGTTAAGTTGAGAAGATGGTTGCAGAGTGACAGTTGATGTTGATGACGTTGTCGAAGGCATTCAGTGACAGATCCGACCCCCACAGCGGGGGAGTGCGGGGAGCTTGAAGCTACCCCTGGATTGAACCCAATGTTTCTCAAGCTCGCCGGCATTGTTGATCGTGCAACATCACAAACAACATTCTTTATGCCTTCTAGATGTCCGCCTCTGTTGTCAATTAGATGGTGGTCCTAGACTTTTACCCTTGTTAATTCCCTGGGAGAACATGACATTGTAAAATGTGTACAGTTATTGGTTCGAATTAAAAGTTGTTCAAACTTGTGTAAGTCCAAACACAATTCCATCTTAAGCATTGTCATTCCATTTTTTCCAACGGTCTACATCGCATTTCAATAACCAATCTGTGCATATTCTCAAATCCAAAAGACAGCGACAATGATAAAGTCATCAAGTCCAACGCTGTGAGCAAAAAGAAAATTGCAAAAAGTTGCCAAAAACATACAACACCAGGGATTCGCTGGTCGTCACCGACCCAACTACTAGTCTGGCCCTCACTGGCTTATCTATGGGAGAGCGGACGGGATCCCGAGTTTTCCAGTGGGTATGGTCGTATGTGCTATTTCCATGCTGAGGTGGAGCCTATATCCCTGCGTACTCCTACTCGGTTGGCGCCCAGCACAGTGCACATAACCATAGAGGTAACCTTCCTGATCAAGCACTTGCTCCGTGTCTCCCAACCTCATCCAAACACTCCAAGAAAACTAGTATAAAGATGGTCGCGGCGACTGATCGGTTTGTCCTTCACCCTTCAAAATGAAACAACAGTCAGTCTCTCCAATACCTGGGAAGTACGAGATACCACCATGCCCGTCGTCATCAAGCCGGACCCTGACTCCCCCAAGAGTGGCAAGAACCACGACTTTGCTACGTCGTCGCCTCGAAACCTTATCCTTCACGCCCAAGGGTATTCGTATGCCCGCTGCCCCATTCTACATTCATCATTCAGCTCTGAGTACAATCCTGAACTTGCTACGAACCCCCAATTCTCCATTGTGGGCAACAAGAATGGCTTCGTACATACCATCATCCGCGCCTGGCAGCAAGACCTGCACCTGAGGATCCGGCCCGACGATGTGTGGCTCGCCATTCTCACCCAGTTTAGTTTCTTCGTCAACAAGAACGCCGAGGCGCTCCGCCATCTCTTTGTTTCCCATAAAGGGCGGCAGGAGGTCGAGGTTGCTGTCGATGCCCGCTCGGTCAGGAGCCTCAGTGCCGTGGACGTTGGGGCTGTTGCCCAACGGCTGGCGGCCAAGGTGAAGGAGCGCCTCGTCGACCCTAACATCGCCGACACGCTTTTACCGACTTTCACCACCACGACTCCACACGACCGAGACGTAGCCGCTATAGTGTTCTTGGGCGTTACAGAGCCGTATTTCAAATCTAGGATAAAGTTCGGATGCGGCCTTCCGTCGGTCACCTTGCTTGGAGAGAGGAGCGACTGGGCCGATATTCTCAGGCGTCTGGCCTGGTTCGAGACCCTTGGCCACGAGGAGCTGGACGCGTGGATTCTCCGGCTGGCCAAAGTCCTTACCTACATGGTAGCCAGCTTTGACTCTCCAGACGGAGCCGACGTCAAAGACTTTTGGGCACGCACAGTTCATGAATCACCACAAAGTCTATCTGGCGGTGTAATCAGCCTGTCGGGGTGGCTGACTGCGTTTTGTTGGTGGGGGTCGAATGGCGAGAGAGTCAAGAGCTATACCGACGAACAACTGCTCTACACGAAGCCCCTAACCATCCTCATTCCATCCAGTTCCCCTTCTGACTCGAGAATCTTGCCACGCGGACATCTTCGCTTGACGCTAGATGGTGTCGAGTTTCCCGTTATTGACCGGCAGAAGGTGCCGCCGGGTGTAGTTACCGTTCCGGTTACTTTGCACCCACATGTACCTAAAAAGGCGTTCTTTGTAGGCGGGTTGATGGGCATGCAGGTAATCGAGCAGGAAGACGACCAAACGGCGGCTCAACCTGCTTCGGGATGGTGGCTACTATCGGCCGTCGAGGACCGAAGTATACCCCTTCCAAAAAAGTCGCCCGAAGGACATATCTACATCCCTAGTCAGCCGTGATCAAGACACTCTTTCCTGTTCTCCAATGTTATTACCAACGAGCGACTACTACACACATCCGCTGCGATGCCGACATTATTGTTGTTCATCCCCGTCGTCATAGGATTCCTTCTCGTGCTTACACGCAACAGCGCTTGGCACTCTTTAAGCGACAAGAATGCCTAATCCTAACAGAGTATAGTCATGGTAGCTCAATCCTACCAGGTGTCTTATCAGTCAGAAATATCCCGCAATAGCATGCATCGTCTGTATCTTCATCTGCCCAACTCCCTTAAATTCTGATTCGTTAACATGATCTTGACCAGATCGTGGCCAAAGGAGCTCAACAAGCTTTGCCCAGATTGTGCACACCTATTTCCCCCATCCGGACCATGGCCGTGGGACGGAAACGACGTATCCCGCAAGTTCGTGAAATTCCACGGAGATGTGCGCGAACCAAGCGTTGAGGAGCTCGACCTTTCAGCAAGTTTGCATGGGTGCCATCTGTGTAGGGCTCTCCTGGAATGCATTTTGCCTGGATCGTTGAAGTTCAACCGACACGAATACTCTACGTGGTATAACTTGAACAAAGACTTTCGCTATGAGGTTTCGTTGTACGCTCCGCTGCACGAGGACGGCGACTTCAACCGCAAGGGAAGGTTACGAAAGGTTCGATTGGGACTGACGGCTACGGGGGAGAGAAGGTGGTTGGGCATTCAGACAAGGGGGTTAACCCTCTACCATGCATCTCCCGTGTTATCTGATGGCTGTTCGAAGGAACATGATGGGCCAAGCCGCTGGATCTTCAAAGATGTCGACCCTCCAGCGCAATCAGAAGAAGATTTGGACGACCCCGGAGTCATGGACGTTGACGTTATCCAGCCAACATCATCTACAACCTTTGATCCTCACGCCTTCGCACAGCTGCGGCAATGGGTAGACAACTGTACCCAGAACCATAAGCTCTGCAAGGTCGCGACATCTGGCGGCCGAAACTCCATCTTTGGCCGCCAACAAACAATACGATTAGTCGATGTCGGTGTCGATGATACCTCTCCTATTCGTCTTGTCGAAGGATCCTTCGTCGACAAAGTCCGCTATAACACACTCAGCTACCAGTGGACAGCCGACACGCCCAAGACCAGTCTCAAGAAGAACAACAAGGCCGCCTACTGCCACACCATCCCAACACAGAGCTGGCCCAAAGTGTACAGAGACGTCGTTGTCGTGTGTCGGGCCCTAGGAATCCGTTACGTCTGGATCGACTCCCTGTGCATCGTCCAGGACGACCTCGAAGACTGGACAGTCCAGTCGTCCATGATGCAAGACATCTACTCGCACGGCTACCTCAACCTCGCCAACGTCCTGGGAAAACACGCCGACGGGCTCGAAGTAAGCCGTGATCCCACGGCCAACTCGCCCTGCATCTTATCGCGGACGGTCCACTCCGATGATGGCCGAGGTTCAACAGAGTACTGGGGATGTATCGAAGACGGCAGCTGGCGGGAACAGATCCAGGATGCACCGCTGTATACGCGGGGATGGTGTTACCAGGAGCGGTTTCTCTCGGCAAGGACGGTCCAGTTTGGCCAGCAGCTCTACTGGGAGTGCAGAGAGCAGTTTGCTTCAGAGTCGGTTCCGTCCAGTAAGGCGTTCTACGACATCAAGCACCCGGACCTCATCACCACTTTTGACAGGGGTGGTAATACTGGAGATACAACGTTAACTACAGCTGAAATATGGGACACGGTGGTAAAAATCTACACCACCACCCAGCTAACGCAGCAATCCGACAAGCTGGTGGCTCTGAGAGGCATCTTCAACCGTTTCTGGGAGCGATTCGAAGCCCATGATGTCTCGCGGCCAGAACCAGATTGGTGCATAGCCGGCCTCTGGAAGCGCGACCTAATCCGCCATCTTCTCTGGCGTCGCGAGACGTACCACCTCGACTCCATTTCCAACCCCGAAAACTGGCCCTCTCCACCAACCGAAGAAGGGAAGCTATTCAACGCCCGCGCCACCGAAGTTCTTGCCCTCTTCCCATCGTGGTCATGGGCATCTTGCCCTTCCTACCTCGGTTTCGGAATCTGCTTCACCACCCAACCGACTGATCGCGTGGAAGACATGATCGTCATTGAGAAAATCGTACCGACGAGACAAACAGGCAGCAATATGGACTACACCTCGTTCGACTCCTCGTCTCTCATCCTTCGCGGGCTGTTATACGACGGCATCACCGCCATTGACATGGCACAGGTCTTTACCGATTGGGCCACCAAATCCGAGTGTTCAGGCACCGTCAAACATCACGCTCAGCTCATCCGACGGTCGGCGTGGTGGATCTATTTTGATCGACCCCTGCCGAAGGATCCTCCGCTTGACCCCAAAAACGTGGGGGTGCTGATGGTGCGGCTCGTGGGGATGGAGGCGAGACAGACGAGGTGGATGCACGGTCTTTTGGTCGAGTCTTTGGGCGTGATGGGAGAGGAGGGGTTACCGACCTATAGACGGATGGGTTTCTTCTTGCTTAGAAGTAAGCGGGGGTTGATACCGGAAGTGAGAGAGGAGTGGCCGGAACGGTTTGCGACGGAGGAGGAGGCCAAGGCTGCGGTTGACGAGGTGAGAACGAGGAGGGGGACGTGGCCTTTGTTGAGGCTGGTTTAGATGTATTTGGCTGTGAAGGTTAGTTATATGTGGGATAGGATGAGAATAATTAGGGGCCGTCGACTCGTACGTTCCCTGGTGTTTACACCCCACGGCCCTCAATCTCCGTCATCACCTGCACAAGCATAATGGCCTCGTCCCGAGTCCGTTGCTTGAGCTCGGTTTGCTCGGACATCCATGACAACCTTTCCTTCCAAAAAGCCCACCTCTCGCGCGTCAGCCATTCATGTCCGTCGCCCTTCTCTTCCTTCCACAGGAACCTTTCGGAACAACTTGACCACAACCGCAGCCAAAACTCGCTTGTGTTGTGCTCATGGTTTTCTTGATGGGCCTCTGCGAACCTCCGAGCTATCATATCTCTGTCGGTATACCGGTACAGTATATCACCTGCTATCACCAGGAATGGGATTATGCCGTGGACGTCGGTAGCAGTCTCAAGCACTTGGGCTTCTATCTCGCGCGAGCTGAGGGCGGAACCACTAGAGGTATCAAGGTCATATCCCTTTTCAAGGGTCATGACCAGGCTGGCGAAGGCTTCACTCAGCTCAGAGGTGTAGTAAAAGTCGGGAAGATGCAGCACAAGATGACGGGCCACGAATGCATTGGAACGTGGGTAGCCGGGATATTCCGTGTCCGGACCACGCCGGTCATACCGCAACTCATCATATCCTGTTCCGGTTTTGTTAGTCGAGTGTTTGGGTGAGCCGTAGGGTATGTGCTGTGTTAGAATGGGCAGGTACATCATACTCATCCGTCTAGTTGCCCAGACATCCCAAAAGTCCTCCATTGACCTCCACCTCTCCAACTTTTCCGCGCCAAACCGGACCTCCTGCTCAGGCGTCGCATCCAGACGGGGAAGGGCCATGGCGGCGTCGACAAGTACCAGGATAGCGACCTGATGCTGTACCATTTCGATGCCAACATCCCATAGCAGATAGGCAATTCGCTCGCCCTTGTCCCAGTCGCCGTCGCATGGCACTTGGTCCTCATTGAGCGACATGAGCCTGCGAGCTGCCTCTTCCGCGTTTAGGGCGTTTGGGGTGTGGTAGGCCTGTACGAACTCGCGCAGCGCTGCGGCCTCCTCCGGTGTTGATGACTCCTCATTGAGATCCATCAGGCCAAAGTCGGACCAGTCTTCCGGGTCACTGATGAAGTCCAGCTCGATATTCATGTCCAGGGCAGCTTGCGGGATGGGGAGTGTTGTGGACATACTGCCGTATGGTCGTGAAGTTGGGAAAAAGGAGAAATGAGAGGCGACGGGAACTGTGTGTCAAGTAGGAACAATTGAAGAGACCATGGAAAACGGAACTCGAAGGGTAGCGAGGGGACTACATGTACCCTAGATCTCCGGGGAAACGAGGACCGGAGCCAGCCGTTTTGGTTGCATACGGGCCGTGCCGAAGAAGATCTCCATTTTCTTGTACAGTATCACCTGCAACATAGACTTATAGCACACTTCGCTTACGTAATAGCGTAATGAATGATACCACCATCCTTCTAACCGGACTGTTCAGTCATCCTACCAGGCAGATGCATGGTCTTCTGTCGAGTCTTTGGGCGTTATGGAGGAGGAGGATGGGTTGCCGACTTACAGACGGATGGGCTTTTCCGGAACGGTTTACGATGGAGGAGGTAAGGACCGCGGTTAACAAAGTGTGGCGGAGGAGAGGAACGTGGCGCTTGTTGAGGTTGGTCAAGGAGGTTCTTAGAAAGGTCCACCGGCCGTGCATGGTCGGATTATGGGTGCTTGTGAGGGTTCGAAGAAATTTCAGAGCTTCAGGTGTTCAATTGAGATTATCTAGGTACCTATAGGAAATGACTCTGACTACACTTAGAGGGAGAAAAAAGACATTCGAAGCTAGAGGTACCTACCTAACAATGAATCGCATACCTATCGTACAAATTCAAATCGCCACCAGTCATCAAACAAATGTTTTCCCCCACCAACCTCTGAGACATGGAAGTTATCAATCGGCAGTTTAATAACTTTTCAGTATGTGGTATAGTAATCGAACTTTGGCAGGCATCCCAGGCGGCCGTTTTCGTCAGAGCTTGACTTACCGCACCGGGGTCAATGTCCTCATGCACCCTTTTTGACTTCGCGCACCCTTTTTTACATGTAATGAAACTATCGTCGTTTTATAATGTAAGAGATCGTTTTCGAAAGGAAATGGAAATCCACTCCAACATAATCATATCAACGTTTTATTGCAAAGAGATCTTCTATATTTCGAAAGTGGTATATAGCCAATATACCAGCCATTGGTAATAATTATAGAGTTGAACTTCTAATAAGTGTTAGGAAGGAGTGGCCGTTGTGCTATAACCTTTTGGTGGTGAAAGTTTAGGACGTTTTTCGAAAGAAATTTACATTTGAAAACGTCTGGTCCGTGCGCAAGGTGCATTAAGTCAAAAAAGGGTGCATGAGGATATTGACCCCGGTGCGGTAAGTTAAGCTCTTTCGTCAAGACCGAGTCCGACATCTAGTTTCAGATTAGCATACAGCTGGGAAGATAAAGTTGTAGGGGGGAAGAAGAAGAAGGTATGATGTGAGGCCCTTACTTAACGAAATCTCAAGCTTGTTCCTTTTCTTCCCTTTCTTGTCCACTACCTCTCCACAAACCAAAAGCGGCCCTTTGTCCCTGGTGGTTTTCGTGTCGTCAAGCCTCGTTAATTTGCACCTGTTTCTCTCTTGTTGACAGGCGTTCACGAGTTTGCCTCTGTACACTCACGTATGACTTGTTAGCGATCGAGATCCCGGCGAAGGAACATGAAAAGGAACACCATAGAAGTGACTCCAGTGTATACGTACTTCCCGGTAGCCTTCTTCAAGCCCTGCGTTTCCAGTGGCATCATGTGAAATTGAACACCTCCCGCGTTCAGGTTTTCCTCTGAGTCCTCGTTTTCGGGCGTCGCGTCCTTTGGCACAAAGTTGGCGAGGCACGTGTTCAAGTCGAGTCTGGTCCTGTGGCTCACGCCATTCTTGGAGCAGTCGGCTTCAAGGATGCAGGTCTTGCCATCCCATTTATAGTTCCCGCACTCCCTGCTGAATCCCTCATGCTCCCACTTGCGAGGTTGAATCTCAAGACTGTCCCTGGCATGTAAATTTCTGAGAGTGCTGGCGGTAAACGCAGGACCGAAGTTCAAGAACAGGAGGAAGATCCCTCCAGGGAGAGATAAAGCGTAGCGCATTTTGGCAAATTGAGTAGTGTGATAGCCCGCTGCGGCAAGTTGGCGAGTTCTCGTAATGTCCAGTCGTGTTCCGTGTTGGTACTAGAGTCTCCTAATGGAAGAAGGAGTAAGAATTGCTGCTCTGCAGGTAGGCGTTATTATAGTGAGAAGAAACACATAATTCATTCTTGAGTGGTCCCATACTCTTTATAGACAAGCCCTGCACTCCCAGTCTCCCTCGGGAACCCAAACCCATGTTCAAAACATTGTGAAACGGAAAATGTCCTTGAAAGGACGGTTAGGACCAATCCAGGCCACAAAAGGTGAAAAGAAAAAAGAAAACCAACACGGTAAGGTCAAGGCCGCGAGGAAGGCGAGCTGTTCATTCGCAAGATCATTGTTTCAAGCCGGCTGGCGAGCGGGTGCTCTGAAGGCTGTTGCCCACCTACGATAGATGTGATCTCTATCACCGCCCCGGTATTTGTCATGGCCACATGTTCGTATGATCAACAGGAGTTTGAAGCGTTGGTCGACCTTTCAGAAAGGTATGTCGCAGTTTGCCCTTTCAGTGTTCACTGTTCAATGAGCAAGTGCTTTGTTTGATGTTGCCATGCGGGGCCAGATGCACCTGCGGTCCAACAGCAGACCGACCACGGCAGGCAACGTCAAACAATCCCCTTTGTTCGAAAGAGCTACCCATTTTCAACTCGGCGCTTTCTTCTCCTCGAACACCATTCTTGCCAACAACCAACTTGCTCTTGCCGGAATGACCGCAATCGATTGAACTCCGGGCAGTCACGACTTCCACACTTCCTTCGACTCAGCTTTCTTTCTCAAGCGCCCAGGATCGCACGTCAAATAGGATATTGAGTAGAACCTCGCAATCTACCAACCAGTTCTTTACAATTTTCAGCAGCCCCCGCTTTTCAATTCCCCCAACAGAAACTCCCGCCCATGTTCCATTCAGTCCGTCTCCTTCCAGTGTACCGGACCTCAATCATAATCACTGCTTTGTTCAGTCATCTTTGCACACCAGATCTCCATCTTTGTTCACGGTGACGCCGGCATCTGTCAAGGATCAGTATACTGTACAGGCGAGTAACACCAGAGGGGGGTTGAAGCCGGTATGGTGCGTCATCGAAACCAACTGGATGGACATGGACTGTAATGGCCCATTGAATACTGGGTGGACTTACCGAACGGTAGAATAAAGCCACCTTCATCTCCCTTTCTGCACTCAAAGCTTGGGTCGTTGACTTCTTCCAAAGCCTTCCAATCCGGGTAGCAAGCGTTTCGGTCTTCATGGCAAAAGTCTCCATCCACCTTCCTAAATTAACATGTCAGACTTGGGACTGCCCAAACATCTGCGTCAACATGTTCCAAAGTGGAGCTTACTCGTCAATCTGCCTCACCGGCTTCTGCCACAATTCCGTCCAGCCCCGAAAGTAGATCAACTTGGGAGCCTTGTCGATGTCCTCATCCTTCGTGCCTTCGGCGACATACTTGGCGAGACATTTGTTCAGTTCAATGCCGGTCCAGTGCGATCCGTTGATTGCATTGTTCTCGATGTCCTTGCTGGTCTTGCATTGGGCCTCGAGGAGGCACTTTTCCTGGGTGTATACGTAGTTGTGGCAGTAGTCCATGAGGTAGCCCCGTACACCGAGACTGAACAGGGCCAGGACGAGGAGTGGGCCTCCGGAAAAAGACTGGATACGCATGTTGGCGCAAAGAAGATATTCGGCAAATGGTGTGTATGCTGGTGAGTAGCGCGCCTCGGTTGCAACGGATGTGGGAATGCCGGCGAATTGCGCTAAAAGATGATTTCCGTCAGTGAGTAACGAAGGACAGCCTATTATATAGAGAGGTGTAACCCTAGAGAGGAATGCAAACCCACGATGTCGTGCGTGACCGTCTCGTCGGTTTTCCTCTATGGTAACACGCCGGTGTGGGGGACGTTTGAACCGGTCACCGCCGTTTGATGGCTCAACAAATCCAATAACGGTAATTGATTGGATTGTTCTACGGGCAGGAACATCTCTCGTTCCACTAACTCAGCTTTCCTTTTTCAAGCGCCGGAGATACCTCTATGTATGGTGTACTCCAATTTAAACTTCGCCTTATTGAGACGGAGTGAAGTCCATACATTTCCCAGCAAACGGTGCCGTTTGGCATGGAAAGGTCAAACGGGGGCACTTGGGCGAAAACAACCAACGGGAATCCGGACCTAAAATGTACCTAGACGAGATCACACAAAGTCAATACATCATTCGAGAGGACAATCACCGCCAACCGGACAGTTTATTTCCCGCTCATCCAACTGCGAACTCCTCAACTCTTGACTTTCTCGCACAAAATAACCGTTGTACAATGTTTCTATTCACGCCATTTGACCACCTCATATTTCTCCACTGATATTGCCCTACTCCGGGGAGCAAGTACCTATAGAGCAACCAAAATGAAAAGAGGAAAACGTCCGCCCTGCTCCTGTTCAAACCGACATCCTGCCACGATAATCTACCTGTAGGCAAGCAGATCAGAGGCACTCATGAACTCTTCTACGTTTGCCGCCTACCAAAACACTCAAGAAACCCGTTGTTGTTGCTAATATATCGGTCTAAAAGGAGTCAGTGGATGGATTGAAGCTAAGATATGGGAGCCCCGGATGACTCACCCAGCGGCAGGTGATTGTTCCTGTTTTTATAGTTGAAGCCCGGGTCACCTTTTACAAACCGGTCACCCTCCTTCCTAGGTGGAGAGCAGTCAGCCATTAACATGAACGGATGACCCTTCTTCCATCCTTCTCTTTCAAGTTCTTTCTCATCTTCGAAAATATTGTCAACCCTGACATCGCAGAACTCGCAAATGTTCGTGATGCTAACAAGATAATGTGTTAGTCATGTCGGCAATGAATTCTTCCATGACATAATACTAATCACAACTGAGACAGCTCCATGTATTTGAGATAATGGAGGGTACGCGGGTCTAGGGTGAAGGTGGCGGTGTATGTAAGTACTCACCCCTGGCGATCTCCATTTTGTACATTCCAATCGACCATCCAGCCCAATCCTTCTGAGTCTTCTTCCACCATTCCGTGGAAAGCGTGATGATACCAGAAGCACGTGTTAATATTCAGATAGTTTTGGCGGCGACCGTCCATGCCAAATATGTTCGTCCTATCTGAGTTGTCGGCTGCCGTGGTACAACTGGTAGAGAGGATACAAGTTGTAGAGTTGAACTCGGGTTTCCTGCAATGCTCACTGAACCTGCCAGATTCGATAGGAAGGATGGATACAGTTGCTTTGCCATCGTCGAAGGGATGGTCTCTGATGACCAAAGCGTTGGCAGTAGGAAGGATAGAAACAAGTGCAAGAAAGAAGACCCGGAGAACAGGGCGAGAAAGTGCCAAATTTGAGTACGGCATCCTAGAAGGCAATAAAGCGTCGTAGAGAGGTTTCTAGGTGTAAATTTTCTCTGTTCGCGTGTGCAGGGCAACAATGCACGTTGTTCTTCTTGGATGAAAGTGCAGATCTGACGTTTGACGAGGGTTGTATCGGAGGGTTGTGAATGTCGGGGAAAAAATAAACAAGAAATGGAGATTGGGGACGAGAAAAGAAGGAAGCGAATCTGTGACGAGATGGCCATAAATACCTAAGTTTCAAGGGCCTATGGCCATCCTTGATGCCATCCTTCCAGTTGGTGACTATTTCTCGATCATGAAGCGCGCGGCTGGTTGACTGGAGGTAAAAACTAGTTGCCGACAATCACCAACTTCAGGACAAACATGATGTCTGATCATTGTGCATTTATTCAAGATATCTCTACTTCACCGTCTGCCTAGAGGTAGTCAACAGCCTCGTACAACCAGAGGCCTTCGTAAGTAGGTACACTAGGGGTATTTTCTTTTAGGAGCACCGGCGCTTCATTGAAATCACCTGCCCAAGAGCACCTGAAAGCACCGCACAGGCCGGCTACACCACGCACTGCGTGCCGACAACCATGCCCTCTCATCTGCCTGGTCTCTTTCTGCACCAACTTGTCACTCATACCTTGGTACCTGAATTCAAAAAATCCGGCGCCTATAGCCTTTTTACATACACATCGTTTGGCGCTTAAACGACGTTTGCCACCAGTGCCACTTGCGTCCATGTCGCACGTCTTGTCCCGTTTCAATACCGCATCCAACAAGCACGCCTTGATAATAAAGCCAGTGCCCATTGTCCGAGGTCGCTAAGACGGTTGGTTCTGGGCGACCGGCTGTTGGTTGTTGGTTCCAGCTCGACATGGACAAAGGGTCGAAGAAGTAGACGGGCGGCACAATGAGGTTCGCCAAGAGGAAACCTACATGCACCCACCCAAAACCTACCTACACCCAGTTTTTGAAATCGAACCTACCAACACCCAGTTTTCTTCCCATGACAGCTGTCATGTAAATTTCGTTGTTTTTGCGGTAAATCTAACCGTTTTATATGGTCATGAACATTTGAATCATTCGGCCAAGTGACCCAGAATCGCTAACTCCCAACATTCGTAACTCTACCACATCTCGTGATATTTCTTTGGTGTTGAGCATGATGTGCAGTGTAAAGTGTGCAGTGTACCTATAGAGGTGGTGGTGTAGGGAGGTGGTGGTGTAGAGGAGTAGTGTATAGGGAGGTGGTAGTATAGGGAGGTGGTGGTGTAGGGAGGTGGTGGTGAAGGGAAGTGCTGGTGTAAGAAAGTGCAAAGTGTTATTTACTTCGATTTCGAAAAAAATTTGACCAAGTTAGCGCAATGTTTCAATGCATCAGAATCATGAAATTTAGCGGGTAAAAACGGGGATTTCAATGTCAGGTGTCATCCAGCTGGCCGTCCCACTTTTCGGGTGGACCCTGCCAAGAACTGGGTGTTAGTAGGTTTAAGGTGGGTGCATGTAGGTTTCCTCTTCGCCAAACTAACTCCAGAAACCAGCAAACAATGTGCACCAACAGTCGTACAATTGCCAAGATAACATCAGAAAGCTTGAAAATGACTGAAATTATGTTCAGAGCCACGTTATTGTAGAAAACACTTACTACTACTGGGCGTTTACTGCTGGCGGCTCATGGGGGGAGACTCAGGAGAGTAAAAATCGACAACGAAGCGGGTTGAGGTTCCTGTTCTTAAACGCTAGAGAAGGTTATTCACTTATCCTCATTGGGTTTTGCTACGTCTAGGTTTAGCTTCTTCTGAATATCTAGCAGCCCGGGTCTTTTTGGCCGGGCTGCCTACCCGCCGAGAGTGTCTTGTTTCTTACCTCTGACTCTGAGCAGCAGTTCGAGGGAGGACTCAGATCGTCGCGACAAACCTTTGAGCGGTATGTTTTCTCTCTCGTTACTTGCTTCATCTCACCTGCTGTTTATACCGCCGTGGTGCTGCTGGTGGCGGTGTTGGAAGAAAAGCGGTCACATGCTTACCATGAGTGATCTTGTTGTATTCGGTTTTGTTTGGATGTTTTGTTCGACTTGCAAAGCCCCAACCAACGTCATTGTTGTATTTGGGACATGACTTCTGTTTCTCCTTCTCGGAGGGCTCAGGGCTGTAAGATGAGTTTGTTCCTGACAATCACCAACAAAGGTTCCGAACACCGTCCCGACGCTCCTCATGTCCAGCCAGCTGTACAACCCATAAGGGAAGTATCCATGATGATCCGTTTCACTTCACAATCCCCAAGATTTGCTTCCCTGCAGCTTCCGTCATATGCGCTTTGTGATATCAGCAGCTGTGCCTTGCAAACACCATGTCAGTCCTCAGCCAAAAATCTGGGGTAGGAAACACAAGTTGAACATGAAATTTAGTGAAGATGGTCCAAACTTTAACCTTTAATAACATCCGCGCAACGAAATGCGCCTAAGTGAAATTTACGCTCCTTATAGCTCTCAAAGAGAGGAATTCAACTATATTCTTATTTTTTTTTTATTTTTAAGATTTATTATAGAATTTTAGAAAAATGTTGTTTTTGGTCAAAAATGAATCGTTGCAAACACTATATCAGTCCCCACTTTGCGTTATTTTTCATATTCCTTTACCATTTTCCTTTTTTCAATTACCATTTAATCATTTTTTAAAATAAAGAGAAAATAAGAATATAGTTGGATTCCTCTCTTTGAGAGCTATAAGGAGCGTAAATTTCACTTAGGCGCATTTCGTTGCGCGGATGTTATTAAAGGTTAAAGTTTGGAATAGTTGTTGAAGCGTTGTTGTTGATGTCCACGGCCTTTCGAAGTGGGGACTGACATGGTGTTTGCAAGGCACAGAGGAGGCAGCTGCCAAGTTGCACGTGCGGCGACGTGCCTGCAGTTAAGCACAGACAGTCTACGGCAGGCACCGCCAACAACAAAAATGTCAACAGCCGCCCACCTGCCCATTTCTTGTTCATTCTCAACACCAACTTGTCCTTCTAGGCCACCTCTGCCTGCTCGAAGCAACCCAGTCACTATTAACACATCTTTCAAAGGCCTAATCGACGTCTATTGTCAGTTCCATCCGCATCGTCCTGGGTTCTTTGCCACCCGGATGGCGCGTCTTGCCCCGTTACAACACCAAGTTCAACGGACCATACCTTTCCTTCCAAACCCATCAAAGCTCTCTTTAACTAACCTATGCCCTTGTGGAATAGGGTTCCAACGGAAAGACGGCAGCTTTACCCTATTCCCATTGTTCCGGAACACTGGACGGCTGGTGCTTGGCGAGCCGGCGGTTGGTCGTTGGGTTCAGAACCACAAAGACAAAGGTTCGAAGAAGCGGACGGGCGGCACGACAGCGGGCGTACAATGGGGCGCACTGATCTGACAAACGGAACAAATAGAAACGACGAGCCAATATACGTATTACTGCCGCGATGACCTCACGACATTTCCCACCATGCCGGGTAACTCGGTACACGATCCCTTTATCGAGAATACAAAGTTCGACAGAGCGGCACCATTGCTTGCAGTTTGAAGATTGAACAAACTAACAACCAAGGGAGTTGAAGCGGCTGCAGAAGGCCGAACCATTGATCTTTGCTCGTCACCTCCTATCCTTTCGTCGAGGGATCCTCTTTGGCCAACCTAAACACGTTGTTCATCCAGACAATGGCCATTCGGTATCACAACGGCTTTGTGAATAGGGTTCACTTTACCCTGGCCCGCTCGCCCGGCTCTCGTCATTGCCGCGCGCTTGACTAGCACAAAGATGGGAGTTGTCCTTGTGCGCAATCGATTACCGACCGATGCTGCTTTAGCACGAATGGCGGCGCGGACCCGAGTACAGGACTCAAATCGGTCACCCGGAAAGATATACCCGTGCTATAAATTATAACCGACAATGCATCGTGCCTCTACAAAAGTGTTTCTCGGGCGAATTCCCTCGTTATCTCTTCTCTTCAGAGACAGGTTCAGGAACAGTCTCTCCATACTTGAGAAAAGCAAAAAAACACCAAACACAGGATCACCCAAACGATAATCATCTACTTCAGAAGTATCCTCCGCTAAAATGCAGTTATCTACCACCTTCTGGGGCACTCAATCCTTCCTTCTTTGTCTCGGATTGGTAGCTACCACTGCAGCTTTGGTTGCTAGAGATCATGCCTTCGACACCGACCCAGAATCGGGCTTGAAGTTCGTTCCGGTAGACAGTGGTCGATTCAGCGAGCATTGCAATAACTTCCACTTTGATCCCAAGACCTGTGTCCTTACTGCCGATTGCGTCAAGGATCTCAATGGAGACCACAAGGATCGCCTGACATCCAAACTCAACTTGAACAAGTGCTTCTGGATGCATAAGACTGGCAAGACAGAGGGAATGGAACTGGGATGGCGGGTGGAATGGAATGAGAAAAATGAGGACCGTAAAGGGTGAGTAAACACAGGCCATCAAAGGGCAGGAAATGTGTTGACACATCACTAACCGAGCATACCAGAATCACGAACTTCTGCAAGTTCTGCGATACCACACTTGGACCAAATGCAGAGAACTACGAGTATAACCCCCTGGTTCTGTGGCCCATTTGCCTCCCACCGGACGATCCCAAGGATACCAGGCGCAGGCGTGGAAGTTTTGGAACATATTTGGGTAAGTCTTTCTTTGCTTTCTTGACAAGAACTACTTGGTTTACTAATTTGTTCTCTTGTAGATCGCCACATTTGGAACAAGGGCGGAAACATGGAGTGCTTTGGTAGGAGGGGCGAGTAAGACGGGAGTGTATAACGGTGTCGAGTATGAGATGTATAGCCTAGAGCTAGACTTGGTAGATAGTTGTAATGGGCTGGCCCCGTAGTTAGGTAGAGATTGTGCCAGGTGCAATTGGCCGTGACACCAGCAATGATCCTTAGGGGACCAGGCACTCTGGATACCTCTACCTTTGCAACTCAGAAACTTCCTCGACGTATTTCCCAACGCGTTTTAGTAGATTGTTGACCAGTTAGCGTTCACTGAAAGATGGATTAATCTCCCAGAGCACTCGGGATACACGTACTGCATATTTACAAGATTCTCGACGATGAACATCCATCTTGAGACGATGTAGCAAGCAAACCGTGGTTCTCCATCCTCCTTCCTAGGGCTGTCTTTAGGTCCAGCACGAAGTTTTCTTCGCCTTTCACGTCAATGACCGAACTGAAAGGTCAGCATATCTAAGGTCATATCCGGCACCTCGACGTTTCATCTGATATGCGTGAGTTGGAAGAAGGAGCAAGGCAGGTCCTCGTGTGACACACCGTGATGGGAGGCATGACACCCTGACATTCATTGAGGTTGGATTTGAATGGTGATGATTTGGAATTTTTGATTCAAAAAGCTAGGTTTTGTTGAAGTTCAGCGGTTGGGTGCCGCTCCCCTAACTTTTCCCTTTCGTGTGTTGAAACACGTTGGCCTGTCATAGAATGGAAATTATGTCTGACAATGGCTTTGTAAACAACCCTGCTTCAGCCCCTATGTTGTTGGTCCGCCTCTACGAGTCTTTGCCTCATGGTTGGATGAAACAAGGAAAACTCCATGTCTCGTGTGCAATCGATTGACAAACCAACCTTTCTTCATCACGACCGACAGCTAACACAACATGTGATGGTCAAGAGCTCATGTGTCTATGACTTGAAACGAGCCTGCCTGGTGTCTGGAAGTATAAATCCTAGCGGACGCCGCACCATTTGTCGAGCTGAATCTGCAAGCTCATCATCATCACCAAGCAACTCCTTCTGCACACTGACAAGCAAAACACCAAAGCACTGCATCATCAACTCGAATCATCCATCCGACGAAGAACTATACAAAATGCGCTGGTCGACATTCGCGGGCACTCACCCCTCCCTTCTTCTTCTGGGTTTCGTTGCCTCCACTACGGCCGTTGCCATCACAGGGCATCCATCTTCCGCCATCGCAGACTCTGCTCATCTTGCTGCCAGAGGCGTAGACCCATTCTGGGACCAATGTAACTCCTGGAACTTCAACAACCAGACCTGTGTCCTCAGCGGCAACTGTCGCAAGGGCAATGGCCGCCAAAAGTCAAGCCTCAACCTGAACAAGTGCCACTTTTATCACAAGGTAGAGAACGATCCGTGGGAATGGAAGATAGATTGGAACGAGAAGGATGAGAATCGTCAAGGGTGAGTACCACCACCAACACCACCACCACTAGCAGCTCTGTTTTCCACAACCGTTGAATCCACTCCCTTACTGACTGTCTGGCCACACAGTATCGACAACTTCTGCGACTTCTGCCGTAGCGAGATCTCAGATGTCGAAGGAAACCCCTTGTCGCTCTGGAGCGGCTGCTACGAGCCAGACGGCAAGCCTGGTGCATACAAGAAGAAGGACTGGAAAAAGGTCGGGGGGTGGGATTTACACATGGCTGGCCCAGCCAAGGATTTGGGTAGGTTGACCCCTTTCGGTGAAGTCATCCCGTAAAAAGTCCCGTCCACTCGCTAACACACTTTGCAGGAGATCATATCAAGAACAATAATGGACAACTGGAGTGCTTTGGCAGAAAGGGGGAGTAGGGAAAAAGTGTATAGACTTATACCTGGGGGTCTTGAACAAGGGTGCACGGCCTGGGGCCTTGTTAGTAGGTAGATAGGTAGTCATGACGGGCTGGTCTCGTATGGAGTAACGGATGCAATGGATATCTCTGGCTTTCCTACCTCTATGATTGTGAAAGTGGTAGAAAATCTGAAGTTCAAGAGCTCTGTATCTCGTAGAAATGGCCGGGCACGACCAACACGGCAATGGAGGGCGCATTGCGCACAATGAAAACACGTTGTGAACACATCGTACTCCATGTGCAGCTGCTCGGCAAAGACAATGTGCTGGATTAACCCATCGATGCGGACCAGTCAAAAACTTGTAATGAGTATTCTGCTCGTTGTTGTTGAAACGTGAGCTTGATACAAAGCGAGCGTGTAGAACTATACCCTTACTAATCAGGTAGGTACCAAACAATTCCGAACCATAAATGCTTTCAGTCTTCCCTGCTCGAAGCCCAATTCCATCCCACAACCTATCCGTGCTCGACGTTGTCTAAAGCTTGCATGCTGCAACTCGCTATCTGCAATGGGCTGCCGGTCCGGAACAGCCGTTGGGGCAGTTGGAGAGCATGCTGACGTTGTCAGGGTCCACGCACTGGTAAAGGGCATCGGGGTCGACTATGCCACTCCAGCCTTCATCATCTATAGGTAGCGCGTCAGCTATTTCTACTGCCGCAACCGCGATTGTTTCCTTGCGACCACCCAGAATACATACCTTGGGCAATCAGGTACCATCCACAGTAGTTGTCGGATGGAGAACAGTCCCAGCGGGCTGCAGCGGCATCCGAATGCTTCTGAATGGAGATCAGGCCAGAGTCCGAGCCGTGGGGACTGGCAAGGACCAGAGGGGCAATGAGGGCAACGAGAGCGAAGCGCATAATGAATGGTATTGCCGAAGCTAGTAAGGTTCTGTGCCAGATGTTCTTTGGTATGATTTGTTGGAGCTGTAGTGCTGTTTGACTTCTCATCATACAGCAGATCCAAAGCCGCCCGGGCTTTATATACCCATCCACGTTGTACACGAGAAAGTGTGCTGACAGTACCATTTGAATCAAGCTTTCCCAATCTGTTACAGTGGAATGGACCGAGTTATCTATCGTTTCCCCCGACTTTGACAAAAGAGCCGGTTGAAGAGCTAATGGCTGTCGTACAGCTGGCTAGGCCAGCGGTGAGAGTCTGGCGAGTCCGAGTAAAGTGTTACGCCTCGTCCTTTGTCGATGTTCTGTTCTGCGCGCACAAGGACTCGGTGCCCGGCAGAGGTTGTGACGATATTGGGTATTACATGATCACCGACCACCACGTAACACCACCAAGATGTTGAGAAGCTGTCCATGATGATGCCCAGGAGCGACCGACACAACAATGGAAGGCGCTTTACGCAAAAAAAAAAACAACAACCTCAGACAAGGTAGCCATTACCCATGTCGGCTCTTTGGCTTGATTGGCCACCACAAAGGTTGAGGGGCGGGATGTCCCGGTTTGAACCAACTTCCTTCCCGCTCCTTTTTCCCTTGATCATGACCGCTTTCATGTCAATATGCTAGACCCTGTTCATGTACAGATTCACACCACCCCAGATGTGATTCTCTGCCGGTACACCTGATATAAAATCCTCTCCATTGACCGGTTCTCACAGATTGAAGTGCCAGCGTTGTACTTCATTGCTCATCGGTTCTTCTCCTACCTCCCCAAGGTACATCAACTCATCCGAGAAACCACAACATTCAAGATGCGCTCCGCCCCAATCACGCTCGGCCTCTTGTCCTTGTGTTTCCCTTCCATGGGACACCTCATCGCCCCATGCAGGAAGGTCCAAGGATTCTGCACATGCATAACTCAATGCACTGCCCTTCAAATGTAGTGCACTTTCTCAATATGGTAACGAGGATATACGGGGAGCTTGTTTGGATGGACGCTGAGTCGGTCAATAAATGGATCGCAACATAAAGTAAGTATCTTTAAGGTTCGTACCTCTAGGTAGGTAGTGTTAGTGAGCTCTTTCTTCGAAATAATGCACACATTCCCCTCGAACCTTCCGTCCCTGGCTCCGAGCAAACATTTCGAAGCGCTGTTCAACATGCCGCCAGCTAGCTCACTGCCCACTTCTTTCTGTCTGGTTTTACCCAGGAACTACCAGCTTTGTGATGTCCCCAATCACATCATACCATCAGTTCCCTACCTACTCTTCCCTTCCCTCGACAAGCGCCATATCTGGCCCAGAGTTAAACCCCTCTCTGACCAAAGCACTCCAGATATCCATCATTGTTACTGATACCCAAATCTGTTCATTGTTGGTCAGTGACAAGTCCCATGTGGTACCAGGCAACAAAAGACAAGTGGAAACATACCCAAAACCAATCTCGGCTTATCCACCCCCCTATCACAATACACCAGTGGGATGAGATGCGGGGCATTGAAATGTACCGCCTCGCATGAGAAATCTCTGCACATGCTTCCGAATGGCCTGTGAGTGGAAGTGAGTCAAGTCAGCATGCATGGAAATTGATCATGCCATCAGCCCATTTCCTTGCTGTCCTCCACCCCTTCCTGTACTAACCTCTGAACCTCAATCCTCGTCTCCAACTTCACCCCCTTCCAATCCATCTCCGTCTGCGCATCCGCCTTTCCTTCCTCTCCCTTTCTGACGTAGTAACTGATGCACTTGTTCAGATCCAAACTCGAACTTCTCCGTCCTTTATCTTCGCCGGAAGTGATAATGCCGTCCGCGGTGTCGTTTCTGGAGTTGCCATCGTCGGCCTTCTTAACGCAGTGAGCGGAGAAGACACAAGTGGCTGGGTCGAAGGCGTGGGCATCGCAAGATTCGGAGAAGGAGGCGTAATGGGGGTCGTCAATGTGGGGGCGGTCGCGCGGGTGGACTTGATGTTGGGGATGGGAGAGGGTACGGTTGAAGAGGGAGAGAGGGGAGGCGAGGATGAGGGAGGGAAAGAAGAGGGAGAAAAGGGAGAGGAAGGTGAGAAGGGCTAGATAAGATGGCGCCATCTTGGTTTGCTGCGAGCGGTAATGTGCCTTGATGCAGTGGAATCGGGGTGGCGATGCTCTGTACCAGGAAAATGTGGAATGAACTGCGAGGGCAAGAGGTAGATATAGCTGCAAGATACCGGAACTTGACGCCTTCTTTGTATCACCAGGATACTTCATCACAATTACTCGGAACGATCTACAAAAACAGGTGGTGTTTCATAGAGTTTGAGGGGCTTTGGCGTTTACAACTCTCGGTTATGCCGAAGGCATGAGGAGTATTCCGTCCAGTTTCATCAGCTTTCGTTGTCTCAGCTGCTCCAACGCAGTTTCGGACACTCAGCGGTTGAAGCCGGTCAATATGTTGGGCAAAAGAGTTGTTTGCATTTGCATCTATCTCTGCTTCCCCTTTTCTCACCCTGTTCAGGTGTTTTCTCCTGCGACCTGCGCTTCGACTTGGACAAAAGAGATGATGACCCCAGCACCAAACAATAAGAAACAGTAATGACCGACTATCCAACACCCATCGCGGACTCTGAGAACCGCATCCCGAAGAAGACAACAACAAAAACTTTGATACGCTGTCATCCGACTCCCTTCCTATACCACAGCCCAGATATTCCCCTCCACAGGAACCAGTCCGTGGTGTTGTCCTATCTCTCCCCTTGCTGTTCCCGGTTCCGTGCCCGGAACCTTATGACACTCGGGCCCTATCGTCTGCCGCAGAGGTCCTTCCGGATGACGGTTGCGAACATCGAGCTCAATCCAACTCCAGCACGCGGGGCTCAAGAGTATTCTCCGGCTCCGGTCCTTGACACGGCCAGACCTCATAGAAGCAATTAATTTGAGGAAACCTACATGCACCCACCCAAAACCTACCTACACCCAGTTTTTAAAATCGAACCTACTAACACCCAATTTCCTTCCATGACAGCTGTCATGTAAATTTCGCTATTTTTGGTGTAAATCTGACCGTTTTATATAGTCATGAATATTTGAATTATTCGGTCGGGTAACCTAGAGTCGCTGAATCCTAATATTCGTAATTCTATTATATTTTGTAATATTTTTATAATATTAAATATGAATTATAGTAAATTGATTATTCTACTCCTTTAATTTATTTACCCTATTATATCGATTATTTAGGGAGGTAAGGGTCGAAATTGTAGATGATATTTCGATTAGTGCCCTTTGTCCTCCTTTATTCTATTTTGCTTCTCGAGTTCTCTATTCTACTTCTCGAATTCTCCCTATTTAGTACTACGCTTCCTCTTTATTTATTTCCTCCTCTTCTTCTTTATTATTAGTAATTTTAATATAGTTGTAGGCTTTATTTAGGGTAGTAGTAGCGGTAGTAGTAATATCCTTAGTATTAAATTATTCGATATTATCCCTAAATTCGTATTAGGAGTAGTTACAATATATAGATACTTTAATAAGTATTATATTTTTAGATTTATTATAGGGAGCTTTAATACGTTTAGCCCTACTTTTATTCTTATTTTAAATCGTTTATTTGGATAATTTATTAGGAAGAATAGCTTTATTATTAAACGGATTACCCTATTTAAATAGGCGACCTTTAGGTATATTTTTAACGGCTAATCGAAGTCGTAGATATTTATTTATTGTATCCTAATATAGTAATTAGTATAAGGAAGTATTAGAATATATTATTAATTATTTATTCGGCGCTGGGTTAAATATTAATATAAATAATAGTTAATTTTAATAATTAAAACCTCGTTACCCTTTTCCTTAGTTTTTTCTATTTCGTATATATATAGGAAGCTATATTAGGATTTAAATTATTTAATATATAATCGAAGGCGGGTAGTAAATAAGCGTGAAATTAGTCGGGTAATTTAGAATTACTAATATTAACCCTTTAGAAGCCGGTACGCTTATAATATAATATTGAGGAGTATATTATTAAATTAAGGATAACCGAGTTAATTTATACGTATTCTCGATATTAAGGAGGTGAATTTCTTTTTAAAGTGGGTATAACGTTGCGTTACGTATTAGTGAATAGCGTATTAGAGATTTATAAAGTTATTGCGAATAAATAGTTTATACGATTTAATAGAATTATTATTAAATTTAATTAGCGATATGGTTCTTTATCCTAAATTAAAGTAATACTTTATATAATACCTAGTTTATTTAATTTTATTAGGTATTAAATCGTTAGTAATTTAATTAATAATAATTGGTTATATTTCTTTAAATTATTAGCGGAAGAAAGCCTATATTTCCTTAAACTCTGTAATTATTAGAGCGTAAATTATATATTATTATAAATAAAATAGGCCTACTTTAATATTAATTACCTTAATAAAGAGCGGGCTTAATTTAATTTAAATTCGTATAATTGTAACGGGGAAGTATAGTTAATATACGTACTAGTCGTTATAATTATATTAAGGTTCTATAAAGGAGGAAAATTCTAATTGTAAGGCGGACCCACTAGCGGCGAGGTTTTAAGGCGGGAGGGTAGAATACGCACTATTACGCTAGAGCGTCGAAGCGGGGCGTATAGCTATATTCTAGTCGCTATAATTAGAGCTCTATACCCGGGTAGTAGCCTTATAATATTACCCCCCTCTTCCCCTCTCGAAGACGCGCTTTTTATTTAAACGCACCTTCTTCCTAATTATTACTTACCCCGCTAAATAGTAATATATAAATCTACGTATAAAAACCCTTCTTTTTAGAAAAATTTTCTCCCTTCTTTTCTCTTCCTTTTTAATTATTATAATAATTATTAAGGTAAATTCGTTTAATATCAATTCCTCCCTCTTCGATCCGATTTAATTAATTTATTAAATGCTTTATTTATTTATTATTCCGCCCTCCTCCTCCTTACGCGATACTCCCCTCCCTCTTACGCTTATTTTTACGTTTAAGCCTTTTATTAAATTCGAAGAATTCGAAATTCTTAACGAAAAAAAGAAGGTAGGGCCCCGCCTTATTAAATTCGACCCTTCGTTAATATTTTTAAAAGGTTTAATTAATATATTTAAAAATAAGCGTTTATATTAATTTATAAATTTCTCTACCGTTATTTCCGTTTTTAATATTTCGTTAATTTTTCTTCTATAGGCCAATTACGTTAAATTGGAAATATAATATATCTTTTATTTAAATAGGCGTTACGAATATATTATTAAATTTAAATATATATTTTATATAATATATTATAATAATAGTAAGAAATATAATTATATTAACGGTTTTATTTTTACTTTAATAAAGGTTTAAGAAGCGGTATTATTTAGGAAATAAAATTATAAAACCTTCGGGTATATTCGTCGTATAATCGGTATTATATATAATATAATTAAATTATTAAAGGATTAAATTATTATTAAATTAATTATTTTATAAAAAAGAATATTCTAAAAAAAATAAAAAGATATTACTAATTATTATTTTTTTTAAAGAGTAATACGATAATATTATCGCTATTAGTATTCCCCAGGTTATATTCCGGCTTAAGCCCGCCGTTTTTATTACCCCCGCCGTTCCTTCCGTTCCCGCCGCCTTTACGAACGAAGTAGTGCCTACCGGTATTATAAAATCATTAATCGCCCGGTTCGATAAATTGGAAGAGGAGGTTTAAGCGTTGAAGGAGGCGTTTATACGCTATAGGAAGAAATTCCGTTACGAAGAATAAAAAAATTAAAAATTGAAATCGATATTCCAATATTCCTTAATTATATTAATTTCCTTTTTTTCTTTTTATATTACGTAATAAAATAATTAACGGGATTATTATTTTCGGTTATTGGGCCGTACTTTTTTTTAAAGGCGTTTAAAATAGTAATATTGGCTAATTCTTTTAAAGGCTTTTATATTTAATTAATTTACCCTTACTAATTAATTAATAGTATATAATTTAAATCTTAGGTTTTAATATAAAGGATTTCGTTTATTAAATATTCCTTTTTATTATCGATTATAATAATAGGTAATTATAAATTAGTAATTATTTAATTTAGTAAAGGGTCGTTTTTAATATATTATAGAAGGTCGATATAAAATTTATCGAATACCCGCGACGAAAGGTTAGAAAATTTTATAACGAAGGGGTTAAATATTCGAAATATTATATATTTAGCGTATAATTAATTTAGCTTTTTCTTAGGGCGGATCGTTATAAAATTTTTGAAATTGAACTAGATTTTATTTTTAATTTTAAAAATTTTAATAGGTAAACGTTTTTTATTAATAAATTATTTTTATTCTTACGTTAATATTATTATTATAATTTAATAGAAATTTATAATTTATTATAATTAATTTACGAAATTTTATATTCTCTCTTAAAGATTTTTAGAATTTACTTCGGCGGGAGGGGAGAGTATAGAAATTAGAAATTACGGGTAATAATTATAAGTAATATAAAAAGGGGATATATTAATAATTATATTAATTTTATTATTAATCGCTAATTATATAATAGGATATTAACAATCCTAATTATTTTAAATATTATTAACGAAAACGCGAAGGAATATTTATATTTCCTAATTTATTCTCTTTAGGCTATTATCGGTCTAGGGGTGGAAAATAGTATTTAGTAATTAATTAATATTTAGTAAATTATATAAGCGTTTTTAAAAGCGGTTAATTTAATTAATATTACGATTATTTATAATAGAATTAAACTAATTATAATAATAAACGAAATAATAGAGGAAGGCTTTTACGATAATTTTCGCCTCTATAGAGGGGAGGGGTTTTAAAATTATTAATTTATTAAATTAATTTTTAATAATTAATAAATTAACGTAATTATTAATAGGGGGAAAGTCCGTAATAAAATCTATTTAAATTTCTTTAAAAAATTATTTTAGGATAGGGAGCGGTTTTAATAGCCCTTTCTTTTAATTTTTTTAATATTTAACCTAATTATAAATATCGTAATTAGCGATAAAATAGCGGATATAAATATTTATTAATAATTAATAAAAATTTCTATTAATAATATAAATAATGCTTTCTCTTCCTAAATAATTAAAAGTAATAGAGTTAAAAACTTTTTAGATGAAATAGGTACGTAATATATTCTTTTTAAAGTTTTTTAAGGATAAGTAAAAAATTATTACTTTTAAAAAAACGGGAATTTTAAGGATTTAAATATAATTTTTATAATAAAATTTACTTATATTATCGATTTTATATTTATTTAATTATATTTTTAACCTTTATACCGACGTAGGGAGGGTTTTATTTTCATTAATAATAATTTAACGGACCGCTTAATAAATTTTATCGTTTTAAACGATTCGGTCGAAGAATTATTATAAATCCGGATTTTTAAATACTTTTACGCCTTCTTTTATAAAAAGGATAGTAGGCATTATACGGACGTAATTCTTTAAAGTAAATTCCGGAATTAATTATATATTTCGGGCCTTAATATTAATTTTATTAAATCGGTTTTAATTTTTATAAAATAAAGCGTCCGGTATTATAATAAAAGTATTAAAGTAGTAAACGATTTAAAAGTTAAATTGGAAAAGGAATTTAATTTAATGAATTTACTACTTTGAAAGGTGCTAATACTTTATAAAATATTTAAAGTTGCGGTAATCCGTTATTACTATAAATTTTTCGTAATTATACAATTTTATAGATTATTTTTCCAAATAACGGATAATAAAAAATATCTCTTTATTATAAATAAGGTAATTACGCTTAGCGGGGGTGAATTTTTAAGAGTAAAAGTTTACTACGGTCTTTTTACTTTTTATAAATTCTTAGGAAAGGATATTATTTAAATTATAATTATTATAATTAATTTTTAAGAAAGTAAATAATTTAGGGTCTTATTAAGTAAGGATAAGGATTTCCGTAAAATATTACTTTAATTTTACGAAGGCGTTATTATACTATTTAATCTATTTGAAGGTAATATTTTTATTTATTAAAGCCGTTAATAATTTAAAAATCGTAAAAAAGTCCTTAATAAATATCTAATAATAGTTTATAAAATTTAAAAAATTCTTTACTCCTTTTTAAAATATAAAGGCCTCCTATTCGATAATAACTTTAATTTTTTCCGGATCGCCTTTAATATTAACTCCCGTAATTATAATAAAATTTAAATATTTAACCTCCTATATAATAAATTTATACTTCTTAAAATTTAGGTAAAAATTAACGTTAATTATTCGTTCGATTATTAATTTAATCTTCTATATATATTCTTTCCTTATACTATTTAAAAAGATTAATACGTCGTTTATATAAGCGGAGTAGAAATTATTTAAGTAATTACTTAATATTATATTTATATACCGTTAAAATATCGTTAATACCCTTATTAACTTAAATAATATAATTATCTATTCGAATAATTTATACCGATAATAAAAAGCTATTTTACCTTCCTTCCTTTCTATTATATAAATTTTGTAGAAAACTTATATTATATTTATTTTAGTAAATTATTTCGATTTAATAATAATACGGAAAGTCTCTTTAATAAAGGGGAGAGGGTAACGGTCGGCGCGGGTAATAATATTAAAGGTATAATAATTATAATAGAAATATAAATTATTATTCGGCTTTTTAACGAAGAATATTAGTATAATAGCGGCGGAATTATTAACGCGAATAAAACCCTTATTAAAGAGGTCCTTTAAAATCTTCTTTAGAATTAATAATTCGTTTTTAAATATATTATATAACGGGTTATAGGGGAAGGGGAATTCGTTATTTTATTTATCCTATTAGAATTCGATTTTATAATTTATATTTAAATAATAAGGGTTTATTTTATTTACTTCGGACTATTTCTAAACGTAGAGAAGGTTATAAAATTCGGGAAGGATATATTCTTTTAATTCTTTATTAATAAAATCGATTTTAAGAATAAGAGCTTTTTTAATATCCTATAAACTTATTATAAATATAGTAAATTTTATTATAGCGCGGCCTTATTTTTTTTTAATACGGTTAATAATAATTATAAATATTATTATTAAATAATATATAAATTCTTTAATTTCTACTTCTATAAGGGAAATAATCCTTAAGGAATAATTTAAATAAAGGATTTAATAGCCGGTAGCCCCGTATTAGAATTTATGTTTATATAAAACCGAATACGTTTTTATAATTATTAATTAAAACTTTCCTAAAATAATTAAGAATTTTAACCTAAGGATTATATAAATATAAATTACCGATTCGTAACCGTAAATATCGGTACGAAAATATACGATCCTTTTAATTATAATACCCTTTATTTTTACGGACGTACCTTTTATTACCCTTTTAAATATAGGGATAACGGGAATTTTTAATTTTTTAATTACCTTTTTACTAATTACAATATAATATTAATAACCTTTATTAATAAAGGTATAAAAATAGTTTTTATTATTAATAATTATTAATATTTTAATAATATTTATTTCTATAAGTTTTAAGAATTCTACAACTCCCGCTTCTTTATTTAATACTTTAGAACGTTCCTTTACGCAATTCTATAAAGGAATTACTCTTTTCCCGATTTATCCGTAGAGGAATAATTATTATTATTATTATTTAATATAAGAAGGATAATTTATTTCGTAATTTTAATAGAAATAATATTAATCGAATTAAGACGCTAAATAGGGCGGTATTTATATTTTTAAATTATATAACCGCTAACGCTATAATATAAATAAAGGTTTTATATATAATACTTATTCTTTTTATTAATAAAGATTTATTTAGTACGCTTTTCGCCGGGGTTATTAAGGTTAATTTTAATATAATTTATAATTATATAAGTATTTCTATTAATATCCTTAATATATTTTATAATAACGGAGGTTTTATAGCGCTAAGATTAACGAAAACGACCGCTATTAAAGTATTTATAATTATTAAAGGCGTTATAATTATAGTGGCCGGGGAAATTCCTAATATTTTTAAATTTCTATACGATTTTTTTAAATTAATCAATAAATTCTTCGTAATTTATAAATATTTAAACGCTAATTATCTATTCGTATAAAGTAATAAAAATAAAAGTATTTAATTAAATAAAACGGGAATCGTTTTTTTATAAAAAGCTATTAACCTTAGTAAAGTTTTCTTCGAAAACGGGGAACTAATTAAAGAAGGATTAATTCTTTCGCTATTTAACCGTTTTAAGACGCGTAAAAGTTTACTTCTTTTTATTATTATTATTAAATATTTTTTTTAAATGGGTAAAGAATTCTTTAGGGTTATATTCGTTATTAAATCCTCCGCGACGCTAAAAGGTTTAAATTTTAAACTTCTTACTAATAAATATAATTTTTAAAAATATTACCTAATTCGATTTATTAATATTCTAAATTTTAATATTATATTCTTCTTTATATATAAGACGAAGGTTATTTATTTATAAATTAAAATTCGTAAAAATATTATCCTAAATTAATTATTTAAAATATTTACATTTTCTTTTTATATGGGGAACGCCTTTTTTAATAATAATTAATATATTCGGGCTAATATTAATCGTTAAGGAGGGAATTAGGCCTACTATCGAAGGGATAGCGCCTTTAATTATTTAAGTAAATTCTTTATTAGTAAAGAATTTAAGAGCGAAATTGCGTTTTTCTTTGCGAAAAGTTTCGAATCTATTTTATTATTCTTTAATAGCTTTTTAAATAGCGGCGTTATAAATAATCGCGGTAATTTTATTAATAATAAAGGGTAAAGGATTTTATTTAAGCTATTAAGCGGCTTATTAAGCGGCCTATTCGGTTTTAACGGTTAAAGCGGCGGCGAACGTAACGGCGATTTCTTCGGGGGATAGTTAAGAGGGAGTAATTTATTGCGCGGCCTATTGGACGGTTTAATAAATAGCTTACTAAATAGCCTATTACTATTATTGAAATTATTAATATTATTAATATTCTCTTACGGTAGTAGCTACGACGAAATTAATCGGTAGCCCCTCTACGTTTAACGCTATTTCGGGGTAGTTTTATTCTATTAGGTTTATTATTAATAGAATTTAATATAACGGGGAAGTATAATTAATATACGTATTAATCGTTATAATTTTATTAAGGTTCTATAAAGGAGGAAAATTCTAACTATAAGGCGGACTTATTAGCGGCGAGGTTTTGAAGCGGGAGGGTAGAATACGTACCGCTACGCTGGGGCATCGAAGCGGGGCGTATAGCCACGCTCTGGTCGCTATAATTAGAGTTCTATACCCGGGCGGTAGCCCTATGATAATAGCCGTTTTAATTTTCTTATATATATAGCGGAGCTTTACGATATTATTTTAATCTTATTAATCTATAGCCTCTTATTATAATTGATCCGCGGCAATTTCGTTATTAAAATTATTATTATTACTCTCCTCCTTATTTAACTTATTACTAAATTATTTTCTATCCTCCTCCTAAGCGCCGTTTTATTTTATATATACCCAATTATCCTTAAGGTATTTTACGATATTATAATTAATATATTAAATATAACGTTAACGTTAGATATTAAGGAAGATTCGATTAATTATTTTAATTAATTAGGTATTATTATCGGTTATAATTATTTTTAATTCTAAAATACTTAAGTAATTAATAATCTTTTTAATTTATTTAATTAATTACCTAAATCCTTCGTCCTTTTTATTATTAATAATTATTTAAAAAATTAGTATTGAAATTTTTTTAAATATTAATATAATACCCTATACAATTGGTATATAATACCGATTAGTTTTATAAATAATATCAAGAAGGAAGGTATATAAATAACGCCGCTATATCCTTTATTACTTCGTTATTACTTAAAATGCGTACTATAAAACGGTAGGTTCGTAATTTCTATCCTTATTATTATTATTCTCTTTTTTTAAGCTATTATATTAATTAAATTCTATATAGTAGATTGCGACCGATTGATAGGTTTCGAATTAGCGAACGAAGGTTTATATATTTTAATACCTTCCCCTTTCTATCCTTTTAAACCATTATTATATATTATTTAAATTTTTATAAATAAGGAGGATATAGGGATATTTATCTTTAAATTGGATATAGGCTTCGCGTATAATTATTAACCGTTAACCGAAGAAATTATAGAATTAATTTTAATATTCGTTATCGAAGGAATAGAATTGAAATATTATATAATTATTAAAATAATGAAATAGAGGATAACCTTTATATATAAAGTTTTTAATTCTAATAATATATTAATAATTATTCTTCTTTATAAATTGAAAAATAACCGAGAATAGGTAGTTTGGCGCGTACTTTCTAATCGAAATTTTACGCCTTTTATATAAGTTTACCGGCGGGTTAAGTTTTTTATAAGTAAGGTTATATTTTATAATAGCGTACTAAATAATAATTAAATTAATTAACCGAAAAGGGTAATTCTTAAAGAATAGGTCGTTATATTCGGTTATAAGGCTAAAGCGGTAGCGGCGGTATATTGAAATAAAATAGGCAAAAATATTATTAAAATTAGGCTGGAATAGTATATTAAATGTAGGATCGTTAATAGGTACTTCCTATTTAATATTACTATCGAAAATTAAATTAATTACTTACGTAGCGGAAGAAGCGTTCGAATCGATAGAGGAGGTAGAAGAGATAGATTCGCTACGTAGGCGAGGTTGAATAAATGGGGGAGCGTTAGTAAATATTTAATACGATAGTTAAAAATAGATTAATAATAATTGTATTTAATTAAGGGGATTCGAATGCGATTATAATTAATTAATTCGAATAATGTTACGTATTTTGGCAATATTTTTAATATTAGGTATTATATAGTATAATAGAGTGTAAGGCTTTAAGGTGGTGGTGTAGGGAGGTATTGGTGAAAGTGTAAAATATTAATTTCGATTTCGAAAAAATTTGACTAAATTAGCGTAATATTTCAATATATTAGAATTATAAAATTTAACGGGTAAAAACGGGGATTTCAATATCAAGTATCATCCAACTGGCCGTCCCACTTTTTGAGTGGGCCCCGCCAAGAACTGGGTGTTAGTAGGTTCGACCTGGAAAAACTGGGTGTAGGTAGGTTTTAGGTGGGTGCATGTAGGTTTCCTCATTAATTTCGAGCCTGGTTCTGATGGTATCTTTATCCTCCTGCGGGTCGGCGATAGTTATGGATATTCGAAGCCCGGCGGCCGTTATATAGTCCACCTTCTCGTACCTCTTCGCATAGTCGGCTCCGAGCTGATGGTCGACGTCTCTCTTTGCAATGCAGCGGGTCAGTTGCGTTCTGGACTTGGCATTCCAGTCCGGGACTCCCGGGAAGGCCTCCTTGTACACGATCCGGACGAAGCCTTTGCATTGCCTGTCGTGAAAGAAGCTGTTGATGGTGGAGCATTCCGAGAATATCCAATGCAGCGCAGTCATTTGGCATTGGTAGCAGTGGTGGTCGATGATGTGCTGGGAGACTGCCTCCTTTCTGGAACACTGGGAGGGATGAGTGATACCCTCAGGAAGCCGTGCGAAATCACCCTTTGCAAGTTTGAGGCAAAAACTGCCGTCCGGGTAGGGAAGAAGCCGTTCGGCCTCGTAATCGCAAGCCCAACGCCAGATTTGGTATCTGCACATGGTGAATGATGGGAGTCTGGTGTAGAGAAAAAAAAATAAGGCTGCTGATGTACGGTTGATGAACTGGTGAAGACTCGCGTTTGTGTTTACGTCGAGACTTGGAATTGTCGAGGTTGCTGCAGCTGAAGAAGATGGAGCCAAAGAGATGTGTGATGAGGGATGCTCTGTTCAGACAAGATTGTTCGTCCACCACAGAGGCATGGTGTTTATATCCTTTCCCTCACTCGTCTTCCTTTCTGTAAGAATGCTCCAAGCCCATTCCTCCGTTGCGGTAAAATGAGCCAGCCAGCAGATAAGGTACCTATCCCAACTCCATCTCCGGAAACAACAGGTGTACGAAGAGATCGCCAACACCTTACCCTTCCAACGTCGTCGGTTCTTTGACTTTGATGCCAGAGACGGCCGGTTATTCTTCACCTCATTCGCTTTTATTTCGTTGACGACGTCCCAAGCCCAGTCCTTTGCCGCCGGTAATTCGAACCAACCAACGTACCCCAACATAGCCCAAAAGCGGACAACAAGTGTTTGAAGGTATCCCCAACTCTATACTGACCAACGTCGTCGGCTCTTTGACTGAGATGGCGGACACGGCTAGTTGTCTTGCTGCGTAGGTATCTTGTCAGTATCCCAACGATCCGCCTTTTTACATTCCGGCATCTCTTACCGGGATTCCCCTATCCCTTGAGATTGTTGGAGTTGAGCCGCATTGTGGTGTCGCTTGGTTGCCGTTCCGTCATATGCCGAGATCGCAGAGCATCCCTGCCCCAACAAGCCGTCCGAGGATTATCACCACCACCAGCTTCTTTTCCAACGTCCCGCCAGCAGCATCCCGGAAGATATGAGGAAAAGCAATCCTCTCTTTCCCAATCCCGTGGAGGGCCCAACCATCCACGAGTTTCTGCGACTTTCGCTCTTGAAACCCTTATCGACCTTTTCGACATTTTTGCTCTACTCACCTTCAAAAAAGGACCGATTCCAGCACAAAGCACCTATAAAGAACAAGATCGACAATTAAGCCACTTTCCCTAAACACCAAAGTGAGTAATACCACCCATAACGCTACCTACCAACAAGTGAAGCTTGTGACCAAATGCACAAATGGGCAAATGAATGGGGCGTGTATCATTTTGATCCTTGAAAGAAACCATCAGATAACCATCAATACCATTCCTCACTGTCCCTCCACACCCCCTACATCGTGTTCGTCATTCGTCTCTCCAAGCAAAAAAACAGCGGCCTCCTCCCGACCGACCAAATCCCCAAAAGCCGACAGTGACACACCCTTCCCGTGCAACCTTCCCAGCTTTTCCAAACCATCTCAACCATAAAACCCCATCCATACTCATGGCAGCAACTGTCCCGTATTTCCATCATCAAGTATGGTAATCCCCAAGCGCAGCAACACATCCCCCAATCCCTCCCAGTTGGCCCGGCTTACCAAGAGGACACGTGCAATCTGTCGTACTGATCCCAGAACAAACTGTGCGATGTAACAAGTTGTGAAGCCACTGCGAGTCGGTGCGTCTGAATCCACATGTCACTGGTCCAGACGAAAAAGGTTCCTTTTTCTTTACCACGTCGGCGCGAGGTGGGACGTTTCCCTTTCCCTTTCCCTTTCCGTTTTTGTTTGAGGCCGGTGGGACGTTTGACCTTAGGAGGAGGCCTTTGCCGTTTTCCGGCCTTGCTGAAGAGGAGGAGATGCTTAACATGTCCGGGCTTACAAAAGGGACCACGTTCTTCTCCTTTCCGTTCTCCGGCTCTGCTGCAGCAGATTGACCTTTTTTGAAACCCTCAGCGACGCGAAAGTTATCAGTAAACCCATAAACCCCCTCGCACGTCTCTGCCGCCGCCCTGTTGTAATAGCTGCACTTCTGGCACAGCCAGAGCGGGCTGAACCCGGCAACCTGACAGCGGACGCAGTGGCGAGGGATTTTGACCAGGTGGGTAATTCGTCTGTCGGGACAGGTTAAAGAACGCTCGCCGTAGTTCTGGTGCTAACTTGAACACTCCTGTGGGACCGCAGACCCGTCTTTGTTCTCGGGGTACCGTACGCAGGCATATCCGCAAGACCATGACCATCCTTCGAAGACACACATGATGATGATGGGAGTAGGCCCTCTCCTGAGGTCCTGAGGGACGTTGAGCTGATGTTTGTTAGAGGCGGAGAAATGGAAGACGTTTGCGCACAAGCTTGTAGTGTGGTTTGGACGTTCTCGGAGGGGTGTGATCTCCCAGTGGTGGTTCGGAAATCTGGGTGGATGCGCGATCAATGAATTCTCCGGGTGACTGTCGGAAATAATGCTTTCTTAGTTGAATTGATGTCTTGAAGAATCATGAATGAGGGGGAAAAAACCAGGAGCTACAGAAACCTTGGGAAGCCCGTCTTATATGAGAGGCCGTGGCGAGCCATCTTGCCAGTCGAGCTTCGCCGGGTATCTGCCTTCCTCGTGTGTTTGACTGCTTCTCATTTTGCATGGCATCTTCCTTTCTGCCCTTCAGCCCTCCTGTCCAGGTTCTGATGTTGGTGACGCCGCCACCCTACTTTCCGAAGCTAGTGACTCCCTATTCTATCATTACCCATGACGACTTCCCCTTGTTGGAGGGCGCCTTCCTTATGTCGAACCCTTCTGTCAACTCTCATCCTTAAACAGAAGGCGCTGTCCCCCGTCCATCTGGATGAGAGACCCTGTCACGTGCCACCCAGCTGAAGTAGCTTCCAGTAACAGCCCAAGTGAATGAGCAGAGCGACTGAAGCAGGAGGGGATAGGTGGAATAGTGGAATCCGATCTTCAGACGAAAAAAAGTAGGCTGGAGAGTGTCTGTTTTGGGCTACTTCTGAAACGAGACCGTTGACAAACGGACCAGTCGGAAGGACAGGGGATGATTACCTAACCGTGGGTAGTGGAAGTTCCTTTATTGTTCCTGATGGTGGAGCAACAAGGGACCAAGGGACCAAGGAACTAAAAGGGACCGTTCGGAAACACGGAAAGCTTCCGTAGACAGGGGGATGGTGATAAAAAGACTGGTGGGTAAAGATCCATATCTTGCAGTTAGTGGAAAACTTCCAGAGACAGGAGTATGACAAGGAAGCGACTATCTACTTGTAATATGCCGAGCTTTGGGAAAGCGGTTTGGTTGTGAAGTGGAACAAGAGACTAGTCGGAAGAGACTCCAGCGAGAGGGCGAGAGCTGTTGGTTCTCCCATGTACGTCTAGAAGGCGGCCGTGCGTCCGTTGGTCCGATGAAGCATGTTCGATTTCCAGATGCAGGTACAATTTCGATGGTGCAACGGCACGGGCGGGTGGTACCGTACCTGCAGGTAAGACAAAGACCGTTGGGCACATGGGCGAGACGGCGGATGAGGCTGACAGCCGCTTTCCCGCTTTCCCGCATTCCCGCCGTTCCCGCATGTGAACCAACAAACAAAGACCACAATCACAATCACATGCCATTTTCTTTTGAGAACAAAGTAGGTAGACCAAAACCAAAAATGCTTTTCATTACACATGGGTATAAACGCCAAAGACTATGCAAAGAGAATCTAATCCTAGAGCTTCTGGGAAACAGGGGTGTAGTCCTCGTTCTTGAGGACGAAGCGGTACCTGGGCTTGCCATCCTCAAAGTCGAGGATAGCCTGGTTGGCGTCCTTCATGGGGATCTCCTTGATCCAGGGGGTGACCTTCTGCTCAACGGCGAGCTTGAACATCTCGCGGATGTCATCGGGGGAACCGATGAGGGAGCCGGTGAGCCTGATGCGGTTGAAGATGAGGGCGAACTGCTGGATCTGGGGAAGACCATCGTCGGGGGCGCCGACCTGAATGAAGGTGCCGTCGAGGTCGAGGAGAGAGAGGTACTCGTTGAAGGGCATGTCGGCGCTGGAGGCGGTGCAGAGGATGACGTCCAGAGAGGACCTGTTCTTGGCGAGCCACTCGGGGTCCTCGGCCGTGGCGATGAAGCCGGTAGCGCCCATCTTCATGGCGTCCTCTTTCTTGCTGGAGCTGCGGGAGATGCAGACGACCTGGTCGGCGCCGAGAGCCTTGGCCCACATGACACCGAAGTGGCCGAGACCACCGAGACCAATGATACCGACGCGCTTGCCAGGGCCGACGCCGTGGTACTTGAGCGGAGCGTAGGTGGTGACACCAGCGCAGAGCATGGGGGCGGCGAGAGAGGAGGGGATCTCATCCGGGATCTTGACGGCGAAGAAGGAGGGGACACGTTGGTAGGTAGCGTAACCGCCGTAGGACTTGCCGCCGTTGAGGTAGACACCGTTGTAGGTGCCGACGTGACGGACGCGGCAGTAGTTGTAGTTGCCCTCGGCGCAGATCTTGCACTCGGCGTCGGTACGGTTGCGGCAGGAGTCACTCTGAGCACCGACACCAACGCGGTCACCGACCTTGATGCCGCCCTCGACCTTGGAACCGGCGCGGACAACGGTACCAACAACCTCGTGACCGACGCAGCAAGGGTACTTGGTAGGGCCCTATTTCTGTTTGTTAGCATGAAGCATGACTATAGCCATCATGAGACGGGATACATACCCAGCCGCTCCTCAGGGTGTGAATGTCTGAACCGCAGATGCCGCAGCACTCGATCTTGATATCAATATCGGTCTCCTCCCAGGGCTTGGGCTCGAACTCGCCCCACTGCATGTTGCCGTGGGCAGAGGACTTGTCAAAGCCGAGCCAGCCTTCGAACTTGTAATCGGTGCCCGACATTGTATCTGGTGTTGCTGTAGCTCTGTGGTTGAGACTAAGAGGTTGTTACAGGAATGTAGAAGCAGTCCAGAAACAGCCCAGAGTCTCCGGGGCCATCCCCATCTTTATATAACTTTGCATCATGGAACCTGTTTCGTATCCACCTCCGGACCGGCATGGATTCATCATCACTCAACATCCATGATTTTGCCTCATGGAAGTTTCGCTGGAAGTTTTCATCGGGGCCCACAACTGCCCGCGGGACGCGCTCGGAGAGAATAGGGGATCCACTACCTAAAGCGGCGTCGGTCGGTGTGTGCTTGATAAGCAGGAAAAGCGCTACACGGTTCGAAGGCAAACCAGAGGTAAAAGGTTGTTGCTTTCTCGACCGAGTTGAAACTTGGAATGCGATAGGTTGTTTCAGTCTTGATGACCAAAGATTCCGTTCGGCATCTTTTTCTCGTGAGGTGGCTCTGGCTGAAACCCGAAACTCCGGTTCAGGCACAACTTTCGTCCTAACCTCTGTCTAACCATTCGTATCATAGCGGCCATTAACCAATGACGCTACGGGATAACGCCTTTGTGGGGACGATTGACGTTGAATCTCGTCTCCGGAAACTCGGATCTCTGAATCGTTTTTTTTCGACACCGGACAGCGCGGATGGTAACATATCCAATGCCCGAGTCAGATATCGGTGAAATGGGCTGTTTCAAATGCAACTGTAACATCTAAGAACGTGGCGCTGAGAGACACAGAGCGTTGTTGGTGTTTGTGTCGTTGATACTCGAACTGGTTGCCGCATTCGCAGTTAGGTGACGTCGTCGAAGTCGCAAGGATGGGGGCAACTGCCGAGACACTGACAGCCATGCGACGCATGGGTAGGCCTGCGATACAGCAGGTCGGGTGTTCTAGGGTCTGCCAGAACGCCTGCTGAAATCAAGCTGGATTATTAATGAAATAGCAAGTGAAGATTGTGCCTGGCCGGGAACATGCGAGATGCACCAAGATCCAAACGATCATCGTAACATACCCTGGCGGGCCTTGATCGCAAAGCCAAGATTGTGTGGAAGCAAGATCTTTGTCGTGTTCGGGAGCAAGCTTCACCCTATCGGAGAGTATTCTCAAAGTCAACAACATCTATGATTTAGAAGATCATTGACCTGGACACAGATACGCCAGGTGTTGTTTGGGACACTGCCGCAGTCGATGGCGGAGCGTCTTGTCTTTGGCGCTCAAGCCGGGCAAGATCTTGCTCGTGCTGATCAGCAGGAACATATACCCATTTCTGGTCGTCCTTGATCCAGCTTCGTGACGGCATGAATGCTTCGAGCAAGTCATAGTTGTCGCGATTGTAGGGAAAATCGGCTGTTGGAGGGCCGCTCCGGTCGAGAAAGGCGTCGGTGCCACTGGCGACATCGGCGGCCGTCATGCGGAAGCGAGATCGTCGGTTACCTTGGTTGGCGGAGTTTCGTTGAATAGATCGGGTAATAGACGTCAAGTGTGCCTGCAGCAGCCTCACATACCACAGCTGACTGTGAAGCGCCTTGACAACCACTTGGGCATGTTTCGCGACAAGCTTCTTGTTCCATTCCGGGTCGGCACCGCGAGGGATTGTAGGGATTTGCACGCCACTGTCGAGGTCATCCTGCCAATGGGCGAAGTCGACAACGACACAAAGGAATATCCAGCGAAGACGACAGGTATAGCAGAAACAGACAAGGGATGGGTCAGGAGGCTGAACGTGTTTATAGTTGGCATTGACTCGTCTAGGGCTAAGGGCGTCGCCGTAGGCTTCGTTGAGTGCGCGGTGGGCGTTTTCGTCGAGATCCTTGGCCAGGACAGGAAGGCGGAAGCACTTGGAGAGGGAAGGATAGCGCCATGCTATGATATCGCGGGTGATGAGGTGTTCCTGGGACAGGATCAAGTGTTGAAGCGTCTTGTTCACGCGGCAAAGCACAAACAGCTCCCGGGGTTCGACGAAGGTGATGATTGAGTAGAGCAGCTCGTAGGGGAGGTCGAGCATGCGTCTTGGCGGCACCGTCGAGGCTCGTTTCGCTTCCTTCTTTTCGCGTCTTTTCTGTTTTCGGTCGGTCTTTTTCGAGTGTAATGGGATGGGTTGAGTAAGATCGACAAGCGGCTCGAGTTCATCAGCATCGGCATCGGCATCTTCATATAGAACGGTGGCTTTGACCTTGGTCTTGCTGGCGTTGGCGTTGGCGTTGGCGACGGCAGCGGTGTTGGTAGTGGTGTTGCCTGTGATTTCTGGAGGCCCCGCAGCGTTTGCTATAGCGCTCGTATCGCTGAAGGTTGAGCCTCGCGAGTGGCGATTCGATCGCGAGGTTGATGCCGTGGTAGGCATTTTAAAAGAGGAAGAGATTGGGCCATCAAAAGCAACGAAGAATAAAAGCCGCTACAGGAGCCGAATGGCCAACGAAAGAAATTACGAGATACAAGATACCCGTGGACATAGGGTTGGTTTTTACCCATGCCCACTCTCCCACAGAGAGTGGGGTACGAAATTACCGGACAGCTCTTTTTTACCGGACAGTCTTGGCACGTTTTAGCTGGTAAAACACCACATTCCTGTCTCAACGTTATAAATAATCCGGTTATAACTTCATGGATTTTGAAGCTTTTGGCCTATAAATTTGTATATAATATATTTACGTGTAAATAAACTACCTAGATGGTATAGAAGTAAATAAAGTGGTGATATATTATAGTATTAAAGCCTCCTCCTCAATTTCCTCTATAGCTTTTTTTTTCTTCTATACTTTAATTTTCGCTATAATATTTTAATATAATATTACCCTCTTACCTTTTAATACGTTAGGTAATATATTAGGGGGTAGGGATAGGGGTGGTAGTATTTTTAATCGAATTGGGAATTTTAATTCTTCCCTTTCCCTATTATTTCCTTCCTCTCCCTCCTCTTTATTATCCTCATCGAAGAAAGACTTAAACGATATATTATTAGTATCCCTACTACCTTTATTATACTCGTTATTATTATTTGTATCCTCTTTTCCTATATAATTAAGGGGAGTAAGGTTATTTACATTTATAAATCGTACTTTATCCCTTAGTAAAATAATACCTTTATTAATAATAAATATATCTTTAAATAGTCTAATTATATTTTTAGGGACCTATTTAACGGGGGTATTAATAAAAAACGGTAACTTCCTTCTCCCATCCTTTACTTAAAGAAGTTATATAGGGTTATTGAGATTGATATACTCTTTAATTTAACCAGTTTTATTAAAATATTTTTAAAAAGTAATTATACGAAAACGACTGTTATTACCCTTAATTTTATTCTTTAGGACCCTCTTCTATTTATCCTATTCTTTATACTATTCTTTTTATTAATTTTTAATAATAGCGTAAATAGCCTTCAATTACTTCTCCCGGGCAATTACTTACTTAATTTACTCCTTAATCTCTTATCGATATTATATTTATTAAATAATAATATTATTTATAAGCTCCCCTTTAGGTTTAGCGTATTTCCTCCTTATTTTTTTAAAATTGAAGGCTTCTAATCTCTTCCTCTTATTAAAACCAAATTCTATTAAATAGTAATAATTAAAGTATCCCTAATTAAAATTAACCTCTATAGACTTAAACGCCATCCTTATTAATAAACTGCAATTTTCAATAAATTGGATAATATAGTCAAGACCTACCTTGGCCGTTACTTAGCGCCGCTCGTCGTCGAATATTATATTTAGGTAGGTAATATTATTAATTTAGTCGGCCTTTTCTTATAGTATATTAATAATATAGTCGGGGTTAGGGGGAAAGATTTTAAACTTTTCGAATTTAGAAATAACGTTGCGTATTTTAAATCCTTAATTAATAATATACTATTATATATTAGATAAAAATAATATAAAATAAAAGGATAGGTATAAAAATTTTATTTATAAATTACGTATAAATTATTCGCAATTTATATTTAATTCCCTTTTGTAAATATATTCTTTAAATTTCTTTTAATACGCCGCCTTCAACGGTTAGAAAATTCTAATATTTATAAGTTATAGGAAATAGAAAGAATATAGGGGTAAAAAAAGGATTAAAATATTATAATACAAATAATATTCGTAAAAATTTAAATTATAATAATTAATAAAAGAATTTAATACGAATAATCGATATAAGCGCTTTTCTATTGGAATATTATATTATAAAGAGGTAATTATCTAATTTAAATCGTAGTATAATAAATCCTCCTCTTTATTATACCCCTCTTCGTTATACTTAAATTATTTTACGAAATTTTAATTAATACCCCTCTCTTTTATTAATATATAATATTACTACGATTATCGATTAAAATAAGCTATCTATTCTAATATAATATTAACGTTATTAAAAACTATATCGGATCGCGCGAATTAAATTTCTAAGTAGAGGTTATTATTAATTATATCCTCTAACGGCTACGTTTTAAATATCGAAAAGATAGGGATATAATTACCAATAGTATTATTTATACTAATAAACGTAACGGATTTACGATTCGTAAAATTAAATACTTCTAATTATAAAAAAGTATAATTAATATATTTTAATTACCCCGTATTATTTTTTACCTTAGAAACTAATTCATTTTTTTTTTTAATACTTTACGACTAATATTTCGATATTTACCGCAAATATAATTATATAATACCCCGCTTCGTCGGTATTTTAATAAAATAAAATAATAATTTTAAAATTATCAATCGTATTAAATAACTTTACGAAGAATTATTTAACGTATTTAATATACTATTCGGCTAATATACGACGAACTTTAACCGGTTTAATCCTCGTCGATTCGTATTAAAGGTAATCTCTTTTTTATCGAATATATTAATTACAAAATACTTTAATACCTCCGTAGCGAATTCGTAATCGGTTAATAACGTTAATTATTAAATCTCTATTAGGGAAAGACCCTAATTCGATAAGCTATATTAAATACCCTTCGAAAATATTATTTTTACTCGCCGTTAAATATATCGGTCTATTAATACCCCGCGAATTAAACGTTAGGTTACTAATCTCCCTAATACCCTTAATATATTTCCTAAATTAAAATTTACCGCATTTAAATATTTTAGCTATATTTCGAAGATTAGGCTCGCGCTTAGGGCGTTTCTATATAAATATTCTAATTATAGGGTTGTAATACTTATATTGGGTAGCAATAAACCACTGCGCTATACGTACATTGGGAGTTTTACGGTCTAGGGGCGCTATATCGACTAAATCCGACGAAAAAAATCTCTAGAATAATATTATAGATAATAATAAAAATACTAGTTAAGGAAGTAAGTCAATACGAGTAAAAGTGGTTAAATGTTGGAGTAGGTAGAAAGTTGCGGTTAAGTTGCAATTTTGGTGCAGTTTGCTAATAAACGCCAATAGGAGTATATTAGGTAATATATTAAGATTGTCCGGTAAAAAAGAGCTATCCGGTAATTTCGTGCCCCATTCTCTGTGGGAGAGTGGGCATGGGTAAAAACCAACCCTATGTCCACGGGTAAGAAAGGCAGGTGCAAGAAGACGGGGAAAGATGACGCGCGGGGAAGAACGACCTTGATGGGCAGCTTCCACTTCCAGTGATGCCGAGCTACAGCTCCCGCTGGATGCTACCGAGCCTTATCGATAAGCCTGAATGGCCATATGACGGCCCGGTAATGCAACCCGATGGCCATAGCGTCAGCTGCCAGATCATTCTGTCGGCCCGGCTTTCTTGTTTGCAGCTTCGGTCGTATCGAGCTTCAAGCTTGGAGCTTCTTTAAGTTCTTGCTCGGATCACCAAACCGGCAGTCACTCATCGTCGTGACTTCCCCTTCTGCTCTCGAGCAGCACAAGAAAATTCTGCCTGAACGCACTTTTAAAAACTATTGCAACGACAGAAATTCTCCGTTCTCAAATCAATGTCCGAAAACCGTCAGCCAGCAGTTCTCCTCGTCCAATATGGAATCACCATGGCAGAATCCAATGGCTACATTAGCCTGTATCGCCAACCACACCCTCCCCGGCTTATCACCATAACACCAACAACATGACTGTATTAAACACGAGTACCCGTCCAATTCTTTTCAAAATGGAATCATGGCCTTTGAGTTTTGTCTCTTCACGTCTTCATTCCATCCGTTGCCATGATCTTTGTGAGGCTGCTTCTCCTTGGCCTCGGAGCCTCCATCGCAACCGCATGGTCCTCTCGCGTCGTCGACAGCCGTCAGTATTATCCCGGTGATCCCTCAGAGGGCGGCCCAGTCACTCCTCAGACCTGTCTGGAGGCATCCTTTACCAGTCCTCGCTGGGGCATCTACAACCCAACATTGGTCACAGTGAACGGCTCCAGTGGCGGGTCACAAGGCGATATCCGGTTCTTGACCATCAACTTTGCTACAGATGTCTCTGCCGCATGTATTGCACGGAACATTGAGTTGGATCCAAAAGGACCAGATGCCCTCGACATCTGGCATGACTGCGACATTCCCAATCTCAAGTTCCAGTTCAACCTCACCAGCTTTGATATGCGGTTGCGAGGATCTTGGTTTTGTAACAACACGACTGATGGGTTCAACTTTACTGCACAAGGTGTCTGGGAACAGCCACTGATCCAAGGATGTCTTGATGACTGGCAAGCCCCAAGAGGAGAGGAGACTCTGTGTATCATGGGAAATTCACAGGTTTGGGGAACTCTAACAACACCGGTCCAGATCCAGCCTCAGCTTCCTATACGACCTTACACTCCATCTGAGCTCCCTGAACGCTGCGTGGACAGGTCTTGGGACCCTCAATGGCGTGTTTACCAACTTGTCTACCGAAACTATTCGTCCGTCTCCATGGTGAACAACACAAGGGAAACACAGGAGCTGACCTTTGAACTAACCAACATCTCGAATGAGAAAAGGTCACAGTGCCGCATCACCAGTTTGGGGAACTTTACGAGCGCAGATGGATCAACACCATGGGTTTCATGTCAAGCGAGTGATCCAGACGAGAAGCTCAGTGTCATGCTCGCGGTACAAAGCGGCATCATGGGCGTTAGACAGGACTGGAACTGTTTGGACGGGGTTGAGGGCATCGAGCCGTATGTGAGACTCCTACCTAATTCTCACGTCAAATGCTGACAGAATCTGCTACAGAAGCCACTACAGCGGAACTGGCTTTATGCCTTTGAGTCTCACTTGCGGAGCTTCCACGAACCAGACGGCGAGTGCTCTCCGAGGCCGAGTGTCTAGACCGAATGGTTCCAGCACTTTCCAGTGCACCATGCCCGCCACCAACTTTACAGGCTACGAGGCCAGTCAGTTGCCCGTCATGCCTCACACCCCCTACACAAAGAGCTGCACCATTGGCTCCATCACCAACACTTCGTCTCTTATCGTTCGCGGGTATGATATCAGAACTGTGACAATCGTGCGACCAACCAAGTCCAAGACGATATTTGGATCGTTTGACCTGTACAACCCAGGCTCTCTCGATACGTACGGACTACAGGGGCTCCAGATACAAGATGATGGCAGGTGGCATGATTGCACTTTGGCCCCCACGGAATCAGGAGAGCAACAACCACTCCCCTGGCAACTATATCATTGCGAGTACCGGTTCAGCCCCGATCATCGCAATATTGCCTTCAAGCTCAACTGGGCATGTGATGACCGAGACCCGTTGCATCCGGTAGGTGCTCTTATCAGTTCCGTACTCGAAAACAACCTGTACTGACCCTTTATACACTGCTTAGATACTATTCACTGCAACGGCAACCTCGACACTGCACACCCAAGAGTGCTTCGAGTGGAGAACCGAACAAGGCGTTATCAGCTCTTGTCGCTTGCCAGAGTTCTCGATGCTGGTCGAGTCCCTGAGCTGGTCACCGCTTTTCTCTCCCATGGAAAGGGGTCCGACCTTGCCTTGGGTCTAGGGCTGCTGCATACCTTCCGGGCACCACCAGGTCAGCCGTACTGTTGAACCGCATGGTGCGTGCCCTCACAGCACGGGTGAAGCACGTCTCTTTTCACCAACCATCAACAAGCTCCGAGATACGTCCTGAGAAAGGGTCGCAATCAGATCGAGCCCGTGTTATCCTCAAAACACTACTCCTCATAACGACAAACAACCACGCCCTTGGCTTATCTGGGTACCTTGATGATCTTCTGTTTCTTCTTCATTCTTTTCATTGTGCTTTTCCGCATGCTGCTTCTTCTTCGCTATCTTGCGGCCAGTCCTGCCTTTAATATCCTTTATTCCACATCCTTCTATTCTCGCCTGCGAGGACGATCTCTCAGGTCTTTGGACTCCACCATCAACGCCCAACATCGGACCGTACCGGAAGAGAGGGGCGAGGTTATCATTTGTGCGAGAAGATCACACACTTCGTAACCAACATCAGTCGGGCAAGCTCTCAGCCAACCACCACCAGCCCCTCTAGCGGACTCCTTCGGCACTGACATAGATTTTCGCCATCTATCTCATGCATCTTGTCATCCACGCTCAGCAGATTGTCCCTACGATTCGTCACTCCGCCGCCCTTCACAAAGAACCCCGGCTGTTCCTGAGGACAAGTTGAAGCGTTTTGTATTCTACCTTTGTGTCACATCGACATCATTTCCGTTGACTGGCTCCAATGCTGTGGCCTTTGGACAAATCAAATGCCGAGTTCACAAGGTCAAGCCATCCATATGCGACAGAAGTGACTGATGTTGTATTTAAAACGTGCTAAGGGTCTTGAAGATTTGTTGGAGTAACGCTAGAGAGAGAGAAGCAGGTACATATCCAATTGCGTGTCGAGCAAGCCAGAGCAATGTCAATCTTCAATGGCCGACACCTATCACAATCACTCATGCAATCATGCGTCCGTCCCGAGCTCGGAGCCACGAGAATTGCGAGACTAGAGTGCAGCAGACTTCGACCATGTGATCGTGGGCTGCTGTGGGACTGGCAGCTTCAAGCTGGAACGTGGGCGTGAATATCACCTTGCGGCCGCCACACGAGATAAAAACGTGATAAGGGAATTGTGACGATCATCGTCTGGTCTGATATCCTTCGGAGAGCGGGCATTATTCCGAGCTTGCCACCCAGGTACGCAACCGTCATCGTTGGCTCTCACCACCACAAAACAATGGTACCTATGCGATCGAAGTGTCGATGTTTGAGGACCTCTATGGCTGACGCGTAACCTCAAAGGTTGACTATCAAAACGTGCATCGTCCTCAACGGGAGATAAGCGCGGTGTTTTCTCGGGAATACCCCTGCAAAGTCGAGCTGCCTCTCATGGCAGCAACCTCAAGGGTTTCCAATCAATGGGAAATGCATGAACATTTTTCAAGGCATCCGAAACCGCACACTCGAACCAACCGAACGAAAGCTGGAGATTGACGAGAAGTCAAAAGCTTAAGAGGCTGAAGCTCGGAATGCCCAGACCGCCAGCCTCGCATCCATGTCGCCTAAATAAGCGAATCCCTTTCACTTCAGCTTCCAAATGGGAACCTCCGCTCCCAATTTGAGAACCTTCAAGTCCTGAAACGTCATTCATCTGCACTCATTTTCGTGGCGTGCTCATTAGCTTTACTTTTGCCATTTGACACTCCCGGACTTTCGACTCCCCAACCCACAACCCGCTGAAGTCGGGGTCCACTGGCAGGAATGATTTGGCGATCATCGGCCAAGCCGTTTAGCAGATCAACACTTTGGACAGTTCTGACACCGTCCAACTACCGGCTGACAGGTGCAACTCTATGCACGAACCCGTCAATGATCGACAGGGATCTTCCCCGGCTGGGAGATCTCCTGTTGGATGTTCTTCGACCATCCACGTATTCTTGGGATCTTCTTGGATCTTCTCGTGATCAACTTAGGGGGTCGCTCCGGATATTTTGGGAAGGGTCAAAAATAACCCCTTTTCCTGTTCTGACTGGATGTTTGCGGGAATGAAGAACCTCGTACGCCGAGCAGAGTTGGAAGCTCATGGGTTGAAAAACGAACATTAAGAGAAAGAACATTGCCTCGAAGTGGCTTGTTCATGATAACTCCACAAAGACAAAACACTCAAAGACTCACATGAACCATCTGAGAATTCCTTTTGGCGCTGGATATCAACTCTTATGGACGAGCGCTGTTGCCATCGCCGATTTCGGATGGGTCTGTGTGGGTACTCCTCCCTTTAAAGCTTGAAACGCGCAGCCGAAGATGATCAACATTGCTAGAGACTAGTTTCCAGCTTATGGAGAACACCAAGATTTTATCACCGCATCTCTTCACTCATGAGTTCTCCTGGGGCTGTACCTTGATGGCCCAGTCCCGAGTCGATGATGGCAAACATGCGCAGTTTTCCCACAAACTGATACTGGATCTCCTTTGACAAACCCCGGCAACTGGGCACAACGCCTGCTGAAAGTCGAAGCCAAGATGGTGATAAGCACTTCTCGATTCCACTCGAACCGGGTTCGGTAGCGGTTGTGGGATGAAGACAAGCTCTCTTGGCAAGATTGGACAATCTCAATCCAGCCATGGAGTACATTCAGTTTCACGGTGGAACTTGGGATGCCGAGAGGTACCAGAGACATTGTTCTCTCGCTTAAACTTGGGTATATCTACTCCATCATCGCTTCTTTGTTGGCAATGTCGGTCTCGATAGCTCGTTGTCAGAGTCCAGATCACTCCACGACTTGTTAGGGTTGTCTAACACTTCACTCTTTTCGCCAAACATCTTCTTTGATCACCTATCCACCTGGTGATATTCTCTTCACCGCTGCTCGACAGTTGTTTATCGTCAGCTCACCGTGAACATCTTAACTCCGGTCGACGAGTTGTCAACAGCATCCGCAGGTCGGACGTGCTGCTCAACATCAGATCTTATCAGACGAGATAACGACAACCAGGGTGGTTATCAGTCATCAGTCACAACTCTTCACCATGGCGTCACCATACGACACTCTCCTCTCTTACGCACAAGCCACGAGTCAGCTCCGGTCGAAGACGGCATCCGGGCTTGACTGCTCTCAGCAACAACAAGTTCTCGACTCTTTCAAGTCTTCCTACACCAGCCTATCAGCCTTCATCCAGCCTACCTCCAAGCCGGCTCTCAGTACACCTGATCTCAGCACAGTCCTCACCCATGGCTCTCTCCAGAACTTTGTCAACAACTTCTCTCTCCCCACCAAAGCTCTTGAGGTGCAACAAAGGGGCAGACTCAACAAGCCCATTGTCTGCATCGCTCTCCCCAACGGCCCTGTCCTTGCCGCAGTCTGCCTGGCAGTAGCGAACACATGTACTGCTTCACCAGTTAACTGTGACAAAGCCGTTGGACCGGAGCAGTTTCGCGCTGATGTACGGCAAGCGGGTGCCTCAGTCATCTTGACCACCGCAAAGGATGCCGAGCGGTTGGGACTTACAGGTCCGGCATCATGGACAGCCTTGGAAGGGCTAACAGTGTTGTTGGTAGAGAGTGACGTCGCTCAAAGTGGCAAGTCCACGGAGATTTCCATCAAAGACTTAACCGGACAGCTAGTCACTCCCCAAACACCAGGCTGCTCCCAACCTGCGCCAAACGGGACGGAAGATGTCGCCATCATCCTGTTCACCAGTGGTACCTCCGGCACCAAGAAGCTTGTTCCCATCACGATCCAGAACATTGTTGCCGGTGTAGCCTTTGTCATCGACTCGTGGGGGCTAACACCCGATGATGTCTGCCTCAACATGATGCCCCTGTTCCACATCGGTGGGTTGGTGAGAAACATCTTCTCCCCGATCTTCTCTGGGGGTTCCGTTATCTGCTGCTCGGCCTTTGATCCGACCCTCTTCTGGGATGTCGTGCAGGATCACGGGGCAACATGGTACTATGCTTCGCCTTCCATGCATCAGATGATTCTGGACCAAGCGGAGGACCGTCCGGAAGCGCTTGCTAAGAGCAGAGTGCGATTGGTGTGTAACGCCGCTGGTGGCTTGCTTCCTGCGTTGGCGGTCAAGCTAAAAGAGACGTTCAATGGCGCCATTGTGTTGCCGAGTTATGGAATGACTGAGTGAGTTGCTTCGTTTGTCCTAAGTCTGGATTTTCACTGACCCGAAACAGATGCATGCCAATTTCAACGCCGCCAACAGACTACAAACTTGACAAGCCTGGCACTTCAGGCATAGCTGTCGGCCCCGAACTTGCCATCCTCGACTGGAACAACGTCAACCAGCCCTCTGAGACTGTTGGTCGCATCTGTGTCCGTGGCGAGCCAGTCTTCCCTGGCTACCTTACTGCAGAGGGTCAGTTTGACAACAGCACCTTCAACCCGGATGGCTGGTTCGATACCGGTGACCTTGGCCGCCTCTCATCTGACGGCTACCTCTTCATTACCGGTCGTAGCAAGGAAGTCATCAACCGCGGTGGCGAGATTATCTCACCCTTCGAGGTCGAAAACGCTATCGTTGCTGCTGCACAGGACCCTGAGTCTCCCATCTTCAACCGGGTCTCACAAGCCCTATCCTTCTCGGTACGACATGATGTTCTCCAAGAGGTTGTGGGTGCCGTGCTGGTCACGCCTCCTGGCGCTCAGCGTGTTGATACCAGGCAACTCCATCAAGCACTGAAGAAGTCGCTTCAGCAAGCAAAGTGGCCTAGCCTTATTGTCTACATGGATGATGTACCCAAGAGCAACAACAAGGTGCTGCGCATCAAGCTGGCGGACCGCCTGGACATTCCGGAGTTGACTGACAGCTCTCGCTATTGCAATGTCCACTACGACGCCATCTGCCCTCCTCTTAACACTCCTCTGTCGGTCAACATCGCTTCGAGCCTTTGCACCATCGATGAAACCACCATCTACCGCAGCATCGCCGCTCTCTTGCCACTAGGCATCGTCCACCGCGTCCATCAGAACCCTCAGTCCGGCGGTTTCGAGGTCTACCTCGCTCCCAAGGAGGAAAACCCTGATGTCAATGAGCTAAACAAGGTTGTCGACTCGCTCAAGTCCAAGTTGCCTTCTTTGGTTCCTGGATACCTTGTACCACACCGTTTCCACGTTCTATACTCTCCTATACCAGCGGAACTCGGTATCACGCCTACTCGTGAAGCACTTGATACCCTCGTATACGAGCAGAACAATCGTCCTGGAACGGGTGACTCCTCTGCTACAAACAACACCGCTTCACGAGTCACCCGTATCATGGCCAACACCCTTGGGATTTCTGCCCACGAAATCACTCCCGATGCCGACTTCTTTGACTTAGGCGGTGACTCCCTTCGTGCCGGCAAGCTTTTGTCCGCCCTCCGTTCCGAGTTCGGTCTTTCACTACCTATTGACCTCGTCTTCCGTGGCGGCTCCGTTGACGCCTTGTCCGCGTTCATCGACGAGAAGCTTGCTTCCCAGCCTAGCTCGGCCAACACCTCCGACAGCGACACCCTGTTTGACTCCGACTCAGAGCAGCAGACCAGATGCGAAGGACCGCCCAAGCCGATCAAGACGCACAGCTCCACGAACCCATTCCTGATGCTGGTTCAACTGGTACCCATGGCGATCCTGTACCCCGTTAGGCGCGGAGCGCACTGGACTGTCTTCCTCCTGGTGCTGGCATACATGGAGCGCTGGCCTACCAGTGGATGGCCTTTCGGTCGGTTGGTCAACATTGTCACGACGCTCATGTTTGCTCGGCTCGTCATGTCAGTCGCGCTGCCCATCTTTGGTATCCTGGCCAAGTGGTTGATCATGGGTCGGTACAAGGAGGGAGTGTACCCGATGTGGGGATTGTATCACACGCGATGGTGGTTGACGCAAAAGATTATTGCTTTGACCGGGCAGGGTGTCTTCAAGCACCATAACTATACCATCGTGTGGTACTACCGCCTTCTCGGAGCCAAGATCGGTAGCGGCGTCGAACTGAACGAGTGCCAGCTTGGTGAATACGATCTCCTGACCATCGGTCCTAATGCCTTCCTCGACAAGTGTATTGTCCGCCCCTTTGGCGCTGAACACAACACGTCTATGTATCTGGGCAAGATCACCATTGGTGCTAACGCTTCCGTCGGACTTGCTGCCAATGTCGCTCCTGGTACTCAGGTCCCCGATGGCGCCTGCATTGGTCCTAACTCGTGCAGCTGGGAGTTGAACGATGCTAACGAGGCCAACCGAGATCTATCCGTTCATCGGGCCCCCCAGCCTCACTGGGCTTTGACGTTGTTCTTGACTATGCCTCTCTACGGTCTTGTGAGCCTCATTGCTGGTGGTCCTTGGTTGCTTGGTATGGTTGGGCTGGTCGAGAGCAGGCCCGCGGCTGATCCCAACGCTGTTACCCCCGTCGCTCCGTTACCGAGCATCATCATCTGGTGGGCTGGCGACAACCGTATTGCTTATCACTACCTGGCTAAGGGCCTGGGAGTGATTTTCGGCCCGTTCTTTGAGTTCGCTGCTGTTATGATTATCAAGACGCTTTTGGACCTCATCTTTGGCAAGCTCAAGCCCAGCAGCGCCGAGGGTCGTGGACAGATTGAACGCTGGAGACTGGACCTGATGAGAACTATCTACCCCAACAAGTCGATGCAAAGGTTGACGGGTCTGTTTGGTCAGCACTATGAGATGACTTCCATTGTCCTTCGTTTGCTGGGAGCCAAGGTCGGCAAGCGCGTCTACTGGCCTGGTACCGGACCGGGTATCACGGACTACCATTTGCTTGACGTTGGCAATGATGTCGTCTTCGGATCTCGCTCGTATCTTGTTACTTCGGATGGTCTTGGTTCTGAGCCCATCAAGATTGGAGACCGCGCTATGATTGCTGATCGTGTTGTCTGTCTCCCTGGTGTCACTGTTGGCGCTGACACCGTTCTCGGATCGGGTGCACTCACCCGCCGCAACAAGGAGTACGTCGCCAACGGAGTCTATGTTGGTTCCAAGGGCGGTGACTCCCTCTGTCTGTCGACTGGTGCGGCTCCCAAGGGCGGTAATAAGAGCAAGGTGTCCCGACGCAACGGTCGTGCTGCGCAGCACCCTGCTCTGAGCCAGGAGAAGGAGAAGAAGTCTTCCATCGAAAGCGTCCGTTTCCTCCAAGGCACCAATGACCCCGAAAAGGGCGTGCGCACGCCTAGCATAACTATCACTCGTCCCCTCTCCGACATTCCCGGCGAGTTCAACCACTCCGGTTCCGACACCGAAACCGAAGACCCCGCCGCCACCGATCCCGCTGTCAGCAGCACCCCCTTCGGCCGCGCCTTCTACCTCGGTCTCGCTCCTTATCATGTCTACTCACCTCTTACAATCACCTGCTACTCAATTTGGAACCGTCTTTTCACAGCAGTCTACTGGGGTGCTCCCTCCATCTCCACCATCCAAATCATCAACCTCTTCATAACCTCTTACCCCCTACACCCAGTCTCGCACGCCATCCTCACCCAACCGATGGCCCTCTTCGGCCTCTTCGCCGCCATCTTCGCCGTCTTCAACACCTTCCTGGCATTCATGTCCCTGGTAATCACCATCTCCGCGAAATGGATTCTCCTAGGCCGTCGTCAACCGGGTACTCACTCCTGGGACTTATCTCCCTACTGCCAACGCTGGCAACTACTTTTGTCCATCGAGCAGCTCAGACGGTCATGCTTCGCAGGCTCTGGTGTCCTGGGAATGCTCACCTGCACGGCTTACACAGCTACTTACTTCCGCTGCTTGGGCGCCAAGATCGGTAAAGACTGCGCTTTGTTTGCCAACGGTCGTCCTTCTTTGGTCTTTACCGAGCCTGAACTCCTGGTCCTAGGAGACAGGGTTACGGTAGACGACGCGAGTTTGGTGGCGCATATCAACACGCGAGGAAAATTCGATTTGAACTTTTTGCGGGTTGGTGATCGTGCGGTGCTCAGAACGGGGAGTAGGTTGTTGAGTGGTGCGGAGATGGGGAGGGATAGTTGTTTGTTGGAACACACGTTGGTGATGGGTGGTGAGACGGTGAAGGAGGGCGTGACGGTGCAGGGGTGGCCGGGGGAGGAGTTTAGAAGGGTGGGCAGGAGGGTGGTGGTTGATGGGGTTGGGATTGATCTTGTGGGAGGGAGGAAGACTGTTGAGGTGTAAATGGGAGGGAGGAAGGAAGGAAGGAGGGAGGGAAGGAGGGTGATGGGAAGTGGGGGTTGAGTGGGTTAGGGGAGCTGTGGGAGGGGTTCGGAAGGAACTGGGCTGGGACCAGATATTTAGTGGTTTTCAAGGAGTTGGTATGCCCCTGGAAAGGGAAAGGGATAAAAGAACTATTAGAGCACACATGGGTAATGTAATTAGATAAATGTGAAAAGCGAACTGTGTCAGAACTATTTTGAACAACAATCGCGGTCGTGTGCATTTGGTTCTACTCTTGATCCGATCTGGTACCATAACCACATCCTCTGAACCAAAGTCAAGCAGTCTTGTCGAGAGACGCTTGGATTGCATCGTCGCAGATGACTGCACGAACGTTGGAAAGCCATATTGCTGCATCATGGGAGATGACGATCCGCAGTCGTCCTAAAAACTACGTGAAATATATCAACCAAGTTTATGGGGAAAAAAGATTTGGTTCGTCTTCACCTCCAGCATTGAGTCGCTTCTGTGTCCAAACCGAACGGAAGGGGATTACAACTAGCTATCTCATCCTTAACATCCAACCCAGTAGTTCAGGTGCTTATATGTTAGTGTACGCTAGTGCACCTACAATCCAGTACTGGTTTGTTTGTTAGCTTAGGGCCTCTGGTCAATTCCAATAGCCCTTTTTACATCCTACTAATGTCTTTTTCTCTAGTTTTGAGGTATAATAAAGCTTTAAAATATATTTTTGGAGCATTACAATGCCTTACCAGATGTCAATTACCTATTTTATTCCGTCCATATAGCCTCTGGGACAGTTACAAACAAGTACCAAGCTAACAAACAAACCAGGTATTAGAATGTAATCTTGTGGAGGAGTGGGGAAGTCATTGGTGCGACCTGGAGCTTTCGTCAAGAACAGTGTGAGTGTCGTTCCTACTCGTGCCGCTAGTCAACCGGTCGATTTTGCAGACCTGACGAGTACCTCATCCATCCGGACCATTCTTGCTTCACCATTCTTGCTTTTCATCATGATCAGAAAAAAAAAACTCCCTGCACTATCAATTCAAAAGAGCATCATCTCCAATATCAAAGCCATATCTCCGGCCAAAGTCCCGTCCATTTCCCTCCCGCCATATCCAAAAACCCCCAGCGGAAACTCAAATGCCGTGCGCAGAAGCTCTGTCCTCCCGCTTCCTTACTTCCTACCTCTGCGTAAGTGCGGCGGGCTCCCACGACTCTTTGAAACACCAATAATATTTCATTCCTCCTGATATCCGTTACACGATTAGCATTCTGAGAAACGTTGTTTTTTTTGATACTTTGGAAAATTAGTTGAAAGGAAAATAATTGGAAAAGGTCTTGACGCGCGAGGTGATGAACTTACGACGACGAGGTCTCAACACAACACACGGCATAGTGTACCAAATGACCCCGTTGACAAGCCCTGAAGCGGAAGAAATGATTGATTGAGGCAAGTATTATTCTATGCACGATGGCTTTTATGTGATGTGACAGTTTTGGGATATAAAAACAATCACAGTTACCTGCCTGCTGGTGATTATTTCCAAGGGAGCGGAGGAGTTTCTGCGCAAGGATTTGAGGTTCTATATAACTAGGGATTTCGGTCCATATTTCTTTTTAATCACAATGGTAGCTTTGATGAATGGGATGACATGCTCTTCTTATCTGGACTCGAAGGGCTTTGAAGCCAGACGAGGACCTGCCTCTGGGTAAAAAGGGTGGACATGACTTTGAAAGTGCCAAAAAGATATCACAACCACATGGCATCACTAAAAAAATGCAAAAAGTTCAGAAGCTGGAGCTTGATCAAGCTCCTGTAATGATGCCCACAGCCAGAATCGAACTGACGACCTCATCATTACTAGTGATGCGCTCTACCACTGAGCCATGCGGGCTTTTCATTGGTTGATGTTACAGGGTCCAGATTGTTGGCTGATATCGGTCAGTTTTCACTTGGCTCACCACCATGGTCAACAACCTGCAAAGCCCACGATGGTTATTGTTGTAGTTGTGCGATGTTCTTCATGAAGCACACGATGGTTGTGCTTACCGGAGAGAATGCTTTGATAATAAAATGGGTTGGTTGAAGTGAGAGAGAGGGAAGCTCCAACTTCAAGGCCTGAATAGTCTCCACTATGCCAAGACATGAGAATGGCTTCATCACATCTTGCAACACAGGCTGGAAGGCATATTGGATTTGATCAAGCAGAAGGTCTGCCACTCACTGGACTTGGAGATTAAAGGGAAGGGAGTTCTGTCCTGAAGTGCCCAAGTCAGTAGAAGAGCAGGCTTGCAAAGCCTAGGCCTGGGCTGCACTTACGAGGAAGGAATCTAACACTAGAATAAGCGAGAGGTTAGTAAGGTGTGTACTTGGCAGGCGACGAAGACGGTAACCAAAGGTACTAATGTTACGATGCAATCGACATCGTCACCCCCCCTTCATTAGAAGAAGTCCAGAAATCTTCCCGTCTCTCTGCGGGAGGCCCGTTGGAGTGGCTGCAAAGATCCCGGCAGCAATGCAGAAATCGAATCGACAGTGCCTTGCACCATTGGCTGAGTGAGCAGCTTGCGCTAACATACGCTAGCAGATGTGCATGCTAAACTTGGGCGAAGATTGTTAGCGACTAGATAATCCAAGTTCCTGCCCGACATCGTTTGACTACCGGTACCACCCAACAAACGATGTTCCTTCCGGTGAAAAGCAATCAGTCAGTTTACTTTTTTGTACTCGACCACCAAGATGTCTTTCTTCAACTTCCTCCATTTCTTTGTCTCCTTATCCTTCTTGATTGCGTACGATGCTGATGCGGCATCATAGCATTCCCTTCTTGAACTTGCCTCCGCTATCCGTCTCCGGTTCCTCTAGGCTCTGTTGATATCTGACCTTTGACTCTTCCGTTTGGAGGTGGGTGTCATTTTCTTCGGCGGTAGCAAACAGAAGTTAGTCCAATATGTCCTCTGTCCTGGTCACCGATCTTTACGCCCACATTGTCGTCCCGTGATACCCCAAGCCGTTATCTCTTCTGTATGCCAACATCAATCGGGTCGAAAATGTCAAGCTAACAACCAGGTCAGAACTAGCATCAAGCCCAATACGAGCGTTCTTAACGTCCCTCCATATCCACCATGGATGTCAATCTCTTAGATATCGACCGATCCGGCCTCGACCTCGAGACCCTCAAACTCACGATCGAATTCCACCTCCAAGACCTCAACGAGCTCCAAGAAGCAATCAACGGGAAAGGAAAACGCCGAGCGGGGGAGACAACGGACCTGGAGACGGCCATTGCGGCGTACGAGGCAGAATTGGCTTCCGTCAACCAGCGTCTCGCCGACCGCGCCATGTGCGCCAGCATCGTCGATGCTGTTCGTCAGGATGCCTCCGCTATCGCCGAGATGATGCAGGCTGAAGAGCAGGCGAGGCAAGACCGCCAGATGGCCTGCTCGTTAGGTGGCGTACCCCAGCCGCAAGCCAGACCAACGAGTCCGACTTTCTCCATGGTCACGGAACCCCTCGAGGAGGATTTCATCGACAAGTTGAGCGCCATATACATCTCCAATCCGGTTGGAAACGGTGTAGCCGAGTCCTCGTCGTGGGCCGCTAGCCGCTCTCGCTCGGCTACCCTAGGGACTGGACCGAATACATCAGTAATGAGGGAGTGTGTGATATGTACAAATAGCTTCCGCTTTTATGAGGTGGCTACCTTTCCATGTGAGCACCACATGTGTAAGGGATGTTTGGTCGAACTGTTCACACGTCTGTTGACGGATAGAACATTATTTCCCCCTCGGTGTTGCCGCGAGCCGATCGCTTTGGACAAGGCGCGCTTCTTGCTCGGGCCAAAACTGGTTGGGAGATACCTAGCCAAGAAGCTGGAATACGAAACAGAGAACCCTACTTACTGCTTCCAACCGACTTGCTCTCAGTTCATACCGCCTCTGGTCATTCATAACAACGTTGGTATGTGCGTCAAGTGTCACTTGAGGACATGCGCTCTCTGCAAGAGCCAGGCCCATGTGGGCATGGACTGTCCTCAAGACAACTCTACACAGGATGTGCTAGAGATGGCAGAGAGAGAAGGTTGGAAGAGGTGTTATTCTTGCCACAGGATGGTGGAACTGGGTACAGGCTGCAATCACATCAGTAAGCGTATCATCTTCTTTCACCACAATATCATGGAGCTTCGGTGAATTAGAACTAACCTTGGTGCACAGCCTGCCTTTGTGGTGCTGAATTCTGCTACGTTTGTGGCGAGAGATGGCAGACTCCAAAGGCCTGTCCTTGTGAACTGTTCAGCGAGCAAGCTCTCATGGCTCAAGCACACAGACATGTTAACCGAGATGCGAATGGCGCGCGGCTCCCGGTACGCGAAAGACAGGCTCGTGTACAGGCGGCGGCACAATACTTGCTCCAGAATCATGAATGTGTTCATAATGGCCGTTGGACAAGCCGAAGAGGACGACATCAGTGTGAGGAGTGTCGTGACTGGTTGCCGGAATTCATCTATGAATGCCAGCAGTGCCGCGTCCTCGCCTGCAGAAGATGTCGCTTCAACCGTCTTTGAGGTTCATTGTTTGCGTGGGGAAGAGAGGGGTACATACCGGTTTCAACCCGTCGTTGCAGTTGCCTCGGGCTGATCGATATTGCGGCATTCAGCCGGGAGAATGAAGGTGCGAGCGGTTACTCATGTAACTCCAACTGGATACGAGGGGATGTGATAGCAAAGGACTGCGCTGGTCAAGCTATCGAACAGCCCGGATAAAGATCTAATGGCTACGCGTCTCGAACCTACTGGGTCAAGTGTCAGTAATTTTCAACAAGGAGAGCTTCGACGACATCTCCAACCTCAATCCTTGGTGGTTTACCTGTGTCAGTTAGTCTTGTCCCAAAATTGATCGGACCAAGTATGTATCAACCAATTTGCCACCTCTTTTTCGTTCTTCTGTCCCTCTTGACTCTTACTTTTGCCCACCCCTTAACAAAATGTCCGCCCATTCCCAAGTGGACACTGCTCTCCGTCAACGTAACCTACAGCAACGACACCTTCACGCCTGGCATCGTCTCTTTGGAAGTGCAGAGCTCAACCACGAGCGCCGTCGACCTTTTCACCTGTGACTTGCAGTTCAACAGCATCTGTCTGCCCAACGAAACGCGGTTGCCGAGCGATAAAGATGTGCTAGTACGCTTTTACATCAATATCGAGCTGGCGCAGATTACCTTCAACAAGACATGGGAGTGTGATGGTGGCGAAGGAGCAGAAACGCCGAGGTATGTCCTAGTCTTGGTGTAGCAGAGTTAACACTGGCGCTTGAGCGTCTATTACCTGGTGACATATGCTGATGGAAGTGAGCTACTAGGCCGCAATATGCCATTGGATCCGGCGAGTTCCATTTGACCTGTCCTGAAGTGATCACAGAGGACATGACCTGCGTTGGGCCCTTAGAAGGGGCGATGGAACTTGATGCGGTCATTGTTGAGGTGCCGCCACCACCGCAAGAGGAAGATGAGGACGGTGTAGAGAGAATAGGATGATCTGGATAGAAGCAGAATCTGACGAGGTACGTTATCTCACTGGAGGGCGCACGCTGGACTAAAACAGACGTTGATGATGTTCCCCAAGTGGTCATCCGGAATGTCGCCGAAGTGAAGAAGAATTGATGAGGGTGTCGGAGATGGTGTTGAAGTTGGAAGAGAGAAAGAAGACATCATACTGTCGAAGGAAAGAATTGTTTTCGCCCTGAAGCCTCTTCCAAATCACTTGACGGGCTTTTCTCGCTTGAGCTGAAACCATGTCATCTGCCCCAACTGGAAATCCGGGCATTGCCCAAAGCCCGGCGACTCACAGCCAATGTTCCATTCCATCTCGAGCCCAAATGCACCCTTATACCAAGGCCTCCAAGGTTTCGTACCTGGCTCGGTCTAATAGGGGTAGCAATAGACATGGAAAACGTGGGGATTCTGGGGTATCGGAGGCAAGGATTCGGGCCGTTTGCAACGCTGTGAAGCCGGTTGCTACCCCGGAAGGAAGGCCCAGAAGAGTAACAGAGGCCGACGAAGCACCGTTGCTACTAACCGAAACAACCTCGATCCAACGGTGTGCATGGCTGCATCCTGTAGAATAGCAGCAATACAGGGGTATTGAGAATGAGGGTGCAGAGTGTGTATTGTATAGAATCTGTTCTGTGACCAGGAAAAATCCCGCACACAGAAATCAGGGTTTTACCTAGCAATTTAGATTACATAAGGAAGGCGGTGGTAGGAAACCCACCCCTATATCTAATATACCCCCCCAGCTATATTGGCGCATGCTAGAAAATTAGTTAAAAGCGCCTAGATAAAGCCATTCCTAAATTCTATACCCTTAAAGTTGATAAATCCCTAAATAGTTGCTTTTAAAGGCATCGCCTATTAATCGTACTATATTTAGAAGGTCCGCGGTATTAATTTTTAATAATTAGCCGGGCGCCGTAGTTTAATAATTAAAGCGTTAGGGTCTTATATTAAATAATTGTACGGTATTTTTAAATTATATTTAATAATATATTCTCCGGATTATTTTTAATAACTATTCCTAAAGGTCGCGGATTCGAATCCCGTCGGCGCTAAATTTATAAATATATATTTATATAGAATCGAGGGGGATAATTCCTTAATATTCTTCTTAATTTACTTACTTCTATAATCCTTTTATATTATAATTTTGAAGATGCTCCCTTTTAATTTAATAAAATATCTTTTAAAAAGGATGGAAATAAAGGTTTTAATAATTTTTAAGTAGAGGGGGGAATTCTCGGCGGTATAAGGTATTTAATATATTTAATATATTATACCTTTTAACGTCGTTAATAGTAAATTTCGAATCCGTATAGAAATCGTCATTATCGATTTCTAACCCGAATTTCTTTAATTAATTTAAATTAATACGATCGATAATGCGACCGTTATATATATTAATTTAATAGAAATTAGGCGCGTTTAGGAAAAATATTACCTAATATAAATATTAATCCGTTCGGGGGAAATAGGTAGGAGGTTATATTAAAGGGACGCGGTTTAAATTCCTAATAAGAAACGAAGTTAGATTATTAAGGGGAATCGGTAAATTGTAATTAATTAATTTATTTATTTTATTTATTATTATATTTTATTAATTATCCGGTCGCTTTAGTATTTAAAGACGTAGTAATTCCTCTTTTTATTTATATATATACCCGGTGGGTTCGGTAGGGATTATAGGGGTCTTTAGCTCCGCGGGTATAAATTCGATAATTAGACCGAAATTATTTAATTCGTCGTCGGTATAATTCTTTAGAATTAGGAAGGGTATAATAGAATCGTTTTTTAATTAATAAAAATTATTTAATTATACGGCTAATTCTTCTAAGGAGATTTTAAACGAGTTTTAAAATTTCTCGATATTACCTATAAAAATTTCGTTTTTATTGAAAATTATATTTCTAATTATTATAATCGAATTAATATAGGGATTCTAAATTCGGTAAATATTTAACGATTAATAACCGATTAAATAATTAACCTAAATACGTCTCTTAAGCTTTTTAATTTTATTATAGTTACGTAGGATTTTTATTATAAATGTAAAAGCTTTATAATTATAGACTTTTAAATATATTAAAGTAAGGATTACCTTTTACTAACCGCCGTCGCAATTTATTATATAGGTTTTAAAATATTCTTTTAGGGTTTTTTAATTAAAATTATATTTAAGAGTTTTATTAAAAAGGTAAGTTATAACTACTATAATTTTTCTCTAGAATTCTTTTAGAAAATTTATAAATTCTTTTATAATTTTGGCTTTTTCGCTAAATATACCCCCTAAACGTTTAACGCCGCCGTTCTATATTTAAGTATACGGCGTAGAAGGTTCGACTTTAATACTTTATTATAATAGAAAAGTAGCGACTTTAGGTTTAATTATTATAATTTCGTTATTATATTCGATTATTTATATTTAAATTTAATATTAGGTTTTTAAGCTAATAATAAGGGAAGATAGGGCTATAATAATGGAGTCGGTAATTTTTTTAATAAAGTAATATATTTAAAGGTAATTAGATTAGCGGTTAATTATTACTATTAATATAAAAACCTAATTAAATCCTACCTTTATTAGAGTATATTTGAAAAAATCGGTGGCTACCCTTTGTTTTAATCCTTTAAACGCGACGTAAATAGCCCTCCTAATTTAGCGTTTTAATTTAATTATTATATACGTATTATAATATATTAGATTTAAACCTTTAAAATATATACTATATTTTTTATTAATTAATTAAATAAAGGTTTCGGGTTTAAGGTAATTAAATTTAAAATATTAGCGTAAAATATCTCCCTTTTAAAGTCTTTTAACGGTTTTACTCTAGGGAATTCGAACGTTAAAAAAGGATTAGTTAGCGTTATTTTTATAGAAGTTAAGAAGAATATATTTAAAAATAAATTATTAGAAATAATTAGAAATAGAATAATAATAGGAAAGATCGGGGGCGCGAATATAGGAGTTAATAGTATCCTAGGAGTAATCGAATTCTATAAATTTTCGAAGGGATATAAAATTATAAACTATATTTAAAATTAGCGCTACGTTATCTAAACGAAATTTAAAGAAATTACTTTTATTATCGTTAATTAGGATATAGACGGTCCTATATCCTTTAATTATTAATAAACCGTTATTAACCTAAATATAATTTCCTTTATTTATAAGGGTAAAGTTTTTAAAACGGCTAATTTCATTAAAAATATAAATTATTATACCTAAATTAAGAATAATTAAATTTCTTAGTAAATATATTAAGGCTTCTTATCGAAATTTTAATACTAAGAAATTAAATTAATAGTTAATTTTATTAATCTTCCGACCTTTAAATTAAAGCCCGCTATTAAGGGTATTAATCGTAAATTTTATTAACCTTTTAATAAGAATCTATTATATTAATACAATTTTAGTATTTAATTTACGGAACCTTTAAATAAATTAAGTACTCCTTTAATAATTCTTATTAATTATATTTTAAATACATTAATTAGGAATTTAATTAGAATTAAGCGTTAAAGAGGGGATTATATATTAATACTTATTATAAGAGTAGTTAAATTTTTCGTAAGCTTCGCAAATTCGCTTTTAGCGCTTATTATTTTAATTATTAATATTTTAGCCGCGTTTCTTACTAGTATTATTAGAGGCGTCCCCTGTAATTCGATTATTAAATATAAAGGTAAAAAACGTATTACTTTTTAGGATTTAGTTACGTAACTTTTTAGGGTAGTAATTATAAATCCGTTCCTTAAAATTGTAGGTTAAGTTTAAATAAATAAAATTATCGTCTAGGAGCCTTTTATCCGTAATTTTAAAGGACGTAGCCTAATTTTTAAAAGGGGAATTACTAAATTTATTTATTATATTAAAAAAATCGGTCTTCTATATTTTAAGGTTAATATATTTATTAACTTTAAAATATTTATTAATAATTATAATATATTCTTACTCTTATAATTAATTAATTTAATTACGGGGATAAATCGTAATATTAATCTTATTATAGTAATTGGCGCGGATATTATCGTAGGTTTATTCTTCGTCGAATTAAACGTTAAATTTTACTATATTATATTAAATAGATAAGGAAATAATTCTTTTAAAATAGGTTAATTAAAAGTATTAATTAATATTATTTTTTATTTAAGTATGAAGGGTAATAATCTTTTTTTTATAAATTTCCTAAATTTTTATATTATAACGATAATCGGTTATAATTTCTTAATAATTATAATAATTATATTTAATTAGGAAACCGTAATGGCGTATTATATATAAAATTGGAATTAGGGCTAAAGCGATAAGAAAAGTTAGGGCCTTAATAGCCGGCTAAATAGCGGCGGTATTAATAAGCGTAAGCGTAGTCGCTTTCTATTAAGAAGGAGGCGGTATCGAAATATAATTGCGTATTTTCGCGGCGGGTCTACTAACCGTATAATTTTCTTTAATAAATTGAAAAATTTCTTATTGAAATTAGGAATCGCTAATGCTAAGGTTATTGGTCGAATTAGTAGTGATAATTGCGGTATAAATTAAAGGATTTATAAAGTCTTTAATAATAAGTTTTATAGGGATAATAAATTACGGCTTTTTATTATCGGGATTAATATACTTCTATAATTTTAATTCGAATACCTTCGATTAAAATCCTTTATCCTATATAATTTAATCGTTAATAGACCTAAGGACGGCGTCGCCCGCTTTCTTAAGATCGGTAATCGAAGATATTATAATAATTATTATTATTAATCGAATATCGCTATTATTATTATATTCTGCCGGGTTACTATAATCGGGGGGTTGTAAATAAGACTTTTAATTGTAGAATAATAATAATATAGGGGTATTGAGAATAAGGGTGTAGAGTGTGTATTGTGTAGAATCTGTTCTGTGACTAGGAAAAATCCCGTACATAGAAATCAGGGTTTTGCCCAGCAATCTAGATTATATAAGGAAGGCGGTGGCAGGAAACCCACCCCTGTATCTGACACATCCCCACAATCTCCAAGTCTCCAACGGCTAGCATCCTGGGGCCCCGGATTTTTGACTGCGCTTTGGCATAAACACATCTCGCTCTCATGCAAGTCATCTGGGCAAGTCCGCCAAGAGTGGTATGGCGGTTCTTGGTACCAAAATCACATGCGTAGATGGCCTGGAAACATTGCGCCGTCCAGGCCGCTGAGGGGGTCATCGAAAGCGCCCAACGTCATCTTCATGGCAGTACTTCGGTCGTATTAGCAAGATCGTCGAGAAAACTTTGCCGGCAGGCTATGCATGGTAAAAGGGTCTCTGGACACGAAGATGCCGTCGTCCTGTTGAAGAAGTACTTAAAGGATTAGCCGAACCGCTGAAAATGCATATTCATTCAGACAGTCAGGCACACTTCCTCGGTCATCCTCCTCAGCTTCCGGTCTTCGCTTTCACCTCGTCAAAATGAAGCTTTCTTCCATCAGCTTGGCTGCCATTGCGTCGGCCGTCGCGGTCGACGCCCATGGTTACTTGACCATTCCTTTCAGTCGTACCAGACTTGGCGCGGAGGTAAGCAGTTGCCCTGACGATCGTTGGATCGTGGGAAGATCGATCGTGCTGATCCGTGTTTTTTTTTAGGCTGGCTTGGACACTTGCCCCGAATGCTCCATTCTTGAGCCCGTGACCGCATGGCCCAACGTTACCGAAGCTAGGGTTGGCAGGAGTGGTCCTTGCGGCTACAACGCGCGTGTCAGCATCGATTACAACCAGCCGGCGGCCAACTGGGGTAACTCTCCTGTTGTGACTTACAAGGCTGGCGACGTTGTCGATGTCCAGTGGTGTGTTGATAACAACGGTGACCATGGTGGCATGTTCTCCTACCGTATCTGCCAAGACCAAGCGCTTGTCAACAAGTTCCTCACTCCTGGCTATCTCCCGACCGAGGCTGAGAAGCAGGCTGCTGAGGACTGCTTCGAGAGGGGCACTCTTTCCTGCACGGATGTTAATGGCCAGAACTGCAACTTCAGCCCAGACTGCCAGCCCGGCCAAGCTTGCTGGAGGAATGACTGGTTCAGTAAGTTAGCCTAACTCAGCTTCAGAGGACTTTGCTGACCGTGTGACTTAGCCTGCAACGCCTTCCAAGCCGACAACCGCCGTGCTTGCCAGGGTGTTGACAACGCTCCTCGCGGTTCTTGCTTCACCACCATTGCTGGCGGCTACACCGTCACCAAGAAGATCAAGATCCCCAACTACGTCTCCGGCCACACCTTGCTCTCGTTCCGCTGGAACTCTTTCCAGACCGCTCAGGTCTACCTCTCCTGCGCTGACATTGCCATTGTCGGCAGCAATGGCGAGACCGCGCCCACCACCACCAAGACCACAGCCACCACTCTTGTCACAAGCAGCAAGACTGCCGATGCCTCTTGCACGCCCGCTGCCACCGTCGCTGTGACCTTCAATCACAAGGTCAGCACCAGCTATGGCGAGTCCATCAAGCTTGTTGGTTCCATCTCGCAGCTCGGTAGCTGGAACCCCTCGTCCGGCGTCGCCCTGTCTGCTGCTCAGTACACCACCAGCAACCCTCTCTGGACCACCACCGTCAAGCTCCCTGCTGGTACCAAGTTTGAGTACAAGTTCGTCAAGGTGTCCAGCAGCGGCGCCGCGACCTGGGAGAGCGACCCCAACAGGTTGTACACTGTTCCCCAGAGCTGCTCTGACTCGGTGACTGCCGCTTCCTCGTGGAAGTAAGCTGTCGATGTGCCTGTTTGGAGTTGAGGGGCCGAGCGCAAGAGATCGGGAGTGTCAGGTTGTAAGAGTTGCCGAGTCGAATGATGCGGGGAGGGATCTGGATGCTGGAGGACAAAAAGGTCAGCACTAGTTCTATGTCTATACTTGGGATGGGGCTCTTGTACATATAAATTTCTTCTCCTGTTGACGAATGAATGACACGCGTGTTCAAAAATTGGTTTGAGACCACAGCCTTTGCTGTTCTTTCACTGAGATGGTGTCCTAGCCGTTAAAGCTACGGCTGCGCGCGCACACTGTTAGTGCACTAGCTCGGTGTGGAAGCTACACCGATTAAACAAAGGACCACTTTGGTTGCGCTGTAATGACCCGTATGTACCCTGACAGGTTCGCAGGAGAAAGGACGAAAAATTGAGAGAAAACTAAGTGAGAACTGAAGTATAGTTCGGAGGATAGAGCCGCTCCCAACTACAAGGCCTGGATTCTTGAAAGTTTTTTATGTAAAGAGGAGGAAAGTTGAATTGGGCAATGAAATGGGAAAGAAGTGGAATTCAGCGGCGAGCTGCGTGGTGTACCTAGAAAAGAGGAAGGCGCTGCGGGTGCCCTCTGTGCGGGGAAGCTGCAGTGTGTTCCTGCTTCCCATGGCGCTAGGTCGTCACCCACCAGGCTTTTTCTTTCTAGCCACCGCACTTGCAAGTGGAAATTCCCTTTGTCCATCCACGACTTTCTCCTCGACAACATCCTTCTCAAGGAAATCTAGGTATGGACAGGTCGGAACGTCACGATTCAACGAATTCGGATATTTGAATTTCTCTTTGATATCGCAAATAATCTTATTGAAACGCGACGGAAACATTAGATCCCGCTGAAAAACACGCCTTCGCCACTGTTTTCGGCCACGACAGCGACGCTGGTCTTGTTGATGATGTTGGTCATCTTGTTCCTCGCCAGCGGCAGATCGTCGTCCTCGTTGCGAATGTAGTACGCATGGTCTGCGTCTGGGTTCGTCTCTGTCTGGCTCTGGCCGTTTCCAAGGTAGGTGAAGCGATTGCCCTCGTACTCAAACTTCCAGTCCTCGAATCTGATCTGCCTGATAGCCTCGAGATAGTGCAGCGTTGACCCGCACCACAAAGCCGTAACTTTGCCATTCGACTTGTACCAAGCCTTGCACGCATCCGCCCATACGGTCTTGGGCATAAACTGGTCCCTGTACGCAATGAAATCCCGGACCGCGGCCGCGTCGGGTGTGAAGGTCCGGATGTTGTGTGTCTGCCAGTGGTCAATCATCTTGACCATGTAGTCCGTCTGCGCCTCGACGCCAGGCAGCAAAGGCCCGTTTCCAATCGGGCAGTTGGGGCCAAAGATCATGAAATAGTTGGGAAAGTCGGCAACAGCCAAGCCCAAGTACGATTCGGGATCCTCTGCCCAAACGTCTTGCAGATTCTTGTCGCCAGCAACAATGGGAAACCGTGGCCGATACGATACATCAAACCCAGTGGCGCAAATAAGCACGTCAGGGACGTCATACTGGGTGCCATCTTCACACTTGCACCCTCGTTCTGTTACCTCAGTCACTCCGGAGAACACGACTTGGACGTTCGGTTCCGCAAAGGCTTCCAGATATCCCGGACCGGGGGTGAGTCGGCGACAGCCCACGGCCCAGTTCGGTATCAGTTTCTCCTCCAGCTCCTTGTTTCCTGCGAGCTTTTCTTTCATGGTGTTGAACATGTATTCGCCAAGTTTCTTGTTGGCGTCTGACCCTTTGATAAAAACAGGAAGGAGGGCGTTGTTTCCACGTTCCACCCTTCTGCGATAGGCAAGCAGGTGGCCCGGCTCCTCTGCGAATCGTCGCTTCTCCTCTTCGCTATACTGGCGGCCTTCGCCCCCAGGTAAAGCTGCCACCCAGTTTGCATTACGCATAAAATGGATGACTTTCTGGGCGATGGGCTGAATGGCTGGAAGGATTTGTATGCCAGACGATCCGTTACCGATGAGCCCGACAGTCTTTCCCTTCAAGTCCACCGTCTCATCCCAGTTGGCTGAATGGAGAAGAGCGCCTTTGTACTTGTCGAGCCCTGGAATATCTGGCCACTTCCAATTGTTGAGGAATCCTGCAGCATTGACGAGAATGTCGCAGGTATCGTTCACGATTTCTCCGGTTATGAGGTTCTTGATGGTAACCTTCCAGCCGGATCCAGTCCATTTGGCTCCCACCACCTGGTGCTGGGTCTTGATGTACCGACGAAGGCCATACTTGTCGGCAAAGTCGTTGAAATAGGTAAAGATCTCCTGTCCAGTGCCGTACAGACCGGACCAGTCTGTCTTTGGCTCAAAGGAGTACGTGTAGTTGTGCGAAGGGACATCACAAGCGCAGCTGCCGTTATGTGTCAGTGTGTGCGGCTTGGACTGCGGAGCAAGACTCGTACGTACCCTGGATATTTGTTCTCATACCACGTTCCTGACACCTCGGGGTTCTTCTCATACACTGTCAAGCTAAAGTTGCTAATATGTTTCTGAAGCTTGTACGCAAGTTGCAGGCCCGAAGCTCCAGCACCGATGCAGATTACCCTTACGGGACGCTCTGTGTGGATGGGCTTGTCTAACCGCCATTCTGGCGAGGCGAAGGTCTTGAGAACCATTTTGGATCGCGGGGGGAAGGAGGGAGAGACTGAGCATGTGTCCAGTTCTGGACCCTACCGTAGGGGTCTTGGAGCAGTTAAGTATTCCGTTCCTCTTCATCCCATCATCCCTTCTCTTCATAACCCCACTCGACTTTCCACATAGCTCCGGGTCGGACCGTACCCTGAAGTTCATACTGTCCCCAATGCAAGACCAATATTGGAGCGATGGCGGAGATGTGACCCTTTGCGGAGTAGTGCTACTGCGCTTCTTGTAGCAAGTTGTAGGTCACAAGAACCCTTATCCATTTAGCTTGAGTTCGAGGCCTGGGAGTCGGGGACTTATGTTTCTGAAGTTGAGGGGGATCACCTATAAAAATTTCCCATGGCGGATGAAAGGGTCTTCACGTTCAGTAAGCGCCTCACACCCAGTTGCAGATTTGCAGGCCTGACCTTCCCTTGGACGGTGCTAGTGACCGACGGCGATGGTTACAGTGCATGCGAAGCCGCAGATTGGTCTCGGAGCAGCACCGAGTCGGTGGGGTAATGGCATACCTAGCCATTATCACAGGATGTGCGTTGTGTTTGACTGAGAGGGGCAAGAAGAGTTTCATGTGTTTGAATCATGGACTCATGATCATGATCGATGCAATGTTGAGAAGCGTGTTTGAATATCGGATAACGGTAAGGTTCTTATCTCATGGTTACACATGCTGGTCCCGTCGGTAGTTTCCGAAATATCTACTGCGGCCCGTTATGCATGCTCATCATTGCCAACATACCAAGAGATCCTCTTCATCTGGAAATCACGGATAAAGTGCTGACACGATGTCTTTCATCTGTTTGCAATATGGCTGGATAATATCATCCCGCTGGCCGGCAGGGCTAAACATGGATATTTCGAAGTCCATTCCCCTCATGGTGGTGTTGATGGAAGAGGGTTGAACAGGATAAAAACGACGGGTGCCTCTTCTCACAGAATGCGTGAAAAGTGCAGTGCAAACCTGCCTCCCGTCATCATCTTATAGGGCTATCGACCTGATGCTTGGGTGGTTGATCACCTGCACAACACATTGACACCCGACAGTCCATACCAACACCTCCTTCCAAACTTCGGTCGTACCTGCCGCATCAAAGTCCGTCGCTCCTCCACAGCGTTCCTATCAAGGAGCCCTACACTCGGCAGGCGCACCCTTTGTGCCTTCCCTTTTCAAACCCGACTTCGATCACGTCTTCCCCGGGACAGGTCATTCCTTCCCTCAAACAACAAAAGATGCAGCTCCTTCTCCAAAGACGTTCCTTCCTCAGCCTCCTCGCCTCCCTCTCCGTCCTCCTCCTCCCAACCACATCCGCCACACCTCTCCCAGCGCCCATCTCCAACCCCACCAACCCAGGGCTCATCATACCCAACCTCTACACCACCGATATCTGCACCCCCAACACATCCTCCATCCCCCACCTCTGGTCCGTCCAAATCCAAAACATCACCTACTCCATCCCCTCCTCCGACTCCCAATTCGGTTCCATACCGGGAACCGCCACATTCTCCATAACCAACACCCTCACCAACTCCACCAACAACATCACCTGTTCGATGCGGTTCGATAGTCTCTGCGAGATTAAGATCCAACCGGCTGTGACTGCGACTGGTAGTGGCAATAAAGAGAGTGAGGAGGGGGTTTTGGGGGTGTTGGGTGAAGAGGGGGTGTTGGATATTCACCTGCAGGTGCTGATTGAGGTGGCGTATGTTACTGTTGTTCAGAACGTCACCTGTGCAGCCGGAGGCGGAGGGGGAGGGGGAGAGGGAGGTAAAGGGGAGGGAAGTGTGGTGAAGAGTGTGGGTGGGATGGCGGAGGTTTGGTTAGGGTGTGATTATGAGGTTACTCCTAAGCGGTGTTGGGGGGATGGAGAAGGGTGGGTGGATGCGGAGGTTTTGGGGGAGGTTCCTGGTGGGGGAACTGGTGGGTGATTTCTCATGTATACCTGAGCTATGAAGCTATGAGGGTAACGGAGGTGATGGGGGGCGTTGAGGATGGCGGGGATGAGGTCATCTTGGTAGAGCTGGACGGATGGTGATCACGTTGGTGATGGTTGTGCGGCTACAACGGCGGGTTGGGTGTAAGGCGGAGTGTTGAGGGCGGATGGTTATTATGGTAGAGTTAGGATGGAATGAGTTCTGTCGAGTGCGTGAGATGATCGGGTTCGGATGAGATGAGAACTCTAAAGAAGGGATGAGATGAGACCTGTCAAAGAGGATGATATCAATAATGTCCGAGATGTATTGATGAGACCCTGAAATGATGATGATCGTGTACCTATATCCAAAACCGTGAACGCCGATGTCCCCCTGGTATCCTATAATGCAAATCTTTTGTAGAACCCCTATTCCGAAGACCATCCTAGCAATAAGCTTATTCGTTTTGACTGCTTCCGTTCACGTCGTCGTCGTCGTCTTCTGTCTCCTCGTCGGCGTCGATCAGCGTACTCCCATTGGGCGGGAAGCGGGAGAAGATGAGGACACTCGCAGCGATCATGGCGAGGATCTGTAACACACGTCAGTCCCAGGCCATAAATAAACACGGACAGGTAAACTCACCGCATTGCAATAAAACGTCAAATGAGGCTTCCCAGCCTCCGCCAACGCAGCAAAGACAAACCCAAAAAAGCCCTGCGTCGCTAACCTGCCAATATTCTCAACCAGCGTCAACGCATTCAACGCATCAGCCCTCTGTGAAGGCGAGCACATCTCCGTCATGACACCCTTTGCCGCCGGGGCAGTACCGCTAGCAAAGGGAAGCATAGCGGCCGCGAGATAAATATGCCATTTCTTGGTCGCCAACGCCGTGCAAGACGTCAAAAGCCCATCAGCTACCAAGCTCCACCTTAGGAAAAACAGATCGAAGTGTGTGTCTTCCGTTTCGGTACCTGGCTGCGTCATCATGGGTTCTTCTTCGGCGTGCGTACCCATGGGAGCTTCGAGTTGTTCGGGTTGGATGAGCAAGCCCTGGGTTGCCGGGTCCCGTTCGTCTGAAATCGAGTCCCGGCGTGGGTGTTGATGATTCGACTGTCGTTTCGCGTACCACTTCCGGCCGTACGAAATGATCTTCGGGAAGAGTAGAATCAAGAAAACCGCCCTCATCATCGCAAACTCCGACATCAACCACCCGTTATCGCTCTGGTGGAACTCAAACACGGCCGTGGCGTACATCTGGATCAACATGGCCGCAAAGTCCGTCGCCAAAACACCCAAAAACACACCCGTACACAATATCAGCACGCCCAAGTGCTTAATCGTCTTCCCGCTCCTCAGCCTCACCCTCTGCGGCGCCAGAACCTTTAACGGCGCCAAAAACCCAGCAATCCCCTTTGCCTTCTCCTTTTTACTACCACCAGACATACTCTCCGGGCTCACATACGGCAACATCACCTGCACGTAAACCGTCGACACCAAAAACGCAACAAAAGCAACCTCAAACGGCCTCCTAATCCCCCACCGATCCCCAATCATGCCACCAGTCAGGTACCCCACCGCCTGCCCCAGCATAAAACACCCCTGCAACATGCCAAACACCGGCGTTCTGCGTGCGGGAGAGACGACTTCCCCGACAATGATGTTGATAATCAGGATATACCCCACCGGTCCTCCCAACACCGTTATCAATTGCGTCGCCTGGAAAATCACGATCCCACTTCTCCCGCCCGCTAGCACTCCCAATATCTGAGTGAGAACCCTAATAGCAGGAACCAAAGTCTGCGCCATCAACGCCAGTCTCGGACCAATTTTCTTCACCAGCCACCCGGCGAAGAACAAATTGACGGTGCCGCAAATGGTGGTGCTCATTGCCAGAAAAGAAAAATCGGTGGCGGTGCCGGCGGCGATTTCGTTTCGGGAGCATTTATCGGCCCCGGGGGGAAGATGGGGAGGGGAAGGGTGGTGGGAGTAAAAGTCGTCGCATTCCATGAGATAAAAAACGTAAAAGATGGGGACTTGGGTGAAGGAGAAGGAGGTGGTTATTAGGAAGGCTGCTAGTAAGATGCGGGTTTCGACGGAGAGACGGGTGAGGAGGTGGAGGGGGTTGAGGGGGGATTTTCGTTTGGTTGGGGGATCATTGTAATGGTCGGAGGAGGAGCTGGCGGTGGTGGGGGTGAGGTTGTCGTCGGTGGTGTTTGGTGATGATGGTGATGTTTGTTGAAGGCTGTTGTTATTAGTCTTGGCCGCTGTCCCTGTCCCTGTCCCATGTGGGAGCAGTGGCGTTGTCTCGTCGACGGCCATTGTGATGTGCCAGTTTGCCCGAGATACCAAGGGTTGTTGTTGTGGTTTTCGGTCCCGAAGATCCAATGTGAGAAGCAAACTTTTTGGGATATGAAAGACAAAGAGAGAAATTGAGATGACTCAGATGAGAAGGAGGGGCGCAAGGGTTTTATCGGATCTGGGATTGTCAATTGTTGCGCCCTGCCCTTGACAGGCTATGGTTGCGCTGACAATTCGATAGTTGCTTCAAGAATTGAAGGTGATGCCGCCTAATCCGAGAATGTGAGTGTGGGCTTATCCGTCCGGGTCGGGGTCCCGATCACGTCAGTGGCACAGTGAATCTGAGACCGTCGCAATTCCCGTCCGGGGAAGATTGTCAACCGGGAAGGCGTAATGAGGGGCAAATAATTGTGATGTCGCTGAATGGAACAATGTTATCGCGAGGAACACAAAAAATACGCCAAACCGACATCGGCAGGTGTTAAGGAGGGTGTGCCTGTGATAAGCGCTTGCATAGAGTATTACTAACAGATTCTTTGTTGGTGGTAGCACAAGCTTGTTAGTGCAATATCGCTGGGGGAACGACATCCGGCATGCGGGTGTAACTCTGGGTCACTGACCGGGGCGCACGAGCTGTTAGTGCACGGCAAAACCGCTTCTTTTTCCACAACAACCGGCCGTGAAAACTCCGTCAACGCCGTAACACAACGCGGCCCGGACGGACGCCGTGTGGGGGCCCGTGTTCCGTGTAACGTCTTTTATCCGTCAAATGATGGACGTCCATCCAACTTTCTTCTTACGACAAACTTTCCACTATTTCGGATGTTCTCGACGTCTTACCATCGACACCCATCCCGCCTATCTGTCGTGATAAGGTTTTCTTCACTGTGCGCGATGCGTCTCCCCCACGTGCATCCGCCAACATGGCATTCTCGCAAAATCAACCGATTGGAACAGCCATTAACCGTGGGGATTAGCTTTGCTTCTCCCGGTTAGCTTCGGGGCATCGACGTCAATTGTTCTCCGGGTGGCTGATGGGATCATCACCGAGCCTCCGAAGACCTCCACTTGGCCGTTACTCTGACAACATCCCAGTGCATGGGTTCAAACATATCAAACCAGACCCAAAACTCTGAATGGCGTCGTCGCCAAATCTATACGGGCGTACGCGGAGATGAGAATGGTGGCGGGCGACGGTCAACGGCAGGACGACTGAACTGATGATGACGCCGCCGGGATGCATGGAATGAAGGAATACTAATTCGGCTGGATCCTTGGACCGTCCTGATGCCCGTACGAGTATCAAGCATTTGTCAACGGGAAACAACAAGGAAGACGCTCCTCTTCCTGGACCACCGAGACAGCGTAAGCGAAAGCGAGACAAAGACTGACTGCCAGTAGAATACCGCATCATCAACGGCCAATGACATGATATCAGGCTGCCGAGATACGACATCTCTTTGGTTATCATCACCACATTGTCGGAAGCTGAGCTGACTGGATACCAGCTAATGTGATGTGCCAGGTTGAGACCCGACGTCCTGGCTCTAGGTATGATCCCGAGCCTTTAGCCAGACTGATCCTCTTGAGACATTCGCCAGAAAAGCGACTGGTCCAATGGGATAACGCAAAAAACGAGGGAGCTGGGCCTTGTACCCTCCCTTCTTTGATGGCTGCGGCCAAAATGAATCCAATCGTTTGCTTTCCCAGGATGCCGGGACACCGACATTAGCTGGATCAGCCCGTGTCGGCCAACAGATTGGGTGAGGTGTCAAGGGGCTGCTTACTCAAAACGGCACTTGAGTCGTGATAGGTGAGAGATCATATATGACATCCCGTGAGGGCTGACTACTTAGTCTCCCAGCGAGCCTCTTCTCGGAAACTATCCTGTTCTCCTCAACAACAACAACAACATCAGTCAAATCATGATCGATATCCTTATCATCGGCGCCGGTCCCAGCGGCCTCTGTGCTGCCAAAACGTTCCTTCAGCATGATCCAAACACCAACATCGTTATCATCGACGGCCACTCAACCGTGGGAGGAGTCTGGTCCAAAGAGAGACTCTACCCAACCCTCCGAACGAACAACATGTACCCAACAATGGACTTCAGTGACTTCCCCATGGAAGACGTTGGCATCGGCCGGCCAGGACATCACATCACCGGCGAAGAGATGCACACGTACCTGACCGCCTACGCCCAACACTTTGATCTCATGAAACGAATTCGACTCAACACGAGAGCACTTCGAGTTCAACAAACCCCTTCGAAGGACGGCTGGGAGGTAGATGTCCAGTCAGGCGACGACCCCAACAAGACAACCATCCTCGACACCAAGAAACTCGTCATGGCAACCGGCATACTTGGCGTGCCCAACATGCCTTCCTTCAAGGGCGAAGAAGCCTTTGATGCACCGCTTTTCCATTCATCGTCTCTCGGCCCTCGCTATACTGACGTTCTGCAAAACCCGAGCATTAACCGCATCGCTGTCCTCGGCGGCTCCAAATCCGCATACGACACCGTCTACCTCGCCGCCACAACCGGTCACAAAGTCGACTGGATCATTCGCAAATCTGGCCGCGGTCCATCCTGGGTATTTCCCTCGCACACCAAGATCGGTCCTTTCAAAGCATGGCGAGAAAAGCTCATTACTAGACGGATAGCGACCTTTATGTCCCCTTGTATCTTACCAGACCACTCCGGCTCTAAGGTCCGCGATTTTTTACATACGAACCGACTCGGGAAAGTCGTTGCAAGAAAATTTTGGAAGACTATCCATGCAGATACCATCAGAGATTGCCGATATCGCGAGGGCAAAGATCCACGATACACTGTCCTGGAACCGGACCACAACCCCTTCTGGTACGGCACCAGCTCCGGCACTTTGAACTACGAGCAGGACTTCAAGTCCTTGATCACAAGTGGACAAGTGACTGTCCACCGGGAAGACATTTCGCATCTTGGGCCACATACCATCCATTTCGCGGACGATGGTGCTGGGAGTCTGGAGGTAGATGCCTTGATCTGTGCAACGGGATACTCTGCCAAACCGCCCGTTGAGTTTTTCCCGAAAGAGTTACATTTCGCTCTGGGAATACCAACAGATTCTTTGACTGAGGAACAAAAGGATGCGTGGAAGGTGCATGATGAGCGGGCCGACAAGATAATAGCCGATCGCTTCCCACAGCTTTTATCACCACCCTTCTCCCGTTTACCCTCCATCCCTTCCTCCTCTCACACTTCCCCTCCACGATCCCCTTCCACAGCCACCTTCCCTTCCCACCCATTCACCTCATCCTCCTCCCGACCCCCTCACCCCTCCCACGACTCCCAGAAATACACCCCCTGGCGCCTCCACCGCGGCCTCGCCCCTCCCGGCCTGATCACCCGCGGCGACCACTCCCTAATCTTCCTCTCCATGTTCTCCTCAACCACCAACATCCCCCGCATCGAGATTCAATCCCTCTGGGCCCTCGCCTATTTTCTGGATCTCATCCCTTTACCCCTCCGCACCATCCCGCACCGCTTAGACTGCCCTTCTTGCGTTCCCACCCTGCCGTCTCCATCTTCTGGACAGGAAACTCCAAAGTTGCAAACCTTCCAGAATATATGCCCCCAGAACCAAAACCTGGCGCAGGACCCGGCGTGTCTGCAGATAATGAGAGAGACGGCGTTGTTTCAGCGGTGGTGTAAGTGGAGGAGTCCGTTGGGACATGGACGACATTATCCGGATTTGAATTTTGATCAGTTGGCTTATTGGGATTGGTTGGTTGCTGACTTGGGGTTGGAGACACGAAGAAAGAAGGTGAAGGGAGGAAGGTCGTGGAGGGAGTTGACGAGCAGTTATGAGGTGGAGGATTATAGGGGTTTGGTTGGGGAGTGGGTTGCTAAGAATGGGATGGAACAGGGTCAGAGGAAGGATGGGGAGAAAGGGATGGAAGGGGTGGAGGTTGTTGTAAAGCCGGAAAGGGGGACTAGGGTTTGAAGGGTGAAATGTGAGATTGGATAAAGCAGTGATAGGGGATGAGACCCGATCAAAGAGATGTTGTCAAAGACACGACAAAAAGCTCAAGTGAGTCTCACACAGCGTTTGGCTTACACCACCTTTGCCCGTTGGTTGTTCAATAGGCTCATATTATCGTATATACATATTAACTAACATCGTAACATAGACGACATCATTACATCTCTACTTGAATGTCTCCTCAGTACCCCTAAAGCTTCTTGCAAAGCCTAGTGTTGCCCTCAATCTCCTCCCAGTCCTCAGTACCGGGGGTAGCAACGGCATAGAAAACGCCCAAAGGATCCCACTTCTTACGAAGCTGCTTGAGGCGAGGGTAGTTGGAGCCCCAGAAGTGGCTCTGCCAGTTTGGCTGGAAGGGGTCGGCCTATTTTTTGTTGATCTCTGTCAGTACACATCCCATATCTTCTTCCCAATACGTCCGAAACTCACCTCATTAACATAAGTAGCCCCACTCCTCGACGCGTTCCTGAACCCCTCATCCTGATTAAACGTCAAAACATTCTGCAAATCCGCCTTCTCAGCCGGCGTTGCCCCCTCGGGGCTCGGCAACACAACAATCACGAAATCCGTCGCGTTCCTCCAGGCCGGATGGGCAGCGCTCGTCGACACGGGGACGTTATGTCCCGGGTTGAACAAGTGACCAACCATACCACCAAACAAATCCGGTCTGCCGGCAGGGCTGATGACGTTCTTCATGGCGGCAATAATCTCGTCGTTCCTGTTGGCCACGTCGTCGTGGTTGAAGAGCCAACCACCGGTGAATGCCGATTGGCCGGAGGCTTCGGACTCGAAGAGGTCAATGTACAGATCGTAGAAGGTGGGGTACTCCTTGGTGGCGAACTCGCAGGGGACGCCAGCGGCGGCGAACTCGTCGAGCATAGGCTGGAGAATGGCCTGCAACTCGGTCTGCGTCTTGCCGATAGCGACAAAGGGGCGCACGCGGAACTGGTAGGGCCAGGCTTCGAAGTAGACGTAGAGACCGTTGTCGACCATGTGGTTGGAGTACTTGTGGAAGATGCGGGTTCCCTCCCAGATGAGGTCGTTGTCGAAGGTGTGCGTCGTGTTGAGGTAAAGTGTGGCGCCAGCGGCGGGGAGGTCGGGGAAGGTCTTGACGGTGGTGGAGAGGATGACGCCGTAAGCAGAAGGGCCGCCGCCGCGGAGGGCGAAGAAGAGGTCCCGGTTTTGCCACTCGTTCGCGTTGACGATGAGACCCGAGGCGGTGACGACTTCGAAGTTGAGGACGTTGTCGACGGCGAGACCCTTAAGGGTGGACCAAGGGCCGTGGCCGCCGCCTTGGATGAAACCGCCCGAAAGACCGACGGTGGCGCACTCGCCTGTCACAAGGGCCATGGGCGGGTTGAGCTCGTGGCCGGCCTTGAGGATGGTGCCGCCTTGGACGCCGGCGCCCATGGTCACTGCGGGACCGCGGTAGGAGCCGGGACCGGAGTAGTTGTTGGTCCACTTGAGGGATTGGAAGCTGTGCGTGTTGATGACGAGCGAGCCGTAGCCGACGGAGCGGCCGAGGAAGTCATGACCCGTGTTGCGGATGATGAGGCGGAGGTTGTTTTGGCGCGCAAAGTTGACGCCGGCTTGGATGTGCGAGGGCTTGGTGGCCATGATCACGTAGACGCCATAGTTGCCGAGGGTGCAGGGGGTGGTTGGGTCGGTGGTGGGACGGCAGGTGTCGTTGGTGAAGAAGGTCCAGAGGGCGTCGGCGGGCTTCTCGACGCTGTTGATTCTGTTAGTTTCTTGGGTTTGAGGCTTTGAAGATGGTATATTGATGGATAACTCACGTCCACTGCTCGTCGGCAAAGTTCGCCTGGGCCTCAGCGCAGGCAGCCTGGTCATAAGTCTGGAAGGTGCCGAGGGGACTCTCAAAGGTGTTATGGCAGACAGCGCCGGCAGGGACGATAGGACGGAGAGTGCCATCAACGGTCCTGTTCAGGCTGTTCCACTTGTTGGCAGAAGGCCAGCAAGGACGGCCGGGGAAGCATTTGCATCCGTACTTCTGGCCGTTGTAGGTGGTAGTGTCGAGTCTCGCGGCGTCGATCCAGTCCAGGATGGTGTCGAGGATGACTCCCTTGGTGGAAACGACCTGGACCGTGTTGGTTGTGTTGGTTGTGTTCGTTGTGCCTACCACATCGGCTTCTTGTCCAAGGACTTGAGAGGTGAGGAGGGCAAGGACAGTGGCAGCTGCCTTGAAGGTGGAGGATTGCCACATCATGATGGCTAGGAGGGGAGGGAGAGAAGGGTGAAGGAAGCGTGCCGTCTCGGTTCCAATCTTGCTGGGAATGACGGGACATGCTCTGGGTTTTATATCCCATCTTGACCCTTCCTCTCTTCCTCCTCAACCCGGTTCCCACGTTTCCCAACCTTTTCCTGTTCCCCAGTTCAGCTCCTACCCAAGAATCCCCAAGAATTTCCAGACTCCGGATTCCGGAACCCCCAGCCTTCTGACAATCTGCGCCAACCCGCACCATCGTCCAGTCCTCCACTTCCAAGACCACAAGAGCTGACATGTTGCAGGCGACATCTCCACGAGTCTCCCCATCCGCTTTCTTCAACCGAATTTCTCCAGCTTGCCAAGCCTCGGCTCCCTAACCATTATTCGGAAGGATTCCCGCCCCGGGCGGGCGTGGCGTAACCAATCACGAACCAGTCAGCTTACCAAGTTACCATTAGAATCCTCAATAAGGTTTAGGAGGATGCATAATTTCTACACAACTAAATGCCACGTACCGGCCGGATGTGACTGCAACCTCATTCCCGGACTCAAACGCCTTTTCAGTCTTGGCGTGAGGGGGTGTGCACCCACCGCATACAACTACACAACTTCGTAGAAATCGTAAATCTTGTTCGTTTTCAACCGTTTCTATACAAAATCGAAGCCTAATAACTATATTTTTATTATAGAAAGTAAATAAATAATATCGCTATTATTATTAAATATCTTTACTATTTTTTTTATTATAATACCGCTTAAATCCATCTTCAGAACCCAGCCTAAGAAGCGTACTTATCGCGGTAGTATTATTTCGGTCCATTTTAACGAGGATTAAGTTAAACCTAGAACCCCGTTAATTTTATAACGTATTTCTACCCGCCTTAAGAAGAAGAATCGTATTTTAATCGAAATAGAGGAGGTTATTACTAATTTATCGAAGATTAAGAAGGCTACCCCTAAGAAGGCTACCCTTAAAAAAGTTGCCCTTAAGAAGAAGTTTATTCCTAAGAAGGCTACCCTTAAAAAGAAGCCCGCCGCCGCCGCTATTAAGAAGGGAAAGGAGAGGGTTAAAAAACCTACCCTAGAGCTAAAGACCGAAATTAAAACCGATAGCGAATTATTACCCTCCTCCCCCTTTAAACCGACCGACGAATTTATTAAACTCTTTAACGGCGCCGATAATATTTCCGACTTCGATGACGAGGACGAATAGGAATAGGAATTTCTTATCCGTTTAACGCTTAAGAAGACGACCCTTAATATTTCCTTTATTTATTTTAGTAATGAGGATAACGGTAGCGATTTAATTTCGCTGGTTAAATAGGTTATAACCTTCCTTTCGATTATAGACCAGCGTTATAAAATTATTTTAATCCCTCCTACTTTAATTTACCCGGTAATTATATAAGTAGAATTTATTATAATAGGGTTATATTTTATTATTACTTTCCGTAATAATAAACCCGCTACGATTTTAAACTGTGGTATATATAAAGAGGTAGAAGTTAAATAGGAGAATAGGAAATTTTACCCTTAACGCTTTAATACTAATTTATTTAGGGAGGTTCTATTTCTATAGCGAGGTTATATATAAAAAATTATAGATAATAATGCGGTTGCCGGTACGAAGTTTTAAATCGCGTTATATAACGTTATATATATTACCGTTATTTATAATAATAATAATAAAAATCGTATTATAATATACTTTTAGAATATAGTAGGTAATTAATTTTCTAATAGATATAATAGGTTTAATTATAATTTTATTATAAAATTATACCTTCGTTATATTTATTAGTATAATATTTTCACCGTTACCTTTAAATTTCGCTTAATCGACTTATTTATTAATTTTATACTATTATTAATATTATTTACTCCTTTAATAATCGACCTATTAATATTTATTCCCTTTCGCGGTTTTCTAAATCCGTTCGTAATTATATAAGTAATTACCCCTACTACCTAAATATTTCGAACTTTATATATTCTTAATAATAATATTGGGGATAAGGGAATAAGCCGGCGGATTATAACGAATATTATATTAGCGGAGGTTATTAAAATAAAGAAGGAGAATAAAAAGGAGGAGGCGTATATTAATTAAAAACTACGTAGTTTCGCGTTTCGTAGTTTTACCTAAGCGTAGAAGTATAATTTGGGTTTTAAATATAAAAATTATAATAAAGCTATTGAATATTAATTATATTATATTATAGAAGGGAATAAAACTTATTACGACCTCTCCTTCGTATAAGTTGGTAAATAGGCGCGTACTATTTAATAATAAAAGGTTACGTTTATTAATTTATTAGAAGATATATTACGGGAGATAATCGATAAGGACGCCGCCGACGAAAGTAGTAATAGTAATAGTAGTAGCGTTAGTATAATAAGGTTTTAAAAGTACAGTAAGGGTATTAATATTAATATTATTAATAACGTAAATAGCGGTAATAATAGCGCCTATATAAAAATATTAGGCCTTTTATAAATAGCGTTTATCACGGGGCACGAGCAAGCAGTAAGGTACGATGTTTATTGTTGTGCGAGGAACAGGAAATAATCCTGTGCGCCGCGACTATCTTATACGATTACGATGTAGCCAATACGTAGCCCTAGTCACGTGTGTGAGTCTGGGTGACGCCGGGACCAAGGTATTGGGGTACCATAGGCACGGTCAATTACGGTCGTCGCGACCACGGTCGCGTTCCATCTATCAATCCCAGTACTGCACGTAAACAGCTGTCATCAACTGGTGCATACAATACGACCACCTCTATACAGGAGCAAGCAATGCCTGTGACAGCGTTTAAGGAATTTAGGAATCCCCTTTAATATAGCGGGTAATATTTTTACCCTCCTCCCTACCCTTATTAATTAATATTATTACTTTATATTTATAATTATTATTTTACCCCCCCTCTTCCTTTATTAATATATATAATTAATAGTTTTATAATTATTAGATCCGTTATTAACGCTACTTCTATAATTGCCGTTAATATTAACCGCCCCCTTTTAACGCTCCTTCTATTTAATAGGGTAATAATTATCGAATTTATAAATATTATATTTAATTATTTTACGATTTTATTTTATAAGGAATTTATTAACTATATAACTTTGGCGGTAAGGCGCGTTGCGGCTAACCTACTACCTTTATTATATATTAGTATATACGCGCTTTTTATTTCTCTATTTATAACGCACCTAACGCTACTATTAGTTATATTGCCTTTTATTACCGACGACGATAATAAAATTATTAATAATATATACCTACCGGTATTATCCTTACCGCCACTTCCTACGCCGCTTAGCCGTATTATAAAAGAGTTTATTATTAAATTTTTTAAATCGTTTTACCGAATATATTATATTAAGCGTATAATAGAGGTTATACTAATATATAGGGTATTAATAAAATTATAGGAGAAATTACGGCATTCGTAATCGCCGTACAATTTATTAATATTAAAAGATTAACCAGTAGAATAGTATACGGTATTAAAGTTCTTTCCCGCGTTATATTTTGCTTTTAAAAATAGAATTAAGGATTTCCTTAAAGAGGAATACGTTACGTTTACTATTTAAATAAGCTTCTATAGTATATCCTTTAATCCTATTACGATATTTAATTAATTAATATAGCGTTCTAAATATTTAATTTAGTTATTTACTGCGTACTATTAGCACTAATACAATTATACTCGAATATAGGGTAATTAGAGCCCTTACTTTTATAATTAATAATATTACCGTTAATAACGTTAATAATTACAATTAATAATATTTCGAATTGAATTATAATAAAAGAAGGGGGTTTTTAATACTTTAATATTATTATATAAATAATTGTTAATTTTAATTCTAGTATTAATTTTAGTACTCCTTAATACCTTAGTACGTTTTTAAATATTTAATATTATAATATAATAAAATATATACTTTCTCTCCTTCTTTCCCTCCCCCTTACTTCCGCTTAAATATAGTATTTATTTCCCTATATTTTACTAATTCGGTAATATATATTTATTCGTAATCTTTATTATTATTGAATTTATTTATTATTAATTTTATATTCTTATAATAGTTATAAATTTATAATATTTGCGTATTTATATTAAGAACTACCTTCTTTAGAAAGTTTACGAAATTTACATCCGGTATATTATTACTACCCTTATTACAATATACCCGTTTAAATTACTACTTAGAATTATTAAAATATACTTCGATGGGGTTAAATTCGGGAGAGTACGGCGGTAAATACTATAGTAAAATCCCCTTCTAATTGTACGCCTCCTAAAATTCTATATATAAATATTATTTAGCGTTATTTATTATTAAAATATTATTACGCCCGGGAAAAGGGTTTATTTTTAATAATATCCTTTTTATTATTTAATCCTAAAACCCGGCGGAGTCCATTACGCTTTAGAATATTAATAAATCGAATATACTATTAACATTAATAGTAGGGAGGAGGTAATAGCGTTTATTACGTTCGAAGCGGTTAGAGACCGTCGTAATAGCGCTTTTAAATACCTAATTAATATAACGAACCCTATCCCTTCAATCTATACTAAACTCGTTATAAAAAACGAATATTTCTATAATAAATAGCGATATTTTATTCGATTAATTTATAATTAATATAGGGGATTATTATAATACTTTTATATAGAATCGTTTTTTCTTCTATTTATTTTAATATAAATATCTTCGTACAATTTCCTTCGAAACGTAAACGTTATATTCATTAGCTAAAAAAATATAGATTTCATTGAGATATAAATTAGGTTTTATAATAAGAAGCTTTATAACCTTCTATATATATTAATTAATATAATATTTATTAAGGGAGTAATATAATACTATATACTTCGAGCGCTTATATTAGAAGTTTCCTAGCGTTCTATAATACTTTAGAAGGTAAAAAATACTTCTTAGCATTTACTAAATTACGTTTATAATTCTAAATACTCTTCTCGGTAATACTAACAATAATAGCGATTTTAATAGGGTATTTATTATTTACCAGTATTATAGTAATTAACGCCTTTTAAGTATCGTTTATATAGCGTACTATATCGATTTTAATTTAAAAATAAAAATAATATTAAATATCAATAGAAATAATATTAGTATATCGATATACGGTTTTTTTACTGCTGTTTTGGCCGGTTTTCGATGGTAGTCGACCTGTTTTAATTGTGTAGTTGTCGAAAAACGACCAGAATGCCAAAAGTGTAATTGTGTGCGGTGGGTGCACACCCCCTCACGCCAAGACTGAAAAGGCGTTTGAGTCCGGGAACAGTCCATTTAACAGCTGCCTGCAATGCGACCCTGTCGAAGTCGTCGACTTGTCGTTCGCCCCTAGTTAGCGCGGCCTTTAGAGGCTCCTCTTATATAGATCACTGAAATCCACAAAGGGTTCTAGAAAATGGGCTCGAGCGCTCCGCGTAGTCTCGCTAAACTGTCGGTACTCGGCGGTCTTGCCCGGATCGGCACCCTGAACCCTTTCCTTTAGTCAACGGGACCGCCGGCCGGTGGGGGAGGGGAACGGGGAGGGGGAACGGGGAGGGACGGAACTGACCGACTGGAGAAAGGAGATTGAAGATCATGACGGATGTCATTTGCTGTTTTGTGAGAGGGGGCCGGCTATCATGCGAATTGAATTCGTCAAGTTCCAAGTGCTTGTAAGTGCTTGTTAGCGGCTGTCTGTGCGCTGCCATTGCTCATTTCGTCGGATGTGGCTTGAATGACATGGGATAATTGCAGTGTTGTATTGGAATTTGCCGTTGGCTCTTTTCTTTTTTGTTTCTAACATTTCTTCTTACAAACGTCTTGTTGATGGCCACCTGCACGACAGATTCGGCATCACGAAAACGAAAGAAGAGCTCAGTCCGGTCTGGTCGCCCGACTAATCACTAGTGAAGTTGATAGATTGCATTCGTGCATCCTTCACCGCAACGGACATGCAACCACCACGCGAGGTGGCGAACCAGCACGGCACTTGTTCGAGAACCACGTTTTTCCTCGGTTAACGATTCCGAGTCTTAGTCTCTTCAGCTGCTTCTTGGCATACATACTCCTCCTGTGCAGGTGCTCATTGGAAATGGTTTCGATGCGGCGGTGACAGGACTGCGTTGTCCTGGCATTCAAACATGTCAAGGGGGAAAAGACCGTCACAGTATCCAGGTGGTGATAAACTCTCTGGATAACTGATAAAAGTGCTAGGTCCCTTTCATCTTTGCTTGGCAGGCTATAGCATCATCAGGTGTGTAACCATCGTGAAACCCAAGAGTAGCAGAACGTCTATTAATATCGTGCCTCAACCCCAAACAGCAAACAAGCAACCAAAATGCCTTCTTTCATTATCCTACAATAGGTATTCATAGCAGTATGACCCACCTCAATCTTCGGGAGAAAAAAAATGGTTGCAAAGCACCAGGGCCTGCCTCAGCCCGTGCCATGCGGTATCTATACCCAGCCCCCCCAAGATATCCAGCTAGAACTAACCGCCAACGAGAGAAGAGACTTCTTATCATCTACTTCTTTCCTGGACAAAGTCTGATAACGGAAGCGAGTTCCCGATTCCCCTTCCTAAGCAGCGCTGGGAGCGACCACTGCGATAACAGAGTCCTCCCTTGTCCATTGACTTGTCTGGATGTGAAACTCAGAATACCACTGGGCACTGAAACAAGTATAATAAAAGGAGTAGCGAACTCATTCAAGCCTTGGTCGGAGTACGGTGGCATGCTTGCAGACACTCCCCTAACCCACGAATGTTGACAACCCGGCACCCAACCAACAGCGTTCACCAACACCCCGTCTTGTGCTGCCAACAAACAATTATCGACCTCATCCCACCCGAACGACAAAGGAACATATGTTTAGAGCTACTAGCTGGAGCTCAGATTGTTTTCTTTGTTACTGAGGGTAGCCGGTCAACTTTCAATGCTTCTCGAAAATCTGAAAAACATTAATGTGTTCAATATGTCAGGCATCCGTCACAGAGCTGGAAAAAAAGCGACGATATCATTGCTAACTTCTAGATAGGGAGCCCCAGGAAATACCGGCTTGCCCAACTCCTTCTGCCTTGAACATCAATAGGAAATTGCAATCTTGATCAGAAATAGTAAGAAAAAAGAGGGAGAGAAAAAAAAAGAAAGAACCCGAAAAGCCCAACAATCAGAGCCTCACCGAGCCACTGAGGGTTCAACCCGCCAGGCTGGGGCACCTTTTGGCAATAATTCCCACCAACTTCATCTTGGAGGTGTCGATAAACCTGCCGATGATGAAGTATTGGCGATCATTAACTATGTTTCGACAAGGCTGCAGTTCTGTTTTGTCGGGCATGCCGTCGTGTGGTTGCGAAGTCTGGTCTTCCTCAATGTTGACCTCCCTGCCACACTCTGTTTTAGTGAGGTTTCTACTGAGATGACCGCACCTGTCGCACATCCGGAAGGTGATTGCGCATCGGCTGTGGCAGTGACGACACATGTCGTGGACCTTCACGCGCTTGACGCACTTGGCTTCAGGACACTTGGAAGGGAGCTCGCCGTCCTTGGGGTGCCTAGGACACTTTTGCTCCTGCGAATCCTTCACGGTGAATCGCTCGACGGCGTAGCCGCAGATCCACTCCCAGTATTCGTATTTGCACATCTTGCCGTTGTTGAGAGGTAGTGGCTGAGTGTGTTTCTTCCCTTGAGTGTGAGTATGCTGAATGCTCGTATGAAGGATGGCAGGGGAAGAGATGAGTAGTTTGAAGACCTGTGATCAGGAGTCGGAAATGCCTTTCTTTATACTTTCCAGTCAACACACCTGTGGGTGGAGGAGTTAAATACGCCTCATGTGCTCGGGTCTGTCAAGCCCTTCGCCGATGCTGCACACAATGTTGGAGGACCCAACAACCCGCTTTACGACTTTCTTTTAGTCTGGAGGAATCCTCGTGAAGAGTACCACAAGAAGAAATTAGAAAGTAGACTACGCAGTGCAAAGATGAGCCGCATTTGGCCATCATCTATTCAGGTGGATCACACCATCTTATCCCTTCAGATGTACGGTGTTGGCAAACCGGCACCCGGCAAACCGTGGTCACCAACGACCCGTCTCTTTTCGCCAACAGAGGGTTACCAACAACCGCTCCGCAAATAACAAAGGCGATCCAACCATTAACTCGGGACATAACAATTGTTGGAGTATTCAAGGTCTCACCAGATGGATATCGTGACATGATTTCAGATTGTTTCATATTTTCCACCACATGTACATATATTGCTCGCTTGCCTACCCGGCAAGCCTTCCTCTTCCCTTTTCCTCAACAATCAAGCTTTTCTTCTTCTTTTCATCCACTCCTCCTCCTCATTCCATTCGTCCCAGTCGTGCAGATTCAACAACAATCGCAATGACGAAGAGATAGAGAGAGAGAGAACCTAAGAGATCTGAATCCAGTACCCTAACCACAGGATGGAGTTAAATCTGTTGTTTTTCTAGCTCCAACGTCAACCCCATACTAGACCAACAGACCCGAGATAATATGGAAAGACAAAAATGAATGCACCCATTATAACCCTACCGAGGAAAGAAAAACTGGTAATCTTTGCAATCCAGAAATCATGTTAATTGTTGGTCTTCCATGTTCCAACGGTTGAACAACATTAGTAGATCTATCTACTCCCGGCCTCAAACCAAGTGCCCCACAAGACTACAGAGTCAACCGCAACGCAAACAGCGGCTCACGCAACCTACAGGAAACATTCTCTGTCAAATAGATCCAACACAGGCTACCTCCAGATCCAATACATGAATATTCTTTCACAAATCTCTTCCTCTTCGTTCTATCGTTAAATAACAACTTAGGAGTCCCTGCAGGGCAGGTAGTGCGAACAGGACAGGCCGCACACCCCAATATAACCTCCCGTCGATTGAAACTTATGATCTAGAAACCGTATTTCCTCCTGTACAGGGAAACTTGGGACCTAACATATACACTTGAATATCAGATGTTGTCTGGCACCGACACGGGCGGTCTGGGTCAACGAAACCCTCAAAGTAATTGTCGGGCACATTAAGAATGGGCCACCGCTTGTCAGTGGGCATGCCCTTGCCACATAATACGTAGGTACGAGAAGCCCACTGGATTTCATCCTTCCAGGGGTGGTCCCCAGGCTCTTGCTTTCCATTGATACCCACGAAGACGGCGTCCTTCTCTTTTCGTTGACATTCTTTCGCGGTTTCGGGGTTGACTTCGCCGCATATAGCACACGTCCAAAAGGATCCAAGCTTGCATTGGTAGCAATGGTCGGTGACAAAAGTGACGCGTTTAATGCATATGGCGTCTTCACACTTTGACGGTGCGAGGTTGGGGTTGTTCTTGGGGCATTCTTTTATAGCCCCATCAATCTCGTCGTGTATGGCGTATCGCTCGATGGCGTATCCGCAAGCCCACAACCAGTACTCGTACTTGCACATGATGGGTGTCGCAGACGTAGGTAGGAACCTGATGATGGTGCTTATGGAATGATGTCTAGTATGGTTCTTCCCTCAAGAAAGTCGTGACCTGGCAACTCGGCGGGGTTTTCGTCCTTCGTTGGAGACCAAGTGTTCTGATGATGAACTTTGGAGTCGTGGTATATCAGCCGATGACAGGAATGAATGCTATTGAACTGGGATACTCCTCCAGGCTCGACAGTCCTGAATAGAGCGGGCCATGCTACATACATACCAGAGTTGGCCACAATCACTGGGATGTCACTCCAACAACTTTCAGCAAGACTACGCTTAGCCGCCGTTATGCTGTTGACAATGGCTTGGTTCGGTTGGTTCACGATGTCTCACCAACCGCCCGTCTCGTTGGTTCTCCAACCTGGAGGTCAACTGGCTAACTGCTTCATCAGCTTCTATCCACATGGAAGTCAAAATCACGTCTCAACACGTAACGTATGCTCAGTTATGACTTACAAAGCAGCGAAGTTCCCGTCCCCATTGTCTTCGGGATTTGCTCGTCCGATGGCCAACCAACATGTGCGACCAACATCCCGCCTACCGTTACCAACACCGACCACGCGAGACCTTATCAGAAAGTATTGACAAAGAAGACTGCTTTGCTAGCCGGCGATTCAAGCGAGCGTTAGATGTATAGCAACAATATGTTTCGGACTCCATGTCGTCTGGCGCTGTCTGTCTGGACTGATGTCGTGTTGGAAGTTATTGAGGAGGGAGCCTCTTTCAGTTGCCGTTTTGGTCAGATTGGTCAGTTGTGATTGGACGAAGCATTGAGAGGAGTGGATACTTTAGATCACCGTACCCCACTCCCGTCAGCGCCGGGAAAATGGATGCCGTGGTGAAAGACGACACCATTGCACACCGCATCGTACCGACCTACCAACTTATAACAAGTGCAAAGAACCCGCTCATGGGACCGTCTTCAGTTCCTCCTCTTTAGCCATTTTGCGGTGGTCGATATATCTTGAAATTATTGCGGCGGATGAAAGGCACAACGGAAAGTACAAGGCTTGCTGCATTTGAGCTGAGTTAGTTACAGTGACCTTATAGGGACTTTCAGTGGGTCAGCTCTAACACTCTTAAGGTCGCTCTGTTTCCCAAGTCGACAATATTTCTCACCACGTTTGAGGTTCCCGAGCACCATGGCCATCACCTTGCCTCCTCCAAGGACGTCCGTCCTCTTCAAGCTGGTCGAGTACCGGCATAAATGAATATTACACTTGAAATGAATTGATCGTTGAACAATACACTGCCACTACTCCTGCCCGACCGAAGCTCCGACCGTCTCCGCCTCGCCGGCCACTTTCCTCCGACCATGCCTCGCCCGGGCCCGTCATCCCAACTCTTACCGACGACGAACCTACTAGTCTGCGGTACTTCAAGATCCTTTCAATCTTAGAGGTATAAAGGAATGTTCGGCAGCCCCCCTAGCCCATTTATATAAACAGCCAATGTCATTTAATCTGGTACCTGCGTCGTTCCACAACCACGCCCACCGACCCGGACCAGCGTCATAAATACTCGTTCGTCTCAGGTCCAGGTCACACATAAACTCTTCTTTTTTTCGTTCCTTTTCGTTACACAACACGCCAGTGACGACACACACCTCGCACAACAAACTTAATTCGATAAAAAATGTTTTACCAGAACACCCTCAGGGACTCGATCGGAACTAGATAACGAAAGATACTGCAGCCGCTGTAAGACCATCCTTTTGACGGATCTACAACAATGTCTTGGGCTTGTGATTAGCTCCGCGCATAGTAACGTCATGTCCGACACTCCATGAACAAATTCAGAAGCAACGAGTTGTCTTTATGGGAGATCTTGATGTTTCGAGACGGCGAGTCAGGAGGGGAGTGACGATGGGTTGAATCACTAGATCGAGTGAGGAAGGAGGATGCCTCTTTTTACTTAAAAGGACAAGGATGGGATCGCCAAACCCGTGGACAGAAGCCATGTCGATTCCATGAGATGGAAACAAAAGAAGAAAGGACACTCTCCCTTTCCCTTCCACCACTTCATTCCCTCACCGTCTTTTCACAACAGCTACCAGACAGTACAATACCATAAGCCATGTCCTCACCACCACGATCAACGTCTTCCTCCTCCGAGGATAAGGACCTCGAACGCCAAGATGACTCCCAACTCAGCACCACCGACAACGACGAGAAGCCCAGCCCCGGCCCCGGCGCCGACAACAGCAAACCCACCACAACCACGACCCCTTCCACCACCCCTTCCTCCTCGTCCTCCTCGTCAACACCCCCAGAACCCCCCTCAACCCTCAACCCCGCCCTCGAACGCGCCCTCCTCCTCAAACTCGACCTCCTCCTCCTCCCCCTCCTCATGCTCATCTCCACCTCCTGCCTCCTCGACCGCACCAACATCGGCAACGTCGCCGTAGCCGGCATGCCCGAATCCATCGGCGCCTCACCAGCCCAATTCTCCACGGCCGTCTCAATCTTTTACGCCACATACGTAACCTTCGAGTCGCCCTGGGCTCTTCTCTTAAAACGTCTAACCCCGCGCGTGACGTTAACCAGCTTGTGCGTGGTCTGGTCGTTAACAACGATTTTCAGCGGGTTTGTAACCAGTATCGGCGGACTGTACGCGGCGAGGTTGGTCCTGGGGGCTTGCGAGGGCGGGTTGTTTCCGGGGCTGAATTTGTATTTGACCATGGTTTATAAAAGGGAGGAGCAGGCGAAGAGGATATCGTATTTATTTGTGTGCACGACCGTAGCCGGGGCGTTTGGGGGGCTTTTGGCCTACCTCATACTGAAAATGGATGGCGTGGGGGGCCAGGAAGGGTGGCGGTGGGTTTATTTTGTTGAGGGGGGGTTAGTATCGTTGTTGCGGTGGTGGTGTGGTGTGCGCTGCCGAATGACCCCACGGAGGCGTACTTTTTGAACGAAAAAGAGAAGGGGATGATGCGTGTCAGAGCGAGGCAGAGGAAGCAGTATATGGGTAGTGAGGAGTTTAGTTGGGAGGAGGTCAAGCTGGCGGCGAGGGACAGGAAGATGTGGATCCTGGCCGCGATTCAGTTTTGTCAGGATGTTTTGCTGTATGGGTTTAGCACGTTCTTGCCGAGCATTATACGGAGTCTGGGACACGATGGTGTTGAGGCGCAGTATCTGACTATTCCGGTGTATGTCACGGGCGGGTTGTTCTTTATGGGGCTGGCTGTCTTGTCGGATAGGCTTTGTGTCAAGGGCCCGTTGGTGGCGTTTGCTAATGTGTTTGGGATATTGGGGTATATCTTGATCATATGCAGGACGAGCAAAGGGGTCAAGTTCTTTGGAACTTTCTTGTGTGCGATGGCCGTCTATAGTAGTCCGGGCTTGACCGTGACTTGGTTGACTGTCAACGTTGCGCCGCATTATCGGAGGGCGGCGGCGATTGGCATCCAGCAGACGTTTGCGAACACGGCCGGTATTGTGGCAGGCCAGATTTATCGGGAGAAGCCATACTTGCTGGGGAACGCATTCTCGTTGGGCTGCTTGGTCGTGGCCGAGTTTTTAATCGCTGGGCTGTCGTTGTATATTTGGTCGTGTAATCGAAAGAAGGAGAAAATTGCTCTAGGCGAGATGGAGGATACGAGGAAGGTTAAGACTGGTGATGGAGAGCTGGATTTCAAGTATCATCTGTGATGGCCATGGGAGTGGGATCAACGAGCATCCTTACTTGACTTGACTTGACTTATATCTCGCGCCCATTTTGAGTCAACTTCAAAGAGAACATAATATTGTAAACCTTAAAAGTCAACAAGTATGCCAGAAAATTAATCTGACAACGATAGGAGGTAGTGAAGACTGTTAATCCCCACGCTCGATAGGTACCCTCTGCGCCAACGCTATGGATTAACCAAAACGCAAAGACAAAAAAGGGTGCACACATCGGCGCAAGACAATCATCCATCAGCCATCAATGAAGTCTAGATCATGAATTCGCCCTTTTTTGCTTTCTATTTCAAATTGACGAAAGTCCTGGAAGTTTGCGAGCTCGGTTCTGCGAGACAACAGGCCCTACAACACAACATCCATATCGATCCAACCAATTCAGGTGCCGGCATCCAGGAGATGACAAGGACTCTTCCACGACACCTTAGTCTCCTTACCCGTGGTCTGATGACACTTGCAAACACCATCCTGGAACCCGACCAGATAACCCTTAGATGGGAGTAGACTACTGACGTCTGCCTTCTGCCTGTATGGACAAGGGGGAGTAGATGCAATGTCTACACGACTCCGTATATTATCCCCGTTCCGCCTGTGCATAGGTATAGGATTCCCCTTGTACTCGACGGTAGACCAGTTGCGTTGACAGACGTCCGAATCCGCGTCGTTGACGTGGCTGCAGTGACTGCACACCCATTTGGGAACAATGCGTCCAACCTGGCATCGGTAGCAATGTTCGTCGAAAGTGAGTGTTCCGACGCATTCACGGTCGGGGCAGTTATTTGGAAATTTGGACTCGTTGAGATTACGGCACCTCGGCTCGATGATGTCTCCGTCGTCGTTTTGAGGATACCGTAGCAATACGTATCCGCAGACCCACACCCAGCGCTCATATAGACACATGAGGACTCTTGGAAAGTGGTGATCTGATGTTGATGTCGAGAAATTGTCTAGTGACTGTGCGACAGCGGAAAATTGTAAAGTGGCAATTGCTCGAGTTGCTGTCAGATCGACTGAAATTTGTCTCGCAGTGTGAGGATGAGTGGAAGAAGGTAGGTGACAAATGATCGTGTACTTTATTCGGAAAGGTCAACCGTCCTGAGGAGATCAAACCGGTCTATATACCCATCCTTGTCTCGTTGGCAATCCCGACGTAAATGGTCAAGTGAACATAACAGTCGGAACTCCGCCCCAACAGACATTTGGGCATGTTGCGTACCAGCCTTCCCATGGTAGGTGAATAAAGGACTGGGCTCAGTTGGCTCATGGGGTTTTGCCAACTGCCTTCCATGGTCGTTTCCCGGCCTCGAATCAACCAGCCCAACTGATTGGGAAATTGAGACTGCTCATGACTTACAAAGCAGCGGGTGTCCCCGTACCCAATGTGCTGTTGGAGACTTACTCGTCTGAGACCGGACCAACATTCGCGACCAACATCCCGCCAACTATTGCCAACGAAACGCCAAGCGAATGCTTCTTTGTCGATAAACTTGACAAAGAAGACTGCCTCGTGAGCAGGCGACCTAAGCAAACGTGAGGTGTATGGGTACTTCTGTCTGCGACCTTGGGGCTTGGTGCTCGAGAAAACAGTCAATAAATCCCGCCGAGAACAGTGAAATGCGAGCATTCGGCAGGAGTAGGACAACTAATCCTATTGCTGGAGAGGAAGCTAGCGCAGAGGAAGGAGGAGTACAGCTCAAGACTTGAGGTCTCGGGGTGGAGAGGTAGCCTAGGAGGTTATTGGATGGTGGTTAGAGTGTCCGCTTCTGAGAAGCTCAAGGCGAGTGGTGACGACGGGGCGAATTTCGATGTGGTTGTTGACAGGACGGTGGAAGATCTGCTTATCAGTAAGGGTATTGAGAATAGAAATCCTGTATGCGCAGGTTTCTGGGTAGTCATCTGCACATGCCATACACCAGGATGATCGAGATTTGAATTGGGAAACGGACAGAACGCTGCGGTACTGCAGTAGGCATGCTATCGACGCAGGTGTTGTGCGAAAGGGGTTAAATTTGACGGCGGCTTGCGAAAAAGAATTGACTGGTATAACAACGTTTGATAGTTACCCACAATCGATTTGATACATATGCCTGGAAGCAAAAATAGCAGAAATAGAAATGTTAAAAGGACCGTCGTAAGAACGTTGAAGCAACCCGTAATAAAGGTGTGAAGAAATTGTGAGACATGAAAACCGCATAATGCCGAACAGTTTTGAGCACAAAGAAAAGGAACCAATGGATAACCTAGGTGAATATGGAGGCGCAAGAGTCGTAGAGATGAGGAATGGTCCGGACAAGATGATTCCCGACCTGCTAAACCCGTCTAAGGTTTTGACGCAGGTCAATTTCCCACTTAAGTATGAACTGCGAGGTTCAAATAAGCTTGAAAGGCGGGAACTCATCGAAGTCGCGGCGTAATTCGCGTGTAGGTCCAGAAAAGGGTTTGGGAGGTTCGTTGGGCAGACTAAGATAGTGAATCAACGTTTCGGAGGATGGTTGCCTAAGTCGAACCTCGAAATATCCGAGCCGACGATAGACTGCAAGGCCATCATGAAACCCGCAGAAGACGACCAGAATTCCACCTACGTGCGTATCACGGCAACCCCAAATCGGCAACAGCTTCATGCCTTTTGTCATGTTCGAGTCGGGGACAGGCCGATCAAGCATTATAAGGACTTGAAGAAGAGATATCCCACCAGGATAAGGGACCCCGCATAGTGCTTGAAAGTAGTGTGTTTCAGGTTGCCAAAGTTTTAGAGCTTTCCGAATGTTTAGCCAGTGAATGAATTTCCCTTGTAGAGTGATGGCTACAGATGTCGCCGTGCCTAACGGCGATGAGGCGTTATCGAGAGTAACAAAGGAGACGCATTTATCGACCGTAATGGAGCGTAAACCAGCGGCACCTCGGCCGCGATCAGCACCAAATATAACCAACTGAGCCGCTGAATCGAAATCTGTGAAGTGGATTTCTTCCGTGGAAATCGCCCATGACCACGAAGGATGGTGTAAGCTGAGCTCGCGAGCCAAGTCGTCATCCTTGGTGGTGAGCCAATCTCTCTTCCCTATCCTGAACCACGCTAGTTGATTACTGTCAAACAACCATAGGCCAGCTATATAGTAATGTATTGGATCCATGTTAAGAGAATGCCCGAAACGGTTGACAATCCCTTGCAATGCCGGTAATTTGTCACTTGGTTTGGTCAACTCCATCTTCGAAAATGTCGCAACGGCGCGCTGCCACAGGTCCGCGAGGCGTTCCTTAGCCACACGCGAGCTGTCAAAATTCCGTAAAGCTCCTTTCAAGACTGAAGAAGGTGTGGGAGCAGGAGGAAAAGACGTCTCACTGCTGTTCTCCGTAGTGGAACACATAGAGCACTCCCAGACAAGCTGAGGACCGAAGTGCAAGGTTCGCATGGACAGTACCCGTTCTTGAAATGTCCATCCCCTCTTGTAGAGGGGCGCGTTTTCAAGGGTATCCTCCACGTATATGCCTTCGTCTACCGGATCATACAACTCCCAGGTTTCACCAGATGGATGACTCAGCGCGCAGCGAAAGACCCTCAAAGGATCTCTGCACACTCGCAGGCCATCTGCTTTTTCGCCCATGATTCCAGCTAGATTCAGAACACCTCTTTCATATATGATATCCATCAGTGCAGACTGCTCTTTCCAGTCATCAGAGTCATCTTGAATGATGCATAACGCGTCTATCCAGAGATACCGGGTATCGAAATGGCGTGCCACAGAGACAGCATCGTGATAAATCTGCGGCCAGGTACTTGTTGGAATGGATTCGTAGTATATCCCCTTATTATTTTGCATCAATCGTGTTTCTCGGACTTCCGCAGACCAGCGGTAACTGAGTGTCATGTAATCAACATCATCCCGTAGGGAGTGGTTAACCAGCCGACAGGTGTAGTTATGCGCGTCCTCTGACTGGATGTCGATAAGCCGTATGAACTTTGACTGCTGAGATTCGGGAGGAACATATATGCCAAGTCTGCATTTGGAGTGAGTGCGTCGGCACCAGTGCAACAACTCCTTGGCTTTGTTGAGGGCGACGAGGCTCATGTTGGAATCGGGAAGAGAAATGCTTTGGACATCCGAATATGTAGTCGTTTCTTTAGGGTCGAGCGGACGAAGGAAAACCCTCCCGAGAGCAGTACGTCCAATCCACCCGGGACTAATAGTTCTCATCTGCGAGTTCAACTCATCGGTGAGATATAGTGTAAATTGACTAACGGTATCACAGGTTCGCCCGTGTACATACAGTCTGACTGGGGGGTTTTCCTTGTCTTTGATCCCACCAAGGGGTTGGTTGACAACCTTCGCACACACGTGGCAGCCCGCAGTTGCAGCATCCCGGATATCTTTGAACGTACAATGGCGTAGGGTGTAGTCCGTTAATGTGTGACCAGTTCTCTGGCAATGTTGTTGGAAAGGCCATTCGCGATCTGGAGGGAAGATTGCACGGCACGCATCACAAAGCTGGTGTAGCAGTTGCGTGGCCGCGGGTTGCGTGATTGTGCTGTCGCAGGAGTCCATAATGGGAGGCCTTGAAGACTGGGGATGATGGTAGGTCAGGATTGAGTGGATTGTATCGTGACAGCGACTTGCTTCGGCTTGGAGCCTGGGAATGATGTTGTTTTAGGATTGAGTTGGACTGTGTCGTGACAGCGATCTTTTTCCGAGCAACCCCGCACGCTAGGCTGCCAATGAGCCAACCTTGATGCGTCTGCACCAATCTCTGCCATGGTCAACCTGCCAATTACACAGCCATACCTCCATGGCCATGCTAAGAAATCCAGCCACACAGATACCGCCACTGTCACTGACCGAGGTAGCACCAAGGCTGAACTCACGATCTTCTGCAGGGACATTCTCCATGATCTCAGCAAAAGTGTTAACGTAGACAGCACCACCAAGCAAACCCTCCCAGAAGATGATAACAAAAACAATGTAAACAGATGGGATGAAGTTGAGCAGCGCGTGCAAAGTAAGCAAAACGAGGTTGGCGACTTGAAGTAGAGACGGCAGGTATAGGTGATGGATGCGGATGAAAGGGGTCGACGAGCGCGAGATGAAGACACCGACTTGGTAGAGGAAACCATAGAAGGGGTAAAACGATCTGAACTCGGTAAAGGGCGACTCATCGAGCGGGAAGAGCAAAGTCGGGGAGACGCCTTGGTTGATGGTGTACTCAGCGATGTAGACCAGCAAAAGCGGAAGCATGTACGGCAAGAAGAGGGACTTGGACCGTCGGATTTTGGCCGCAAGTGAACTGCTTCGTGTATCTTCAGTGGGATGCGATGAATATGCCGTGGACGCGACTGCAGGTCCAGGTGCAAGAAGGCTTGACGATGCTGTGCTCGTAGGAATGTCGCCAAAGTTGTCCTCGGCCCCATCTCTCTCTTCCTGGAATGAGTCACGATTGGCGAGGGGTTCGTAGGTCTTACGGGCACTCGCGCGCAGTGGCCCATGGGGGAGGATCGTGAAGAAGCTGACGAGCATGATGATGGGCAGAAAAGCAGATGCGAGCAAGCTGGTCTTGACGCTGAGGCCGATCCAGTCGGTCAGCATCACATATAAAAGCGATCCGATGAGACCTGCACCGCCGGTACCACTACCCCAAGCGGCCAGACTCATGTGACCGTAGTAGTGTGTGAGGCCCAAGAAGCTTAGCTCGCCGCCGCCACTGCTGATGCTGGACAAGATGACGCCTATCAGCCTGACGGCCACCGATTGAGACGGCGGTGTAAAGGCGATAAGGAGCATGCCGGCAGAGGAGAGACCGACGAAGATGAAGATGCGAGTGGCATAGGGTATGCGATGGATAAAGTAAGGAGCGACGAGCTTGGTCAGGAAACTGGGCATGACATCGGCGAGGAGGACGACGCCCTTGGGGATGCCATTTCCGACGAGGTCCTGGGCGGCAGAAAGGATGATGACATATAGGACATTGTTGATGAGGCCTGACAGATGTTAGAAGCTGTTATTAGATCAGATGAAAGAGAGTTAGACTTACCAAATAACCAAAATGCGATGAAGACAGCGGTGTCGACACTCTGGAGAAGATTGGAGAGACGAGCACGGTAGAGGGCCCAGGACGAGGAAGGAGCTCCAGGCAAGGGGAATAGCCCGGAGGAGGATGGCGACCTGTTCATTGTAGGACTATCGCATGTTTCTCACGGGAGGGATAAATGGTACAGGTATGGATGCAGTTGGAGAATTGGAAAAGGTTGTAGGTTGACGACGGTGATGACGACGACGGAGGATGTGTGTTGGAGTTGATGCTGTTGAGATACGGAAGGAAAGGGATGCCTGCCTGCTATCTGTTGGCTTGCCTGCCGGGACAGCCTGGAATATGACCCTAACCCTGTTGTTTTACCTCGTACCTCCCAGATTCCAGATCACAAGGCTGAGTTGGAAGAGAAACTGACACGACATATTACCCAGAAGACACCGACACAGTTCAAACAGTTTGTCTGTGGCGATAGATGAACATAACAATTGACAGCTTGATCAACAACCCAAGACCACTTTTCTCGACAGTTGAACTTTCACTCTGGTTCTGGTGAGCTCATCACCTCTAGACACACATGAGATGCCGGCGGCCGAGCTCTCCAACAAACTGGGGACTCCGTGGCAGGCAAAAAGGCAAATTGGGGGCGAAGAGAGCGATGCCAAGACTCTAGCGGTTTGTGGCAGCGGACCCTGCAGGGTCCGGGATCGGTGGCAACACAAAGACGGCACAGTGGGTGGGATGGCGGATTGGCGGGGCAGAGATGCCGCCAGTGGTCAATTGGAAAGTGGAAGCTGCGGCGATTGAAACACGGCGGCCGGATCGAGAGAGCCCAGGGCAGCACACTGAAAAATCGGGTGAGTCAAAGGCGACATCGGGTTTTGCGGGCAAAGGCATCGGGCACTTTTTGGCGGGCACTTTGTCATCCCGAGTCCACCAGAGTTCTACGGAGTCATCCACTTGTTCGGTTTACGGGACCACTGCAGGGCCACATTTCCTTGCCTTTCATATATTCTTTGTTCCCTGTTAACCACGAACCACCCAACCCATTCCGTCCTCTCCCCTCCTTGGTTCCTGGATTTGTCTCTTTTTTCTTTTCCATCGCGGACTGCTTCCAACCACTTTTCCTGCTTAGCATTGTGCAAACCCCCATTCAGCAAGCAGTCAACACATATACCACCGCTACACCATGGAGGGTATTAAGCAGACTTTCCAGCGCTGCAAGGCCCAGAACAGGGTATGTTTCACAAGTCTTCCATCTGTTCTTCCATCCGACCTTTGTTCGACATGATGCTAACATCATCCTCCTCTGTCCACAGGCTGCGCTTGTCACCTATGTCACGGCCGGTTTCCCCCTGCCCGAGCAGACCCCCGATGTCCTCCTGGCTATGGAGAAGGGCGGCGCCGACGTGATTGAGCTCGGTGTCCCCTTTACCGACCCCATTGCCGATGGCCCGACCATCCAGACTGCCAACACTGTAAGAGAAAGCGCCGATTCACCATGGCGCGCAACACCACTCTGACTCTCTTTCGTTTGCCTATAGATTGCCCTCCAGCATGGCGTCACCATCCAGTCGACCCTGCAGATGGTGCGCGACGCCCGTCAGCGCGGCCTCAAGGCCCCCGTCCTTCTCATGGGCTACTACAACCCTCTTCTCAGCTACGGCGAGGAGCGCCTCCTTACCGACTGCAAGGAGGCCGGTGTCAATGGCTTCATCATTGTTGACTTGCCCCCTGAGGAGGCCGTCTCCTTCCGCCAGCTCTGCAGCCGCGGCGGTCTCTCTTACGTCCCTCTTATTGCGCCCGCCACTTCGGACGCCCGTATGCGCGTTCTCTGCCAGCTCGCCGACTCTTTCATCTACGTCGTCTCCCGCCAGGGTGTCACCGGCGCCTCCGGCACTCTCAACGCCAACCTTCCCGAGCTCCTTGCCCGCGTCAAGAAGTACAGCGGCGACAAGCCCGCTGCCGTTGGTTTCGGTGTCAGCACTCACGAGCACTTCACCTCTGTTGGCGCCATTGCCGACGGTGTTGTCGTTGGTAGCATGATCATCACTACTCTCCAGAAGGCTGCCAAGGGCGAGGAGCCCCAGGCTGTTCAGGAGTACTGCTCTTACCTCTGCGGCCGCAACTTTGAAGACTCCACGCATGAGCTCAACATGGGTGACGCCCTCGAGGCCGCCAAGGAACCCACTGGTACCGCCACCGTCGACAGCGTCATCACCGAGGCCGATATTGACTCCCAGCTCGCCGCTCTCCACGGCACCATCCCCAAGCGTTTCGGTGAGTTCGGTGGTCAGTACGTCCCTGAGGCGCTCATGGACTGCTTGTCCGAGCTTGAGGAGGGTTTCAACAAGATCAAGGATGATCCCGCTTTCTGGGAAGAGTACCGCTCTTACTACCCCTGGATGGGTCGTCCCGGTCATCTTCACAAGGCTGAACGTCTAACCGAGCACGCCGGTGGTGCCAATATCTGGTTGAAGCGTGAAGATCTCAACCACACCGGTTCCCACAAGATCAACAACGCTCTCGGCCAGCTCCTTCTCGCCCGCAGACTCGGCAAGAAGAAGATTATCGCCGAGACTGGTGCCGGTCAGCACGGTGTCGCCACCGCTACCGTGTGCGCCAAGTTCGGCATGGAGTGCACTGTCTTCATGGGCGCTGAGGATGTCCGTCGCCAGGCTCTCAACGTTTTCCGCATGAAGCTTCTCGGCGCCAAGGTCGTCGCTGTCGAGGCCGGCAGCCGCACCCTCCGTGATGCCGTCAACGAGGCTCTCCGCTACTGGGTCGTCAACCTTGCCGACACCCACTACATCATCGGCTCCGCCATCGGTCCTCACCCCTTCCCCACCATTGTGCGCACCTTCCAGTCCGTCATCGGCAACGAGACCAAGCAGCAGATGCTCGAGAAGCGCGGCAAGCTCCCCGATGCCGTCGTTGCCTGCGTCGGCGGTGGTTCCAACGCCGTCGGCATGTTCTACCCCTTCTCCAACGACCCCAGCGTCAAGCTGCTCGGTGTCGAGGCCGGTGGTGACGGTGTCGACACTCCCCGCCACAGTGCCACCCTTACCGCCGGTAGCAAGGGTGTCCTGCACGGTGTCCGCACCTACATCCTCCAGAACCAGTTCGGTCAGATCGAGGATACCCACTCCGTCTCTGCGGGTCTCGATTACCCCGGTGTCGGTCCCGAGTTGTCTCACTGGAAGGACACCGAGCGCGCCAAGTACATTGCTGCTACGGACGCTCAGGCCTTTGAGGGTTTCCGTCTCATGAGTCAGCTGGAGGGTATCATCCCCGCGCTGGAGTCTTCTCACGGTATCTGGGGCGCTATTGAGCTGTCCAAGACCATGAAGAAGGATGAGGACGTCGTCATCTGCTTGTCTGGCCGTGGTGACAAGGATGTTCAGCAGGTTGCTGATGAGCTTCCTACCATTGGCCCCAAGATTGGCTGGGACTTGCGCTTCTAAGTGTGTGGTGAAGGTTGTGTTTTTGGAAAAATGAAAAGCACTAAAAGTTTGATCATTTGATGCTATATGGCTTCGATTCGTCACACCATTTAGATTACATGCTGTTCATCGGGTAAAACTGGTGGATGGGTTCAATAGATTCACTATTTTCAGGTGCTCCGTCGTTCCATTGTTGCCGTGACTTGTCGTGTCAGTCTTGGTTACTTAAGCTGTCTTTCGTCCTTTTGATGCTTTGACTCAAAATATCATACCAATCCTCCAAACGCCCTAATCATGTCTCATGTCTCATATCTCATATATCATAGCCCATCATAACACCATCACCCTCCCAACCGTTCCAAATCCCTCCTCACAACATCTACCTCCCTCTCCATCTCCCCATAAACCCTCGCAATCTCCCTCATCACTTTTTCCTTCTCCCTATCCCCTTCCCTATCCCCTTCATCTCCCTCCCCAACCCCAACCCCAACCCCATACCCCCTCAACAACCCCCTCCCCCTCTCTATCTCCCCCTCCACCCTCCTTTTCTCGTTCGCCATCCACTCCCCACAATTTTGCAGTGCTTTCCTAACTTCGGGTGTATACACCTCCTTTTTTACTCCCAGAAGGGACAGTTCAGCTTCCAGTTGAGATTTCTGAGCTAAGAGGGAAGTTTCAGAGGCTTTAAATTCTAAGGAGCGAGCTATAGGACCGTGTTTCGCTTCTAGGGTTTTGATGAGTTGTGATATGGCTGTTGTGTAAGATGAGAGGAGGGAGCGGAGTTGCTCAGCGGTGGCGAGGCGGGATTTGAGGAGGTGGGAGTGAAGTTGGGGGAGGGTTGAGGATACCAAGGTGGATATTTTGGTGGGTAATTGGGTGAGGAGTCGGTTGGTGGGTGTGGTGGATGGGAGGGAGGTGGTGATGGAGGGGTGGGATAACCGGGCTAGGTTGCAGAGGTGCGTAGCGTGGGAGTGGAGGGTAGCTGAGAGGAGGGGGGAGAGGTAGGGTAATAGGATGGGAAGTTGGGATATGGGCGGGGAGGTGAGGAGGAGGGTTAGACTTTCCAAGTCTAGAGGCGGGTCTGGGGAGGAAAAGTCCAGGGAGAGAAAAGAGGGGAGAAGTAGTAAGAGGTCGGTAAGTGGTTGTTTTAGATGATTTGGGACCGTAGGTGGTAGTGGCGGTTGGGATTGAGTCTGTCGTAATCTTGATGTATCGAAACGGCGTTGGACACCGAGACCACCGGGGATAGCTGGTGACGTTAAGTTGGGCTGTGAGGGCTCTTCTGGGATAGGCTTGGGATCAGGGCTGGTGGTTGATAAGGCGTGGATGAGGAGGGTTTCTTCTGCTGCTTTTAGGCGGTATTTGTTGAGTTCCTGTTGATGTTTGTTAGATGAGCGGCTGATGGATAAGATGGGATGAGAAGAGAGAGCTTACATCAGTCACAGCTTTGCGCTCTTGAGCTACTGGGTTATTGGGAGGAAGCTTGGTTGACCCATCTTCATTGAGGAGAAGCTCTGTGAGGCCCTTGTAGAGATTGGCGAACTGGGGGTTGTTTTCGAGGATGGAGGAGTCAATTGGTGGGAGCATGATGCTTCTTAATCTCAAACATTGATATCTTAGCGTCCACCAACTTCGATTAGTTAACCCGTGATGTTCCTATGGTTTCTCCATGATGTTTTGAGGAAGAGAAGCGCGTCATCTCATCAAGGTACCTGCCGCCGTTACAACTGATAAGCCGATAAGCTTCATCTGACAAGGATCATTTCGCGAAACTGCCCCGCGAAAGCAGCTGATCGGCCCCACCATTTGGAAGCTCGTGGGTCCACTTTATTTTCATCTGCTGCCCGTCCCGTCGCTCACAAAATGCACAACAGCAGTTCGAGCACAGACCCGGCTTGGCAAAAACAAATTCGTCCCGCGTGCCGGATCCGATTGAGAGCTGCCAGAGGACCCGTCCCGGACCCCGTTGCGCCGCCCTCCCCCGATTTCCAGCCCAGTGAGTCCCGCTTTCCGCCCAGGCCACTCACTGTCCACTCCCGCCTCACGCCAGAGCTGGACCTCGAATCCCGTCTCCGTCTCGAACCCTTGATTGCGTTTGAGACCATTCCCACTCCCGGCGACGCGGACCCGATTATCACGACCATAACGACGACGACCGATAGCGACAGCGACCGAATAGCCGCCCGTCAGCTTCCTTAATTGCGCCGTCGCATCTACATACCTTTTGGTCCCGGCGCATCACTTCTATCCCGACCCGGCCCTCTTCCAAGCTTCGCGACTACCAAATACAAGAGATACCCCAACCAACTACCACCATTCGACCATCCAAGATGTCTTTCATCGCCCGCCCCAGCCTCCGGGCCTCGACCACCCTCTCAACCACCATCCGCGCCCTCAGCACGACCACCCCGGCCGCCTACCACCAACCCCGCATCCCCAACTCCTCCATCCCCATCCCCAACGTCTCCGGCCGCGTCCCTCTTCCCGAGGACGTCCTCCCGTCCCCCGTCCTCGCCGCCGCCTTCGCCCCCAAGCTCGAAATCCCCGCCTACCCCTACGGCCCGCGGCGCGTCTACCACCAATCCAACACGGGCCTGTACGGCTCCGCCCTGATCCGGTTCGGCAACAACGTCTCCAAGCGCAACGAGATCAAGACGCGCCGCAAGTGGCGTCCCAACGTGCAGCAGAAGCGGCTGTGGTCCAAGTCCCTTGGCGTGTTCGTTCGCACGCGCGTGACGACTAGAGTCCTAAGGACGATTGACAAGGTCGGTGGCTTGGATGAGTATCTTCTCGGCCACAAGGCGGCTAGAGTGAAGGAGTTGGGACCGTGGGGGTGGATGTTGAGGTGGAGGATCATGCAGACTCCGGAGGTGAGGAACAGGTTTTATAAGGAGCGGAAGGAGCTGGGACTGCCCAAGAAGCAGGAGAAGAGTCTGGAGGCGGAGCTGTTGGAGTTTAAGAGGCATGGGTTCAAGTTTGTGGAGGGTAAGGAACCAAAGTCAAAGAGGGAGCTGAAGGAGGAGGTGGAGAAGGTTTTCAAGTCGAATGAGGAGAGTGGTGAGGATGTGGTGGCGTTGGGTGAGGAGAAGGAGTTGTTTATGGAGGAGGAGCCGAAGCCCAAGATTTCGGCTTGAGAGTGAAGTGGGTGGGAAGAGGTTGATTACCGTTGACTTTGTTGAAGTTGATGGTTGTATCATATGTTTTGTGTATAAAAATGGGTTTAGATGTTGAACGAAGGCCTGTTGTGGACATGGGATTGGGCGATATTGAACTGTGATGTGTCGTGTGCAGTCTGGACTTTAGTCTTTTGTATGAAAAGTGAGACCGATTCACTGAATCTGGGGACCGTCGGTTTTGTCTTGCCGGTAAGTTGTCACTATACACATTTTTACGTAGCTTAGGGTGACCCGAAGGAGCCATCAAGCTGTCCATGTTTAAAACCAAACAACATTTACCAGCAGATTTTAAGGCTTCGGGTCACTAATACTTCAAGTCAAGGGAATTGTTCTGATTCGTCATGTACCATTATTCATCATACAAGCTACGTAAAGAAGCCAAAAACCGCCCCCCTTTTTGTGTATATCGTTCAAGAAAACAACAGAAAAAGAAGTAAAACCATCATGAAAAGTCCCGCCACAACCAACCAACTCCAAACTACCTTTTATATAAAACTTTTGCAAGTCTAAATCTTTAGTCCCCTCTAAAGATGCTTAACCCTTGACCTTGAAGATGGCCTCGGCAAGACGGCCGACGTTGTCGCTAGTGATACCGGCAACGGAAATACGGCCGTCCTTGGTGGCATACACGCTGTGCTCCTTGGCCAGCTTGTCCATCTGCTCGGGGGTCAAGCCGGTGTAGGCGAACATGCCGATCTGGCTGGTGATGTGGCTCCAGTCGTGCTTGCTGCCGAGCTTCTCGAGGTTCTCCTTGAGGAGGGCGCGCATCTTGATGATGCGATCGGCCATCTCCTTGACCTCGGCCAGCCACTGCTCGTAGAGCTCGGGGGTGTTGAGGATCTCGGCGGCGATGCGGGCACCGTGGATAGGGGGGTTGGAGTAGAGAGGGCGGACGAGAATCTTGACCTGCGAGTCGACGCGCTTCTTCTCGTCGGCGTCGGCGCAGACGATGGAGAAGGCACCGATACGCTCGCCGTAGAGACCCATGTTCTTGGCGAAGGACTGGGCAAGGCAGATGTTGTGGCCCTGCTCGACAAAGTAGCGGACGGCAAAGGCGTCCTTGTGGATGTCACCGGAGGCGAAGCCCTGGTAGGCCATGTCGAAGAAGGAGTAGTGGCCCTTGTCCTTGACGACGGCCTCAATCTCCTTCCACTGCTCGGGGGTGGGGTCGACGCCGGTGGGGTTGTGGGCGCAGGCGTGGAAGAGGAAGATGGAGTTGTTGGGAGCGGCCTTGAGGTCGCGGATCAAGCCCTCAAAGTCGAGGCCGATGGTGTTCTTGTCGTAGTAGGCATACTGGGCGACCTCGAGACCAGAGTCGCGGAAGACGGCGCCGTGGTTGGCCCACGAGGGGGTGGGGATGTAGATCTTCTTGGCTCCGGGGAAGAAGCGGGCGAGGAAGGCACCGCCGATGCGGAGGGCACCGGTTCCGGAGATGGACTGGGTGATGACGAGACGGTCAAGGGCGGGGCTGTCCTTTCCGTAGGCGAGAACGGCGGCGGCCTTGGTGAACTCGGGGACACCGGTGATGCCGGCGTACTCCTTGTTCAGGCGCGATTGGATGACCTTGTCCTCGGCCTTGCGAACCGAGGGGAGAACGTAAGGCTTGCCCTGGTCATCGCGGTAGGCACCGACACCTGCCCGAATCCGTTAGAGACTTGAATGAAGCTTAAGCTAGTGTGGTTGTATTATATCATCGGGGCAGATCGTGGTGGAGTCGTGTAGTGATGCCAAGCCAGGGACTTTTCGACGACAGGTGATCGGATTGTGTGAGGGGCAAAATGTAGCTAGCATGTGCTCGGGGTGTTGACATACCGAGGTTGATCTTCTTGTCGAAGGAGTCGGCCTTGAAAGCTTCCGTGATACCTGGACACCATTGTTAACATTTGTGGGAGTCGAATTGTGTTTATATGTCGCATTACGTACCGAGAATGGCCTGTCAAACGCGACAAAGAGGCGCGGGGTTAGCAACATCGACATGGGAAAACGGGAGATGACTCGAGCTTGAAGCTATCGTGGGGAGCAACATACATCCTGTTATGCGCATAGCAGTTAGCATACCCGAATTTCCCTTCAATGCAACTGAATGCGGCTGGAGAGGCTTGAGACTTACAGGAGGACCTTGAGGGACGTTAGCCCAGAACGAGGCGGCGCGGACAGCAACCAAGTTGCGACCGGGGGAAGCAAAAGCGCTTCTGGCAGCAGCTCTGCGCGTAACAAGTCTGACCGAGGAAAGCATCGTGGGCGATTTCTGTCGACAGAGGAAGGATCGTTAGAGTCGGTGATGGGGAGTGGTGGTGAGAGAGAGAGGAAGGAGAGGAGGAGGAGAAGAGAAAAGGAAGGACCGACTTTCAGTCTTGGGGACACAGCTCTTTAGATCGGACTGCGGTGGCAGGTGCTGTCGAACTCGTCGGATGATTCACACACACGGACAACAAGGGAAAGGACGAATTGGGTTTGGAACGAATGAGGGAACAGGCCAATCTCGATGATGTTTAGCTCCGGCGACGTTACAGCGTCCCCCACTGTTGACTGCTGAATCGCCTGTCCAGTCCAGGGCCCGGTGGCCCCAATGGCCCCAATGGCCTCTTGATTCCGTTCAATTGGCGCCACATGTGGAGTTTCCGACTGGCGGGCTGGCCCAGGCTGTCAATTCCAATGTGTGTGTGCAAGTGTGGCAGATGCTGGCGCAATGCCCATGGCGCTTTCCAGTTGGGCGGTGATGATTTTCTCGGGCGCTGTCGGATTGACAGCCAGACACCGTGACATAGGCTAAAATGGCTGGGCTAGGGCAGGTGCAAAAACTTTTCTCGACCCCCTCACAGCAGCCAGACCCCTCACGGGTAGCTCAACGACAACGATCAGCTCACAAATTCTCCAAGCTGGCAAAGCTCAAGGGAAGCTTCCCCTCACCAAAAACACCAAGCTCCAGCTGTCCTCAGCCAAAACGGCACCTCGGAATCATTTTCCGTCTCCGATCCATCCCGACGACAAGCTAATGCTCAACTCCCAGCCATCCCACAATGTAACGGCGTCATGATGGAATCGCTCGATGGGATTGAATCGCAATGGACGAGGCTGAATTGCGATGAACGGCGTCTCTGACTCGTGGCTGAGCTCCGATGGTCGGCGGGCATCACTGTTGATCTTATAAGCTTCGAGATGAGCTACGGACGGTCATGGTACCCGGATTGACAATATCGGCCCTTTTATACTTGTTACGGACCGACGATATTCCTAGATTCCAGACTTGCGCTCGACCTTTATAATGGCGGTTGCTACTCGACTTGTCCGCATCGAGATGAGAAGATCGATGGATCATGAAGTCAAATCCATGACAACCCGTGTTCACCTTTTACCGGCCGGACTTCTCCAACTGTCGAAATTCCAGCGACGAGCTCAAATACCACCTCGGGCTCACCTTGCCAACCATCTACACAAGTCAGAGTTGTGCGGTTAAATCACCATACTATATCTCTTACCTCATCTTTGCTGGCTCCCCTCTACAGGACAATATGGCTTCATGTCAAGTGCATGAATGCCTTCGGACGTCCGCCATGGGAAACGGACTTCATGAATATCATGAACACAGAAGTCTGTGGTGATGGAGCGAAAAGAGAGCTATTGAACGAGTATAAAAGGGAAGCCAATGTTGTCAACGTCGATGAAGATGGCAACATCAGAAACACTTCACTTACACAGCAACTCATCCTATTTGATCTTTCAAGTACCGCTCAAAGCCACCAAGATGCACTGCACAACCACGTTCCTCACCCTCCTCTCCTCCATCGCATTCACCTCCGCCCTCCCTCAAAGCGGTCCCCCATCTGAGGCTTGCCCCATCACCGCTCAGATGCCCGAGTGCGGTGTAAGTTTGACACTTGCCTTTACTCACCTTCTTGATACTGGCAGACTAACAAGGCGTTCAGGTGCCTTGCATCCAAGAGGCTGCCATCTCAATCGGTTGCACCAAGTTCATGGACTTTGAGTGCCAGTGCCAGAACGCCGCGGCCATGCAGGCGGCTGTAATGCCTTGTGTTGCTACGGCTTGCGGTGCTACTCTTGCTCCTGTTGTTGGGCAGGTTGCGAATGCCATTTGCGAGCAGTGTGTTACCAAGGCCTAGGTTAGCTGTGGTATAGGAGCAAGTGACCATGAGGAGGAATATGTGAGATGTTGAGGTGGTTGCTGGTTGAACATCAGCGGACTGTGATTTTGACGTTTGAGGTTCGGTGAAAAGACGCAAGTTGTGGGAGGCGGTCCTGCAATGTCCATATTCCAAGAAGGAGAGCAAAGGAAATTCACATTCCATCCCCTCCAACCTCGAATTCGTATGGAAAGTTCCGTCTTCCATGACCGTCACGAGCTTCTCAAGCCAGGAATCTAGGGGCATGGGTGCGAGTGCAAGTTCTAGCAGTTCTAGATTTAGCTTTCCCGAACACGCAAACCACCAATTGTTTCCCTCATCCATTGGCCCGTCGATCGATATCGCCTCACCGATTGATGGAAAAGACAAAAGTAACCCACACCTGCCAGGAACCGACCGATCGGAAAGGCTGGAGACACTCCAAAAACACGAGGAAGAAAACATGGGGTAGGCGGCGAGGGCGGGCGAACGACGTCCGTCGACCGTTAACAATCGAAATGCCAAGCCTCGACTCGACTAACACCTCATAAGCCCCTGCAATCCGGGGTAGCAACCTCCGCCATCCCAAAGAGGAAATTGCCCGAGGGCATATCGATGTGTAAGTCAACATTAGAAGTTCGAGTATATAAAGTCCAGACATCGCAAGGCAAGATGATGTTAGCCTTTTGGCTCACCAGTTGACCGCTACTGTCTTCTCTTACCCAGTGACAACCGTCAAGATGCGTCAATCCCACATCCTCTCCTTCATCTCGCTTCTCAGCGCCACCGGCGTGTCAGCAGCCCCCGGCAAAGGCAAAGTCCCCAAGGGCTTCGTCACTACTGAAGGTGACCACTTCAAGCTCGACGGAAAGGATTTCTACTTTGCCGGTAGCAATGCTTATTACTTTCCCTTCAACGTACGTCCGTCCCATCTCTAACTCATCCCATGCTCTAATCCGATCCACGCTAACACACATTACTCATGACAGGACAAATCCGACGTCGAAAAGGGTATGAAAGCCGCCCGCGCCGCCGGCCTCACCGTCTTCCGCACCTGGGGCTTCAACGACAAAAACCGTACCTACATCCCCACCGGCCTGCCCCAATACGGCGGCGAGGGAGCCGGCGCCACCGAGACCGTCTTCCAATGGTTCGAAGTTGACGGCACCCAGACCATCGACGTCACGCCCTTTGACAAAGTGGTCGATTCCGCTGCCAAAGCCGGCATCAAGCTCATCGTCGCCCTAACCAACAACTGGGCCGACTATGGCGGCATGGACGTGTACACCGTCAACCTGGGCGGGAAGTATCATGACGATTTCTACACTTCGCCCAAGATCAAGGCCGCCTTCAAGAAATACGTCAAGGCCATGGTGACGAGGTATAAAGATTCGCCGGCGATTATGGGCTGGGAACTTGCGAACGAGCCGAGATGTGGTGCCGACGGGACCAGGAACTTGCCCAGGAGCGAGAATTGCACGCCGGAGGTGTTGACGAGGTGGATTGATGAGATGAGTACGTACGTTAAGAGCTTGGATAAAAATCACTTGGTGACGTGGGGTGGTGAGGGCGGGTATAACAGGAAGGAAAGTGCGGATGGGTTTTATAATGGATGGGATGGAGGGGATTTTGATAAGGAGTTGAGGTTGCGGAATGTGGATTTTGGGACGCTGCATTTGTATCCTGATGTGAGTTTTCTCCCCTTTCCCTTTTACAATTTTTTTTTTTTTTTTTTTTTTTTTTTTTTTTTTTTTTTTTTTTTTTTTTTTTTTTTTTCGCAAAGATGCTAACAGGAAGCAAAGTGGTGGTCCAAATCCGTCGAGTGGTCCAACCAATGGATCCGCGACCACGCCGCCTCGGGCCGTGCCGCCAAGAAGCCCGTCGTGCTGGAGGAGTACGGGTGGATGACGGACAAGGGCCGTCTGGAGCAGCTCGGCCAGGTGAAGAACGAGACGCGCCTCGAGGTCATTGGCGGCTGGCAGAAGATTGCCATCAAGGAAAAGATGGCTGGTGATATGTACTGGCAGTTTGGCTACGGCGGGTACTCGTACGGACGCAACCATGATGATTCGTTCACCATCTACTTGGAGGATGACGAGGCGAAGGAGTTGGTGTATAAGCATGCCAAGGAGGTAAAGAAGTTGAATGAGAAGGGGAGGCATTAAGGTTAGGTGGATGATTGACGGGAGGAGTGAGGCGGGTTGATTTATGCTTACTTTTAATTCTTGGAAGGAATCGATCCTTCCGTTTCTTTGTTCAATCATCCCGTTCACCATCCCGCTTTTTTTGAGTTGATCCCTTATCGCCGTTGCACTCGCTCAATTTGGATGATGAGCGGTCATGCCTGACAAGAGAACGCGCGGTGTAAGTGAAGCCAAGCCACTGCTTACCAGGCTTGGTGTCGTATAGTTGGTGAAGATCGCTATGCTGGCGTCCCTGATGTCGCAAACGGGCGCGAATCTTATCAACACCCAAGAAAAGCCAAGAGGTTACAAATAAGGTGAAATAAGGTGTTTGTACAAGCTTCCAAGCCGGAAGATCACTTTATTTCTGCGGCTGAGCACCGTATCGGACTTTGTGTGTTTAAAAGTTAATCTCAACTCCGTTCCCGTCGGCGGTCTTGGCTCGCATTTCTTGATTGAGGGCAGCAGGCAGGTGAGCAAGTTGTCGTTGCTTCTTTTCCTTTGTTGTTTCTTCCATATGGATATGGATAAAATGATCGGCAAGTCAGATGGAAGACATGAGAATGGGCATGGGGAAGGTATAAATAGGGGAGGATGTCCTCGGTGGATATATAGTAGATTTCCCCATGGCGGATTTGTTTGCTGCAACACAAAGATAACTCATTTGGCATTTCTCGACATCTTTTTCGACTACGCCGTCCAACATTCAAAATAGCATACATACCCATCGATTTTATCATCCACAAACATGCGACTCACTCAAATCCTCATCCTCCTCGGCCTCACAGCAGCCTCCTCACCAGCAATGGCGGCTTACACCGGCCCCTGTTCCGTAACGCAATGCGGAGCATCCGGGGTAGCGTGCCCGAGAGGATATCTGTGCGTCCCTTGGCCTTCGTTCGATCCCGCGAAGAGGGAGGGGTGTACGTGTAGTTATGCCTAGAGGTACTGTAGAAAGGTGGTGAGCTTGGCGGCAATAATGCGACTGCAGTGGTGAGTCTGGACTCTGGACCTTTCAATATTGGTGTGGGTTGGGAAGGTGCTGATTGAATTGCAGGTGGGGGATGGGTCCGTTTTATCAGATGGTTCTTTCCCACAATGTTTCGACGGTCCCGGTTCCTTCAATCGCCTTGAGTTGCACCTTCCTAGATACGTCTTGTCCGCTTGGTTGTGGAGGAAGGCGTGTTGCGATGCCAATTGCCAATGGCGTGATTATTGGGCTCGGGTTTTGGGATGGAACGGGTTCGATTCATTTTATGCGCTTTTCTTCATTTCAAGTTGCTTTCCTTCTTTCTTTCTGCTTATACTCAACAATGCATTTATTTTACGATTGAAAAGACACCAATCCCTCGGACAATGAGCGAGTGTCTCACTCTCACCTGTCAATGTCAATCAGTCATATGCGCATACATACCGAGACCAGTCCCGCCCCGACCCAGCGATAAGCGAGCTTCCTCTGGTGGGTCCAACAACGGATCTGATAACTCTAAACGGTGAAGCTCAACGGCCGGCGCTCCGGTCACAATCCAGAATCCTTTTCAGCCGCAGGGGACATCGCTGGACAAATTTTTCCCACCAAGACGGCATCCACAACTCCACGGCCAGACGGATCCCGAGATCTCGTATCGAACGAATGCGAAGAAGCGGGCAATCGATAAGATGCAGTCGCCCGACTCGCCCGGACTCTGAGCAAATAAGGAATGGCTCAACGACAACGACTCAACGAGTTCTCCCGGATCGGACCATGGCCAAGACAACATCGTGACTTTGATGACTCCTCAAGTTTCCACTCCCTCGGTCGTCGACTTGTCGTCTCGGGTGGTGGACAATTGATCAACACTCTCATGACCGAATCCAGTAAACCCTCGATGACGGATGACACGTGGGTGCCATGCTGTCGGATCGCCGACATGAATTGTGGTGCACGATGATCACCAACCTTGATGGCCAGACACTCTTTAATATCTGATGAATGGCTGAATTTCTCTTCACATAGTGAACGGTTGAATGTTTTATATTCTTTCAGCTGCCTCTGAGCCATGTGCTAACCGGGTTCAAATAGCTCCCACATCGGAACAACTCGGACTGGGGTTGGCCGGCTACACAAAAGTCATGAGGGTGTGGAGATGCTGTAGCTTCGAGACCAGGTCGTCCCTTCCCCTATCCCTTGACCCGACCAGAGCATGGCGCCATACATACTGATACTGACCGGCTCATGCCTGGTCGGCGTCTCTCATGTTGCCTGGGCGGCCTGGGCCACACCGAAGCCGGCGTAGCAGCAACATGGCACGGTTCCGGTGGTTCACCAGTCGCTACCATCCCGGATGTTCTGGTCCTTTTTGGTGCTTCTCGGGTTGTTGGGGTCAACCCAGCAATGCCGGTGACTTTTTCTCTCTCGTCATGGCCTCCTTGGCTTTCTGCGGCTTGTCGGCGTGGCGGAGGAATGGGCACTTTCAAATTTATCTGATCAGATCATCAGATAAAGAACGCAACGTCTTTTTTGTTCTGGGCTGAACCGGCTTGCTCCCTTCTCGTTCCTCGTTTCAGACCTTTATCAAGCTCCAGAGAGATCTTATCAGATCCGCACCGTCCGATTAGATTTCAGCCGCACCGAAGAAGCAGTCGACTTTCTTCTCTTTCCCCTCCATCTACCTACCCCAGCCGTTCCCTATCCAAACCACCAAACAAACACACACAAACCGCCAAAATGGTCATCGCCGTCCTCCCCGCCCTCATCCCCGACATCCGTCGCGTGTACGAGTCCTACTTCGCCGCCTTCAAGGGCGAGCGCATGGGCGAGATCATGCTCAAGATCCTCTTCCCCAACGTCGACACCGACGCCGCCGAGTTCCGCGAGGCCCACGCCAAGGGCACCCTCCAGTACTGGCACACCTCCGACTCCCAGTACACCTTCAAGGCCGTCGACATGGCCAACGGCGAGATCCTGGGCATGGGTCTTGTTGACATCTTCGTTCGCGAGCGCTCCGACGAAGAGCGCAAGAACCACGGCGTCCCCTGGCTCGAGGGCGAGCAGAGGGAGCGCGCCGAGAAGGTCCTCAACCCTCTTCACGACATGAGGGAGTATCTCTTTAGTAGCCATCCTTATATCTGTGAGTACTTTTTTTCCCTTTCTTCTTGGCGGAGGCCCTCCACTAACAGATGTGACAAACAGATGCCCACGTCATCGGCGTCGACCCCAAGTTCCAGGGCCGCAAGGCCGGTATTGCCCTCGCCAAGTTCGGCCTCGACCTCTCGGAGCGCTGCCAGCTTCCCATCTACTTCGAGTCTTCCCCCTCCTCCATTGGCCTCTACGAGAAGGCCGGCTACGAGATCCTCAAGGAGACCATTGTCCACAAGGCCGAGACTCTTGGTGTCGAGGAGGATATCGTGGTTCCTCTGGTCGTCCGCATGCCCTCGAGCGCGAACGGCATGAGCTTTTATGAGTGGAAAGAGAAGGGATACCCCAACTTTAACGCTCCTGTCAACAAGGAGAAGTTGTAGGGGAATTAATTGGTATGGGAAAAGAAAATGAGTAATGTCTTGTATAATGTTTATTCATGGGTTGGAGTTATTGGATTATAGGGTTGGGAAAATAAAATCATTTGGACAGGGAACGACTTGGAAAGAGAGAATAAGCAGTGATATGCTCGGGTATCATATTGTGATTGTGAGAAAGAAGAAACCATGGTGTCTAACTCTCCTCTTTGAACCTCACCGACCTCTTCCTAACGACTTCCTTCTCTGGTTTAGACGTAAGGTACCAGGCTTTCCACTTTGCTAGAGCGGCATCGGCTTCCTCTCCTGGACTTTTTACCAGATCGTACTGGCCGTCATAGTCTTGTATCCAACCCTAAAAATTGTTAGTCCAAAGTCCGTTGTAAATGCACTAAGAGATACTAACCTCTTGATCGCGCGGTGCTTCGCCAGGAAGCACATAACCCTCTTTGGACCACGCACCATTTGTAGTATCCCATCCGTATTCGCGTATCGCCCCAGTCACATACTGCCCGTCATACCCATAATCATCAACCGCGCCCCTCATATACGACTCACGCCGATAGTACTGCATCTCCAAGTCACTCTCATCCAACCCTGCCAACCACCCCCCTCTATCCCCATGCCTGCGTTCCACCCAAGGCCCAACCCAGCAAACCTAGCCTCCATCTCCCTCATCCCCTCCCACTCCTCCCACCTCCTCAATTCCTCCAACCTCTCCAACTCCCTTATCTCCTCTAGTTCCTCCACCTCTTCCAGTCCATCAAGTTCCTCCATCTCCTCCATTTCCGCCTCAACTTCCAAAATCTCCAATTGCTCCCTCGCACTCGGTCTCCTCCCAGGGTCAAAACACGCCATCCTCCTAATCGCTCTGTATTCGTCACCTCCCCTACCAGCAATTCGATTAAGCCATACGTGTACCAAGTGCGGACCTATTATTTCGCAGCCTTTGCGAAAGCGGGCGTCGCGGGTCCAGACGGTGGTGGCGAAGAGGGAGAAGATGTCGATTTTACAAGTTTGGGTGCGGTGGGGGTGGCGGTGGGGGGAGAAATGGCGGGTGTAGAGTTCGGGGGGATGAAGGGGGGTGTACCGGCTATTTCGGGGCGGGAGAAGGATTTGGGGGAGGTGCCGGTGGTGGTGGTGGTGCCGACGGTGGTGGATAGGCCGAAATCGGTTAGGGTGAAGTGGTACTCTCCCGAGGGGGAGGGGGAGAAGAGGATGTTTTCGGGGTTGATGTCGCGGTGGATTATGGAGTGGTGGTCGAGATGACATAGGGCGAGAAGCATTTGGTGGAGGACGAGGTTGGAGATTTGGAAGTGAGAGGAGGGGGGGAGGATTTTGGTGATGAGGGTTTTTAGGGAGCCGGAGTGGAGGGGGAGGAAGATTTCGGTGGTGCCGGAGGGGGTGGTGAGGTAGGAGAGGAGTTGGATGATGTGGTCCTGTACCTATATGTCAGTTTAGCCTGTGGAGGGGAAGGGAAGAGGAAGGGGGGCTTACACATCGGTTTACCCCATCGCTATTGAGTTTAAGCAAACTGGTAATCTCCCTCGCAGCAAAATCTACCTTCTTGTTGCTCCCTGACAAACGATGGAACTTTTTAACAGCCATCACACCACCACTCGCCAAATCCAAAGCGCGATACACATTCCCAAACGTGCCACCACCTACTTTTTCTCCTAGCACATACCGCTTCGTCTTCACTCGACTCGGTCCCAGAGCGTAAAGAACAGGTGGCTGCATACGAAACTCCTCCAGACCATCACTTTCCCAGCGTAACTCAAACTGGTAAAACCGTCCATGACCAAAAGCCACCAGCGAGTTAATCCCCTGCGCCACCAGTACTGATCGTCCACCTTCCTTCCGAGAAAAGTCAACAGTGTACGACCGACTCCCATGCTCGAAAGGTTCCGTAGAGGAGTATTCAGACTCGTCACATAACAAGATGGGACCAGTCTCTGTAACAGCTCGAAAAGAGGTATGAAGCTCTGATATCCCCGATGAACTGCTCGAGTTCCAGACTTGGGGCAGGTAGATGTCGACTGAGTCGCTGCAGCCGACTGTGTACTTTTGCTTTTCGGGGTTGGAGAAGTCGATCCAGAACCCGGAAGTGTCCTTGTCGAAGGGGTGGCGGGAGAGGTTCCAGGGGTGAGAGCTTACGAGGGCGGCAGAGGCTTTGTTGAAGGGGAGGAGCCAGAAGCCAAGGCGTTGGGGACGTCCGACACTGCTCGAGTGGGAGTAGTTGTCGGTCATGTTTGTTGCTGGTTGTTTAGGATGTATCGAGATGTTGAGCAGTGCTCAGATCGAGTCAAGAGGTGAGCTCATCACCCTCCTATACTCCTCCTCCTCCTCATGAACAAGGGCATGTTATATATCTTCCCCCATCCCCTCCCTCAAAAAAGAGTGTGGATATCCTCCCATCGTGACTCTTACCGGCAACCATGTAGACCATGCAAATCATGCAAGAACAAGCTGTCAAAGTGCGGGGGACAGCATGAGATCAAATACCGTGAGCTTCCCGTACTCCATCAACAAGCAATCATGTTGGATGCCACGCGATCCGGTAGGTTAAGCGGGTCAAGGCAGCCATCAGCATAGACAGCATAGACAGCAGCAAACCGCGTGATGATTTTTTGGTATCCAAGGTTCAAGCTTTTATGGTGTGTGAGATGTGAAGAAGGCCAATCAGGAGACATCTTAGGCCTCAAGTTGGGCGCACGCCGTTGAACTTGGCTGTTTCGGAGTTAAAGAGTTTAGGCAGGGTATGCAGAGAGGCATTAGGCGTGTGACACAAATCCAATCGGCGAAGGAGGGCCAATGTGACGATGTTAAATCGATGGGTGAGGGAAATTCTTTTTAGAGATTGCCGGGGGAGGCGCGGTACTTGTATTCTCCAAATACCGAACCGCTTGAAAATAGTGTAAGTGATGATATGGTCAAGATTAAAAAAGATGAAATGCCCATCTCTGAGTGAGCACCTTGAAGGCCTTCCCCTCACACTGTATCACAAAGTCAACACTGTGCCCATCCACAAGCGCAACACCGAACCCCGGCTCAAGCCCGGGATCTCCCGCGGGTAACCAGATGGAAGACCCCACTTATGATCCACACTATCGGCCCCACTTCCGTCGCAAATGGCTTTCACGTCATTCAACCGCGCGCCCTTCTGTTCCGAGGCCCGATCGTTGAATTTCTAATCTCGAATCGCGATTTTGCCATCCTCTTCTTTTATTTTCGTGTCGAAGCCTCAAGGCACATCACCAACTTATCGCACGACAACCTCAACCCTCATCAACTACCGGGCGGTTTTTCACGACATCGTCGATCCACACCCGCGACACAAAACCTTAATCAAAGGCACATCCGGCATCGCCGTCGCAAACCGCACACCATCCTCAACACCGTCGCACCATCACCAGACGCAACCCCAGATATTAACCAGCATGTCCCGCCATCTCCTCAACATCGCCCGTCCCATGGCCACCGCCCTCCCCAGGGCCATCCTCCCCTCCCTCCTCTCCGTCGCCTTCACCCGTCCCTACTCCTCCTCCTTCCTCCAACGCGGCCCCGCCCCTCCCCGCCTGCCCGCCGACCAACAAGCCGAATTCGAGCGCCTGCAAGCCGCCGCCGAAGCCGCTCTCTACACGCACACCACCGTTGACTCCTCCCCTTCCTCTTCACCCAACCCAACCGCCTCTTCTCCCGAAAACAACTCCAAGCACGTCACCGAGCCCAGCAAGGACAGCGCAACAGTAGCAGCGCCGGTGATCGAAGACGCAGCGCAGACATTCAGCGGGGGTATCCGCAAGGGCGCACCACCCGAGTTTGAGGGCGATGTGAATCCCAAAACTGGAGAAGTTGGTGGGCCGAAGAACGAGCCGCTGAGGTGGGGAGCGAGCGGGGATTGGAGTTTTAATGGGCGGGCTACTGATTTTTAAAGTTTTTGTTGTCGAGGCGGTGTGCACATATAAAAAAAAGACCGAAGATTGGAGGGAGTAGAGAGAGAGAAAGGGAGAGATTGAGGAGATGAGAAGGGAAAGGTTTTGGAGTATGTTTTTTTTACCTACCTTGGGTGGGTTATATATACATAGATTGAGGGAGGGTTTAACGGAAGTACCAAACCAACCATCTGCTTCCCTGGGGAGATATCATATAACGGGTAGGGGAGGGAGCTGAGGTTGATGGGATATTTGGGATATTGGTATGCTATGCCGGGGAAAGGGAGAGAGTTACTACAGAGTGTTTGAGACCAAAAAGCACCGTGCTGGCTTTCTTTCGGGTAATAGTATAGTTCCGGTTGTAGAGGGTGGAATATCTAGGTTGGAAAAGTTGTCCGATACCAGTTGGTAGGTTGGATTGCAACAAGCGTATTTAAGTACAAGTTGGCAAGATATTTCGGTTTGTTCAAAATAACAACACATTAGTTACACTGCTACTACACTCTTGCCGCAAGGCAAGCAAAGAATTTCATTTCTTCACATCCAAAGTCCATAAACTTCTCCATTGTATTTGTTTCTGCTTCTGCACAAGGTAGAACGCTGACACTGTAACAAACGTGATATATCCGCAAAACATCCCAAAGGCAATACTTCAACGATAATCAAAAAATGACTTCCAAAACATTTCTCTTCTTCTTTATTTATCTCAACCAACTAGCCAACAAACCTAAGCCTTCTACCTAGTATCTAGTATCTGGTATCTAGAATGCTCCATAACACTACCTACACACCAAAACATGCCATTCTCCTAAATGCAATGCAATGCAACGCTTCTTTTCTCTCTTTATGTGTCCTATACATTGATAGTGATACAGAATTCACATTTAGACAACCGCAACCTGTTTGCTATAGGTAACCTCTGAGGGTCCTTTCAAAAATCCTTAGCAAGATGTGCTGTGCTCATGCCTCCTTGTCTTTCTCATCTCCGTCCTTGTCCTCCCTTTCCTTCTTCTCCTCGGGAGCGGGGGCGGCGACGGGGGCAACGACAGGTGCAGTGGTTGTGGTAGTCGTACTAGTAGTGATCGTGGTGATGATAGCCGCAGCTGCGGCGTCGGCGTCGTCGTGCTTAGCGGCAGCCTTCTCGGCATCTGCAACTGGAGTGACAGGCGGGGCGGGAGAGGCGGCCTTGACCGACTCTTCTGTGACCACCGCGGGCGGTACGGTAGCTTCCTTGACCGCTGTGATGGTCTCCGTGACCACAGCCTTTACGGCCTCTAATTCGGCGCTAGCGGGTTTAGCAGTAGCTTCCACGGCTTGCTCTGCCGGCTTGGATGGCTCCTTCTCCTCTGCTACCTCCGGCTCCTCAACGATCGTGTCGTCATTGTCATCCGCCGTTTCCGTTTCCGGCTGCGGTGTAGAAGCAGCCTTTTCGACCTCTGCTGAAGGCTTAGCGGGGGCATCGAGGTTAGATACAGGTGGAGGAGACTGTGGCTTCGGCTCGGTTTCCTTGACGGGCACGGCCTCGGGCTCGGCCTCCTTCGCCTCGGGTTGAGGGGTGGCAGATTTCTCCTTCTCAGCTTCCTTCTCCTTCTCCTGCTCCTTCTCTTTCTCAGGCTCTGGCTCGCCAGCCTTTTCCACTTCCTGATCCTTTTCGGCCGTCTTGGCAGGCTCTGGTGCCTTCTCCTCAGCAGGCCTATCGGTCATCTCGACATCCTCCTTTTCATCAGAAACCTTCTCCTTCTCCTTTTCTTGACTCTTCTCCCTCGTTTGGGCTGGCTGAGCCTCCGGCTCCATTTCCATCGTCACGTCCCCATCGTGATCCTCCTCTCTGGGCTCCTCCTGTGCCTTCTCCGGCTCTTCTTTCTCCTTTTCCTTCTCCTTAGGCCCCTCGACAACATCCTCTGGCTGGTGATTCTCCTTATCCTCATCGACCGCAGCCTTCCTGCCAGCCCCGGCGGATGGCCACCACTGGCTACTCTGCTGGCCCTCAGCAGTCTCCTTCTCCCGCTGCTCCTGAGGCGTTCCGCTCAGTCTGATTTGTCCCAGCCTGTTGTGATTCGAAAAAGACGAGCTGAGAGCAGCCTCTTCCCGAAGAGCTCTGTGCATTCTCTCCCGCCTGGCCTTGCCTCTGTATCGGTTAGAAGACTGGGCGCCATTGACCAGCCAGCGGATGTCCATGATGGCGAAGCTCAGCCCGTCATGCGATGAGCGGGAGTAGACGCCATCGCCTTCTTCAAGAACACCGCCCCATTCGCGGCTCTTGATACCGAAGCGTGCGGTGGCAGTGTACTTGTCGAGCTTAGGGAGGATTAGAAGTGTGACGTGGAGATCACGGTTAGGTGGCACGGGCATAGGACCGCTTCGAGGGGGTTCGGTGTACACTTCCGAGCCAGCCTCATCCCTGGTCGTCCGAGGGCCATTAGCCATCTGAGTTAGGATATCGGAGGCGCTAGCAACTGCTTCGTCCAGGCCCAAAAGATTTGTCTCCACATCCGGAGCCCACTCGCCTCTGAACCAACCAGCATGGATACAGGCGGCAATTACATCCGAGTCATCGGTGTAGATGTCGGTACCCCAGAGAGCTCGTCTGACAGTAATCTCCTCGCGGGCTTCAGGCGTGAGATGGGCCTTGCTGATCTTCATCGTCAAGGTGCAGTTTTCTTTGCCTTGAATCAGATCCCATGGCAAAGGCTCAGGGGTCGACTTGAAAGGTTGACGGGGAGGCCGTCTGGTGCGCGGATCCTGCTTCCGTGCGGGTGACAGTTTGGGATCGTACACAACCTCACCCAAGTGTTCCCGCGGAAGTTTGGCCACACTTTGCAGAACATCTTGTGATTTGACGATCTTCTCCGGCTTCTTCACATGGGCGAGCGCAGGTGGGCTCGGAGGTTGTACTGGAGCCAGTTTGGTTGGACCGTTGTTGGGGTGCGGCATCGGTCGAGGAACGACATGGTGATGATGGTGAGTAGTCGGCAAGTCCTTAGCCAACATGGCGTTGGGCGGGGGCACAGATGGCGCCCCAGTCACGTTCTTAAACGGAGTATTGCCCATGAACGCGGGCCCAGGGCCCTGCTGGAGATCATGACGATGATGATGGTGATGATGGCTGGGTCTGTTAGTAGCTCCCTGGGATAAGAATGATATAACATCAACGTACTGATGATGGTGGTGGGTATGATGGGTCTTGGCTTTCTTGCCGCGACCACCCACGGGAGTCAATCTCCCTGTGCTATCCTCATCTAATCTGGACTCGTCGTCCTTGAGCTTTCTACGCTTACCGCGACCAGGGCCCTTGGCTCCAGGCTCGGCAGTTTCTTGAGGTTGTGGGACTCCTCCAAGGGAATCCTCGCGGCGCATCAAGCTGGCCCCAGTGAACGGAAGCTGCTGCATTCCAGTAGGTATGGGGCTCATGGCGCCAACACCGGTACCGATTCCGGAAAACATGCGTCCGAATTCGCTCTTGATACCAGGTTCGCCTGTTGGGCCGGCCAGCTGGGGTTGCGCACCTTGGACAGCCTGGGGCAGAGGCGAAATGCGGCCCTTGCGATTAATCTCCTGGATGCCCAACAAGTTCCGCTGATGTCCAGGAGGAGCCAGCTCTTCCATATGGCGAATTCTCGGAGAACCGTACAATGAACCCGTACCCACACCACTATAGGCGACTGAGGGAGGGGGCACAGGCTGGTCTGGACCGCTGCGAGGGGGGCCTTGCTGGTGTTGCATGTAGTAGGGATGCTGGTGCTGTGCTTGCTGTTGCTGCTGTTGCCGCTGCTCCATATGCATCATGTTCATCCTCTGTCGTTGTTCTGGAGAGTCGAACTGCATTGGGCCTGGGCCATGAGCTGCCATGGCGTGCTGTTGATGGGGCGGAAGCGACGACGGAGGATATCGTTCGGGCGGCGGCCCGGTAGCGTATGACGGGTGGCCATTGTATGGGGGCGCGGTGGTGACTGGATGCTCGTGCGGATGCCTGGCCATGTGTCCAGGCTGATCGTAAGGGCCGCGTGGCTGTTCAAAGCTCGGCCTATGCCAATGACCTTGCTCTCGTGGATCAGGAGGTCGACCAAATTGAGGCTGGCCTCTCTGGTGCTCCATCTGACGGGCATACTCGGCTTGTTGCATCGGATGCGGCCGTCCAGCCTCGCTTCCCGACATGGTCCTCTCACGACGCTCCCTCTCACGCATCTCGAATTCCTGGCGCTCCCTCTCTTGTCGTTCCCTCTCACTCATAAATCGCTGTTCCTCGTAGTTGGGCACTCGCATCGGTGGACGCTCGGGGTTGTAGTCTTCGACCGGCCTTCTCTCGTCCCTATGCCCATACATGTCGTTTGGCGGTGGTCTACCCATCTCCATGGGACGTGGCGGAGGAGCGTTCGGGAACGACTTTGGCTGACTGTTGGGCCGCGGGGGCACACCGGTCCCAGCCATGCGTGCCTGCTCCCTTGCTTGTTCTGCAGCAGTTAGCGGCGGCCCTCTGTTGTTGTAGACCTGCGGTGTACCATAGCGCTGCACCTCCGGGGTGTAGCCAGCCGAAGGCGAGGCAGCAATGCTCGTCCTAGGGTCCCTGGGATCGCCCCTAGGATCTCGGGGGTCTCTAGGATCGCGCGGATCTCGAGGATCGCGAGGGTCACGGGGGTCTCGAGGATCGCGTCCCTCAAACAGTCTATGACGGTCGGGGGTTTGTGGCCGACGGAAGCCAAAGTCGGGTCCTGGACCGCCGCCCATCGTATGCATTCGGGGGGATGCATGCATGCCCTGGTTGAACGGCGGACCTGACACACCCGAGGGCGGGCCAGGCGCGTATGGACCGGCAGGAGCGCCGGGGTCGCGAGCTGGGGGAGGGCCGCCAAGCATAGAGGAGATGGACATGCTGCTGCCGGTGCCGGTTCTTGGCAGACTTTCTAGCGCAGGCAGCTGGCGGTCCCTCGGAAACGAGTTCGGAGGCCCAATCGAGACGGGAGGGGCTCGAGGAGGCGGGATGGGATAGGGTGCACCCATTGGATGCGCATTCGGCGGCGGGCCCTGTTGTTGAGAAGGATGCGAAGGGTGCGGCGGCGGCTGGGGCTGCTGCTGCTGCTGCTGCTGCTGATGTTGTTGATGAGGGCCACCCGGATGTTGCTGCATGTGTTGCTGGGGATGTTGTTGCGGATGCGCTGGCGGCGGCGGGGGTGGTTGAAGCTGCTGTGGCTGCTGCTGCTGCTGTTGGTGGGATGGCGGCGTGGGACCCTGAGGAGGATGAGGCGGCCCCTGCTGAGGAGGGGATGTGGGCGGCGGCATCGCGCGATTAACGGGGCCGGGGCCTGATGTAATCGAGGAGGTGCTCGGGTGTCGTGAATGCGCCGGAGGCATCATCGGGCCGGATTCGTGTCGCAAATGGCGGGGCGGACCAGCGTAGTACTGGATCGGATCGGAGTGTTTGCGCGTATGCAGATCCGCATGAAAAGTCGAATGCGACGGGTGGGCGGCGGCAGAGGGCGAATACCGGTGCTCGCGGTGCTGAGATTGCTGCTGCTGCTGCTGCTGCGACGGCGGCGGCGGGGGTGGTGGCTGTTGATGCGCTGGTTGGGGCGGCGAACGGTGCAGAGGTGGTTGATGCTGCTGCTGATGTTGCTGCTGTTGGTGAGGCCCGTGCTGCTGCTGGTGTTGCTGCTGATGGTGATGAGGATGAGGATGTTGTTGATAATGTTGCGCGTGTGGTCCTTGAAATGGCGGCTGCCCGTGTGATGCTGCTGGTGGTGGTGGTGGTGGCTGCGATGACGACCCGGGTGGGAATGGTGGTGGTGGCCGACCAAAAGCGGTGGTGTTCGTGTTTTGGGCAGAAGAAGTTGAAGCCGAAGCTGGAGGAGCAGCACTCCCGTTTCGTGAAAACGGGAGCTGTGGCGGCGGCGCCTGATGCTGGCCGTGCTGGCTGTGGTGCTGGTTTGTGTGTCTTGGATCCATCTTTTTTTTCTGAAAAAGTGGAATGCCTGCTGCTTGCTGGATGGCGGATGCTGGCAAGTGGAAGATTGGGCGGAGAGGACGGACGGGCGCTCGGTTACAGGTACCCGCGGATCTCCAGTTTTAAAAAAGTCGAAGAGTGGAAATAAAAAAATAATGACGACTTTTTTTTTTCTCAAGTCCCTTGCTGCGCCTAGACCACCTCACAGATCCTTGACTAGGGCTGCACGGCGGCTGGACACCGACAAGGCGAGGAGAGGAGAGCACAGAGCAGGCAGCCTGGTAAGTAAGGTAGTGACAAGAGACTTTGACTAGACTCTTCACTTTTTCCCAAATACGACTTTTAGCTGGAGTGACTTTGAAGATAGGTAGTGTAGAGGATGAAGCTGGCAAAAGTCTGTTGCTAACCTGTTGTTGGCCGGGTTCAAGTTCTGGAGTCAACCTGTGACAAGCAACGCGCCCAGACGAAAATGAACGGGGATGATACAACTTTGAGGAGGGAAAACGCGGTTTGGTGGAAAATCAGTTTAGGACCCCGATTATTCTCAACCGACAACGGAATGACTTGGCGGGAATAGGCACTGAGTAGGTAAGTAAGCAGCCGCAACAGCCAACAAGTGACTGGACGGGCTTTGTTCAAAGAGACGGGAGATTGTCAAGAGGAAATGATGGTGCCTGTTGTGTGTGTGCCAAACGAGGGGAAAGAGCACAACGAAGGGCAAACTGAAGTGGAAGGAAGAAGGACAACGGGAGTTGGTTGTTGGTTCAAAGTTTGAGTTGAGTGTGTGTGTGGCAGCCAGGGCAAGTTCGAAAGAAGAAACAAAAGTTCATGAATGGACAGATGGTTGCGCCTGCCGTCTCAGCTTCCATGCTTCGGTCGAGGTGAGGTCGAGGTTGGGGGCACTGGGGGGGAAGGAGCACGAATTTTGGTGTGAATGTGCCGTGTGTGTGGTGCCTCCTGCTGCGGTTCCTGTTGCGGGCTTGCTGCTCTGTGTGCAAAAGTGGTGTCCTGCTCTCTCTGCGTGCAGTGCTTGGCACCGTGACCTGTGCCTTGTGCGCAACTTTGTTCGTGCTTGTACCTTGTGCTGTGCATCCAACCCTGGCTTCACAAGCTCACCAACCTGCACGACTGGAACGGTGACCCCTGAACGAAGCTTGCGGCCTGGTCCCCGCCGACCAGGCTAAGTTATTCTGGGGAAAGGTTGGTGTCGGGGCAAGCTGCGTGACCGCCCGACGAACCTGCATTCGGTTTTTTATGCCACTCGTCTTTTTGGCTGCCTTTTTGCCTTTTTGGTTTTGCTTCGGTTCGTTTCGTCAGTTGGAGACAGAGGCAACAAAGGGCACAGTTGGCTCAGTGTGCGGCGGGGACCCCAGCCCTCTTTATATACTGTAGACCTTAAGAGGACCAGAGGCAGCAGTGAGCCAGTGACTACCTTCAGGTACCAACACCAAACAGCACGTGTTATGAACCTGATCTGTATAATGGGATGAAATCAGGCTCTCATTTGGTTGAATAGCCACACAGGCCGAGTTGAAGAGCAGATGACCGGAAAGGAAGACGGACAGCGAACCTCAACTTGTTGAAATTCGAACAAGACGAAAAATCTGGACAACCAAAAAGTAAAAAGTGCTCCGTACCACGGTACTGTAGCCAAAACAGGGATTTGGGGCGGACGCTAGCGTTCTCGGTGGGTGTGTTTGACAACCGGGGCAACGGGGACGACAGGGATCATATTCTGTCATTGGACGATTTCTTTTTTTCTCACTCGTGATGATGTGGCTTGAGCGCCTTTCCCGCACTTTCAGGGTCTTTTTTCACGTTCCAGTTGTGGTGAAGAGAGAAGATGATGCGCCCTCTTTTCAGAATCTCATCAGCGGTTATTTATCGTGTTTGCAAGTTGAAATTCAGATGAAAAGTCGGATCAAAGAGAAGCTCGGACGGGAACCTCAAATCAAGGTTGGCCGGATGAAAAATTGGAGCTCCCAACCCCAACCCCAAAAAAAACCAACGTCGCAACCGAAAGGCGGCATTGACAAGAAAAAACCATGTCGATCTTGTCACGACAATCAGGGCAGGCACAGCACAAGAAGCGGCCAACCACACCAAACCAAAAATGGTAGGGCGCAAAAGGGCATCCACTCTGGGGCTTGTTCTTCAGGGGGGGAAAGAGCTTCGGCCTCCAACGAACACACCACACAATGAGGGGTAAGAATGTGTCGAGAACGCGGGCAGGTGCGGGCAACAAAGCAGCGAGACCCGAAGGAGGAGTCGTTGGGCCGTCAGATGCAACCTTGCACTTTCCCGTTGCCGTCCTTCATTTGATCCAGATCTGTTCAACTTGTCCCAATTCAGATCGTTCGGCTTGTCGAGTCAGATTGGGGTTGAGTTGACTCGAGTTCTTGTCTTGGTTGGTACAAACAACCCTCGCTTTCTGCGCCATCAATTTGACAAACACCTTCAACCCTCATCACCATCCATCCCATGCTCTCGTGATGCCTTCTCGGCCCTTGCCTTGTGTCATGCCATCCATCATCCCGTTACCACCGAGACTTGGCTGACGACCACAGCCTTCGACTGCCACAAATGCCACAAATGTCCCCGCGATGCGATGCGATGTGATGCGTCACGGCCATGCCGCTGCAGTGCTCTGAGGCACAGGATATGCCACCACCATAGGTAGTGCATTCACAGAGTCGGTCGGATGCCACGGAAGAGGATGACCATACCGTACACCAGCTATCCCATGGGTTCGGGACCTTTTCAATCGATATCTTCTTATCAGCTGCCTGCTACCTACTCAATTTCAAACACGAAACACACGAATCAAGTTGACAAGAGTAAGCGGACTTCGGAATCTCTGGCATCTGGAATGCTTCCATTTGCTAACAAACACTTCTAGACAAAGCTAAGACGGACTTCCCCCCACCGTTTGCCTCTCCCTTCCCGAAGCCCGTAGGGACGGCACGCCAGGCACGGCGAGTTGATCCCATCCCTACCCGCTTCGTACCACATCGGCCACCCTCCAGCTCAACATCATCGTCGGTGAAGGGCGACAACAAAAGAGACGACCAGAAAGTCGGCCGATGACTGCCATACTCGACTGGATGGAAGCTACCGAGTTGAGGCGTGGAAGATTCCAACAAGACTCGGTGCCGAGACCGAGGACACACCGACTCAGGACTCGGAGCATTCATTGGCTGTTTGCTCGACTTCGATACAGGATGGAACGTGTCATCATAAACTAGCAGGAAACAACAACGGATCCATGGCAAGGTGAACAGCATCCGGTAAGGCTGGGAGATGTAGGATATCAGAGGTAAGCTGCGCACCCATGTTGCCTCACGCCTTGCTACACAACTCATACCTTGGGAGAGTGTATCAAGATCATCACTAAAGCTCTTCCGTCGGGGAGGAGGATGTGCGGTGCTGTCTTCCAAATCCTTGCCAGGGTAAGCTCCAGTGCCTGGAATCCGCGGGAGGAAACGACACTCAAGTCTGCAACGGGCAGCACATGAAGCGACAGTGCATATGTTAAGAACAGCGTATTCGCAAAGCTCGCTGCAAGCAGTACACATCCCTGTCGTTGCCTGTACGCTTAGATAACTCGCATGCTGCGGGAAACGTACATCAATTTGACAAGCATCGACACCAATATGCTTAGAGAGCCTCGACGGGATCACGCATGCTGATATCAGATATCCGGCTTTCAGGACATGTATATCTCTCACCGCCTGGGTTACGTGAGGCACTTGAGCGCAGTATTAGTTATCCTCAAGGCCGATTTCAGTAGCATCAAGTATACACTTATCAGCCGTTCAGCAATGTAAATTTCTCGGCTTTACACTTTCAGCCGCGTTTGGATCAAACAGGTCGACACCCAGGCCAGGCTTACATATGCGATCTGTAGACCCTTCCAAAGTAATGCTATGCAAAATGCAAATGATACTCAGCTTGTACAATGTCTGTGCAGTTTGGTGGTCCATAATGTACCTACTATTGATTACTTGGAGCAGCTCACGTGTTTGTTGCTGGAGATCTCATATCAACCTCCATGTCGATTGGGAACATGTAAAAGCAAGACCATGATTCCTCTCAGGTAAATCTCCATACCCGGTTTAGATGGTCACTCACTTCCTCTGCCCTAGGCCCTGCTATATTATATTTGTCGTCCTCACGAGCAATAATTACCGTTACTCGCTGGACCGGGCTCGTTGCGTCCGTACAAAGCGTATCCATCCAAGACAATGGAAATCACTACTTCTAAAGACACTTCTCAAGACAGTCCAACTTCGAGTTACTAACAATTTCAGCTCACTGAGACATGAAAAAGGGAGATTCCCATCCTTCACAATCAAATACCGTGTCGTTTATGAAAGCTGTCTCATGCTGTGAGACTCGAGTGAGTGTATGCTTATTTCATTTCCCGAAAATCCAAGGAGAAACCACTTGCATCCAGAACACAAAAGCTGAGCGTTATCAATATAGCAGTTCTCGGTCTCTATGATATATTCTACACGGCAAAGAGATTCCATCTAGTTAGTCAACATATTGTGACGCACTCAATCACAAAAATCGAGCTCGTGTTAGTCAATATTGTGAGGCAAAGTGACAGTGTAAGGTCTCAGTCAAGTACGTGTCGCTTTTCTAAACAATATACCAGGCATATAGACAGGGTGAGCCCCAAGTTACTGGTTAAACGGATATGTTTTTACTTCATAATCTTCCTTCATGGAGGGAGTCAAGGTCGAGGTGGAAGTTCAAGTCTTCAAGTCTAGATTCCGAAAGGGGCTCCACTATTACAAAGTATCTAACCAATCAACTAACACGGTTTTTGGCCCCGTCGTCGAACTTCCTCTTGGGGACAAATGATTTTCAAGGGCAGTCCAAACATCTCTTCGAATTCGACGTCAAGACCATTATAACTCACGGCACGAGGAAAAACATGAGGAATGCGAGGATAGGGATTCAAGTCCATTAGGTATTAACGCCCTAACAATGCCGAACAAAAAGCTGATACTGTATCCTACTAGCACTGCTGCAATAACCCTATTCTCTTTCATCACGATCATGTCATCATCATTACGCCGCTCAACTTTTCCTCCTCCTCACCCGCCTTCCCCTTCCTCTCATGGTTTACCCTCATCTTCTTCACCACCATTTTCCTCATTACCACCACAATCCTCCCATCACACCCTCTCATCTAAGCATTCTTCACCCCAGGAGCAGCAACCGCCAACAACCGCTCAAACCTCGGCGTCCCCAACCCCGTCACCGGATCCCACCCCTCCGTCGCATTCCACTTTGCGCTCCCCCCCTCATCACCCGCAAACTCCGGCCTTCCCTGACATCCCGTCCCGCTACCATCGACAATATCCGTAAAAGCGTATGGCGCCGCATAAAGCAGCGGGTTAACAAAGCCCAGACTCGGCAGACCCCTAGACTTCCTTGCCGCGTTCAAAAGCGCGACGATGCCAGCAAACGCCGGAGCAGAAGCACTGGTGCCAGAAACGCCCGCGAGCCGTCCACCGATGAAAACAGCATACTTGTACGCCTGCGCGCTCACGTCCGGGAACCCACGACCTCGCGCGTCGAAGAATTCGGCGTAAGTGGTGCCGATTTTCTTCAGGTACTTCCCCACGGCCAACTCTTGGTAAAGGGGACGTTTGTGGTAAACCGAGAACCCGCCAGACGAGAAGTAGACGGCTTGCTCGGGGGCGGTCTGGTAGGTTCCGCCCACGGAGGTAACCCACGGGCAGGCGCCGGGGAAGGTGGGTTCGAAGTAGGTGGAGTTGGTCCCGTCGTTGCGGATGCACGCGTCGCCGGGGCCGGAGTCGCCGGAGGAGAAGATTACCGAGACGCCGCGGGCGCCGAGTTGGCCGATCATGGAGCACACTTTGAGGGCGTATTCGCGGGGGACGGATTGTTCTTCTTCGCCGTAGGAGGTGGAGAGGGTGGCGGGGAGTTGGGAGTTTGGGAGGGAGAGGAGGTAGGAGAAGAATTCGAGGTAGGGTTCGTTGGAGATTTCGGGGCCGGGTTGGTTGGCTGTGGGAACGAGCGGGCCGCGGCCGCCGATGGAGTATTCCCGGATGGGAATGGGGTTGGAGGTGGCGAGGATGTATTGGAGGTCGAGGTTTGCTTCCACTGGAGGGGGTGTTAACACGCTGAAAAGGGGCAGGGAAGAGGGAAGAGTGGGGGGACATACCTCCAATGTTCTCAGGCGACTGATCATGCAAACCACCCTTTACCAACTTAACGGTATAGTTCCTCTCGGCCGCCTCAGGAACAAACGCCTTGGCAAACGAGGTGAAATCCTCATAGTTGGAGTACTGCTCGAGGTACGAAGCAAAAGCGATGGTGTTCTTGTTAGAAGCACTAGGCTTGTACTTGATGTTGTACAGCGAGCGGATCTCATCGGGGTAGATGCATCCCGTGCAAGTGGGATGTCCCTCGTCAGCAGCGACCTTCACGTTCGCCAGAGGCTGGGTCTCAGGCTCCTCGTACACCTCAAAAATAGTGGACGCCTTCGCGGCCAGCTTGCCGAAGCGAGTGGTGGGCTGGATCATGTCGACGTGCACGTCCAGCTCGTCAGGCACCGAGTACTGGAGGGTACGCAGCTTGGGACCGGTCTTGTCGCCGTCTTGCTGGTACCAGTCGAAGGTAGTGTTGAGGAGATTGTTGGCCTTGGCGACCGAGGTGGTGAAGGAGACCCAGTCGTTGTCGACCTTGGCCTTGATGCCGTTGCGGCGGAGCCACTCGGTCACGGCATCCGTGGTCTCGTCCGAGGGGGCGACGAGGGAACGAACCTCCTCGCTGCTCAGGTGCATGCCATACTGGGGGTGGGAAGGGGTGGAGACGCGGAGGATGGCGGCCTCGAGAACGTCGGACTGGTGGGCGGGCAGGGCAATCTTGAGGGTGACACTCTCGTCGGCCGAGGCGGCACGAACTTTTTTCCAGCCCGAGGGGACGGAAGGGAGGCTGCTCTTGACGTGGGCAGAGGCGCCCGCGGCGAGGAGGAGGACGGACCAAAGCATGATGGTGGTGGATGGTCGACTGGGGGGTGCGACTGGAAAGGGGAAAGAAGGGGAAGGAAAGGGAGAGAGGGAGGGGACTCGGGGGATGGGAATCTTAAGTACTTTGGTGCTACATCTCGTGGATGCAGTGGTTGGTGGTGCCGATCTGTCTCTCGGTAACTCGCACTTTCTGGTCGACATTTCTTGTAGTAGCAGTCACTGTATGCAGATCAATGACTGTGTGCCGTACAGAAAAGGAGGTACAAACACCATGATGTCCGCGTCAAATACCATGATGCCCATGTATCAATCCTACGCGTTGAGCTCCTCCCTGTTTGGGTTAACACGCTCCCTGCACTTATTGAACCATTTTAACCTAGCATTATAACGGGGGAAATAAAACCGGTTCGGAAGGAATTCGTCGTTCGGTAGGTACAGGTAGCTTTTCACAGCGAGTGACAATTCGGTACCGTTCGTGTTTTCCCGGTGGTGGACAACAGACGAGAAGCTGTGCAAGGTAACGTCAGGAACCGCCCAAACAACTCGCGACGAACCGCATCAATTTGTTTGCTCCACAAGGAACTTGGGTAAGTCACCGACCGAGGACGATCGGAATCCATGGTTGCTTGTTTTCCCCCAGACAATCCCATGGAATTAAACTGGATGTGGTTACCCTGCGGCGGCCGCATTGGCGAATAAGGGCAGGTCGATACCTAGGTCCGTCAGTCGTGTCTTGCCCGCCCAAAAGATCATCGCGGCCATCGTGCCTACGGACTTTTGTCAGCAACAGCGGGTTTGCTGGATACTCAATTGCTAGCCGATGCGGATCTGTTGATGGAAAGAGGAAGGTCGATGGTGTGAACGACCAGAACGGCAACTCCAACACGGGCCGGTAGAGACGAAAAGGGTGGCATTGGCCAATCGCACTAAGGTAGGTACCGTGCTGGCTACCTCTACGGGAAAACTACCATGCGGTGGCGGACGCCCCCATTGAGATCTCAAATGCATTGTCGGGTGCCAAAGTTACAGTTTTTATGCAACAGAACAATGCTACCGCGGACTGCAGTGGTGTCTTTCTTTGCGGTCAGGACTTGGTTCGGTCAGTTGCCTGAAGACGAAGGTGGTATGTAGCCCGTTTTCGTGATGTTGCTGGTCGTAATTTTATTTTTGTAGACAAAGTTTGTGATCCGTCATCTATCACCATAACCTAAGGTAAGTGAAACAGCTGTACGGTTTCTGATAATGATGACATTACCTCTAGTGGTGAACTGCCCGGTGGTGACTGCCTCCATCTCATCGCTGCCAGTCACTGCCACTGGTGTGCCTCGGCATCAGCTTGGCAAAGCTTAACCAGACGGAAAGCACGCCCAGCTTTCCTGTCAAAATGTCTTGTCAAGATGAAAGTGGAATTCCAGAGTGCCATTTCAGCGGGGAAAGCACTGCATCGAATCTGGCATTTCCTTTTCTTCTCGAAGACATTGACCAAAATGTCGATCTTGAGATGCGCGTATGTGTAGCTGCCGTCGCGTTCTTTTCGTGATGCCTGGTGTTTGCTGCTCATGGAAAGCCAGAGAACGGATCTTCACAATTGTCTCCGACAATATTTTGTACGGCATACCTTCCTCCATTGCCCATCCGTGCCGGTGCCCGCGATGGTCGATGGATGATAATTGGCATTGACATGCCCTCGAGGCCGACAAGCGGTGCTGCCCCACCTTGGTGATGTTGAACCTCACACCTTCCTCGTTGGGACATGGTTCTCCGCCATCTTCTTTTTCTTCTTTTCCTCTCGATCCTCACGATTGGGTTCTGTTGCAAAATCGAATCGTCATGGAGTCCGATGGCGCAAGAGGCTATCGTACGGAGAGCGGAATTGTCCGACCGATGCGGTGCCGAAACGTCCAAATTCAAAGCCAAGAAAGGGAGGAGGATAGGATGAGAACGAAAGATGACTGACGAAGAGGAAAAAAAAAAGTTCGGGGAGTCGGCATCCCTCCGACAGACGGCTGTCTTGTCTGATAAAACCGACCATTACCCGCCGCCCAGAACAATATTCCCGTCTTGTCCCTTCGGGTTATAAATTGCTCCCTTACCCCTCACCCCTTCGCCTCCTCCTTACTCTGAGCTGAGCATGCTGAGCAACGCCAACCATATTTTCCTTGACAACGGTAACGAACTTCTCTTGGGTCGTCTTGGGGTGTGCGGTTGGTTCCTTGGCTTGCTTGTGCCTTTTTCGCAGTTCTCGGCTTGGCGACGGTGATTGCGGTTGCTGTGCCGCGAGAATCGTTGCAAACTCCAAACACCAACAAGAACCAGCGGTTTGTTTTGTTGTTCCTATTTTCAAAGGTTGTAAAACGAATGGATGCCAGTTCGGTTCCTAGGTCCGAAGGAAAGCTACATTTTTGCGATTTCCTCGACCGTTGACGGATTTGAGACTCCGGCCCGTTCGGCGGTCTCTTCCAGGGAAAGCAGACCCGTGGGTCCACAGTGGATGATGCCCTGCAAACCAGACGGTCCGGAACGCTACGGACGCTACCGGATCCTTCGGCAGCCCTGGGGGGATCTCGCTTCTTTCCCTCCGCTCCGGATTGCGGTCACCTCTCCGGCCGTCCACGACTCAAGCAAACCTCCCGAGTCAAGTTCACCGCCGTCTCCGAGTCTCCGGGCCATTGTCCACGGACGGACTGATGTCCGGCGGCCCGCAAAGTGGAGTCGGACCCATCAGTCCGGATGCGCACGGCTTGCGACTGGGACGCAGGGCAATTCCGATTTGCGATGAAGAAAAGGACGAAAAAAAGGACCGAGGCAACAAGCCTGGGAAATGCCTGCCAGCTTCATTTCTCCCAGCAGAGAACGCCACAGGGTGTTCCTTGAATCATTCCGACGACGTTCTTGACAGGCACAGAACTGAACCACCAGCAGCTGCAGGAGAAGTGGAAGAATCTCAACCCGAGACTTTCGTTGCGATGGGCGCTGTCTTGGCAGGCACCGAAACGACTCTGCAGTGGCTTCCTTCGACGCCGGCAGCCGAAAAGGAAGCTCACCTAGGTGCTCACCTGCTCACGAGAGACATGACTCCATGGGGCAAGACTGGTTCATGTCAGGACGCGGGCCTGTACGACGTCAGGGAGATGATGACGATAATCAACCTCAAAGATTAGTTGGTTTATCTCGCTCCCCCAGTCGCTAATCTTGCAATTTCCCGACGGTGGTGGTCAATGAGGGCCACGAGGGCCACGAGAGATTGAGAGGCCCGTCCCAGCCAGGGTTAGGAAAGTGGACGGGAAGGCTACACACAGGTAAGGCTCGTGGTAAGAGGTAGGCAAAGTGGTTATCCATTCGTAGCGTGCTTTGTGGTTAATGTGCCACAGCAGATCTATCGCGAGGACCCGTGAGGATTCCATTAAAAGTGGAAGCGTGACCTTTAACCATAACCACAACCGTTGGATACCGCCAGCCGAACCGCCGTCATGCCGCCCGTTGGGGGGGGACGGTTGATGGGTTGATCCTCATGGCTGATAGGAAGCGTTGGGTGATACTTGCACTGGTGTCTTTGTCCCACGTCGTACAAGCCAACTTATACTTTACCAGTACTTGCAGCAAGAAATAAGATGGGCATGTGCTCACTTGCAGGCGGGACAATATGGAACAGTAACTGATAGGGCCATGATAGCCATGATAGGAGATACAGTTTGGTGACACTGCTTTCACTTGGTGTTTATCTCCCTTCTTGGAAGGTTTGGCGGACGTGAAATCCGCCCCCTGCTGTCTATAGTCTTTTGCTTACCTGGTTCACCGTTGTCGGTGACGGATCATTCAGCGCATGTTGACCTGGCTATCACATCACCAACTGAACCAACGGAACCAAACTTTTTGAAAACCAGGGAGGGCATTCCCGCGAGATGGGAGATGGGGGAAAAGAGGCCGAGGTGGTCCGTGCCCAGTAACCACCAAGACAAGCCAACAACTGAACAAATGGACCAACACCGTTCATACTCTCCGGTACCATAGTTTAAAAGGGGATTGCGATAGCCTGTCTCCCAGAAGGTGTGAGATTTGGTAGAAAAAAAGAAATTGAAAAGCGGGCATTCCTAATCTTGCTTCCCGAACCCTTTCTCTCTTACCGGACCGGCTGTTAATGAAAGTGCAGCGGGTGTTGTTATTTTGGGCTTCTTGGCGCAGCTTGGCCTTTTCTGTCCTTAACCGGTAGGTAATAAGATTTACGCTTCCATCCGTTGGCATGTTTCTCTGAAATCGGATTCGACCATCATGACAACTTCATCATGAGGGTTTGAATGCATCATCGTCGAAAGTTCAAAAGGGTTGGTTCCGGGTCCGGTTTTGACCTGTTTTGAGAACCACGACGACCAAAAAGAGCAAAAAGCAGGCAAGACCCTTGCTCTGCCATCTCTGGAAATCTGGAACCCCCAATTTCTCTTTACCAAAAAGAAGCCGGGACCAGGACTCTAAATATTTAAATTTGGTATCTCCACCGGGTGCATCCACATTTCGTCTCGTCGTCTCGTCTCGTCGGGTCTTTTTGTAATAATAGCGGTAATATTGGGGTAGTAAAGAAGGCTTGATTGTGTATAACTGTGTGTAAGACTCTGTAGACGTGCAGATCTCTGGTCATTGTAAAATCCCTTAAATTCTAAACCCCAATTATAATTATATATACTCTATCCTCCTAAAGTAGGCCACCCAATATTATAATATACCCCTTTAAATCTAGGCTACAAACTAGCATTAAATCTACCTAAAAATACCTTATAATCCATTTACCTCTTAGAATTTTATACTTCTATAGCTAAATTATTATAATAGTAATTTTAGAGTCCTTATTTATTATATTAGCTTTTAAATAGATTATAAAATTTATTTACTAATCCATTTATAGCTTCCTCTTCGTTTATTTCCTCCTAAAAACCTTTATCCTCCTTCTCCGAATTTATTTCTTTAGGTATCCTTACTACAATAAACGTATTAGTAATCTCCTACAATTTCGTTAAAGGGCGTTAAAACTCGACGAACCCTAATTATACTATCGAAATAGCGTAGTCTATAAACCTAAAACTCTTTATAAAGCTATTTATAATTTGCTCTTTAATAAAGATATAAGTAATATCGATAAGGTTTTTCTCTTATATTTAGTATAATTAATATTTATATACGTTAATATATTTTAATTTAATTATTAACCGTATACTTTCTTTAATTATAAATCGAATTATTTATTTATTATTATATTTTATAAACGTAATTTACTAATTTAAATTTATAATTAATTTATTTAGAAAATAACGAACGTAAATAACTTCTTTAACGCCCTAATTAAAGGATAATAATTCTATTTTTATAAAAGAAATAATTACCGTATTTTATTTATTAACGCGCTAATTAATTATTGCGCTTAATAACTTTAGTATAAACGTTTAGGAATTTTTACGGTTAAGGGAATTATTTATAAAAGAGGAATTAATTATTATATAAAAATCCTATTTATTAAATTTATTTAATTAGAGGGCGTAATTTTAAATCGATAATAAATAAAGGAGGATTCGATTTATAGCTTTATAATATATTAAGTTAGGGTTAGAATTAAACCGAACGAATTTAAAAATAAGGAAAGTAATATTTAGGCGCGTAATAATAGCGATATAAAGGATAAAGCCGATTTTAATTTAATAGGTTATAATTTTATAGGGTAATATTTTATTTTCGTAAGGTATTAATTCCTTTTTAACTATAGGAATTTAGAAGAATTTCTTCGTCCCTTTAACCTTTTTTATAATCTTCTTAATATATTCGCGTTAAAATAATTAAATTAACCGTTTTTTATAATTACGAATAATTTCAATTCCTAAGAATTATTTTAATTCCTTTCCGCCGGTAAATTTATATTTCCTTTATAGGGTAACGATTACTCCTTTAGCTACGGCGATTTCTTTATTTCTATTTAAATAAATAATAACGATATTATCGACGTAAAAGAATAAAAAAATATTATCCTTACGTAAAATATTAAATTTAAAAGAGGTAGGGGATATATTTATAATTATAAAGGTCTTAATAAATTTTTATTACTATAAGAGAAGTAATTTCTATAGATTATATAACGCTCGAAATAAATAGATTATTTAACCTTTCTTCTAATACTTAGGAAGAATTCGTATATATATTAATTTATTTAATAAAATATTAATAAAAATATTCCTTATATTATATTAGATTAAATCGAGGTTGAAATACGTAATAATAGTTATAAAGATGCGAAACGATTTAATTATTAATATAATTATATAGGTTTTTCGAATCCTATCTTTAATTTACTAATCTCCTTTTATTACTAATCGAATTTTATACTTTTAGAACTTACCGTTTTAATCGAATTTATAAATATAGATCTATTATAACTTTAGAATTTCTTTACCGAATACTTCCCTAATATTCACCTATTCCTAAAATTTTATTTTATAATACTCCGCTAAATATTCCTTCTCGGTAATAATAAATAATTCCCCTATAGGGTATAAGGAAAGTTTATAATAGTAATCTAAAAGTAATAGAAAGTTTAACCGGTAAAGGGTCCTTAATAAGCTTTATTTTTATAAACGGTTAACCTTCTCCCTTATTAATTTTAATTTAAAATTATAATTAAAATTAATTTCGATTCCCTTTTTTCGTATTTTTTCTAAGAACGCCTAATCTATAATTATATTTCCCTAAAGACTTATAAAACGGCTTTTCCGCCCGGTAAGGAATAATATTATTTAATTAAAATATTAATTTATAATTAACTATAAATCCTTATTAAATTTTAAAAGACCGTTAATTAAAAAAGAAGTTAATATATTATTTAAGGTTAAGGACGTTAAGTAATACCTTTTATCCTTTAAATTCATTACTATATTTTAAAAATTTAATAATAATTACAAAGGTGAGGGTTTTTTTAGAAATTCCGATTGAATTTTTAGCCCTATTTTAAAAACTATTAAGGATTAATTTAATAATATTAGAATAATTTCTAACTCTTATACTTATAATAGGTATTAGCCTATTTATATTTATTTTTAATATTAATCTCCTAATACTTCTTCTTTTCTCCCCTCCTTTAAAGTATTAATTGTATCGTTCGTATTAATTGGAAAGCTTAAAGTAATAAAATTAGGTATTAAATTTTCAAAGGTTAGTAATAATTCGAGAATATTTATTTCGGTAATATTTATATTATAGAAAGTTTTTAATTATACGGCTAATTTATTAAGGGAAATTTTTAAGGATTTATAAAATTTTTATATATTACTGGTAAATATTTCGTCCTTATTAAATATAACGTTTCGTATTACGATAATTGAATTAATATATAGGTTTTAAATTTAGTATTAATTCGAAGATTAGTAATTAATTAAATACTTAATTTATATTCGCTCTTTAAATTTTTTAATTTTATTTTTATTATTTATAATATTGGCCGTAAAAATGAAAGCTTTATAATTATAAACCTTTAAATATATAATTATTAAAGAAATATCCGCTAGAAGAATTTTATTATTTTTAAAATTAAAGTAAATTTCGAACTTTTCTTTAAAGGACTTTTAATAATATTTTACTTTAAGCGTTAAATTATATAAATATATTATTATATATATTATTTCTAATTATAAAACTTTTAGTAAATTTATATTAATATGTATTAATATTACCTTCGTATTAATTATACCCTTTAAACGCTTTATACTTTTATTCTACGCTTATATATAAAAGGCGGAGGGTTCGATAAATATATTGCAATAAGTTAATTAAGTTATAATTTTATAATTGCTAATTATTTTATTATCGTATTCGATTACCCGAAGAATAATATTATATTAAATTTATAAATTTATAAAGAAGCTTTAAAAATTAGTTAAAATAATATTAACTTCCCGGTTATTTAAATAGTAAATTTAAATATATTTAAATTATTAATTTATAATTATTATTAGGTTTGAATATTCCCTACTTTATATTTTAATTTTAATATAAGAGAAGAAATCGATAGCGAATTATAATTTTGGATTTTTAAAGTAATTACGAAATTCTTTACGTATTTGGCGCTTTAATTTAATCAAAATATACGGATTATAATATATTATATCCAACCCTTTAAAGCGGACCTTATAAATTTATTTAGTAAATTTTACGAACGTATTTAATTTTAAGTAATTAAATCGAAGATATTAATAAAGGGCTTCGCCCTTCTATAACCTTTATTAAAAATAATTAAAAGTATATACCGTAAAAGAAGATTCGTTAACGTTATTTAATATTAGGGGGATATATTTTAAAATAAATTATTTATATATAGAATAGACGTAATAAATTAGTAAATTCGTAAAGCTAAAACGAAAATAACCGTTCTTATAATCTTAATAAATATAATTATCCTTAAATTATCTTAAAGAAATAAAATTATATATTATATTTAATATTAATATAACGTTAAAGAAAATTAATTCCCTTATCCTATCGTTATTTTAAACTTTAATAATAATATTTCCATATCCCTTAATAATAATTTAATTATTCCTAACCTATATATAATTATTAATATTTACGGGGGTAAAGTTTTTAAAATAATTAACCTTATTAAAAATATAGATTATTATATTTAAATCGAAAATTGTAGAATCTTTTAGCGGGTATACGGCGCGGGAATCCGTAAGTACCAAAAAATTACTCTTATTTACTAAACAATTATAAAATTACTTTTAAATAAATTCATTATCCCTTTATTTACGTAATTAAATAATAATATTTTTAAGCTTTTTATTTTTCTTTATATTCGCTAAAGTACGCTTTTTAATCTCTTTATTTTCGATTTATCCTTCGAATACGATTTAAAGGCGTATATAATAATATTTATAAACGTTATAGCCCTATTAATTATAGAATTTATAAATACTATAGCGAATTTTACGTATTTATTAGGATAGGGAGGAGGCTCTTCTTTTATTAATTAATTTAAAAAAGGGTTTTTTATTACTATTATTATTTATTAGGGTTATAACCTCCTCCCGTCCCTCTTTAATATTTATACTAAAGTATTAATTATCGTTATTAAGAGCGTCCTCCGTAGCGGACTTTCCGCTTAATATAGCCGTAAATATTATACTTTTTAATAGGGGGGTTGGCCGGCCCTTTATTTAAATAGGATTTACTATTATTATTTTATAAAAATCCTTAGCAACGGTATAGAATTTTATATTTATACGGTTATTTTTTATAACCTCTTTATTATATTATAATTAGTACGAATTTACTTAAATAAAATAAAAATTTCCCTTAATAGCGAAATAAAATTCGGTAAATTAAATATTAGGATTTATAGCCTTAGGGATTTTACGCGCTTTATATAAAGTTATAGCCTACTCTTATTAAAACGATTAAATTATTTAATCGTAATTAATACGGCCGGGGCGTAAAATAGTAATTAATTGGACTTTAACCAATTTTTTAATTTCTTTATTATTAAAATATATTACTTTAGTAAAATTATTATATTATTCGTAGATTTTAAAGCGTTTAATAAAATTAATCTTATAGTATAAATTTCTAATAATTTTTATTATTTATAGATTTAATTGGGTTTTTTTGGCCCCGAAGTCTATAATAGCCTTTAAATTAATACGCTAATTGTTTTTCTTAATTATATAATTGCAATAATTATATTCGTAATGGAAATTACTATATATAGTAATAATAGAGAATTCCTTAAGGCGGATTTTCCTTTTAATTACGGTTTCTCCTTCGGGTTCTTCGCTTCTATAATCTTTAATATTAAATTCGACGGGTCTAATAAATTAGGGCTACCAATTTATAGGATCGATATAATTCTATAACCCTAAATTTTAGGCTTAGGAAATGAAGGTATTTTCCTAAGCGGGTTAGTCCTTTAGCGAATTGAAACGGATATTATTAATCTTCGACGACGATATTATTATTATTATTATTGGCGTAGCTCGGTCGAATCGGTGAGATTCTTAATTATAATAATAGTAGTAATATTGGGGTAGTAAAGAAGGCTTAATTGTATATAATTGTATATAAGACTCTGTAGACGTATAGATCTTTAGTCATTGTAAAATCCCTTAGACTCCAGACCCCGGTTATGATTATATGCACTCTGTCCTCCCAGAGTGGGCCACCCAGTATTGTGACACTTTTTGCTCATTGGACCCTGGAGGGTTCAGTCAACTCCAAATTTGTTCCCATCATCACTGCAATCAATCTGGTACATTCTGTACGCATCTGGGTGGTGTGGTCTATTGAAGAGTCAGCGTGCCGGGACGGGTTCCGGCAGTCGACTAGTCCGATACCCAAATGGGCACAATTAAACGTGGTTTTGATCGGTGTTTTACCTCCTGTATGGTTGTGTGGTGTTGCTTGCCTTGCCTTGCCTTGCCGGGGCCGTCTTGTCAATGTCAGAATTGTGTTGTCTTGATGGGCTGTTTCGGTTTTGACTTGGGGTGCGTTCGGCAATCTGGGAAATGGCCTTCTGAAATGAACTTTCCATGAGGAACGCATTGGCCTCTCCTGAACCTGTCCGATTTCAGAAAGGAATTTCCGCAGCTCTGAGGTGCGGAAATGGTTTATGGAATTTTCATGAAGAATGTGGTTGTCTAATTGGCTAAGAGGTCGTTAAGTGGGTCAAGAATTTCAGAAACCAGTTTTGGTGGAATTTCTGCGCCAAAACGGTTTCTGAACATTCGAACAGGCTTCTGAAATTTAGTTTCTGAACTTTTCAGAAAGGCATTTCCCAGATTGCCGAACGCACCCTTGTCCTGAACGTGTGTGTGTGTGTGTGTGTGTGTGTCTTGGAACAGCCAGTCTTGGGTGAGACGGACTCTCTGGAGATTCTTGACTGACTCCATTTTGGAATTCGATTGTTTTCCTTGACCCCATCCTTTTTCCTTACCCCTAACACCTTTTCCTCCTCTCTTCAGTCCTCTCCGGGGTCTGATCCGACTCTTGCTCTTTCTTTCATTGTCCTTCCTTCGTCATTCTTTCTTTCCTTTCCGTCCGGTCTTCTCTTCCCCTCGATCGTTCCATTGTTTGCGCTCTGCCGTGTCCGGGGTCTAGATCAACCCTCTACTCCGGTCGAGGAACGTAACCACACCGGAGCGGTAGAGAGAGAGAGAGAGAGAGGTACCTCTTCCCGTCCCGATAACCACATTCGCTCATCACCACCATCACCACCACTCACAAGGCCCGTCACTTGTTATCCCGTCCTTTTTTCTTTCTTTTCTCTATCTTCAATCCCGAAGAGATACCGTTCCGCAGCCTCACCGCACATCAACAATCGATAACGACGCGGTACGTCCACCCTCTCTTGGTGATACACTGTATACCGCTCATCAGGTACCATCGCCAACGTCGTCGTCTAACTCGCTGTCGGCTTGCAGTGTCGTGCAGTGCCTAGAGCCCCTAAAGCAACTCCAAGCCAGCAAAGACCCCACATTATTACATCCCACTTTCCAGCAACTTGGTTGTCTCTCCTTTTCTGACGCTGGCTTTTCGCGATATCGACGCCGCCCATTCGTTCCCTTGCCAGCTTTTCAAGGAAGGCTTATCAAACCGGGTCAGACTAAGACTCACTCCTCTTCAGCTGAAATCGCAAATCGCAAGAGTTCCCTTGGTTCCTCGTGGGAATTTTGGAGTAGAGGTATCTTTCCAGCCCGACAGGGTGAATTGCCAACTCCACATCTCCGCATCGAGACTTTTGTCTTCTTCAAGGAGTGTATAAACTAGACGGGACACCCACACCATCCCCTCACCCAGTCTGGACCTTTGGATCTTCATTATCAGGCTGAGGTACTACCTACCCTCCTTCCCACTGGGATATCATCGGTAGAGAAAACAGAAAAAGGAGGCATGCTCACACCAAGTTTGACACCTACCACATGACTGCCGCCTGACCTATTGCGTCCCCTCCTTATCCCCGGGTCAACCGACACATCGACAATACTGCATCACGATAGGGTTATAAGAAGCAAAACACAGACACCCGACATTGGCGCCAAAACGAACCGAACAGCCAGCATCAACTATGGCCGCCGCCAACTATAGTGCCGTGGGCCAAGCTGATGACGACATCCAAGACTCGTTGGGCTATCATGATGATGATGATGATGTTGGGACAAAAACAACAACAACCCCGAGTGTCGAGGTCCAGCAGGTTGTATCTCCAGTACAATCTCCCATCAGGTCTCCTGCCTTGTCGTCGTCGCATTCCACCGCCGCCACCGTCAGCACGGCGACGCCAGTAACCATGCCCGTCACGACCCCGTCCCCGTCCGCCTTTTTGTCACTGGCCGGCGATCACCAACCCTTTGCTCCTCTCGACGACAAGACAGTTCCTGGCGATCATCACCATGAAAGTCAACTGGAGAGAGATCCTCCAACCAGGCTGTTGAGCCCCGCGGGAATCATTAGTGGGAGACGCGGCAGCAGCACGAGCATCAAATCGGCCGCTTCTAGCAACGCTAGCAACACGCCGTTAACAGGAAGCGCTGGAGCTGCTGGAGCTGCTGGAGCTGCTGGAGCTCAGGCCCCTTCCAACCTACCTGAAGGACCTGCCGGCGCACTCCCAATCCCGGCACTCGCAGAGTTGGCAGCACGCGGCGCAACCACGGTCAGCTACATGGTCCAATCTTACGAGGCGCTACGGGCTGCCAGGATTGCCGCCGGATACGATCTGGTGCAGGTGTCGTCCAAGGCGAGTGGAGGTACAGCTGTTAGTGGGAGTCAGGGCCAGCACTTGGACGCGCTATCACCATCACCATCGCCGTCGCCGTCACCATCGGGATCTCGACGATCGTCCATTGTTCAGCTGTCAGAAGCGGTGGATATTTCTACGGACAACACGCGATCAACAGCGACAGCATTTGGAGACAGTGGCAGCAACAGGGAACAAGACAAGTCAACTGCAGCTAACAGCAGCCAATACGACATTAACAACCCCAGTCCCGATAACGAGCGTAACCAAGTTCGGCCTGTGCCGCAACCCTCCACTATCACAGCCGCCGTCAACACGACAGAGACAGAGACAGGGGATCTTTCCTTTTCCTCACCACCAAGAAATAACCAACACCAACAGACCGAAGTCTCTACCCCTTTAAACAACTTTTCGCTGCCTCCGCCACCGTCCGCGACTTCAACAACAACTGCCGTTGTCCGACCAACCCCCGAGAGCCCCAAACAACAGCGATCGCGTGCCTCTACGGTAGCGCTCCAGCAGACTCCTCCGCCGAGAACTTCCTCGACCGCCAGCCTCCCCCTGAGCCACCCGACCCCCGACACGAGCAAGCGATCCCGATCAGGCGCCTACCTCGGCAACATTGCCGCCCTAGAAGCCACCGCCGAACGATTTTCTTTGACCAGCTCAATTGAAGAGGCCATTCGAAACGAACACAACGAGCTTAAGCGAAGTGACAGCCGCCGATCCGCTATCCTACAAGCGAACAGTCCCAAGGCCAACAAGTCGCCAACCTCAGACGCCGGATCGTCTCCCAACCGACCGCGGGTATCGACGAGCAGGACCAATTCCATTCGGGCACTGAACTCTGCGGCTCGTTTGGGAGGCTACTCGCCTGCGGGTTATGTCATGACGCCCAACCACTCCTTGTCAGGCGGCGCGCGCTCCGGAAGCAAGTCTGGGTCCGTTGGAGAGTTGTCACCCAAGTCTCCTCCAGTTGAGGGTGCCCAAACAAACGAGTTGATTGAGGCCGGTAATGGAGAAGAGTTTCCCTTTGCCCGCCATGGACCAGGAAAGAGCTCGGTCAGGGAGGCATCAAAGAGGCTTTCTCTTGCACAGATCGCCGAGTTGGACCACCCAATAACGATTACCCAGGATGCTATCGACGAGGCAGACCGCGCTGCAGCCGACGGGGCAGCGGGACTTGATGACGACGAAGCCATCAGAGCCCGAGCCCATCAGCAAATCGAGCCGCAGTATGCAGACGAGATGGATGACGTGGACCTCAATGGACCAAGCGACCCAGCACGACAGCCAATGCTAGACCATGGCTTCTTCGACCAGCCCACTCCCCGGTTACAGCTTCACCAGCCCGTTGACTATCCGCCCTACGAGGATCATCACCATCCTCAATCGCAATACGACGGCAGGCCATTGACATCCGAGTCCCGCAACACCTTCCAGCAAGCGCATGATGCATTTGGAGATTTCGATGGCGTCCACTGCGACCCAGACAGAGATGACTTTGCAGGGCTGCCGCAGCCTGCAGAACCTGCTCCTCAGCCACGGAGGCGTCGCGAGACATTGCAAGCTCGCCCAAAGTCTTACTTTGACCCCTCAACCGGCCAGGAAATGCTTTACTACCCTGCGCCAGTTCCCGCCATGCTCAATCTTCCGCCCAAATTGTCCAAGAACTCCAAGGCTGGTGCCCGAAACATGCGTCGGTCTCAGGTCCTCAGCGTCTTGCAGCAGCAGTCATCAGTCTATGGTGGAAGCCGAGACAACTTGCCCATGATGGCAGGCGGTGCAGGTGACGCTGCACCCCAGCTTCCCCAGATTGATGGCTTGCCGTATGCGGACGGACCAGCGGCTGAGACAGGCGCATTCCCGGCACAGCAGCCAGGGCGCGAGATTCGTCGGCCACAACGGTTAACCGAGACTGACAAGCGTAAGTCGCGCGCCACCATGCTCAACGGTCTGCCGCCGCAGCTCCGGGCCAGTGCCTTCTTCGACGTGCCGCCGACTCTTACCACACCTCAAATCGAACTGAAGGATGGGTCTGCGACGGCGACATTGGAAACCATTCTGGATGCCTCGGCTACAGCACCTGTCAGCGCGTTTACGGATCACGCTTTCGCTGGAAAGTTGGGCGCTGAGGTGTATGGCCCAGAGAGGAGGAGGGTCAAGAAGTCGGTCACCTCTGCTGAGATTCCCACGGCTCCTCCCAAGACCCGCAAAAAGCTGGTCAAGAGGAACTCGAGCAGCAACCTCCTGGATGTCAAGGCCAACAAGGATAGTGACGAGGATGAAGGGTGGACAAGCGTTGGTCTGGACGCGGATGAGCCAGGCCCTGGTAGTCGACGATCTCCCGACATGGGTCAGCACACACCGCTGGGAGCTACACCGATGGGTCAGCGCACGCCAAACCCTCAGGAGGAAGAGGAAGAGGAGGAGGAATTCATTGATGGAGAGCCAGTGTTCCACGGCCCGCCAACAACACTCCTCGCCGAGCTGCAGATGCGCAAGCAAAAGAACAAGATGATGATGCGTCCCGCTGCGGCCATCAACCCCCACGGCTTGCACGCCACGTTGCTCGAGCTCAACGCCGTGGCCGAGGTGGAACGCAAGCAACGCATCAACAAGCGCGTCAACTTGGCCTGGGAAGATCCTACCCAAAATGGTCAACCCGAGTCCGACGATGAAGATGTTCCTCTCGGCATGCTGTACGCGGCCAAGGCTGTGGGCGCCAAGGATCCTCACTCGGCCGACATTGCCGTCCTTATGAGCGAGGTTAACCGCCCTCTCGGCCTGATGGAACGTCGCGAACTCGAAGAGAACGAGCCGCTCAGCGCGCGTCGTAGCAGGCTCAAGGGCCACGAGGGCCAACCGTCCATGTCTCTCAACCAGATGCAGAAGCGCATGTCGCACATGACGCTGACGCCCCTCGGCGGTCCCAACGCTCTCGCCAACCGCTCTCAATCTCGACTCACCCTTCCTCTGCAGCGTGTGGGCGGTTCGCCAGCCGGATCCGGGCCTGTCTCGGTGGCAGGAGGTCACTCAGCCGACGTCAGCGACGGCGAAGGCGAAGGCGAGACCCTCGCGGCTCGCAAAGCTCGTCTAGCAGCCGAGAACCCTCTCCCACGCGCTCGTCCGGTCAGCGCCGGTTTCTCGTCCGAACTCCTCAGCGAATTCGGCGTCACCAACGATGACAACCAGAACGCCCGTCCGACTTCCTCATCCAAAGACTCCAAGAAGAGTAAAGAAGCATCCGTCTCAGCCGTCCCAGAAGAAGAAGAAACTCTCGGCCAACGGCGCAAACGTCTACAAGCCGAACGCGAAGCTCGCGAGCGAGAAATGGCCGCTGGCGCCCTGGCCGGTACTCTTGCTCCTCCCACGCAGTTACGCGACCGTCGGGACTCAGCCACGCTGATTCCGTTCGATCCCAACGCCACTGCCCAAAACCGTCTATCAGCCGTTATTCCCTATAACCCATCCGACCCCACCCCTACTCCTGGTCAAAACCGTCTCTCCCGCCGCTTATCCCTCTCAGACGCACTAAACTCCTACCCCGTCGATCCATCCGGTCTCAACCCCAACATCAGCCCCCTCGAACAAGACCGTCTCCGCCGCGAAGCAGAAGGTCTTCAACGTCAACGCGCGCAGGAGGCAAAGATGGCTGCCATGCGCCAGCAAATGCCCCAGACGCTGACACAGCCAGTGGTGGGCGCGAGGACGGGTGGGTTTATGGGGGGGATGTATAATGGTCTTGGTGCGAATAGGAGTAACCCGGCACTCAACGCTCCGCTGGGACAAGGACTGGGGATAGGGTTTGATCCGAATGCTAATGCGATTCAGCCGAGGGGGTTGTTGGCGCAGCAGCAGGTTATGGAGAGGCCGATGGCGAAGAGGGGTAGTACCATGGCTGGGGCGATGCCTCAGCAGCAGGGGCAGCAGTATGGGATGGGCGGAATGGGTGCGATGGCTGGTGGTTATGGTGCTCCTCAGGGGATGGGGATGCAGCAGCAGTATGGCGCCTATGGTCAGCAGCCGATGATGGCTCCGATGCAGATGAGCATGAACATGGGCTATGGCGGCGCTTATGGTGCTCCGATGCAGTTCCAGACTGGACAGCAGTACCCCATGGGAGGGCAGATGGCGCCCATGGCAATGGGAGGACAGATGATGGGTGGACAGATGGGAATGGTGCAACAACAGCCGGGGGTGGATATGGTTGAGCGGTGGAGGCAGAGTGTTATGCCTTGATTTTCTTTTCTTCTCCTGAATTTGTGACCCTTCTGGATAACATTTAACTGCATTGCAATAAATAGCATGGTTCTGGGTGGGATATAAGATTTTGGAAGATAAAAACTGTCGCTTTCTACTTCTTTGCTTTATATACAATTCTTCCACTGGTTCTTATAAACATTCGCTTCTTGGTTTACATAACCTTAGGCTGTCGTTATAGTAGATATCAAACACTTGGTAGTATAGTTATATTAGTTAAAGTTGATTGGTTGTTGTGGAGGGAGAAAGGGGAGAGGGAAGCGGAGGTTAAGGAGGGAGGGAGCGGATGGGAGCGGAGTAAGAAGGAGCGGAGGAAAAAGCGGTTGTTGTTTTTTTGCATATAGATGGATGGTTGATGGAAGCGAAGAATAAAAGATGTTTGAATGCGTGTGTCAAAGTTTCGAAGTGTGATATTTATCTTTGGTCTAAGTGAAATTCAGTTCATCCAATCTTATTTTCCATATCAACCCGTCAGTGTCATGTCATGTTCTTGGAGTTTCAACAAACCTGAAGAACTTTTCAATGTTGGCTACCATTATGACAATTAAATGAAACATGAATGGTAATCAGGATCAGTTGTCTCCCAAATGACCCCAAGATTTGTCTTCATGAATTAATTCTTGGTATGTCAGCTCTCTATTGGACAAGAAATTTACTGAACCCAGAATGTTGTGTGGGTGAGAAATGAATGGATTTACCGCGTCTTATGGATGGATCATTTGTGACGGTTGTCAGCATTTGAGTTTTTAGTAATGAACACGGACGGGTGTTGAGATCCAAGTGGAGGAGGAAAAAATTGGACTCTAATGTTGATACCTATTGGTATAAGATTTTTTCGATGTTGGTGTGGTGGCATTGTGAAGGTCAAGTGTTCTGGACTGGTTGGTGAGAGTTATGCTTTTGAAAAGAAAATGTTGGTTGTGAATATGTTGACAGTCTTTTACAACTCTCGAATATACTAGAGTGGGAAAGTAACTTTACCTGATCTTTTCCCGTGAAGTTGAGGTTGCGAGAGGAAAATGTTTATATGTTTATGTTGGTATATTTTGATTTACCAGATTAGGGCTGAGGGAAGTGCGTGGAGGATCAAGATCTTCCTGTGAGTTGTGATGAATAGCATCAGATTTCCCCCTTCAGTTGTTATAGGCAACACGATATATGAGAAGGCTTGGATTCCGATCAAGTGTGACGAGCATTGACATGCCAATCAATTTCGAAAAGACAACTAGATAGATGCAAGTGAAGTAGTCTCATTTAGCAATGCGGACATAAACTCTATTTCACCCGAATGTCTATACACCCACCACCTGTTACTCAAAGCACCCCTTTTTACTACAAAACCATGTGTCATGAAACAAAAAAAGAACACAATTAATAACTCCTAAACCCCAAAGGATGCGAAAACCTGACGGGATATGTGTATGTGACAACAACAAAGACCACCACCATACAGCTTTTTTACCTCTTCACACAACATCACTTCCCCATCGCCCTAGCCACATCCCGGCGCCATTCCTTGACTCTCTCAAGCCTTTCAGCCTCCCGCCGCTTCCTCTTTTCTCTCTGAGCTGGATTTTCGTATCCCCACTCACCAGGTCCCTGAGGAGTTCTCGCGGTGTTGTTGGTGTTGGTATTGGCACCATCCTTCTAGCCTTCGACCTTTCCATCACCATCAGAAGAAGAATCCTCCTACTTCCTCTTATTGAATTTCGACGATGAGGTCTTCTGTACCTTTGCCGGTGGCGCCTCATCGTCCTCGTCATCGTCCTCCTCGTCGTCCTCGTCCTCATCACCGCTCTCCTCAACATCATCATGATCAACCTCATCCTCATCCAAACTCTCGGCGTCATCAAACTCCTCGTCATCTTCCTCATCATCCTCATCCTCATCACCTTCCTCCTCATCAGACTCGCCATCGGCGCCAACATCTATGAGCGCAAAGTCCTCCTCGGCACCAGCAGACTTGCCACCTTGCTGAACCTCATTCTCCTCACCCTCCACATAAACCACTCCAGGCTCATCCACATCCTCCTCCTCTTCCTCGTCACTGTCCTCCCCATCAGCAGCAGCGGCGGCGGCACCACCCTGCTTAACAAACTTCCTCCACCGCATCTGCTGATCCAACATATCCAACTTTCCCTTCAACGCCAACAGCGCCGGCAACCCTCTCGCGCGCTCCTCAAGGACGCGGTTCAGCTCGCCCAACCTAGCCACAACCTCGGGCTGCGCCACCAAACTGCCGCCGTGCGCGACAAGCGTGGTCTGGATCCACTTCATCAACCCGAACGCGCGGCCGGGGCGACGGTGCATACGGGCCGCGAGCTTGGACAGCAAAACGCCCGCGAGGGCCGAGTCCATGCGGGTGATGGTGTTGGTGATGATCTTGGGATCCGAGGTTTGGAGGCAGGACTCGAGGAGGTCGGAGTCGTCGGTGCGCAGGGCCTGGTTGAGCACGGTGCCGAGGGAGGTGGCGGAGATGGTGGAGGTTTGGCCCGAGGCGCGCTGGACGGTGATGGTTTGGTTGTTCTTGTTGGTGGAGGCTGAGGCTTCAGCGGCGGAGGCGGCTTCTTGGGCGGCGAGGGCCGAGGCGACGTCGATTGTGGCGTTGCCGCGGGCGAGATCGCCGAATGTGGGGGAGGCATCGTCGTCGTCGTCGTTTTCGGCGTCGGCAGCTTGTTGAGCAGGCTTGGTCTCGGTGGTGGTCTTCTTCTTCTCGGGAGCGGCAGCGGCCTCGGTGGTGGCCTCGTTGTCGCTGTTCACGTCTTCATTGTCGGAGTCGGAGTAGTGGCTGGAGGAGTCGCTGGAAATCTCAATGGTCTCTGGGGCGGAGGCAGCGGCGGCGGCCTTGGGGGCAGACTTGACTGCTGGGCCGGTCGAGACGGCCGTCCTTGTCTCGTCGATCTTGGACTTGGTTGCGACTTTGGCGCTGGGCTTGACGACTGGCTTGACCAGGGCGAGCGCTTTCCTCTTGGTAGACATTGTGAATTGTGATTGTGTTTGTTGTGGATGGGTGATACCGAGGTTGTCGTGAGGGAAGGAAGGAGGAGGGAGGGTCGAGATGGAAGTCGAGGACCTGGAGGTTGTTGTCGCGTGGGGAAGATTCTCTCTTCCTGGGGATTTTCCTTATCGATTGAAAATTATATGGACCGGGGGAACTGATAAAGGGTATCTGATGCTGGCAGTTGGTTGGATAGAGTTCGATTAATGAATTGTACCACAGCAAATGGTAAATCTGTAAAATGGCCCTTGACGATGCAAAATGCGAGAATGCAATGATTTCTAGTGAATTGGGGAAATCACTTCAGTTGCAGGTTGTTCGAAAAGCTGTTCGAATGCTCCTGCAAAAAAAATCTGGATCGCAGCCAAACTTTTTTTTTCAAGCGGAAGTCGTTGCAATCCACCGGGCCCCTGCCACGGTCCCCCACTTTGGGGTACAAGGTACCTTTTGGATTTCTTGGCATTTGAAAGAGGAGGTGGCCTGTGCTTCTCTTGGAGTCTCCTCGTGATTTATCATGTGACACTTGCAGCGACGCACAGTCCATCTGCTGTGGTGAGTCAAGACCTGTGTGGCTGCGTGGCTGTGCGTTACGTGGAGCGGATTCCTGCGTGATTAATTTGCCTTTTGAGGCTGCACAACACTGTGTCGCTGATTGCGGCCAAGAGAGGAGGGGGGTCTTGTTTCAATTGGTCAGAGCTTCATCAGCACAACAGGAAACTTTTTGAATCAAACTCGAACTCGAACTGTTGCCTTGTTGCTGCCTGTCTCATTCTCCAAAATTCAACACCACTTGTCCCTTTCAGATCAGCACTTTCAGTCTCGAACACCCTCAACTCTCGAAGGATATCATCGGAACTGGCATCCTACTACGACATGTTCCATCCGCTTCGACATGCATCTCTCTCTCGCGGTGTGAGAAGAAGTGGAAGGTGAAATCGAGCTGGACACGCGACGGGCTGAACAGCAGCTACCCTTGCACTTGGGGTGGATTATGCCGCATACGGATTGGTCATTGTGGGTTTCTGTTGAAGCCAGATCCCGGTCATCGATTTTGGGACTCTTCGACTCTCGAGCTGCTTTTTCTCGAAAAGAAGACAGCGACAGAGTCCAGACAGCGCAATCTCGAACAACGAAGGGAACGCCTGGAGAAATGCCACTGTGGAAAGGCAAGCGCGACATGGCCCAATGCGACAAGGCTCGCTTGTCCAAATAGCAAGAGGCTACAACGGGCAAGAGCTCTCGTCGGTTGGGCTGATTTCCGCACCCCCTCCCACGAACCCACCTTCCCGTCTTTCTCCCACTCGCATCTTCCCATCCGCGGCCGCCTTCTCCGCCAAAAAAAGTCAAAAGGCATGCACTTGCATGTCATCACTCAAGTTCTTGTTACTCAACAAGCTCTTGGTATTTTCATTCTCTTCAGTTTTGACTTTCACTCACCTCGAATTTCGACTTATCTCTGGTGGGCAACAGCCATCTTTAAGTGTCATCGACCTCTCAGTGTAAGTCGTCGCGTCATCGTCGCGTGTACCCCAAATCCAGTCTGTCAATCGTGGCATGCCGTTTGCAACCGAGTTGCAGTCGAGTGCAACAAACGTTTCACGTATCGGAATGCCCCCGTCACAACATCCAAGGTTCAGTCCCGTCCGTCGTGTCGTTCAAAGAGTCGGCCGTGGTTGCTAGTGTACCGCAGCCTCCCATTGTCCAGCGACAAGAAAGATGCCCTCTTCTTTTTTCCTTCATCCCGTTGCCGTTGCCGTTGCCGTTTGCTTGTTTTGCTTGTCGCAATCTGCTGGGTTCGGATGGCCTTTGAACTTTTGTACGAAAATCGAGGCAGGAGAAAGCTGTGTACTGTTCTTCTTTGTTGCTTGTCGACATCTTTTTCCTTCGCGAGTTTTCTCTTGACACTTGTTCTTTTCTGAAGCATCATGGCGACTGAGGAACATCAAACCAGTCGTATCCGGGCTTATACTTGCACCAAATGCAATATTCCCGACGCGAGTCTGTCTGAGCCCAACAAGTGTTGTTTGCGTCAAGTGCTTGGACATCGCTGCATCCAAGGTGGGTGACCTGACGAAGGGCGGCCACTCTGTTGAGACGATGAAAAGAGAGAAATGAAGAGAGACGAAGAGGAAGAGGACAACTGGCCGATATATGTACGACGATGAAAAAGATCAAAACCCGTCCACCGTCTTCGGTTCGTGATACGGGCGCATGTTCTTGCAACTCCAGAGTCCCTGGTGTCGATCGCGCACGGCCCACAATGCGACAAGAGTGGCCAACCAGACACGCCAAATCCGCCTCCACCGACCAAGGGAGCCAGTCAGAGGGCGGAGCCACCCGCAGGGCCTCGTCGCTGCTTGGGAGCTCGGACAGCTTTCATAAATAGCGTCGAGCTGCCGACCGGGACTGACATGTGTTCTCACCCCCGAATTTTTGTGAAAAAAAGGGAGACTGCGACGCGCAACACAACAAGACACCCCCCCGCTACCGACCGCCCGACCAATCAGGAGCCCTGAACAACACAGAAGCCACGACCCCCTCACAGGCCGCTTGACTCTGACGCGACGCCAACCGCTTTCTCTCCACTCCCCCCCATCCGGCCTTTCTTGTGACTTGTACAAGAGAACCTGCGAACCCTCCGCCCAAAAAGTTCCAACCCTTGACTAAAAAATATCTTTTTCTTGCTGTTGCCCGCCCAACCAGCCTGCCCAGCCCATTCCAGCCACACAACAACCTTTTAAAATCAGCCGCCTGCATCTCACCACTGCACTCAAGCCCCCCGACCGTCTGATTTCACACGACGTTTTCCCACCCCCGACATCGTCATCACACGCTTGCACACACACTGCAAACGCAAGGCTGAAATCGGCCCACAATTTTGGACTTGATTATTCCTCAGCCTCGAACCCCCCTGGTCCGCGCAACTTTCGCAAATGTGAGTGGTGGCAGCTTTTTTTTTTCATCTTCTTTTCCATCTTTCTTTTCCGACTTTTTCTTTCCCCTCATCCCCCCGACCTGACCCGACCCCGACGACCGGACGCGTGTGCACGTACCACCACTTCGCGCCTTTCACCCACAACCCCAACCCTCGCGCATTACAAACCGACTTTCGAGTACCTTCCCACTCCACCTCAATTGTCGTCGTCGTCGCGCAGCGCGCATCCGCAAACGCCACTATTCGCAGTCGCATCCCAGCTCACAACTGCGTGCACTCGTGGTGTTTTGAACACATTGTTGTCGTCGCACACAACACAATACAACACAACACAACACAACCACATTGCACTATTCTCTGTGCAATAGCACTACAAAAGCAACATCATCTCATTTGATTAAACTTTATATACCAAAACAACTTTGGCTATCGAATCAACTTACTTTTGCATCAAAGTGCACGACGGCTGTTGGCTGACACGGTTATCTTCAGTTGTTTTGATGCCCCATACCGTTGCTTAGATACCCCCCCCACCTTTTCAGTTGCGCGCACACAGACTCAGAGGCTCAGAGCATATCCACGTGGATATCCTTTTTTCATCTCAAGTCTTCTAGCTTTTTCCCCTTCAGTCTTACCGTATGGCAGTTATGACAAGTCAACAAGCTGACGGCGCCACGGCTCTGCCTGAAAAGCCCGTCACCATGGCTACTGAGGCTTCTGCTTCTGCTTCTGCTGTCTCTACTGCCACTCCAGATGCGCCTGTGGCAGAGGCGCCAAAGAGTGATGCTGCTGCTGCCCCTACAACTGGTGATGCTGATGCGGCGGCACCAACCCCTGATGCGCCAGTGAAGGATGTTGCAAATGGTGATCAACAAAAAGAGACAGAAGTAAATGGGTGAGTTACCTTCACCTTACCTTATCGCATCCTGTTGTCTCAGATTCCCTTCACCTGGCAATGATGGCGCATTCACTTGCGCCCGCTCCACCCTCCACGACAATTCACAGCCCTTAGCTCGTGCCAAACCCATTCACAACCTGAACAAGAACCTTGACAACTAACCTTTTCCCTGCAGTCACGACGAGGTCTCTCCCAAAACTCTTGTGCCAGAATCCAAAACGGATAGCCTTCCCACTCCCAAAGACGAACCTTTGTTGGAAGAAGCACAGGCCACTCCAGCAGAAAAGAAGGAAAAACCACCCAAACCAGCGGAAGAACCGTCTAAGGAAGGTGAGGGAAAGAGTGACGAGAAGGTGGCCCAAAAAGAAGGAGAAGAAAAGGCCGCCCCAGTAGAAGAAGAAAAGAAGGTCGAAGAACCTGCAAAGCCAGAGGAGTCAGCAAAGGACGAGTCAAAGGACGAGTCGGGCGACAAGATGGAGATTGATGCGCCAGAGGTACCGGCAGGTGATGCGCCCAAGGAGCCGATCGCATCGCCTGCGGTGGAAAAGGCTCCTGAGCAACCGACGGCCGCGGCGGCCGAAGAAAAGAGCCAGGAGGAAGACAAGGCCGCTGCTACCACAGACGCCAAGGAGGCTAATGAAGATAAGGCGGCTGAACAGAAAACTGACGCAGCCACGGAGGAAGTGAAGTCGGATGAAGCTAAGGAGAAGGAGGCCCCTGCGCCTTCCACAACTGAAACCCCCACCACCGCCGAGCCCACGTCAAAACCTCCCGCTTCTCCTGCAAAACCACAAGAAGAAGGCAAACAACAAGAAGACGTGGAAATGGCCGATGCACCACCTGCCGCCGTTGAGCCGCCCGCCCGATCTGAAGAGCCGAAGCCCGCCGAGGCGACACCTCCAGCGACTCAACAGGAGACACAGGACACCACCATCAGTGACGTACCGCCCCCGACCCCAGCCGTCGCCGACAAGAAAAAGGAGGAAGACGCGCCCAAGCCATCCCCCGCCGCCCCCGTGACCGCCGACACCAGCATGTCTGATGCACCCCCGCCATCGTCCTCGTCCAAGCCCTACAGGGAGCGCGAGGAGGACAGCGAAGATGAGCCCGTCGCTAAACGTGCAAAGGTGTCCCCTGCTGCTGACCAGGCCAACGTTAAGAACGAGGCCGTCAAGAGGGAGGACAGGATGGACATAGACAGCAAGCCTGCCGCGTCATCTGCCTCCACCCCGAACCCCGCAGACAGGAACGCAAACGCGACGCTTGCCGACGACTCCATCAACCAGTTGCCCATCTCGGACTACATGAACCGCCAGATCCGTCAGGTGTTGGCTGGCGTCAAGAAGACCAAGGCTGGCTTCCACTTCCGTCTCCCGGTCTCCGAACTCTGGCCCGGTCTGTGGAATGAGTATTCGGCCAAGGTTAAGGACCCGACCGATATCCAGACCATGGAGAAGCGGCTCCGCGGCAACCTGGCTAAGTACCAGACCGTAGGCGACTTCAAGCGCGACCTGGACAAGCTGGTGGCCAACTCCATTCTCTTCAACGGCGAGGCGCACGACGTCACTTACGCCGCTAAGTCCTGTCGCGATACCATCCTGGCTCGACTCGGTGCTTGCCCAGCGTTTGAGCCGGCGAGGCCTGAGAAGAAGGACTTCTCCAAGCAGCACCCGACCCGCCATGCGGAACCGAGAGCTGCTGCCCACCACTCCTCCCCCTCGGCCCCGCTCCCTCAGCGTCCCCAACAGCCTCGCGTCAACACCGCCGCAGCTCCCGCCCCCCCCTCCTCCAAGCCGATTGAGTCCCCTGCCTTCGCCATCCCCGCCAACAACAACGGCATGCCTCTGATTCGCCGTGACTCCACCAAGCCCGACAGCCGCGCCAAGCGCCCTGTGAAGCCTACCCACTCCAAGGACCTGGTGTATGATACGAAGCGCAAGAAGAAGCTCTCTCCTGAACTTCGCTTCTGCGAAGAGGTCCTCACTGAACTTCGTAAGCAGAGATACTACGAGTTCAACGAGGCCTTCCAGAAGCCCGTTGATCCCGTCGCCCTCAACATTCCTACCTACCACAAGATCATCAAGAAGCCGATGGACTTGTCGACGATGCAGAGCAAGCTCAACGCGGGCGACTACGCCAACGCGAAAGAGTTTGAGAGAGACTTCGATCTGATCATCAAGAACTGCAGGTTGTTCAACGGCGAGCAGCACATTGTGTACGAGCAGGCCCTGCGGCTGCAGAACCTTTACCGCCGTGAAATGTCTAAGAAGGACGACTGGTTGGCGAAGCACGCCCCTCCCCCTGCTCCCGCACATCATTCTTCGAACACTAGTCCCAGGATGAAGGATGAGTCGGACTGGGATGAGCCCGAGTCCGAAGGCGAGCCGGAAGTGGTGGATGAGGAACTTAAGGGTGCCCAACAGCGACTGGCGAGCTACATGAAGCGTCTTGAGGAGGAACAGAAGAAGATCAACGACATCATGCTGGAGATGAACCCCAACATGGCTGATGTCGAAATTGCTCAATCTGTCGTTGCTATGCTCCAGAAGCAGATCATCGCCGAGCGCTCCAAGATCGCTTCCATGCAGCCTACCAAGAAGGCCGCGCCTGCCAAGTCCCACCATGCTAAGCCTGCGGCTAGCAAGCCCAAGAAGGCCATGCCCTCTGGTGGCGGCAGCTCTCACCACGCCAGTGGCAGCGTCAGCAAGAAGGCCAGCGGTGGTCACTCTGGTATGGGCGGTCATGGTGGCGGTATGGGTGGCATGCCCAAGAAGGCGGCTGCTCGCAAGCCCGCCCCGAAGCGCAAGATGGGCACTGTCGAGAAGGAGGTAATTGCGGCCGGTATTGCCGATCTAGAGGGCTCCCAACTTGAGCGTGCTATTGAGATTATCAAGAACGACACGGGAACGGGCGAGAACGACTCGGGTGAGCTGGAGCTGGACATTGACCAGCTGTCCCAGGAGGCGCTCACCCAGTTGTACGACCTGGCCATCAAGGCGTTCCCCAACCTGCAGCGGGAAAAGGAGCGCACCATGGCGGCCCAGGCGGCACCCGCTCCTCCCCCTCCCGGCCCGGCGCGTGCCAAACCGGTGCAGAAGACTAAGAAGAACAAGCCGATGAGCAAGATGGAGCAGGAGCGTAGACTCCAGCAGTTGAACGAGCTGCGTGCCCAGGCCGGCCGCCAAGGCTCCGGTAGTCAAGAGCCTCTGGAGTCGATCGAGGGCACGGGAAGGGCTTCTGTTGATCCTGCTCCGCAGCACCACCGCCAGGAGGATAGCGAGGATGAGGAGAGTTCGGAGGAGGAGTAAGCGGTCTTGTGTCATTTGCATGGTACGCGCCGCTCTCGCCTCTCAGCCCGAGCTTTTCGCGCTTGCCGTCAAGGTCGGGTTCAATTTCGCTATCGTTCGCTCGAATCCACACTATGGATTGACTCCTCTCGATCTGTCATGACATGCTCTCTCTCTCTCGCCTAGTCCTCTTGAGCTTGCTCATACATACATTTTCTCTGGGGACACTTGCCTGATAGCCTGCCTTTTTCCAACTTGGAAGGGCAAGTTTAAACCTCTTTCTCCCTCTTCCTCTTCGTAGCAAAGATCAGCTAGCATCGTAACTTGTCGGAGAGGACGGATGACTGGCACTAGCCTGGTTATTGGTTATTCTTTGCGCGCTTGCCTTTCCAAAACTCATAAACGACATGAGATAGCGAAGGAAGATGATTATGGAGGGTAGTGGTAGTAAGGTACATGGAAGGAGTTGGTGTGTGAACAGGGAGGGAAACAGAAGAAGATAAAAAATAATAGGAGGAATCATTGACATTTGCAAGGAATCGGCGTTTGTGTTGCACTTGCGTTCGTTCGTTATGCTGCGTTGTTGTGTGTTTTATGTGTTTGCGCTTGCTTGGTGAATGATGATGATGGTATGATGAATCGTGATGAAGTTGTTTTTGTTGTTTCGTGGTGTTGTGTTGTTCTGCTTTGCGCACTTGCGCCTTTCATGAAGCATGATAAGGGGAGGGATGGAGAATGCATGCATGATGGCTTGGTTTGGAGGGTGTTAGTAGGTTAGATAAATGGAATTAATTGTAGCTTACCCTGTAAAGAGGATTCGGGTCCTCGCCTCAATGGTTGTCGTCGTGGTTGTGAGTCACTTGACTTGATGTTCGTCGGGTGATGTGCGCTGGCTCTCGCATTGCTGGCTCTTGTAAAATGATATCGTCGATAATGCCATCCATGACTGAAGTGCTTCTCTGGCCGCTTTGTGACGAACTCGAGACTGGATGCTCTATTGCTGATTGTGATTCATAATGCCGTTGCGCATTGCCGTGTCGGAACATGGTGGATGGTACTCGAGCCTCATGTCTTCGATGCGCTCCAAGTCGAAGGACGGTTGCTGTCACTCGTCGTTATTGTTGAAGATTCGAGTTCTCCATGATCGTTGCTGGTCATGCGTGACTCATGATGCCGTTGGTCGTCGACCGTTGTTCGTGCGTTGATCCTCGTAGATGTATGATATGGATAATATCGTCGTCGTCGTCGTCGTCGTCGTCAGCGATGGACATCGATGCCCTGCGACACGATCGGCACTTGCCGTGATCGTTATCGCTGTGGCATCGTTCTTTCTGCCGTCGTGAGTCCATGTCGGGACGTGTATGCTGCAAACTCTAGAAGTCTGCGGAATGACTGATGCCCGTGGATAGAGGTCGTCGTCTTCCTAAAATCCTTTTTATCGGCTTTTCGCCCCCGGATAGGCAATCTGGCAGCCACCCAGTGGATCGACCAGGAAAGGGCAAAAGAGCCGGTGGGCCACGATGACTTCGAGCCATGCGCCCCTGTGGATGTGGATCAGGCATCCTGACTAGGGATGCCCGGGTACTGAGGACGAAGGATGAATCTGTGAATGTGATGCTGCGATGCCACTGGTCGTCAAACCCCCAATTGGAGGGAGGGGATCGTGGAGGGGAATATTAAAGCGGTGGAATCTTGTCATGGGCTGCTGGCGACGGCGAGAAACTTTGCTTGCGTGGCTGATGGCCGGCTGCGTCTTGATATCTATGATCGGTTGAGTGCTGGATTTTGCTTCGGCCTTTAGATTTCGGAAACGCCCAGGGCGAGCAAGCCCAGATGGGAGCGTCAAGGCGAACTTGACTGTCCTGCCCTGAATATTTCAGTTTTGGCAATAACCTTCCGGTCCTGCTCTCGTAAGTGTCGGGGAGTTCTTGCAGAGGAAGAAGCATGTGATTGTGCGAGTTGATCAGATTTCTGGTGCTGGAACGGGATGAAGTTGCAAAAGGGACGGGAATCATGGGAGACTCGTGGGGTACTCGTGGCCCATAGAACTGGGGTTAAGAGGTAGCGAACAGTGGTCGGTGGGTTGCAGGAACCCCGCTGCACTAACAGCGGCTTGTGACGTTCGGATACCTGCCACCTGCCAGGCCTCTGACGAGGGCCATTTGCGCCGACGAGGGTGGTGAGAGGCTTGACGCCGTGTGGTAATCTTGTCATTGTGCCCTTGACGGCTCTGTGTCCGGGTAAAAGGCCGGTCATAAAGCGTCGAGAATATTGTGTCTTTGGAGGGACGGCGACGTCAGGCCAGTCAAGACGAGACGAAGACGAGACTCGAGACAAAGCACTTCAGAGAGACATCTGTCGGAGTCATCGCCGGCTTGTCAAGAGTCTAGCAAATCGTCGAATCCTATGGGGAGAGGCTTCATGTCAGCTATGATGCCATCCAGAAAGATGATTGACGAGGTGTCGTCGGAATACTCACAGTCGCTCTTTCTCTGGAAGGATAGAGGCAGCGGCTGTCTTTCGGCGGCCATCGAGGTTCTTGCGCAGATGGGAGAGACCCCAGGGAAGAGACAACGAGAGGGATAGGAAATTGATGGGCCGGAATTGATACTAATAGGGTGATGGATCGATCCTTGACTAAACAAAGAAGAGCGTTCCCGGCTGGTGGGAGAATAGGTAGAGGATGGGCTGTTGGTTGTTGGGTGGTTCGTTGTTGGTCCGGTTGGCGGCGGAATCGAGGTGTCGTTTTAGGTTGGTTGGGAATTGGAATCTTTGCGGGGGCCCAGCGGAAGTGGAATGGAGCAAGGCGGCACCGCCTGCAGCCCGCCTTCAGTGGGGGGATTTTCCAGCCCACAGCCCACAGCACAGGGCAGCCGTTGCAGACTCGCCAGGGGGGATCTGTGGCAGATTTAGGGCTTCACTGTGCCACCAGGGCAGGGTCAGGGCAGGGCACTTCCAGGTTATTCCAACTCATTTCCACTTGGGACGACTCGAGGGCTTGCAGTGTCACACGACGGGATGGCCACGAAACGGAACCTTCCACTTCACGACTTTTGCAACGGTTCTTCTGACGGTCCGCTTGGGAAGCCATTCACCGTCCAGTTCCATCACGCTTCAAACGGATTCCTCGCTGACAATGGCCTTGAGATCGAGTCCCGGTACACTGTACTTGGCTACCCGATTCAGGACTCAAATGTCTTCACTGATCAACGCTTGCAATCTCTTGAAATATGGAAAACCCAGGGCCATCACTTACCATTACTATCACGATGCCGGGGCCCAGAGCACTCGGATTAATGTCCTCTCTTGAATATACTTGGTGAACTGAAATCGTTGCCTTTACCCGCTAACAGTGATGGTGATGAGGGCATCCTTCAGTACTTACCGTGGACCGTCGCTCCTTTTGGATGGCGATATGCATCAATACAGGCTGGTTACACACAGCAGATATGTAGGTAGTACAGTTCAATGTCCATGACGGCATGGAAGCTTCGGGGTTGCGGTTTCCATGGTTACCTCTTTTAAGAGGAAAACAGGTACAAAAACTCGACGATCCATGTTGTCAACTTTCCATCTCTTTGGTAACTAAACTTTTGTGCTGTCTTCAATACACTCATTCAAATACCACACACACAACAATTTCGGCATCATCATCTTGATTAGCAAAATGGGAATCGGAAAGATCCTCCTCACCATCGACGCCCTCTTCCTCCTCTTCGCCACCCCAATGGCCGACTACTCCGATTCACACATCTTCAACCCGGCCTGGAAGCCACACGCAAAGTACGTAGCTACTACCCCGTTGTCAGAGCCTTATGATCTTTATGGTACAAGCAACATGCTAAAGCTCCTCAACAGATTCCACTGCGGCCAAACCATCACCCTCTCCCTAACCCTAGGTCTCGCAACGCTTTACTACACCTGGATAAACCCCCGGCGTATCGCAAAGTTAGGCCCGGCTTCCACACCAGCCGTGCTAGCCGAACGACTTGCCCGGTTGAAGGAGTCCTTCAGAATGGCGGGCTTCCTCGGGAGTATTTACTGGCTGGCTGGTCTGGCAGCTATTTTGTATCCCAACACTGCAGGGACGGATCCCGAGTTCCCCATGATTGGGGGCACCGATTTCCCCCAGGGACGGCTGTTTCCGGTGTTGAGTGGGTTTGCTATCGTGGGGGCGTGGCTGGAGGTGAGGAAACTGAGGAAGCTTAAAGAGTAGGGAGCGTTAAAACGGACAGCTGCGAGGCTGAGGGTTTCTCGGAGGATGACGAATCCTGTGTTTCGGAGTTTCATGATGGGAAAGCAGGGCGTGGGTCGGTAGAGACAGAGACTTGCAGCGTTGTCGACCGCGGTGCATACTTGGATCCATGCGGAGATCATGACTTACGCGGCCTTTCCACCCTGGCGAGGGATACATGACGCGTCCAGCCAGGCGGTGGTGGTGTGGCTTCCACTTCGAAGGGGGTGTCCGGGAATTAGGGGGATGTCAAGGGGTGTATCGATGGGTCCGCTTGCGAATCGGTTCATTTTGGGGAAGCTTGACTCGTGCTTGTATACTGCATTTGGGTGTGTACTTTTACTGGGTGCTTCGCTGTCAGCGTTGGACTGTTCATGGTTGCATGTTACGTTTTTTTTGTTTCCAAACATCTTAACTCGAGAAAGCCATCAATCATTATAGCGGAGTTCTAAACCCCGGATCTTCACCACTTGGCGACCGTTGAAGCCCCCGTTAGTTACCCCTGAAGCTCCGTCTTGGCAGGTACTTGGCACGGGCCGTTCCCCGGAGCACTGATCCAGTCCCGGACCCTTTACGTCACAGGACACTCGTATTTTACCGTCGTTTCAACCCGTCTTTCGGGTCAGTTACCAGGTGGGTGGTCCAGTTCGAAACGAGGCTTGAGCGGGAAGTCCTAACATGTCCAGCAGAATTCCATCTTGTTCCTTACCTGCTTCCCGACAACCAGCTCTCCGCCGCCTCTCGTTTTGGATTGAACCATCATACTATACCTCCATCACAGCTTCATACTCCGGGATTTTCGCATTGACATTACCTTCGTTCTGTACTCATCGCATCGCTCTCCGAACTTTCAACCCTTCCATCTCGTCAAGTCATCCATACCCCTCAGTGCACTCCGATTACATCTTCTCCCAGACACTCGGCCATCACTCCATCATCACCAACCCAGTCTGCGCCGCGGCATGGTCCTCCATGGCCAGCCCCCCGGCACAATGAAGCCATGTAACTTTCAAGAATTCCTCTCCTTCTTTTCCTCGCGAGTACTACACCGAGGACCTCGAATCCTGCTTCAACTCATCTTCGGTTCGACACTCATCTTTGCCACTCTACTCGTTATTCGACGAGGCTTCGGCGATGGCTTGTCCTCCTCCAACCCGTTTAAATGGACTGCCGACGACGAAAGCACGAACGTGGTCAAAGACGACAAGCTACACTACGAGTTTCTATCGCCACAAAACCCCGGTGGGCTACGGATGGTGGTTTTTGGTGGCGATGATGTAGCGACGCCCGCTTGGACGAGAGGAGAGAAGGAGATGCGGAGGGAGGGGTGGACGGAGGTTATGTGTCGGGAGGTTAGTCTTCCTTCCCCATCCCAGTTTTCCGTTATCCATTGCTGACGGTTTGTGTTGGACAGCTAAAATGCTCCCACTACCTCTCCTTCATCCCACCCAACATCCATCCTCCGGCGCACACTTTGATCTCCAACGCCATCTACGTCGAAGCCGTCCGCCAAACCCTCCAAAACACCACCAAGCTCAAAAAGACTCACGGCCCAGGATACGATTACTCCTTCCAACCACATCTCTTCCCCGTCTCCAAGTTACTACCCGACCTCAGCGTGCAAGTTACCTCCTTCCTCGACCTCCAAAACAGCACCACCTTCCCCCGCGCAAACCAGACCATCTACGTGTTTAACATAGGTCAATGGGACATCTGGTCCCTCGCCTCTCTCCCCCTCGACACTGGCATCACGGTTCTCAACCAGCTAGTCAGCCACGTAGTAGACCAAGTTGACCGTCTTTATGACGCCGCCACCACCCTTCCCCTCCCTGTTTCCTCACCACCCCCCAACCAAAAAATAGCCTCCCGAGAGTCGGAGAAGACGAAAAAGGGGCCGATGAAGATTATCGACCCCGAAGTATACCATCCCAAACCAAAGAAACCTGTCGCCGCTATCTCATCGAAATCAAAAGTCACCGGTCCGAAACCGGAACACTTTAGGGTGTTTTTCCCAGCGTTGTTCGATGTTACGTTGGCGCCGGGGTGGAATCTGGAAAGACCGGAGACTCCAGAGCCGAATTCGAAGGCGGAGCAGATGAGGAATGCGGCGAGGCTGACGCAGCGTTGGAATGGGGAGATGGGGGAAGGGTTGTGGAGGTGGACTGAGGAGGGGGATGAGGTGGATCCGAATTTGATTTATTTGCGGAGTGAAGAGGAGGGGGAGGGGGGGAGAAGGTTGGTGGGGGTAAAGCTCTGGGTGGGAAGAAACATGATCCTGAGGAGAACAAGAAGAGGCGGGAAATGGATGAGGGCGGGAGGAAGAGGGCTGCTGTCGCTCAGCCCAAGAACAACCAGCAAACAGAAAAGGAGAAGGGGGCAGTTGACGGGGAAGGGAAGAAGAGAAGAAAGTTGGTAAGGGATTTCATCACCTACGACCTACCCTCCTACCTCCTCACCGCTTTAGTCGAGGGCCAGCTCCGCGACTCTGGATTATCCGATGGCAATGGAAACGGCCGTCAACAGCCGGTGGGCAAGTGGTATAAGGAAGTTACCAAACCATGCGTGATGCCGGTCGGCGGCAATGACGACGAAACAATATTGGGATCGGAAGAGGGATCCGTCTCTAACTCTAAAGCCACAGCCGCCGCCGCTCAAGGAGTTGGGCAGGGAAAGACATCAGGTCAAGCCCGAAGAGCGGTAGCTGGGGTCAAGAAGGAAACAGCAGCAGCAGGGAAAGCAGGGAAAACCGGAGAGGAGAGAAAAGAAATGGTGTGTAACAACCCGGATGATCATCTCTTTTACACACCCTTGACGTTGGGGACGAGAGCGATTAGGGAGATAGGAAAGGAGGCGGCGGAGGAGGTGAGGATGAGGGAGGAGAAGGAGTCGGTTGGACCGATGGGAGGGAATATGAAGGATGAGGGGGTTTGGAAGGATGTTGTGGATCATGTTTAGTGGGCTGTTGAGTTGGGGTGTTGAAGGGTTGGGATTGGAATTGTATCATGCTTTGGGTTGTAACATATTTCTTGTTGGGTGGGCGTTTTTGTGCTTTTGTTGGGTTTGGCGGTAGATTTTATTATTGTTACTATAAGATAATTTATGCCTTTGGGTTTCTGTTACTTTACATATTCCCAATCTTGGGGACGTATGTGAGCTTACTTCTAGTTATAGTTTTGGCTATGATGCTGATGTTGTTAATGTTGGCCCTTAAACCCGACTATCACCGGCCCGGCCAAGCCAAGACCGTCGTCGTTAGGATACCCGACCAACGTTGCCGACAGTCCAATTGACCAACCGATTTTGCCAAAGACCCAGGGTTCATCCAGATGGCGTCATACGAAGGATTTAAGCTAGAGGTAGCGTATAGGGTTAGAGGTGTGCGAAGTATCGAAAAACCGGTGATCGCCGGTTCGGCTCCGAGTCTCCGAACGGAGAAAAATCGACATCGCAACGACGGTGTTGACTCAACCTCGAGGACCAATATCGCCGGATTTTCGGTACCTCTATATAACCACACCCTTGCCAGATCTCTGGTTACTGTACTTCTTTTTTTCTTCGTTATTTTGGCCATCACTCTTTTGCCGACACACAAATTCCCGCCTGGCCTGGTTTGTTTAGCTCATCGCGATTCCCATTATCGATTTCACCTCAGTTAAGGCCGGGTACGACACCCAACCTCAACAACAACCTCAAACTCCACATCAAAACCACCACCAAAAATGCCCCCCGACAACCCCCCTCGTCTCACCCCCGGCCTAGGCCGGCGTCTCTACGCCCTAACAGCCCTCCCCACCCTCCTCTCCACCCCCTCCGACGCCCTACTCATCATCCTCAACCGCACCACCCGCATGCTCTCCTACGGCGCCTCCTCCCTCATCCTCGCCCTCTTCTTCTCTTCCCTAAAATTAACCGACTCCCAAATCGGCCTCTTCATGACTTTGACCCTTTTGGGAGATGTGGTCCTCTCCCTCCTCCTCACGCTTATCGCCGACCGCCTGGGTAGACGACGGACGTTACTGGTCGGGGCGGGGATGATGATTTGCTCCGGGATTGTGTTCGCGACGTGCGAAAACTACTGGATTTTACTAGCAGCGGCGGTGGTGGGCGTGATCAGCGCCACGGGAGGCGATTTTGGACCGTTTAGGGCTATTGAGGAGAGTATGGTGAGCGAGTTGACGGACCAGGAGACGAGGGCGGAGGTGTTGGGGTGGTATGTGGCTATGAGCTCGGCGGGGAGTTGTGTGGGGACGGCGGTGGCGGGGAGGGTGGTGCAGTGGCTTGTTGAGGGCAAAGGGTGGGAGGGGAGGAGGGCGTATCATGGGGTTTTTTGGGGGTATGTGGTTATGGGGGTGGTTAATGTGGTGGGGGTGTTGGGGATGGGGGGGAGGTGTGAGTTGGGTGGGAATCGCGATGGCAGAAGTGGGAGGGAGGGGAATGGAAAGGGGGTGAGAGGGGAGGTGCAGGTGTTGGAGCCGGAAGCGGATGCTACGCGGGGGGAGACGGAGCCGTTGCTTCCTGCTGCTGGGGAGGGGGCTGGGCCGTCTGGGGTTGTTGGGCAGAGGGAAGAAGAGGAGGATGAACCAAAACAGACAAAAGGGTGGTTCAACGTGGAGATTTCAAGATCGACCCTCTCAGTCATGCTCATCCTCTGGGCTTTGCTAATGGTCGACTGCGTCGCCGACGGCATGGTCTCCATGAGCTTAACGACATACTACATGGACCGGAAGTTTCACGTCCCAAAGTCCACCTTGGGAGACTTCCTATCAGTGGCCTACTTCCTCGCCGCTTTATCCTCCGTCTTCGCAGGCCCTATGGCACGCCACATCGGTCTGGTCAACACCATGGTCTTTACGCACATCCCCTCGTCAGCAGCGGTTCTGTTCTTCCCTTGGCCGAAGAATGTCACGGCCGCGTTTGCGCTCTTGTTGGTCAGGGTGGGATTAAACAATATGGATCAGGCGCCGAGGGCGGCGCTCATTGCTGCGGCGGTTAGACCGGAGGAGAGAACGGCGGTTATGGGTATCACGGGAACGTTGAGGACGCTGGCGTCGACGATGGGACCGAGTATCACGGGCGTGTTGGCGGATGGGGGCCGGTTTTGGGTGGCGTTTGTGGTGGCGGGTGCGTTGAGGTTGACGTATGATTTGGGGGTTTTTGTCATGTTTATTAATATCAAGTTGCATAGGCATGAGGAGGTGGAGGAGGAGGAACAGGAGCAGGTCGTTAGGGAAAGGGGTGATGATGAGGAGGAGGATGGGGTTGAGCGGAGGAGGGAGTGATTGATATGGTTTAGTTGAAGGATTGGAAATGACAACCAGGTCGTCGTCGATACAAGACAAAGACAGATTAACAGCATCTACCGGCAGTCCGAAGTCGCAACTTGAGGGTTCACTCTCTGATTATATTGCGTGCCAATGTTCGCAAGTCCATAAAGGCAACCTCGAGGCAAAAACATGATGATACTTCGCTGGGAAACCGCTTGGTAAAAACCCAGAGCACTTGCTTAGATGGCAGATAGATAGTAGTTATATGGCAAACCAGTACTGGAGTCCTAGACCGTAGACAACTAGACGAACAATGTAGATAAAAATGTATCCCAATTTGAAAAGATACCCAATACACTGAAGCATTCAAGCATTGAGATCACGTACCGTAGATGTCTTGATCAATGAAAGTACCACCTGCTAGCAGCTCACCTCCCCCTCCTAGCCCTCACCCTCACCCTCCCCCACCACTCCCTCCTCCCCTCCACCCACCAACTCGAACTCGTCACCCCACAAACCGCAAACACAAACATGGTCATCGGCACCGAAAACGCCACCCACACCCAAAAACTCTTCTGGATAACCCCCTCACCATCATCTTCCTCATTTCCACCACTTCCACCTCCACCACACCTCCCACACCCTCTCCCCATCGAATTCGAAGAATCCCACCCATCAACAACCTCCCACTGAAAAGCCGGCAACGCAAAAAGCGTGGCAAAAAACGTGGCCGGCAGAAAAGCCATGGTCATGACGGCAATCACCCGCATAGACGAGGCTTCTCTATGGTTGGTAGACACGTCCGTTCTTGAAATCCGCGCCATGAGCACGTTGGTCCAGGCTGTTGCTTCTTTTTGGCGGCAGGTCCAGCCGAAGATGCGGGCTTTGAGTTGTGGGATGATGAGTTGGTGGAGGACGAGGCGGATTTGGGTGTTTGCTTGTTCGGTTGATGGGTCCATGTCCGTGGGGTTGGTGTTGGGGTGCCCCTGGGGGGTTAGTTTGAGCCAGAATTTCCGGGTTTTTAGCTGTTTGGCTATCTTGAGAGCTAGGTTGAGGGTTGATTTGGCTTGTTGGGCTTTGGTGACTACGCGGCCGAGGACTCGACATTGGCGGGAGAGGGTTTCCATTAATGCTGGGGAGAGTTCCATTGAGGGGGTGTAGATGCTGTCTGATGACTTCGCCCCAATCTCCATGTCCCTGTCGGTCCCTTTTCTGTTTCTTCTTTGGCACCACTCCAATTCGTCATAGTTGATGTTGATTTCACCGTTCCAAACCACCGCTCTCGCAATGTCCGCGCACACTATCACCATCGGACTACTCAACGTCTCCTTGAATGCTTCCAGGTGATACTTGACGGTCCCGAATTTGTGTTTCACACTCTCATCCATGATACACAGCCCCAGTGTCGTTCGTGTCTTGACATTATAGCTCCAAATAGTTGTGACTTCGTTGCTTGACAAGTAAAACCTGAGTACATTGACCGATTCATCGAGAGGAGCAGAAGACTTCTGAGAAGTAGAAGCAGTACCGCAATTTAGATTGTGGAAACCGGGGGTGTGCGTGTGAAAGAGGTACAGGGCGTGGGCATCGAGGTCTAGCAGGCCAAAGATGCGAAGGAAAAGTTGAGGGTTGACGAGTAGGGAACGGCGGGAATTGTGGGTAATTCTGATGAGGCGTAAAAAGGCCTGGACTTCAGGCTTGGGGGTGGTTACACTTGAGGATGATGGAAGCCTGGACGTCGAGGATTGTTCAGTGCTGGAAGGCGTGGTATATCCGGAAGGAATGTAAGCGGAAGTAGACGGGAGCGGCATCGGCTTCGTGAGTGTATCCTGTCCGGCTTGAGTATTTAAGAGTGATTGAGGGATGTCAGAGATACCCCATGAACTGAAAGTGTCATCTGACCAGGAAACAATGCTGAATTCTTGGAGATATTCTTCGGGTTGGGAACAATTTGTAAAGGAGAGGATAGGCGGCCAGAGATCGGAGTCGAGGTTACGGTCGATATCGAGGTCAGAGTTTGGGAGGCCGGCTGCTTGGTGAGCTAGTAGGCGGAAGCCGTCCATCGAGGGTGTTGAAACGTCTTGGTTTGGATTTGAAGAGATCAGGGTTTGGGCGCATGTGGCCTAGGCTATGACATCTCGAGTCATCCCCATCGACTTATATGGACCCTTGAAAGCCCAACAGCCCTCTGCCGACCGCGAACCAGTAACACGGAAAACTGCATGTGTCCCCCAAAGGCCTCAAAGAACGAGTACGAGACATTATGGCCTCGAACCGTGGTTCGGTGTTTTTCCACGTGAACACGTTCTTTGCTGACTTCTTCGCAAATGTCGTTCAGGATCATGCAAGTAGCCTTCACCGCCGGCCCTTGGAGGCCATGTCTCGATCGGCCCTTTGAACAGAGGTCCGCATTGTGAGCCCACAAGGCATCAAGCCCCTTGTGCGACCGTTGTTGAGGCTCAGACTGATGCAGGAGAAGCAAACAGCGAGGATTTTTGTAGGAGGGCTGGGTAGTCGGACAAAAGAAAACGGCACGCGGGTATGCAGGGTGCCTTGATCCCGAGACGAGGAGAGGTGGAATGGTCGGTGAGTGGGAAGGGAGTAAATTGCAAAACTGAGAAGAGTTCAACATTCATCGATGCCAGCCATACCTACCTTCAACCCACCAACATTACCTAATTTCCAAAATTATTTTCAACCTTCTCTGCTCCAGGTTTAATCAGTGCAAGTAACTTGCCACTCCACCGCCTTCGCTGACAGAACATCTCCTCCGCCACTTCCACTATTAAAGCTCAAAGAAGCGAAGCCCAAATCCAACGCCGTCTCTTGTCCACAACGCTTCCACTCAAACCAACAAGGCCCCCATCACGGCCACAACTGCCACAAACCCCATCCCATTCCCACCCAACCCAACCCTCTACGCCTCACTCTCCTCCTCCCCCTTCACCTCCCCTCCAACCGCCTCCTCCAAACTCATCCACCCCAAAAACCCCCTCATCACCCTCCCCGCCATCTCTTTATCCAAAACCCCATTACAAGGCCGTCCAATCCACAACTCCTCATCCACCTCCCTCATTTTCTCCTCCTCCACGCTAAACACCCCCATCTCCGGCCTTGCCAAATACGTACACCACCTATTAAACCCCTCCCAATCCCCTTCCGTCATATTCTTACTAGAGGTATCTTCCATCCACTGATTCGTGTAACCCTCACCAGGGAAGGGGTTATGCATCGGATCTTTTGTCGCCATCTGCTTTTGGCCTGCGATGCGCAAGATGACGTTGTCGTAGGGGCAGGGGAGGTTTTTGTCTTGGATCCAGGAGTTTGTGGACATGGGGTTTCGTGCCGCGTCCGAGTTGGTGGTGGTGGTGATGGTGAAATTCAACTGTTTGGTTCCGTAATAGCGAAGCTTGCGCTCGTCAAAGGTTGAGGTGGGGAGGTTTTGGAAGGGTTGATGGGGGAAGTAGTAGTCCATCACCCAGGTGTTGTCGTAGGGGGAGGTACCCCATGAGGAAGAGGAGGTGGAGGAGCAGTTGTGGGCGTGAAATGACCAGGATAAGGTGTATTTCCCGGGGATGGTGAGGTCGATTAGGGAGGAGAGGTTGTAGGTTAGGTAACGCATACCGGCATGGTCCGGCTTTGCTTCTGGACCTGTGGAGGGGGAGTAGTACCAGTTGGTAAGTTCAGTGACGAATGTTTTGACGCGGTTTTTGGATTTCCATTCTGTGGCGTTTTTGGGGGGTTCAAAGGAGGATAAGTTTTGGTTGTAGGTCTCATAGACCAAATCGGCGCGGGTGACGCGGACTTCGAGTTTTTTGGACGGAAGGAATGGGGGAAGTCGGTGTTTTGAAAGGCGAAAATGGCGGGGAAGGTGTAGGATGGGAGGAAGGTGAGTTGTTCTCGGCTGGAGGTGCCGAGGGGGAAGATGAGGTCGAGTTCGTAGGTGGCGGGGTTGGAGAAGGGTTTGGGGAGTTTGGTGTAGATGGAGGAGACGGAGTTGTAGGTTGTGTTTCGCTGGGATTCGTTGGGGGGTTGCTGTTGGGCTGATGTTGCTGTTGCTGTTACTGCTGCCCCTGAGAATATGCTCCACGTGAGGAGGGAGGTGAGGGTTGGTTGCCTCATGGTGGCGATGAGACTAGAAACTACTCCTTAGCCGGATAGTGAGTTCAAATGGAGTACCTCTCTCCGCGGGTTGTGATGAGAGAGAAATAGGGGGCGAGGATCACCTATGAATGAGTGAGAAATTCGAGAAGTGATGAAAAAGCGTCGATATATTTTACGCTTTGCCAACCTCTCACCTTTGGAAGATTTGGAAAACGCCAAGCAGGCAGCTATTACTTGAAGTGGATAGCACGCTATACTGACTCGGGGCATTTTCCCTCTCATTATCTTTATATCAGGTTGGATTAGGGTGGGTAAATTGTGACGGTTCGAACATTTCAAGGATTCATTTCTTTTCGAACTTTCTTCACCAGGTCATCCATACCTTGAAGAACGGCAGTACCCGCTGATGCCGCTGATGTACACAGGGATCCCAAGGCCGCGGAGTCAGGGACGCCAGTTACGGCGCCAGGGCCGACGAGTTGGGGCGAACTCTTGAAGAGAAGACGCATAAAGACCGTGAATGATATTGTTTTTGGTTAACCTCTGAAAGTTGAATCCCAGGCCAATTCAATATCTTTGGACTTGTAAGGGGCCCAATGGTCCCGGACGAGTTCTCTTACGCAATTGCTGTTGTCGTGTCTGACATGATATTACAATATGGCACATGTCACCTTTGATGGCTTGAAAAATGTGGGTGGTTCTCTAGACTTTGTCTTGACACTTGAGAGAAATTTCTGTACGACAGTGATATTGTACAGTCCAGCACTGGTTTGTTTATTGGCGCGATACCTTGAATTGAATTTTGTAGGCATTTTTGTTCCTACTTAAGGGTTTTGTTTTTGGATCAAGGCGTAATGTGACTATGGTAATGCAGTATTTCATCTTCTGGATGCATATGCGGTTACCAATCATGCATTCTATTGTAGTCATCATACGGCTTCGTGTTATAAGGATTGCTTTTGTCTAGTGTATTTTACTGGCACAAGTTAACGAAGAAACCAGCATTGGATTGTGTCATTGAGAAGAATGATCATGACAGCCTTAGACATGCCTAGTGTTGGTCTGTTGGATGGAAGGGACAACCCGAGTTGCACTTGCCCTTCTTCTACTTCGACATTCTTACCATATATCTTCGACCGGAGACTGTACCTTCCCTTTATGTCATTTGTCACCCACCTCCATTATGGATGCTGCTTTCCTTCCCATCCCACGAAATGGAAAAAAAATTGTTTCCTCTACAACAACGGCGAGCCCGTTGCGCCAGAAGACAGCCTTTTGTCATTTACCACGACGGGACGCTTTTTATTTCTGTTTCTGAGCCTTTCCCACGCATCTCGAGATTCTCGGCACACACAATGACCCAGCAACTTGGCTCCAACCAACAACCCCTCAGTACCATTATCATTGATCAACGATAACAACTACCTTCTGGTTGGAACCGGCCTTCTTCATTTTCGCCAGGGGTACCCTGTGGATAGACAAATATTCAAAGAAGTCTCCCAGCGGAAATGTCCAAAAAGGTGTGTCAGCTTGCCTGGTGTGACCGGCGTCGCATTTGGTTGCCAAGCCCACACCCACACCTCCAACCCTAACCCGAGTTTCTCGCCTTGGCGAAATTATTTTCACGATCTGGCCCCCTCCTTTCTGACCAACACCCGACAGATCTGGCGTGTTGCCAACTCCTCACACCTTTTGATGCAAAACCAATTACACAAATAGAGACTCTAACCATTGGACTATTAGAACATCTGACGACAGGAAAGCCAAATCTCACACGACACCCCGTGAGCCTGGATTTCCTTCCCCTGTCTGCTCCGGATTCTCTACCCTCGACATCCAGCACAATCCGCGCTTTTCTTGCGCAATCTGTGGTCCAGAAGGAACACTTCCTGCAAAGATTTTTCTACAAGCCATTCTCAAACAGGACTACACCCATACTTTGGCACAAAACATAAGAGGGCAGCTATACACCTCATCGGCAGTTGGTGTCTTCGGACGGACATACTCACCCGACATGACATGTCGTTGAAAGAAGGCCCCGGATCTCTCATCTCATTGGCTACCTAGAAACGACAGGGGGGCAGACGACATGAGCCGCATGTTACTGCAGTAACCCCATCCAGGGGGTCACTGTGGACTTCCTCAGCTTGACTTTGTCTGAGGCCCCTTGGTGCCAGGTCGGCGGTCGACCCGGGACGTCACCCAGCCACGTGGATCCCTTTCAGCCCTCCTTGCCTTCATCCCGAGCCGCGGATCGTCCGTCTTGATATCTCAGTCGCGCGTCTGATGTGATGCGAGATGGACTGTTTTCGTGGGTAACGGCATACCACCGTACGGTCCCAAGATCGGGAACACATCATGTGGGAGAGTGGGTGGATGGGTGGGTGCCAGTCCCGATGAACACCGGAGGAACGAACGACAGTCGTGTGCTCATCTCGTATTTTGGCCTTGACAGGTCACACCACGCTCCTCTTCGTCAACAACGGATGGGGTCGAGGTTTCCAAAAGGTTGGGCTGCTCCGTGGCTTCATGCTGGCACTAGCACCTCGACGACGTTGCGTTGGTGGAGCATCGAGGCCCATCCACATCTGTTGACATGCTGTCCCTGGATGCCCCATCCCCGGGCCGTCCACTCACCCCTGGGCTATGTACATATGGCTGTCCATGTTTACAAACATACGGTAAAGCCTGGCCCCTGACGTTGACGTCCAACGTTGATGCATCGCATTTGCGTCGAATACAAAACCCAAGCGCGAATCGGCTCGCCTTGCCCACTGGAAATTTCATGTTTCGCTTACCCGGCCGGAATTATCGACATTAGTTTGCGTCATGACAACAGTAATCTCAGCTGCATTTTGCACCACCGGACGGTCAACTCGAAAACCTTCCCCGGTCTCCCTCTCGCCCCCCTTTTATTCTCCGAGGGCTGGCTGCTGACCTAGATGCGCCCCCAAACAGGCAACATCTCAAGTTGCCGATGACCAACAACACGGGAAGCAAAGACGGGTAGGATTTGTGGTGGCACCCTTGCACGGGTTACAAGAGGTCTCGGCTTGTGGACATGGAAATAAAGAGGGAGTTCCGTCACGATTATGTTGGCCGACTTTGCGTTGTGTTCCAATTTCCTTCTCATCATTCGGTCTCCATAAAACCAGGAAAAAAACAAACACTTGTCTCTTTTCCACTCATCCTCCTCCCCCCCTCGTCATCTCCCCACAAGCGTTGTCCTGGTGACAGACTTCATCGCAAGTGCGTGTGGAGGATCGCCCGGCTCTCGTCTGTCCCCCTTCCCTTGTTGATGTTGACGTCCATCAATGTCCACCGCCCAACAGCACTAAAAGCCACCCCCTGTAACGCAATGCCAGGAAGCGCGCCGGCTGGGCTGGGTTCGCTGGCGGGCCTCTCTTTTAGTTCAGAGACAAAACATCTTGGGTTCGGCTTTTTAGAGTCCAGAGGGTCGACGTGGCGTTGTATTACAGTGGTATTATGCAGCATCCAACGGTCCAATGGACGCTGCAGGAACCGGACAGGGAAGAGGTGTCAGGGAACGGCATGCTCTGTTTTCCACGCCAATCTGGGCGAAACCGTCTCTTCAAGTTGCAACAAAAAACAAAAAGTAACTCGAGCGATAAATCGGCGGGTGGGAGGGCGATTTCGGGTCACAATCCAATGGCTGGCATCCATCCATCATCTGCCCACCAACGCAAATGCGTCAGCGCGCACTTTAGGCCGTCGACGACAGCACCTCGAACGCTATGGAGTAACTGGAAACCTGCGTAGCTTTTGCGCCCCGGAAAACAAGCATACCGGCATCCTTCCATGTTATGTTCGACAACTGTTTCTGGTGATTCCACATCAGCAACACAGCACACCACAGAATGGGCGGCGGCTTTCCCTTCCTAGTCCCGCGTCCGCGTCCGCGGGGATTATGGGAAGGATGATCCAATCCAACACAGAATGACTGGACCCCGGCCAACGGACCGGCGGACACGGCCCAGCTTCACACAGGTAGGGCTCGTGGCCTGACTCCCCCCCCTTCCGACCACATATCTGGTCATCAAAAAGGGAGGGAGGGCTATGCCCCCGGGTCGTTGTCCTGGTCCCCCTACTTTACATCTTTTTTCGTAAAGGAGGGGAAAGGAAATCCTCTTCTTCTTCCCAAACTTATTTTCTTTTCCTCTTACAACCACTTTTGCCACATACTTCATCCCCATCATCGATCCATCACAAGCAAGCTGAAGACAAAAGTGTAGCATCAAGTGAGAGGCCTCACAGGCAACCACAACCACTCTCCCCCTCCTACCTATCTTTACCTTATCTTCTTCCATCTATAACGACTCTTCTATACCTACATCTATTACCTTTGTCCTCGACATCCTCGTCTACCGTCATCATGTCTCGAAACCACGCAGGGCCGCTCTCTGCGGCTACACCCGGAGATGGTCACGGTAGACAGCAACAACAAACACAGCAACAACAGCTGACATCCCACTCACAACACCTATCCGCACCCCAACAAACAAAATGGCACTCCCCTCAACCTTCCTACCAACACCAACACCCTCATCCACATCACCCCAACCTAGCTTCCTTTGTCAAGCCTGAGCATACCCCTATGAATGGTCACAGTCATGGTTACAGCCATAGTGATGCGGCCTGGTCCGCCCGCAAAAGCAGCGGCAGCACGGTCTCGGCAACATCAGCCAGCTCGCGCTCTCCGTCACCGGGTACCCATTCCGACTTGGGCTCCATATGCTATGCCGCGTCAACCAGCAGTTTGGCAACTTCATTGCAAACGGCTACCGAGTGCAACTTCCAGGAAGGTGACTTGGAGCAACGTGAGGGTGTAGGGATGGGGAAGAAGTGGAATGATGAGTAAGTCCATCAGCCCGATAATTGTAGGCAATGGGTTCTAATGAGATCTTACAGCACATCAAGATCACCCATCAACCCCGTCAGCCGATTCACCGGCCGCCCAGCCAAAAAGGGCCGGTACGCACCTAACGGCAATGGCGGCGGCCCCGGAAGCGGAAGCAGCAGCAGCACCTCAGGAACCCGCTCACCTTCACGCCCCAGCAGCCTAAGGAACGCCATGTTTGCTGCCGACTCCTCTGCTCCTCATCCTCAAGCAGGAGAAGACATGATGTCCTGTGAGTCTGACGCCGAGAGCGGTGAATCAGAAGACGACGATATGGACATCATGGGCGATTACCTTGACGACAACTCCTCGGAAGACGAAGAAGAGGAAGACGACAATGACTGGTCCGGGCAGAACGGCAACCTCGAATCTGCCGTCATCGAAGCTGTCAACGGTGACCTACCACTAGCTGCTTACCTGATTCCTATACTGCATAGAGATTATAACCTAGCGGTGAAGAACAAGGTGGAGAGTTGGCAGTTTGGGAATACTGGGTCGGGAACAAGTGGTGGTGGTACGCAGCACCTTAGAGAGAGGGGCAACTCGGATGCGTCAAGGGGTGAGAAATCCTCTTACACCGATTCTCCCTCTGGCGGGTCTGGGGGTAGCGGCAATGGTAACTCGAGAAAGAGGAGGCGGCGGTCGAACTCGGATGGGGGAGGCAGGGAAGGAAGAGGGTTTGGCGATGGCGCAGGAAGAGGACGAGGTAGTGGTGACTGGGGAGGAGGCGGAGGTGGAGGTGGCAATGATGGCGGCAATGACGGAGATGAGGAGGATGACAAGAACATCGACAAGGGATCGAGCCCCGGCGTGGCTGGTAACGAGGAGCCCCAGCCAATGCTGGCGTGTCCGTTCCACAAACGCGATCCGGAAAAGTACGGGATTCAGCAGACCAATTCGGCGAATGGGAAGAAGCACAAGTACAGGGCGTGTACGGGGCCAGGGTTCAAGAGCATTCAGCGGCTAAAGTGAGTTCCCGCGTCTCGCCTTCTCGCACAGGTGTCCGTCTCCAGAGTTAACTGACCTGTGAAATAGGGAACATCTGAAACGAGTCCATTCACCCGTCCAATGTAACCGCTGCTACAAGATCTTCCCGGGGACGGATCGAGCAACCTGTCTGGCCAACTTGTCAGAACACCAGAAAGAAAGCGACGCCTGCGAACTGGGCGACCCATCCCAGAAGGAAGGCATCGATGCAGTCCAGTGGGCGGCTCTCGAGCGACAAAACCGCAAGAAGAACCAGGAGGCGCACAAGCTGGAGAAGTGGTTTGAGATTTGGGACGTGCTATTTCCCGGTGCTACGCGTCCTGAAACGCCTTGTGAGTATGCCTTTCTTTTCTCCTTCTTTTCAGACAGATTGGGAATGCTGACACTAGACAGGGCACGACATCAAACCACGAATCGCACCGTTCTCCCCATCCAAAGACGGTGACGCCTTTTCCAAGCTCTTCCTTGACATTCTGGACCACAAGATCCAGCATCAAGACATTGACTTTTCATCCATGGAAACCGACATTGTCCGGCAGCGTCTCAAGTCCGTTGTCCAGCAAACCTTTAAAGCCTATGTATCACTACACGGGCACCTTTCAACAGAAACTTCATCATCCGAACTCTCCAACGGACCGGGCGGGCGCAACCGTCTCTCGATAGTAGGCGGCTCATCCACGCACCTCTCAGCTCCAGCGACTGCCGCCTCGCACCAAATGAGCAACACCACAACCGGCACGGCGCCGACTTCGATCGGGATGGGTACCCGAAACAACAACAACCCACAAGCACAAATGAACCCGTACGCACAGCACGGCATTCCGACCTCACCCTTCCACTCACATTCCCATTCTCACTCCCACAGCCACTACGGCCACCACTCACCCGCCACCCCCCACCAGCCTCAGTTCATGGCTCACTCCCCACACAACGGCCCCATGGCCGTCTCTCCCCACGCCGCAGCCGCCATGTCGGCCGCAGGCTACACAATGACGGCCGAAGACCCGTCCATCGCATCTGCCTCCGCCGTGGGCGTAAACGGTGGTGGCCCGGCCGCCAACTATTTCTATACCAGCTACGCCATGTTCCCCCCTCCGCCGCACCCGGCTACGGGAACGCACGCGGCTTGGGGTGCCCCAGGGCAGTTTGTTCCCGCGCATCACCCGGCTGCTGTTCAAGCGCAGTTTGGCATGCCGCATCCTGCGCAGCAGCAGATTGGAAGTGTAGGACCGCATGGCCAGGTGGGGCAGGTGACGCCGGATCATATGGACGTGGGTGTGGGGGGGTATCAGTTTGAGGTTGAGGCTGGGGGGTTTGACTAAGCGTAGTTGAGCTGTTCTGATTCAGTATGGTAGTTGAAGATGGGGCATGTGTCGAACAGGGGAGGTTTCTACTGCATTACAAGGTTGGATGGCGCAAGGAAAGAAAGAAAGAAGGATCATAGGGCTGTGAAAGGTAAAACAGCTCTTGGGTAAGCATTGCAAGTGTCTTTGATGGGGGGCGCAAAAAGGAGTTTTGGATGGGGGAAGGGGAACAATCTTGTTTACATCACCTTGGGTATCTGAGGTTGGCATTTTGATTTAGGTAGTTGTAGTGTTGGAAGCATCAGGAGACCTCTTGAGGGATTCTAGTCCATAAACAAAAATATCTTTCACAATACTTCAATAATTGACTCCTGACAAAGACATTGTGCTGTGACCAAACAAACACATGTCGAGGTGAGTGATGAAAAGAGAGGAAGTTAAAGCAAAGCACATGCCAGGCACCGAACGCGAGCATTGAAACGATGACGAGACTGTTCACCCCGAGGGGACCCCGCAGCTTTGCCTTGGCGCCATCTTTAGCATTTTCTGCGCAAGGAAATTGCCGGCGTTGAGTGGTTGAGACAGGCACCGATTCATTAAGTGTAAACAAACCATGCTCCCTCCCTGGACTTAGCATTTCTCAGCGGTGGTGTCGAAGCCAAGAGCTTTCAATTCTGCAGGCGACACTGTCCCTTTAAGAAGATCGGCAAGCTCACCCGATGTCTGAGACTCCACACTTGCAGTAGCAGAACGCTAATGTACCTGTACGCTAGCGAGGCTAGGTTGCCGTGCTTGCCATGCACACGGGTCATCTTTAGCAGGTCATTCGCTAGAACGAAGACCCGACTGCGAATGGTTGTTGATCAATGCCCTGCAATCCGGTCCTGCCATTCGCGCAATTGGCATGCAGACAGCGTGCAATTTCCGCTTATCGCTGTGAGTGTGCCTGTCTTTTCTTGGGCGAGTCTTGCTTTTTGCTTCTTTGCAATCCCGTCTTTCCACTTCCACATCCCGAACCCGACGATTTCCCCTCTTTTCTTTGCTTTCTTCGAGGAAGTGTCTAAAGTGAACAACCCCTCGCTTTTGAGAACGTCTGTCTCAGTTGTCGCCGTTGACGACAGCCTTGAAGACTTAAAATAAGACAGAAACGCGATCGAGAACATTGTCGGCTCTGAATAGCTCTCTTCTCTCAAGTCTCTTTGCTTGCTCTTTTCTTCTCTTTTTGGATACCCCCGTTTCCTTTACTTTGCTGTTCATCGATCACCTCATCGCGCGAGACACCGGCCGGACGGACGAACGGGCGGACAGACGACATCGCATCTTGCCAGAAATCTCATCTCGGTCAAACATCGCCATTAGCCCCGGGATAATCAACGAAAAGAAAATCTGATTTCTCCCCTTACATTAGCGCGACCCCGCTCGTGGGTTGACGACATCATCGGCAAAAAGTCAAGGACTACGACGACCTCTCCTACTTTAAGTCTCGAAACAGTGACATCAAAACGAGCTTACCTTCTCCCAGCGACGACATCGAGCCTCGATCGATTGCTCCCAAACTCGTTCACGGGTCCACGCTCCCATAGGGGTGTTGAGACGCCATCCCCCTAACCGTGTCGATCATCGTTAAATTGTCGCCTAACTGATAGCCTCGCCCCACGAGCTCCTATCACGCATATATATACCTAAAAGAGACCGAAAAGTTACTATCGAGATAGATGGCCCCCAACATGTTGTCCCGACTACACCTCCGCCGGCCTCCTTCTACGCCGTCGTCTCCCGTCCCCGGCCAAGGGAGCTCCTTGGACCTGGACACAACCTCGCAGACTCCGACAGCTCCCGAAGGAGGCCGCCCGCAGTCCGCCAAATCCGCCAGCTCCTCCCACCTTCCGTCCACCATTCTCTCGACGACAAACCCAAGACCGATCCCAACTATCGGCGACACTGGAGGAGGCAGCGTCAGCGCAGCAGCTTCCGTCAGCGGAGTGCCTCTACAAATGTACCGCTCCGCCGGCAGCTCGGCCTCCAGTCAACCCTCCGAAAGTCACAGGTCACGAACAAGCAAGCACCTGCAAGGAGCACAACCTCCCCCGCCCATTGACACAAGCTCCGCCGCTACCCGTGCGACACTAGCCACGCGACTCAGCAAGATCTCGTCCTTCGTGACGCCAACCGATAACAACGGCAGCGGGCCCTTCGGCAAGCGACCAGGCGCAGGGAAGCGCATGGCTAGCGAGCCAGCTACCAAAGCCGCCGCCGTCACCACGCCGGAATCAGCAAAGTCGAAGAAGTCTATACCATTTCTCAAGAAACACTCGGTGTCGAATTTGTGGGCGAGGAGGAAGACGGAGAAGAACCCGCCGGATATCACACCCCTGTCTTCTGCGGCCGAGCCTACCTACGATCCGCGTATCCGCGGGACGAAGGTGCATGATTTCAGTGCCCCCAGACCGAAGAGGACGACGTCGCAGAATGAGAATGTGGTTACTAGCCCCGTCAAAGGAGGTTCTCCGAGTCTTGAGCATGCTACGCCGAAGTCGCAAGCGACGGAATTGAGTACGGGTAGCACCTTGGTGGGAACAGCAACAACAACGCAGCCCGTAGGATTGGGCCTGGGTCTGGGTCTCTGTGAGGGTGCGACGCTTTCCCCTACTTTGGGAGTACAGCAGGAAGCGGGAGGACCGAGCAGGGGTAATAGTGATGCGAGGTCGATACCGCAGGATAGCATGCCGTCGCCGCCGCTTTCGCATCCTTCGCCGGATGAACAGCAATCTGACGCACCGCGGCTACCGGTACAGCTCAGGGATGATCCTGTTCCGGTAACTGGTGCTTCGTCTGAAGTAGTATCTCAGGATACCCTGCCTGGAATGACGGCTGGGAACAAGGCCAATGCTTCGGTCCGCACCGCGCGGTCACGAAACCTATCTAAGCGATCTATTCGTGACTCTGCCTTGTCTGGCATTCCGAAACATATGAAGAGCACGTCGTCACGGTTCAGTTTTGACATGATGGGCTCTGCGGATGAGGAGAAGGCGTTGGAAGAACGACATCGACAGCGTCAACGAGAAAAGGGAGGTGGTGCCACTAGTGCGCTGAGACAAGAGCACGATTCCAGGTTTGATGACCTGGAAGAGGAGGATTTCGACTATGACGCCATGATGGACGACGACGGTCTGGAGGAGCCCATTCCTGGTGTGAACGCGGATTACGACGATGATTACGGGGAGGAACCGATTCCGGGGGTCAATGCCGACTACGACGAGGAACCGATTCCCGGGACGGAGGACTATGCTGGGCTGGAGGAACCGATTCCGGGTGTCAATGCGGATTATCAAGAGCTTCTTCCTGCGGACGATCAAGACGACGATGACGACTACGATCCGGAGACGGACCCGGATAATGACCAGGAGAACTTTGCTGGGTTTGAGTTTCAGAGGTCGAATAAGAGCTCTGGACCTATCACGCCGCATAGTCCGGTTGTTGCTTCGACGCCGAGCAATGAGACGGAGCAGGCCGTTGCGTCGTCTGTGACGGAGGATACTACGCCTGAGTTACCGAAATATGCCACGATGTCTGAGCAGGTTGTTGGTGGACCAGAGCAGTTGCCGAGTCCTGAAACTATTAGGGCACCGATTACCCCTGAACCTATTCCTATTGGGATGCCACCAACCGAACCTACCCGCAGAGAAGACGATAACGAGCTTTACTTTGATAACGGCTTAGCGGATGAGCTGGACTTCCAGGGAGATGGTACCCATTTTGATGAGAACCTCTTTGATCTCGACGACACTGATCAGTATGGTCGTCCCATTCCGGGGGCTTTTGCTCGGGCGGCTGAGCAGGCACGAGCCCGGCAGCTGGCTCAACTTGCTGAGGCCAATGCCGCTGCTGCACCCGGTGTTGACCCGGTTCAGTCGACGACCGCTGGATCCATGCATGCCCTTGCGACTGGAGAGGATATGTCTCCTACCCAACTCCCTCAGCTGCCTACCCAGCCTATACAACAGATGTCAATCTCCGGCCTTGACATGGCATACCAAGCTGCTCTAGCCGAAGCAGCACAACGAGCAGCAGAATCTGGCAAGTTCAGAAGAAGTTCGTCACCCGCCGTACCGGAAGAACCAACCGTCACTTCACCCACCGATTCCGCCCAGTCGCAGCATGACTTTGCCAAGCAACAAATCGACGACTATGACGATGGTTTCGGCGGCGGTAACGGACTAGACGGCTACGAAGACGAAGACGACGACGGTTTCGGCGGCGGCAACGGCCTAGACGACTACGAATTCGACGACGAGGACATCATCGCCGAAGCCAACGCCAGCGCATTGGCTAATGATTCCGACGGGTGGTACGGCCAAGAATTCGGTTTTTACTCCGCTCCTCTTTCTCAGTCCGGTCCTTCATCCCTCAACCGCAACCCCAGTCAAAACTCGGAGAACGAAAACAACCCGTTCCAATACTCCTACGGCGGTTACTTCGGCCCCGCCGGCTCCGATGGCGTTTTTAGGTCTAAATCCGGGAGGGTAGTCTGTCGCGAACCGACTCTGACGCCCATCACCGAGACGTCTGAATACTCTAATCGCAATTCGATAATGAGTTTGAACTTGCCGCCGTCGATAGATGCGAGGAACTCAACGAGTTTACAGTCTCCTACCTTGGCGCAACTGGCGTTGATGGATGATGATGAGTTTGATTCTATTAATAAGCTACGCAAAAAGACGTGGGCTGGTGCTGCTGGTTCTGTGGGTGGGGGGAGTATGTTGAGTAGCAGGGAGGGAAGTCCGAGGCAGGAGAGGAGGCCTGATCCGATGGCTCAGTTTCAGCAACAGCAACAGCAGGGGCAGATGCAGATGCAGGTTGGTGAACCTGGGTCGCCGTTTGCGATGACGACGGGGGGTCATTTTGGTGCCGGGTTGACGTATGATCCCAAACGAAGTCCGTATTCGGCGATGTTGCGGCCTGGATCAAGCGGGAATGAGCAGGGGAGGTCGATAAGTCCTACGCTGACGAATAAGATACAGGCTGTTACTATGCCTGTTTCGCCAGGGCAGTCTATGCCAGCTCAAGGGATGGGGTTGGGGTTGGGACTGGGAATGGGAATGGGAATAGGAATGGGAATGACACAGCAGCAGCAGCAGGGGCAACAGCAGCAGCAGCAGCAGCAGGCGTCGCTGTTGGGACCACCTGTTTTGATGCCCGTGGTAGGGCAGCAGCAGGTACCGGCGTCTGTACCAGCGGTGGATATGGGAGTTAGCAGTCCTCTGGTCGAGGACGAGGAAGAAGATGAGGAGCAATACCACACTTCTAGCCAACCGAGCGGCATCTCATCACAGCAACAACAGCATCAGAACCCGCCACTTCAGGAAAATTCTGGCGTCAATGGTAGTACCCTGGCAAGAAAATCTTCCCTTGCTGGTACTGGAAGTCAAGCAGGCGTAACGGGAGTCGAACAACAGGAGCAAAAGAAGAAGGTTGTTGGGTGGGCTTAGAGAAAACGCGTGGTTAGTTGTATATACCGTTTATGTCCATACATTTTTGTCCTTGTTTTTTTGAAGAAGGAAGAGAAGATGGGGAACGATGAGGGGGGAAAGACGAGGAAGAAGGAGGGGGGAGGGGCGGGTTGTATATACCTTTTTGGAGTTTAGAAGCGGTTTGGATATATGATACCATTAGCTTAGCGGAATTGATTTAGCATTGACGATACTTCTTCTTTCTTTTCTTTTTTTTTTTTTTTTCTCTTATATTTTGGTATTACAGGTGCTGTAACTGGACATGTGTGAGATGACTTGAGGTCAGCTGCGCCAAGGCTTTAGACTGAGGATGGAGAGGCTGAGGTAGACAGCTGAGCCCTATAAATATGGACGATTGGGCTGTTGGGTATAAATAAACCCAACCTCAACTTCAACCCCTTCCCATCTCCTCACTTTTCTCCCCCCTCACAACTTTCATCTTCACCCACCCACACTCCCTCGTTCGCCACCATGCCATTATCATACATCCCCCGAGGTCCCGATTACATCCCCCCACCAGGTTCCAACCAGGCCGTAACCCGCCTCGAAACCCCCCTCGCCGATTATCTCCCCCTCCATCCCACCTCAAATAATATACCTCTTCGATCATGGAACCGCCCCCTCACCCTCCCGCCCGAAGACCCCTCCCTCAGTCTTTGCGCGCGCCACCGTCTCATGAATTTACAGCCCTCCGATTTCGGTCCGAGACGGTATAGCAAAGAGTTACCGCCTGAGTGGTACCTGGGGACATACAACGAGATTGCGGAACGCGGGAAGTGGTGTAAGTTGTGTTGGTTGGTCGCACAGGGGTGTGAGGGTGTGGTGAGGAGGGATGAGTGCGATGTTGTTGTTAGTTGGGTGGGGGATTGTCGGTTTAGGCGACCGCGAGCCAAAACTTTGGCGGGCGATGGCGAGAAAGTTTGGGGAAAGACTGGTGTGAGGGGGGGTGGTGAGGGAAATGGAGGGGGGATGGTGAGGTGGTGGATGGAGGGCAGGGCGCAAAAATGGAGACGGGGAGGAGGAAGGGGGAGAAGACGGAGACGGAGACAGAGATCTGGGAAACGTTGGCCCTGAGGGTGAGGAGCGTGATGATTGGAAGGGTGCCACCTTTTACTCCATTTGATATCGTCCCACTCGCCGACAATGGGAGGGAACTATGGACGGGAAGACGAATGAAAGAAGGAGGACAGATTGATATCGAGAGGGTCAGGGAGTGGTTGAGGTGTTGTGGGAGTTGGCATGGCGGGGAGTGTTCCCACATCTTGAAGCAGCAACAACAGTCTGAGGATCCAAAGGGGGCCATGTTTGACCCGTTCATCCGCCTCATCGATCTTGGGGAGAGCTGCTTAGTCGAGAAGAAAGAGCTGGTACCATACGTGGCGCTTAGCTACGTCTGGGGAAGAGTGAAAGTGTTCAAGACGCTGGAAGAAAACATCGACCAACTCAAAACTCCTGGCGGCGTAGAAAAGAGGAGGTCAGAATTCCCGCGCTCGATACAAGACGCCATGACCTTCGCCCAAAATCTCGGATACCGCTACATCTGGATCGACTCCATCTGCATCATCCAAGACGACGACACTGAGGCTTACACCAACCACGACAAGAAACACCAGATCGGTCAAATGGGAAAGATATATCAGTACGCCGACCTAACGGTCGTTGCCGCCAGCGGGGAGGACGCAAACGCTGGCTTACCTGGTGTAGAATCCGGTACTGCCCGAGAACACAAACAGAAAGTGGTAGAGCTCTCCGACGGCTTCAGGGTTATGAACCGCTCCATCGCCTGGCCGGACGCGCTACTCAGAACCACCTGGGAAGAAAGAGGGTGGACCTACCAGGAACGTATCCTTTCTCTACGATACATGTACTTTGTCGACGGGACGGTGCACTTCCAGTGTCAGAGGGCGACTTGGAGCGAGGACTTTGCTGCTGAGTCGCCGGACTTGGAACTGTCGGCTGCTGACCAGGTGGTTCAGTTCAGTCATATCCCTTCCGAGGTGCCCCCCGCGGTTGAACTAAGGCCGAACTTAAAGTTCCAACTAAAAAGGTATCCGGAGCTGGTGGGGCAGTATACGTGTCGGAATATGACGTTTATTACGGACCGGGTGAATGGGATACAGGGTATTTTGAATGTGATTCGGGATCACTTCTTTTCGGAGGATGTCGAGTTTGTGCACGGGATGCCGACGGGGAAGCTACTACACCCGGGACTACTGTGGCGACCGAGGCTGGAACCGAAGAGGATACAGATGGATGAAAAGACCAAAAGGCCGATGTGGCCGAGCTGGTCTTGGGCTGGTTGGACGATACCAGTTTACTACGACTATGGCGCTGACTTTTCCCTTGCCAACCATACCGGTCGATACCAAGCCGACATCACCCTTTCTCCATCCGACCCCTACTTCCTACACCTAACCGCCCGCGTCGGCCGGTTTCGACTGATGATCGAAGACCGAGGAAACGAGGATGCTGTCCCTCCCCTACCACGGGTCCGACCGACGAGGTTGACGCGGTATGCGATCACTCATGCTACCAACCCAGACGAAGAAAGGGACGACGAGTGGATAGGCTCGATATGGTTGACTTGGTCGTACCGAAGGAAGTTTGTTGAGCATCAGCTTAAACTTATTTCGAGGGTTACGCAGGAGTTCATCATCCTTTCGGATGCAGAGAAGGGGTTTGAGAGGGAGGAGTTGGTGCAAGCTGCGACGGCGGAGAGGAGGGAGGTGGTTAATGTCATGATGATTGAACGGAGGGAAGGAATGGGGGCTGATGGAAGAGTGAGGATTGAGAGGGCGGGTGTTGGGAGGATGTATAAGGATGTGTGGGAGAGAGTTGAAGAGAGGTGGGAGAGGTTTGAGTTGGGGTGAGTGATAGCTGGTTGAGAGGTGATTAGTCGGGTGTCCTAGGTAACGAGGTGGTGACCCAGATCAGGGTAGTCAACTTTGGGTGGAATCGAGCATCAATTACAGATAAAAGGGAGAGCCTTGACGAAAATCCATAAGAAAAACATTGAATCAGTGCAAGTGTCTTCATTATAGAGAACGATGAAGGTGAAGAGAGAGTGATTCTCAGGAATTGTCAAGTTGATGTCCAAAGTCAAAAGAGAATGACAGTTGAGGTTGGCTAAAGTGTGGCTGGGCACGGAGAAAGTGTGGCTCAACACCCAAAATCAATTAACCAGCCACACGAGGGGCCTGTTGCCTGACGCGTCTAGCTTTACGAAAGACGCGTTTTCCGAAATTGACTTTCCAGCATCACCAAGTCGACAACACCACCAAGGACAAACTTCACGTTGTCACAAGACCTACCAGATTCATCCTCGGATCGCATCAGTCCCAAAATCGGCAAAACAACCCAATTCAACCACCATGTCGGACTACGAGGATGAAATGGACATTGATGTCCCGGCGTCCAAAGACGTCATGTTTGCTGCCACCAACACAGCCAAGGGCAAGCGAAGCGCCGCCAACCTGCCCGTCGAAGCAGAGGACAGTCTCCCATGGTAAGCATTCCTCATTCTGTCCCAATTGACCCTCAACGCCTAACCAGATTGCAACAGGGTCGAAAAGTACCGCCCCGTCTCGCTCGCTGATGTGTCTGGCCACCAAGACATTCTCGCAACCATCAACAAATTCGTCGACTCGAACCGACTCCCCCATCTCCTTCTCTACGGCCCTCCCGGTACCGGTAAAACATCTACCATTCTCGCCCTCGCCCGACGAATCTATGGCGCCGCCAACATGCGCCAGATGGTGCTCGAGCTTAACGCCTCCGACGACCGTGGTATCGACGTTGTGCGCGAGCAGATCAAGACCTTTGCCTCCACCAAGCAGATCTTTACTCTCGGCTCCGCTGCTTCGCGATCGGGACTGGCTGGTTTCAAACTCATCATTCTCGACGAGGCCGATGCCATGACCTCCACTGCTCAGATGGCTCTCCGTCGCATTATGGAAAAGTACACGGCCAACACTCGTTTCTGCATCATCGCCAACTATTCCCATAAGCTCAGCCCGGCCCTCCTGTCGAGATGCACACGGTTCCGTTTCAGCCCTTTAAAAGAGAAGGATATTCGGGTTTTGGTGGACAAGGTCATCGAGGAAGAGAACGTCAAGATCATGCCAGATGCTACGGATGCGCTGGTCAAGTTGAGCAAGGGTGACATGCGTCGGGCGCTCAATGTCCTACAAGCGTGTCATGCGTCAAGTACGTATCCCCTTACTTTGCTTCATGTTGCAGATAGATGCTGACAAAATCAACAGGCACTCCACTCCAACCAAAAGACGGCCCCAAGGTCGCGGAAAAGGATATCGTACGGGAAACCATCACCATTAAGACTATCTACGACTGCGTTGCCGCGCCACCACCCGACGCCATCAAGAAGATCCTCAGCACACTTCTTAGCACGAGCGATGTTACGACATGTCTGTCTACAATCAACACATTGAAGGTCTCACAAGGCTTGGCGTTGGCCGATATCATCACCGCTCTGTCCGAGGAGATTGTCAAGCTAGAAGTCAAGCCGCAGGTGATGATCACATGGCTGGATGCTCTTGCGAGTATCGAGCATCGGGTGGCGAGCGGAGCGGGAGAGACGATCCAGACTGGTGCGGTGGTGGGTGCGATACGGAATGGTGTCGAGTTGATGGGTTAATGCTGCTGTGTGTTGAGAGCAAAAGGCTACTTGGTGATGTACTGTTTGCATCTATGGTTCGGAGTTTAAGCATCTGGCGTTTGGGAATTGATTGATTTTTACTTTCAAGGTTTCGGCCTCACCATCTCGCTTTTGCTCTCTTGTCTCATCTTCACGCAAAGTCGGATATAAGTACGGAGCGCCATGCGGCAAGGGAGACTGGGAATGAGAAACTCTTGTTCTCTCAACGCTAGCTAATCTTCTGGTTCAGTAGATATACCTAAAGCCAGCAGCCCTCCTATCACCGGAGACATCGACAGCCGCAGTCTCTGGGTTCTCAGCCTCTTCTCTCTCGACCTTCTCCAACTTCTTGTTCTCCCACTTATGTAGATACCTCAATCCCAGCGCCAGCAATCCCACCAAGAGGCAGATTACAGAGTTCGCACTACCACCAGGGATGTACTGCGGCCCTGCCGATGCCGGGTACATGTACGACCCGTAAATACTGGCCGTGTTTCCAATCATATTCGCAATAGCCACGGCAGCCGAGCGCTTGACCATGGGACGGGGGAACGAGTTGGCAACCCACGAAATGATGATTTGGTCTGAAGTCTGTTAGCATCGTTTCCTTGACCTGAAATAATACCCTGACAAAACACTTACATGCAGAAACAGCACCCATGGGCATCAAAAACATGGCAAAGAACCTCGCCCCAATCTTGGTCGTACCCGTCGCAACCGCATTACCAACCGCAGCCAACAACATCAAAAAGAAGATATGCAAGCTGCGATCGCCCGTCTTCGAGCTCGTCCAAGTCACACACACCGAGATCAGGAAAGTCGCAAACCACACGGGCGCCGTCAGCCACAGCGTCGTGATCTTGCCATACCCGAGTGTACCGACGATGCTAGGGAAGAAGTACTGGAACGTTTGACTCAAGAGAGACAAGTGCTGGAGAAGCACAAAGAGATATAGCCGGTAATCTTTGACGGCAAGCTTCAGGCCATCCATCACCGAGCGAGAGTTCTGGTCGTCCGACTCGTTGATATCAGCTAGCAGACGCCAGGAGGCATAAGCACGCTCTTCTTCGGAAAGCCAGCGCGTGGTGTTGGGGTAATCGGGCAGGACGAAAGCGGCGGCGATGGCGACGGCGATGGTTATTGTTCCTTCCTGTTTTTTGTCAATTTTTGTTAGCCTTGTGCCTTTTCTCACTTATTACCCTCTCCCTCCTTGTCTTCTATCTGTCCCACCACCCCCTTCTCCCCCTCCCAGCAACAATAAAAAAATGAACGAAGAAGAAGTACTCACAATAATAAACAACCACCTCCACCCACTAATCCCCCTCGCCCCCTCCAAATTCCCCAACACCCCCGCCCCAATAACCCCGCCAAACATATTCGCCAACGCATTGCCCGAATAAAAATACGCCATCCTCTTCGTCAGCTCCGCCCTGCTATACCAACTACTCATCAAAAAAACCGCCCCCGGAAAGAAGGGAGCCTCCACAATCCCCAACATAATCCTCACCACCACCAAGTGACTAAACTTTGTACTCGCCGCATTACACGCGCTCACCGCGCCCCAAAGCGCCATTGCTGCTGATAAATAGAGGGAGGGGCGGAGACGGGTGATGAGCATGTTGGACGGCAACTGCATCAAAAGGTAAGCGACGAAGAAGATGGACGTGGCCAGGTTGAAGTCGGTGCCGGACATGTTGAGGTCCGCTTCGAGCGTGCCCTGGCGGGCTTGCGCGAGGTTGGAGCGGTCGAGGAAGTTGAGGAGGTACATGAGGATGAGGAAGGGGAGGAGGTGGAGGTCGATTTTGCGGAGGAGGCGCTTGGAGGTTGTGACGTGCCAGGAGGGAGGGGCGGAGGTGAATTGGGATGCCCATGGGTCGAGGGGTGAGGTGGTGAGGGAGGGTTTGGAGGGGGGGATGTCGACTTCGGATTTGGTTGGTTCCATGCTGGTTTTTGGGGGGCCCGTTGAGGGGGGTTTTTCGTGGGAGGCCATGTTGAGGGAGGGAGAAGGGAGGAGAGGAGGAGGAAAAGAAGGTTGATGTCGATGTTGATGTTGGTGATAGTGGCAGCAAGTGCTATACCATCCTCGAAGAGTATGGGTTGTCCGAGGTGGCACAAAAGCAATCACCTTTAGCCGACGCGATGATGGGCAAGATACTCGACATCCAACGATGACGAGGAGTACCGGCAGTATATGTATGTCCCGTCCATCATCACCATCGTTATCCTGCTTCCCGTTGCTCCGAACTGGTTACTGGTTGGTCCCAGCCATCTGGCTGGCTCTCTTCACCCGGATATCATCAGGCATCATATTCCATCCAAGGTTTCATCCGGTCATACGACATTCAGGGACGTGTTGCCGCTCCTAAGCGTGGTAGAATCCGTCCAGAGTGATGGTTTTCCAATCTCCAAAAGCCACTGATGACAACTTCCGCCGATCACTTCCATGTCTTGCTTGGATAGACTTCCTTCGTCTCTCTCGGGGGTAGTATCTCGCCCCCCAAACTTCCCCGCATTGTCCCCCATCTTACCCCGGATTTTAACCTAAAGCAAGGCAGCCAAGGGGAAGCGAACACTTTTGGTTCAGTGGTTTCTCACCTCAACTTTCCGTCCCCGCTGGAATTAGACAGGTATATTACGATGTCCAGTCGCGGAATAAAGTTTGAAGAAGACAAAGAGGGTTATGGATTGTCATCGACTTCCTCAAAATGACTTTTCTTCATCTGGTCCAGTTGACGGCTCTTCAGTGGGAGTGATTGTTCATGTTGAACTTGGACAGCATGGTAAAGTGCCAACTGTGGAGCAACTACAGTACCCCAGGTTTCGCTTCTCAATAGTAGCCACAAGACTTGTCTCGATTGGGGAACCCGAGCGTGTGAGTGAGGTTGGTGATTTCGGTCAGATGTCGTCTTTTATCGGGTCAGTGAGTGCCGAGCTGCCTACCTCTACCATACCTACTCACTGCGAAGGCTTCAGGATATGTACGTACAATGTGGATGTGCTGTGTCCACTCTTATCCGAATCATAGTGCCGTCTTTCCTTTCATGTCATATGTAACCCATGTTGTGGTGAGACAGTGTCTTCAATTGGATCGATATTGAACTTGGCCCATTCTGGCTGAATTTGCCTGACTTACCCCTTCCCTTCTCCGCACGGTTTGGGACGGTTGGGACGGCAGTTGCATTGTGAAGGATTGACTGGGTAACATCTTCCTGGATGGGGGAACACAAGTTGGGGTAAAGTGAAGACAGGTTAAGAAGTTGAAGATGCCGAGGAACTTCCAGAACTGAATCACTTTGTCTCCAAAGCCTGATATCTTCCCTTTCAATAGAACCATAACGTTGGTCGTTAGGAGAGCAGCTGGTGGAGGAGTGAAGACGTTTGGAAAGATAGCTGTTGGTGAGACTTTAGTGTTAACTACTGTCAAAAGATTCGTAGTAACTTTACAGTTTCCTCGTCAAGATCAACTCTGGTTGACTCTCTTCCATAATTTTGAACCATATCCGCTGTTCCGTCCGTCAGTGCTGCCCAGATTTATATATGATGAATGCGAGCAAAATATGCCCGGGAATGCCCTCCTCACCTTCACCTCTTCACCATCCTCGCACTAACACTTACACCCACACTCACTGTAATCTTGATGTTCACAGTGGATCCCGCCACGCCTTCAGGGCCAACTTGGCGGCCCCATTCTCCCCACAGCGGCTTCGGACGGTAACCCCACAGCGCGTGCTTGACATGTTTTTAGCGGAGCTCGCGGAGTCAACAGGGCACCAAGAACTTGTGGAAATCCGGGGCCCCGCAAAGATCGCCGGGGTGTTCCCGACTTCCGTCCGAAATCGAGATTGAGTCCCGTCTGTTTTCCTTTTATGTATCGAACGCCGAGAGTTCCCGAGTACGGATACGAGCTCTTCTTCATGCGACAAAATTCTCAAAGTATACCATACCTGACGTGACCAAGTGGAAGAGAAGAAGTTTGTTGAGAAAGATTCATTAATATCGTCATAAACGCATCGCGGCATGTTGAAGCCCACATCCATCATATACACAAAAACCAGACCGCGGAAATCCAAAAAACCCATCCCGGGCAGCAGAACTCATGAGACTTGTGACCGTCACAACATGAGGTTTGCTCACGTCCACAAATGGAACCTCGGATGCCTATTCCCCAGCTGTTCCTGCTCCTCTTCCGACAGACCCTCCAGCCTGTGATCTCTCTTGCCCGCTGCCCTCTGGCGGTTCTCCCATGCGCAGAAGATGATGCCGAAGATGGAGAGGCACACGACGACGATCTGTCCGACGAGGTTGATGGTGTGGCCGGTGTGATACTTGGGGCCGTCGCTTGGGACGTAGGTCCAGCTATTGTCTGTTAGAGTCATGGTCTCGAAGAGGGGGGAAAAGGAGGGACTTACGTAGCAACAATACCGCCAATAGTACCAAGCGTCACGACATAACCGCTCGTCACCGCTCTCACAGCCGGTCCCGCCGAATCTGTTCCGCTGTCAGCACTCATCCATCCATCACCACCACTCTCTCACGGGACGACGTGTGAAACTCACTATTAATAGCCCAACTCAAAAACCCCGGCCCACCCGGAAACGCTCCCACCGTCACAAAGAACACCGCCATATACCTCACATTCGGCTGACTCACCCACCGCAAAATCGCAAAACCCACAAGCGCCAGAACCGAGAACGCCGCGAGCCAGATTCCCCTCTTCTTCGTCTTATCGGATCCATACGCCACCGCGACAGCCACCACACAGGCACAGACATAGGGGGGAACGCTATACAACTGCGCCTTGGTGTTCTCCCACCCCAGGTCCTTCAAGATGGTAGGCATAAACACCGACAATCCCTGCACGGTAATATTAATCAGAAAGAAACCCAAAGCGCAAGTGTAATTGTGCACGTTCATGACCGCCAACTTGACATGTCGCCACTGGACCTTCTCAGCCGGGTCGGCGCGGTGTTCCCTGACCAGTCTCTCATGGGCCACCTGCTTCTCGCGCTCGCTGAGGAAGTAAGCCGTCTTGGGATCTGTAGGCATCCAAATGGGGGCGGCCAGGCCGATCAAGATCGTGATCAAACCCTCAAAGAAGAAAATGTTCTTCCACGTGTGGATGGTATGCCCCGCGGCTCCCCATTCCGGGATTTTGGAGAGGCCCGTGGCTAAAAGACCGCCGAAGGCGCCGGCGATGGAGGCCGCGGAGACGTAAATGCCGATTCTGAAAAGAAGCTCTTCGCGCTTGTAGAAGGTGGACAGGAAAAAGGCCATGCCGGGCATGGCGCCGCCTTCGAAGACACCCAAAATGGCGCGGGCGGCCATGAGTCCGCCAAAGTCGTTGACGAAGGCTGTGCAGAGGGATACGAGGCCGAAACCGCACACCAAAAGGGGAAGGTAGAAGCGGGGGCCGATGGCTTTGAGCAGGACGTTGGAGGGTACTTCGAAGAGGAGGTAGATGATGTAGAAGATTGAGAGGGCCCAGTTGAATTGCATTCCTTGCAGGTTGAGGTCCTTGGCGAGACCCTGGATGCGGGCGTTGCCGATGTTGACGCGGTCGAGGAAGCAGAGCATGTAGAGCACCGTCACGATGGGGACGCAGTGCCAGTCGATTTTGCGCCGGATGGCCTTTTCTTCCTCGTCGGTCCAGGTGAGTTCGGGGAGGGAGGTGTTGGAGGAGGCGGCATCTTTCGGCGTTTGCTCGTGGTGGAGGGCTGGGTTAACTTTGTCAGTGAGGTTGAGATGTGAGATGAGGTTGTAAGGGGTTGATGGTGATGGATAGGGTGATGGAGGGTTGACATACCGACTTCCTTCTCAGGGTCCCCCATTTTGACGGTCGGTATGTGATGTCGTCGAGCTAAGCTTCGGTGTTCGAACCTTGACGGCTCAAGGTTGGATGTCGATCTCCGAGTGTCTTACTTAGGTGAAGACAAAGACAAAGAAAGACGGAGTAAGAGACAGTGTCAAGTGGGTAACCTGACGGCGGGTCCGCCCCTTATGAAGAATAACAATGGGAGCTAAAAGGAACCCCAAAAAGACGACGGATGTCTGTTCCGGATCACGGGATGACTCCCGTCGTGCCAACCCGCTAGACGAGAAAGCTTTTTGCACGAACTGCAACGGTAACCCGCATCAAGACTAGGAAGGTTAGGTTGGAACCCACAATGTCCAAGGGGGGGTGTGCGTCGACTAGCGAGGTGACAAGGCTAGTATTCAAGTCGAAATAGGTAGTAATCCAGATCGGCGACTCCAGTTGATAAGAGGCAAGGGAAAAGGAGGAGGGATTAGGATGGATACGTTTTGCCAGGAGTGCTTTGGCTTATATACCATCCATCGATCCTCGACAGCTACCCTCTTGGTAGCATTGGGTCTGTAGGTCCCCTTTTTGATGTCACACCTTGTTGTCAATACTTTTTATCAGTCAGTTCCCGACTTCCCGTCTGAGCGGCTCCCGTCACCATGTCAGATCCGTACATTCTGCTGGATATATTAGTCCGGCGGCCGCGACAATGGGAATACAACATACGGCACGCACGCACACAGGCTTATTTAGTATAGCTCTGCATCCCAATTTGTCACATCCTTTCCTCTCTGCCGTAACGTCTTTCCACACCTCCTCATCCATCGACATGTTAGCTGGGCTTGTCTTCTCCTCAGTCTCTTCCTTCTCCGCCGCTTGACAATAACCGGGAACATAAATGTGTTCTCCGACGTTTATGTTGGGCGGTGGCGTTACCCGACCGCAACAACACACCCTCCTTTTGCTTCGTCCGTCCAACCGCACGAATGAAGCATTTTTGGAGAATTTTCGGCAAATGCATTTTGGTGACCGTTCCCCGCGGGGGAAAGGGGGGCTAGCAGTCAAAGCCAAGGTGCGCCAAGCAAATCCTAGGTCCAAGTCTGGCCAAGGAGTTCCCAAACTCAAACGCCTGTGCAGTCTTGGCGGGAGGGGGTATGTGCGCGCACATACAATAACGCAAACTGGCTACTTTTTTAATTTTTAACAAAATAATACTATCGATTATTATCAAAACTGGCCAAAACCGCTGCAAAAAAACCGTTTATTAATATAGTAATATTATATTTATTGTTTTTAGTATTTACGTTATCTTTTTTATTATTATTGATATAGTACGCTACTTAAATGTCCGTTAAAAGGCATTAGTTACGATAATATTGGTAAATAATAAATACCTTAACGAAATTGCTACCGCCGTTAATATTTTTATAAGGAGTATTTAGAAGTATAAAAATATTTTTAGGGATATTAGTAAAGTATTTTTACTTTCGAAAGTACTTTAGAACGTTAGAAAATTTTTAATATGGGCGTTTGAAGTACGTTTACTATATTATTTATATAATAAATATTATATTAACTAATATTATAAAAGGTTATAGAGCTTTTTATTGTAAAACCTAATTTATATTTTAATAAAATTTATACTTTTTTGGCCGATAAATACGACGTATACATTTCGAAGGAGATTGTATAAAGGAGTCTCCGATAAGATAAATAGAAAAAAAAACGATTTTATTTTAAAATATTATAATAATCCCCCGTTTTAATTATAAATTAATATATAAAAATATCCTTATTTATTATAGAAATATTCGTATTTTGTAATGAATTTAGTACGGATCGAAGGGATAGAGTTTATTATATTAGTTAAGCGCCTAAGGGCGTTATTACGACGGTTTTTAACTAATTCGAGCGTAGTAAGCGGTATTACTTCTTTTTATTTATTAATATAAATAGTATATTTAATTTATTAATATTTTAGGGTATAACGAACTCTATTAGTTTTTGGGAATAAATAGTAGAGAAGTTATTATTAAATATAAATTTATTTCCTAACTATAATAGTATTTTAATAATAAATAACGTTAATTAATACCTTCGAGCTTAATTCTAATATACGTAGATTTAGAAGGGGGTTTTATTATAGTATCTACCGCCGTATTCTTTTAAATTTAACCTTATAGAAGTATACTTTAGTAATTTTAAGCGGTAATTTAAAAGGGTATATTATAATAAGGGTAGTAATAATATTACGAAGGAAGATTTCCCCGATTTTTTAAAGAAGGTAGCGCTTAATGTAAAGGTACGTATATAATAGATCTGTAATTATTATAAAAATACGAAGTTAATAATAGATAAATTTAATAATTTTAATAAGAATTATTAATAAATATATATTAGCGAATTAATAAAATATAAATAATATAGTATAATAATTGGAAGGAAGTAGGAGGGAAGATGAAAGAGAATACGTATATTTTATTATATATTATAATAATAAATATTTATTAGGGTACTAGAGTATATTAAATTTAGTATTAGAGCCAAAATTAATAATTATTTATATAATAATATTAAAATACTAGAAACCCCCCTTTTTCTTTATAATTCGATTCGAAATATTATTGGTCGTTAACGTTATTAGTAATAATATCATTAATTATAGAGGTAAAGGTTCGTATAATTTTATATTCGAGCGCGGTTATATTAGTATTAACGGTACGTAATATATAATTAATTTAGGTATTTAAAATACTATATTAATTAATTAGGGAGTATAATAGTAATTAGGAGTAATATATTATAGATATTATTTTGAATAGTAAATATAGTATTATAGGGCTACCGCCCGGGTATAGAATTCTGGTTACAGCGACCAGAGCGTGGCTATACGCCCCGCTTCGACGCCCCAGCGTAGCGGTACGTATTCTACCCTCCCGCCTCAAAACCTCGCCGCCAATAGGTCCGCCTCATAGTCAAAGTTTTCTTCCTTTATAGAACCTTAATATAGCTATAACGACTAGCACGTATATTAATTATACTTCCCCGTTATATTAGGTTCTATTAATAATAGACTTAATAAAATAGGACCACCTTAAGGTAGCGTTGAACGTAGAGGGGCTGCCGATTAATTTTGTCGTAGCCGCCGCTATAGGAGAATATTAATAATATTAATAATTTTAATAATATTAATAATAATAATAATAGGCTACTTAATAAGCCGTTTAGTAAACTACTTAATAGGCCGCTTAATAAATTGTTTAGTAAATTGTATAGTAAATTATTCCCCTTTAATTATCCTCCAAAGAAACCGCCGCCGCGTTCGCCGCCGTTTTAACCGCTAAGATTAAATAGGCCGCCCAATAGGCCGCCTAGTAATTTAAATAGAACCCCTTACCCCTTATTATTAACGAGACCGTTACGATTATTTACGACGCCGCCGTTTAAAAAGCCGCTAAAGAATAATAAAATAAATTCGAAGCCTTTCGTAGAAAAAAACGCAATTTCGTTCTCGAGCTCTTTATTAGCGAAGAATTTACTTAAGTAATTAGAAGTATTATCCTTTTAATAGTAGGCCCGATTCCCTCTCCGACGATTAATATTAGCCTAAGCGTATTAATTATTATTAAAAAAAGCGTTCCCTATATAAAGGGAAAATATAAATATTTTAAATAGTTAATTTAAAACGGTACTTTTACGAATTTTGGTTTATAAATAAATAACCTTCGTTTTATATACGAAGAAGAGCGTAATATTAGAATTTAGAATATTAATAAATCGAATTAGGTAATACTTTTAGAAATTGTACTTATTAGTAAAAAGTTTAAAATTTAGACCTTTTAACATCGTAGAGGATTTAATAGCGAATATAATTTTAAAGAATTCTTCGCTTATTTAAAAGGAATATTTAATAATAATAATAAAAAAAAGTAAATTCTTATATATTTTAAGATAGTTAAGTAGCGAGAGAATTAATTTTTCTTTAATTAATTTTCTATTTTCGAAGAAAATTTTACTAAGGTTAGTAGCCTCTTATGGGAAAATAATTCCCGTTTTACTTAATTGGATATTTTTATTTTTATTACTCTATACGAATAGATAATTAGCGTTTAAATACCTATAAATTACGAAAAATTCGTCGATTAATTTAAGGAAATCGTATAGAAGTTTGAGAATATTAGGAATTTCTTCGGTTATTACTATTATAACGCCTTTAATAATTATAAATATTCTAGTAACGGTCGCTTTCGTTAATTTTAATACCGTAAAACCCCCGCTATTATAAAGTATATTAAAAATATTAATAAAAATACCTATATAATTATAAATTATATTAAAATTAATTTCGGTAATTTTAATAAAAAATATACTAAATAGGTCTCTATTAATAAAAGGGATAAACGTTGCGCGTAGGGCCTTTATTTACGTTATAGCGTTAATAATTATATAATTTAAAAGTATAAGTACTACCTTATTTAGTATTCTAATTCGGTTGGTATTACTTTTATTAAAATTACGAAGTAAACCGTTTTTCCTATATTAAATAATAATAGTAGCGATTATTCTTCTACGGATAAATCGGGAAAAGAATAATTCCTTTATAAAATTGCGTAAAAGAGCACTCTAGAATATTAAATAAGGAAGCGGGAGCCGTAAAATTCCCGGGACCTATAAAAATAAATATTATTAAAATATTAATAATTATTAATAATAAAGACTATTTTTATACTTTTATTAATAAAGGTTACTAATATTATACCGTAATTAGTAAAAAAGTGGTTAAAAAGTTGAAAATTCTTATTATCCCTATATTTAAAAGGGTAGTAAAAGGTATATTCGTAGAAATAAAAGGTATTATAATTAAAAGGATTATATATTTTCGTGCCGATATTTACGGTTACGAATCGGTAGTTTGCGCCTACGTAATTTTTAGGTTAGAATTCCCAATTATTTTAAGAAAGCCTTAATTAACGGTTATAAAAATATATTTAATTTTATATAAATATAGATTTTAATACGGGGTTACCGGTTATTAAGTCCTTTATTTAAATTATTCCCTAGCGATTACTTCCCCTATAGAGGTAAAAATTAAGGAGTTTATATATTATTTAATAACGGTATTTATAGCTATTATTAATTATATTAAGAAAAGGTAGGGCTACGTTATAATAAAATTTATTATATTTATAATAAATTTATAGGATATTAAAAAGGCTTTTATTTTTAAAATCGATTTTACTAATGAGGAATTGAAGGAGCGTATCTTTCCCGAATTTTACGACCTTCTTTATATTTAGAAATAGTCCGAAATAAATAAAGTAAATCCTTATTATTTAAGTATAAATTATAAGATTAAACTCTAATAGGATAAATAAAATAACGAATTCCCCCTCCCTTATAATTTATTGTATAATATATTTAGAAACGAGCTATTAATTTTAAAAAAGACTTTAAGGGACTTCTTCGATAAGGGTTTTATTCGTATTAATAACTCCGCTATTATTATATTAGTATTTTTCGTTAAGAAACCGAATAGTAGTTTATATTTCTATTGCAATTATTACGCCTTTAATATTATTACCTGCGTTAACTATTACCTTTTCCCCTTTATTAAGGAAATTTTCCGTATTATTACTAAATCGAAATAATTTATTAAAATAGATATAGTATAGGCTTTTTATAAAATCTATATAGTGGAAAGGGAGGAGGGTAAAATAATTTTCTATTATCGGTATAGGTTATTCGAATAGATAGTTATACCGTTTAAATTAATAGGGGTATTAGCGACGTTTTAGCGGTATATAAATATAATATTAAGTAATTACCTAAATAATTTCTATTCTATTTATATAAATAACGTATTAATTTTTTTAAATAATACGAGGAAGGAATATATATAGAAAATTAAATTAATAATCGAACGAATAATTAATATTAATTTTTATTTAAATCTTAAAAAGTGCGAATTTACTATATAGGAAATTAAGTATTTAAATTTTATTATAGTTGTAGGAATTGGTATTAAGGCCGACTTAGAGAAGATTAAAATTATTATCGAGTAGGAAGCCTTTACGTCTTAGAAAGGAATAAGGAGTTTCTTGGGTTTTGCGAATTATTACCGGATATTTATTAAGGACTTTTTTACAATTTCTAAACCGTTAACAATTTTAATAAGTAAAGGTATTACCTTCGAATAGATTAAATAATATAATAACGCTTTTATAAAATTAAAATAATATTTTATAGAAGCCCCTATCTTTATTTAATAGGACCCCGAATTATTTACTTTTTTAGAAATTAATTATAATAATTATAATTTAGGTAATATCTTTTCTTAAGAGTTTATAAAAAGTAAAAAAATTACGGTAAGCTTTTATTTTTAGAAGCTTACCCCCGCGGAATATAATTACTTTATTTATAATAAAAAAATATTCTTTATTATCCGTTATTTAGAAGAATAATTTATAGAATTATATAATTGCGAGAAGTTTATAGTAGTAATAAATTACTATAATTTCGAATATTTTATAAAGCGCTAATACTTTTTAGAGTAATAGGTTTATTAGGTTAAATTCTTCTCTTAATTTAACTTTTAAATTATTTACCGTCTTAGCGCTCTTACTATAATACTAAACGCCTTATCCTATAGAGATTAGGACCGATTTAATAAAATTAATACTAAGGCCCGAAATATATAATTAATCCCGGAATCCGCTTTAAAGAATTATATTTATATAGCGCCTACCATCCTCTTTACGGGGGAGGGCGTAAAAGTATTTAAAAATCCGGATTTATAATAATTTTTTAATTAAACCGCTTAAAACGACGAAATTTATTAAACGGTTTACTAAATTATTATTAATAAAAATAAAGCCCTCTTTATATCGGTATAAGGGTTAAAAGTATAGTTGGGCGAATATAAAATCGACGGTATAAGTAAACTTTATTATAGAAATTATATTTAGATCTTTAGGGCTCCCGTTTTTTTAAAAGTAATAATTCTTTACCTATCCTTAAAAGATTTTAAAAAGAATATATTACGTACCCGTTTTATTTAAGAAATTTACAATTCTATTACCTTCGGTTATTTAAGAAAAGAAAGTACTATTTATATTATTAATAAAGATTTTTATTAGCCGTTAATAGGCATTTATATCCGCCGTTTTATCGCTAATTACGATACTTATAGCCGAATTAAATACTAAAGAGATTAAAAGAAGGGGTTATTAAAGCCGTTCTTTATTTTAGAATAATTCTTTAGAGAAATTTAAATGGATTTTATTACAAATTTTCCCCCCATTAATAATTATATTAATTTATTAATTATTAAGAACCGGTTTAGTAAATCGGTAATTTTAGAACCCCTCCCCTCTATAGAGGCGGAAATTATTATAGAAGCCTTCTTCCGTTATTTTATCCATTATTACGGTTAGTTTAATTTTATTATAAACAATTATAATACTAATTAGATTAACCGCTTTTAGAAGTATTTATACGATTTATTAAATATTAATTAATTATTAAATATTGCCTTCTACCCTTAGATTAATAATAATTTAGAAAAAATAAATTAAGAAGTGTAAATATTCCTTCGCATTTTCGTTAATAATATTTAAAACGATTAAGACTATTAGTATTTTATTATATAATTAGCGATTAATAATAAAATTAATATAATTATTAATATATCCCCCTTTTATATTACTTACGGTTATTATCCGTAATTTTTAATCTTTATACTTTCCCCTCCCGCCGAAGTAGATTCTAAAAATCTTTAAGAGAGAATATAGAATTTCGTAAACCGGTTATAATAAATTACGGATTTTTATTAAATTATAATAGCGGTATTAGCGTAAGAATAAGAATAATTCGCTAATAGAAAACGTTTATTTATTAAAATTTTTAAAATTAAGGATAAAGTTTAATTTAACTTTAAAAATTTTATAACGATTTACCCTAAAAAGAAGTTAAATTAATTATACGTTAAATATATAATATTTCGAATATTTAACCCCTTTATTATAGAATTTTCCGACTTTTCGTTATGGGTATTTAATAAATTTTACGTCGATTTTTTGTAGCGCGTTAGAAACGACCCCTTACCGGGCTAAATAATTACCGATTCGTAATTACCCGCTATTATAATCGACGGTAAGAAGGAATATTTAATAGGCGAAATCTTTTATACTAAAATTTAAAATTTAAGCTATATATTATTAGTTAATTAATAAAGGTAAGTTAATTAAATATAAAAATTATTAAAAGAATTAATTAATATTACCGCCCTAAATACTTTTAAAAAAAAATACGGCCTAACGACCGAAAATAACGGTCCCGCCGACTATTTTATTATATAATATAAAAGGAGAGAGAGGAAATTAATATAATTAAAGAATATTAGAATATCGATTTTAATTTTTAATTTTTTTACTCTTTGCGGCGGGGTTTCTTCTTACGGCGTATAGACGCCTCCTTTAACGCTTAAACCTCCTTTTTTAATTTATTAAACCGGGCGATTAGCGATTTTATAGTACTAGTAAATATTATTTCGTTCGTAAAGGCGGTAAGAATAAAAAGAGCGGCGGGGGTAATAAGAACGGCGGGTTTAAATTAAAATACGGCCCGGGGAATACCGGTAGCGATAATATTATTATATTACTCCCTAAAAAGAATAGTAATTAATAATATCTTTTTATTTTTTTTAAAGCGTCCTCTTCTACGAAATAATTAATTTAATAATAATTTAATCCTTTAATAATTTAATTATATTATATATAATACCGATTATACGACGAATATACCCGAAGGCCTTATAATTTTACTTCCCGAATAGCGCCGTTTCTTAGATTTTTATTAGAGCGAAAATAAAACCGTTAATACGGTCGTACTTTTTACTATTATTATAATACATTATATAAAATATACATTCAAACTTAATAATATATTCGCGACGCTTATTTAAATAAGAGATATATTATATTTCCAATTTAATATAATCGGTTTATAAGAAAAAAATTAGCGAAATATTAAAAATAAAAATAACGGTAGAGAAATTTATAAATTAATATAAGCGTTTATTTTTAGGCGTATTAATTAGGCCCTTTAAAGATATTAGCGGAGGGTTGAATTTAATAAAGCGGAGCCCTACCTTTTTCTTCTCGTTAGGAATTTCGAATTCTTCGAATTTAATAAAGGGTTTGGGCGCAGGAATAAGCGTAGGAAGGAAAAGAGTATTACGCAAAGAGGAAGAGGGCGGAATAATAAATAAACGAAATATTTAATAAGTTAATTAAATCGGATTAAGGAGGGAAGAATTAATATTAAACGAATTTACCTTAATAATTATTATAATAATTAAAGAGGAGGAGAAAAGAAGGGAGAAAATTTTTTTTAGGAGGAAGGGTTTTTGTACGTAAATTTATATACTACTGCCTAACGGGGTAGGTAACGATTAGGAGGAAGGCGCATTCAGATGGCAAGCGCGCCTTCGAGAGGGGAGGAGGGGGGTAATATTATAGGGTTACCGTCCGGGTATAGAATTTTAATTATAGCGATTAAAGTATAGCTATACGCCCCGCTTCGACGCTTTAGCGTAGCGGTACGTATTTTGCCCTCCCGCTTCAAAACTTCGCTATTAGTAGGTCCGCTTTATAGTCAGAGTTTTCCTCCTTTATAGAACCTTAATATAGTTATAACGACTAGCACGTGTGTTAACTGTGCTTCCCCGTTACATATAGTATACTCCTCTTTAAGGAAGTTTTTAATCCTATTTTTAAAAATAGTATAAAGAATAAGAGAAAACCCTAATATAATATATTACTCTATTAATTAGTTTTTGAACGCTAATATATCGTATAGTAACCGCGGGTACTATAATTTATTACGCAATTTTATTAATATTTTATATACTTACCTAGCCTTTATTATATATTTAACGTAGTATATCCGGTAAAAGGTTTTGAAAAATTTTATAATTAATTCCTTTACTATATAATTAAGCGGTATAGGTAGTAGTAGCGAGGATAGTATAATTATAAAATTGATAATTTCGTCGTTATTAGTAATAAATGGCGGTATTATTAATAGTGGGGCTTAATACGTAGCGGAGAGGGGAATTATATTAATATATAACGACGGCAGTAGGTTAATTGCAACCGCGGCGGCGCGCTTTATTATTAGAATCGTACGGTTAATAGACTCCCTATAAAACGAAATTATAAAATAATTAAATATAATATTTATAAATTCGACCGTTATTATTTTACTTAATAGTAGGAGTAGTTGATTAATAGTAATTAAATTAATAATTATTATAAATATAGCGTTAATAGTAAATTTAGTGGCTATAGAACTACTAATATATATTAATAAGAAAGGAGGGTAATAATAATTAAAGAAATAATAATTGTAATTATAGTATAGTAATAGCGGTTAGTATAGGGGAGGGTATAAGGGATAACTACCTAACCTATTATAATTAAATAGAGGGTTTCGAAATTCGCTTAATATAATTTATAGAAGATTAAAGGTATTTATATTATTAATATTATTATTATTATTATTTATATTATTTATAACGTTAATATTAACGCCGTTACTACGTTTATAAGATTTCGATATATTAGCGCCGCTATTACTAATACCGGTATCGTTAATAATAGCGTTTTACCTAAGTATTTCCTTTAGAATATTTACAAGCGGATTAATAATAATAGCCTTTCCTAATTAGATTGCGCGCGCCTATTTACTAACTTATTTAAAGGAGAGGTTGTAATAATTTTTTTTACCCTCGATAACGTAATACAATTAATATTCGATAATTTTATTATAATTTCTATATTTAAAACCGAAATTATAAATTTACGTTTATAAAAGTACTATATATACTAATCGGCGTAATTTTTAATTAGTAAACGCTTCCTCCTCTTTATTTATTAATTTAGTTTTATATATTTCCTTTAATATAGTATTTATAATTGTCCATTGCGGTTTTTTTATAATATTATTACTAGGGGTACGTAAAATTCGAAATAATTATATAATAAGAATAGCCGTTTATATAATTACGAAGGGATTTATAAAGCCGTAGGAAGGAGTAAATATTAACGGTTCTATAATTATAAAAGTAAGGGATAATTATAATTATATAAAGTCGTTAATAAGTAATTTAATTAAGCGAAATTTAAAAATAATAGTAAATACGTTATATTAGGCCGTATAGCGAATATACGATTTTATAATAGAATTATAATCGAATTTACTATAATTATTAATAAAGAGGTTACCCGCTACAATATAAATATATATTATAATATAATTTTTATTATTATTATTATAAATAATAGCGTTATATATAACGTTATATAATATAATTTATTATTTAATACTAACGGCCGTAATATTTTCAATAACCTCCTATACGTAACTTACCTATAGCGTTCGAATTTCCCTTAATAGAGATATATTAAATTATTATATATAGAATTCCCTATTTTTTAATTTAATTTCTACCTCTTTATACGCATTACAATTTTAAATAGGAGGGGGTTTATTACGTACGTTAATAATATACGACTTAATTACAATAAATTCTATTTAAATAAATAATAAATAAATAAATTTATTAGGTTTTAGAAGGGGGGTAACGGCTTTACGGCGCTAGTCTATTTTCGAAGGAAAGGTTATAACTTATTTAACCGGGGAGGTAAAATTATTATCGTTATTTTTAGAATAAATAAAAAATATATTAATAATTGTCTTTTTAAAGGTTAACCGAATAAAGAGCTTTTATTTATCTTCGTTATTGAAGTTAAAAAGGTTTTTAATATTGTTAAATAATTCGATAAATTCGTTAATCGGTTTAAAAGGAGAGGAAAGTAACGGTTCGCTATCGGTTTCGACTTCGGTTTTAACCTTTATTTTTAACTTTAGGGTAGGGTCTTTAGCCTTCTCTTTCCTTTTTTTAGTAGCGGCGGCGGGCCTCTTTTTAAGGGTAATTTTCTTTTTAAGGGTAGCTTTTTTTTTAAGGGCGGCCTTTTTCTTAAAGGCGGCCTTTTTAAATAAACCGGCGATAACCTCCTTTACTTCGATTAAAGTACGATTCTTTTTCTTAGGGCGGGTAAATATATATTATAGAATTAATAGGGTTCTAGGATTAATTTAATCCTCGTTAAAATAGACCGAAGTAATACTACCGCGACGAGTATGCTTCTTAAATTAGATTCTAAGGATAGATTTAGGCAATATTATAATAAAAATAACGAAAATAATTAAAGATGGTAGCGATAATGGTTTATTTACTTTCTAGAATGAAAATGCAATCGTTAGGCTTCGATTTTGTATAGAAATAATTGAAAACGAATAAATTTTACGATTTTTACGAAGATATATTGTTATTGTGTGTGCGCGCACACACCCCCTCCCGCCAAGACTGCACAGGCGTTTGAGTTTGGGAAAGGTAGCATCGAGCGGATTTGGTGTGAGTGTGAGTGGTGGGTGCGAATTGACGGAACTGGGTGGCCGTAAAGCCACGAGGCCATCTCGAAGGATTGAATTTGGAGAGAATGCGGGTGGGGAGTTTCTGGTAGCAGTCGTTAAGAGAAAGATCAACGCCTTCGTCTGCAATAGGCTTAACGTGCTCTTCTCCGTTCTGGAAAGAAGACGGGGCGTTCAGCGTTCATGCCTAGCGAGGTCTCGGCAAGCATGTATGACGCCTTGGATACCATTCTTTGTTTCGGCAGTGAAGTGATTCGTTGGTTTAAATTCGATGACTTTCAATGCTGTCTAGAATCCTTCTGGTCTTCGTCTTCCTTTTGCTTTTCTTTCTCTTTTTCGGGCATCGTTCAATTTCCGTCTGACATCGGAATTTTGTTATTCTTGGGCTTCACTTGAGATTCTTGGTCTCACCATATCTGACATTTTGTGCCAGGACAGGACAGGAACCGTGGAAAGCCAGCTGCTGTGGAACATAAAACATCGACGTCCCGTCCCTTGGAATTGCCATTTTTTTGGACCGTGGATGCCGCTGTTCGTTCCCGAGTGGTTGGGGAACATGGTTGCAATCAGCCGGTAGCTATTCTGCCAAATTGACCATCAGAGCGGGGCGGCCGCTCCTTGTGGCAGGTAAACCAGGTCGTAGTGACTGTGAATCTGTTGAGTGGCAGCTTGTCCCTGTAGGGGTCTGTCTGTATGTGACCGTTGTATGCATCAAAACACCGTCAGCACAATGTTGTTTTCTCTCTAGTCCGCTGTCCCGCGCTGATGACCCCTTCCTGATGCCCGTTGATGCCCGTTAGCAACTGTGCTTGAGAGGCTGGAACTGGCCTTCTGGTGGCGCGGATAGGTTCCGTATTTTGGTATCCGCTTGGACAGATTTTTTTTGTCTCACTTGCAAAGGCTGGATCGTATGTAATCGACAGCTTGGACATGGCGTAGCACGTGGGGACGCCAGACGGCGCCCTTCTCGTGGGGATGGTGGGATTTTGTCCCATTGGTGGCTGACCGTATGGGTCTAGGCCTTGGCCCAAACTCAGTTTTGACTTCACTGAAGACGTGTTGCTTTTGATGAACTGTGACTTTGCGTAGCGGAAGCCCTGTTATCAAATAATGAGTGGTTGATATGGCGAGTTTCGATAGCGAGTCGAGCTCGAAGGCAACATTGGTTATGAAACTGCTGTCGAGGCTTGCAAAACTGTTCCAAAGCCAACATCACCGCCTGTTGGAGCAGCAGTTTAGCGTCATCAATTTCTTGCCATTTGTCATCTTCCAACGAGAGGACTAGTTCTGGGTAAAGCACCATGCTAGACCAGACCGACCACATGTGCTTTTCAGGCGGTAAACCTCGCAGGAGGCGGACAGTCTTGGGGGCGGACTACAAATTCTGGAGTCGTAACGCCATGCTGAAGAGTTCCATTTGCAAGTCCTCTGTGCTTGGCCTTGCTCCGGCCTCCACACCGCGCCTTGATGTTGCTGATTGTTGTTCTGATCCTCGGGCTTTTTCACTCTTTTTGAGTACAACACGTCTCTCGGCTATGAAACAATCGTAACTGCGTCGGTCGCCAGTAGATTTAGCAGTAGAGTGACATCCCGAAGGGTATCGGAAGGCTCGGTCCTCAATTTTAGTGCCGGAATGGTTCGGGAGAGATGAGTGACATCCGTCGTGGTGTTGGTGGCAGATCTTTGTAATGTTGACCCTAACCCTGACATTTCACCTTTGGTGAGTGGCTGGTGGAAGATGTGGCTGGCCAATTCCCGTGGCTGAGCAGACAGGCAGATCACTCAAAAGAGTCGAGTCATGTGACGTTGGAACACGAGATGGCAAGTTGGTCGAAGTTTGGTGCCGCCCAACCGTGCCACGTGCCGACGTGACTCACGCGTTCCTTGCGCCATCGAAGCCGGTGAATAAAGTCATGATCATCGAGATGGGCGTGTTTGATGGTCAACTGATGATATGATTTGTCGATGGGAAGTTGTCTGCCTTGGAGCCTTCAAAGGAATGTGTCGAGCTGCAATGTTGGACGCGGGTGAGAACGTATCACGGCGGGCCAAGTGGCTTGCAATGCAAACACTTGAGCGTTTCGTACCTAACATATTCTGGTGTGGTCAAAGGGAGATTCTGTTAGTTACGGCACGCTTTTTGATAGGCCAAATGGTATTGTGGGCCCTTCATCAGCCAATCACAAGGCCGACTTCAAACGAAGAGCCCGCACAAAAAGCCTGGGCTGCCCTTGGACAAGGTCTCCCCCATCTTGTTCCATCTTGTTCGCTCTCTTCAGTTTCCGCTCAATTTGCTCTTGTCATCCCATTCCCACCCACCTTTTCCATCTCTTTTTCATCGACCTTTCATCCCGGCCGCCCCGCCTTTTGCCTCCTCCCCGTTCCCATGGTTGACTCGGCGACCCACACTTCACCTCCTCCTCCATCCTCATCTCGTTCTTCCCCTTCTTTTCATTCCCTTTTTGGCACCTCACCGCCCTCGCACCCCAACCACGACGACAACGACCACAACGACGCAATTGACGGCGGCCATGATGAACCGTCGCCAACCCAACCATTCTCCTCACCAGGGTCAGTGCTTGATAGTACCGGTGCCGTGAGTCCACGCTTCGTTGCGTGGAAGCATAGCCGCCGCTCCTTTCCTCGTCAACACGCTGAAGGTTAAGGTTCCACCGTCTGGGGGCCCATATGCATAGAGAATCACCAGCTTCCTACCCATCAAGCAAGGCGCATTTGGAGGGACTGCGTGGTCTTCTTGATGGACACTCAGTCGTGTGGACCTCGCCGACAGCTGTGCTTGCCTAGGAAGAGCGGCCGGACTATCTTGACCGACACCTGGTCTCCTTTCCTTTTTCCCCTCCCCCCCTCTCCCTCTCCTCTCCTTTGCACTCCTGGTGCGGTGTGTTCTTGGGCACACTGCCGGCGCGTTTCTTGCCGGGCAATGGCTGAAGGACGCTTCCCTCGAGTCAATAACCGTAAAAACTTGCCAAATCCTACCCGCAGGCTAGCCACCTGCTGAAAGGACTGGGGTTTTTGATCATCGTTGGGAGTGGTCCGACAGTTCAGTGTCACGCGAGTTCGGCAGGACGATCACCACCAAGGCACCAGTCTCGAGGTCATGTATCTGGCAGGATGCATTGGCCGGAGCGTGTCTCTGTGGCCATGTACTGGAGTTCCGTGCCGCACGAGTCGGGATGCCCTGGATCTGATCGTCAGGACAATGCCTGATGAAAGGACCGGGTCTTTTCTCGATAGGCCGCGGGCAGAGACGAGACTGGTCGTCGCGTTCTCTGCTGTCTTGCCTCCGTTCGTGCGGAACCGTTCAACAGCTACATGGTTGCTCGAGAGCGACGGGGCTTTCCTTTTCAAAACCCAGAATGGTGGCTGTTTGTCCGGCGGGACAAATGCCGGCCCGTCTCAACCGTGCGATTCTTCTGAAGGAAGGTGGAACCCGGGTCGAGAAGCCATAAAAATTTGCCAACTCCTACCCATCGAGCTAGCCACTTGGTGGAAGGACTGGGGCTTCTTCGATTGGCCGTGGATGCAGATGCTGCTGGCCGTGGCACTCTTCCACCTCCGTCCGGGGGAACTGACCGACAGTTGCGTCGTTGCGGGTGAGCGGCTTTTCTGCCCCTTTCCATGTTCATCGTCCGCCTAGCATTGCACCAACACAGGACCACCAACCACCAATACCTCTACTACCATATTCAACTGCGCTTCGGGCTAACAATATAAGGGAGGTGAGTGGCTTCAACGGCGATGGGAGCCTTCGTGACGAACTAACCGACAGTCTCGCCAATCGCGATGACGACAACCTGTCGGCCGTGCTCGACTCGAGTGACGATGAAAGACACTGCAAGATCAACCTCTCGGATCGGGAATGTGTGGTAGCATGGAAGGATGCAGAACATGTCATCCGACATGCAACCAAGTTGAAAGTGGACCTTCATGTCGATACTGGGGAACAACGAGCTCTTTTCGTCATTCATGCCGCTATCTATCTCAAAGGCAGCTCTCACGACTATCAGATTCGTCTTTTCGTGTACCCCGAGAACATTCGGTCTATCGAGTTTGAGCGGAATGCCGATCCGCCCACAGCTCACCTGGAAGCTCCCCCCAATATGCACATGCGTTTACGCTTCCTCATGACACAACCACCCAGCTTGATGATTCCCAAAGACCGGCCTCTTTCACCAAAAGAACGATCTCGAGACCTATTGGAAACCCTGAAGACTCTCGCTGCAGTCCAGGAACTCGACCTCTACCTGAACAAGTTCCCTTTTGTGCCGGAGCACCGGGAACAATTATCTCTGCTTCCAGGTATCTTTTCATCCACCAAGCGTTGTGCCCGACCCAAAACGGATTTTCTGCGGTCAAATCCCCAGGACATGTACAAGGGCCGAGGCGCCGTGATTTATGAGACGGGCGCAACCGCCGTTGGACCGAACGCAACTTGGGCAGACAGCGCGTCAAAGGATGTCGACACGACAGAACAGGTAGCACCAGCATACACCAAGGATGGCTCTCTTCGGAGCCCGGCGCAGGTCATAATCACCCCACCCGGTACGTCCTCTGCGCTCACTGCATTCTCCTCTTAGCCACCGACACGCCACTAACACATCTTCCTCAGACCGCAAACGTCGGCGCACGAGTGAATCCCGGTCTCCCTCTGATGTCGGCAAGCGCATCCTCACCACCCTTTCTGATCTTCAAAATCGCGTTCAACGCCTTGAGAAGATGCTAGCCGACTCTACTCGTGGCAACGATCACACCCCGTGCCGCTACGACTCGGAGGAACAGGAACACATCATCGGTCACTTGGGCGATAAAATCGACAACGACATGATTGATGTGCGATTCGAGCTGGAGGACAAGCTGTTTGATGAGACGCAGCAGCTTGTGTTGGAGAAGGTGGAGGAACAGCAGTCGCAGTTGCGGAAGGAGATGGAGGAGGGCTGGCTGGACGAGATTCGGCAGGAGATCAAAAAGGAACTGAAAGCCGAGCTGAGACGGGAGCTCGCTGCGGAGGTCAAGGCGGAGCTGTTCAAGGACATGGCACAGGCAATGATGAGGGCGGCGTGCGGCGATGTCGGTGGAAAGTCTGGGGGAATTGGCTCGTCGCAAAGCACTCAGAGCACAGATTCTACGCAATGAGTGCATGCCATCGGCTGGTCCGATATGGCCCTCATCTAACGATCTCACGAATGAACATGATCTCCTTTCTTGTCGCCACATGATTCTGACAGACCAACCAACACTTGACGTCCCATGTGATTGTACACTTTAGCACTGGTTTGTTTGTTAGTTTGAGACCTCTGGTCAACTTCACCAAGCCTTTTTGTTCCTTTACTGATGCGTCTCGTCTCAGAGTAAAAGTATAACCAAACCTTGAACACCTCATCAGATAAATTCGCGATGTGTTTTTAGCTTTCCGAAATCCATCCCACAATAACAATTCTCCATTCTGTCCTCACGGAGCAAGTATTGAGGATATCTACGAACAGGTAATATAAAGCGTGCCAAGGGTAGCAAGCTACCAAACAAAGCAGCATTGGATTGATTGTATATGTGACCAAAAAGGCCAATCCGTCTTCCCATTTTTCTTCTCGATACCTAAATAAACCTTCTATTTATCCTTCCTCCACAAATCCCTCCAAAACTCCCTAAACCCATACTGCGGTTCCTTCCTCTCGTACACCCTCTGCCCCTTTGCGTCTCCAGTAAACCTATGCAAAATCCCATCCGGTTTCTTAAACGCCATCGCATCCGCAATGTTTCCACCGGCCGGCCTCGTCGCTCGTTCTTTAATGGTTTGCGCAACCAGCGGGGCCACGTCCGCAAAACAATTATTCAGTTCCCGCTCCAGGTTGAAGTACGGCTTCTTGGCCAGCTCGGGCGCCATCAGGTTGTAAGATCTCGTGATGACGTTCAGGTTGGTGATGGATAATTCCAGAAAGGAGCGCTCGGCTGCTTCCCATGAGGGGTCGCGGAAGGGTTTGGTGAAGGAGATGTCTGGTTCTTTTCTTTCTGCTGTCTCTGTCTCCTCCTCTCCAGCTGTTGTTGTTGCAGTTGCAGGCTCCTGACCATCCGGCGTAGCAGGTCCAGGTGCAGAAACCTCCACCGTCTGCTGTTGCTGCCGGACTTTAACTATGACCGGATCCTCGGTCGAGTTTGTGGGAACAGATATCTGATCGACGTTTCTTCGTCGGGGGTTATGTACCTCCTCGGCGCGGGCGTACTCGTTTGCTCGTCGTATTTGGTCCTCTAGCGAACCACCCCGGCTGGATATCGTTCTTGCGGCGTGTCGTAGCCAGTCGTTTCGAAGACGCTTGCGGAAGGACTCGGCGGTTTTGATGAGCTCTTGTTGTTTTTCGATCCAGGGCGGGACGATTTCTTGGCGTTTGATCATTTTGTTCATTATATATTCGGTCTGTTGGCACCGTTCTGTTAGTCATTCACTTGGAAATAGGTGGGAAGAGAGTAAGTAAAAGAACTCACAGTATCAATAAAAGGATTATCAGCCCTCGTATCCCTCTCCACCCCCTTGCCCCTCGGTATATTCTTGAACTGGCCCCTCGCAATCGCGTTCTCGATCCTTTCGTTTGCCAACGCCGCCAGCCCCGAGACGGTATTGGGCATCGCCCTCGCTATGGGCGTGAACCGCTCCCTAAACTCTTTTCGCAGCTCTTCCCTTTCCTCCGCTGTTAACCCCACGGTGTCTTTCGGTTCCATGTCCGCATACGCCTGCGCCTTCTCCCTCGCACTCGCCACTCTCCTCCCCGCGCTGACCTTCGGTGTGCCTTTAATCCTCATGTCCACCACCGGATTTGGAATATTCGCCTTCCCTCTTGCTTCCCGGGAAAGAGGTTTGTGAGCGTCGTTTAACATTCTCAGTACCGCGTCTTCTGTTGATTCTTCGCCGGTCCAGTGTTGTGCCGACGCTATACTTCGCGTCCCTTGTCCTGCTGAGTTGGGGATACGGCTGTGGCCGGAAGAGTCGAGACCGGCTTCGGAAAGAGAGGAGGCGTGCTCAGAGGCGAATTTGGCAGAGGCTACTTTTGCTAGTAGGCGGTTGCGTAGGTCTTCGTCGAACCCGGCTTGTTCGATGGCGCGGCGGCCGGCGATGCCACCTGTCAAGAGGGCGTCTTCGGTCGCTTGGGCGAGGCGGCGGGTCATGGCGCCTTGTTCGTCGTCATTTTCTTGCTTGGGCTTGGGGGAGGATTCATCTTTTGGTGGAGGGGGGGTATTGTCATTTTGGGCTTCGGCGGGTTGAGAATTGGAAGTTGAGTCGTGGTTCGTGGTAGTATTGGGCTCGGACTCGGAGGAGGAATTCGAAGAGTTATCGGCGAGGCATACGCGCGAGGAATGTGATATCGATCGAACGGAAAGTGTCGAGGAGATCGGGTTGCTGGCGGTTGTGCGTTGCGCGGCGGCGCGGAGGGAGCGAGTGCAGAGCATAGGGTTGAAGCTCATGGCGAGGCGGGCACCGAGGATGGTTCAAAGGAGTGTAGGGGCAAGATCAGAAGGAAGAACCCGAAAAAGAAGAAAAGGAAAACGGGAAGAAAGGTGAACACGGGAAGAAAGACGAACACGGAAACTGAAAGTTCAGCTATCAGAAAAGAGGCAAAACATTTGGCGGTTATCGGAGGCGATCTCCAGGGGACTTTCGGGCGGGTCGATGACGAACTGCACGATAACGCACAGTAATCGCGACAGTGCAGCGGCGGTCCCATATTGACAACCGCGGCATGCAGCAGTTCAAATTCTGGGAATGCCCTCATTGAACATCCTCAGAGCCTTTGATAATCTAAATCAAATACCTCGTTAACAAAGATCATTGTTTCGCGGTCCTGTCTTTTGATTTATGGTAGCTTCCCTCCTTCCGGTTCTTGTGTTTGCAACAACAGCTCAAACCTTGTTTTGTGTGGCCCTGCGATTGCTCCTTATCAACACTTCAATCGAAGCGCATCTTCAATAATAGGGACCTTGGCGCAGTTGGCTAGCGCGCAGGTCTCATACTACAGTATGATCTGGTTTAACATCAGAGTAATCCTGAGGTCGGGAGTTCGAGCCTCCCAGGTCCCAATTGTTTTTGCATTTTTTTGGTCCCGAACTTCACTTTCCTGATCATCCTCGCCGGGTGTCGACTCTTTTTCGACTTTTCTGCGGCGCTGTTTGGACTGCGTTGTTAGGATGGTGAAGTAACTGTTTTCGAGAAGGTGGTATGTTACGGCACACGATCGAATATTTCTTTTTTTTACTTTCCGGAGTTTCTTATCATGAACACTTCAATTTCCCTCCTCATCTGTTTCTAAAGCCCCTAAACTTTTGCTTTACCTGATCAGATGTTTCCATATGCCATCTTCGAAACACTTCCTTTTGAGCTGACGGCCTGATTATAGATAGGTGACAGTGATAACGGACCTGTTCAAGAATCTCATCATTTACGAACATTGATTGAGCTGGCAGCGTTTCCTCACGAGCTTGCGAGATTCCACCAACATGGACGTTAACCAACAAGAAAGAAATCATTCAGATTGCGAGACACCACGTCGAGCGTCAATGGGCGCAACCACATATACATCCGATTCCAACATTTGAAGGAACGAACCCCTGAACTTGAGCCGCAAGCCAACATAACATTTTTGGTGCACCACGACGAACTTCGCACCCCCGGCCACCTATATTGTAACATTCTTCACACTTCGAGAAGCGAGTGTCCCACGTCGACACCTCGCCTCGAGCGTTGTTCCACAGTTTCAGCTTTGATGTCTCGTCTCGCCAGAAACTTCCGTTGCCGAACATGTACGAGTACCTATGTAAAACACATACCGCCGGTAAGAGCGTCAGCGGGAAGAAAGCTGTGCCATTTCCAACGTCACTGGACAACCGCTTGACGGTTGCACGGAAAACAGACCGACACCGGGGTACGTGAACAATCAGAGGAGGACAGTGATCCGTATGGTATGAAAGGATGGCGAACAAGTATACATATTGACGAATCCGACGACGGGTGAGTTTACTCTTTGTTTGAGGGAACAGAGAGAGAGAGAGAGAGAGCGACCTGCTGTTCGTTTGAGATATTCGAAGTGAAGAAATATTATTGACAACTAGAGGGATATATTGAGATCAAAATGATATGAACATGAAGGTGACTATTCGAGAACGAAGAAAAACGGTACGACCTTCCATGTGTGAACATGGCATTCTCAAGCAGCGCGAGTGCACAATTGCTACCGGGCTCTGTAGAGGAAACGGAACCAAGATACCCACAGCATATAGCCTCAGCTTGTAGGACACAAAACGCGGTGTTGATGTTTTCTCAGACGTTGAAGGTACTGTGACGACTGCATGTACTGACTGGTACTGATCATGACATTACCACGTCCTCTACGTTCTAAGATACCTCATATGAGGCTGACCAGGACCGGGACAGTTGCCCGTGTCATCGATGTCTCGACAGTTGACACCTCAATGTCTCGCCATGTTTTCTTGTTCTGACAACCGGAAAAAAGAGCGGTCTGCTAGAGGTCACTTGCTACAGTATAGGGACTATTTCTGGTCAATTGGTCATAGTAGCCATTGGTCTTCCCATTGGCCCTAAACATGTTCCCAAAGGGCAGAAATGTCAAAGACACACACCTTTTGTTGAGTTTCCACCCAATGGGAGACTCAGCGAGACATCACGAGAGAATCCTATGCTGCGTGTGGCTTGTGTACTTGTGTGATAAACAGCAACGCTGAGTTCACGAATTGGTGCGACGATGTCGAGTCCGTAGTCGGTCAATTGGTAATGCCGTACCAGATGTAAAGAAATACTCGTACTGCGTAAGCTTGTACGTGTTCGTGATCCATTGCACTCGACACTCGACCGACGTCGAGTGCTTGACTCCGACGAAAGAGTGGGATGTCGGGAGATTATTTTCCTAGCTTGGCTGAGTTTGGCTCTTTCAGGTGAGCCAAGACTTGGGGCCGAGGTCAGCCTCAATTGTAGTGCCCCCTTTTCTCAACCCACTCTCAATTGCGGGATGTCCTGGGGTGATGGGAAACGTGACGAATGTATCGAACAATTGACCACAAACCATAAACCACCACACTCGGCGATACGATACGGTGAGGAAAAGGAGTGGGGGGTTCCCGGCACACGCCATAATAACGCCAGCGCGGGCAGTAGCACGGGGTGACCCGACCTACCTGGACCTGGCAGTGCCCGGGTCGTAGCGAGAAAACAAGAGAAAAGGAGGCTGTTAAAAAAAATCTGGTGGTTGAGGTTACATCCCGGCTTGGTTTCCCGAGACTCTTTTCTCTCTTTCATAAGCCAGAAGTCAAAACCCCCACGAGGGTCATCGGGACCTGGATAGACCTGGGCAGAACTGGGATTTGAGAGACCTTTTTGATGGTGACTGACTGTCTCTCACCGTAACGAGCCTCTGGGCGAGTTTGTGTACTCGGTAGTGTAGCACAATGAGCCTCCTTCCATGATTTGCCCGTGTTTCCCCAGAAAAGCCCCATGTCTTATGTTGCTCTTGGACCTTCCCCAGACTTTTTGCCGAAACGGCTTTCTTCACCGATCAGACCGATCGTCGACGCTTGTGAAAGGCGGAGCGCGGAGGAGAAACAATTCGTTAACACCGGCCGGTTGTTGTCCGTTCCCGTTTATTTCCAAACTCGCCACGGTGCTTCTCAGCTTCTGAAAACGAAGGGATTGGCGTCCTTCAGCAGTCCAGATCAACCAACGGGCCCACCCGATGTGACAGTGATTTGGCGAATCCGTGGCTGTCTGGAACTTTGGAAGAGCCTATTGCAGCCCTATCGGTAAATCCAGCAGTTCCAGGGCTTCCATCGGAGATTGGCGAGAGCCATATCACGAGCGGCCCAGAGCGTGCCGTCCGGTGATAGCGGTGGTGCTCGTGGGTGATAGACGCCGCTATATTGCCTCGGAATATGTGTGAATGGCTTCTGAGGCTTTCCTGAGGCTTTGCGTACACGAATCTCCTCATTCCTCGTGGCGAAGCTGTCAGTGGTGAACTTGACGATGAGAAGCTAAAGTGCTAAACCCGGGTCACTGGGCCTCGGGCTCAACACGGCACCGGCCATCGGCTGGCTGCAAGGGCGGCGGTCTTTTGAATATGGCGGAATATGCATCGCCTAATCTGATGCCGTAACCAATGTGACCACACTCAAAGTCACTTGATGAGGAAAATGCCCACTGGGATCACGACACATTTTTGTTGTTCGGTTTCCAATCCAGTTTGGCTTTGGCGCTTGAGGCGGCGCCGGCCTTGGGTTGTTGGTACCTGAGCGGAGAGAGCTGGTCTAGCTGGTCTACATAGCTGGCCATCAAGGTTGCCGTGAAGCTAGGAAAGAACTAGACCGTCAGTACCTACCGTAGCGTACTTGTAGGCCGCCATGGATCCATCGAGGAATGGCTGGAACGGAAGGTCCAACAGAGAAGAAAAAGTTTTTCTTTCCTTGGGATTGACGTGCTTTCCTCACGATGTTACGGTTGGGTGGAAAGGGGGATGAAATGCACGGTAATCGAATAAAAGTCCCACATTGGGTTTTTGGTGTGCCTAACAGCCATTGTTACCGTAACATTTGTAACAGACATCCCACTGCTTGATTGCTGCCCAGTGCGTGGGATTTCTGGTCGAGTGGTTGACTGGAATGCGGGAATTCGCTACCAGAAACACGAATTCCGCTTTCCAAGTCTGATGATGTCAATCACGACGCTGTTCCCGTTGGAACCCAAAGCCGAGGAATGAGACCTGCCTCTGCCTTCCTGCCACAGTCAGCCAGTTGAGCCAGTCTCACCATTGAAAGCGGGAAAGAACACAGAGATGTGAGGCGTCGTTGGTGATTTCCAAGACAACAAACCCATCACAAGTGGAAGTTGCATGCAGCCGGAAATGCAGTTTCCCTCTGATAGTCTGAAAGATACGGTAATGATACGACAGTCCCCGCTTGCAAATCTCATCCTGCCGTTGTTGCCCTGCATGAGAGTTTTGTTGATCACAGGAGAGAGAAGGAGGAAACAGGTTGAAGCAAGAGGCGTGGAGGCGATGGCAGGCACAACTCGAGAGGATTTGCGACGAATCTGACAGTCGCAAAGTATCGGCCATGTGTGTCTTTTCTCACCACACCGTGACAGGGCTCAGATCCGCTGCTTGTTGACCGCCTTCCCTTGGCCCAAAGTTCTTCTGGAACAGGCCTAACCATGCATGATTACGCCGGTCACGCGGGGTAAGTCTAGAACCAGCACCAGTGGTTTGCACTGTGAGGAAACATTGGATGACGCCAGCGGCCAGCCAGCCCACACTCCATCCCGCCTTCCAGTTCTGCTCCGTGTTCGTTATTTCCACTTCCACGCACTTTCCAATTGAACTGACTGATATTTCAACCGGTGGCAGGGTCTGCTTTCGCGACTTCCACCCGACATTCATCTGTGCTGCAATAAGAAGGTACAGATAGGCTGGGGTGGCGCCTTACACAACACGAATAAAGAGTATCGTGTACTTTCTCTACCTCGAGGGTGGTGCCACAAGACCCGTCGTCGTTGCCGTCTCTTCTCTTCTTTTCCTTCCATCTCAATATCAGACAAAGGCTGGGCGGTCGCACAACGTGAACAAGTGGAAGCGATCTCGGCTCCTACGGATGCTGACCTTACGTTACGGTACATGAAAAAAAAAGACCCTGAACAGCGATCGCAAAAGTCAAGCTTTCCGGGCTCCCCACAGCTCAGTCCACCGCAAAACCCACACTTGCTGGTCCCTGGAACAAATCGAAAGTGGCCCACCCGACTCCCGTTGCTCTTCCCCGATGAATCACCACCATCGTTAAAGAAACAAAACCCCGGTCCGGCCACTGCCTGGATTTACAATACCTGGACTCCCCCGTCAAAAACCCCGTATTAGCTCAGACGTTCGTTGCCATAATTACTTTTTCTCCCCGTCACTCCCCCCAGTGACCGCCTTCTCGTCATCCGTTAACCTTTTCTTTCCCCTTACCAGCTTTATTCTTCCAGCCTCGACCTTAAAAAGTGACCAGGGCCTACAACTGGACGAAATTCCGAGATCCGGCCACCGACCGCCCACGTACGCCATCGTGACCCGACCACGACCCCCTTTTGGCGAAAAGTACAAAAGCCGCTCTTTGTCTCGAGCGCCGCCGCACCGCTGTCCGATAGACGCTGGTCTTCTTTGACGATATCCCGCCTTGTGTGTTCCTCATTGTTTCATCTGTGGACACAACCCTCGTCCCGTCATCGGCCAAGACCAAAACAAGCATCATCACCACCTCCACCCCATCCAGGAACACACCATTCAGCACCAGGGTTGGTTGCATCGCTATCAGTGCTCCGCGGCACCCACCAACACCACCCATATCAATTACCAATACCACCACCAATCCCACCAGTGCCGACGCCATCCGCAGAGAGGGGGACCAACAGAGATAACACTGCCCCCTTCCAACCAGCAGCAGCCGGACATACCTCCGCCCTACCTCCGCAGCTGGATTCAAAATCTGCAAACCCCAAGAAACTGCGATTTTCGCCGCCCCTCTCAACTGATATACACCCTTCAACCGCAACCGCACCGTTCGTGCCCCTTCCGAAATACGAGCCCCGACAAAGCTCGCAAGCTCGGCCGTATCGTTTCAATATCTTTTTCATCCAACCTTTGAAGCGGCACAATGGCAACATCCCGAGAACGGCCTAGGCGAAAGTTTGCGCCGATACCCGTTGAAACCACTTTCGAGCGCTACCGAAAAGCAATCCCAAATGGCGAACCTACACCTAGTCCATCGCCTCGTTCACCATCACCACCGCCTCGCGAGAAACGCAGATTTGCCCCTCAGCTCGTCGAATCCTCCGTTCGAAGATCCCGCCGCATTGGCGATGAAGGTCCTGCCACCAAGCCCACCGATAAAACAGACATTACTCCCTATACGAATCACATATATGCGCCAAAAGCCAAGAGGAGGTTTGGACAGGGGACATCGATAGCATCGCCTACGCCACCTGTCCAGAGAAAAAAGGGCCACGCCCGTCGAGAATCATGTGACGATGAGGTTGCCGATGGCTTCTTCGATCTGGTGGCCCGGGACGCGCAGGCTAAGAAAATGCACGAGATGGCCATGAGTGCCTTTCCGAACAGTAGTGACCGCATAGGTGGCGCTGAACACTTCTATGTCCGTGAAGGCTCAGAAGATGAGGAGATGGCCACGAGGGGACGGCCTCTGACGAGAGGTCCATGGGCTGCTCTTCATTCTCGTCGGAACTCATCAGAGGAAGATATCAGCTGGGCGTTCAAGGAAATGCAAGAACACGCCGAAATGTTGGCCAACGAGACTAAACGGGGCTTCGACCCTGAAAGAGTCTCGACCCTCGAGTTGGACAACATGAGCTTCGACGAGCCACTCAACGATGTGATGAACCTGACATCTGCGTCTAGGCCATCTCTCACCGGTTCCCCTCTTTGGGAATCACGGCCCTCACCCGCCAACCATGGCCCGATTGGTGAATCTCACATGCCACTGATACGGTCTGAGTCACCTCTACCTGTCATTGGTGAATCCACCATGCCGTACATCCCACCCGAGTCGCCCCCTCGCCGCCCAATAGGCGAGACCTTCATGCCATACATTCCCTCAGCGCCTGTAGGGAAGGCGGCTGATATGCCGTATGCCCCCTCATCCCAGATTCCTCCAGATACTGCGTTTGGAAACCATGGATATGCCTTCCAGCCGTACGCCGAGCCCGAACGAGACATGTCGTTGGAACGCGCTAGGAATCAGCACCGACTACGGGTGAAAGGGTCACCACCAATGCTCGGCGAGGACTTGGTATTTAGAATGTGCCAGTCTCCTAAACACACCAAGTTGGAGCCAGACCATTTGTGGGATCTGGAGAGGGAGACGACCAAAGAGGAGGAGAATCGTGACCCAAGCGAACAGAAGGGTTTATGGCGTGGATATTGCTATGCCCATGACAAGGACGAACACATCATTCCGGTCGAGCGGCCACAGTATCTCAACACGCCTCACCCGCCACAATCGCCTCGTGACCCCTTTGCGCAAGCCTTTGGGCAATCGGCACCGGCTGAGTTGAGCGCAGAAACAACCCCACCTGATGGTACTACGAGGGCCACTTCTCTCCAGATTCCTCTCCGTTCTCCTTCGGCGTCATCACATCCTGAGCATCGAACAAGGAACAATGAGCGGAAGGGCCTTCATATGCTTCCTTTGCAGAGTCTGGAGGAGAGACTCAAGAAGGAGAAGGCGGCTGCTGATCTAGAAGAGAAGATTGCGGCCGAGTTCGACGACCATTTTGTCACGCAAGTGTACAACTATCTCTCACTTGGATATCCTGCTTTGGCAAGACCGTACGACGAGGAACTAAGCAAGATCAGTCGCATCCCTGTCGACGAGTTGGAACGCGACGACTATGCCATCATGGAAAGCCTTTGGGGCGGCGATGATAAGAAGACTAATGGAGCTAAACTTGCTTCCAATGGGGTCCCCAAAGCAACGGGGCACATTATGTTGGACAGTGAGGAAAAGGATGATACCCCAGAAGAGCAGAGGTGCCCCCGTTGGAAGGCGTTGAAAAAGTACATATTCGAATGGGCCAGGCAACACCCAGACTTGGACGCCATCAGTCCGCTGGCTTGGGGCGTCAGGGAGAGGAGAGGCAGTTGGGGACTATGATGTCTCTTGGCTACATTACCTATGTGGTTGTGTTTTGCGTCATGACTTTTCTCTTATATGTTCGATCACTTTGTCTTTGTTACAACAATGGAAAGATGACGTGCTGAGTGGAGACTCGATAAATGCTTAGCGGCGCATCACGACGACGATCACTTTTTCTTGGGTTGCATTTTTAGCGTCGCGATCAAAGCTTGTCCAGTCATTGTTTCAGGGAGTTCTTTCTGTTGATATTACACACGAGTATGCTAATGGGTTCGGCGTTCTTGGTATGGTATACGAGGGAAACAGCATTCCCTATTGTTAGCGACAACATGATTCCTGTTCCGACACAAAAGCATTGCAACATGGGCATGTCAACGGGCCACCCTTTACCTGTTATTTTGATGCATACGACTTATAAGAGTATCGGTTCTTGCGTGTCTCGGGGTGTTTGAGAAGACGGAAACGGTAATCGGACAATGAGAGTGGGTGATGGAAGTAAACTGTATACAACGGTTATGAAGTATATGGACGAGTTGTTGCTTATGCTTTCAGCTTGGAGTATGGATGCTTTTTGGGAGTACTTGAGTGATCCACTTTGATCAGAAGGACGATGAGGTTGATCGGTAAATAAAAGCAATGCTAGGAAAGGGAGCTTCTAGGCTAATACTACCAGTACAAGGTCGGAGGAAGGGTAATGGGCAGCAACAAGGCATTGTAAATACCTTCACAGGCAGTATTCGTATCCCGAGAATCATCAAAGCTACAATAGAACCTATCACTACAGTTCAGATTACAAATCACCATCAGTCTTCAAGCTGGGTTGTGTAAACGAGTCATGTCATTGCCATCTTTCTGGCCCATCCGACGGGAGTTCTTGAGTTTGCGCCACGAGGCAGGTTTGTCAAGGCCGGGATGAGACAAAGGTTCAACTGATGTCACCACACTGCACTAACTTGAACTGTTGACGGGAATCGGTCGGAAGACGGGACGGCCCTCAAGATAAGCGAGGGGGCGAGTTAAGCTGTCAAAAAAGTGTCAAACTTGTTAGAACTACCGTTGCCGTCCGTCGGGTTGGGTGATTTTCTGTTTCGTTTCTCGTTTCGTTTCTTGCCGGGTTCGGGTTCGTTCGGGTGTTTTTGGAAACATGATCGTTCGGGACGGAACTGAAAACAGTTCAGCCCTATGGGAAGTGGAAAGAAAAGGGGGGGTTGATGAGCACAGTGTCATGCACACTGTAAACGGAAGTCGGGGGTCGGAGATTGGATGGCTGACCCACCTTTTGAGGTTAGGTTTCCACTTTGTGCCCAGCCCGCCGAACCAAGCGCGCTTGGCCAGGGAGGTTCTCAATTTCCCTGCCGGGGCGCTCACTGCCGCTGTGCCGCTGCCGGAACGGGAGAAAGTCCACTGTGTTCAGTTATCGTTAGCGGACAAGAAGCTTATCCGGATCTTCGTCATCCCTCTCGCGAACACCTACCTAATCCCGTCCATCCTACTTACTACAATCTTCTTGCGCCCGACTTCGTCACCTCGCGCTTCTCGACCACCAAACCCGATTACGGCTACTATTGCTGCTACAGAGCGCTACCGAGAAAACACGACCGGATAATTGCAACGTCGAACAGGAGTAGGTGATAGAGGAGAAAAGGAAGGATGGAACAATCACCCCTTACGCAACAGCCTCGGCCGGAGGCGTTTCAAGCCAAGATTGTGAAGCTTTATCAGGAGTTGTTTAAGGTGCGTAGCTATCTATGGATGGCACTTCTGTTGCTGGCGCGTTGAATTGCGTGTGGAAAAGTGAAAGCTAACGTCGCTGTAGGTTAGTCAAACGTCGTTGTCTTACCCTTCCCTCCGTTGCCGAGTCGTCGTTCCCGATCACGATCACATGCGCGCGCGCTTGTCACGATATCACGATGCTCCCGGTGGCTTCGCTGTTTTATAACCCCCGGCGTCTAATCGATACAACTCTCCCATTCCAAAAGACCCGTCAAGCCGACACCACCGACCGTTCCACTCCGCGCTCACGCGATAACACCAGACAAGCAACATCACACCCATAACGAACCCCCATACTGACGCGAAAAACCAACAGGACCACGACCCCGAAACCGACCTCCCCCTAACCGAAGGTTTCTGGACCGAGTTCTTCATCCTCAAACCCTCCCGCTCTGCCCTGCGCCAAATCCTCGACCCCATATCCGCTTCCGATCTACTTCATCTCTACTCTTCACAAACGCGCCAGCTTTTTTCGAGGGCCGTCGCTGCCCTTAAACCCACCACCAACCGACCTTCCTCATCGGCTGCCAGACCCTCCTCCTCCGCTGGTGCCCAGAGCCAGGCGCAGATCCAAACAAAACAAGCCAATGCCCTAGATACGCTATCGGTGTTTTTGGTCTCGGTGCTGGGGAAGAAGTATACGAATCCGAGCTCGGATATCATTGAGGTTCTGGCGGGGTTGGATAGTGTAGACACGATATTTGGGGAGTTTGTGGGTGCTTTGGATGGGATCGTGCGCGGTAGCACCCCCGGGCACACCACGAATGGTGTCAATGCAGGAGGGGTAGTAGCGGGGATGGGGATAGAGCTGAGGAGAAAAGCGGTTGAGGTGGCGATGGCGGTTACGGCTGGCGCGTGGGGGACCGGGTTGGGAAGTTATTTTATTCAGAGGGATATGTTTCCTGCGCTGATGAAGGTGAGTTCTCTTTTTTTGTGACTTGGGGTGGGTTGGTATGGAGTTATGGGGAGGGAAGAGGGAAAGAAGGGAAAGAGACGGAAGAGCCAAGGGGAAGAGGAAGCCAAGAAAAAGAAACAGAAAGGGAATGGAAAGAATAGCAAAGACGACTGGAGGAAGTGGTGAAGAGAAAAACTACAAAAATGACAGAGCGCAAAGGCTAACAACTTGACACAACAGCTCATACAAGACACCGAGACGACACAAGACATTGTCCAACCATTCACGCTGGTTGGACTTCTTGCTAATTACAACAAGTTTGAGTTCCAAAATCCATACCAGATGCGGCTGAACGACTTTGTCAACGAGCAGACAATACAGAAGATCATCAGAGCCGTGGGGCAGGCATGTCTGACACTAAGAGGGCAATATGTTGCGGTACAAGAGGATCTGCCCGAAGGATGGTCGATAGCGGGCACCCTCAGCATGATTGGCCTGGTGAGGTTAAATAAGCATAAGAAGCCGGTCTACGATGCGGAAACGCAAAAGAGGATGTTTGCGGCGCTGTAAGTCATTTCACCTCAGTAGCCGGAAAAAGACAGAAACTAACAGCAACAGACCCGGCAAAGAAGCAGCAGTTCTGCTAGCAACCTACGACTTCACCCACGCCAACAAACTTTTCTGCCATAACCTCGTTACCCTCCCACCACTCGCCAAAGGCGACGAGCCACCCTTCTCCTCTTTCCTCTCCCTAACCTCTTACATGCTCCAACACGCCCATCTGTCCCAACGGACCACCCTCTACAGCCATCTCAACATAATGATCATCCGTCTTATAATCGAAGACCCGATCCTCTGCAAACGCCTCTGCAGCTCCGAACCCGACCATAAACACCCCGTCCGACTCTGCCGGCAACGATCCCCTTACTTACCCCACGTCCCCGGCGACCGCGTCCTTGCTACCGCTGTGCTCGATACCATGATTGATGCCGTCAACCACAACCTGCGCCGCCGTCTCGACGTCGGCCTCTACACTCTCTGCGTAGGCATCCTGCTCCGACTAATAAGCTACATGTCCCGCTCGCGCACCCGGCTCGAATACCACTGGCACGAGCTCTTCCGCTCTCTTTTGTCGCTAATCCGCTTCCTAACAACCTACGCCTCCGACCTCAAAACCCTAGTAGGCCAACAAGGCCAACTCGACACCCTGTTAGATCTGGTAGTCAACACCCTCGCCCTCGGCCTGTCATCAGGCGAATCCTTCCTACCCACCGCCTCCGCCTACGACGATTTGTTTTACAAGATCGTCGAGATGGGGGATGTACTGGTGAAGTTCAGGGATGTGTACAACCTAAAGAAGAGACAAAGTAATAGTATTGACACGCTGGTTAATGTGTCTACGCACTACAAGGAGATGTTGGGGAAGGGAGGGGTAACGAAGGACAAGTTGACGAGTGTCCAGGTGGCGGAGGTTATTAAGCAGGGGTATGAGACGCTGAGTATTCAGGCTAAGGAAGGGCTGGATAGTTGGGAGAGGTTTAGGGAGGCGGATGAGAGGGGACTGCTGAAGAAGATGGCGAGGGAGGCGGTGGGGGATGTTAGGGGGTTGGTTGGGGGTGAGTAGTCGCTGATAGATGGGATGTGGTAATTAATACTTTGGATGGATGGAAGGGTTGATGATGAGGTGTATAACTACTGTGTGTTAAGATGGAAGATGGGAAAAGGCGTTTGTTAGCGATAGAATGTGTTTGATAATCTACCAATTTACGGCTTCGGGCTTGCCGATATCCAAACGACTACGACTGAACTGAACTCAAGCGGGTACAAATCCCATTTGTGTCTGCATGAGTGGAACATGGTACGATCGTGATGGAGACTTCCTCAGCTTCCCCAGACTTTGCCCAATTTGTGGAGGGACACTGTTCACAGAGAGAAGTGATGTCATTGCCCCTGGACACGATGGAGACCCTTAACGGCTGTCCCTTATCGGCGGCCCCTGACTTGACCGAATCAAGACAGGAAGTAAACAAAGGATCCATTCTCAAGGGGGGCAGATTGCAGAAGGGAAAATGCGTCTCATCTGGTTGGTCGCCTTATCACTTTCAGCCCTGTACCATAGGTCCCCCCCTTTCCACCTCCATGTGCTCGGGACCTGCCCATCAAGGTGCGCCGCCTTACCTTTGCCTTTCATGTGCATGGCATGGTGTGTCAGCTTGGGTCAGGGTCCAATCTGCCTGTCCGCCGGGATCGCAAAGGAACATGACATGACAGGATGCGGGATGACCTGAGAGATGGGAGTTCCAAAGTTCGAGAAGGGCAAATCCGATGGTTGTGAGTGGATGGACTTTCAGACATTAAGTGGGCCCTTGGAAGGTGTGGGTCGTTCGATGAATCAAAGACAGTCCGAATCTCAAAAGGGGATTCCTAATGTCTTGACTCTCATTGGCCAACTCGGTTACCGGGCGGCTCCGAGGGCGTGCCAGATTGCCCCATCATGTCATACCGTGGGACCAGTTTGGAATTTGGGAGTGCTCGGCTGACTTCAGCAGTTGAGTTGAACTCCTTGCCTTGGCCCGCTGCCCGTCCTCCAAACTGTGCTTTCCCATCGCCAAGCAACAATCGCAACCAAAAGACTCGCCCCGTCTTTTTCCCTTTTCTCTACTTTCCCCAACTTTAACAACTCCGTCAAGTCTGAACAACCGAATCCTGGTCTTGTGGCAGCCCTATGGTTCCGACCTCTGCAACAACTTCTCTCCTGACTTCTTCCGTACATCTCCATACAACCACCACCACCACCGCCATACTATCGCCGGCCTTCCTGTCTGCGATACTACGACGACACCTCACTACAACCACAAACACATCACTCAAGATGAACGCGCAAAGGATCCTTTCGAGGAGGACGCTCTCGTCCGCCCTCTCCAACGCCCAGCGCGCCCAGCCGTTCAGCACGACGCCCTCTCCCGCCGTCACCGCTTTCCAGTCCTACACTCTCCCTTCGCATCCGCCATCGCCGCCGCGCTCGGGAAACGATTCCATGGCCTTCCCCGTCCAGCCGCCCATGCCGCGCGTACACGAGACCAGACCTCACAAGATTGCCTCACCATCGCAACAACTACAGAGCAACAACAACAACTTTGCTGCGCAACAACAAGCATCACCATCAACAACCCCCACTCCCTCTCAGCCTACTCCCGCCGTCCCCAACAAGCAACAAGAACCAACAAAGACCGCCTCCGCCGCCGCTGCGCAATCATCAGCCCCCACACAACCAACACCCTCCAAGCCCGCACCCCGCGCCTCCCGCCTCCGCGCCCCTCGCAAGGCCGCCATGAAGCTCACCCCGGCAGCCGTCGAGCACCTGCGGGCGATGCTGGACCAGCCGGACCCGAAGCTGATCAAGGTCGGCGTGCGCAACCGGGGCTGTTCGGGCTTGGCCTACCACCTCGAGTACGTCGACAAGGCGGGCGCGTTTGACGAGACGGTGGAGCAGGACGGCGTCAAGGTGTTGATTGATAGCAAGGCGCTGTTTAGCATCATTGGCAGCGAGATGGACTGGGTGGAGGATAAGCTGAGCCAGAGGTTTGTGTTTAGGAATCCGAATATTAGTGAGTACTTCCCGATACCCGACACATGATGGTTGAAAGGGGCCAAATGCTAACTAGGACAACAGAGGAGCAATGTGGCTGTGGAGAATCCTTCATGGTGTAGAGGGGATGAGAGGAGATTTAAGATCTCGGTTAACCTGGGGTGAGCCGTGGGTTCCGAAGCACCTTTCAGTCAGCTAGTCGCAAAGCGATATGACATGAAAGCAATTTGCTTCACCGCAGTCATCCCCCGGCGCATCTAAAGCCAAGGATCGAAAGAGTTATCGGCATCAAGAGTAGTATGCGTCATTTGTCAGCGCTCGCGCGCGCATTTTGGGATTTTTCTTTTCGGCGAAAGCATGGGTATTGGCGTTTTGGATTAGAGAGCATTATTCCCTCTTCTTGTTTTACTTTATATCATCCATTCTGGTCACAGCAGATATGGACGGGTTTAGAAAGGGCGTTTACTTTATTGGTAGTATAATTTTTCACATTCTCTCTTCTTGTACATCAACATTAGAGAAGGGACAAGAAATGGAGAAGTTCATCATCGTGTTCAACATTGCAGAAAAGTTTCATGCCATGTTCTTCCATGTGCCTTCCATCACCACATGGGCCTTGCCTCTGCTGCGATATTCTCCATGACGCATCTCGTGGTTTTTGGATGGCTGATTAATCCTGCCTTTGCCGCGGCCTCTGTTAGTGCGGCTCAAATGCGGGCACCTGTCAACTGCCAGCGGTCCAACGGGCATTACCCCACATGGTCCTATCCGCATAGAGCGATGCCCCTGGGCGACAGCGGCAGGGACGTCAGCTGTTAACGCGTTCCAAAATCAATTTACGCCTCTTGCAAACGCGTCTCCCGTCAACCTCGAATTTCTCCCCGATAACCCTTTTTTGCGCCGTCCAAGCTGGTTCTTGGAAAACTCACCATTTCAAGACATTGGAACGACGACAACTTGCTTCAGCTTTGCTTTCAACCCACACGTTGGCGTATGCGACACCATGGCGGTCACTTGTCCGATCTGTAACCAGGCCGTCAAGGGCCTCGACAAGATCAACAGCCACATCGATTCCCAATGTCAGCTATATCTCGAGACAGGAGGCACCAACAGCCCCAGCACCAGCTTTACCCAAACCTTTCCCTCAAGTAGTGGGACTCAAAGCACACAACAGACCGAGAATTTCCTACCAAGCTCAACCCAAAAGAAACGAACAGCTGCCGACTTCTTTCAGACTCCTGCTAAGCGACTGGCGGGGTCAAAGATACCCATTCCTGCTTCAGCTTCTTCAACACCGTTACCAGGTCATGGAAGTGCTGTTCCGCCTACTGCTACACAAACACCATGGACGGGGAAGAAAAGGAGCTTTGATGATGGACCAGGATTGGATTCGCCTTCAGTTGAGGCAGCGGCGAGGAATAAGAATGGGGTTATGAATGGGAATGCGAATGGACAGACACCGCAACCGAACGGAGCAACAGGAGGAGGAGGAGGACAAGCAGAAGCCAGCCCACCGATCCAACCTCTAGTAAAACGTGTAAAAACGAACAAGATCAACGCCCCTCTCGCCGAACGCATGCGCCCCGGTTCTCTCGACGACGTCTTTGGCCAGGACTTGGTCGGCCCCAACGGTGTTCTACGCTCCCTAATCGAAACCGACCGCGTGCCCTCCATGATACTCTGGGGCGGCTCCGGCACAGGCAAGACAACCATAGCGCGCTGCATCGCCCAACGAACCGGTAGTCGCTTCATCGAGCTCAACGCCACCAGCTCGGGCGTAGCTGAATGCAAAAAGTACTTCCTCGAAGCAGCCAACGAGTTACAGTTAACCGGCCGGCGCACAATAATCTTCTGCGATGAAATACACCGCTTCACAAAGGCGCAACAAGACATCTTTCTCAAACCCGTCGAAGCAGGCACCATCACCCTAATAGGCGCCACCACCGAGAACCCCAGTTTCAAAGTCGTACCCGCCTTGTTATCCCGTTGCCGAACATTCACCCTCCAACCTCTCTCCCGCGACGACCTCCAACGCATCTTGCTCCGCGCCCTAAAACAAGAAATAACAGACCAAAACCTCCCCCTCTCACCACTAATAGACGACGAACTCCTCTCCTACCTCTGCGCCTTTGCCGACGGCGACGCCCGCACCGCTCTCAACCTTCTCGAACTCACCCTCTCCCTAACCACCAACCCCCCCTCCTCCTCCTCCTCCAACCAGGAGCCCCTAACAAAAGAATCCATCAAAGCCTCCCTAACCAAAACCCTCGTCTACGACCGCGCCTCCGACCAACACTACGACACCATCTCCGCCTTCCACAAATCCATCCGCGGCTCCGACCCGGACGCCTCCCTCTACTACCTCGCCCGCATGTTACAGAGTGGCGAAGACCCCCTCTTCATCGCCCGCCGCTTGGTGGTGGTCGCATCCGAAGACGTCGGCCTAGCCGATAACTCCCTCCTCCCCCTCGCCACAGCTACTTACACAGCAACCCAACAAATCGGTATGCCCGAGGCTCGCATTCCCCTCGCTCATTGCACGGTCGCTTTGTGTCTCGCCCCCAAGAGCACCCGTGCTTATAGGGGGTTGAATAATGCGTTCTCAGCGTTACGGGAACCGGGTGTCGCGGCGTTGCCGGTGCCGTTACATTTGAGGAATGCGCCGACGAGGTTGATGAGGGAGATGGGATACGGGGCGGAGTATAAGTACCCGCCTAATTACAAGGATGGGAGGGTCAGGCAGGAGTATTTACCCGCTGAGCTGAGGGGGAGGAGGTTTTTGGAGGAGAGGGATTTGGGGACGGAGGTGGATCCGGATGTTGAGATGGGGGATGCTGCTAATGGGGATGGGGATGGGGATATTAATGGGGGTGGGATGGAAGGGAAGGGGGGGTTGGGTGGGGATGGGATTGCGTAGGTGTTGTTGAGTTGCTTGATGGGGGTTGGTATACTTGATGAACTGTTGGGTCAAATGATTATGATGTTGCATTTGGAGCGTCCCAAAATGGTTATGGGTAGATTTTTGCTTGATGCCTGGCGAACGGCGTTTTGTGTGCAATTGTACATGTTGGCATAGCATTGTTTGCGATAGAAAGACAGGATACTATGGAGCGGATTTGCTAGATACTTTACTTGAACAAAAGCCTTGACCTCTGATTGCCCTAAATACAAAAGCTTCAACATAACTTTATTGCTGTTGTTACCAAATTTCAATAGGAAAGGAAATGTTCCAACCTTTTTATCCCATCTGCCTGTTCATGCCTTCGAGTCCGCCTGCTTCATTACACCCGGGTGCAGGTACATACTCAGGCCCAGTATGACGAGAAGTACAAGCCACCACGATGCGTCTTGTATGGCTTTAAGATTGACGTCGTAGCCGATAAAATACTTGACGTTGTCTTTCTTGCCCTCAAGTTGAGAGCCGGTTGCCTTGTCATGTTCTGAAGCTTCACAAGATGCAAGCGCTTCGGCCGCCATGATTCTGATGATAGAACGACGTGTTAGTATCTTTATTCCAGTAACAGACAAGTAAGTTTTAGTCATACCTTCTGCGTTCTGCTATGGTTGCCATAATTTCATTCTTCAGCTGGCGCATTCTGGGCACTTGGGCCATGATCATGTCGTACCATTCCGATTGTACTTCAGGACCTACAGGGAAACTCGCAAGTCAGATGCTGTGTAAACGCTCCATCCTGCCATCGGGGGATATCCTGAGTGTGAGTCATGGGCCAATGACACATTGGGCTTACCATCGTGGGCAGGATCCTCAGAGAGAATATAAGAGAATTCATCTTCGAAGAACTCCTCCATAGTCGGTATCCCCGGAAGAGGATTGTCCAGCTCTGCTCCATGCTCGATGAAGAGCATCATGAGGCGAAAAGTCGGTACCCTAAATCCTGCGAATTGGTACATGGCCTCGGGTGGTAATTTACCGACAGTAGAAATGTGATGCGGACATCGATGGAGGTGCTGCCCAACCAGAATAAGCTCTTTCCAAGGTGTTGTGAAAAGTCCCTGCTCGTTGACGAAAACTTCGTTTGGGGAAAAGCCATGCGACACCAAGTAACTGGCAGACCGGAATCTGGCGTGATTCTCCTTAAATATGACTACATCTCTATAATTGAGCAGTACGAAGAGAGGTGACCTCACAGAATGGTCAAGCAAGGGAAAGGGGGAAAGCGACGGGTCCAGCGGTCGGGCGGTGGCAGTAGAAAGTATGCTGCTGACGGTATTTGGCAGGTCACATTCTACCGCTAGTAGTAGTAGTAGTTGAGGTGATGACCGATCATAAGATAAACTGAGGAAGGGAGAGAGGCACACCTGCACCGCACCTTCGATTTTGTAGTGTCCCTGTTTGATCATCAAGCTCCAGCAATCCGCAACTTTTGCAAGGACCGGAAGAACACAATTGGGCGGTTCGTCGTCAATCGAGAGTAATTCCCCATAGCTGACCGTCGCCTTTCTTCCATTTCGGCAGCGTAAATACGTCAACTGCATCCCCATGCTCAGTATTGCGCAGGCCGGAGCAAAGTCAGAATCTGATATTTGGAGCGGCCCAAGGTCCCACACACCCGCGTTGTTCAAAAATTCAACGACAGTCCGATGTAGAAATGTGATCCTGGAATGTTCGGGGAAGTCTTCACGTTTGCCTTTCAGTGGCGCGGATGACATGTCTGGCTTCGAAACGCGGGGGCAATCTTCTGCCAACGGACACCAACAGATCTGGATTTCCGAGTTGTTTAATACACAACCCTGCTTCAGCCCATCCCTGGCTTGTAGAAGACCACCACAGCGGCTTCTCAATCTAGCCAACGTTGTTGCGCAAATTTTTCGTGCATCGTTTGTCGAAATGCTCTGCAGTGGTGTATTTAAAGTACAGTCCATGTTGTCCCGGTCAAAACAAGCGAGTTCTAATGTCGGCAACCCGTATTCATAACGGCGATCAGAATGCCAGTAAGGGTTTTGTGACACCATGTGAACTATCTTCAAGGTCTTTGCCATCTTTTCATGATAACGACGGTCAACACTATTGAGCATGTGCACAAAAAGGCTCTCCAGCTCTGGGGGAAGATTGTCGACTCGTTGGCATAACTCCTCAATAGTATCGTGGGCTGCAAACCCGTCCAAAATTGATCGGCATGCTAGAATGACCCACAGAAAAACACCTGAAGCCTTTTGAACGAGTTTGTCCGTTACTTGACTCGGCCGGTGTCCACCAGAGGAGTCAAGAGCCTCCATGTAAGGGTGTGACCCAACAACATCATGAATGTACTCTTTGATATCCTTTTCTGTCAGGGTTTCCATGTGAAGCTGGGGCACATGCGAAAAGGCGTCGTAGCAAAGTGCTGTAGGCCGACTGGAGACAATGATTTTGATTGTTGAGTTGGCGGAGAGACCCTTGATCAACCTGATTGCATCGTGGAAGTTTCCCTCAAACTCATCTAATCCGTCAATGAACAAGCAGAATCGGCGATTTGGACGAAACCTCTCCATTAGGAACTCGGTTGCAACCTGCAGCTCTCCACTTGAAGGTGGCTTAGGCTCTTGATGAACATTGGCCCTGACCTCCTGCCACAACCGTGGCAGGGCTGAAGGTAAATAGGACGATTCGGCTTCCATAAGCTGATACAAGATGGCCCGAGAGAGTCCCTCGAGGGATTTTTGCTCTTGCGTTCCAAATCCCAGGAAGAAGAACGAAGCGACCGTGAGGGGCAAGTCTCCTGCCCAAGCCTTTAAGGGAGTTCTCGTGTCGGGGTTGTCATGGAGGTATTTCATCATCGTAGACTTTCCGCTGCCCGCCTTGCCGCAAACCCAGTAAATGCCTGCACCGGACTGAAGCCACTCAGATAAATCGTCCCATTCCCCTTCCCCTCCTACCTCCTGGCAGGCGGGTTTCAGCGCCCATTCAAAAGTGTTAGCATGGGCAGATGAGACACTATCCTTTCTATCTCCCATACAGCGGAACCACAGGCTCTTCAAGGCTCTATCTTGGTCCCGAGCCTCCCGGAGTACAGCATTTGCTTCTACGCGATCGTCGGTTGCTCGCTGAAGGGCCGCCTTTGCATTTTCTCTGTAGATGGATGCCATCTCGTTTCGCACCAATGACGCCAACAGAGAGACGGCTTGCTCGGATGAATGTGCGGGAAGAAGGACGTCTAACTTGGAGGTGAAATCCGATAACTGTTTGATCAGGGTGTTGAATTTGTCTTTGTCCGCTATGATCCACTTCAACTTGCTAGAGGTAGACGTGGTAGCTTTCTGCTGGGACATTCGATCCTGCATGGCGTTGTAGTCGTCCATCAACTTTTTCATGAGAGATCCGCCAGTTGCCTGGGTCGAGGGCTTCGATGAAGGTTGAGGTCCATCCTGCTGCTTCATTCCATATCGCTGTTGAAGAGAGGTGCTTTCACTCAGGAGGTGTATGATGCTGGCGAGTACTTGAAAGACAGCTCCGCGAATGACAGGATCGTCGAGTCGTTGGTCATAGTCTTCGTGGAGAAGGCGCACGCGGTCTGCCCATTGCAGCAAAACGGCTTTCTCAACATGAAGCTTGGCGTCGAGGAGATTGTAGTCGTGGCCGTATGAGCGGTAAGTAGAGAAATAGCCAAAAAGCTCAACACAGCTCTTGAAGATGCCTGCCAGCCCAACGACACCCAGCCCTAAACCGACTGGCTCCATGTTACTTCGGAGTTCGGTTGTTGATAATTTCTTTTGAAGGAGGAGGAGTCTGTCGCGGGCTGCGCGAACCTTGAAAGATTGATCTCGAGAGGGGTTGAGGCCTGAGGAGAGGTAGTATCGATGGCGCAGAAGCAGCTAGCCATGACCAATGAGCTTCGTCAAGCGAGCGAGTCTCTTGATTTGTCCGGTCCCTCCCGAGTTGATGCATGATGGGGCAATTGATATTTGCCTTGACGGACAAAAACCATCATATTCTCTCGTCCCTCCTTCAAACAGCTCGGGCGGCGGGCTCGCATTGCGTCTTCACCGGAGCTTTTGAAGTGCTGTCAAGTCTCAGTTGAGTTTGATGTATTTCTAGAACTTTCGGAACCTGTTAGCTATTGTTGAACACGAACACTTGTACCGACATATGGTAAGAAAGCACTGGAAAGGAAATCGGATATGGCCATGGCGGGGAAGCGAAGAGATATTGTCCATGCCTCAAGTAAATGTGGATGAAATCTCCGATGTTTCTTGATACTGCTGAAAGACAGGATGGAGAATGGAGAAACACCAGATATGAGAAAAAGAAGCCTTTGGCAAGGTGGCGCTGAAGAATGCCCAAGTAGGAGTCTTCATGGTCGACCCAACGAGTTGAGGCATTGCAAGTGAGACGGGGTATGTTCTGTCGAGACAATGAAGTTTGTCGCTTTCTCGAGAAGCCAGCTTTTCCGTGGGCAGAGAAAAGAGGGAGCACATTGGATGCTTCAACTCGTCACTTCCAGGACTGATGATGAACAGCTGTGGTGGTTGTTCTTTCCCCATATGCCTCTCGGACTGCCCTGGAGGGTCGGCGCCGAGCACCTTCCAATCTCAAAAAGGGAAATGGTTGGGGAGCGCTATACTGGTAGTAACACCCTGTGTAATTTTCGTTTGGACGGAAAGAACCTTTAAAAGCCTTGTCAATTCAGAAACAGTGAGAGGGAAGGTGCGTAAGTGGAGTGGCCGATATCGGGGATTGAAGTGTGCTATATAATAAGGAAGGGGCGAGGAATGCCAACTGAAAGACGAGACACTCTGCAACATCTCACACGTCGCCTGCCTTGTCCCTTTTGCAACTTGCTGTGTCGGAAGAACGAGAGACGAATCTTGCTCCGTCTGCGTTGATGCTGACTGACCTTTCTCACTCAAGAGTTCAGGGAGGCAAGTACCTCCAGTCTGCTCAACAACCTCGCGATGTCGATCCAACTGACACAACCACGGCCAGATGCGCAGAGCAGCACAATCAATCGATCATTGACTTTCTCCCTTGACACCACACCACCACGCGACCCCGTTCTTCCGCTGGAGATTTGTTCCTCACTTCAAGGATATGGCGGCAACGTGGAAAATGGCATCCGTCAATCCATGGGCGATTCGAAAAATGGCATCGCGTGTTCGGCACAGGGAAGGCTGCGATTTTTCCAATTCCTCATCTACGCCATAATGGGTCGACTTTTCTCTTCACTTCCTTGATTCCCAGGAACTTTGACGGCCCAACAGAGGACGCCTTCAACGGAAGACCTCAGATCGCCAATTGCAGCCTAGAGTGGTTGGGTCACGGGGAGCTGAAAGACCCTTATCGGGTGCTGCCGGCCAGATAAGCATCTTTCCCACCCAATCAGTCAGCTTTCCAGGACCCTTCATGCTGACATGCAGCGTGCCATCGCGAAGCTTTTTAGGGGACCATGCCCCCGAATTGGGGTTTCCCTGCGAAAAACCCCACGGGCCGCTTCCCCCGTTCCCAAACTCAAACGCCTGTGCAGTCTTGGCGGGAGGGGGTGTGTGCGCGCACACACAACAACGCAAACTGGCCACTTTTTTGATTTTTGATAAAATAACACCATCGATTATCATTAAAACTGGCCAAAACCGCTGCAAAAAAACCGTTTATTAATGTAATAATATTATATCTATTATTTTTAGTATTTACGTTATCTTTTTTATTATTATCGATATAATGCGCTACTTAAATATCCGTTAAAAGGTATTAGTTATAATAATATTGGTAAATAACGAATACCCTAATGAAATTACTACCGCCGTTAATATTTTTATAAAGAGTATTTAGAAGTATAAGAGTACCTTTAAAGATATTAGTAAAGTATTTCTACCTTCGAAAGTACCCTAAAACGTTAAAAAACTTTTAATATAGGTATTTGAAATACGTTTACTATATTATTTATATAATAAATATTATATTAATCGATATTATAGAAAGTTATAAAATTTCTTATTATAAAACCCGATTTATACTTCGATAAAATCTATACCTTTTTAACCGATAAATATAATGTATATATTTCGAAGGAGATTGTATAAAGATATCTCCGATAAAATAAATAGAAAAAAAAACGATTCTATTTTAAAATATTATAATAATCCCCCGTTTTAATTGTAAATTAATATATAAAAATATTCTTATTTATTGCAAAGATATTCGTATTTTATAATAAATTTAATACGGATCGAAAGGATAAAGTTCGTTATATTGGCTAGGCGCCTAAGGGCGCTATCGCGACGGTTTCTAACCGATTCGAATATAGTAAGCGGTATTACTTCCTTTTAATTATTAATATAAATAATATACTCAATTTATTAATATTCTAGGGTATAACGAATTCTACTAATTTTTAGGAATAAATAATAGAAAGGTTATTACTAAATATAAATCCATTTCCTAATTGTAATAGTATTTTAATAATAAATAATGTTAATTAATACCTTTAAGCTTAATTCCAATATGCGTATACTTAGAAGGGGGTTTTATTATAATATTTACCGCTGTACTCTTTTAAGTTTAACTTTATAGAGGTATACTTTAACGATTTTAAGCGGCAATTTAAGAGGGTATACCGTAATGAAGGTAATAATAATATTATAGAAGAAGATTTCCCCGACTTTTTAAAAAAAATAGCGTTTAATATAGGGGCGTATATATAATAAATCCGTAATTATTATAAGAATGCGAAATTAGTAATAAATAAATTTAATAATTTTAATAAGGATTATTAGTAAATATACGCTAGCGAATTGGTAGAGTATAAGTAATGTAGTATAATAATTAGGAGGAGGTAGGAAGGAGGATAAAAAAGAATACGTATATTTTATTATATATTATAATAACGAGTATTTATTAGGGTACTAAAATATATTAAATTTAATATTAGAGTTAGAATTAGTAATTATTTATATAATATTATTAAAACGTTAGAAACCCCCCTCTTTCTTTATAATTCGATTCGAAATATTATTAGTTATTAACGTTATTAGTAATAATATTATTAACTATAGAGGTAAGGGTTTGTATAATTCTATATTCGAGCGCGGTCGTATCGGTGCTAGCGGTATATAGTATATAATTAATTTAAATATTTAAAGTATTATATTAATTAATTAAAGAGTATAATAGTAATAAGGGGTAGTATATTATAAATATTATTTTAAATAGCGAATATAACGTATTCTTCTTTAAGGAAATCTTTAATTTTATTCCTAAAGGCAATATAAAGAGTAAGAGAAAACCCTAACGTAATATATTACTCTATTAATTAATTTTTAAACGCTAATATATCGTATAACGACCGCGGGTATTGTAATTTATTACGCAATTCTATTAATGTTTTATATACCCGCCTAACCTCTATTATATACCCAATGTAATATATCCGGTAAAAAATTTTAAAAAATTCTATAATTAATTCTTTTATTATATAACTAAGCGGTATAGGTAGTAGTGGCGAAGATAGCGTAATTATAAAATCGATAATTTCGTTGTCGTTGGTAATAAATAGTGGTACTATTAATAGCGGGGTTTAATACGTAGCGGAGAGGGGAATTATATTAGTATATAACGATGGCGGTAAATTAATTATAACCGCGGCGGCGCGCTTTACTGCTAAAGTCGTATAATTAATAGGCTCCCTGTAAAATGAAATTATAAAGTAATTAAATATAATATTTATAAATTCGACCGTTATTACCTTATTTAGTAGTAAGAATAATCGATTAATAGTAATTAAATTAATAGTTGCTATAAATGTAGCGCTAATAGTAAATTTAATAGCTATAAAGCTATTAATATATATTAATAGGAGGGGAAGGTAATAATAATTAAAGAAGTAATAATTATAGTTATAGTATAGCGGTAGCGATTAATATAGGGGAGGGTATGAAGGATAATTATTTAGCTTATTATAATTAAATAAAAGGTTTCGAAATTCGTTTAATATTATTTATAAAAGATTAAGGGTATTTATATTATTAGCATTATTATTATTATTATTTATATTATTTATAACGTTAATATTAACGCCGCTATTACGTTTATAAAATTTCGATATATTAGCGCCGCTATTATTAATATTGGTATTGTTAATAATAGTATTTTATTTAAGTATTTCTTCTAAAATATTTGCGGGCGGATTAATAGTAGTAACCTTTCCCAATTAAATCGCGCGCGCCTATTTACCGACTTATTTAAGGGAGAGGTTGTAATAGTTTTTTTTACCTTCGATAATGTAATATAGTTAATATTCGATGGTTTTATTATAATTTTTATATTTAAAACCGAAATTATAAATTTATATTTATAAAAATATTATATATATTAGTTAGTGTAGCTTTTAATTAATAAGCGCTTCTTCCTTTTTATCCGCTAATTTAGTTTTATATACTTCTTTTAATATAATATTTATAATTATCCGCCGCGGCTTCTTTATAGTATTATTACCGGGGGTATATAAAGTTCGAAATAATTATATAATAAGAATAGCCGTTTATATAATTACGAAAGGATTCGTAAAGCCGTAAAAGGGAATAAGTATTAATAATTCTATAATTATAAGAATAAGGGATAATTATAATTGTATAAGGTCGCTAATAAGTAATTTAATTAAGTAAAATTTAAAAATAATAATAAATACGCTATATTAGGCCGTATAGTAAATATACGATTTTATAATAGAATTATAATCGAATTTATTATAATTATTGGTAAAAAGGCTACTTATTATGGTATAAATATATACTATAATACGGTTTCTATTATTATTATCGTAAATAATAATATTATATATAATATTATATAATATAATTTATTATTTAATATTAACGGCCGTAATATCTTCGATAACCTCCTATATATAACTTATTTATAATATTCGAATTTCCCTTAATAGAAATGTATTAAACCGCTATATATAAAGCTCCCTATTCTCCAATTTAACCTTTACTTCTTTATACGCGTTGTAATTTTAAATAAGAGGGGGTTTATTACGTACGTTAATAATATATAACCTAATTATAATAAATTCTACTTAAATAAATAATAAATAAATAGGTTTATTAGGCTTTAAAAGGAGGGTAATAACTTTATAGCGCCGGTTTATTTTCGAGGGGAAGGTTATAGCCTATTTAACCGAAGAAGTAAAATTATTATTATTATCTTTAAAATAAATAAAAGATATATTAGTAATTATTTTCTTAGGGGTTAACCGAATAGGGAATTCTTATTCGTCTTTATTGTTGAAATTAAAGAAGTCTTTAATATTGCTAGATAGTTCGATAAATTTATCGGTCGGCTTAGGAGGAGAAGAGGGTAGCGGTTCGCTATTGGTTTCGACTTCTATTTCTAATTTTAAGGTAAGGTTTTTAACCTTCTCCTTCCCCTTCTTAGTAGTAGCGGCGGGCTTCTTCTTAGGGGTAACCTTCTTTTTAAGGGTAACCTTCTTCTTAAGGGTAGCTTTCTTCTTAGGGGTGGCCTTTTTAAATAGACCGGCGATAGCCTCCTTTATTTTAATTAGAGTACGATTCTTCTTTTTAAGGCGGGTAGATACGTATTATAGAATTAATGGGGTTCTAAAATTAATTTAATCCTCGTTAAAATAGACCGAAGTAGTATTATTACGACGAGTATACTTCTTGGGCTGGGTTCTAAGGATAAATTTGGGCGGTATTGTAATAAAAATAATAAAAATAATTAAGGATAGTAGCGATAATAGTTTATTTACTTTCTAGAATGAAAATGCAATCGTTAGGCTTCGATTTTGTATAGAAATGATTGAAAACGAATAAGTTTTACGATTTTTACGAAGATGTGTTGTTGTTGTGTGTGCGCGCACATACCCCCTCCCGCCAAGACTGCACAGGCGTTTGAGTTTGGGAACGGGGTGAGATTTCGAACAGGACCCTGAACCCGACATAATGGGGACCCCTGACCGTCGATCTCCCTTCCTTTCCAGTACCACCTACGTCACTAACGGACGAGAATTCTATCTCCTCGACCCCTTGGTCCCCTTCAACACGGCTGGTTCATGGAATGGTCTAGACCCAATTGAGCCGCACGGCATGGGGATTGTCGACGTGGAAATGGTTCGCCCGTGATTCTGCCTTGCGATTCTCTATGTACATGGAGAATGGAGAGTACGACGAACAGTCTCAGGTCTTGTAAGGCGTCCTCTGCTTCGTATCTTCTACGCCAGCTTTTTGCTCAGCTTTTTGCTCCGGCAGATCAACCCGGACACGCGACCGGCGTAAGCAGCCCCCATAGAGGCATTCCGTCATAGTCGTACCTTTTTCGAGAGGCTAGCATTGAGAGATGCCATGCTTGAGATTGTCTCGTCCACGTGGACGACGCTTTCAACATTGCGATTCTTACCCGTCCGGTTGAACTCCAAGCGAAGTACGGGGGAAACCACCGGAGAGCGAACAACAGAATGGGCTCATTTTCAACTTACACCGAAGGGGATCATCACTCACATGGCTTATTGTTGTTGGTTTTGGTTGTCTTTCTCTGCCATGGTTATGAGGAATTTTCAAAAAGCAGGGAAATGTCGGGTGTCCTCACCCGTCCGTCGGCCGTCCTCCAGCTCAGGATGCCTCAGAGTCGTGAAGTCGTTATGGCCCTTCATCGCTATCTTGGGATGTTATCGTGAGCGGTTGTGGTATATAACCCGAAGGTAACTCCAATGTTGGCGAAAGAATGAACCTACCAGGAAGACATTGAAGATCATCAAAGCCTTTAGCAATTGCACCGCTTCCAGCTCACCACCACCACCACCACCGTTACTCATCCTCATCGATAACATAAAACAGCAATGTCAGGCCCATCACCACCCCAACCAACACCCTCCTCCCTCAACCGAATTCCACCACACGTGCTGCAAATGATCGAAGGAACATCTACTGTTCCAAGTCACGGTCCTTACACCTCTCTCCTGAGATGCAATGGTGAGAGATAAAAAGACCTGCTACTAAACCCTGCCACATCGTCCGTCTTGATCCTTATTCTTGCTACATTGGGTTTAGAATTCTCCTGGGACACAGTGGCAACTGCCAATTCTTTTACTCCAATGGGCGGGAACACTCGGCGGGTAAGTGACCTTTTTACACCTTGGAACTTCGGGTTTGGATCGTGAGGCTAATCGCCTGATAGAGCACGTCTTCGATCATGACGAGCGCGACGAAGGGGTCGACGGTTAGGATGAGACCCTGATTTGGCTATATAGGGAGGGGAAGGGAGGGAAGTATCGGACGGGGTGTGGGGGGTCGAAGCGATTCTGGTGGACTTATTGTGGCGGGAGAGAGTGTAGGATAACGGATGGAATCATTGCTGTGGATATTATAGGTCGGAGTTGGTTGGAGTTGTCAGGATTCATTATTCAGGAGTTATTAGGCAAAGGGCTATATTGTACCAAAGCACAAAAGCATTTCCTGGCCAAACTCCTGTAGTAGCGACTTTTTTTTCACTCACAGAGGTTCACTTACCTCATTCTTTTTTTCTGCCCTTCCTGTAAGTTCACCAAACTTTCAGTTGTTGGGCAGTTTATCTAAAGTAAGTCACATCAAACCCATCCGTCTCGTCTCCTCTCCCTGGATCCGTCCCTAATTTGTCGGTCCTTCCTGGCGCCGTGGTCGGAGTTCCTGACTCCCGGGTCGTGGGATCCCTGTGCACATCAGCGGCATCAGCGGGCCATGCCGTCGTCCAAAGTATGGATTGCCCGGCGAGAAAATATGAAAAAGAAATGAGTGTTATGCCGCTATTCCGAACACCGTCTTCGAGAAGCACGGAAAAGACGTCATGAAAGCAATGCCGAACAATCGGAAATGGCAAGTCCATGCGAAAATGCCATGCCATGACGAGGAGGGTGTTTGTCAGCGGTCAGCCACTTAACATGCGAACAGATATCGGAACTCTCGGCGACCGGATTGGCGATCGGGTCACAATGGTCAGCAGTGCACAAGCTGAATTGAAGATGTGCGCCTGCCGGGTTCGTATCGCGCCAAAAAGCCGCAGACATGCGCCAAAGTGTGTCACATGTCAGATGTTGCGCCTAAGCTGGCTACACTCGAATTTCTCGACTCGGGAGGTTGGAGATGAAAGAAAGAAGGACTGGAAAGAACGTTGAAAAACTTTTCAAATTCATCCAGTGGGAAAAAGAGGAAAGAGCACCGAATCCTGCATCGGTCATCGGTCAGCAAATACCCACCACGCGGGCCGCCAGCGCCCCACTGAACCCCCGCCGCCCCGCCGTCCCAGCCATCGGGCAGCAGATCTGCTAGCGCTCGCCGAGTCCCGAGTGGCCCGCTTCGGGCGCCGTTGGATTTGAAATCCCACTTCAACCTGTTCATCCCATCTTCTCTCTTTCTCTTTCCTTTCATCCCATTCTTACCTCACTTCACCTCACCACCTCTCAAGAGTTGTTGTCCCGGCCCAACAACTCCAGGTCTTCCTAACAATGGCGCGCCTCACCCCCCTCCTCGGGGCGCTGCTCCTCTCCGTCTTCACACAGCCTATCTTTGGCGCTTCCACTACAGTCTCCGAAAACACCTCCGACGACAACAAGGTCCAGTACTGCCAAACCGGTCTTGTAACAGGAGAAGCCGACTTTTGTGTCTCCCTCGCCTCCTACCCCAATGCCACCACCAAGTCCGACGACATCTACTTCCACTTGGCCGTCACTCGCTGGAACGCAAATGGATGGACGGCCATCGGAACAGGGCAGACCATGGCAGGAGCCCTGATGTTTGTCATCTATGGCGATCCTGTTAACGGAACCGAGAAAGAGCCGGTTGTCAGCATCAGAACAGTGGAAGGACATCGTCAACCGCAGTTGATTGAAGATTTCAGCACCGTAGCTGGGAAGGGTTTTGACGTTCAGGTCTTGTCATCAAGCTGGAAAGAAGCTGGCACCGTGCCCGCCAGTAAGGGCAAAGTGAAGAGACACGACGACCACGACGAACACAATATCATCCCCGCCGCCGGCACCAAGACCTATGTTGCAGACATTTTACTCGCCTGCTACTCCTGCTCCCAATGGTCATCCGGCCCCGGCTCCTGGCGCACTTCGATTTCCGCCGAAAGCACCTCCCAGCCATTCCTCTGGGCCTGGAACGACCGCCAAGACTTCTCCGGAAACTTCACCAGGGACGCTCACCTGAAGATGCATCGCCACCGCGGCTCCGAAACAGGCGGATACGGCTTTTTCTGGGCCGACATGACCCGCTCCTCTCTTTCCTCTTCAGAAAAGCAGCCTTCGACCACCGACCTACTCAAAACCCTCTCCATCACCCCCAACGTCAAAATGGTCGGAACAAGCGAAGAACCCCTCTCCGCCTCTGGCTGGCTATCCAAACTCACCTCCAACCCCCTCCCCAAAACCCACGCCTTCTTCATGACCGTCGCCTTCCTCATCCTCTTTCCCCTAGGAGTCATGTTAATCCGTTCAGGGGGCAATGCCTTCCAAAAGCACTGGCTCGTGCAAGCCCTCGCCTCCGTCTTCACCTTCGCTGGCGCTGCGGTGGGGCTGTACATGACCGGTCGTCGCGTACCTTCTACCTTCCACCAGTGGCTTGGTCTGGTCGTTACGCTGTTGCTGGTGGTCCAGATAATTCTGGGGTGGAGACATCATGTGAACTTCGTGCGGATTCGGAGACGGACGTGGATTTCGTATGGACATATCTGGCTTGGCCGGTGGGCGGTCGTGGCGGGGTGGGTTAATGTGGTTTTGGGGCTGTTGTTGTCGGGACATAGTAGGGTTGATGCCTGGGGCGTGGGTATCTTTATGGGGATGGAGGCTGTGGTGGTTGCGTGGTGGGTGTGGAGGGCGGCGCAGAGGAGGAAGGCGATGGAGGGTGGAAATGGGCAGGGTGGAAAGGTACAGCTGGAGGATGGGGAGGGTGAGAGTTATGGGTTGATGGCTAGGAATGGTGGGAATGGAAGTGGGGGGGCGGATGGGGAGTATTTCAGGTTGAGCATGAGTGAGGATGATTTGAGTAGTAGTGATGATGAGGAGGAGGAGGGGAAGAGGAGGAATGGAGGTGGAAGTGGTCGCTAAATAGGCGACGAGGCGGTAGATATGGCGCGTCAAGTTGGATACATACGATAATAATGACCTTGTTAATGACTCCGGATAAATGCGTTCTTCTTTGGTACCGATGGAACGGTTCATGGTTCGGGCCGTCGTGGTACATCGTCGTGGTACATGCATGGTCGCTCCAATGCAGGATCGGTGATATCACAACACTCGTCCATGAGCACCACGAGTCTTTCCGAAAAGCCTCCTAAAGATCGCATATCTGACCATTTATACAAACGTCTCTTTATGTTCAATACGTGTTTGGCCAGGTATCAATCTCATCACTGCGTCGATAACATTCTTTTCTCTGAGTGAGCCGTATACTGCCGTCGATCACGTCTTCCAAGACTGTCCGGTACGGAAAGTTCATTATGTTCGGATACATTACCGATGTTGACGCAGCGAGATATACGGGCCAAGAATCGAAGCCATGCGATACTGGGACCATCTGAGGCAAACAACCATGGGGAAATTATAGGGTACAGTACGCGAAAACCATCTCCCACGGAACATCGCCAAACGGTCATCGACACTCACACAGTTGATCAGCAAACGCTACCTACGTCATACTCATAGGTTCCCTTTGCCTCCTAAATGTAAACAAAACCACATGACACAACACCTCAATCTATCATCTTCATACCAATCCACTTCTCAGTCTTATTATTACTCTTACCTGCTTGGTTCTTATACAAAATTACACTTATGAAGAAAAAGACGAAAATGCCCCAGCTCCGCGACCCCCTAGACACACCCAAGAAAAACGAGATCAGAGGTGGCACGTGCTTCGCCGAGTTCGTTCAAGAAACCGAAGGCATCATCCCCTTCACCGACGAGAGGATAGCCAAGATCTTCAACTGTCATCCCGAGACTGTGGACTACATCCGTAACGACGATGAGGAGAGGTGTAATGACGCTGAGCGAGCTGGGATCGCTAAGAACGACAGGAAAGGTATGACCAACAGAACACTGGCATTTCTGGGACATTAACTGGATCATTGATATCATATGTCTCAAAATGCATCGCGGGAGAAAAGATGGCATGAAGGGAAGGGAAAAGAAGGAAAGTATATGTGACTGACGGTAGTAACAGCACCCCATATCCCAGCCAGCGAACGTGGACCAGAGGCATGGCAGAAAAGACATCTGCGTGTGGATCAACTGGTTTCGCCTCCTTCAACTCCAACACCGACATCAACACCAACACCCAGAAACCAGGAGGACAACAGCTTGAAGAACCAAAGCGGGAAGGAAAACCCTGAGGAAAACCCCGGCTCAGATACCTCTATGGAGCAAGCGGAAAAGATGCACGTGGCCCCACCGGTGAAGGATGTCACGAACAAGAGGAAGAGAAATATTGGTGCATCATCATCATCATCGTCATCACCAAACTCAAGATCCCTAGGGGGGGAGAACTATGATGAAGAAGGGACAGTACCCGTACCCAAACGACAAAGGAAAGGACTACGGATCCGCAAGGCTCGACGGACAGATTAGAGCGACTAATAACAAGAACATGACCGGGTCGAAAAAGGGACAGGTGCAACAACTGAAACCATGAGAACGAAAAAAACGGCGAAGATGACAAGAGTCGTGAGAGGCGGTTGACGCTGTTAAAGTGTAAAAGAAGCGAAAGGTCATGTCCGATAATGTATTATAAGGATATTGGGGAAGGGGGAAGGATGGATGTCCGTTCAAAATTGAGTTTTCTCGTAAACTGTGGCATGTAAACGGAATGTATAGAGGCTTTTAGAATAGTGACGATTGTGGTTTGTCGCCGCGGCGATTGGACGGATGATCTCGCACGAAATGACCGTGAGCGAGGCGAGAGCGTTCCTGATTTAAGTCGACCCTAACCCTGCTAGTCAGGCACAAGCTCCCGCTTTCCTCGCCCCACCAATTATGATCCCCGACCCCTGCAAAAAACGGATCTCGATGACAGGGACCACCCGACCACCACTTTCCAAAACCCACGCACACCAAAAATTTCTTTCCCGCACATTCTTAGAAAGGACCTTATAAATGACTCAACTTGACCCTCAACACAACAACAAGGAATGATTGACTTCAAGCCGCTTGCCCGGCTAGCTCAATCGGTAGAGCGTGAGACTCTTAAGGAGTTCCTCCGTAATCTCAAGGTTGTGGGTTCGACCCCCACGTCGGGCTCAATTCCCGATTGTTCCTTCCCTTTTCGCGATTTCTTTTTTGTTTTTTGCGTCTCGATATTTTGCTCCTGCCTTGCCCTCCAGGCCCTCTTATTTTTTATCACGACCTTTCGAGACGGTCTGCGTTTGCACTTTTGGATACTACCGAGAAGTTGTTTTGTTTTTCACCTCCTTGGGTTACATTTAAATGTAGCGTGGTGAACTCGTTTCTTTCTTTTCTAACACATTTTTGAGTTTGACCCGAGGCAGGAATGACTTGCATCACGCGCGATCACCAACCGCAATCTTGCCAAAACTGTCTCATCACGGCAATGGCGTTGCTGAAGGTCATTATCAATGACATCAACAATTCCAATATCTTTTTCCCCAAGTCAAGCCAGTGAGCCAGTCGACTGGTGCAAGCGTTTAAAGCCCTATATTACGCCTACGCTAATTCCCACTCCCAAACCCCTGTCTTTCAGCGGCTAGCTTTGGGATGTCCCGTTGGTCGACAACTTTTCCATCTTTGACCAATCAACACCCGAAAACAGGGTGTAAGTGCTAGCAGCCCACCAGGGCGCACCACAGGCCTCACGAGCCCACCACCTTCAGGTACGGCAGTGAAAGTCTTGGACGAGGTGACACAGATGAATGGTCGAGATTTGTTCCAATGTGTTCCAGTGAGGATTGAGAAGAGAGGGGGCGCTTTTTGGTGATTTTGATGGTCTTGGGGTGGTGATTGGAGATTTGGCATCCTTTGTCAATGACTATCACCCCACGAACTGCCAGTCATCCAGTTACGGTGTTGCCACTCGCATGGTAGACTGAGCTTTTCAATGGCAGTTGAGGATTGGTAGGCCGACAAGCTGGAAAGAATGAAGTGATGAGCAAATCAAGAACCAATGCGGTTCTGCTCCGGAGGAAGGAAATGTCGTGATAGGTTGCTCCGACAGTCTGGACCGCTTCCAGCTTTTTCTCTCTTCGGCCGTCAACCAAAACCAAGACATGCCCACACCCACGTTTCTTCTTGTCTCAGTCTGGCACGCGATAGTCGTTCGCCTGCTGCTGCTAGACTAGTCAAGTCACACTCCACCAGTTCTTTTTTCCTCCTCTTTCTTTTGCTTCCCATACCCATCTATCTTCCCAGGAGTTCGGGTTCTCAAACGGGGGCAATCACTTTGCATGCATGCAGTGACGACAAAAGCAAACAAAACGACCACGACAATGACTCGATAAACGAACAGTTGGCATCATGGAACAGCGCCAACTAGAAGTCGTCATTGCTATATGGTCCATGACCCTTCTCTCACTTTCCTTTATGTTCCTACGCCTTTATACCCGCATACACATCGTCAAGTTTGTCGGCACCGAAGACTACGTCTACGTCTTGACCGGCCTTTTTCTTCTTCTGTTCGCCGCCTTCCTCCATGTCTCGGTTTACTATGGCATGGGCGCCAGTCTTTGGTCGCTGTCACTCGACAACACGTCGAAGTCAATCTTCTGGAGCTATGTCGCCAACACCTTTGCGATAACGGGCAACGCCATGGCCAAGCTGTCGATGGGATTCTTCTTGTTGAGGGTGGTGCAGCTGAGGGGTCAAAAGATGGCGCTGTGGGCGCTTATTGTGGTGACGGCAGGGACGTCATTTGCGTTGGTGGTCATGTTGTGGAATCAGACGACACCGAGAAAGGCCAGCTGGGATCCGTTGAGAACACAAGGGAAATGGCACATCAAGATCCAGCCGATGAGTGTTGGGTTGGGAGTGTGGTCCAGCGTCTGCGATTTCATTTTTGCCGTTTTCCCATGGCTCTTCATCATGTCTCTGAGGATGCCACGCCGGGAAAAGATCATGTTGGCGAGTGGAATGAGCCTTGGTGTGATGTAGGTACTCGACATACTCGGTGTTTTGTGTTGTGGCTGGTGCCCAAGCTAACGGATCACAGAGCCGGTGCCTGTGGCATCACGAGAACTGTCGTGCTATCACACCTAAACATCTGGGATTACACTTGTAGGCAACTCTGACGCCATGATTGTGATTTGCGAATACTGACAGATCCCAGACAACTTTGCGCCGTACTTCATCTGGGCCGGTGCCGAAATAGCAGTGGCAATGGTGTGCCTGGGCATACCGACCCTGCGTCCGCTATATCTCCGACGTCGTGGAATGACGGAAGATCATGAAGAACTACCACCAAACCGAAATAACCTGGAGATGCCTGAATTCACGATAGTCGAACAGCACAAACAAGAACAACAACAAAACCATTCAGGGGACCACAAGATGCCAATAATGGGAGGAGACAGCAAAGCCGAACGCTGTCCCAGTCCCCCACCGCCAGCATATGTCCGCGACTCGGGCTCATCACACACCGTCGTCGACGTGGAGTCATTACCAGATGTCGAAACTTTCCAGACACCACTGAGTCCAGCCAGCATGCAGAAGAAGGTCAGGGGAAGGAGAAATGATAGTGTAGACGACATACTGGGGTTGTATAATGCAGAGAGGAGCCGAAGTCGAGGGACAGCTCATAGCCAAGCGACGCGGAGTACCATGTCGGCATATGAAGGCTCATCAACAACCCACATAACCGCTTTGAAGTCACTGACTTCAACGACGATAAGCTCTGCGGAAGGCAATAGGGCCAAGACGGGAGGAGGCATAATGGTGAAGAACGAGATCTGGATCGGGGTGGAAAGAGACGAGGAGAACTGGCCTCTCCGGTGTTAAGACTTTCTCTTCTTTTCTTTTCTCTTTGTCAAAGATAAAGCTTTCGTACTCTGTTCACGCAGATATTAGCAATTGAATGCAAGACATCAATCCCACGCAGAAGATAAGGTTTTAAACATAGCTTGGCTTTGCTTAAGCCCACGAGGACTCGACCCTTGGCTGAGCGGGTACTGTAGCAATCCCCAGATCGTCGTGGAAGCGAGACTCCACCAGTGTCTTGGGTAGTATCTGCCACGATCAACAACAGTGAACCCTCTTCAATGATAGCGAAGCTGTAAAGCTCCTGGGATGGAAGAGAATGCAGGCCAATGCTGATATAGTGTTTCGTTGTGGGCGTGTTATGGGATGGTCGAGGGTGGTTGTCTTTGCCCAACTGGCTCGGACCTTGAAGTAAAGATGTATCAACTGCAGCTTGGAAACCTGACATACAATAATGTTAGCTCTTTGCAACTAGATAGAACTTTGACGTGTGACTGGCTATCCCTCGCGTCATACAGACGGGTAGACATGCCGTTCGTTTCACATATTGTCGTGTCGCGATATCTGTGGATTGATGTCTCGACCTGTGCTGTCAGTGTCAGGATTGCGGTGCTGTTTTTGTGACCTGGGCCCCAACCCCGCAAGCCATCGAAGTTGACATCGGGTAGATTTGCCAGTTTTGTCGATCCAAATGCGGGAGGCAGCAAGTTGGCTTCTCGTTATCGAGAAAGATTCGGAGGCGACAAGGCACAGCCTGATTGCGATCGCGTTCGGGCGACATTCTGGACACTCAGTTGGATAGAGGTAGGGCCCAGCTCCAACAGGTCTGTGCCGTTGAGGGCTGATCACCCAAATTGCAGAGGGCTCGTGTCGTGGAACAGAGGGATTGGAACGGAAACATGTCAAGAAATGCAAAGGACATGCGCAGAAGTCTCAGCTCGACATTTGTTCTCTCTTTGCGGACCCAAAAAGATCCCCTCTCGGGCAGGTCGTGGAAGTCGCGATCCGGTGGGGGAGAAAATGGCCCCGAGCGACCCCACTAAAATTCACTCGGTGGGGCCCGGGATTGGCTGCAGGCTGCTGTGAGCCTGTGACTTCCTTCCTTTTTCGTTCCGGGCCGCCATTCATTCTTTCCCGCGCTGCAAGTTCTCGCACCCGACGCCGGCCAGCTTGATGATCGCTGCTTCCTTCCACTTGACTGTCGATTCTGTTCTGAGTGGCCCGAGTTCCTTTTTTTTTTTTTTCTTCATACCTCGAGTCGGATGAGTCTCCAAACTTCCGTCACCACCACATTGAACTTTGTTGTCTTCTATGTATTTTCTCATCAACCAGGCGACAACATGAGCGGCAACTTGTTGCTACCCAGGACACCTATAATGGGTATGACAAATCCTCCATCTTTGGATGCGACATGTTGGACAACCACCAGCCGTACAACCTTGAGTTGAGTTACATTCTCCTCCCCGCTGTCGCACAACCTCCAGCTCTTCCATATGGGGATTAGATTGTCCCCTCTACCCTTCTGTTGGGTGGCTGTGCTTATGGTGCGCGTCTACCCTCAAACCATATCACGGCAATTCGATCATACCATTGGAATCACCCGCCAATCTCTGCTCTGGCACAGCAACCTCAACGAACGGTCGACTCGTCGAGAACGCGGGCCGAGTGAAATTGACCAACTATAGGCTTGCTGACATGCCTTCAGCTCCTGGACGACCTCCACGTTTGCCCGCCAGAATGTGACCCAGACTACCTATGAGGTTGATGATTGCAATCGCAATGCTCTCAAATGTCTCACTTTCCTCACCGGTCAGCAAAGACCTCGAGTCCCATCGTACAGAGCCTCTTCTGCAATGATCAGCACCTGTTCGTGGGTTGTCCCGAGTGTCGAGTTCATGAACCGCTTTACCTGATGTCTTTCCCACGGAACCTCAGCCTGGTCGATGCGGTACGACGCCAACTGCAGGGTTAGAGTCAAGGAACCGTGACGTCCCCTACTTCAGCTATCCGAATATAGCTTCGCTTCGGCCTCGATGGTTGCCTTTTCGGCCCCATGCATTTTGCCTGGTGGCAATCCTTCACCTCATTCGTCGCCTTTCTGCACTGTTTTGTTGCACTATTTCCAGTCTCATCACACAAGATGATGATAAGGCTCGCTCACGCTAGACTCCTGGGTGTCTTTTAAGTATTACCCCTCTGGGCTCTTTTACCTCGTGGCTCTTGGGTGTGTTCCTTTTCCCATGTTTCCTCAGCAACTTTCCACAATTATACCATAATCCTTTACATGCCCCCTTAAAAATAGTCAACGATAACCTAAACAGCACCAAGCGAAGAAGCCTTCCTACCATGGCTCCGGCGCTCGGGATGGGATCGAATCGTCTCACCATCAAGCCCGAGCTGACTCGGCGTCCAACTGATCTGTCATCGATCTACAGACCTCGGAGAAACCCAGTGCTGTTTGAACCATATGACGAGCCAGCTGCATGTCTTTCCACCGAACCACATGACGAAGCCGTCGAAGACCCAATCCAGCACTACTTTGGATGCATTGAAATTCGCGATCGCCCGGACTTTCTGGATGAATCAAACGATGTGTGGACACACGAGAGAGAGGTCGAGCGCAAGAAGCTCGAATTGTCCATGGGTGATGCTTACGACAATGACTCGACCTTTGATCTCGAGAAGAGATTGGACGAAAAGATAAAGAGGAGGATAGGCAGTGTGGCGATTGCGATTGAGGCACAATACAAGCGCACTGAAGTGCTACGAAAGGCCCTCAGGAAGCCATTATCACCGGATACACCACCTTGTCTGGTCGACAATGTCGAGAAAAGCCGTAACAGGTGGATGAACTCCTCTCAGTTCAAGTATGGTATCACAGAGGTTCGCAAATGGAGGCAGGGGGAACAGGGAGGGATGAAAACGACTGACGACGTCAAACCTGGCGAATACACCATTTCCAACAGGGCTGACCCTGGCCGTGCCGAAGTTCGAAGGCTTGTTACCAAGCATCGTAACAAAAATGGCAATTCTACACTGCCCTACGAGATGGAAGAGTACAATATTGAGAGAGATGTCAACGCTTATCTCATCCAGTTTTCCGTCCGAGACGAAACGAATAAGACGCCACCTGGTTCCAGTTCCTTGCATAACATTCGGCAGTCATTGAAGCCCGTGGATGAGGATCTGTCAGATGCCAGGTTCAAAGGAACTTTCCCAGACCAGCGCATCTCAATGAGCTGGCTCTTGAATAATGGCCAAGACCTGGAAAAGGAGGAGTGTGATCCCGAGGGGGACTGGAATATCCTGCGGCGGGACAGAAAGAAGGATGACAAAGAGTCCCGAAGGATTCGGTACTTCCATATTCCTTCCAATAACATGGCGGTATGTATCCCGATATCAATCGTTACTTGCCTGGCCTCTGCTAACAAATCGAATCATATAGTGGGTTGAAGTAAGAGATTCTCCTCCACCTGAACTTTGGATGATCGGAACTGACCAACGAGCCAGAAAGCAATTGCCAACTATTATGGCGATGAAACCCCTGATCTAAGTAGCAAAGTCAGGAACCAAGCCCTGCGGACCTCAACACAGATGCTACTGGGCCCACAATACTGGCGAGGCCAACAGCAAGGCACTCGAAGCGGCGTTGTACACGCCAGACACATGCGCGCCCTTTGCGAGGTCGTGTCCTCGGAACCAAGCCATATCGAACAAAACCCCAAGAACATCGTTCTCTTCGTATGTAATCAGCTCTCCCATATCTTCTTGCGTTGCTAACCAATCCATTTTCCAGATGCCTTACCTACACTGGGAAACCGACCGTATGAGGGAGAGCATATCGAAAATGATCGATGAAGAATCCGACAAATACCGTCAAAAGCAGGAAGAAAAGAAGATCGAACAAAAGAAACTCCGTATAAGCGCGAGGAGCGAACTTGCCAGAGCTCAGAAGACGAGGGTACCACACGATAGCGCAGCATGTGATCCCGTCCTTCAACAGCATATCACGGAAAGCGAGCTCAATATGACACCTACCAAACGGGTTTCGAGAACTCTGACTGCAGCTGTTACCCGAATCATGACGCCTCGAGGTGTCCGTGACGAAGCCGTTATCGACCACACCGGGCGGCTGTGTGTGAAGAACGCGCTGGGTCAATATCTCGTTGACGCTGCCCGGCTCTACGAGGCTATGTCCACTTTTCGAGATCAGCGTATGCTAGAGAAGTACCTCTTCCACGACCCGCCGCTCCACCCACGTCGAACCCTCGATCAGTCATTCTACTGGACCCTGAGGACTACAAAGGCTCGGGACAGGGACCAAGTTGTCTACCGGGATACTCATACCAACCGCGACCTTTGTCACAAGTTGGAAAAGTTGATGCCTCCTAAGGAGACACGAGCAGGGACCGGGTGCTTTGGCGCTGTGGGGAACGCTTTCACGGGGCGTACCGAACCACAGAGTCATGGTAGCCATCGCAACCAAGTCGAGGGCAGACTTGACGAGGAACACTGCCACCAACCATCCAACGACACGTGCGATCCGTCGTGCAAATGGAGATGGACCGATCATGATGAAAAGATAGACCAGTATGGCTGCGACCAGTGCAGAAGCGACATCAAGAAGGTGTCTCAGCTCGTGATGGTCGATCAGCTCTGGATGTGGGTGCTCGATGAGGAAACCATTATCACGTCCTTCCCACGACGGTATGGTGTCAACAAGCATGACCTGTCAGGTGTTCACCGGTCAATACGTACCCGACTTAAGTCTGTGCGGAAGAATCAGATTCGATCCGTCTACGATCTGGCGCTTATCATTCTCGACGAGTGTTCCAATACGTTCTTTGACCGCACCAGAGCCGACGAGGGGCAACCTCAAGTGGTTGATATCTTTTCAGAAGCCATTGGGCGCGTGACGAACCAACACACCATATCATTTCAGCACGTTTGGCATTGGACACAGAAGGCTTCCGAGATCTATCGTGCCAGGTCGAAATATGTGGACTCGTCCGAACTACATGTGCCTCTACTCGATATCAACCCGGAGGGTAAGCTGCAGCGGGAAGTGAAGGACATCCTCGACGAGCTGGACATCATGCTCCATGTCCACCGAAAACAGCGAGATTTGATCAGGCGATTCTACAAGCACGTTGAGCACATTTTGGATCCTGAAGGCCGGGCTAATGGCAACGACTTCAAAGAAGATTATGCGAACCCAACTGCTGATGAGCGCTACCGCAACTACAAAGGCTTTCCCTTTCCTGGGGAGGCAGAAGCTGAACCAAACAGAGACCGCTCGCGGACCCGAGAGCAAGAAAGGGCGAAGATGATCAAGAGACAGCAGCTGGTGTGGTTCCGGATTCAATACCAAGAGCTTCTCTCAGAAGTTACAGATCGGATTGAAGAGTTGGAGGGACTCAGAAGCGCGGCAAAGAGTACTGCTGATAGCGTACGTCAATTACTTGGTCACCATATTAACCACTGGCAGTCTTACTGACATAATCGCTTAGGTAAATGACCTGTTGTCGCTAAAGCAACAGCAAGCTAGCGTCGTTCAAGCGTGGGAGTCAGTTAGGCAGGCTGAAGAGTCCGTTAGTCAGGGTCGAGCGGTCATGATGTTTACCATCGTTACCATTGTCTTCGTAGGTTTTCCAACTGCCTCTTGCTATCCACACGTCGTTTACTGACATCTTGCTTCCCACAGTTGCCACTTTCCTTTATGTCCAGCATTTTCGGCATGAACAACAAAGAGTTTACCGATCAAGGGTCCATGACACTGCGATATGAACTCAAGCTTATGTGTATGTCATCTTTGTCATGCTTGCCAATACCAACAACGATACTAACACCTTTCAGTCACAATCTCAATCGGCATAACCATCATAACCCTCGTCACAGCATTCAGCAACCTGCTCCGCGCCACGCTGTGGTCCATCTACAGCTACGTAACCACCTTGCTCATCGTCCGCTCCGGTCTCTACGGCTACTGGGTTTCCTTCCGCGAAGAGTGGCAATCGCAAAAGATCTTGCACAAGACTGAGAAACAAGTACGCGAGATGAAGCGCGAGGTGCAAAAGGCCAAGAGAAGAAAACGGAGGGAGGAGCGGACCAACAGTGCAAAAATTGAGAAAAATGCCAATGCAGAAGAAGGTGGACTCTGGAACCGACTCAAGAAACGGTGGGAATCTCCAGCACCCAGCCCGACGACGAGCACAGCATCCAGAGCAACCAATGCTGCTGGCTCGACCAAAACGGGCAGGTCAGAACCGGCAGCTTGGGCGCATTACGACAACTTTAATAATATGAACGAGGGAAGTAGCGACGTGGAGAATAATGGCATGAGCCGTAGGCCAAGGACGCCGAGGTTCCAGCTTACGACTGCTTCGGGTGGGATGGGGGATGTCCTGACGCCGACCGGGACGACGGGAATGGATATGAGCGGCGCTAATACGCTGCATGATGTCTCGACTGCGGATGATGCGCAGTCGCGGGCGGGTGTTGTTGCTGATGATGATGATGATGATGGACCCCGGGGGTCGAAGGACTTTGTTATTACTATTGATGATCACCATGGGAATGAGCGGTAGACGAGTGTTTCCATGTTGTTAGGTGTCTGTAAGTGGGCGTCCCTGCTCAGTTTCACAATTAAAGTTGTGCTGCTCCAAGATCTTTCCATCTTTAAGACACATCGGTTCGTCGTGATTCCCACCCTAAGCTCGCCAGTTAGACCGCATGCTCAGGGCCATCTACTCATCCTATTTCGCGCCTCTTTTATTCTTTCTCCTCGGGGCAAGGGGTAAGACGGGTGTGTGGAGCCTGGTGGTCAAGTTCGTTCGCACCCGGCTTGTGGAGGGTTGGCTGCTCTGCATTGCGGTTTGCACCTTCCCGCCCCTGCTGCTAAGTGTGCACACCCGGCATGCAGACTTCCGTTCCGTCCAACCAGGTTTTACTTGCCGGCGACTTTCATCCAAAGGTCTACTTTGTATCTGCTTTCAATCTAGATCCGGTTGCTCCATCATCACAGTCTTTTATATCACCTCTTGGGTGGACATATCGAGGTTTGCTCTCAGCCTCGCTCCTAACCAATCGTTGTATGTTTCACGACAGCCTTTGGTTCGCCATGCTGCCTCCTCCTGATCGGGAGATGGGCTTGGTTTGCTCGTTTGTCTTGTCCCTGGTCGGATGTTCTTCTCGTAACGCCACTTTCAGCATATCCCATTCATGGCGTTGGGCAGTGCAAAATTTACCCAGTTGCACTTTGGGAGGCCTCAACTCAGCCTGTCACAGCGTACCAGCCTCATAATCTGCCTTCACCGGTAAGTTTGTTCTACTCGAGCTTTAATATCGGAGGACTCGTGGCTGTTACCGACACTAACCTAAAAGGCTATGTGGTATCATCGAGCTCGACACGCTACGTACAAACCGTCCACGCACCCTTCGAACTCTTTCACCCGGCCTACATGCCGTCTTGAGTTATTTGATATTTTCTTCGAAAAGATTCTCCTTGAGTGACTTTAATTCTACCCGTTTTGTGCTCATTGTAACCCAACCAGGCACTTTTCTAGCATGGACTCAACTTGCAGCTCCTCCTACGATTCTTCGATTGTGGACCTTGACAAGTGTTCACACCTTTCCAAAATATCTAAGCCAAACTCTGGGCTGCTAGCCGAACCTTCCGGGAGGTCCGTAAAAGACCTGGAACGACATTACTTCGATTGTATCGAGATCTGCCAACGCCCTTGCCTCTTCAATGAATCCAACGGGATTTGGGACCATGAGCGTCAGAGTGAGGAGACAAGGAAGGAGCGAATGCTCAGCGTGGCGATTGCAATTGAGGCACGATACAAACGAGCCGAGATGCTGCGAAGTGCTATGATAGGAGCCCCCGTCTCTAGCGGGCAGCCAACTCTTATCTCCACTGTTGAGCAAAGTCGACAAGAATGGCTCCTCTCCCAGCAATTCAAGGATGGCATTCAAGCAGTTCGGACGTGGCGGAAAGGGGAAGGAAAGCCGACTGACACAGTTCTCCCAGGACAGTACAATATCTCGGAGATCTCCAGGACTGAAACCGGTCGCCGTGAGGTTCAAAGCTTCATCAGAAGAAACCAAAATATCGAGGACAATGCCGCGGGCCCCGCTGAGCAAGAGTACCGAGTTGAACGGGACGTTCATGCCTACCTAATCCAGTTTGAAGTTCATGACGCCAGGGTCTCGGCTGTACCGGAATCTGATCAAGCTACCACTTCGAAACGGGTTTTGAGACCTATTGACGAGGCCGGTCCTCATATTAAGGGCAGATTTCCAGACCAACGTATCTCAATCAGTCGACTACTGGATGAGGAAGGAGATCTCGCAATTAATTTTGAGCGAACGAAGAACCGAACCATCTTCCGGAGGGACACAATTGGTGGCTCCGGACATCCTCACAGAGTCCGGTATCTTCATATTCCATCTAATAACATGACAGTGGGTCTTCGACAACTCTTTACTGCAAGAAACATATCACTAACGGACTATTCATAGTGGATTGAGGTATTGTACCCCTGGGCCATGAATCCGAGCAAAGCTTTGAGCTGTGACTTGCTAATTGACTTCACAGAAGATAATGAAAAACTACTATGCACAAACTGAGCCAGGTCTTGCAGTCAAAACTTGTGGTGCAACCTTCCAATCATCGGACGTACCGCTCCTACGACCCCAAAACTGGCGTGGTCAACAGCAAGGTGCGCGAGATAATATTGTCCATGCTAGACATATGCGTCCGCTCTGTAAGTCGGTAACCTCCGAGCTGAGCCATAATGCGCACGACGCTGAAGATATTGTGTTATTTGTAAGTTTGTTGTCCGTACATCCACATCAAGGCCCTGACCGGTTTCTTTATACACTTAGATGCCCTACCTTCACTGGGAAACCAATCGCGCTCAGAAGAACCTGTCAAGGATAATAGCCAGTATCGCGGATAGGCAAGACGATGATGCCTGGGTTAAGGAGCGAATACAAAGGAAAGAACGCATTTGGAAACGGAGCGGGCTTCCCAGACCTGGGGAGAAAGACAAACAGAAAACCCCTTGTCGATCGCATAAACCAAACGATGGTCAACGGCCAACGGTCCTGTCCTCGAAGACTGAGCTCATGGTTCTGCCTCGGGGGCTAAACAAGAATATCACAATTGACACGACCGGACGGCTGCAAGTTCAAAGCAAACTTGGACAATACTTAATCGACGCCTCCAGGCTTTATGAGGCCATGTCAATGTTCAAGGACCGAAAAATGATTGAGCAGTATCTTTTCGAGGGTGCATCCATTCATCCCCGCCGGACTCTTCGCCAATGTATCAGCAGAGGATTCGGAGCAATGGCATCCCGAGACAAGGATCAGACGGTGTGTCAAGAGACCAGCTGTGATTCCGAGCCGTTCTATAGGTCAGTACTCTCACGGAGAGCAAGAAAGCTTTGAATGAACCATTCACTTAACCAGGCTACCCAACAGGTTTATCTCCCTGCCAAAGCACATCACGGGGTTTGGTCAAGATACGAGCAGCCCACAAGTTGATCAGGCCGAGCAACCTGCCTTGCACTACTTGACAACAGCAAGAGGTCCGATTAAGCATTACGCCTATACAGACCTCTACGGATGCGAGGAATGCAAGCAGAACATCACGCGGGTGCCGCGCCTGATCATGGTCGATGAGTTGTGGATGTGGATTCTCGACGAACAAACGATCATCACATCCTTCCCGCAGGGTTGGCAAGATAATGCTAAGCAGCCCATACGAGGCGTTCACGAGTCAATACGAGAACGACTGCGACCCTTGGGCACAAAGCCAGCATCGCGTAGTGACGATCAGCCTCAAACTGTCTATGAAATAGGGCTTATCATCTTGGCCGAATGCTGTTTTGTGCTGCTTGATCGAAGGAACATCAATGCGAGTATCCATTCTTTAAACTCTACTTCACATCAAATTCGGCCAGTTGACTAACAACGCTAGTGACCGTACAGAGCCAATTCCACGTTCTGGATATATTTTCTGAAGTGATTGGCCGAATTGTGAGTACTTCGCTGCACCTCCATACCATAAGCCATTGTATCAAGCTTTTAACGAGGAGCTTGGGTATTCAGCGCAGACGTCACGCGGCAATTCTCGGGGAACTCAGACATTGGTTCTCCAAAGCTACTTTGCTATACAGCGACCCATCGCCGTTTGCCGCCTTGTCAGACTTGCACTTTTCTCTGCTAGACAATAGTGAAGAGGAGGTAAGCACAGCTGCCCATGACCAGACCTTAAAGTCTATGTGAGCACCCGTGGCGAACCTTGACGTCTATTTTGTGCAGAAACTTCAGCAAGAACTCCGAGAAGCTACGGACGATCTCGAGGCGATGATCGATATTCATCACCAGCAGAAAGACGTGATCCAACGATTTTGCCATTACGCTGAACGGAATCTTTTGAAGAAAAAGGAAGAGCTGAAACGGTTTAAAGATCGGTCCGGCGAGCTTATCTGCAGCTTTGACAACCAGCTGAACGAGCTGCAAAGGTTGAAGAAATGGTCACAAAGTACAGCAGTGGCCGTAAGCAACATTCCCATTAACATTCCGCAGCTGGAGTATGCCCAACTAACGTGTCTCCAGATGAGTGATCTTGTTGCCCAGAAGCAGCAGCAGGCAAGCTTAGTACAGGCTTGGGAATCGGCGCGGCAAGCCAATGAATCAGCAAGACAAGGACGGGCTATCATGATGTTTACCGTCGTAACGGTTATTTTCGTGGGTTAAGATTCGCAGATAAATTTGCAGAAGAACCCCAGCTTACATTCTATCTAGGTACCGCCCTCCTTCATTTCCAGTCTTTTCGGGATGAACAACGTGGAGTTCACTGGGGAGGGCCCCATGACCCTTAAGGATCAATTCAAACTGATGTGTAAGCCAAATCCTTCCAAGCATGCCATGCAATCCATCACTAATATGCAGATACATGTGCTTACCATGATTGCAGTCCCTATTTCCATCAGCATCATCTTTGTTACCATCATCATTGCATTCAACAAGTCCTTCCGAATGAGTATCTGGTCGATCTGCAAAGCCTTGATCAGTCCTGTGCTCGGTGTTGCAGCCGCAATAGCTTATATGTTCAACATGGTGTTGATACGGTCCGGAATCTACGGTGTCTGGCTGTCTTACCGCGTCGAGGGACGCTTTCCACTTGCGGCTCTGAGGCGGGAAATGGAATCGGAGTCGTTATACATGAAGCGGCTTGCAGAGAGCGATGTGCGGCGGGCAATACGTCGGAAGGAGTTTGAGAAGAGGACTGGACTCAAATTCGAATACGCAGAGCTCGACGGAAGGACCGCGGTACGATTCGCATTCGGAGATGCAGCCGTGGACAAGAAGAAGAAGCCTTCCGGGGTGGACTTCATCCGCAAAAGGGGTCTGGATTTGGTTGGAAAAGACTTGTCGCCATCTACCGCCGGATCAAGCGCCAGTCACATACAAGTCTCCTCGGCTTCACAAATAGAAGTAGCGTCCACTCAACTTGAACATCCGAAGCGATCGGTTCTTGGACGAACACAATTGGATCCTACAACCCCTGGGCGAGAGACAGCGGATGATAACCGTACAGGGGCATTTGCTTTGGAAATGGGCGGTGTTGATGGGACAAGCATTATCGGCAGGCGGAGAGAAACTTCATCCATTCAACGCGTTGATAGAGAGACTGCATGAGGCTCTCAGATGATGTACGGAACGGATTGTGTTCATAAACTTCATTCAGCTTTTTTTTTTTTTTTTTTTTTTTTTTTTTTTTTTTTTTTTTTTTTTTTTTTTTTTTTCCCTAGACGTTAACTGTCACCTATACCAAAGGGGTAACCTTACCTCGAAGATGCCATTCAAGCAGTGAAATAGGTCTATATCGAAATGTATGATGCCATTCAGATCATGGAATATGTCTTGGCGGGATGGTTCAGCACCATAATCACCACCATGACCACCTTCATTGTACTGTTTCCTTTAATCATCATCCTTCTTTGCAGCAAGTTCCGATTGTACAATCTGATACTGGTTTGCTGAGCAATGAATTATAGGGTCCGAATGTTAACCTTTCATCGTCATCCCGATGGACAAAGGGCGCCCCCCTTGGACCGATCTTAGCGGGATCTCAGCGCTGGCCAATCCCGTGTAAGTGCGGTGCAGATCGATACCGCAGCGCGGGCCTCCGCACCGAGATCTCGAATATGCGCCGCTCCGATGCAAATGCTCCAAACTTGCAACCCTTTGCCCGCGTGGCTTTAGGTCACGACAACGTCATCTTACTTTTTGACACGGGCGTACATACACGAATATTCGTATCGACCGATATTGTCGTGATATATGATTGCGTAGGATGGGCATCACTATTCCACTCCTCACTTAGAAAGCTGTTCTTCCCGTTTTCCTGGACAGGATTGAATAAGAACATCACCGGACCACAGTCCTGAACAGCTTCACCTACCATGTCAACCACCAAACTCTCTCAACGGCTCGCTCGCACAGCTATTCTATCACCAACATCTCTAGCTTCTCGAACAAGTAGACTTGCACCCATCGCTTCAACCGCACGACCATCATCCTCATCCACTATCCCAACCAGACGACCCTTCTCAACCTCCCAAGCTCGCTACCTAGCCAAAATACCCAGCATGGACAAAATCAGGGTAACACCCTCCTCCCTTCCCTTCCCTTCCTCCATCCATCCACCACACTAACACCCCCCTTCTTTTCCGTCTGCAGGACTCAATAGCCTCCAACTTCGGCGGCCCCGCCTCCACAATCGGAACCACCTCCTTCTCCCTCGACGACACCCCCGACCTCAGCGGTAAAGTGGCCGTCATAACCGGCGGCTCCGAAGGAATCGGCTTCGGCGTCGCCTTCACCTTACTCAAACACAACCTCTCCAAACTCTACATCCTCTCGCGCAAGCAAGCCACCTTTGACGGCGCGCTCGATTCCATCCGCACTGAGTTGGGCCCTGCCGTTGCGGAAAGGGTGAAGTGGATACACTGCGACCTGGAGGACTGGGCTGAGGTTGCGAAAGTGGCTGAACAGATCAAGCGGGACACGGATCGGTTGGATATCCTCGTCAATAACAGCGGGAGGGGGATAATGAAACCCGCCCTGACGAGTTACGGGGTGGATAGGCATATGGCTACTAACCACTTTGGACATGTCATCCTCACCAGCCACCTACTGCCGTTGATGAAAAAGACTGCGGAGGAGAAGGGGGAGACGGTGAGGATAAGTAATCAGAGTAGTAATTTGCATAGTGCGGCGCCGGGAAACACGAGGTTTGAGAGTTTGGAGGAGATTAATGAGGATGTGGGGCCTAATGGACAGTATGGACGGAGTAAGTTGGCGGGGATTTTGTATGGGAGGTATTTTGATAGGGAAGTTACAGGGAGGATGGGAAAGGGGAAAGGAAAGGTGGTGATGAATGCCACCCATCCGGGGTTTGTTAGTACGAAGCAGAGTGTGGAGGATATTCATGAGCCGTTAGTCTTTTTTCTTTCGTTTTCCCCTTCTTTCATCCCCTCTCTCTTCACCACCCATTCCCCCCTCTCTTTCTATCGGTGGTTACTAACAAACCAAAAGATACCCAATTTCCGGCTACGCAATGTCCCACCTGATGGAACCGTTCAAGAAATCGCAATTTGAGGGCGCGGTCCCCACGGTTTGGGCCGTGACCATGGCCAACGAGGGCGGACAGTGGATTTGTGCGCCGTGCAAGCCGGAAGCTGGCAGTGAGCTGGCGCAGAGTGATGAGTTGGCTGATAGACTCATGGAGTTAACCCGAAAGATTGTAACGGAGAAGACGAGAAATGAGAGTGTGGGAAGGGGGTGTCCTATGGATGATGTTGTTGTTAGGGCTTGAAGGGGTTGCGAGTTGGCACTGAGGGCTTCTGTCACTTCTACGGAGCCTCAATTGTTGGGCATTTGGTGTTGAGTTTGACGGAATATGCATGGAAGGAGGTTGAAACTGGAGTTCAGGACGGGGATGAAAAGACCGGGAGTTTCCCGGAAGTCCCCCGGGCCCAGGAGGTTGACGTCGTGGTGGTCCACTATTGCCGCTATCGAAACCGGGCGATCAGTGGAGTTGGCAGGCTAGGCTCGTGATGTTAGGCATGGTTATGGAGACTTTAAACAAGGCCAGGGCATGATGATGTGCATTGGAAAGCAGGGTTGAGGGTCAGCCAGGTCAGGATCTGGTTGACGACGGCGAGGTTTGCGAGACAAGAGCTGAGGTTTTCTGTACAGTCCAACACTGGTTTCTTGACTATAGTAGATAGAAACCTCGGCCCGGCTTCTCAAGGCATCTTGCTTTCATCCTGCTGTGTTTCGCCTTAAGACTGAGGCGTTAGCTGACCTGGATACATCAAAATACAGGTTCAAGAGAATCTTTTGCATTTTGTAGATCAGTTGCGATTTCACAGCCAGGCGTTGAATCTCTGTCTTTTAAGATGGCTGGACGAACTCGCAGACCTTCCGAGTACATATATGCGGTTTGACGGGATTTCGCTGAAGTCTTCTTGACCCGACCAAACACAGGAGGCGTCATCACGACCCCTTTTTACCGGCGGATCGGCAACCCCCGCAAGAGGTATGTAGGGCGAACACGGCATTGGGACTCCCCTGCCACCATTTCCAGATTTCCAGGGCATGATTCTGGGCATTCACATGGGTCTATTGGGGCATGAACTACGGAGATGGTGATCTTGAATGTGGAACTTCACATTGGTGATGTCGTTTGTTTTCGTTTCTTCTTGATCTCTTCAACTCGTCAAAGTGATCATTTTGAGGGCTTGATACTAGTACTGAGGCAATTGAGGACATCCATCCGGTCCTTCTTCCGACGCCTGTATCATAGGATTCTATGAATGTCTTGGCGCACCTTCAGCTGTGGTCCCGGTGGTGATGGCTTCAAGGTGACGGTGGCAGTGATGTGGGACAAACCCCTGGATCCATGACGCTGGAAACGAGTCGGAAACTCGGAGGCCACAGGGAGGCACTGGAGGCACTGGAGGCACTTTGGAGGCGCAAGTGTGACAAGGAAAACGATTGGACAGTTGTTGGCGAACCAAAGGAACCATCACAGGCTTGCTGTTGATGCCCGATTGGTTGGTGATGCAACATGCAACGAAATGTTTGTTGAGGCACAAACTGTGCCGTGGTGTTGGTGTAGATTTTGAGTTGGTGATGGTCTCGGAAAATAACTCATGGTGTTGTCTCTAGAACGTGGAAGAGAACTCGAGAGAAAACAAGACTGAGGCTATTCACATGTTGAGATAATTGTTAGTGGCGACTTACTCAAAAGTCTTGGCAGGAGGATTGTCAGCCAGTTTGGGGCAGCACAAGAGCGGCCCACAGGAGGTCCTCAGCGGGTGGGGGTGCTGTCCGTCAACCGCATTGCGCCTGTCACTGCTCGTCACTGTCAAACAGACCAACCAGAGGTCAGGGAAAGAGCGCTGCTGCAGGGCCAAAACATGGCTGCATTTCGAACCTGCATCCCGGCGACCGCCCGCTCCACACCCATTTGCTCAGAGAGTGGTGGGCATCCACTTTCGAGAACGTTTTGGGAACTCTTGTCCCCTTTTTTTCCGTCATCATCTCTCGTCCCCCTCCAAGCACTCAAGCAAGGTGGTCTTTCATCTTGACCACACCCCGCGGGGATAATTGTTAGAGGTTACTGAGGCTTTTTGCGACGACAACCAAGAACATCACCAAACAAGACTTTCATCCAAGGTGACTACCAGAAAGTAAACAGTCGCACTGACAACACCATCCCTCCTCGGCTGCCGTCATATCGCCAATTGGGGTGTCCGAGACATCGAAAAAAAAGAAACAAGCTTCCCCCTTCTACGAACACAGCCCAATTGGCCACCTCCTCCTATTCGTCCATATCTCTACACAGGTCAACAAAAAAGAAACGACATATCGCCCGAAATTGCGACAGTTCGTTCGAGACACACGGGCAAACGTCGAGCTCGGAAGATCCCCCCTTCCCCCCTCTCCGGGATCCTGTCCATCGTTCCTCTTTCTCGACAACCTTCTCCCGTTCGACGTTCGCATCTTCCGCCTGCCGTGCCCCGTTCCTCAACAAGTCAACAACAACAACCGAACCGGCACACCACCTCCGAACCATACTACGAACCATACATACTGCGAACACGTACCGTACTACATGACACAACAAACCTGTTAATGCAAGGCGGCCTTCCGTCCTTTTATCACCTGTCTCGAACCCACGCTTTGACCTCTCAACGCCCGGACGCCGACGACATATACGATCACCCCCTGAGCAGGCATTATCCTGACACAACTGTCACTTTGCGACGACCTTAGTTTCGGAACCCAAGACAACTGAGAAACACGGCGAGGATATCGTTGGCTCGTCACCTTGTTGTCGACGTCGGTACCGTGGGTTGTCGTATGGAAGCCCCACCGAACGGCGCCGTTTGTCCAGAAGGCCGCCCACCATGGACTCCGTACCAGTAGACACCCGCTCCCATGGCCGTCCCATTCGTCCCCTTTCCGGCTTGCGACCTGCTTCCAGGGAAAGCATGAGCGCCAGTTCGACACGTACCCGATCCAGCAACACCAACACCAATAGCAATAGCAAATCCGGCTCGACAACTCACAACAACACACATGCGCATGACCGCTCTCGTCCACCGAGCTCTTCCAAGAACCTTAAAGCCCACTTCTCCCGTGACCGCGCCGACATTCAGGTCTTGCCCCCCATGTCAGAATACTTGCAAGAACGGATCGAACGAACACGAAAGATGGAGGCCGAACGTGCTTCCGGGAAACAGCCAGCCATCGAGAGGCCCAAGACGTCCGCCGGCTTTATCAGTCCAATTGCCTCGCCAACCAAAACAACAAAAACGAGTGGCAAGGACCGGCTGCCACCTATCATTGCCTCGGAACTCAGTGCCAAGAAAAAGGAACAGCAAGCGCCATGCATGAAAGATGCCCAGGACCTTTTATCCAAGCTACACAAACAAAACTTTGATCTCAAACTGGAACTCTTCCATCGGCGCGAGAGGCAGACGGCTTTGGAGGAGCTAATAGAGAAGTTGGAGCTGGAGAAGGAGCAGTTGAGGAGCGAACAAAGGGAAACACAAGACATCAATGACGTCTTGCTGGAAGAGCTGGAGAAGAAGGACAAGGCAGTGGAGGAAGCTGTGGCCATGATTGTTACTCTTGAATCAAGGATAGAGAATCTTCTCAAGGAGCGGGAAATGGTTAGGCAGGTCGAGGCGGAAGGGTTCTACAGGTCGGACCACGACACATCCCATTCCGTCCCTTCGAGGAACGAAACACCGGACACACCTAGGGCTGGCGATCATAAGGTCCTTCATCGCATGCCAAGTTTCCTAACGGAGCCAACGGAGAACACCGAGAACCTGCGAAACGTCTACCTGGGGACGCGAGCGAGCGAACTGGGCCTGGGCCGGGTGTCGGAGGAGGAATCGCCAGAGACAAATCGAAGCGAGTTCAATAAGGTTGGTAGCCCAGCATTGAGTCTTCTCAGTGAGAGTTCCTTTTTAAGCATCTACGGCCAGAACAAGGCCAGCTCGCCCCGGCCGCAGAGTCCTTCTCATGTGGATGGGGCTGAAGAGCGCCTGACCTCGCCAGTGTCCCAGGGTACCCCGACAAAGTCCCGTCGCCGCCCACCTTCGCCGATAGCTACGAGCAGGTCAAGCCCGTTCCGCAAGAGCCAGCTTGGTCTTGGGATTGACAAGGCAGTCGATCAAGCGGAGGAACCTGAGACGGCCCGTTTGGTAGAGTCGGGTTCAAGACAGGAAACCGGCGCACCCTCAGTCAAGTCACAGGCAGACTCCACCTCCCGGCGAACAAACCGAACCTCTCTCCAAAAGGTATATACGCATGGGTCTTCGGTAAGGGACTTCCCTCGCGTGCTTAGTGGTCTTCCACCCACCCCCGACACCATTTCAACTTCGACCCTGCGCGTCTTTCAAATATCAAATGACTCACTGTCAAAGGGACAAAGTTCGGGCAACGGGCCGGCCAACTCCTCTTCCTCGGGGGACACAGCCTCGGCGCACTCGGAAGATGAAGACCAGGAGGAGGAGGAGGACGAGGATTGCCTTCAAGTGCCACGACGACGACAGGGCCAGCCGGCGTCCATCACGGCTTTCAACAGTCTCCGGGGAGTCGAGAGTGAGGGGGCCATGTTGGACCCGTGTTATACGACCTCGGAATCTTCAGAGCGACCGCCTTCGGCTAGTGATGTGAGACGATCGGAAGAGCAGGGAGGTCGCAAGAGCTGGTCGAGCGAGGAGGATGAAGAGGAGGCGGTAGATGGCAGGACGAAATCCTTCGCTTCGAGTATCGATTTGTGGTTGAGGGAAAGCCAGAAGCCAAACAAGATAGTGCCGCCACTCGATCCCCTGAGCTCGGTATCTCAGATCGGTGGTCGCGAAGCCGATCATGGCCGAGTCTCGCCGGACCTGTTTGCGTTTCCTTCCGGATCACGCGGGTGGATGTCAGATGCGATTTATGGAAAGCTCGACGGGACAGGATACAACTGTGCGGGCGGAGTTCGGGTAGCTAGTGGGAGCTCGAATGCTGACTCGGCGTTTGGCAGTCGAAGTTACATGGGCGATTCACTTCCTACACCGGTTTTTGGCTCAGGCTTTGCGAAACTGCACGAGGTCAGAAACATGGCACCGCCGCCGCCAGAACGCGGGTCAAGCCTGAGGGCAACAATGGGCCACCGCATCCCAGGCTTGGATGGATCGCTGTCAGGCTCAGCTAGTAGTCTACCTGCTTCACCCACCATTCGACAATTCCAGACTCCGTTGAAGGATCCCCGAGGAAGGAAGACCAACATGGACTCGCCGCGGACGACGACGACGACGCTTCGCAGCCATAGTATTGGCCAACGAAGCGACGCCCGCCCATCGTCCGATTTGAGCTTTGGCATCGACAACCGCGCCGCCACCGTCCCGCCTAAAACCCTCTTCAACCCTCCGCCACCAAAAGAAGAGAAGTCTTCCAAACGTCACTACCCACCCACAGCCTCCCAACCAGCTCGCTCAAAGTTCAACAGCCTATTTAGGAGATCGACCGGCTCCGTTGAACCTTCTTCTGCCCACGGTCCCAGCTCCATCCCCATCCCCTCACCAGCATCCGCATCCTTCTCCCTCTCAGCCCGAGACAGAGACAGAGACCCTCCTCCCTCAGATTTCGGTTTCCCCTCCTGGGGCCGTCGCAATTCTGAAATGACTCCCGCGGAAAATGATGAACACTCAGGCGCTACCCCGCCGCCTATTATGCGCAGCCGCCCTCGCAGGGGAGCTGATCGTGGTTCTGCTTCTGCTGCTGGGCATGGACATGATAGGGATGATGACAATGGAGGGGTGTCACTTTGTCCTTCGTCGTTTGGGGATTGTAGTCATGAGAGGAGCTCGGGAGAGCCAGCGCAGAGACCGGTTACTAGTGGGGGGTTAGTCTTGGTGGTGGTGATCAGGAGAGAGGTGGGGGTGGGAGTGTGCTGTCGAATTTCCAGAATCCGTTTTCTAGGAGTGTTGGAGCTGGGTCTGGGGAGGGGCCAACGTGGCATAAGGGTGAGGGGGGCCATAAGGGTGAGGGGGGGAATCAAGGAGGAGGAGGGGGAGGGGGAAGGAGAGAGAGTGGTGGTGGTGGTGGTGGTGGTGGTGGGGTGAGTGGTGCGAAGAGGAGGTGGTTTGCTAATCTGGGGAGGGTTGGGAGTTTGAGGAAGGGGGGTCATTGAGTCGCCATCATCAACTCAGTAATCGGGGTGTAGACAAAACGGGGAGGGCTCAGGCCTTTGGGTAGGTGGGCTTTGCGTTGTCTGCCCATCTTCTTCTTTTCTACTTCTTTTCAGTTTTCTTGCTTCGTTTCCATCCACCCATCTATCTCCCTTTGGGACGCAGCGCATTTTTTTCTATGCTTCTTATTCCTTTCTTTATTCCATTCCCCTTTGGGCTATACAGCATGGCGCTTTCAAGTCCTGGCTGACGTACATATCTCATCTCTAATCACGTTTTTTCACATCTTTACATACGGATCTTGTATTACTACTATTCTTTTCTTTTTCTTTCTGGCTTATCAAGCTGTCGTTACAGCATTACTTGGGAATTGGAGGCATGGCTTGGGGAATTTGGGTTTGGGGTATGACATTGTTACGAGTTCATGCTATGATTCTTTTTTTTTTTTAATTGCATGCTTTCTCGGCTAAAAGCAGCGGTAACTGGCTAGGGTGGTGGTTAAGGGTTTGGAGGTATGCGGGAAGGTTGAGAGCATCGGAGGATGGATGGTTGAAGGGCTATGGTAGAGAAGCAGAGTGATAGACAACGCGCAAGCGCCCTTTTGTCCTTTTGGGTTTTGATACTGGTTGACGGACGGGTTGTGGATAGGAGCTGAACCCGAAGATACATTAGTAGGTGTTGTATAGATATCTGGAATATCATGATACCATCTATCTCATTGTTGCCGTTTTCTGCGTCTTGTTCTTCGCACGAAGACCATGTTTGACAGACTCCTATCGCGAAGGTCAGGGATTTGACCTGTTCACGACCGCCAAGACTAAGTTCATTACCTACTTCAATACCATTACCAACACCAACACCAAGACCACTACCGCTGCCAACATCAACATCGTTACCCCATTCAATCCTCGCGGGGCACGCTTATAAATGCCTGGAGTAGGGAGAAATCGTACATACGACCATACCCACTGGAAAACTCGGGATCCCGTCCGCTCTCCCATAGATAAGCCAGTGAGGGCCAGACTAGTAGTTGGGTCGGTGACGACCAGCGAATCCCTGGTGTTGTATGCCTTTTAAGTCGTTTTTTTGTCGTTTTTTTGCGCTCCTTTTTGCCAATAAGAACTTCATCTTTTGCTTGTGAGTTCTGGGGCTCTGGATTGCGGCGCTGGTTGTTTGCGGGAGGTGATTTTATCATCTCAAGGTAATGATTGAGGAGGGCATATTTGGTTTGAAGGTTTGGTATCGCAAGTGTTGTTCAATTGTGGTATGGAAATAAAAGTAGGAAAATGCAAATCTTTAGTGTAGCGAACGGAACATTTCCCCCACGTTTAGTGTAATTTAGCTTTTATTAGGCATTGCACGCCCTAGAATCACGGACGTGTATGTTGTGGATGATGATATTGAGACGGAACGTAATGACAATCAATGTGTTGATGCGATGGAAGGTATATCGTACCCCTTTGTCCTTAAGAAAAACCTTGTTAAAAAGAATACCATGTGTATTTCGCACTGGACATCCATTTTATCCCAATGCACATCAATTATCCCTTATCATTCTACTTGTTTCATAATATTATCATTGCCAAACCTATTACACTAATTATTACCTTCGACCTTGCTAGCAAGAGGATATCTATCGTCTTATCCGTGACTCAATTCGACCAGAGCATTACAAACCACACCATAGCAAAGAGATAAAAAAGATAAATAACATCCATCGACTTTGCATCATGGGAAGAGAAAAAAACAGACACACAACAAAAAAAAGGTAAAGACTCTTCCGAGAGGGAAAAAAAGAGAAGAAAAAGATCGGGGCCACCCGGGGATTGAACCCGGGACCTCTCGCAAGAATGCTCAGGATTGAACCCTAAGCGAGAATCATACCACTAGACCAGCGGCCCTTGTTATTGGATGTTTGTGAAGCCCGGACCAAGTGCTTATAATCACCATCCCACGCCAGGTTCACTATCGAAACAGAAAGAATTAACATCACTCCTCCACGTCCCCCCCTTCCCTTTTCGACTGTCCATGGAATCGACACTTCTCCATTACTACCACTCCTTACCCCTCAACACTTTGTACAATCATAACTTTACAAGGCAAGCTACTTATCACCATCATAAAACTCCCCCCACCTCTCCCCCCACCCCTCCCACCTCTTCGCGTCCTCATCATCCTCACCTCCCAAATCCTCATACGCCCCTCCAGCTGCCGGCGGTCCTGTCCCAGAACCTCGTACTGATGGTACCGGGGAATCAGAGGGATACGCATAAGTAACCTCTATTGGCCTAGGCGCTCCCAGCGTGGTGTACAGTTTATCGACGGTGACTATTTTCTCACGGACTGTCCAAGTTTCGTTTCGGCTTCCGCTTGCACTGACAGTTCGATTCTGCTGGCTCGTAGTGGCGGTGGGAGTAGCAATGGGGGGAGGGGAGGTGGTGGCGGTAGTGGTAGGAGTAGGAGTATAAGTAGAGGTACTGATAGGAGGAGGGGAAGCGACAGGAGGATGAATGGTTGTAGGATGAGGTAAAGGGGAGCTGGCTATATACAGCTTCTTGGTTCCGCTTCCGCTTGCGCTCCTACTTTGATCTTGCTTGCTCGCTCCTGTGGCGGTGGGAGTAGGAGTAGCGGTAGCTGTAAGAGGAGGGACAGGGGAGCTGGTTCCATATGGCAGTCTCTCATTTTGACCTGGTGGAATGCTTCCACTCCCTTGTCTGCTCCCACTTGCACTTCGGTTCTGCTTGTTCGCTGCTGTGGTTATGGTAGTAGCTGTAAGAGGAGGAGTAACAGTAGGAGCAGCCACAGGGGAGCTGGTTATACTTGGTAGTCTCTCAGTTTGACCGAGCGGAACGGGACCGCTGCCACTTCCACTTCCACTTCCACTCCTACTTTGACTCTGCTTACTCGCCCCTGGAGCAGTAGCAGCAGCGGTAGGAGTAGCATTGGGAGTGGCAGTACCAGTAGGGACACAAATGGGCACAGGGTAGCTGGTTATATACGGCTTATTGTTCTGCTCAAACATCTTTCGGGTTTCCGAGACCTTGCGACTACCCGAGAATTTGCGTGCTTCGGCGATGGCGGGACTGGGACCGCTGCCTCTGTTGACGTCTTCTCCTGGAGCCTTGCGCTGCGTCCCTGAAACCTTTCGTGCTTCGGCCGGGGTGAGACTGCTGCGAGCGGCGTCTTCGTCTTTCCAGTCTGCGGCGACCATTTGGGCTAGTAATGCGGTGGCGGATTCGACAGTATCGGGTTTTTTGAATGCGTCGTTGGAGCGACTCTGTGCCTGTTGTGGCGTGGACCGAAGAGCGAGTGGTGAGGGTGCAAGATTGATTGGTTTTGATGTGTTGACTTTGTTGGTTCTGTGTTGTTCCAGATCTTGTGTTGGCTGTTGGCTGTAGTAATCCGCCTTCTGCTTTCCTTTATCCCTTCCCGGTTCTCGCCACTCCTTCGTCTCGTTCGGCGAACTCATAATTCTCTCCGCCATCGCTTCAAACCTTGCCTTGTCGCGACGAGCCAACACCGCTTTTACATGCATTCTCTCGTCGGCATCCATCCCGGGCATCAACCCATCAGCCCTTTCCTTTCCTTTGTCCTTCTTTTTCTCACCCTCATCACCAACCCCATTTCCACTTCCATATACGTCCCCTTTTCCCTCCTCCTTTCCCTCATCATCTTCCTTCTCAACAACCCTCTCCGGACTCTCCTCCCCAATCCTTTCCAACCCATTGTCCTTCCTTCTCTCCACCTCAATCCTCTCCCTCTCCTTATCCTCTTCCATCTGCCTCTTCAACTCCTTCTCCTCCCTTTTCTTCTGTCTTTGCAGCTCCGCCTCCATTTGCTTCCGATGTAGCGTACATCTTCCCGTCTTGACAATCTTCGTCAAGCTAGGCGCTGGCAGTTCGACGGGGCAAACCTCGGGTTCGCCAGTGCGATTGGCGTTGCGTCGGCGCGCGGCGGGGCAGAAGTAGAGCTCGTTTCTGGATATTTCGGAGGGGTAAGGGCAGCCGGGCTCGATGCAGTTCCGGCGGCCGGCGCGGCGACAGCCGCAGGGGAGTTGTTGCATCACCGTATTTGATGGCGCTGGTTGTTAGTAGTCTAGTACTGGTGATCGGTGAAGGAAAAGGTGAGTAAATGGTAATGTGGGTAGGCGGAACGGAAAGGCAGTAATCGCGGGGTGAGGGGTGACAGAAAAGATCAGATTAAATGGCGGTATTGGGTCCCTTCCTGTTGCCCGACCTGTGCTGTTTTCCAGGAATGATTTGATGGTGGGATGATTCCAATGACAAACTCCAAACACCAAGCTCGTGAAAAATGTCAAGACTGCTCCCACAGATGCTGTCAAAGATGTCCGTCCCAACATCGCAAAATCAAGCGGACTTTGCTTAACCATTCCCATTACCAGTACTTCAGGTTGATGTTCAGCGTTTTCATATCGCCCAGGGCGGCGTCTTTGGTTAGGTCGTCCCAGTCTTCATCGTCCGTCAAGTCAACCATCTCACACTCATCCTCGTTGCTATCACTGTCATTATCTCCGTCGTCGTCGTCCGACTCGTTTCTATCGACGTATGCCACCTCTTCCAAGTCCTGATCAACCTCTGCAGGCGGCAGGTCTTCATTCGGCGGAAGTTTGACACTTTCCGGCTCTACGTATCCCGGCGTGCCTCTGAGCGTCGTGTTTTTCCTGTTGAAACACACAATTGTCAGCACATCATCACCAAACTCAATCACAAACCCAACCCATCATCAAACCCAAGCCAATGAACAAAAAGAACAAAACTCACAACGCAATATCCCCACTCCCCTCCACCTCCCCCCTAACCAACTTCTTCCAAAACCCCTCACACTCCCCAATCACCCCCTCCGCATACTCCCTCCCCATCCACCGTCCCCCCATCGCATACCTATTAGCCTTCCTCCCCTCCGGAACCCCATACCACTTAAACCAATCCCTCGTCGCCTCCAGTAACCCGGGGCACTCCCTCTCAACATCCCCAATATCATCCACCTTCCCCGCCAACTTGTCTCGCACATCAACACACATAACCTTCCAATCCGTCTCCCCACTATCAATCAACCCCAACACCCCAAGCACTTTCACCCGCTTCACCTCCCCGGTGTATCCCACCTTGCTCCCAATCTCTACCGCGTCAATAGGGTCATTGTCCCCCTTTTCGCCTGTATCTGGGTGGGAAAAGTGGGGGGATTCCCAAGTCTGCGGTAAAGCGCCGTAGTTCCAGATGTATCCCTTGTAGGGGAAGAGGTTGTGGACGAAGCGGGGTTTGGTGGGTGTGGATGAGAGAGAGTCTTGGATTATGGGGTTTAGGGGGAGCGAGCGGGATACTTCGAATTTGGCGGTGGTCCAGCGGGGGATTTCGATTATCATGTTGTAGATTTTGGAGCCTGAAGAAGAGGAGGAGGAGGGAGGGGAGGAATAGAGGAGAGGGATGTCGTGGAAGGGGGAGATGGGGATGTTGTCGGACTTGCGGATGAAGTAGATTTTGTGGGAGGTGGTGTAGGGTTGCCCGGTCTTGGTGAGGGTGTATTCGGAGTCGTTGTTGTTGGAGTCATGGCTGGGGGAGTAGGGGGAGGAGGAGGGATTGGAGGAGGATGAGGTGGTGGTGTCGTGGTGCTGGCTGTGCTGTAACTGTTGTTTGAGAGCGCGGTAGATACCGTCATCGTAGTGGGAGAGGAAGGCCATCGTGGTTTGTGTAAGTCTAGCACTCGAGGGTCTGGGTGAATTGGTTGTCCGGTTGATGGAATGTTTTGTTTACATTGTGATGTTGGAGGAGCGGAGAGGATGAGGTTGGGATCAGATGAGAGAGGTGTTGAGCTGTTCGTTGTCCGGTTACGTCATAGACCGTGCTTCCCGTGAGCCCCGAGTGTCTCGCTGCGACTCAGCGGTTACAGCGGGCTGGAATTGGCCAATTAGCGATAATTGTTAGTGCGCATTATCAGGACCCTGGACACAGACCACAATGGGACTTCTTGTTTCAATCCCAATGGGCCTCGACGATCAGCTTCAACTACATCCGTCCATAACTCTGGTATCTAATTTGTTGCCTATTGTTCAATTCGAGTCTTTTACTTTGGGACTCCTAGCATGTCACTGTGGCTTAATAACGCCGAGTGGCTGACATGGCCTATACCAGCTCCCAAAGACCGTCAAGTATCCCTCGTTTTGGCAAACATCAAGGCATGGTCACCTTCTCTAAGGACGCGGCATGCTTCCCTACCGTCCTGTTTGATACACGGAAATGGATATCTTGTCTGCCGACGCTTTACCACGATTGTCCAGTGACCAGCTGCGCGTGACTCGTGTCAGCAAGAGGCTGGTCGGTCCAGCATCGAGTGTTCGCCGAAGTCGAGTCATCATGATGAAGTGCCTTCCATAGGGTTAGAGTCCATGCCAAGTCTGGAAGTCAGCCAAGCACTCAGGGGCTTCCGACCAAACGTCCAAAAGAGGAAATCCGTCAACAAAGACCAGAGTCTTGTCAATGCCAAGCGCCGAGCCGGTGAGCTGGGTGAGCCGGGTGAGACAAAGGCATTGTGACGGAAAGCAATGGACCCTTGTTGAACGTGGCTCTTTGTGCCTGAACAGCCGCGGCTTTCTCTTGTGAACATTGTGAGAATACAATGGACACCTGGTAATGAAGCGGGACGAAGCCATTGTCTATGACTTACAACATCTACCCGTTGAAGATCTGGAGACCATTGTCCGCGACTTTGAACCGCTGCGGACTGAAGATCTACCGAGAACCAAGGAGTTCTAAGGAGAGCGAGAGTCTCTTCCTTAGATCACTGCTGTTCACTAAAGAGATCATGGGAAAAGACCATTGTGCCACGAACTTCTCCTCGGTTCGGAAGGTGAACAGCGAGTCTTCTCCACCGCTCTGTTCCTGAAGACAGAAAGAAACCGACGAAGACCGCCATTGTTGTCAGAACAAGAGAAGCATCTCGAGAGCCCCAGGAGCCGATAGAACAAGGTATAAATATGACCCGATCCATCCCGTCTCAAACCGAATTTGTCAACAGCATCAGCAGACAGACAGACAGACAGCAGCAGAAAAAGCAACAACGGCAACTCCAACAAGGAAAACAACTAACAACTAACTTCAACAAAAACAGCTCTCCTCACCTTCAACTTTCCCCCCAAAAACTCAACCACCCAACATGCCTGACTCTTACTACTCCGGTGCCGGCTACCCCTACCCCGTCGAGGAGCGCTGCCCAGGCGGGAAGTACTACGTCCCCGAAAACCCCGGCTACGCCGGCTCCATCGCCGGCTCTGCCGCTTCATCGGCTACCATCCGCCCAACCTACGTCAACGCCCAAAACCAGCTCGGAATCGACTACCCAGCCAGCCAAATCAGCCGCGCCTCCGGTACCTCCGCTGCCTCCGCTGCTAGGTCCAACGCCGGGTCTTACCACTCCCTCCGTGACGTCGATCCTTCTGACTCCGTCAGCGTCGTAGGCGGCGGCGGCTCGGTCGTCTCAACCGCTTCTCGCGCCAGTCGTGCCAGTCGTGCGTCCAACCTCTCGCACGTCTCGAGGGCTTCAAGTGTTAGACCCGAGGACTCGCTTAGCCAAGTCGGCGGCAACAGACCTTCTCCTGCCAACAACCGCGGTCGTGCCCAAGATCTTAGCCCCAGAGAACTAGCCTTGCTTCGTGCCCAAGGTGGACATCACGCCCCGACTATCGTCTCCATGGACTTTTCTCGCCCTCCGTCGGTGGTTGGATCGCAAGTTGGATCTGGATCGCAGGCCGGTGGTGGACAGATTGTTCCTTATGGAGCTGCTGGGTCGGATATCTCGACTGATAGCACGCTGGTCATTGATGTGCGCGGCGATGAGATTGCTCGTCAGGGTGGTAACAACAACAGTGGCGGTAGTGGTGGTGGTGATTTGAACATTGTCGTCACCGAGGCGGATGTGGCCCGCGGAAGGGATATGTGGCCTGGTCTTGATCGGGCGAGTATCGTGTTGAGGATGAAGGTGGTGTTGACGAGGGAGGAGGTGACGAGGAGGATGGCTGCTCGTTCGAGACGTTAAGAGTTTCGGTTGTCAAGAGTTTTTCTTGTTGTGTTGCTGTTTGTTGAAGAGAAGGTAAGTCAGTTAGTTATTGGTCAGTTGGGCTGGGTGGAAGGATCCTGCTAGGGGTCTTGACAACTCAGCTCTGGTTCTTGTCTTTGTTTTTTTTCTGGCTTTGTTGCTTTTTTTGGATCAAGAGGTGGAAGTTTTGCGGTAATAGGGGCTGTTAGTACAGATAGGGGTCGATAACTTGATTGACCTGTTAATATGAAAACGCTGCTGTTCATAAAAAACCAACCGGTGCTTGTCCTGTGAATTCTCATGCCAGTGTGTTGTGACATGTGTGACCTTGGGTTCATCCGTTCATGTCGGTGCCATGTGGTTCGAGCCTTGTCGTTGCATGCGGCAGGTTAGCTGTCCTGGTGGGCAACTCTGCACTTTGATTGCTTTTTCTTCACATTCTCCAGGTGTGCAGTTCGTGATTTTATGCCCCTGTTGCTCCGTTTCAGTTTTTTTGCAGTTTTACGTGACGTGTTCCATGTGCATCATGTGCATTTTTCCACCAAAAATTCCTTTTCGAAAATGGATATTTAATCCTCGAGCTTTCCTTCCTTTTCTTTCAACAGAACCATCAATCCATCAATCTTCTCTCACTAACTCTAACAACTCTTCCACTCTCCGCTTATTTCCTCGATCCAACTTGCCCCTTTCACGAAGCTACCTTCCAGGTTACTTGTTCATCCACACTCTACCTACTCTCCTCATCACCATGCGCCTCCCATCCATCTTTCCTTGGTCGATGCCGCTCGCGGCACTCGCCATCCTCCTGGTACGGTCCCTTCTTGACTTGAACTTCCACGTTTCCTTAAAACTACAAGAATCCTCCCCACTAACAGTTTTCTTCACCAGCTGGCCACACTCGTTCAATGTGCGAGTGTACCAATCCTGCGGCCGGACTCGCTAGCGGCCCATACCCCAGGGGCATCAAACGAGACCTCCCCGGTCTTGGACAAACGGTCCATATGGGTTGTGCAAAAGGTCAAGTGCTTCATGGAGAACTATCCCGTGAAGAAGACGACGATCCAAGAGGGGATCGACTATCTGAATAGGATAGCCGGCACCCCTAATTTGCATGCCGGGGATTGGTCCAGGGTTAGCTGCTCTCATAAGAGCGCAATCTACTGGATGAACATGGTAAGTTTTCCCGCTTGCTGTCTACGCTACTATTATGCCACAACTCAAAAAGAGAGTCTCGTCGCTAACCACGCTCTCTTGTCACATTCAAGTTTCATCATGACACCGCTCTCGACAGTTTCGAGTGGGTTGCGACGGGAGCACAGATGGTTGTGGACAAGTGCACCACCGATGACGGCTACGTTTCGGGCGAAACGTGGTTCACGGATCTGGCCGCGACCGGCGTATGGGTCGTCATGGTCGGGTACGATCCATGCTAGATGTCGGATGCCCAAGCAAAGCGACCGTCTGGGGCAACTGGGAAGGGGTTTGTTAGTTTTGCAATTACCTGTATATAGGATATTTCTTTTGTCTAGCTATTGTTTCTCCCTCTGTGCCTCTCAATCACGCAATCCGTGAATTCTTCGTTTGTTCGGTGTTGTAGTCATCCTGCCTTTACCTCGGTCCTCGATTTCCACCTCTAACGGCAATCTCTGTTGTGGCCTTCGTGGTTTGCACTAGTATTGGGACTTTCTGTATCTTTGCTTTTGTGCGTCGATTCCATGTCAACTTGTTTGCGTTCTTTCTGGGCTTGGAGTCGAGATACAGAACTGAATCCCAAAGAAAGAAATTAACACGCAACCTTCAACGCCAAAATTCTGCGAAAAATGTCGTTTTTGCGAGTTCATGAGGATATCGTCGTCTAGGAACCAGCTTCGTTCGTCCATAAAGGCGACCTTCCCCCGTCGGTTCAACGCAGCTTCTTGTTTGTTCCCATAGCGATACCCGCCCATCACCAACTCGACAACAGAACACCAAACCTTTCAGGGCAACCGCAACCACGTATCCCCCAACCATCGCCCCTTCCATCCTTCTAGCTGTTCTCCAAGTACCATCCCCACCTCCATTTCCCTCAACAATCCCATGAAGCCTCGACCTAACACATATCCAGTCTACCACCTTAATCCAAGCCCTCACCATCCCCAACCAACCTATCACCCGCTCGCTCGCTCGCTCGCTTAACTCTCCTGCCTCCAACTCTAACTCCACGGTCCACGGTTTCCGTCCGAGGAATCGGCAGAAAACCTCCCCGTCATCTGCCGCCTCCAACGACAGAACCCCCACAGCCGGCCGAAATCTCCAAGCAACATCACATCAACTACTTCCGCACACGCCCAACAACGGGACGGCAAGCGGGCTGCTCCTCCTCCGGTTGATACCTGGACTTGTTTGACTGGAGGGAAGGGTGTTCGGGGTGTTTGGGGTGTTCGGGGAGGGGTGCTGCTTGGTGGTGTAATTCTGTAGTTGTAAGTCTAGTGTCGTTCTCCAGGTCTCCGGCCTCGCACACACCAGTATGGAAGATGTTGAGACCTGGGAGGGAGGTTTTTTAGGGGAAAGTGGCTAACTGGGAGCAACAAAGCAGTGGAGTATCAAATGGGGACTGAGGAACTACAAACGACATCGCTGATGCGGCGCAAAGGGTCATTGATCAGTGCGCGGATGACTGGAGGAAGGGAAGGTTAGCGTGTCGGTGTTTCTTGCTGGGGCGGACCCGTCGGGGTCGGGGGTGAGGAAGGGTGGGTGGAGTGTTGAATTGTGGTATGATGAGAATTGTAACCAAATTGGGGAGGACATTCTGGGCAAATTCTCCATCTTTGCCATTGTCGGATGAATTTTTTCGTTGTGTTGTTGGTGGAGTATGTGATGCAGTTGGGTCAGGTACCTAATCTTTCATACTTTGTTGGCACTGGGAATGGAGCAATGTCGTTCTTATTTACCAGACTCAATCTCTTGCCGAGCCTCATTGCGTCCAACGAGCCGTGACCCCGACTAAGGTACCTTCGTCCTTTGGACTGAATCTCCTGCTGAGCCTTATACCTCTAAGACCCAACGAGCCGCGACCCCAATCTTCCGTGCCATCATCATGGTTCTTGTTCTTTGTCAGCTCGACCTACCAACACCAACATTACATATATGATATTCCTTGGCGATTCTTGTTGGCCGACAGAAGTCATACCGCCGAGCATCATGAGGGTTTCCTTCCAAGAGGGACGGATGGGGTCACACATGCCCGTTCACGCATATATATTTCTTAAACTCATCATGGAAGTTGACATATGCCTCCCCCGGTTCTTCCACTCCCTTGGCCCCTTTCCCAGAAAAATTCACGTCGAAGCCCCTTCCATTGTTCACCTTTTCAGACATGTATCCATCACCTTCGACCATTCTCCTGGCCTTATTCTTCTTTATGCAATACGTCCAAACCCTCAGTTTACCGCCATCCCTTCCACACACCAACCCCAAACATCCTCTGCCGCCGTCCAATGCCACAGATTCCGTCCAGCTCAGAAATCGGCAGACAGTCTATGTACATGCACATATGATGTGCGATTTCCCGCTAAATGGAATGCCCGTCGACGTCGGCGACCTCCGCCGCCTCATCAACAAACTGAACGATAAAGAAGGACGTGTGGCCCCCCCGCTGATGCTGCCCAAGGGTCGCTATTGTGGTTGGCGCTGGGTTTCGCCGTCGTGTTTTGGCGATAAACATGAATGGCAGACAAAGGTTTTTTTGTGTAATAATGTGTGTATATTCCCTACGTCGCTCCCTCCCGTCACGAATTCGCGAGGCGTTATTGTTTTACTGATCTATGGTATTCTGCAGTACGATCATGAAGTCCAACTGGAAAATTGGCATGAGATCACCCAGGGGTTGCAAGAAATCATGCATAAGTGTAGGGCCAAGGATTACAAACATGTCAAGGGGGCATTCACGGTGGGCGACAGTGGGAAACTGCCCCTGGATATGAAGAATGGGAGGTTTTGGATGGTGAGGGTTGAGGGAAGGGAGTGTAAGGCGATAAAGCCTTGCGAAAGAGATGGCGGTTGGTGTAATGATGAGGACAAACGGTGAACCTCGGTCCAATCTCTACCTGGATAGCTAAGACTTGGAATATTTATTGTCAATTTAACACTTGATCCCAGCCTGAGGTAGTCAGACCGTGATTTGGTCTGGTGTTGTTGCCTTTCTCCTGTCTTCCATGCAGTTGGACGGATACCCACCCTCATCGCTGAAGTTCAGTTGGACGAGGATCTGTAATTACTTTACCTGTTAGCCCTAATGTGCGTCGTCGGATGAAAGTCTGGGCTCCTTGAGAGGTAAACAACAACCCTATCTTCAAGATACTCATTACACCAAGACGGGTAGGCCCGCAAGTGTCCCGTCGTTTCACCCCTTCTCGTTTCCATCTCGGAGAGTCCATATTGCAGTAATACATTTCCGTGTAAACACAAACCACACGGATGGAAGCGTTACACCGACAAAGTAAGATTAATTAATCCAACACGCCTAGATCCGGATGATTGCTGCTGCCCGTGGATGATCCTCAGGCTCACTGCCCCCCAGATATAAATATCTCCCTTTCCTACCACAATTGACCGAGCAAGTTACAACAACTCCCATCCACTCTTCCACTCTTCCAGTCTCAATTTTCTAAAAAAAACAGCAATCTTCACTTCTGCTATTACTCCAAAACAGCAACACTTTTTGCGATTCACACCTCAAATCAGCAACAATGCGTGCCTCTATTTCCACCAGCTCTCTCGCCTCCCTGGCTATCATCTTGGTAAGACAATCCAACCTCTCACCGTCAACAACAAACTTGGGTTACAATCTAACACCACCACAGTCCACCATGACCATTGCCACCGTCCACGCCATTCCGGCCGCCGAGCTCCTCGCTACCTCCTCCTCCATCGAAGCCCCCATCATCCCCTCCGACACTATCAGCGTCCCTGCCCCGGCCGAGACCGTCAACAACATTGACTCCAGCATCAAAGACGTCGCCGCCTGGGAAGTCGGCTGCGTCGACCACGACCCCACGCAGCTCGGCCACCTCACGCCCGCCAACACGGAGAGCATCCTGGACGGGGTCTTGTACCTGCAAAAGACGCCCGGGCAGCCGTTCGCCAAGGAGCACCCGATCTGCGGCCAGGTCAGCTGCAGCTACAACAGCGCCATCTGGTGGTGCAACGAGGACACGACGCAGTCGGTGACGGTGCACGGCGGGTACAAGGTCCTGGCGGAGGGCGCGCAGGCGATCGTCAACCAGTGTGACAAGGGAGAGGGAAGGGTGATGGGCAAGGCGGCGACGCATTGGGGTCAGTGGACGGGGCAGAAGGTGAATGTTAGTGTTATTGTTACTGGGGGTGTTTGTTGATATCTGCCGTCCTACGGGTTATCATTCCGAATCTGGCGGGAGTAGTTCTGATGTGTTTTGGTGATGCGGATGAACGAAAGGAAGCTGGGTGCCCGAGGGGTTAATCAAGGGGGGTGGTACTGGTCATGATGCTCTCGAGCAGTAATGGATGAAGGACGAAAAACTGGTGGCGTTGAAACGAAAGAGAAGGGCCAGAAAATACAATAGACAGTAGAAGACATAATAGAAATAAAAGACGGTGTCAACCCCGAGCGTGTTACATGAAGAACAAAAGCCATAACAGAACTGAAGAAGAAAAAAGTGATACACCCAAACATCCCAAACACACGCTCCCCATTAAAACACCCTCTATCAACACTCGCCACCCTTAACCACAACCGACCAACCCCCCGCAAACACCACCTTCCCAGCAACCTCCAACTTCTTCATCGCCTTCATATCCTGCCTGTCCACAAACGGATAACACTCCTCAAGGACGTAGTTAGCTCCCCAGAGGATACTAAACATCCTATCAACCTCCGCCGGTCCATCGCCCTGCTTTCCATTGTTAGCACTACTCTCCCTTTTCCCCGTCATCACCCCCATTTCTACCACCCACGCCACTACCCCCAACCTCACCCTCACTAAAGAGCAAAAGAAGAAGAACATACCTCACCACACCACCAAACCCCACTACCCCCCTTACATCCAACCTCCTCACACATCCCCATCCCCATCCCCATCCCCACCACCACCTGCTTCATCTCGCCCACACGCCTTTTGCCGTTATGCGCCTCCCTGTCGCTAACCTCCTCGATAATCTGCATGGTTGCGTTGTAGTTTGCCCATTTGTTGTTACCACCTGCACCACCAGCAGCAGCAGCCTGTGCAGAAGAAACCTGGGAGAAAAAGTCTTCGCCGCAGGAAAGGGAGACGACGACGTTGGATGGGTTGGAGGGGATGGTTTCGCTTCCTAGGTCGTTGTTGGTGGAGGTGGAGCGGGCGGTTATGATTGGGAGGTCTTGTGGAGGGGGAGGGGAGGATAGGTGGGTGGTGTCTTGGATTGTATGGGCTAGTTTTATGTTGGTTTTTGCGTTGGGAACTATGTCTAGGAGTTTAGCGGGGAGGGGATCGGATCGGGAGCGGAGGTCGAGTTTTGGCGGAGGGGATCGTCGGGCATTTGCGAGCTGGATAGATGGGATGGGATGGGTGGTTATTCTTTGAACTCGATGTATTGGAAGGTCATGGCTGAGGTTCTGGCTTACCTGGAGAGCCGTGAGAAGCACCAGCAGTGCGGCGTGTACACTTAGCGGGAACATGGCGACTGATGATGGAAGATGTTGAAAGGGGGATCAAAAACATCCGAGTCGTGGTACAACTTTCGAAGAGCGAAGGCAGGGCTAGTTAAACCTCCAAAAAACACGGAGTACCACAGCATAAGCATGGGTAGTGATCCTCAATCCCAAGATAAAACACTTGATCTGAAACAAAGGAACGGGGGTGTACGACCAAACAAACTTTCATCAGCGGCCGCAATAAATGCTGCGGTGTCGAGTTCTTGAATGTTCGATGCCGACGAGGGAGAAGGCGTGAAGCACAGAAGATGGAGGAGGGAAAACAAGATCCAGAAATCTCCAGGTTTACAAATGTTCCCTTCGCAATTTACGCTCGACTGAGCCACCATCATGTCAATGAACATCCATTATCCACCATCGAAAGCAAAAAAAGAGATTCTCCATCGTGAACAAAAGCCGCACTGTCATGGATGCACCTATCCTTCCGCATCAAACAAACGCTCTCTGGCCCGGGCCAGCCGCGATACGGCCCGTTACTCAACATGTGTCCCTAACCATCACGGGGAACGAACGGCACCATCTAAACATCATGACGGCAAGGAAGCACGTAAAGAGGCAATAAGCGTTCTTGAGAGCAAATTTCAACTTCAGTACCAAGACCATACCCAACAATCTTGCATCCATCTCAGCTACTCGCCTAGACTCCAATCGCCCTGGCGTCTCCATGGCCGAGGCCCTTCAACCCCAGACAAATACAGCATCTTAGGACCGCACCCCAATCCTTCGACCCCCCGAAGACACTCCAAACCCGCTGTTATCGTTCATCATCACCTATCAGAATAGGTACTCGCTCGACGACGTATCCGGCAGCTACATATGCTGTACCTCTTCAAGCCCTTCTGACGACCGCAACAAGAGTAGTACCCTCCACAGGCACCGACCTCCCACCACCGCGCCCCTCCACGCCCGCAGTCACTCCAAGGGTGACAGTCGTCTCGATAGTTGTAACTCCCGGTACCGAAATGATGGTAGGAGGTCCAAAGGTAGAGCTTGTTGTTGTGGTTGTGGTTGGTGGTGGTGAGTAAGTACGAGTCGTATAAGGCTGGTCGTGAGGAGGATGGGGGTAGTGAGAGTTGATATGGACACCAGGGCCGAAGCCATGCTGGCCGTTGACGTGGGTCGCGAGGAGGAAGATGGCGAGTAGGCCAGTGAGGGAGGTGAGGGAAGGCATTGTTGGTGGTGGTACGGCAGAGGTCGATGTGATGTTTTGCAAGACTGTGCGTGTTCGAAGATTGGTGACGACGTGTGGCTGGGACTGGGACTGGTCTTGCAGTGTTGGGCGTTGTTGTGTTGGCTGTGCGAGTGTCTTGATCGGATCGAGGGTGTTTTGGGTGTTTTATATCCACAGGAGACTGAATTTCTCGATGGAAGTACCTAGGAACATGGTTAAGCTTCTCTCTTCTTCTGTCGAGCAATCCTTGCCGTTATCCGTCCTCGGTGCAAACATTTGACGGCTCGTAAATTTTTAATCATGGTGGCCATAGGTCGTGAAAGTAGACGGCGAATCCGGCTGGGACTTGTCGAGCTGGGAATACCTCTGAAACAATCACAGTTGCTGGTCATGTCTAGAGATATACCAGCTAGTTAGCTCTTCGTCGACCTAGGATCCATTCCCTACTTTCTTTCGTTTGGCTGGCTTCTTGGATATCTGACTGGGTTCTCGACCCTGCTTGTCTTATGTTTATGACCATGTAGGTTCCGAGTTGTTGTTATCTTCGAAATCGGCCATGGCCGAGACAGCCCATGGCGAGATTCTCGTCCTGGATGTCTGCTTCGAAAACGTCTGGCGGGACTATTCCATGGGCGGAGCGGTTCAGGTAAAGTGGCCTAAACCTCGTGAAGGCCGCGGATAGTCTAGTGTTCAGCTGCCATTTTCGGGGACCGATGGCCAATACTCCACCCGCAATGTTCAATTCTTGCCGCGTTTGCTGAAGCGGCGCGTCCGGACCTTCGATGTTGGGCCAACTAACCCTTATTCTCCTCTTCTATTCCGCTTTGCCTGCCCGCCCCTCCAGGCCTCCCACCCTCCTCGAGCATGTCGTTTTCCATGAAGCGCTCACAACCAGTGCCACCCAGGAAGGGTGACCAATGTTGAGTTCATCAATCGGCCATATCGTTGGGCGCGCCATACGAAGCGGTTGATTGCTTCCCAGTTCCCACGTTTCAACTTTACAACCATCCTATCACTGGTACGCCGCTGCACATGCCCGCTTTTTCGGTCCTTCGGGCAAACATTCCTATTCCTCCCCGCTGCGTCGGGACAAGCGGGCGCGTCCAGGTATCAACTTGATTGAGCCATCCTTGGACCGGTCATGGTAATCTCGAGTCGGTTCGGCGTGTTATGGCGAGGCTGTCAAGATGGGGAACCACGTCGGCGGATCACGGGGGTTTCGGTGTCGGCGGCGTCGGTCGGTCGGTCAGGCGGCCGGAAGATCGGAACGGGAGGGCAAAGTGTCGAGTGGGCCTGCTTCATGTAGATGTCCCGTCGTGTCTGTCGAGGAGATAACTTTGCTGAGCCGAAGCACAAAGGTCGAGACGAAGGATCGCGAGAAGGACCAAGAAGGCGGCCGCGGGCAGGTTTGTTGTCGGGGGAGAATGACGGACCAATGCGGAAAGTACAATAAGACAGCGTTGGCCGTTTGCTTAGATGTCGGACTATCTGAACGCGGGTATGTCTAGCGGGGACAGTGATAGCGAGGTAACAGGGCTGTAGTGGGTGTCCCACCATCAGGGACACCGGCACGAATGGACAACAACGTCCCACCCCTTGAAAGTACGTTCGCGCCAATCTCCCAGCTATTCAAATAGTAGGCAAATCTCAATTGCTTCACCTGGTAACTCTGCTGTTTAAGCATTTGGCTTCACGATGTGCTAGGTGAAATTGATGGTGAATAATTCCAGATATAGATATGCTCTCGAAAGTTCTGGCACTCAGACAATTGGGAATTGACAAGCAAGTCGCAACAAAACCCCCCACCCAAACCAACCCATATAGGCTTAGCCCCCTTCGTAGTCCCACAACAATAACCCAAAGTGGTTTAGTAGCGCAGCGGCCCCTGCCCGGACTGTGGACTCGAGAGGTCACCAGTTCGAGTCTGTTATGGGGGAGCTGCTCGGGTTCGCCCTGGGCACTCCTCCATAGCGAAGTGGTGGAAGCGAAGTATCATTATCACCAGCGTTGCTTTTTTTTGGAACTTTTTTCCTTTTATTTCTTCGCCTTTTTGCTTCAGCTTCTATATATAGTGTTTGGTTTTTGGGAGGTACGTCGTGGGTGAGGTTGTATGCAAGACTGCATATCGTTTATACAAGGAGGGCAACTCTGTTGTGGTTATTGTCTTCGAATTTCTCCAAACGAGATATTTCCACCCGCTAAATCGACCTTTCAACTTCCATCCTACTATCTCGGCCCAAGAGCACATCGAACCGCATCGTGAAGTCTCCAGTCGAGTCTAATAAGCATTGCCAGAAGAACGAACCCAGAACTGACCAACAAACCAGTATCAAACCGTACAAATACCCCAACCCAAAACCTTACACACCTCACCCATCTCCCATCTCCAAACACTCCCACACCTCAACACCCTTAGTCCCCCCTCCCCTTCTATCTCCCCCCAAATATTCACCCCCGTTTACTCCCGCCCAGCATCAACAATTCATCCCCCTCAACACCATACTCCACTTATCCCCAAACCTTGCCTCCCCCGCAACCAGCGGCCGCGTGTTCGTCACATCCGCCGTCTTGCACTTCTTCTCATCAAGCACCATCTGCGCCTGGTTGGCCAGTGTCTGGTATGTAGGCATGTTGTGGTGTGTCCATTCGATCTATTTTTGTCATAACTTGTTAGCCATCTGTTCCCCTTTATCTCAAATGTCTGCTTAGTATCCTGACTTCTGCTTAGAGCCAGTATGGGAGTATTTGACTTCTAATAGGACAGGTGCAACCATGTACAAAAGGGGGCAGAAAAGGCAGGAAAGGCGCAGAAAAGCAGGAAAGGGGTAGCAAAAAGGGAAGAGGCAGAAAAAGCAGAAAGGGTTTGGGAAGCAAAAGCACGAAAGAGAGAAACAAAGAGAAATAACCCACATCCTGAACACACCAAAAAACCCCCAACCCCTCATCACACCCCATCCTCCTACACCCACTAGCCATACCCATCGTCGGCGGCGCAGGCTCAAACGCCAGCAGCTTCAGCTGCTCAATGACTTTCCACGCACCGGAGGTAGGTCCGAACTGCGGGGCTTTGGGAGAGGGACAGACGAGGGTGATGCTGATGCTTATATCCTCTCGCTTGGTGTTGGGTTGTTTGTCGGCTGGGTTGATGGATGGATTGGAAGGGTCGAAGGTCGTGTCGGAGGGGATGATCATGACTGGAGCTCGGGGAGTAAGGTCGGTGGTGGGAAAGGCGGTGACATGCTGCTGGAGGAGGGATAGGAGGCCGAGGGCGAAGAGTGATTTGATGGAGGCCATGTTTGCGGTTTGTTGGGTGTTGGTTTTTGATTGTGGTATGTTTTGGTTTGTCTGTCTGGGTGGAAAAAAGATGGTGGTGACTTCTGCAATGTGAGAACTGTTGTGGTTTTTGTGGTCGTCGGCGTATCCATCATCATCATCATCACCTGGAGGGACAATGACCTTTATATCAACACCACCACCCGGTATTTCCGTCCAACAAAGCTCCGGCTGGACACGGAAAAGTAGTGCCAACCCACACAACGCACATGCCGCTCAAGTTGAAAATGTCCGGTTCCTTGAACAACATCGTCATGTTGTCTTTGACAGGCCATGACACGCAATACAGACGAAACGTTCTGAAGCCGTATACAACTCGAATACTTTGATCCATTGGTCCGTTGAGCAAAACATGGCCATACATCAACCGGGAGGCCGGAAATGGCCAGTTTGCTTTGCACACGAAACGTGGCAGTGGATGTCATGTGTCTGGCACAAAGGGAAGTTGAGTGCACCGGTGACACTAACACATTCCTTGCGCACTTACAGAAGGGTAGTGTTAGTGCAACCTATGGACTCAGTTTAACGAGCGAGTTAATGAACTTGACACTTCCAACCAACTGGGAACGACATCTTGGGATGGGTGTCTGATCTTCCCGTTTGAAGAGCCTCACCCCAAGAGCGCAAAAAATGTCGACCCCTGACCCCCTCGGGCTGGAATCCGAAGCGAATGCATTGGTCCGCCTGAGAATGTCAACAACATCTTTGCTCCCAGTTGAGAAAATAGGTGGTCTAGCCGCACTCAGTCCAACAAGAACGTGAATCTCAGAGGTACGGAACATACGCTGGTATGCTTATTAAACCGATCACTCTCTACCCGTAACTCCATCGTTCGGTTACCCGTCGTTAGTACTTGTCCCAGTACCCAGAACTATACCCATGTCACCACAGGCCGCGGATGGTAAATCGATCGCCACATCTCAAAATCCATTGCATCGACTCGTCCCTTATCACACTTCCATCGGTTTCCCACCTTGACAATGTTGAGCTCCTCGGACAGAAAATTTCTCAAGGCCTTGTGTCTCTTAGCGGCTGGCAGGTCGGGCCAGATGATGGAAACCTTGTCAATCGCATAGGCAATTGGGACTTGTTGTAGTCCTGGCGATAGCGACCGGACATGTTCCATCATCTTGTTCACCTTTTCCCGGTGAGCAGCCCTGGCCTTTTTGTCATGTTCCTCTCGTTTTCTTTTATGTTCCAATATCTCGTTATGGCATTCTTTGCAATACGAGACATGCTCAGGTGAACCTGTTTTGTAATTTTCGTACACGTATTCGTGAGCCGTGGGGTTGACCTTGCATCTATCGCAGATGGGATTGAATGTTATATTGTTATGTTCGTCGTTTTCGATATCAACCTCGCACGCTGGACGGTTGTATGGAAGGCCGATGTCGCAATTGGGGCGGCGTACCGCGCTGACGTGGAACGGTCTGGCGAAGATGTTGGGACTGAGTGGGACTGTCGAGGTACGTGACGTTTCTTGCTTGCGTATGCTGGTGATTGTAGCAAACTGTCCCTTGCTTTGGAGAAGAGGTCCGATTTTCGAAATGTGCGAGAAGCCGCTTTCACGTCCTTGTTTGAGCGTCTGAGCCGTCAAGATGTCGACATAGGCCGCTCGGCGGAAGAAGATCGAGGTCAACATCTCGGTGTGCTCTCGTGTACGGGGGAAAAGATTGGCTGGCTGCAAGGGGCGGGCGCAAAGTGCGAGATCTGGATTCTACTTGTTCCTGATGCTTGCGCCTTTGTTAGCATGCGAGCTCGTCCAAAGAACGCGTTCTCGGCGCGACACTCGTTGAAGCTCAGTGGGTGGAAGGGTTGATAGCTGGAGATAGTGCTAATGTCAAACAAACCTTGTGAGTAAAGACCGTGATGATGATTCAGGTCGGATCAGCGACGTCCGAAAGATGGATGATGGGGAGGCAACTCAATCCGCCTTGTCTGGTACGTCTACAGATGGCAATGCCAACGATTGGGCCCGGTCAGAGGGGGAGGAGACGCGGGGCTGGATGTTGGTTCTCGTCGTTGAAAATGCGCCCCCGCCCGTCGCCGGACAGGTGAGTGAGGATTCGAGGTCGCGTCGTAGGTTCGGCCAAGTGAGAGAACCAATTGGGAGAAATTGATAGATTGGTTGAATATAGAGAAAGAAGAGAAAACTCCAATGAGTGCCAGATCCTTCAATTAGATACCTCTAGGTACCCTTTGCTGGAAAAGAAGGTGGGGGACGAATGTCCTCAAACAGATCTTCCGCGTTTGCAGCTTCCACGTTTGGAAACGCGGGGACGATTGACGTTGAACCGGGCGAGCAGCAGTTCCTTGGCTTGAGGCGGGGTTGAGGGGCCCGGGACAGCTAAAGGCTTATCGCAACGGCCGCGTTATCTTATCGGGCTTATCGCCAATGGCCCCGTGAAGTGGTGCCCGGCCATCAAGGTTCTCGGCCTGCCTGCGTCTTCCACTTTCCAACATCCCAAAAACGGGCAAGAACGAAAGAACATCATCAAAAAGAACTTGAAGATCGGGAGTGAATTTCAAGGCAAGATGGAACAGAACCGCAAAAGTTGAGGTTTCAAAAATGCTTCATTAACCAGCTAACTCGAATCCATCATCCCGTTCATCATAACCATGTTCCTGGTATCCGACCGTCCCCTCCATGTCCCTAATGTTGACCAACCCATCGCCCTCCAAAGAAAACGTCGCGCTTTGTTCGTTGGGTTTATCCAAAAACCATCGACTCACTGACTACCTGTCTGTTGGTATCCGACATCGATAGCCCAAAAAGTGTTCTGTCGGCAAGTAACTGAAAGATCTAAGCCAGCTTAAGAGCTCTCAACCTTGGCGCAAAACGCATCAATAGCGGGGAGGACATCGTCTGTTTCAACCCTGTTAGTCCCCATTTTCTCAAGTATTCTCCCCATGGTAAAGGTCCAAGGCAAACACATACTAATAGCAACATCAGCCCCACAATCGCTCAGCACGCACGCGGTGCCGGCCGACACGATGGCGTCCTTGTTGGCGCACCAGCAGGCGTAGTCGGTGTCGGAGCAGTCGGTGGCCGAGGAGACGGCCTCGGCGATGCACGGTTGGGCGCAGGCGGGGATGTCGGTGGAGGGGTCTTGGGCGGCGACGAGGCCGGCGGCGAGGGAGATGAGGGTGAGGAAGAATTGCATTTTGGTGGTTTGTGGGTGTTTGGGTTGTGGGTTGAGGAGGAGGTGGTGAAGAGATGAAGAACTGGTTGGAAGTGATAGAGCTTTTGGTTGAGTGGTTAAGAGAAAAGGTAGATGTGTTGATGGCTTGCTGTTGGATGCTGATGCTGAATACTTCAAAACTTCCTCAGAAAGCCGGACGTTCAAGCCCTTTTATCTCCATCCAAACCACAGACTGTACCTGCATACCGCTCTGACAGTCTTCATCGTGTCCGAGGTCCGGGGGCCATGCTAAGACTGATGTGCAAGCGGGGGAGAGTCTGGGGAAGCCTGCGAAGTTGTCACGAGTGTAGAGGTTCGTGCTTGAAGCGGTAGACACGATGGAAGATCCGTGGAGGATCGTCTGAACGGGGTGTTGCAGTACTGAGAGTACGAAGGTGGTGATGTACACACCGACAGTTGTCCGTCGTACCCCAGATTCGCGTTGGCCAATGATGAGAGGGTACTTGCAACAATCTCCATCTGCTAGATAGTTGACAGCGGTTGAGGCGTTGATGATCTACGCGGCTCTCCTGAAGGTCCTTAGGTAAAACCTGGGGTAGTGGTGGTTGATTGGTCCAAGTTTCCCAATGAGGAGAAGGTTCCAAGACGTTGATCTTTGGAATTCCGACAGCTTTGGTGGGCAATATCAACATGTGAACAAGTGACTTGGATTGCTCTTTCATAGGTATGAACGGAGAAAAGAGTTGGAAGGCTATGCGAGCGCTCTTCAAAGTAAATGGCTTTCAAGATGGACTTTGTCTCTGTGTTCAACTCGGATGGCGGTTCTTCACCTCCTTGATTGAGGTCAAGTACGCTACCTAGTCGCCGAGTACATCGGGGCCGCTAACAGGCGTTGGGGGCTGTACATAAAACGCGTTTCTATACGGCATAAACTGGCCACCCAAAACGTCTAATCCGTACCAGGTCACTCTTGGCGAAACAAGCTGTTAGTCGCGATCAATCTTGGCTAACATGACCAAAAGCCAACAAACACCAACAGCTGCGGACCGTGACACCATGTGTGGGTGTCTTCTCCCTCGTATTGGATCATTGTCTTCATCTGGCCTGGTGTGGTTGGAACTGATCAAAGCGACAAGTTGCCCCGACATTCCATTGTCACGACGACAAATGCCGCACGCACCCTTTTGTTCCCGAACTCAAACGCCTTTTCAGTCTTGGCGGAGGGATGTGTGCACACGCCGCACACAACTATGACAACTTTTGACAGTTTTTAACAGCTTTTTGGGCATTTAGACCGTTAGGAAAAAAAACACGAAGTGACCAACTCTCTTCAAATTTAAAAATAATAAGTAAAATAAGAGTCTTAAGAGCGCTGATTCCGAATCACTCATTAGATTTTTTTTATCTTTTAATTTGAAAGAGATGCAAGCGAATGAAATCCAGAAACTTCGTTCTTCCATCGATAGTTGTGTGCGGCGTGTGTACACATCCCTCCGCCAAGACTGAAAAGGCGTTTGAGTTTGGGAATGTCTGGTTTGCTGTCTCGGGCCGCCCCGTTTGCTAGCCAGCCGTGTGTGATTGCACTTTCCCTTTGTCCTTTTCAAAGAACCGCAAAAAAGGAAGGAAAGGGGCAACTGTTTCATCTTACTTGGTATCTGTGGTGCTCTTTTTCGATCGGGCGCTGATTTTCCAAACGCTGCCCTCCAAATCTTCCATCCAAGTCAAGACAGAGGAAAGCCACCAAGTGGATGGACCCAAGGCCGAATATGTAACTTGCCTCATCAAGTTTCATCAAGCATCATCACAGTCGCTATAGAACGCACCGAAACACCAAAAGACGAATCTCGAGAAGCGGAATATTTGTTCAAGACTAACATTACGAAAAGCGGCTAATAGTAAAAAACTCTCTAAACGGGGATATGGTATCATGACTCAAAACCCATACACATAAGCATCACATCTTTAACTTCCTCTTTTTTCTTTTTCCTTTCCATCGATCCATCCCCTTCATCTTTTCGTCCATTTCACTCCTTCCATTATCCAACCACCATCACTGCATCACCACACATCAGACCCACACCTAGGCCTCATCCCCACTGTTTCTTCACTATACCCCCCTAACACTTCTCCTCCAAATCACCGGGCGACTACTGCAACATCTGCTGCATAGCATTAACCCGATAACTCTCCCTCCTCTGCATCAGCTCCTGATGCGTCCCCTTATCCACAATCCTCCCCCCCTCCACCACCAAAATCACATCCGCCTTCTGGACGGTATGCAACCGATGGGTGATCGCCAGCACCGTGGTGTTCTGCGCGACCTTATCCAGTCCCTCCTGCAACGCCGCCTCGCTAGCCGCGTCCAGCGCACTCGTGGACTCATCAAGCAACAACAATCTCGGCTTGCGGACAAGCGCGCGCGCAATAGCAAGACGCTGACGCTGACCACCTGACAAGCGCGAGGCGGAGGCGCCGCATTCTGTTTCGTAACCCTCCGGCAGGGCGGCAATGACGTCGTGGATGGAGGCAAGACGGCAGGCTTCTTCGATTTCTGCGTCTGTAGCCTCTGTTCCCGGTCTGGCGCCGAGTCCGACGTTGAATTTGACGGAGCCGTCAAACAGGGCGGCTTCTTGCGGGACCAGAGCTACGCTGTCGCGGAAGGTGGTATTGGCTTGGGACAAGTCGACGCCGTCAATGGTGATTTGGCCGGCAGTGGGAGAGTAGAGGCGTTGGACGAGGTTCATGATGGTGGACTTGCCGGCGCCTGAGGGGCCGACGAGGCCGACGAATTGGCCTGGTTGGATGGTGAAAGAGACGGAGTCGAGGATTTGGTGGTCGGGGCGGGAGGGGTAGGAGAAGGAGACGTCGTTGAAGGTGATTTGGACGCCGGTTTTCTTTTCGACGAAGTTGCTGCTTTCGGGAATGGCTTCGGGGTCCTGGTGGGCAGGGTTGGAGGCATCGTGGACGTGGTCGTTGGATCCCAAGCCGATGACGCCCAGGATGCGGGAGATGGCCAACCTAGCGCGCGAGAATTCGGGCGCGAGGGAGAACATTTGGCCCCAGAGCTGGGCGGAGACCAGCATGGACACCAAAACGATGAAGAAGTCGCGTTGGGAGTACTCGCCGTGCATGATGCGCTGGGAACCCCACCAGTAGGCGAAGGCGTAGACAAGGAAGGAGACAGAGTTGGCGAGGGCAAGCCAGATGTTGGTAAACGCCGCGGCCTTGACCATTTCGTCGCGGTTATTCTTGAGCAAGCGCTCGTACGAACCGAGAACCTCGTGCTCGAGAGACAAGGCGGCAACAGTCTTGATAGTTTGCACTGCCTCGACAGCCACGGACGTCGCCTTGTTGAAAGCCTCGGCGTGTCTCTCTTCGTAGCGCGCCAGCATGCGAAGTTGCATCAGACCCGTTCCCAACAGGATGGGGACAATAGAAAGACACACGATGGCGATCTTCCACGCGAAAATGTGGGACAGAATAATGGCCGCGATGAAGTTGACGCAGATGCTGAAAACAGTGCCGATGGTAGAACCAGAGAAAGCTCCCACGGAGGCAGAGTCCTTGGTGATGATAGTCAAGAGACCTGAAGGAGAGCGGCCCTCGGACTGATGCCACTGCACGCCCTGCTCCATCAGCGAGCGGAAAGAAAGCACGCGCATGGCATAGAGCAGCTTCTCAGCGATGAGAGCGAAGCATGACCAGGCGGCAAAGTTGGCAAAGAACTCGATGCAGGCGAGCATGAACAGGAAACCGCCAAAGAACTTGCCGTAGTAGAGGACCTTGTCCATGGTGCTGGAGCAAGGGTTGAGAGCGCCGATGGTGAAACCAAAAAGCACTCCAGAACCAGAAAAGGTGCCACCAACGATGACGGCGGCGAAGATAGCCAGCAACAACCAGCCGAGAGATGGACGGAGGAAGCGGGCTAGAGAAGAAATAACGGTACTGAGAGGACGCTTGCCAAGACCGGGGATCTCATCGTCGTTGGGAGCAGCAGCAGCAGCGGGAGCATCAGGAGCAGGAGTAACAGCCACCTCAGCAGCCGACGGCTTCTCAACGCTCGTCTCAGTAGCAGAAGACTCGGACTCAATCGACTCGCCCGAGACCGATCCACCAGCCACAGCACCAGCAGCAGACTTATGAGCAGTTCCCAAAGTCTGGAGGTTAGCCATCTTGGCAAACGCACCATCTTCCTTGGCCATGAGCTCGTCGTAAGAACCCTCTTCGATGACTTTACCAGCTTCCATAACGACAATCTTGTCGGCGTTACGGATGGTAGACAGGCGATGGGCAATAGAAATAACGGTCCGGCTCTTGGCGGCGCGGTCGACGGCTTCCTGGATGCGGCGTTCCGAAGCGGAGTCCAAAGCCGAAGTGGCTTCGTCGAGCAAAAGAATCTTGGGATCGCGGATGAGGGCACGGGCGAGAGCGACGCGCTGGCGCTGACCGCCGGAGACCATGGAGCCGGACGGGCCGGCGTAGGTGCCGTACCCCTTCTCAAGACGCTCGATGAACCCCGCGGCGTCGGCCTCGGTGGCGGCGTGCTGAATCAAGGAGATGATTTCCTCGACGAGGGGACCGAAGGAAGAGACGGTGGACGGGTTGATGGAGTCGCGGCCCTTCTTGGCTAGGTCGGCGAGCGAGTGGCTGTGGAGGATGTCCTTGAGACGCTGGTGTTCGGGCTTGGGGCTGTTGATCAGACCGAGGGCAATGTTTTCGAGGATGGACCGGTCGAGGAGGGAAGGTTCCTGCTGGACCAGGCTGATGAACGAACGGAGACTGCGGACGTTGAGCTCCTTGAGGTCGTAGCCGTCCATGGTGATCTTGCCGGAGTTGGGGTCTTGCAAGCGGCTGATCATGGCTGCCACCGTGGACTTGCCGGAGCCCGAAAGACCGACGATGGCGGTGTGCTTGCCGGCGGGGAAAGTGAGGTCGACGTTCTTGAGCACCAGCTGGTCAGGACGGCTGGGGTAAGAGAAGGAGACGTTCTCAAAACGAATCTCGCCGCGGGTCTCATAGGGGAGGACAACGCCCTCATCCGAGGTACCGTCAATAGGCGAAGGCTCCTCGATGTCCTTCATCAGCCTGTCAAAAGCAGCCTGGGCGCCACCGAGAAGCGGCAGCAACGGAGAGATATTACCCAGAACGACGCAAGCATCGACCAAGATGAAAATAACGGTATAAATCTGACCGATCGTCTCGTCCCCCTTGCCCGCCATCGCATCCGCCACCATGCGCGAACCCTCCCAGAACGCCAAGGCATTACCAGCATACGCAATAAAGTAAAGCAAACCCGCCTGCACAGCAGCCGACATGCCCCTCTTGATACCAGCATCGCGGGCATTCGCCATGTGATCAGCAAACTTGGCCTCCAGCCTCGGCGCCGCGCCAAACGCCTGGACAACAATAACGTTCTTCAACGCCTCCGAAGCAATGGACGACGCGCTCGCAATAGCCCCCGCCGCACGGATCATGTACTTCTGGAAGAACGCACCGCCCACAAGCCCCATAGCCAGGTAGGCCGGGATCAACGAGACCAGAATACCAGCCAGCTTGGCCTGCTTGATAAACGCCACCACGTAGGCCGTGATGAAGAAACTGATGCTCGCGAGCAACACGCCGACTTTCTCCGAGGTGCCAGCTTGCAAAGCAGCCATGTCGCCGTGCAACCGCGTGCTAACCTCCCCCCCAGCCGCGCGCGTATCGAAAAACGCAGGCGGCTGGCGGAGTAAAGCCGAGACGTACTTATTCCTCAACCGCGCAGCGAGGCGCTGGGAGATGAGAGACCAGGAGAGGACGTAAATGTAGATTAAGCAGAAGGCGGCGATGGCGATGTAGACGATGATCAAAACCTTGTCGTTGATGTCGTCTTCGTATTTAAAGGGGTCAGTGTCGGCGGACTCGACGGCGCAGGTGGCGCCGTTCATGTCGTCGACTAGTTGGCCGAAGACGATGCCCATTAGCGGGAAGGGAACGCCGGCGGCGAGGGCGGAGATGGTGCCGGTTAGAAGCAAGAGGTAGTCGGTCCATGTTGGGTCGGCGGAGAAGAAGATGCGGATGTAGCCGAAGAGTTTTTTGGAGAGCTGTGAGGGGGGATGTTAGTTGTGTATGTGAGAGGAAGTGATGAGTGGTGAGGGTGGTGATGGTGATGTGAGAGCTGGTGGTGAAGTGGTGAAGTGGTGAGGGTGAGATGTATGGTGTTGAGGTTTACCCCTGAATGGGTCACATCGACGTTCACCAACATCACCATATCGATATCCACAACCACTGGGCTGAGGGATCACCACCTCGATGAGGCTATCGATATCGATATCATTCAATCAATGGATGATAAGATATCAATAACTCAAAATGGGCTGGGGTTAAGTATGGACTAACCGGTTCCTTTGGCGGTGCTGGTGGTGCAGGAGCAACAGCCGTCTCAGGCGTTGTCTCAGGCGCTGGCTTCTCAGCCAGGCCCTTATCCTCAGCGGACATGATTGAAAGGGGTTGGTGGGTGTTGTTTACCGCCCCTTTTTTTCTCGTCCGGCTGTCCTTTGTTTTTACTGACTCAATGCCTTTGTTGGTTCACCTCATGCAGAATCGGATATGGATGAAAGGTCTCTCTTAGGTATTGAGGGTGAGTATGAGTGATGAGTCTAGAAGGAACTGAATCAAGGAGGTCCGGAACGTTCCGTGGATATGGCCGACAAAAGATGAATGGATGGATGGATGGATGATGAAGTGAAAGGGTTGGGTTTCAAAAGATCCGAAAGATCAAAACTCAAAATGAAAACCCCAGACTGGAGAGATGGATGAGTGGATGACTGGCTGGATTCTGTGTGTCGTCAACAACTCTCTGGCTCCGGCTCTCACACAGTCCCATCCACCAAAGTCTTCCGGGGGGCATGGTGACATTTTGCCTGTTGTTCCCAACCCGTCTCTCCCTCCCCCTCCTTAGCCGTCCCACCGTTTTTCCCACAAACCAACCGGCCACCCCTTTCGCCCCGGCTCAACTCACTCCCTCCCTCTCTCCTACCGACTTTTTGCCATGCCATGCCATGCCTGCCACCACCGAACCACACCACGGGCCACGGCGGAACCAACGGGGTGTGTGGACTGTGGACTCTTTTCATTTCTCGCCCGGTGGATTCACTATGAGTGCGCCGATGGAGTCTGAGTCCGTCCGTCGGGGTGCCGCACCGTGTGCCATTTGTCAACTGTCGTCGTCAACGTGAACAACTTCTTTCCGAGACCTGCGAGAAAAACCGATGCCGGGGCTTGGCATGTGCGGATCTGATAACCAAAACAAAACAGGTCCCGGATCTGATAAAAAATTTTCGTTTCGCGTGTTTGGCCGACTCCACTTTTGGCCCGAACGGCGTGGAGCGGGGCACATCATGAACCAAACAAAAACATTGGTTGGCCGGGCGGAAACTGGACAAGAAAACGAGAAAAACGGAAGCGACGACACGGCGAAAATCGAGAAAAAGCACGCAAAAACGGAAAACGAGGTGCTTGGCTGTGTTGTGCTTCCCCAGCATGTCAACGCTCCAGCACTCCAGCATCGACTGCGACTGCGACAATTTCTCTCCTTTTCGCCTTCTCAACGCCCATGGCTGGAGGCTTCACGGCGACACAGTGAACGGGCTTTTGCTTGTCTGCGCTTTCCCTGGTCTTCCTGGCTTCCTCGAAATCAACATCCCAGTCCGCTCGTTTATCAGATCCTCCCCTCGTTTCGTTTTCTTCTTCGTCTCCCCTTTCCTCTGTCACCCCTCGGAGTGAAACAAGAGATCTTATCAGATCCGAAATTTTGATCCGAAATTTCACCTTTCAGCTCGGCTCGGGCTCCGTGTCTCATCTCATCTCGTCAGTCATCAGTCAGTCATCGAAACCGACGGCATCTCAGCCACGGCCAAGTCGCCGTGATCCATTTCCCCCTTGAATTTTCGAGGCAGATGACTTCTCTTTTTACCCCTTATTTCCCCACAGTCTTTGGGGAGGGTCGAACGGGATACAGTTATCTGATCTTTGTCTTTGGCTCTTTGGTTCGTCGTTGTCCCTTTGGGATGTGTCACTGTCACCGTCAGGAGTACAGCCAGGAGAAGAGTGGTGAAGAAAGATGTTCCGTTTGGCCATTTTTGCCATTACATGAGGCCAAGCTGGAAAACTCCACTGGTATATGGACCTCGGGCCGGGAGGAAAATGATGGTTTTTTTTCTTCACCGCATGAGTTTGCGAATTGCTTCCAATTCCCAGTTGTCGATAAGCTTCAACCGTCATTCCACATTCCCAAGATGGTTCACAAACAGCACGTCCTCGTTCATCAAAGACTGACAGCTTTTCAACTCCCGTCTCCTACGACGAAAACTCAGGACGATGCTGAACATTTCGGAATTCGCAACTCACCACACCTCCAAATCCAACTCCCCAGTGGGACCTCCGTTTTGCCATTCATAATTCCCACATTCCTTTTACGTACAAGCCCCCGACAATGCATCGCTGCATCGCTGCAACCCTGCCGCATATGCATAGCGTCTTTTTTTCCCCTTCACCCTCTCACTCCCAGTGCCTTTTGTTTTTGTCTCGCACTGGATCGAATGTCTGCCTTTGCCTCCGTCCTTGCATTATCTGATGATCTGATAAAAAAATTTACTTTCCTTTGTTGTCCTTGTTGGGCAAGGTCTGGTCCTTGTGCTGACTGGAGCAGAAGGGACCGGTGGGGATGTTGGGGGAAGGGAAAGGCCGACGGGATCGGATTTAACGGTTCGGTCGACGGCGGATGTGGGATGACTGGATGGTTGGAGGTGGGAAGTGGGATGATGCAAGCGGCGCCTGGGACGGAGGACGCTGGGCAGGCAAGATGGGATCTTGACAAAAGCTGTGCGATGAAGGGATACTGGTTTCAGCGAGAAAGGGGCAAGCACCTGGTGTTGACAATGATTATTGAACACTGCCGAGACGTAATCGGGACTGAGGCTGTATGGCGGCTCCGGGCCCGGCGAACTTACGATCGGGGTTTCGACCACAACCAGCTTTCACGGCCGATCTACTTGAAGCTGGGCATTGCTTGGTCGCGGCAGTTTATCAGACTCAAAGTTCTGAGTTGTGTTGGTGAAGTGAAGTAGTCGCAGCTTCCACAACTGCAACGGGGGTATTTATTGTATCCTCAAATCTTACACACTCTTCACCTCATACACGCGGGTCTCATCTCATCAGCTATACCACTGATTCCCTCATCTCATCTCCTCCTTCCCATACACACACCCTTACAACCTCGTCTTCGCAGGCGTCTTAATCATAAGCGGCACCTCCACATCCGTCTCCGTCCCCAGCACAGACTTGCTATGAATCACCCTCGCGCTTTCTTCGGGAACCCTCACAAAGCCCATCTTCGTGTAAAGCCTCTCCGCCGAAGCCGACGACTCCAAGTAAATGGGCAGATTGCTGTCGTTGCTGAGGTTAATAAGTTCCTTGACAATCATCTGGCCCGCCCCGCGACCTTGATGTTTAGGATCAACCGCGATGGCGTGAACATCTGTTTCCTTATTAGCATCCCCCTTCCCACCCCTTCCACCGTAAAGTGAAAAAGACTCACAAATATACCTCCCCTCCCCCATTATCTTCTCCCTAGCCTCACACAGTGGCGCCAAAACCTTATCCGCCCGTTCCCTCTGCTCCCCCTCCAGCCAGGGAATACCAGGATACGCCCTCTCCTCTTTCGTCCTGGGCCTGATGAACACATCACACAAAGCCATGCCGACGATCTCGCCCGTGGCTATGTCAACGCACTTCCACGTGTACTGCGACTCGGCTTTGTGAAGCCATTGGATGGTCCCCTCGGTGTGGGCTTTGCGGAACTCTTCGGAGGTGTAACCGCCCGGAAACAGGATCTCGAGGATCTTGCGCCCGTCGGGGTCGGCGGTGAAGGCGGCGAAGTAGGCGTCGTAGACGGGTTTGATGTCGGGGATTAGGGCGGGGAGGACGGCGAAGGGGGTTGGCATTTTGGCTGGCTGGTGGTTTGATGGATGGGTGAGGGTGGCTTGGCGGTGTCTTGATGTGATCTGAGATGCAATCTTTGGTGTGATAATGAAGCTGATACTGATCTTGGTCGTCCGGATACCGGCTAGGCGTGATGCAAGTAGGGTCCTGTTAATATGGATGATTCTGGATTCTTTCGAGACCTCCAAGATCTAGATGATCGGGTTTAAAATACGTGATTCGAGAAATCCAGTCACAGATTCACAGGGGAGAAGAAGATGCAACCATTCACCACCGCTACCTAGAAATACTACAACCGAAAAAAAAAGGATCATCACTTGCGTCAATCAATCCAGCCTGCCATGTCAGCCCCGACTGACCGACCGAATGCCACTTCAAACAACTAAACCAAGGCTACCAGTCATCTTACTCCGTTAGACGCGCGTCAAGTGCCCATTCGCCGAATAATTTCGCCAACATTTATTCCCATCACGACACTTCATCAACATCCGGTCTCTTTTTACACAACAGTTTGTCCGGACTCCATATAGAAAGTATCGAAATTTGGAAGCCTGCTTGCTTCAGCCAGCATGCAAATTGCGGGTTTGCGGGTCACAAGGGACAAGTGTGAGAGATGGGCGGATGCAAGGCCTTGCGGCTTTTGCGGGCTTTGCGTCGTTTGCGAGGAGTGATTGTGGTAATGATCGTCGCTTTTTTTGATGGCAACCACCAACTTGCATGTGGCTTGCCAGCAGAGTTGCGTCTCAACTGTGGATGGAAAGATGGAGATGGTCGCCGTTCATAATGAGAATGACACTGTCCACTGCCAGTGGCCAACGAACGGCAAGGTGGAAAAAGCTGGAGTGATGAAAGTGGAAGCGAGTATGTAAAACTGGAGTGTCAGAGTGGTATCCAGATGTCAACACTCTTTTCCTCACTAATGCAGCCCGCATTCAAGACGAAGAACATGATGGCAACAATAGCGCAAGAAATGGTGAATTTCAACGGCCTTGGAGGGGTCTGGAGGTGAGAACGACTGCATTTTCCCGCGCAAATTCATCAATGGCGTCGTTCTAAACATCCGGATGTAACGCTGGAACGGTCCTTCTCCTCCGCTTTTTCACGGCTTTTTGGTGGTGGTGAAGGTACCGAAGCCGGAGTTCGATTCGATGCTGCAGAGGCACTCGACCAATTCTCAACCACAACACTTTCGCACGGCAACGCCACCCACAACACTCGCGCAGTGATCACAAAACAGCATCGCCAAGTTTGATGCCATGGTGTTTCATCTCGCAGTGGTGGATGTTGCCGGCGTACAACACTCCCCCAGCCAAGACGAACACGGCGAGAAGGAAAGAAAACTGGGAACCGACCCCCTGAAAATGAAAAACACCAACCAACCAATCCCCACTTGGTTCGGCTTTTCTTGTGATGCAGTGTGGCCCATTAAAGTTATCAGATCCGATGATCCGTCGTCGTGTGGTTGCCCCCCCTTGTCACCCACCGTTTTGTTTTTTGTTTGTGTGGTGAGATTTTTTCACAAGCCTCCGTTTTGGCTTGCGGTGGTTGTCAGAATGGGCAGGCCATATCTGGCCAATTAGGAGGTATCTCCACAAGAGGACTAGCCTCCCAGCTACCTATTTAATTACAGAGTTTTCCTATTACTCTGGCATCCCCAGACCCTCTTACAGAGGGCTCCAGAGTATACAATACACATACATCTCCACCTTCATTTTAGCTATACAATCTAATAATTAATAATCTAATTCGCGCCCTACGTCTACGCCATATTCAAAAGCACAAACTCTTTATTTACAACGATCAACCTTATTCTTCAATCTACTATATCCTCTATTAACGATACTTATACTACCTTTACGGCTACAATTATATTTATTAATAATAGAACGATTCTAAACGCAAGACTTAATTTTAGGGACTAGAGTAAAAAGTTACTCGGCTTTACCCAAGGCTTTAAGCTTAAATTTTACTTACTTAAAGAAGATAAGGAAGTTACTAAACCCCTCGAAATCGAATTCGAAAATTATAAATTTAAGGCCAGCTCCCTTCGTTGTATTAATATTACCCGCGAGGTATTTATTAAATTCGCTAATAAGACTATTATATATATTCCGATTTTAGGAAATAGTTTTACTACTGAGTAGGCCGTAATTCGCGATACCGCCTTAGCCGTAGCCTAAATTTCCAACTTCGAAATTACCGATAAAAATAAGGAAATTTAGGAAAAGGAAATTAGTATCTTAACCTTTAATTTTATTACTATAATTAAATAAAATTACAATTCCGATAAAATTAATTACGCTTAACGCTTTAAAAATTACGAAAATTTTATTAAAAACGATACTTTAATTCGAAATTATATATAAACTACCGTTTTAAAGGCCCTATATTCTAATTATATAGGCGATACTTATATAATTCTATAATAATACGCTAACTTTAAGGATATTATATTTTACTGCGAAGAATATTCCCTATTCAAAGTATATTAAAAGTATTACGATTATATAAAATTTCTATTAAACGAGCCCCGTAAGCGTAATAGTAGTCTCTAAATTTAAATTAACGGTTAGAAAACTATTATAATCAATTCCCGGAAGTATAAAATCTTTAAAATTATATCGGTTATAATTTAATTCTAGGATATCTATAATACTTTATAGGCTATTAAGCCCTTTTAAATCTATATTATTATTAAGAAATTCGAAGAAAAAGCGTACGCTAATACTTTAAATTTCCGCTTTATATCCGGATATTTCCGCTTTAAAATATTACGTGAATGCCCTTCTATTACGGTTCTATTATTAAAGGGTTATAGAAGTACGTTTAGTATAGGATTAACTTTTAGAAGTTCGTAGGATAGCGATACTAAGGGCGAAGACGCTCCTCCTAATAGGGTCCTAATTAATAGCTAGAATTCTATTTAAATAAATTAAAATTCTATTTATATTTCTTAGTATATTAATAATAATAATATATTCCGGAAGAGAAAATATAATATTTCTAAAGCGTATAAAAGCGTATTAAATCGAAAAGCCGCCCCTCTAACCCTATTTATTAATCTTATAGTAAAAACCTTAGGAATTCGCTATAAAGTATGCTAGTAGGGCACCTATATTATTAAGTACTATTAATATTTATTCCTAAAGAAGGTTATTAACCCTAAGTAGAAACCTATTCCTTAAATTAAGGCTAGAGTTATTAAAAACCTGCTCGATAATAAGGATTTTAAGAGAGAAATTAATAGATTGCAATAGGAGGCTATTTAAATTTTAAATTCCAACCTTAATAATACCCCTATTAATAGTAACCGCTCTATTTAATTCTTTAATGAGAGTTTGCTAATAATACCGGTTTATATAATAATTATATATTAGGCGGTTCTTTAAATAGGAAATGGGCGTGTAAATTCATACCCTTTTAAAAATTACGCAATCCTCAATTTAAGGAATTCTTTATATATCTTTAATTAAATTACTTATTTTATTAACTTTTATTATACTCTTTATAACGATAGTTTATAGGCTAGAAATTTATATATTCTTATTAAAGGATATAGCGACGTTGATATTTTAATTAATGGTACTTTTAGCCTACGTACCTTTCGTCTTTATAATGTAGCTTTCTACTTTAATTTTATAATTAACTTTATTTTTTTATATTTACTTCGAAAAATTGGGTTCTATTAGGATTAGCGACCTCCTATTAACTACTTATAGTCCCTAAACGATTCTCTCTTTTACTATTTTTCGACTTTATATTATTAAATTATTTTCGAACGCTTACTTAAGTAAATTTCCAAAGCCTCTTTTTACGTTAAGTATAATTATTTTAATTCTATTAACGGTTATAAATACTATAAGAAAAAAGCTATTATTTAATATTACCGCCTCGGCTATTTAAATCCTTAAATCTTCGATTACTTCTTTAATATTATTGGTACGCGTTTTAAAGGCCCCTCTATAATATATTACGATACGTATACAATTTCAAAAATTAAGCGTTAAATTAATAAAAGACTTCGAGACCGCGGTTTTAGCCCGGGAGAGAAATTCGCTATTAATTTCTTCGATTATACGGAAAGCCGCCGCGATTATATTAACGCTATATTAATTACTTATAAATATACTAATTATATTTAGGATTATTATATATTTAATCGACGTACTGAAATAATTGTTAATTTCTTCAACGATTTATTTAATATCTTTAAAAAACGCTATAATATTTCTGTTAAAATTATCGAATACGATAATAAAATTAATGGGTCTTATATAGTATAAAGGTTATTTATATTAAATAATATAATTATAAAGCCTTCGGCCCCTTATACTTAAATATAAAATAATAGTGCCGAGCGCTCGGGGGGTATAATTAAAAAAAGGATTAGTATAATATAAAAGAGTATTCATTTTATTATAAATTTATAGCTAAATATTATAGTTATAACCGTTTACTTAATAAATAAATCCTTAAAACTTCTTTATAATTAATTCTCCTTATATAAACGCTTCTATACCTTTATTGCCTAATAAGATAGCTATTTATCTCTGCGGCGCTTAAATATCTTTTATTTATAAATTTATAATTGTAAAGTATACGCTATAATTCCCGCCGCTTAAAAAAAGGAATAACGCCGCTAAAAGTTCAACCTTAAAATATAAATCGGTTACCTTATTAAGTATATAGTATTATTAATTTATCGTATTTAAAATCCGATTACCAATATAATAATTTATATACGTAACGTACTCTTTAATAAAGATACTGTATTTTTAGGGGAGGTTCCTATTGAAGCCTAATCTTTAAAAATTTCTTTAAATGAATTCGTAAAGCTATTCTAAAACTATAATTAAATACCCGCTATAAACCTACTAATCGAGGACTTCTCTTTCAAGTACTAGGAAAATATTAAAATTATTAAAATACTTAATTTTTTATTAGAATTAAAAGAGGATCCTCCACCTCCGTAAATATTTAACGAGGCTCTTACTCCTATAGAACTCCCCAATATTATATCCTCCTTTAAAGACCTAATATCTATTAATTTTATCCTAAATAATACTAGTTACCTATTACTTCTAAAAATTCTTAAGGATAGCCCTATACCTATATCCTTCTTTATATCCTTCTATATAAATAAATGTATAAAAAAGGAAATATACCGTAATTTTACTCCCTAGATAGTAATTTTTAATACCGGCCGTTTCTATTAACCTAAAACAATTTTCAATGGTAAACTAATTACTAAAGTAGAGTTCGAGAGGTTATAATACAATAATAAAATTATTATTAAGGAAGAATTTAATAACTTTATCTCCGTAAGTAAAATGAATCGTATTTATTAGTCAAAATTATTACCTCCTCCCAAAAATTACAAATTACTTAATACCTATATCTTTAATTAATTATTTAAATAAATTAAATAAATTTACTTCGATAATTATAAAGAAATAAAAACTTAGATTATTATTAACGCTAGAAAATTAAAAGTACGTAGGAAATAGGTGCTCGATTATATATAAATATATACGTATAAATTCTTTAAGAATAGGAGATTCAATAAGGTTAAAGTAAAATTCATTATACGTAGCGATTAATAAATAAAACGCGTAGGTTAGGAAACGTATATTTCTACCCTCGCTAAGCGCTCTTTTAAATTAATTATCTCTATCGCTATACGCTTCAATCTAGAACTCGTCCAATATAATACGGTTAATACCTTTATTAATATAAATATAGATAAAAATATCTATATATATTTCCTTCTAAGTTACGAAATTCCGGGCAAATTTTTTAAGATTTTTAAAGCCCTCTATAAATTACGCCGCTCCCTACTCTTTTAGTAACGAAACTTTATAATTATATTCGCCGCTTTAGGTTTTTAGCCACTCCTTGAAGAACTATACATCCTAATTAATAAAAATATCCTCGTATTCTATTACGTCGATGATATTATATTTGTATACTACCCAAATAAGGAGGTTAAGGCTAGAGCCTATATAAACGCCCTTAATTAACGGTATTATATAACGGGGGGTAACGAATTTTAATAATTCTTAAGTATCGAGATTATTCGTAATCGTATATAAAGTAAAATTTAGTTATCCTAACGGTCGTATATTGAAAAAATCTATAAACTAATAGGCTTCCAAATCCTAATAAATATCCCTATATTAAATATCGAATTCGTACCTTTCGAGGGTAGAACTTTAAACAATTTTATATACCTCTATTAAATTAAAATAGGGTTTATTCTTTATATTATAATTATTATTAGACTAAATATTACTTTTATAGCCAATAGATTCTTTAAATATATTTACAACCCTAGTCCAAATTATTATAAAGTAGTAGATAAGGCCATTTACTACTTATACGGAACTTTAAATCTAATTTTATACTTCGGTAGTAATAATATTTTAGAAATTACTTTTAACGCTTCGTTTACTAATAATACTCTTAACCGTAAGAGCTTTTAAGGCTTTACTATAAAGCTCTTTAATGGGTTTATCTATTAAAATGCAACTAAATAAGCAACGGTTACTATATTAACTATAGAGGCAAAGCTCCTAGCTGTAGGCTTAATAATAAAGGAGGTAATTTAAATAATAAAACTCATTAGGGGATTTATAATAAGGCTAGAAGATAAAATCCTAATAATTAATTGTAATAATAAGTAGACTATTAAAATATTAACCGTAGAAGCTTTAAAATTATATACAAACCTCAAATATATTAATATCTATAAATATTAATTGAGATAGGAGGTAACCGCTAGTAGGATTAATTTCAAATATTTAGAAATATTCAAAATGCCTATAAACGGTCTAACCAAAGTGCTTACGGTTGAAAAACATCGGAAATTTATTAAAATATTAGGAATAATTTCAATAAAAGGGATAGGGGAGTAAAGGAAAGATAAAGGGATAAATTATATAAATTTTAATAATATTAATAAGGAAATAAACCCAAGAATAGTAGTATAATATAAATAGCTTCAAAAACTATACATTTAGAATAATTTAGTAATTTTACCCTATTAGGGTTATAGTTGGGGGGGTATATTAGAATAGGCAGGCTATATTTAGCTAATTAGGAGGTATTTCCACAAGAGGACTAGCCTCCCAACCACCTATCTGACTGTAGAGTTTTCCTATTACTCTGGCATCCCTAGACCCTCTTACAGAGGGCTCCAGAGTATACAATACACACACATCTCCACCTTCATTTTAGCTGTGCAATCTGACAGTGGTCTCCATTGTTTTTACCCCACCATGGCAACGCAAACGGACCCCACGTCGAGTGGAGGACCGGCATTGCATGGAAGGGACAGGGGCAGGAACCAAAAATTTCTCACATTTTTCACCACTTTTTGCAGCAGATTCGACACCCCGGAACTTTCCTTTGCGAATTCGAGTTTCCAGCGTGGTTGGTGAGAATTCAACACTGAAAAAGCTTGGCCAATTGACCAATTGAATGGAATGGTCGGATCCGAGGACTGGGCAGAGTGAGCTCGGCCGAGTTGACGGCATTTGAGGATTTGGACAATCTGAAGACATCGAAGTCAACACCATACTCATGGCCATGGGGAAGGCGATATCTGGTCATGTCACAAGTGTGGTATCACAACCTCTCTTCAGAGGCGAACACTTTCCATTTTGAAGGTCAGAGATAGGGGGAAAAGCTCACCGAGTCACATTTCTGCCTTCCCAACCGAAGATGGCAGTTCATCCGAAAGCCTCAAAGGGAAGGGAAGAAAAGGAAGTCCCACGTTCCCACGTTGTGCCCGGTGCCGGGTGCGGTGGTGCCCCAAGTTCCCAACGTCTCACAGTCCCGGATCAAATCTTATCAGATGGTCATGATCAAGGATATGAAACTCCCGCGTGTGAGAACGTGATGATCCAGTCCAGTTCGGATCTTTTACCCTTGGCGAGCAACAATATGTCCACACCCTATACCCTCCCTCCCTCCTCCGCCGGCCGTTGAATCACACTCGTACGCGGCCGGCGCTTTCAGCACCCAAGGGACGGACGAGGAAGAGGGAACCTTGTCATCAAAAAGACGGACAGACATCCATGAACCGATAACCACCACCACAGCTTCCGATGCGCGGCGGAGTGGGGTGACTTTAGCCAGATGCCATCTTCTCCTCTTCCGAACAAGACTATCGTTCCCGCTCTCGGTCTGTTGTCCCGGTGCGGTACAAACCCACGCCCACGCGTGTGTGTGTCTCCGTTGCGTAGCTTGTCATCGGCCCATGCCACCATGGTCCAGTCATGCTCAGCTCGTGGGGAACTTTTCCAGTGAAAAGAGCCTCACCAGCTTCAACTTCACCGTGATCTTTTACATTGTTTGTTCTTGAGTGAGAATATCACATCCTCATAGACACGACGGACTTACGGCAGAGGCGGGAATAGACTCATCCATCATCACACATACGACGCCGTCCACCACAACCCTTTCCCATCTCCATCTTTCTCCAGACGGCATTCTCCATCCCGTCAACGGCCTCGCCCGCTTATCTCTGTCTGTCCCATATTGTCTAATCTATCCATCCTTCATCACGTCGGCTTATCCTGCGCCGTAACATCCTCACCACATCTCATCCATCGATTTATCGCAACGGCACGCAAGAGCGGCAGAACCAAGCCTCTCTCCTGCATCATCTCATCGAGTACCAAAACCCAGTACTCCCACAAAAACCAACCAATAACACATCATCAAAATGCAACAAGTCGTACAAGGCGCTCTCTCCCTCCTCGGCCTCAACAGCCAGAGCAAGCAAACCACCCAGCTCTTCGACACACTCGGCCTCGAGACGACATCCAGGCCATTATCACTACCACCACACAACGGCTCCGTCTCCCTTCTAGACGCCTCCCTCCTAGCATGGCTCTTGCTTCTCCAGCGTGAGGGCGGCGAAGATGACCGGGTAGAGTCCTTCAACTGGGGACGGAGAAGCAATGAGGATGAGTCTTCTTCACACTTCTCCGTCAAGTCTGTTTTCGGCGCTGAGGGATTGGAACAGACGGCGAGTGTGAAGACCGTTCTTGAAGCCGTGAGCAAGGTCACTGAGGGTGCCAGTGACGCCGAAGATAGCAGGATGCTGTTCTTCAACGATGCGAAGGAGGTTACGGAAAAGATCAAGGAGCAAGGGTGGGAAACTGCTCAGAGGCCTGTAAGTTTTTGTTTGCACTTCACTCACTCACACAACATGTGGATGATGACTGACATGATGACCGCCAGAACTGGACATTCCAACTCGAGCTCTCCCCCTCAGAAGACGGGCAACTCACTCTCCAAGCGTACTGGTTCAAGAACGTCCCCAACGCTCTTACCCCCTCCCAGGTGTCCATCCGCCTGGACGCCTTCACCGAGCTCCTCGCCTCCATCTTGACCAACCCCGAAACCACCACCATCTCCTCCCTTCTGGCCCCCCTGACATGCGACCTCAACACCATCTGGTCCCACAACGCCGTCGTCCCTCCTCTGATCGACCGCACCATGCAGGACATCATCTCCGAGCGCGCGGCCGCCACCCCCTCCAAGCCCGCCGTCTCCTCCTGGGACGGCGAGTTCACTTACGCCCAAGTTGAATCCATGTCCGACTTGCTCGCGCGCCACTTGGTCTCCCGCGGCGTCAAGCTCGGCGGCGTCGTCCCGCTCATGTTCGAAAAGTCCCGCTGGACCATCGTCGGCCTTTTGGCCGTCATGAAAGCCGGCTCAGCCTTCGCCCTGACCGATCCCACCTCCCAGCCTGAAGGCCGTCTCAGAGTGATGGTTGAGCAAACAGGCGGCGACATCATCCTCTCCTCCCCCTCCCAGACCGAACTCGCCCAGGTCTGTCTCCCCAACAACGGCAGCCAGGGGCAGGTCATTACGGTTTCCGACCAGCTTTTCACCACCCTCTCATCCAATACCACCCTGGCCAATGTCAAGCTCCCCATCATCCCCACAAAAACCACCCCCCTCTACATCCAATTCACCTCCGGCTCCACCGGCAAACCCAAGGGAGTCGTCATCTCCCACGCCAACTACACCTCCGGCGCCCTCCCCCGCGCCGCCGCCGTCGGTTACAACCCCTCGACGCGCTGCTTCGAGTTCGCCTCTTACGCATTTGACGTCTCAATCGATTGCATGCTCTGCACCCTCGCCTTGGGCGGCACAATCTGCATCCCCTCGGACGCTGATAGGATGAACGACTTGGGAGGCGCGATTGTGAAGAGCGGGGCGAATATGGCGCACATGACGCCCTCTGTTGCTCGCGTGCTTGATCCAGAGGTGATTAAGGGGTTGCAGGTGCTGGGCTTGGGAGGAGAGGCGGTTAGTGCGGCTGATGCTGCGGCTTGGTCGAAGGGTGGGGAGACGGCGGTGATTGTGGCTTATGGACCGAGTGAGTGCACGGTTGGTTGCACGGTTAATAACGTGTTTGCGAGAGATGAGGAGGCGAAGAGGAAGGGGTTTACGACGGGGAATATTGGTACTGGTGTGGGCGGGTGCGGGTGGGTTGTTGATCCGAGTGATCATGATCGGCTTGTGCCTGTGGGTGCGGTTGGTGAGTTGCTCATGGAGGGTCCTGTGGTGGGACTGGGGTATCTGGGTGAGGAGGAGAAGACGAGGGAGGTGTTTATTGAAGATCCCAAGTGGCTTGTTGCTGGCCATGGTGATGCTCATCCGGGTAGACGTGGGAGGTTGTACAAGACTGGTGATTTGGTTAGGTATGATGCTGATGGCTCTGGGGCGTTTGTGTTTGTGGGACGCAAGGATGCGCAGGTTAAGCTGAGAGGCCAGAGAGTTGAGCTGGTTGAGATCGAACATCATCTGCGAGCCAAGTTGCCGGCGGGTGTGAAGATTGCTGCTGAGGTTATCAAGCCCTCTGGTGGTGATCCGACGCTGGTTGCCTTCCTGGCGGAGACGAGCTCGACTGGTATCTCGGCTAAGGATGCGCTGCAGACTGTTGTCGAGGGTGAGCTTACATTCTCGCCTGAGCTGCAGGCTGCGTTGGAGGGAATCGAGGAGGCTCTCGGCGTTGACTTGCCCAGGTACATGGTTCCTAACGCCTACATACCTCTCCGTGAGATGCCCTCGTTGGTGTCCGGTAAGATCGACCGCAAGACTCTCCGCGCTATGGGTGCTGCCATGACCCGCGATCAGGTCTCTGGAAGCGCAAAGAAGGCCAGACAAGGTGGCGAGGGTGGTGCTCCTACCACCGAGATGGAGATTGCTCTTCATAAGGTCTGGAAGCAGCTGCTTGGTACCGAGCAGGAGATTGCCGCTGGCGATAGCTTCTTTGCCGTCGGTGGTGACTCTCTTCGTGCCATGAGGCTCATTGCTGCTGCCAGAGCTGAGGGTGTCAAGCTTACCGTTGCCGACGTCTTCCGCTACCCCGTCCTCCGTGACATGGCCGTCGTTGCCACCAAGGTCGAAGCCCAGGACGCTGATGGCAAGGACACCAACGAGGTCGCTCCCTTCTCTCTTCTCGAGTCCGACTGGGCCATCGAGGACGTCAAGGCCGAAGCCAGCAAGCACTGCGGCATCTCCACCGACGCCGTCGAGGACGTCTACCCTTGCACTCCCCTCCAAGAAGCCCTCATGGCTTTGTCCGCCAAAGTCAAGGAAGCCTACGTCGCCCAGCGCGTTCTCAAGATGGAGTCCAAGGCCTCCGCCGACAAGCTCAGGGCCGCCTTTGAAGCCATCAACGCCGACTGCGCCATCCTCCGCACGCGCATCATCCACTCCGGCCGCGGCCTGATGCAAGTAGTCGTCAAGGAGCCTCTCCACTGGCACTCCGCCCCTACCCTCGCCGAGTACCTCGAATCCGACCGCAACGAAGAAATGGACCTCGGCAAGCCGCTCGTCCGCTACGGCCTGATCCAAGACAGCGACACTGAAGCCTACCACTTCGTCCTAACCATGCACCACGCCCTCTACGACGGCTGGTCCATGCCCCTCGTCGTCGACCGCGTCAACCAAGCCTACCAAGGCCTCACCCCCCGCAAGCCCGCCGCCGAGTTCAAGCACTTCATCAACTACCTCAACAACACCCTCGACCGCGCCGCCTGCGACACCTACTGGAAGGACCAACTCTCCGGCGCCGCCGCCGGCACGGGTCTCCAATTCCCCGCTTTGCCCTTCGAGGGGTATCAAACCCGCGCCGACTCCCTCTGGGAACTCTACATCTCTCTCGAAGGCCGCAAACCCCCTTCTTCCTCCCCCCAAACCACCACAATCACCCTCGCCACCATCGTCCGCGCCGCCTGGGCTCTGGTAGCAAGCCAATACACAGCCGGAAACAACGACATGATCTTCGGCGAGACCCTCACCGGGCGCAACGCCCCCATCGTCGGAGCCGACGAAATCGAAGGTCCGATGATCACCACCGTCCCTGTCCGCGTGGTCGTGGACCGCGAGCAGACTGTGTCTGAGTACCTCCAGGGCGTAGCAGAGCAAATGATCACCCAAATCCCCTACGAACACGCCGGTCTGCAGCACATCCGTCGGTTGTCAGACGACGCGTTGCAGGCGTGTGAGTTGAGGACTGGTATCGTGCTTCACCCTGCCGCGGGAGAGGTGGGCGTTACTGAGGATACGCCGGCGACGGGATTGGTGCCGGCGGGAGATACGGAGGCGGCGCAGGAGGCGTTGAAGTTTAATACTTATGCGTTGATGCTGGTTTGTTCGTTGGAGGCGGATGGGTTTTTGGTTATGGCGAGTTTTGATAGTAAGACGGTGGAGATGGGGGTTGTGAAGAAGGCGTTGGAGCAGTTGCGGAGGGTGGTTAGGCAGTTGTGTGAGGAGGGGGGTGGGGAGAGGAGGGTTGGGGAGGTTGAGTGTTTGACGGAGAGGGATTGGGAGGAGGTTGAGAAGTTGAGTGGTGTTAAGAACTTGGCTGCGGAGTCTGATCCGTTTGCTAAGGGCATTGAGGAGGAGGATGTCGAGGGGGTTTGGCTTGTTGATGCTGCTGATGCTAGCAGACTGGTTCCTGTTGGCGCGGCTGGTGAGCTTGTTGTTGAGAGTAGCAAGGAGTTGGATGCGCCTGCTGTTCTTCTCGAGAATATTCCCGGCTGGTACGCTGGTAGCAAGAAGCTGTACAAGACTGGTCAGCTTGCCAAGTTCAAGGTCGACGGCGAGAGCGCCTCCCTAACAATCCTCAAGGCTTCTGAGCCCAAGACCGAGGTGGCCAAGAAGAAGGCTGCGTCCACTGCCGCTCCTTCGGCTGTTGCTGCTACTTCGGCCAAGCAGAAGACTCTCCGCAAGATCTGGGCCAAGCTGCTCAAGGTCAAAGAGGAAAGCATCTATCTCGGCGACAGCTTCTTCAACCGTGGTGGTGACTCCATCGCCGCCATGAAGTTGGTCTCTGAGGCTCGCCAGCAGGGTCTCAAGATCAGCGTCGCGCAGGTCTTTGCCAACCGCACTCTGTTCGACATGGCCAACGTCATGCAGACCACCGGTGCCGTTGTCGATGCCGAAGAGAAGGTCGAGACCGAGTACAAGCCCTTCTCTCTACTCGAGGACAACAACAAGGACAGCATCATCGAGCTCGCCAAAAACTCTCTGGCCGACAAGTCCTGGACCATCTCTGACATCCTCCCCACCCGTCCCCTCCAAGAGATCGCCGTCCGCGGCACCGTCGAGCTCCCGCGCTTCTCCTTGCGTTACGAGCTAATGCACTTCAACGCCCTGGTCGACAAAACCGCTCTCTTCCGCGCCTGCCACGAAGTCGTCCGCCGGAACGAAATCCTCCGCACCGTCTTCGTCCGCGACCCTGCCTCCACCGAATGCTACGGCGTCGTCCTCTCCAACCTCCTCACCTCCATCGCCGAGTACGAAACCGACAACACCGACGTCGCCGACTTTGCCTCCCAAGTCTGCAAACTCGACGCCCAAACCCGGATGCCCTACGGCTCCTCCTTCGTCAAATGGTTCTTCATCACCAACGGCACGCAATGCTCCCTCGCCTTCCGCCTCTCGCACGCTCAATACGACGAGATCTGCCTCCCCATCATCCTGCACCAGTTTCACCAACTCTACCTCGGCTCTCCCGAATCCGCCATCCCCCCTTCCTACCCCTTCTCTCACTTCGTCGCTCACACCCTCCGCGACTCCATCCCCGCCGCCATCCCCTACTGGCGCAATCTTTTGTCTGGGTCATCCGGCATCACCCGTTTCCGCCCTTCCACGCCCATCACTAGCCGGAAACACTTCGCCATCCACCGCGCCGTCGACATCTCTTCCCGCTCGCGCGACGTCACCGTCGCCACCCTCCCCTCTGCCGCTTGGGCCCTGGCTCTCGCCCGGCACGTTAAAAGCCAGGATGTGGTCTTTGGCGAAGTCTCTTCCGGCCGCTCCTCTGACATCCCAGGCGTCAAAGATACCAACGCTGTTACGGGGCCGACGTGGCAATACGTCCCCGCCAGGGTGCAGTTCGATAACCCTGCCAAGCCCATCCGCACGGGTCACGACCTGCTGGCGGAAATGCAGACGCAGCATATGGCGTCTTCTGCTTACGACAGCATGGGCCTGGAAGAAATTGTCAAGAGTTGCACTGATTGGACGGTGGAGAAGGATATGTGGTTTGACACGGTGGTGCATCAGGATGTAGCGCATGTTGAGAACCTGGAGTTCGCCTCGCAAGAGGGTGGTAAGGGAGAGAAGGAGGGTGGTGGTGATGGGGCGAATGCGAGGTTTGAGACGCTGTATTGCTACGAGGAGCCGTTGAGGGAGTGGAAGGTGCAGGCTTTTAGGGATGAGAAGGGGGAGGAGATGGTTTTGGAGATTGTTACTATGGAGTGCTGGAGGGAGGAGGCGGAGGTTGTGTTGGGTGAGGTTTGTGAGGCGCTGAGGCAGCTTGTGGAGAGGCCTTGGGAGGTGTTGGATGTTGTGGGCGCTGGTAACTGAGGTGGGGAGGAGACTAAGAAGTAAAAGGTGTGATGTCGATGTTCGTTATGGGTATTGGGGCTTTGTTTCGTTTGTCTTAGATTTACTGGCTTGTTTGTTACTGTTGGTTCTGGCTTGTTGTTCATCTTGGGATTTTGGCGTTGGTGATCTTGGAATATCTTCCTGTATAAACTTGGTAAAATGCATTACTGTTTTCATCTGCTTTCAATATCAAGAACGCATTCTGTCCCTTTCCAACGAAATTTGGTCCCATTGATAACACCCAAGGTCATTTAAGACCAGACGACAGATTACCTCCAAATATCCGCAACAACATTACCTTGTACCAAAGGGGTTGTAACCTTGCTAGGCAGTATGTACGTGGTCCAACGCTCCGTCCTTTCCCCATAATACAGCCATCTGGGTGGTGTTGTCGTCGCCCAACGCAGAGATGACGGCGGCTCGGAGGGTAAGCTCGTGGTACATGTTCAGGACGTTTGACATTGGGAGAACGATCAGGCAATCGCGATGCTGCAGTGATGTTTTGCAGTCCAGTCACCAGCGATAACGTTTCCCCGGCAGGCGTCCCGTCCTTATCGCACCGCCCTTATCGGGTCTTATCGGACCTTATCGATAAGGGCGTGGCCATCAAGGTTCTCACACTTTCTTTCCTGCAACCAAATTCCATGGCGACGACAACAAACTTCACCGAGGGCGTGGACGCAATTGGGGCATGTATGCATTCTATTCGAAACTGCTGCTTATGCTCTCGTTGTCTTTGCTTCCGAGAGGGAACCACGAAATTGACGGCGAAGGCGTTTTTGGGCATCGCAAGAACTTGGCTTCAACAGAACATGCCTTTATATATTACCTAACTACTATATAATCTATCACACCCCGTCCCTAGCTTCGTGTCCCCATTGTAATCCCACACAGGTCCTTGACGCCCGTTCATCGCTGGCGGCGGCGGTTCCTTCAAGCCCGACGGCGACGGCGGTTCCGGGCGGTGGCGGTGGTGGTGGCGGCGGCGGCGGCGGTGGTCGTGGTCGTGGTCGTGGTCGTGGTCGTGGTAGTGGTGGTATCCCCCTTCAGGACCCTATTGCACCAGTCCTTGATCTCGGAATGTACAACTTCTATTATTGTGTGGACAAAACACGTTAGCTTGCACGGTCATGGACAGAAGCGCTTGTGCACAGAATTGGAACAGGAGTCGGCATTCCCGCTAGAAACTTACCAACAACCCTATCCCATTCCTCATCATCATCATTCCACAACGGATCGCGCTGAAGCGCCTGCCTAATGGTAGCCGACTGCTCACCCTCATCTCCCGTACAGAAACACTTCCAATCGTAGTACGGTTCTCCTCTAGAACTCGCGGTGTCGACGCAGCGGGACCAAAGAGTCCCGTCGTCGGGGGCATTGGAGCGCCCGTTGAGAAGCGCCAATCTTGCCACATCCAACTGAACGGCGTAAGCGTTGAGGCCGATAAGGGCCAAAATGGTAAGAATTGTCAACAGCTTCATAGTTGGCGGTTTAGGGCTTTGGGAAAAAGTCTTTGAGCGATAGATGGTATATTGATGTTGATAATAGAAGTTTAGTGGTGGTTAAGGTTGAAGGAAGAGATGAAGAGAAAAGAAATTGGGAGGATGATTTGATGCGGTATAATAAGGGCTTGGATAAAGATGCTAAAAATCAATTTTTGTATCCGCCACTATCAGAAATAATGAATATTTTAACATGCACATATATGTTTTTGCCTGCATCGTGTCCAAATCTAAGACATTCGTAGGGTACATAAATGACTGCATGATCTGGGATATAGTATTAATACTAAAGACGAAGGGCACTCGGATGTGCATCCAATAACCAGACCTTGGCCTGATTTGATCTCCGAGTCAAAGCTAGGTTCTGGACGCTTTTCTACAAAATAGGTATCTATATATTGAGTACTTCAACCTCTTTATTTCATCAAGATGAAATATAAAGGAATAGAGCCCCCAAACGAAATCTGATTTTCCATAGACAATAGGCTTTTTTATGAGAGACCGTTTTCCTACTGAATATGAAATCAGATGGGAAGGTGGAAATAGAATGAAATTCTTTCTTTTCCTCTCGTCCCACTTTCCCAATTTACCCTTCGGCCACCTTGGAACACCAAAACTACCATCCGATTAACTATCCAACCCTTTTTCTCTCCTCACCATCTTCCAACTTCAAATCGAAAACTCGTACAACGCTTTTTCGAGGCTTAAGCCACGCCAAACAGCTCTCTTCGGGACCGACACCCGCAAACACAGATCCGGTTGACTATATATCTCAGGGTTATGCCTCAAATATCCGTCTCACGTTACGGTCGATTTCCAGGACCAAGTCGCCTCACATCTTACTCCAATCCATCATAACCACCAATCCCTTTGGAACCAAGGTTCCTTCCGCCCACCCGCACCCTAAAATAAACATGAACCGCAAAGGCTGTCATACAGACGTTACCTACACAAGCTTCTTTTTAAGCCCTGGCCCTGGGCCCACTGCATCCCGAGGTGGTCTATCCAATTCCAAGAGCCCATCTAACGAACCTGGGTTGGCCATAGAGGATATAATGGAAGTGTTAACGGAGGTCACGGGCTACAGAGGCACAGACCAAGTACTGGCGAATGTGCAAAGCCAGTGAATACCCAGACCCACGAACCTAACAGTCTTACAGTTGAAGAGATCAAAATGACACGATGAATATTCAGAAGGGACATAAGCACTAGTTTTGGTATATAACGGGGAAAAAAAAGAGTGTTCATAGTTTCATTAAATCATATTAAAGGCAACAACCCCCATACCCCCACCCCCACCCAACCCCCACCCAACCCCCAACTATAAGTATTACCTCACTGACGACGCGCCTTAAAACATGACATTAAAAAACTAATTCCTTTAGTCAAAACTACAAACGCTTAGTATCAAGAGAAACCTACCGCCAACATCCTTTCGAACCCGGCTATAAAATAATTATCCGATACTTTACAGACGACGTAAAAACCGACAAGCAAGGCGAAACCGACGAAAACAAACGAGGCCGCAGCCATCCGGTCTTCAAGCTGCGCAATCTTCAGAAACAAATCTGGTCGGACGACAAAGAAGAGCGTGCAGGCTAAAATCAAATAAAAAAGAGATATGGTTTTTGTCAAATCTTGTTTAGAGACTATAATTGTACAAGAAGGAAGAATAGAACCAAGATAGAAGGAAAGCAACAAAGAAACTTACCAAGGTAGACTACAAGGATGACACGCTCGAGGAAGTAAATGTAGCGGGGAGGCCGAAAAAGAGAAAGAGCTTTATTAACGCTCGGCGAAGTCTTTTTTAAAGTGGACATAGTTGTAGCTTTAATCCGATATATATATTTGGATAAGAAAAAAAAAAAGACGAATTTGCTAGCACAAGTTTGGATAGGATCATAGAACTTGGATACTCGACCAGATGAAAACTTTGGAATGAGAAAAGGCGAGGAAGAAGTGATATTTAAACTCGAAGAGACAACCAAGGAGCATGGCAACAAAAGAAAATTAACCGGCCTAACCCTTTCCCCCTCTTTGCATGTAAGCCTCATTACTGACCCTGCCTTCAATATTATTAATACTTTCCTCGTAATATCCAGCTCGAAAAATGAGAGAACAGGAACGGGTGAATATAGGCAAGGCTGGCCTCATAATAAATACCTTCTCTCTTTCCTTAGGATTGAAACTTCTTCCTACGTTCCATAGAAACTCATGACTAATAAGCACCCAATCTTTTTCTGGAACCTAGATCTTTTTCCTCCCGTCTTCAAACTTTCACACTCGAAGTTCCATCCGAACCGCGTCGTTCCGTCCCGTCCCAAGCTTTCGTAAAATTATCTCTATCGTCTTTTATTCTTTATCGTCGAAAAACGAACAGTCTCCAAATCCCTTAGTCCATAAAGACCACGAGGTCCATAATATAGCGGGCGCTTATCTGGCGGCGACGATATCAATCGTTCTTACATAAGCCGGTTCCTTCATAGCCCGACGATAACGGGGTCACGGGGCCGAGCCGTAATTATTCTTACTTGAAAATCGCTTGACACCACTGCAATTTCCCATCTTGGGAAACACCGTCTATTTTTCATTTAGGCCATTCTCGCTCGCCTTTACGGGAATTATAATTTACTATGAAGGGGGTTTACGCACAAGCCCGGCCCTCAGGAATTCCGAAACGGAGATAGCATCCTTCCTACAAAAGTAGTTTTCAATCCAAAATTTCCGATCAGGATCCAAACGCCGTGATATAAAGCAACGGGCTCAAGCCGTAAGTAGAGCCGTCTCTCGAATCCTACAGTAAGACTATGAGCAACAACAAAGCTAGCAACTTGGCAAGGGCCGCGATAGTGAAAGGGTAAAAGGACGGAGCTTCATAGTAGCAACTTCCATAGCACAGATATTGAATTTGAAATTAGAAAGAGCAATGGACAGAAATGGAAGGAGGTAGGAAAGGTGCCCGGAGGTATAGGTCCGAGAACGGGCACTCGTTGCAAATGGGGAAAGGGTGGAAAAGCAGGTCGCTATTACTTCTAGAACCCACGGCTATCACTTGCATTTTTCATAACTGCATACATGCGCCTGCGATCTCTGATAGTACCTTCTGCAATACTTAATACAACCGGGATTGAATAGCGAACCACTAAATTGGACGCGAGAATATTGGAAAGTCCGAACGCGTCTATTGCGGAAGCTAAAATTCGTAGAGATAGGTACATACATATTTAGTGCACTCTCACCACACATCTACTTCCATTCGGGTCGGGCCCGAACTTGACTGGAAGGGCCCGGGCCACATCGGTCCATACCGGTATGCTCGTCCCCAACCATTTACCGTATAGTTTCGGGCCATCCGGAAAAGGGTTTCTTATGTAATTTGGCCTAATCAGGCCTTATCTGGCAGAACGCTCTGTTATACTGCAACAGCCATGCCCATCAAGCCTCGGGACATGGTCGTGATTTGAGAGGGTTTCGGGCTCTAACGTTAACATGTCGCCTTTTGTGTGCGGGAAGAAACGCAGGTCTTCGTGCAGTGCACTTGAGCGTTCTCCAAAATACTTAAGAAACCCTTTTCCGGATAGCCCGAGATTATACGGTAAGTTGGATTCGATCCTGTGTCGCTGAAAGTTACCGTGCCTTATCTGCTGCCATTTCATGTCAAACGTACCTGCCTTGGTCCTCAACGAGTACTTGATGCTGGCCCCAAGATCAGATGGGTCAGTGTTCCTTGGTCATTCTTCCAAGTTCAACCAGAAAAGCAGGAAGGGGGAAGAACAGACACCAGGAGGTGACAGTTAACCTGGGAGACTCAAAGAGTCTATAGAAACGGAAGGCATGTGAGTGATACCTGGGTAGGCCTTCGTCATCCGGCTTCCAGCTTTGGGCCCTTCACTTACAAGGTTCCAACATCTTCATCATATCGTCCATGCCGGAGGTATATACCTAGAGTAGATGAACAACCTCGAGAGACAAGCGCTCTCGTCGGTCTTGCCTTGGTTTCGTATTGAGATGTGGTGGCTGCCTGGTATGCGTCATTGAGATTTGGGCCTCCCAGTCCTCGTTCTCCGCCGTTCTAGTCCAGCTCTCCTTTTACAACCATGTGGGCCGTTCTTTCCTCAATTACCTGCAGGGCCTTCCATAGCCCACGACCGTCTCCTTCCGACACTCAGTTTTTCTGCTGGCTTCGGGGCCCGTCACTCAGTCTTCCACTTTCTATCATCTAGCGCCTTCCTATCCTTGGTCCCTTATTATCTTCGGTTCCGTTCCTATCGTTCGGCCCCGATGGGCTATTCAAGTTCTCTCCCTCTAGGGCCTACGTAACTTCCTTCTTTCCCACCTCTACCTAGTAACAGCAAAGTGCCATCATTCGAATCAGATGCCTTTCGGCGTCCTTATTCGGGGCTTCTCAGCGGATATTTAATATCGTCCATCCCCCCGCTCCCTCTGACTTTTTTTTCCCTCTCTTCTTCAGCCTTCGAGAATTTGTCTTCTCTGTCTCCCAGCTCACCAAAGTCTCTGAATTTGACCCCCTCCCCTCTGCTCCCCAGACGCTTTTTTTTTTTTTTTTTCCCTCTGTCTCATACTCGACCTTTCTCCACCAACCCGCCGTCACCATAATGCTCTTCCTCGTAGTGTACGTCTTATATAAGTCCACATCCTATATACCTTTTGGTACGTTATACATGGCACCCGCTCTAACAATTGGACTTTGGGTTTTGCAGACATTGCGTCTTTCAATTAGATTCTCAGGGACCTCCTGCATATGGCCCCCGAGGCCTATTCTACATCGTGTAAGTACATTTCTCCTGTCTACTTGTCTTGTCGACCTTGCCCTTATTAATTCTTTTATTTGGAGATTACTAACATGCGCTCTATAACTTTGGGGAAGCCTACATACACCCACCCAAAACCTACATACACCCAGTTCTTGGCAGGGGTCCACCGGGCCAGCTGCATGACACCTGACATTGAAAACCTCGTTTTTACCCGCTAAATTTCAGGATTCTGATGCATTGAAACATTGCACTACCCAGAGGTAACTTGGTCAAAAAATTTTCGAAAGTCAAACTCAACACATTACACCAAGACCTCCCAATACTGCAACTCCCTACACCTCCCTACACCTCCCAACACTGCACCTCCCTACACCTCCCTACACCTCCCTACACTGCACCTCCCTACACTGCACCTCCCTACACTATACCTCCCTACACTACACCTCCCTACACTACACCTCCCTACACTGCACCTCCCTACACTGCACCTATTGCATGAGTACCTACCTAGGATAGAGTAGAGAAACCGATTTGCTGCAGTTTGTACTAAACACCATGAAATTATCACGAGATTTGGCTGATGGGGATGGCGCAGTTCAGTTGGTCAGTTAGGTTGGTTGACCATGCTGGTGACCATACAGAACAGTCAGATTTACCGCTAAAACAGGGAAATTTACATGACAGCTGTCACCTTGAAAAAACTGGGTGTGTGTAGGTTTTCTGGGTGTAGGTAGGTTTTGGGTGGGTGTATGTAGGTTTCCTCATAACTTTTGTAGCAGCCCCATGCCATAGAATGGCAAACATCTACATCACCCCCAACATAACCCCGTCGACTTTTTTTGACGATTTTGACAAGAGCATAAAGTTTACGTTCCCGGCTTCGAGGGCTTGGCACGGCGAGATGTAGCGAGAGCCCATTCAGTTTCCGAACGAGGTATATATCAACTATACGTTGACAGCTCCTGTAAATCAATTCTCTCACTTCAGCATTGGAAGGAACTGAGCCTAATATTATTATACTTAGGGCCTTAGTTAGACGGAGACTTACACCGCGGCTAAAAGCAAAGCATACAACTTTAGAGCAAAGACCCCCACGGACGAATACTTACCCCTGATCACCATCGAAATTTCGGATAATTGGAGAGACAATGGCTACAACATTATAATCGCAACAACATACAAACGGAATGGAGGATGCACCGGCCGATACTTCGTCCAGCGTTGTATTCTCAGGCCTACGGTTCTAGGCTACCATCTGGCGGTAACTGGGAACACCGCCCAGTGGCAGACGGGCCAAATCCTCAACCAATACGTACATCGCTTTGAACCACCTTTCTTATTCTCAACTTCCTTTGCATTTCGTCTCATCAATTCAGTTTATATTTGCGAACGAGTATACTGATTCCTTCCGTAGTAGCGTATACAGCTCGGAGCTTTCGTCTCATCCTGTCCTCCCGGGCATCCAGCTGCCATTCAGTCCGATATCCCACGATGAGGGGTTGGTCATCTTTACCGGTATTCTTCAGCATCGATATCAGACGGAATTCAGTGCCAGTTTTGATGGGGCTCGATGGCTTTTTGGGGATCCCAACGATACGATTCGCTAGGTTTATAGGATGGTATTCTCCAGGCTGGATGATCCATTCAAGGAGGAAGATCCGTACATGCATGAATTTAAGTCTCCGGTCGGCAAGATCCTCGAATATTTGAACAAGATCTCCCTCCGTACGTCAATCGAATCGGCGATCCAATTCAACTCGACTCGGAGTATTGAGTGTATCATATACCAATAGATAGTTATTCATTTCATCTCATCTTATTTTTAACTCCATAATGCTTCCCACTCATTCGGGTATTTTTCCCTCTCACATAATCATACTACTATTTGAAATTTCACTCCAATGGCTCTATATCCCTCTAACCGGTACAGAAGTTCAAAAATATCATTCACTCGTTTATTTTCTCCTCTCTCTTCAAATAAATCAAACCATTTATCACCACATCTATGTCACCACTTGATTCTCATCCGTCTAATTCCGCAAGGAAATCCCGTATATCCATTTTCCCCTCGCCTTTCTATCCCACATCCTTCTTACAACTCCTTTATACTTTGTCAAGGGAATCTATATCCTCTGAAATAAGAAGAGGATTACTATATCCGAGATATATTTGGGACTGGTGGAATTGCACGCAAAGCCTCCTAACGGCTAGGAAAATCTCATCTACTATATTACAAATAGGGTCTGTTACTCTTACCAAGAAGGTAGATGGGAAAGATCTCTTATGCCCAGATACCCTCCTTCTATCTCCAGCGGACCACCATAACACTTTCGTCTCATAAAAGTTACATTTCAGGAAAAGTTCGTCTGATATTTCAAGAAGAATAAACAGTCGAATTTTTTGACTACTAGGCTTTCCGCTCTTGTCCTCTCCTTTTCATAAATCAAACCACCAACATACTCCCTTTCGTTACTACTCCCAATCTCACATAGCATCAAAATTAATCTAACAGGGCGCGTAAATCTTCTTTATTTAGAAATAAATAAAAGCAACCCGTCTCAATAAATTCCCAAAAACAATAGGTATCTAATACGGAACAGGACCTTTACACGGGACGAAAACAAAAACCTAGGTAACTTCAAAACTCCTCCATCTCCACCTCCTCCCCAGTCCCCACCCTTCATCCTCACAACGAAGCCCATATTGTCATCTTCTCCTGTCTCAAATAATATTACCCTCTCGTCATCGTTCTCGGCGTCCATTTAGTGGCCAAGCTTCTTCAGAGGCCCCGAATGAGCTTGCTGAACTGGAAAACAGACTTGAAAAGGGTCGAGAAAACTCCTCAGAGGATAAAAGGCCCCTTTTCCCCGGACACTTGGTCATTCTTCACGGACATCGGGTCATTCTTTCGGGGAACTGGTGAAGCATACTCCGCTCTCTCTTCCAAAGCTTTGACGGGGTTCTTGGGGTGGTTAAGAGCGTTAAAGAGCTCGAGATTGCTCTTTGAAAAGACCCTATTGAACTGGGCCAGTTTCCAAAAGCCCCAATGCAGCCCTAGGACCGACAAGATTGCCGCAAGACCGTGCACCAACGCGAAAATGAAAAAAAACCTTGGTCCGCTCGCTATCTCCCTGCCATTGGCGCTCCAGCTGTAGCTCCTCAAAGCGGACTAGCTCCATGGTATGGCCATGCAAGGCCGCCGTGACTGATGCTCTCAAGGCCAGGTCGCGGAAGGTGTGTATGGCCATGCAAGGCCGCCCGGACTAATGCTTTCATGGCCAGGTCGCGGAAGGTGTGTATGGCCATGCAAGGCCGCCGAGACTAATGCTTTCATGGCCAGGTCGCGAAAAGTGTTAAGAACCGAGTCCATAGGTGATGTGTAGGTCATTTCGCAAACGGGAATTCTCGGGGCGTCTTCAGGTGTCTCCGGGTTTTTGCCACAATAGCTCGCAATATGGCTCCGATAAACGTGGTTCGGATCCTTAACATCTTCTCCAAACCGCAACCAGTTATTCTTGCTCACGGTACCGAAGTTCGTCTCGTACTTGTCCCTTACCGCCCTCGTAAAAAGCTCGAGGCGCGGATCGTAGAAGTTTGACCACGGCTGCGGTGTCGAGATGAGTTCCGAAAACATGAGGCTCCCAAACAACGCCAGAGACTGAACAGTCGACGTGTGGTGGGAACAGCAAGCCCATGTGGCCCATTCTTTTCTGGCACACCGCGTTGCTAAATACGACAAGGCGGTGGGCTTGGATGTTGCGGAACGCCTCCAGTCAAAGCCGTTCCGTGATAAATGTTCCACATCGTCGTCCCGATCGAACCCAGGACCCAGGTGTACGAGCCGGTTGTCGCGCAAGGTGACATGCGTCGACGAAGAGGGGGAGCCGGTGTCTCCGAACAAGAAGGTTTGGTAGGATTCGCTGGTGGTATGGAACGTGTCAGCCATTGAAAGTGTCCTCGGAAAGGATGGAAGAAAAGAAGGTAAACGGAAACAAAAGAGAAAGGTAGAAAGACCTACGCAAATTCAGGAACGTGGTTCCGGTTGTACTCCGTCGTACGGCCGACAACGTCCAGAGTATAGTTAACTACGGCAGGCTTCAAAGTACACCTTTCTCCGATAAGTTCACCCCGGCATCCCAACGTGGGTTTGATTACAGTATTAATAATAATACTGAAATCTTCGTCCCGAGTCCTGTTCTCTTCGATTTTAATCCGGAAGAAGGGATAAAACACGGGCACCCTATGGAAGTGAGGGCCTTCGAGGTCGTACAACCCCGCGCCAAAGGACACGCATTCTTGCTTCCATCCGAAGCCCTGTTCATTGAGAAAGTAGCTAGTTAGCCTTTTTGCCATCAAATGTAAACAGAAAACATGCGGGGGTTGGGACTGAAGGGTCAAGGGATACGTGGTAGAGGTAGATGGAGAGGAGGTATAAGTCTTAGAAGAAGAAAATTAGGTATTTACGAGGGAGTTGAGTGTGCAGTTATCGCACACTGCGTGGTGGAAGAGAATGGAGTGGTGGGATTGGACGTTTCGGAAGGCCGCCATGGCATTTTCCGCCATGAGTGATGGGTTGAACCCATGGTACGTCACGTTGGGGGTCATTTGCACAACGGCGGTTCCGGAGCTCGGGACCAGGTCGGTGCCCATTGTGAAGGCGTTATGGATGATGGTAAGCCTCGAGAGGTTCATCGTCGTGACGAGGAGGTAGACTAGAACCAAAGCAGCAGTTAGGGACTGGATGAGACATGGACCTGGAGAGGAAAAGATGAAAAAAAAAATAACAACTGGATGGAATTTGGCTTGCCAAGGCATTGGCGAATAGCCCTTCGACGCCAGAGAGTGGCCAACGCGCGAAACAAGCTTACCGAGCCGGCCCAAACATTGTGGAAGTCACCGACTTCCATACCCCTTGTGGCCCGGACGAAGTAGTGGACGACGCTGGCTTGGTACAGCGCCCGGTTTTGGAGAAAGTCCCTAGTGTACAACCAGGTCAGTTACTTTTGACAAGGAACAAACTCGCCGTGGAGTCAAAATACTATGAGAAGGAGCTTAACTTGCCGCACCGGGGTCATTATCCTCATGTACCCTTTTTAACTTCGCGCACCCTTTTTTACACGTAATGAAACTATCGTCGTTTTGTAGTGTAAAGAAATCGTTCTGGAAACGAAATGGAAATCCTCCTGCAAACTTTATATATATATGCCATTAATAAAAGCTCTTTTATAATTGAAAAACGACTATACCTATTTTTCGACCGTAAATAAAATACGAAGACTTATTTTTAAAAAGAAAAACGATCAATAAGAAGTAGACGTTGCGTAATAGACTTTTGGCTATGAAAGTTTGGAACGTTTTACCAGGGAAATTTACTTCTGAAAACGAATGGTCCGTGTACAGGGTGCATGAAGTTAAAAAAGGGTGTATGAGGACAATGACCCCGGTGCGGCAAGTTAAGCTCATGAGAAGAGAAGATAAAACACGGGAAAAGGAGATAATGTCATGGGGAAAGGAGCTTTCATCATCGAAGGGAGAGAGTTTCTCGTGGACAAGATTAGGGGAAGGAACGGAAAATGGAGAAGAAAAAGGTACTGCAATGAAACTTACAGGAATGAATATCTTGCACTCCCTGCGGAAAGCCTGGCCGACATCAAACGACGAAAGATTCGTGTTTAATGATGAAAGATCATTTGTTGAGCATCGAAAGACATCCACCGCAAATTTTTGGGGTGCGGGTTTGACAACGGTTCGTGTTTCGGACAACCTGGCGGGCGACAGTGGAGTGACATGGCCGAAAAGGGCTATTATGGAAGCCCAAAAGTCAGGAAACAGAGAAAGATTCTTCCCAGCAGAATCATTGTTTGGCGACAGAGACGGGATGTCTACGAGTAGAGGAACTGGATGGGACAAAAGAGGGTGTGGACAGAAAGGTGTTGTTGTTGTATTGAGTAGAAAAGTAGAAAGGAAAGCGGCTGGTCTGGAGGTCTGAAATACCCGCTGGAAAAGGCTGTCACCCAGAAAGGCTGTCACCCAGAAAGGCTGTCACCCAGAAAGGCTGTCACCCAGGGCAGTGAAGGTAGGCACGTGACAGGCCCACTCAACACTCAACAGAGGGTCTGCTTACTTTAATGGACTGCCAAACCGAGGGCTATAATCCATTCGAGTGTACTTTCCCTCCACCTGTGAGTCTCATTCATGCCTTCATCTTTCGGACCGTGGAAAGAACTGACACTGCATTCGGAAATGCCAATTCCTTCTCGACCAAGTTGTTGCTTGTTCAAAACGTTCGGTTCAATGGTTCCCGCCCGCCTGCCCATTTGCCCGGTAAGCCTCCTTTCTTGCCTGGCTTTGCGTTCCAATTCCTGCCTGTTTCGTTAGTTCACACTGCAGGCACCTCATCATTGCTGCAGTGGGTCTTTTCTTGTTCGACGGGAAAGCACACATAGAAAAGGACCACCTTTGCTTCGGTGCTCCATCACTCGAGAACAACTGAATTGTACATCTGGAGAAGGCGCACACTTTGCGTTTGATCATGTGCATCGAAGGAGGAAAGAAACAAGTCATGATGGGCAACCGCGAAGCACGCGAACATGCGTGTGAAAATGGTGCTGTATCGTTCGTTGTTCGTTCGAGCAGTGCAGTTCAAAGATGTGCCCCACCCTTTGCGCTTTTTCAGCCAATCATCTTATACGCACCATGCCAAGGCTCAACCTCGCGGCTCGAGTCCTCGACTGCTGGACTTCTCGAGTGTTCATGCCAGTCCTGGCAGCAATTGGGGTACGGCAGCGGAACATTTGGAGCGGCGGTTCGAATGAGCCAATAATGTAATTGGGGCAGTAATTCAAATGAAGAAGCTTGTTTGAGGGAACGGAAATCTGCTTGGAAGGGGCCCGGTTTGGGGTGGCTGCCGGATGCCTCTAGGTGTTGTTCAACGCTCTTTCAGTACAGTTCAGGGCGCGACCGCTGTAAGAATGCCTTGAGGACTGGAAGTTGCAAAAACGGCAGGATTTGGGGCATATGATTGGTCAAAAGTCCTCGCATAGTGGAGTAAGGCAAGGACAGGAACCTCAAGGGTGGGGCAGCTTCCTCTTGCTAGTCAGAACCGCAGGGCGCCCGACGGGAGTACTGATGGCACCTGTGACGCCCATAGAGCCTGGTATGTAGGAACTAGATCGCACGGTGGAAGGTATTATGAGAGATATAAGGGCAAGCCAAGTATTATCAAGTAGATAAGTAAGAAGAGGGGGGTATTGGGTTGAGTTTTGCACTGCTTGCTTCAAGCTGCCGGCAGCTGGGTACTGAACGGGAAGGTCATGCTCAACACCATGGAAAGCATCACGACTTCGCAGGTCAGGGAGCATCCGACTCGTCAGATCTGCCCTATACATTCAGGCGTAGTGAGGAAACGACACTCTACCACACAACAAACAGGCTCGATGTCGGCAGGTCGTGGCCTGGGCCAACCTTCACCAACACGCCTTTCCAGTTGATGTAGTAAACCTTCCCTTTCTCCCGGATCTCCCCTTTCCAAACCATGATCAAGTGCTTTCGGTTGTTGCAGTTCAACTTCCCATCACTTTATTTCACCTTCACTAGAAAGAGCACTGCAACGTAACTCTTCCTGCCACTATTCTTTGCCTTCGTCCTTGCAAGCCGTACTCGTCCTTTCGTCGTGTCCCATCGCAAGATCAGATGTATTTAATTCTCTTTCTCCTCCTCCAGCTTTTGTGATTCTCATCTCTTCCAAACCAGCCGTCCCAATTACTTCCGTCTGATTTTTTTTTCAGTCCGATCTCGCTCGCGAATTCAAATCACGAACAATGGACCGAAACCCCCCGTATCTCTTCGAACTCGCGATGGAAGAATTGCCAAAGACCCCCGAAGGAGAAGCCTGGCTGGACGACCAGGTCCGTTCGCTCGAGCGCTGCGAGGCGCATGGTTGGTTCTGGAGCATCACCTTCATCTTCTGTAAGTTTTTCTTCTTTTCTGCCTTGTCTTTTTTGCCTTGCCCTCTTTTTGTTGTTTCTCTTTTTCTTTGGTTCCAATCGATGCTAACAATTGTGCTACGCTTTGATTTAGCCACGTTGGGCTTCATCGCCTTCCTCCTTCGGGCTCCCGAAGAAGGCTACATCTTCCCCGAGGAAGGGCTGGTCTCGTATTTGCCGCCTTGCCTCTTCGCCGCCATGATTTTATCGTTTGTCTGTATGTTTCTTGCGTATGTTGCCAATCGGCATCTTCGTGGAACGATTGTGCAGCGCTACAGGGAATCGGTAAGTGTTTGTTGTTGTTGACATGTCCACAAGTGGAAGTTAGTAGGTATTGACATGTTGTTCTGTTCAAGCTCCGTAAAAAGTCCGCGTAGATAGCTGCCAACAAATTGGACGAAAGGGTGGGGGAAGGGATGAACAGCATGGGATGAACATCATGGGATGAACAGCATGGGATGGAACTTGAGCCACAAACTTAACAGTTACCGACACACCAAATTTAATCTTATCTCATCTTCATCCAAAGGGACACTTCTCCAGGTGCAACTTAATATGTGAGTTCCAGCAGCAGTGTAGGTATGGAGCTACACCTCAAGCTTTCGATTCTTGCGGTAATGCAAATGCAAATTTATTTTTTCTTTTCATGTTGCATTTTTTATTTTTATTTTTCATGCAGTGCACATTCGATAGTTGATTGACATAATTCACGTTTCCACAACTCCAAGTCTATTTCAGGATATAAAGAAACATTCTATTCATTCTTGCCCTATCCCACTCCTTTTCCCATCCTTTGTTTCTTGCTCAAACCTCTCTAACAACACCAAGCACAAGCTTCTCAATTTGCACGCCATTGCTCATTAAAAATATCTTTCTCAAAGTCAGCATCATGAAGTTTCCATACACCGCCGTCCTCGCTGGCCTCGTCGCCGCCAGGGAACTTCCCGATGTGCCCAACGCCGGCCAGGCCTCTCTTCCAACAACCGACCTCCTCGCCCTTTCCGGCGCTGCCCGCCAGCCCCGCCCCAAGCACCACCTCAACGTCGACCTCAAGTCGCCCAAGTACCACCTCTCGTGGTGTACCGAGCAGTACCTGTGGCACATTGCCAGCCTCCTCACCGGGTATTTCCACGACGATCACAACGCGAAATACAACCACTGCGCGTACATCAAAGAGACGGAAAGCCTGTTTGACTGGGCTTGCCTGTGCAAGGGTGGCGACGGGGAGGGATCGGCCATCATCGACATGGCGCTCCTGAACGGCCACGTCTGGGATACTTGTGGGTGGGAGTATAGTTTTGGTAAGCAAGCAACCCATCCCAGCCTAAGCCTTCCATTTTGCATTTCCCCGCGCCCGTCCCGGACGTCAGCTGTTTGAAGTTACCTCTACTATCCATCAAATCTTCCCGAAAAAAGTTGAGTTGTTCTTACGTGGTCGAGACATATAAACTGACGAGAACCTTTGTTGTTGCATAACAGATGTGGTTTTCCCGGAGACGGTAAACCTCTGCCACATGCTCCTGGACGAAGAAGCAGCCGCGGAAAAGTCGGGACAGTGGTCGAAGCGTTATGTCCCAGCGGAGTATCCATCTGCTACCACCACTGCTGAGTAGGCAGACAGACGTCTTGTCTTCACTACAGCGAAGAACTTGCCCAGCATCATACCCGGCAAGGGCTCTTACGAAGATTGGAAGAGGCCAGCTTGTGTGGCGGATCTAGGAAAGAATACAAAAGGAGCAACGGGATTTCTCGCGGTTGTGGACCAGTGTAAAGTAGGAAGATCAAGTTTATAGTTCTCATCTCGCTTTGTTGTTACTCCTTCCACCCTGTTCACCACAACACGTAGGTAGACAATGTGACCAGACCACGAACGCGCTTCGCGTCTGACATATTCCAAAGCTTTTTGTGTGTTACGATCGAGGTCCGCTAAAGTCGAGACGCTGTCTACTATTCTCGAGAGTGCCTTGGTAAACCATCAATGTGCAGGTGTGCGTGGTCCGCAATCGTTGAGAGGTTCTTGACGTGAATTTTCGTGGGTCTTCGACGTTCCAGCGGCGGAACAAATCTTGCTTGTGGTGCGGACAAGGTGGTATTGAGCGTTGGTGTTGGCGACTTGCGAGGGAGGCGTCGTGAATGGCTTTTAGATGGAGTCGAAGTTGGAAGCTTGGCGACGAAGTGGGAAGTGGAAGTACTTCTCACGGATCCCAGTGTGGCTTTTTCGGTATCGCATATACTCGCCTGGCCTTGAAACGGCCCACAGACGAGTATTGATATCGCTGTCCCGGATGGCTTGGTCAGTCTCAACGCCGCGGTTTGGGAACGGATGACTTGAGAGACCCCTGATACATTCCTCTACTGGCCGACTATGTGACTGGGCGTCCGAACCTCTGAAGTAAACATTATTGACAGGTGTCTGGATGACGTGGTCGCACCGTCGCAGCTACCGGCGTGTAGGCTTTCGAAACTTGTGGGAGCATGCTTGTATGAACTTGGGTTTATTACCGCGAGGGTGGAAGGCGTGTTTTTGGCGGGGCATTCGAGACGGCCAGAGCGAAGAACCTTGTTGGGCTCGAGGTTGACGAAAGGTGCATCTTGAGGATGTTGATAAGCCGATGGCAAAGCCGGGTGAACCTTTGTCGAAAAGGGACCAAGTTCGAACAAGTGGAGATGCATTGCTGGGTGAACAGTTCTTGGTGGTTTGGCAGAAGAGAAGACGGCCGGGGAGAGTGGGTGCTGGCATGCAGGCAGGTCGGGTCGGTATCTTGTAAGTCCGGGTGGGGCGGTCTGTCCCAGCATTACATAATTTCTCGACTGCGGAAGTCCCGTTCATTGCATTATCTTCCCGCATAATCGACCTGTGCGCCTGCAGTAACTGCATACATGCTCACGAACCCAGGGGCAGGCAGCTTGGTGTAGGTAAGTAACGGGTGCTCAGGGCACGAACAGTGTGGTTCTTTCCATGATGATTGCATACGCATACCTTCCCTTCTTCAATTTCCGTAATTTACCATAATCAAGTCAGACACATCCTACCACTGGGTCTTTCTTGCCAGGTGATATCCCTTGCTTCGATTCCGCATGGCTACCTCTACAGCATCAATCACTAACAGGGCGGTGCCTGACATTGTCCTTCATCGTCGATTTCAACCATGCGTCGTCACCAACCTCTAAGAGACCATCACGACAGGCTGCTGCTTCACTTGTACTGACCGAGATCTATGAGTCCTTCTTGACCCTGAACTCACTACTTCCCTGGAAAGAGCTAACATAATTTGAAAGACTACAGGCATCATCAGGTTCTGGTTCTATGAGTCTCGGAAAGACAGTGCAGTGGCTCAGTGGCTACTGTGGTATTCTCTTCAGTGCCAGAAAGAGGCATGGTGATTTCAGCATTCAGCTTGGAAGACCCTCAAGGAATGGGAAGGACATTGGGAAAGACACACGGGAAACACAGCCATGGAACCAGCACGTGGCGAACGCCAAATCTCAACGGAGCAAGGCGTGGACAGTCTAAACAAACCGTACCCAGTACACAGTAGATCAACGGCATCATCAGCATGCAGATCAACTGTGTCTACTGTCTAGCCAGGTTCGGAAACCAGTCTTCAGCCTCCACGACGCCATTCACCTCCGATTTGATTCTTCCATCGCCAGGTCACTTGTCCTAGTAGACCTGACTTTCATCAAACCGCTCGCAGCGCCCAACTAACGAAGGAAAGGAAGCAGAACAATGATCAACAAACACAAAACCGAACCAGCAGAGACAAAGAGAGAATGGGTGAACCATGCTTTTGACAAGAAGTTGGTCTTGAGTGGAGTTTTGCGACCGACTGCTCAATCCAGCCACAAAAACAGTCGAATGAGTTGATGACGACCCTACGGACTGGTCCTTCAATCATTAGCAGTATAACAGGAGGAAACTTACACGAAGAAGGCTCAAAGTGACGGCCGCCTCCAGATGTGATATCTCACCTCCAAGTGGCTTCCATTCACGAGAATGACTGCTGTCGGACTGCGTGCCTTACGCCCATAAGCCTTTCAGGTGGTCGTGCCTGTGGTTAAAAGGCCAGGACATCGTCTTCCAGCCTCCTGAACCTCTTTCTCCATTCATACTCATACAATTTTAGTCTCACAATTCCCATGCCTTGCCTTCCACCGTTGCAGTTTTTCCAGTCTTCCTGGTCTTTCCCTTCCAGCCTTTCTGGTCTTCCCCTTCCAACATCTCAACCTTTCTAGCCTTTTGGACATACCCTTCCCGTTTTACTGTGCAGTCCTTCTCTTCTCACCTTCGAGCATACTGGTCGTTGCCTTGCAGCCTTCTGGCCATGTCCTTCCAAGTATCGCAATTCTTACCTCGTACACCTACGGCCTACCTACTTCTGCTTTGCTAGTGTCATTGTTTCCCTTGCGGCCTGCTGGCCATCACTTTCCGGCCAAACACCTTGTGTCTTTCGGTTAATCACTTGTCACCCAACACATCCCTTCCACCATAGACAGAGCGTTTCACATCCAGCCTTCCAGCGTTGTGATCATTGCCTTCCACACACGTTACTCTCAGCCCTGCTACTTACCAGTTATCCCCTTCCAGCCTACCATTCAGGGCTCCATTTACTTGCCCATATTCGAATGCCTACCTTACACTCACGGTCATCCCTTTCAATGGTCAGCCCCATTCTTTCTGTTCAGGCCAAGTGGCTCCATCCAGAATAATTTCAGTTACTTTTCTCATGGCAAGAGCCTTTCTTCGAGTGCGCAGCTGATCCAGTCCACTCGAAACCCTTCAGAAGGATATATAACTGTGCTCCCCCCGTCCTGTTTGGTTTTTCTTTTTTCTTCTTCTCTTCAGCCTTCGAGAGGTTCTATACCACGCCCACTGCCATCCGGTATTTTCGTCCGCTGTTTCTTTTTTTCCAACGCCAAGCTGCCCTCGTCTCTGCCATCCCAACCAACCTCTTTCGTCTCGTCTTTCGTCTCGTCCCTCCCCACAGCAACCATGTCCGACTCTGGCAAACGTGCCCGGAAGAGCCACATTCCTTTGATGTGGTTTTATGTCCCGCTCCTGGGATCGATTCTTCGTAAGTTTATTCCTACTTTTCCCTTGTTCATGTGTTTCGTTTTTTCATTTCTTCCAATTTGATTCTCTCTTTTCCCTCCTCTTTTCTTCACTCTTCTCTTCACTCTCTTCTTGTAGGGTAGTGAAGTATCAATCTAACGTTCAACATCTTAGTATACATGGCATCAAATGTCATGTACCAGCTTGCCCTCGGCCGGCCGACCGACCGCTTCCCTTGGTGGCTGAACCCCCAAACGGTTCAATACAGCGCCGCAGCCGCCGCCCAGCTTTGGGCGGACGTTTCTTTCCGCGACGGCGCGGAAGTGCCATTTTGGCTGGGGAAAAAGAAGGGCAAGAGCGTAAGTCTTTCTTTGTTTCCATATGCTGGGATGCTTGTGATTGAATGTGCACTAACAGAATCTGCTCAGCTCGACGAACTTGACGATGTTTGGACAAGTACCTACAGCTGTTGGGGGGCACTTCAAACCTTGAAAAGGGGCAAGGCTATCCGCACGAGCATTTGTAAGTGTAGCGCTACTTGTTATAGTTATCTTTACTTCTTAACATCCTAACATTATTTTTCCAGGCACGATGGTTCACACTTGCGCCAACATGGTGCTAGTTGTTCTGTGGGCCCGTGCTTCCTACACCGACAACACCATGGTTCCTTTCCGGGGCGATGTGGCCCTGCACATCACGCCCTCCATCATGACGACAAATCCCTTTGGGGTCCGGGTCCCCCTGGCCCACCCCGTGATGACGGCAAGGACCGGAATGAAAGCCGGCCAAGGAATTTTTCTCGCCGAAGGCGTTGACGAAGAATCCTGGACCGTTACTGCCCCTGTAAGCTTTTTTTCTTTTCTCCTTTCTCTTCTCACTTTCTCATTTACTCTTCTCACTTTCTTCTAACCTATGTATAGGCTTTCGGTTGGCTACCGGTGTGCAAGGACTCGGACTCGGAGGCTTATGATTTCAACAACGCAACGGAAGGAGATGCGGTGACCGTATTCTCCATCAAGATTTACGAAAACTGGGGGCCCGAAGGCTTTTCGCTTGTGGTCGAAAGCATCCACAAGCCCGAGACCGGCCGTGTTGGCCATTTTATAACTCGTCGTTGTTTACTTGCCCCTGCCATCGTCCTCTACACCCTCCACGTTACCGGATCAACCACGTGGTACCGGAACGAGTCGGTCTCCTACCTGTAAGCTAATCTTTGTTTCTTTTTCTTCCTTGCGCCTTCCCTCCCTTTCCTCGTTGTCCTTCTCTTTTTCTTGATATAAAAAAAACATCAGCTAACTAGCTTTCTCATAGCAACCCCACCCCTCTCCTCTCCCCCCCAACCATCGGGCATTGGACCGCCCTGCCCCCGCCCCAACTCCAATCCCTCACTATCGCCCACGACGAACGTTTTCGGTTTTTTGCCAGCATCCTCGACAGGGAGTTTGCTACCAAAATGGTAGTAGTCAAGGGGCGCGGTGACTGGTGGACGGCCGGGGCCTCTTGGCCCAACATCGACCCCCTCGACTTCGAAGCCGCCGGGTACGCGGTCCGGTTTCCGGGCCAACAACAAACCTCGTCCGACCCCCGGCTCATGAGCTTCTACTCTCCCATGGACAACATCCTTAACTACCTAAACGAACTCTCCCTCCGTACCTCCATCATCGCTGCCATCGACAGCAACATCACCCAGCTCCTCCCCTACGCCGGCCGCCGACAGGAACTCCAGTACCTGGCACTAACACGAATCTCTCGCGCCTGTTATATTATTACCAACATTGCTGGTGCCGTCACCTGGGTCGCCATTTTGGTCCTGCGTTGGGGGTTTTGGGCCCTCACCGAGCAGCCGCCGATGAGCCCGAAAAGGATTGCCGAAGCCTTCGCAAAGGAGGTTATTCTTATGATGGAGATGGAGGCGGAGGAGCGCCCTGCGGACGAGGCGCAGGCGGAGGAGGAGGTGGCTGGTGGGGCGGTGGCTGCCGAAGGGCAGGCTGACGGGGTTTAAGACGGCGCGGTGGTGTTGGTGCTGGCTTTTATAACCACATGTTTTTTGTGTCTTGTTTGTGTGTTTTTATGTTTGTTTTTGTTTTTGTTTTCTTCCTGTGTCCTGCCCCTTTTGTCCTTTCCTTCTTTTTTTGTCTTAAATTCTGTTTTAGGGTTCTGTTTTCGCTTGTCAGGCTATGCTGTCTATTTTCATCTCTTCTGTAGTTGGTTTTTTTTAGATCGGACGATGCTGGGATATCATTTTGCTGAAATTGACTTGGCCTCGAAGCCCATTTTTTTTTCCTCCAAAGAAGAATGGAGAACCAACCCCCAACCTTTTTCAGTCCCTTCGCTGTTTTCAAGTGTGACTATATGTAATATATCTTGTGAGTGATGTTACACTAACCTAGACTTGCCTACATTTGCACCACTTCATCAAGTCTCGATGGGAGTTTATTGGCTTGAGCCTTGAAGAACTCTAAGACGCCAGTTGTTGATGATAATTCAACTGGGTTCCCACAACCTCGGTACCTACGAAAAGAGCACATATGACAGCTTGAGCGCAGCGAGCCCGAGCAAGCGGAATGAGAAGTAGTAAGTAACGGTAGGAATGAACTCGGGAGACATGTTCCAAGCATGATTATAACACCTTCAAAGACACTCATATAATATTCTTGAAATAGGTGATTCCAAGGCCTGTCCGTGTCTTTAACGCAGAGAGTAGCTCTCTGAGTAGCCCTCTTACTCTAGGGCTAAATAGAGTAGGTACGCACTTAAGTAGAGGCATACCCAGCACAGGACTCTCTCTCTATCTCTCTCCATTAATGGTCACAAAGTTGATACAACCAGCATGCTTAGATTCTCCTGCAAGGGTCATCGAATTACAAGCTTACAAGGAACTTGTATAATACAGCTCAGGTTCAGTTCCAGAGGGAAAAACAACCACCACTCGGGCCCGTCACCGTCGGCCTTTGAATGAACCATCTACAGCCTCGCCGCCAACTGTCAACCTCGCCGCCGCCGAAGCTCAACGACACAACATTCCCAATGGTCAAGGCCCGGCCACTGCAACACCCACGGCCACTACTGGCCTCGCTCCTCTTGCTGCTGCCAAAACAGAAGCTAAAGAGCAGTACTACCAGAATACAAAACAACCGCAGGACGCATGTGAGTCAGAATAGCGACGACGCCAAAGTAGAAAAACGGGACTGGATAACGAAGCACCATGTATGGTAGAAGCTTGGACGTCTAGTAGATGATAAATAGCAAAGGACCTGATGCTTAATGCTCACCACAACTGATATTTATCTGTCAAAGGGTTTCTTCATTGAAATATTGAATGGACGTGTTACCAGAATGCTGTTAAGAAAAATCTATACAGTGATGCGATGACTACAACAAGATGTTCAATCTGAAAAAGAACAAACATTGACCCTCGGCCACTGGATTGTTGGCAACGAAAAAGAGGGAGGGTAGGATGATTTCTTGTTGAATCACCCCAGCAAGATCCTGTAAAACCACAACACCAGTCACCCCAGAACAGCCACAACCCGCTCACTCGGCCTCCTCAGTCACATCCTCGACAACCTCTTCGACGCTCTTCACGTCCGCTCGTCGCCGCTCAATGCGGTGCTGCCGCTCCTCCTTGTCGATGGCTCCGCGCACGATTTCCGCCGCCAGCTTTTCGGCCCACCAAAACGGGCTCAACGAGATCTCCTTCCATCCCTCGACCCGCCACCACCCCAAGCCATCGCCCAAGGACAGAGGATGGCGATCACATGGAAGCCCATGATGAGGCCGAAGGACGCCTGCGACCCCTTCCCGTTGACCAGCCAATGGCGCTCCGTCTTCTCGCCATAGTAGGAACCCATCTAAGTGGTGTTGCCGTCCACCGCAGAGATGACGGCAGCCCGGAGGGCCAGCTCGTGGTACGTTTCCAAGATCTTCGACATCGGGGACCGGAATTTCACGGCGCATCCCTCATCTCGTACCTTTGAGTCCCATGTCCCCTCGTTGAAACCCGACGCCAACGAAACATTACGGCTCGCTGGCCCGCCACAATTCCGTACGAAGTTTGAAACAGATCTTGCCCCAACTCACTGAAGAGCTCAAGGGGGGGGTTGGGCCAGTGGGTGGGAGGAGGAAAAAGGTTGAATGGTGGAGCGGGGGGAGCGTAGGGAGGAGGGGGGTGTGTCCCATGGCAACGGAGTCCACAGCCAGAAGCGGCTCAGAGTGGGCGTTGCGAAGTGTATCAGCTTCATGTCTCTAAGGTCTTGGTGAAGGTGGATCATTTGACATTTACACTGTTCTAATTTGGAAACGAAATTATGTCAGAGGAGAAAGAGATCATGTCATGGCAAGAAGGTCTCATGGGAAGAAAAGGATGATGAGCTGAAACATACCGGAACAACAACCACGCAGTCTTCACAGACGTGCTTGCCGAAGTCAATCGGCTCATTGCCGAGTAAATCCACGTACGCTTTTTCGACCGGATGGGCGGGGGCAGGAAAAAGTACGGACGCAAGAGAGCCGACAATAATATTACTGGCAATGTGGACGTCCGTTGTCCTATTGGAGAGGATGGGAACATCCCCCTAGTAAAAAACAACACTCCACCCCAGCGGCAGGATGAAATTGATGCCCGTTAAGACGAGCAAGGCTAGAACATAGCATGTCAATACATACTCCTGGATCCTTTCTTTTCTGTTACTTATATGAAGCGGAGAGAACAACGGCACGGGGGTGGGTAAAAAGAGTCCGAAGACTCCCAAAGACACTTTGGGTGCTCACCCAGACCACGTCCAATTCCTTGATCTAGATTGTATGTAAGCATAAGGCGTTCACTTCTGGATCATAATTGAACATCACAAGCAAAATTTACAGACGCACCACGACGATAGTGGACGCCGAGCCCGAGCCGGATCGGAACCGCCGCCCACAAAGAGTACGTCAAGATCATCCCGACCAAAACGCCGCACGAAAGGTTGAGCGTGGCGGGGTTGTGCAATACCCCCCAAAAGACCTTCGGCTTCGGACACAAGTTGGTCCTTCCATCCGAAAGTACACCCAAAGCACGAATGCCATCCCTAAAGCCAAGCACCAGATGTTAGGTCAGACGGAGGCACACATCTCACATCATCACCGGATCGCAAACTCACCGGCAAGTCCAAACAAGGTTGTCAGGGCAACGATTGCCCAGGGGAAGTTCTGGAACCAGAAAGCGTTCCAGAAGAACAGAAACCGGAGGTTCATGGTTGCTGGGGGGGAGGAGGAGGGGAAGAGGAGGGAACGGAGAGAGGTCGGATGGAGGGAACAAAAAAGCCGAGGCGAAGTCGAGACGAAAGGCCAGCTCAGAACCTCGTCGAAGGCTGAAGAGAAAAAGAAGAACATCAGATGAGAGGGGGAAGGGCAGCATTATACAACCGTGGAGGAGACGAACAGAGAGGGCGGTCCAGAGTACCGGAAGACGAAACCGTTGCAAGCGCAGCCGTGGCTGTGCTTGACAATCGATGAGGAATTCCGTTCAAGGAAGGAAGTTCTTTCCGGAAAGAACTTCGGACGCGAAGAGAAGGCTTGCAATCTGGATTGGAAGGCCAAACCAGTCCTCGCAATGGCAGCCGTGCTTGGCCATCGATGGAGGAAGAATTGCGTTCAAGGAACGAAGTTCCAGAAAGCATTTCGGTTCTAAAGAGGAGTCGAAAAGTTTTGAAGCTGAAGACAGGAAAGGTTACGGCTAGGAAGGAGATTCTTGGCTTGAAGGGGAACACCACACATCTACCTGGGACGGGCACGAGGAGGGAATAGATGAGGGACATGTTGAAAGGGGAAGACCGGCGGGCTGTGCACCATGCCCGGCTCCGAGCGAGGCCAGACAGGAAGGATAGGGCAGGAAAATTACAGCAGAGGCCGAACATGGAAAGAGTGCAAGAGCAAGGGCAAAAAGAAAGAAAGTTGGATTCTAGTTCAGTTTGGTAGGTAAAATAGGGAAGGTGTAGCGTGATTCGTCATCACCCACCGTAGAGGCTAGAGGTACCTTCTCTTAGACTTGGGATTTTGAAAGGTAATTTGGGCAAGAGATGTCAAAGTGCAGTTGCCCGTAGTTAATGCAAGCAGCAAGTAGCACCCGGTTCAGCTTGCAGTGTGCATTGGTGTACATCCGAGTTGGAGACAGAAAGGACCCACCCAGTGACGGTATCTCACTGCATAACTCTTCTGACGCCTACAGACACTATACACCCATGCATGTGTTTGAGTTTGTTGTTCATGCCCGAGCCCGAGCGAGACTTCGGTAACGTCTCGGAAAAGATGCTTCTTACCAGGACTCCAACGATACCTACCTCTAACGTCGAGGTTTTGGCAGACAGTTGGCCCTTATCGTGTAGGCATTATCAGTCGTTATCGATAAGAAAGTAGCCATCAAGGTTCTCATGCACCCTTTGACTCCAAAGGTTTAGAGACTGAGCACTTGGTCATGGAGCGGCAGGTATCACGATTTTAAGCAAAGACAAGAACGCTGGTCATGATTGAGATCAAAAAATAACTACATCATCTTGCGATACTACCATTCACCGCGACCACACACACCGAAACACTGCCCGCCCCGCCCACCGCTCACCCGAGTCTCTTTCAGTCACGATGAGGCTGGGCCACCATGTAGATGTTAGCACCTCTTCTATCAATAACAAGGGGCTGGATATCATGCATGTATTGAACTTACCGAATTCAGGCGCATGATCTCCTGCAAGATCTTGCGAACGATCCTGAGTCCAGAAAGCCAAGCCGCAAGGCCAAGAGTTTGGATAAAGAGCACGACATAAAAGAGGGCCAACGCCGTCTCCATCTCCGAGGCTCGCCTTTCACCGATGTACAAATAGAGCGCGATGGAGATTAGCAATGCTATAAAGGTAAGGTACCAGGTGGAAAGATTAGTTTTTTTTTTGCGACACTGGAAAAAAGTGAAAACCGGAACGGATGAAGAGGCCAAGTTTTTTTGTCAGGAGTAAGGGAAAAAAGGAGGGATTATGGTGGAGCGGGCAAAAAGAGGGAATGACGTTACCTACCAATGGTGCTTATGTACAAGCCGTACTGGCAGTACTCGAGGATGTACCAGACAGAGGTCGGCCAGGAGGCGAGGTACTCGCGCTGAGCGTCGTTGAGTTTTTCCGGGATACGGGTGCTCATTTTTGTTTTTTTGTAGCTTGTGATTTTCGATATCGGACGGAAACAAAACAAAGGCTTAGTTGATGGCGAAAGCTGGGATGACAACGAAAAACGGTTTGGTATGGATGAAGCTGAGCTTTGTTGTTGTTTGATCGGATGAAGGCTTGAAAACAAGAGACGCTGGTTTTGCTGCTGTCTGAGAAATAGCTTGCGGGGCAGTGAGGCAGCAAAAGACTGAGCCGACCGAACGATTGAGCTCTTTGTATCCACATACTACACATATGGTTCCTTCCTTTCGTGTTGCCGTGAGATCCTTTCCCCTCGCATACCTGTAGGTACGGTCATGAGTTCGAATGGTAAGCCCACTGGGTCTCGGATTGCGGTGGGGAATGGTTGCTCCTGCCCAGGTGTACGATCATTTCTGCTGTTTTCACGAGTGCAGGTGGTTTGCTGCTTCCATCATTCGAGGTCGATTTGAAGATTGGCACTTTCCGGTTGACATCGAGTTATCCTGTGATGGTACCTACCTATGACGGCCTTGGTAGTGGTGTATTCCGTATGCGACGAAAGCGCCTGATTCCTATTCGTGAACCTGTCCGCAGCTTTCTACTCAACAGACGACACTACCGTCTATCTATGTTGAATCCTCCTGCCCCTGCCTCTTCTTCTTCTCCTCATACGCCTTCCTTCCCTCCTCCCTCAGCTTCTCATCATCCGGGCGCGACAACTCAACCTGCGGCAGCATGAAAAAGGCAATGACGAATGCGAGCGCGCAAAGAGCTGCGCCCGTGATGAAGATGATGCGGAACCCCTTTCTGTAGGCGGGGATCAGGACGCCGCGGATCCTGTCGGCTTCGGCTTCGGAGACGGACCCTAGATGGAGTTGGGGGTTGCTTAGAAGGGTTTTGGATGTGTCGGGGTCGAGGTTGAGAGAGCCTAGGGATCCGGCTAGGACGTTGTTGCTGGAAGAAATGGGTGGATTAGCACGATAGGGGGATATGGTGGTGCATGGAAGTAGAGGATGGAAGAAGCTTACATGATCGTTCCACAAACGGCGAGGCCAATGGTGGCGCCTAGGTTTCTGACGAAACTGCATGAAGGTGGTAAGCATATGTCATGTCATGTTGGGGCTGGAGTAAACTTGACTTACTTGCGGAATGAGGTGACGACAGCCATGTCACGTCTTTCGACGCCCGCCTGGACGGCGATCAAGGCACTTTTGATGATTGTTAGCATGAAACAGTTAAGACCAAGACCCAACGGCGAAGACTCACGGCTGCAAGGTATTCCCAACGCCCACTCCGATAAGGATCGAGTACCCAATCTGCTTCCCAACCCCAGTGGTCTCATCCAGAGTCGACATCAAGCCCAGGCCAACGGCCCAGCAAACCCACCCGAAAAGGATGGACTCGCGGTACCGACCGATCCAGTGGACCAGGAGACCGGACAGAGTGCTGGCCGCCGTCTGGACCAACGTGATGGGCAGCAGCATGGCGCCGGCTCTTGTCGCCGAGTACTCGTACACCAGCTGGTAGAAGGACGGGATGTAGTAGACTTGCACGACAAAGTTCCAGCCGTTGATGGCCATGGTGAGGCAAGCGCCGTTGACGATTTTGGATTTGAAGATGTGGACTGGTAGGAGTCAGCAGCTTGATACAGATGAAATGAGAGGAAAAACCTACGGGGAACAAGAGGGTATCTCGGACCCTTCCATTGCCACAAGACAAAGGCGACGCATGTCGCAAACCCGATAACCAGCGTTGCGATCACATGAGCTGAGTTCCAGGGATATTCACCTCCGCCCCAGGTGAGTCCCAACATGAGAACGATCGTGCCGGCCAAGGCGACCAAGATGCCGATGAAGTCCACTGCCTTGAGCTTTCTGCGAGGGTCAATCGGTCAGCGTGACCTATCTCCTAGGAGAATAGGCAGGTAGGCACACAACTTACACTCTCCAGTCACCATTGACCTTCTTCAGCGGCATAAAAAACACCACCCCCAGCGTGGTAAGCACAGTCAACGGCAAGTTAAGCCGGAAAATCCACCGCCACGAGTCCTCCGACTTGGACGACAGCGCACCGCCAATCACGGGGCCGATACCATTGGCGATAGCCACTACGGCACCCTTTATTTTTTCCCCTCATTAGCATCATCATCATCATCATCAGATACCACACCATGCTACAGCCACTACAGGCCAAGTTCGTCAAGATAGGAAGGTAAAAAAAAAAAACTCACAATAATCCCCTGATACTTCCCCCTCTCCCTCAACGGAACCACATCGCTCACAATGAGCTGCGCAACCGTCATCAGCCCGCCGCCGCCGATGCCCGTGAAGGCGCGGAATATCGTCAGCTGCAGCACGGACTGCGCCAACGACGAGGCCAGGGATCCGAAGAAGAAGATGGCGAGGCCCGTGAGAAGAATAACTTTGCGGGACCAAATGTCGGAGAGCCGGCCGTAGAGGAGTTGGCCGACTGTTGAGGTTCTAAATCCAGGGGGGGACGTGGGTGGTTAGCGGTATGGAGGTCAAGGGGGGTGTATTGGTAGGTAGGTGGGTTTGGGTGAAGGGAGGGGAGGGGGGAGGGATGGGATACGAACATGAAGTAACCGTTGGCTATCCAAGACACCTGCGAGGTTGACCCTAGGGCATTGCCGATGATGTACAAGCTTGTTGCGAGCGTGGTTTGGTCTATGAGTGCCAAAAGGTCGACGCTCGCGCAGGCGAGGAAGATCTGCCATGGTCACGGTCAGTCAGTCAATCCGGGCTTCATCAATCATCATTTCCGGTCATGTCTAAGTGGTAGTGTAGTGACCATACCGTTATGATGGTCCTTTTTGGGACATAGTTGGTCTGCTCATTGAACTCGTGAACCGCCTTGGTGTCGTTGGACGATTTGCTCGACGGAACAATGGACTCGTCGGCTGAGCCTGACCCCAAGACCTTCACCTCGTTGGGGGTGTTGGTTTCTTTGTCCATTGTTTTTGTCCCGGTGCTCGTTGCAAACTGATGAAGATCCAAGCGGCACACACAAATTCCTGTCCCTCCTCGGGACTCTCCTTCAAATACCACGGAATTTCCCACGAGTCACGGGCCCGATTCGTTGGTGAGCTAAGACTCTATCGTTCGGGCCGAAACGTTGACTCTGTTATCCCACGCATTCTCATCGCGAAAGCCTTGGCTTACAGTGGCTGATGACGAGCGAGCGAGGACAAAGTGGAAGCGAGTCCCTTGATGGCCTGCCGTTGTCACCTTGATGGCCGGCAGGCAGGTGTCCATCTCAATGGCCGATGTGACCATGTCCCTTGATGGCCACGGGGTTGCCTTCCAGAAGTTCCCAAGATCAACATGGCCAAGAAGCCAGCAGTGCTGCTGCAGCAGAAGATCGCGTACGTAGAAAATTCTGGCCGAGTGGTGTGGACCCCTATCCTCCTCCCCGAACTTTTTGTTCATGTTTTTTTTTCCATGTGCACCTTGATGGCCAAGGATTGACCGTTGACGTGATGAACGACACCGGAATAAAGCTTATGCATGGCGCCGATCGACCGACCCGCACTGCTGGGCCTTGACTTCTTGAGGTGCGCGAAACTTGAAGTAACGCAAAGTAGAGCAAACTAGCGCAAAGTGGCGCGCAATTAGCTAAAGAGGAGTAAATACTGGATAGAGTAATATTATTCTTTGGGAAGTGTTGGATATGAACCTTTAGTATCCTTTATAGCAGTTATGGAAGTACGATGTCGATGTGCCTCGCACCTTGAAGTAACGCAAAGTAGAGCAAACTAGCGCAAATCACCGCGCAGTTAGTAATGTAACATCTTTTGTTGTAGTGCACCGTCGATGTGCCTCTGCAACCGTCAAGGTTCACGATGCCGGTGGGACCTCTTCTCCGTGGGTGAAGATCACACGTGCGCCCGAATGGAATGGCAAGGTCAGCGCGACAATTGCCTTTTTTTGATAGGCAAACTCGATTGAGGGCGTCTCCGCCGACAACGTCGAGATCATTTTTATAGGCCTGTTCCGCTTGATCTTCGTCCTGGCCGCTGCGTGGTACGTTTGGGATCAGGGCGTTTGCAAGGACCGCAACCGTTCCAAGCTCTTTGTCGACTGCGTCTTGATCGTCACCGTTATTGTTCGTACAGAACTGTCCATGGAGCTTAGCTTGGCTGGTAAAACCACTTTGTAAGCCGCGGCCAAGGTCGCAACCTTCAGAATCCCCTTTGTTGGCCGCAGGCGAGACTACCGTAGAACCTCGCCAAACCGGAAAACATCCGATATAGAGAGAGATTTGTGTATCCTACCAAGCAGTAAGCACATGGTACAACATACCATATCTGCTCTATCCAGCTCATGTCAGCTCGCCAGTAGCAAGGGTTGTCGGCGTGGGGGGTGGGAAACGAGTCCGGGCCTGAGACTCGGAAGGATCAATAGGTAGTAAGCTCAAGACCTGCCTTCCGAGGCGTCGGATCATCGTCGGCGTGGGGAATCAGCGGATATGTATTCTCTTTTGGGTATTGTTTTTGAGGACAAACTGTTGTAGTGCAACGTCTGAATGTGCTTCGCAGCCATCAAGGTCTGTCTACCTCCAGACCTAGCCTTGCTCCCGAGGCGCGAGATCACCGTCGGCGTTGAAGAAATCCTGCTTGGTATGCATCTCGTTCTATTCCAGAGGCGAGCAGCAACCCCGTTCCGGGTGTGACGATCCTTTGTTGACCTGAGAGGACCTCAAGCTAACAACAACCAAGCCAGTATTCTTGGACTGTAAGCTCAAGATCTGCCTGCTCCGTAGACACACAAGGTTCCCAACCGGCGTGTGAAGAATCCTGCTTGATTTGCATCTCGTTTTCGTTCCACTGGGTCGAGCAGGCAGCTGTTTTCTTTCCGAATTGTGACGATCCCGTTGGTCCGATATGTAACGTCCAGTTCATCCATATTCTCTTCAGCCTCCAGTCCATCCAGTCCTGGATATATAAAGTCTCGAGCTTCCATGGTGTTTGCAAGACCTTCTTCACATCCTCAGCACATCAACACCCTCCAGAGCCCTTCTGCACCATGGAAAACCCAAACCCCCTAAACGTCTACAAAGGACCCGACTCCGTCCAGCGCTACTTCCACCCCGAATCCTCACCACCACTCCCCCTCGTCGAAATCCCGGACTGCCTCAACCCGTACCGCCGCGATGGCGTCCGGATATACGCAAAGATGATGACGATGCATCCGGCGAATAATGTTAAGTCGATGCCTGGTATGTTTTCCCACTTCTCTCTAGTCAACCTGTCACTCTCCTATTGTGCTGCTGCTGCTGCTGCTGCACGGCCGCGGCAGTGGTATGTCGGATGGCGAAGGCAGGGAAGGACTAACGCAAAACAGCCCTAAACCTCCTCGAAAAAACCGTCCAAAAGGGCAAAACCCAAACAATCATCGAGTACAGCTCCGGGTCGACCGTGATTTCCATGTCGCTGATCGCGCGCGTCTTTCACGATCTGAGGGATGTGAGGGCGTACTTGAGCAATAAGACGTCGCCGGCGAAGTTGCGGTTGATGCAGTTTTTTGGGCTTGATATGTATGTTTCTGCCAGTGGGTTGCTGCAACTTTTGTTTGTACTGACGCCGTGCAATGGGAAAACAGAACACTCTTTGGCGGTCCGTCGCAACCTGAACCTGATGATGAGCGAGGAGGCATCAGGGCTGCTGAGAGGCAAGCTAAGGAGGATGAGTCGAAGATTAATCCGAATCAGTATGATAATGATGATGTTGGTTTTCCCTTCCCAACATAGATAAGGTTAAGGTTGTGCCGACGGAAGATGCTGACGCCGAGACATGGAATTATAGAACTGGAAGTCGCACGTCCGGTGGACGGGGCCGCAAATCCTCGGGCAGCTACCGGAGATCAACCTGATATGCGCAGGAATGGGAACCTCGGGTACCATGACGGGATTGGGAACGTACTTTAAGGAAGCCAAGCCTAGTGTGTACCGTGTCGGGTATGTCCATGGCGCCCGAGTCATCTTATAAAAGCGCGAGCTAACCGCATCATCTTCACACAGAGTATGCACCGCACCCGGCGACCGCGTCCCAGGCCCGCGCTCACACGCGCTCCTGGCGCCCGTACAGTTTCCCTGGAAGTCAGCCGTGGACCACATAGAAGAGGTCGGCTCGCACGACTCCTTCTCGCTGTCTCTCAACCTCTGCCGCGAGGGCATCGTCTGCGGTCCGTCATCCGGCTTCAACCTCAAGGGCCTTTACCAGTTCATCGGCAAGCGCAAGGCCGAGGGATCGCTTGCCGAGCTGGCGGGTGAGGACGGCGAGATCCATTGCGTCTTTTTGTGCTGTGATTTGCCGTATCAGTACATTGACGACTACTTTGATAAGCTGGGAGCTGAGGATTTCCCCAAGATCCATAATGAGGTAAGTTCCTTCGTAGATGTCTTAGGGATCGCATGTGTGACAGAACATTAACCAAGTTCCCTTTCTAGCACTTGGCCAAGGTGGACCTTTACAGGTACGACGATAAATGGGAGAAGGAACCTGCCCATGCTCTCGACTTGTTCTTCACACAAGGCAAACCCCAGCCTCAAACGTGCATCATCGACTTTCGGCAGCCACTCGACTTTTACGAGTTCCACCTCCCGGGCTCGGTCAACGTGCCTTTTGTGCACGAGGACACGCCTAGTCCCTTTGCTGAGCCGTACGTTCTAGAGTCTCTCTGGAAGAGGCTGGAGGAGACATTCAAGGCGCCGAGCAAAGAGCTCGATCTGCTTCGCGGCAGGCGAATCTTGTTTGTTTGCTACGATGGCGATAGCGCAAGGGTGGCGACCAGTGTTCTAAGGGCGAAGGGACATGAGGCGGATAGTATCAAGGGCGGCATCAAGGCGCTGAGGAGGTTAAGAGAGAAGTCGCCGGACCTCGGATTTGGTGCCAGGAGCCAAGCCGGCGTGGAGGTCATTGGGGGTCACCTGGATCGTCCGAGTCGTGTTGCTACGCAGGTCGTGTAACTGTGGGAAGGCGTGGTCATGTAGAGGGTAGTTAAAAATTTGGTGTTGTGAATCGTTCAACTCGTGGTTATCATCTCGGTTGTGCACCTCATGACACGGGCAGCTCAGCATTCTTGGTGACAGCAAGGTGAAGCGGATGTGAAGTTGCGAGCAAGTAGAGACACGTCACGTGTCTTATACGCACGGACCATCTTCTTGTGCCTGCCGGAGCGCTACAGCAGTCTAACCCTAACCCGTGCAAACGAACATTCACAGAACAACAAACGGCCGCCGCCGAACAGTTAAAATGATCGCGGCAAATCCTTCCTTTCCGTGAGTCACTTGAACCCATTCGCCATTGGTGATTCTTTTCATATGTTCAACAAGTTTCGAAACATCAAAATGGAAGCGCCCGGGTGGCTGCAATTCCTCCCCTTGTCGGGCTGTCGTCATTGGGCTTTTCTGAGCTTTCAGGGCATTGATTGGCTGTCAGTCCCCCAGCGGGTAAAGGACCCACTTTAAAGCGCGTCTGTTTGACCCTTGTCAGGTACCAATCAATTGCGGGAGACAGGCCGCGGTTGAAACGCAGGAACGCCTTGAAGTGCGACCTTGTCTTCCTTTTTTTTTTCCTCTTTTCATACTTCCTTGGACCACATCGCATTTCACGATCGGAAAACCAAAACTTGAAGATTGCCGGATCTCACGCCCAGCCAGCCTCGATTTCCATCAACACTCATTATGCTGCGGACACAGTCAAGATGTTCTAGTAAAGGGTCTGACGGTGACGCACATCACCGTCTCGTCTCGGTGGGAGACATCAATTGTGCGAGGCTGACAATAGCACCGGCATGAGTTATTCATCATTCCGTGTGTGAGGCCATGGTGATTTACAGCGGTCGATGAGCCCTCCCGAATCCCATCAGGTGGCCATGCCTCATGAGCAACTTGGGCCGGCTGCAAGCGCGCCTGGCATCAAGTTGACTTTTAGACTGGAGTCATTTCTGGCTTGGGTTACCTCTCCTCCACCAAGGAAATCCGGGGTCTTGACTGTTCACGACAAAGAAACGTCAAACGACTGGCTGGGAGTGTCCCGGCGCTTAGACAACGACCGCGGCTACGGGACGACCCCTTGATCATCCATCCACGCCGAACAAAGGCTATGTTCTTTGGGCAGACTGGAGCCAAGAAACAATGGGCCTTCTTCTATTCTAGGACCGGGATGCGCCTATTGTTCACTCTGGGGCACCTGTCATCCCATCTTCTCGTCCCTCATCCCGACTCCTAGTCTCTCCGTCCCAACTTGACCTGTGGACCACCAGCCTCCTCCGGGCCAGTCAAGTCACTAGCCTGCTGCCTGCCTGCCGTAGGTCTTATTGTCCCGTTTGTCGTGGTCTTATTGACACATTCTCTTTCTATTGTTCCCTCTCCTCCTCACCTGTTCACTTATTCCTCACCTATTCACACATCTCCCAGTATGCGTTCATAGTGGGCAACCCTTTTCTCTTTTTTTGGTTACCCTCTTCCTTTTTCCTTTGACTCTCTTCTCTTGGTTCCTTTCGCTCTCGGGGTCATTTGCATTTTTCCTTCCTTTCCTTTTTCGGACTTCGGCTCAGTAATTCTTTCGCGAGAGTGATCCATCATCCAGCCAGCTGGTCTACACGGGTGGCCAGCAACTTGTCGGTCTTTTTACGAGCATCTACACATTACACGATACACTCTCACGACATTAGCTTTCCTTTGCAGTTTTCGACCTTTTCCGAGTTTGCGGATTCGCTAGACGACTCCACGATATACCACACTACACCCTCTTGCTGGTTCAAGAAAGGAAAACAAACGATAGATCGATATCATGGCTTACAACGAAAAGTATGGGGGCGGCATTCCTCCAGTCCCATCCTCTCTTAATACGGCAACTCCATGGCAAAATGTCAACCTTCACAACGATCCAGAGAAAGACGACCAACTAAGGCCGCATCCCGATACCGACCCTGAAGTCACGCCATATCTCGGCATGCGAGCGAGGCTATCACAGCTATGGTTCAACCGGTGGACGATTCTGTTGCTTTTGGTTTTGATCCGCGTCATTCTCCTCACAGGAAGCCTCAACGAAAACCTCGGCGACGCCAAGGTCAAGGCCCTCTCAGCATGCACCAAGGTCGAAGATGTCGGCAGCGCCATGGCCTCCATGCCTCATTACATGTCCAAAGGCGTCAACGCCCTGGCCGCCAGCAGCATGCAAAAGGCGATCAAAGCAATGGCTTCCCTCCTCAAGATGATCCTCACGGCCGTCCAATCCATCATCATCTTTGTGCTCAACATGTACATCGGCACATTTACCTGTCTGGTGGCCGCTTTCATCCACGGTGGTCTGCACGTTGCGAGCAAGGTGGTGGAAGGGGGAACCGAAGTGATAAACAAGGCCATCGGGGCCATCACCAATGGCCTCGCCCAGGACGTCAAAAAATTCCAGGATATGATTAACGATGCAAAGGACTTCGTCAACACGGGCGGCGGCTTTTTTACAGGGGGTAAAGATATCATCAAACTTCCCGATATCAACATCGAAAACCGCCTTAAGGATCTCAAGGGAATCAAGATCGACGCCACCAATGTCATCAAGGGCATCGATACCCTCGACAAGAAGATTCCAACGTTCGATCAAGCGAAAAAGATGGCCGAGTCTGCCATTGCCATACCCTTCAACATGGTCAAACAAGAGATCGACACCGCCTTTGACAGGTTCAACGTCAGTCAAGACACTTTCCCTGTGGCTGAGAAGCAAGCTCTGTCCTTTTGCTCCGACAACTCCTTCCTCACCGACTTCTTCGAATCTCTGTTCAGCATTGTGCACAAGGGCAAGATCGCTTTCTTCGTGGTCATCATCATTCTGGCCGTGCTGGCCATGGTGATTATGGGGTTCCTCGAATATCACAGATGGCAGCGCGAGAAGAATCATGCACAGGACATCGCCGAGAACTCTGTCAACAACCAGGACTCCATCTATATTGCCTCGCGCCGCTGGACCGCCACGGCGGGCTTCAAAATTGCCAACTTTTTCTCTCCCAGGGAGAAGGGAAAGAAGTGGCTCCTGATCAGATGGGCCGTCGCGTACGCCACCTCGCTGCCCGCCCTCTTCGTTTTGTCTCTCGCCATCGCCGGTTTCTTTTCCTGCTTCTGCCAATGGGTAATCCTCCGCCAAATCGAAGCCAAAGCGCCCGAGCTCGCCACCCAAGTCGGTGATTTCGCCGGTGACGTCGTCGGCACCCTAAAGCAAGTCAGCGACAACTGGGCCAACAGCTCCAACACGGTCATCATCAAGATGGAAAACGACATCAACAAGGACGTCTTTGGGTGGATCAACGAAGCCGTCAAGTCAGTCAACGACACGCTCACCACGGTCGAAAACGAACTTGACCACGCTCTAATCAAGGTCTTCGACAAGACCGTCCTTCTCGACACGGCCCGCGACGTAGTCGCTTGCTTGATCGGCAACAAGATCGATGCCATCCAGGACGGTCTCACCTGGCTGCACAACCACACCAAAGTCGAACTTCCCAAGTTCGACAACGACATATTTTCCTCCGGCGCAGCGCAAAACATGGGCGGGGACAACGACATGAACAGCTTCCTCGCCAAACCCGGCGCCGTGACAACAGACGAAATCAACGAAGCCGTCGGCAAAGTCATCAGATCGCTCCGCAACGGTATCATCCAAGAAGCGCTCATCTCCCTCGGCCTCTTGCTTCTATACATCATCGTCGTCCTAATCGGCGTCATGGGCGCCCTAATCGGGATGGCCACACCGACCAAAAACCGCGGCGACGGCGGCGGTCCAGGAGGGTTCCGTCCCACGTCGTCGTTCCATAACCACAACGGCTTCGACCCCGCCCTAGCACCGAGTAACGCCATGGTCAACAATCCCGCCTCTCCTCATTACCAACCCAATGAAAAATACGGGGATAACCTCCACCCTGGCGATGCGAATAGGAGTAACGGGAACGGGGTAAATGACATGTACGGCGAAGCATCACCCGCCTACGAGGAGGTGGTTTACGCCGGCCGAGTCCCCGCGGGGAAGACGAGGGAGTTGATTACGCGGTATCCGAGTCATCAGAGGACGAGTAGTTATCCTACTGTTGAACGCGATGGGCCGAATGGGTATCCGGAGGATCAGAAGGTGCCGGGGTATTTTACGCCTGTTTGAGCTGTCGCGGTGGTTGGAAAACAAGAAATGGGAAAGGGGATATATAGGAAGGGGAGGGAATGAGAAAATGAAGCTGGCTGCGCCGGTTCGTTGGGTTGGGAGTTGGGAAGGGGGTTTTCTTTGTTGTTGCATTTTTTTGGGCTTGGCGCGGCGCGGAGTTTTTAAGGCAAGGCCGGGGTCAAAGGATGGGGGTGGGATGTTTGCATGTTGGTGGTTTCTTTCTAGTCAATCATTTGATGAAGCATTTCGTACAAAAAGTTTTAGGGGCAGGAACGTGGTTAATAGCAAGGAAAAACAAAGTTGGATAGGACTCAAGTGCTTCAAGGACTTTACAGTGATCATGGACTGGATGTTTGATGGACGTGGGAAGGACTATCAATGGGCGATGACTTTGTATCAATGTAAACAAGTAGAAATAATGACGGCCGCTGGGCCTTGAACCTGAACCTGAAGTTTCAATGTTTTGCGCACAGAAGTTGTTCGGTACTCGTGATGGAAACATGTGAACTTGCTGCGCTGATTGTTTGCTTCCTCCATGTGCTTGATCGCATCCTTTTATCTGACCCATTCACGCGCATTGTTCGCAATTGTTAACCCAAATTCTCCCGTTCAAGTGCAAGATCCGTCAAACCCTAAAACAACAAATCTCTGATTTCCGCGCTTTTGAAATTGGTGCCAAAACGTGCCGTTACAGATAAACAATCTTGGAATCGGCACAACCAGGACCCTGAAGAAGATCACGGAGCACGGACAACGGCGACAACGGCGACAACGGCCCCGGCCCCGGCCACGTACCGCAGAAACACCGGAGACTGGGGACCAATGCCCATGTTTCCATGCGGTTTGCTCATTCCTTTCCCTTCCGCTTTTCCAAACTTCTACATATCCTGGCACCTGCGAACCGAAGAAAACAAGTCCACGTCATTAGTGTTCATGTACACTGCTTGCGCAACTGCGGCAACAACTGCGGCAACAACTGCGGCAACAACTGCATGCGAAGAAAAGAACGGTGTGGCCTTTGGGTTCCATGCCGAGAGTGAGTTGTCTGCAGGTAATTAACGGCTAATCTGACTTTTTTCAATCTCGTACATGTTCCAGAATGTGGATGACGAGGGGGGACAAAGTCAGGTACGACGGGTGGTTGCAGCAGCAGCAGATTGAGTGTTGCTGGAAACCTAGTTGATGATGATGAGAACTCTCACCCCCATGTACAAGGAAATCCCTCTATCAGCTGCGATTCAGTAACTTTAAGCCGGATTTCTTGTACGAAAGCCGACTTACACCCAACCAGCAAGGGAAAAGTGGACCGGCACATTCCGACCACACCAGGCCACCACACCACACCAGGGCACTCGCACGCGCCATGATTCGCCCCCGTCGTTTCATGTTTCAGGGTTGCACCCCCCGCTATTCGCTCGCTGAGCTCCGCCTGTACCTGCTGTAGCGTCACGTTTTGGGCCCAGCGCACCCTGTACCTGCGCAACTGCGGCGCTGCCCGGCACTGCCCTGCCTTGCTGCCACGCCCTGCCACTGACTGGCATTTGCGGGCGCGTGGGAATCTGGTGCGCAAAAAGGGCGGGGTTGGCGGGGATTTCCCTGCCCTCTTGTGTCTTTTTTCCTTCCCTGTGCCTGGATGGGCCTGGCTGGGTCAACTTCTGGGCAAGACTTTGTTTCGACGACGGACGGGACCTGACTTCGAAGCTGTCACCAGGCTCACCAGGTTCCGAATGAAACGCTGCCATCAGTGAGTGTTTTTCGCCGCTCAGTTCGCTTTCTACCGATTGGATGACAGACAGCGATGGCGAAAGAAACGCGAGCGATGAAACGATATGACAGGAAAGATGGAGGGAAGGCGGGGTTGAAGGTTCTTTCCTCTGAAATGGATGGGTGGGTGAAGGTGACGAAGGAAGGCGCATTCCTCACCACCCACCACCCATTGCACTTGCCATCAATGACTGGAACGAGAGCACGACCGACGGGATACGATTGACTGGACTGGACTGGAGTGGCCCGTCTTGTGAAACCATTCCATTGTTGCTGTGCGTCGCTTCGTTCAAGGTTCGTGCTTGCCCATTCTTTTACTGATTGCTCGCTGGTGAAGCTGAGTCTCCAGGTTTGGGTGGTCTCTGTGAACTGAATGGTGGGAGACGGGATACGGCTGGCTACACACACGGTGACGGGCCAGGTTCGTTGTCTCGACGTTTCCGTCTTGTCTTGTCTTGTCTTCCCTTGAGGTTTTCCGCTTCTTCTTCTTCTTCTCCCTTTGCAACTTCCCCAACCTTTTCCTTTCTTCAATTCCCGTGCGCTTTTGCCTTTCTGTAACGAAGGTGTTGTAGTTGGATGATCTAGGGCAGAGTCTCACGCCTCGACGAGAAAGGCAGCATGAGAATTGAACTCGGCGATTGAACGACACTCTCTTTTGGCCTGCAAGTAAACGAACGAGAATATCAGTATTCAAAGAATTTCCTAGTCGCTGGCGGCGATACCAAAATCATTCGTTATTTTTATCTACATCATTACCCAAGCGAGCGACGACAGCGACAGCCACGATGGCTTCAACCCGGTCCGAGAGGGACCTCCCAATCCCTCTCCCATCACCACTCCAATCGAATCCACCAGACTTCTCGACCTACTCCCAATCAAATGCCGACCCAGCAGAGCCCGTCTCTCCCATCTCCTCCGTCTTTCCAATGTCCCAAGTTCCAACACGCCCAGGACAAGCAGCAGGACAAGCAGCAGGCCTTAGGATGGTCAGCCCCAGTCCTGCACCCACAGCCCGAACAGCCCGCACAGCGGCCTCTTCACGACCTTTACCTTCACTCCCACCACTCGACACCTCCCCAGAGGTCACAGGCCAACAACATCAAGAACCTTCATACATCACCAACACTCGCGATCAAGTCGAGCAACGCATCCGCTACCTCCCCGACTGGGAAACGCCCCGCAACCCACCCAAGCGCGGCAAGCTGCAACAAACGCGCAATTTTCTCTCCTCGATCCCCTTCTTTGAAGCACGAAAACAGCCGAGTTTCGTCAAGAAGCAGCACAAACCCCGTTCACGCTCGATCCCCTCACTTTTTAGTCTCGTCGATCCGCCCGTTACCAACGAGAAAGAGGACGCTTTATCTCCGCAGGATCAGCACGGTGTTAACAGCGCGGGATGGAGGAAGAGTTTGGGGTTTGGGTATGGAAGAAACAGTTTTGCGGGGTTAGATCCGGAACGACATGGTGAGGGTCAAGGAGGGATACAACCGACGCATACCGTGACAACGCTGGGGAGTATTCCCAACCCGCCGCCGCCGCCGAGGTTGACCGAGAAGGAGAGGGTGAAGAACTTGGTTAATCGGAGGCTGTTACCGCCTGAGAGGCGATATCCGTTTGGGCTTGACAGGAGACGGTTTTGTCTGTGTGTTCTTTTGCCGGTTTTGCTACTCTTGTTGCTGGCGCTAGGACTAGGTCTCGGCTTGGGACTGGGACTCAAGCATAAAGACGACGACGATATCCCCCTTACGGCACCACTTGGCGATGACGAGCCTCTGACGGTCCATGAAGCACATTTCAACTACTATTCCCCGGACAACGGTATGGGCGCTTGCGGCTTCGAAGTTGGCGATGATGCGGTAGTGGTTGCTATTTCGCACAAGATTTGGGATAAAGCTGCCAAGCGCGCTTCCAATCTTTCTGCTAAGGGACTACATAACTACGACCCAGACACGAACCCTCTGTGTGGAAAGCCGATCTTGATTGGCAACCAGCCTGATCTGAGGGGGAATGGTGGCTGGGTGCAGGCGATTGTCATTGATAGGTGCGGGCCAGAGAGGTGTCCGGAGGCGGAGGATATGGATTTGACGGTGGGAGCGTTCGAGAATGTCTATGACCTCGAGGACGTTTACGCGGACAAGGAGAATGATGAAGGCAGGCAAGGGTGGTGGGCTTGGATTGCATAGGGAGATGCAGCATGGTCTGGTCTGGTATGACTTGAGCTTACGGGTATGAGGTATGATACATTTGATATGGGTTATGCAGTATGGTTAGTTATGGGATACGGCATTCATCACAGGTTTGGCAATGGGCGCCCGGTATGGTTCGCGAATATGGACATTATCATGGTTTACAGGACATCATATCTCAGGTCAAGGCAGGAAACGGTTATGGAATGGTTTATGGCATATGATATTGGAACAGGTAAACAGCACAGGCGAACAGGACAATTGAGGGCAGGATACGAAAGGCACAAGCGTTAATGGGGTTCCTATTGCTTATATAGTTGTACTGATAGACACCTTGGCGCTCTACAGTGGGCATGGGCGGCACATTTCTGGTATTTTCATAGGCTATGCTAGGAAGTCAAAAGCAGGGCGGTTAGGTACTAGTTCATCAGGTGCAGGACAGCGAATGTTTCTCTAGACTCGATCTCTCAAAGTGCTCCCACGTGTTCAACTGATACGATTCCTTCTTACTCAGGTGACTACATCAATGGCAAGCGTGATCAAGAAGAAGCAGCACCTGCACAGAATGGACATACTTTCCATCCTCTCAACACTCATGTCATGGCCGACCCATCGAACCGCCATAATGGGATTTTGACCGCATGCCTATAACGTGGACACCCAAAGCTACGGAGATTTCTTCTTCACGGATATGCACGTCTTCATCCTTGCCATAGATCAATGTCCCCCCTCGGGTGCCTCTCCAAGTCCATAAACACTTACTTGCGTGAGATCCTGGTCATTCTGTTACATTGTCCCCTCAACAACTTACGTTTAGGCCTTGGTCCACACCAGTAGACTATTCCGTCTGTGGCACTACATCACAAATAGAGATAGACCACGCCGAGAACCCTAGGCCTAGATCCCGTGACGAAAACTCCCCCGAGGATCCCCGGATTCCCACGCTGTGCTGTAGTAGATCAACCCGTTCATGTTGTACTTCGAAGAAGGACGCTGTGTACTCCATGGCTCCGATAGTTTCCGATCTTGGGTAACCGTTCGAGCATCATTATCACCAGATACTCAGACCATGTCCACTTCCACATATCACCAGCCAGATATAGACTCAATGATCTTAACGGTCACTGCCAGCTGCCACCAGAGTAAGCTAAATAGTTGGCATGTAAAATGGTTGTTGGTGTAGAAGAGGGAGCTGAACTGACACCTACGAAGAGGTCAAGAGGTGCACTTCTTGACCAAGGGCAAGCTGTCAACGTGGTACGGCATATACGAAACCTCCCACACTTCCATCTCCTTTATGATGTCTTATCGGTCGTAGAGCAGGTGTTTGGCAGCTGTCACCACCCCCTTTTCTACACTCCTAAAGACATAGTGGAGATCATACCATCCCTCATGTCCGTCACCAGCGGCGGTGGGAGCATTCCCCTTCTGCATGGAACTATGCAAGAAATGGTTAATGACTTAAGGTAGAAAAGCTTCTGGGTAATGTTCTTTCGTCTCCCTTCTCATCGGCATCCTCCTCTTCTCGGAGATGTGTTGATGGAACTACGACTAGTGTTCACTGGCTGTCTGTCTGGCAAAACCTGGCGAGCGTTGGGCAGTTTTTTGACAGTTGTGGTCTAGTTTTGTTCACGATTCATCCGTGATAAGTCACTCGGTGAGTTACTGCCGTATGGTCGATTGATTTGTGCCTCTTCAGATTTGTTGTCATGCTCCCAATTCGGCTTCCCGTCCTCCGGCATATCTATGCTTGGGCAGCGTGGCTGGAAGAAAAGGTTTGTTGCATGGAAGAAAGACGGGTAGACACCTTGCTCATGCCTCGATTTGATGCGGTGTTCTTTCTCGTTCGCCACGTTTACTCATCGTCACATGCTCACATTCATCATACTCTTTGTATTGGGATTCCTGGGTTCCGCCTGCTTGTCTTCACGTGTGAAGTGCTTTGAGTATTGTTCATGTCATGTAGTAAGTGCATGTATGATGTCTAATAGCACACATATGCGAGCTGATGCCTGATGGTGAAAGCTAAGCTCACCACAGTGCCTATTACGCTCGATGACCAGACCAAACCATGTGTAAAAATTCTCACAACACCCAAGAACGCCGCCATGCTCCCATTCGAGGGGTAAACAAATTGTGTGATGGTAGATTCACCCCACCCCAATAATGAATAAAAAGGTTCATATGTAGGATCCACTATGCGGTGGTATCTGGTATCTCGATATCTCGATAATGAGGCAGACTGGCCCTGCCCTGCCAACCCCTCTTGCCTTCCATTGCTCTGTCCCGCTCCTGATGTTTTATCCTGCGACCTATCCAACTCAATGATGTGGTATATCTACCGCCGCCCAACCCCAGTAACCATGGTCAACCAAGAGAGTTAAAAGAAAAGAAAATCAAGAGACATAAAAGAACCTGGGAAATCTCTGTGTACAAAACCAGGCTTTGTTGAACCAACCCATGACGAGTCTGGAACAACACATCAATAGTGACAATTGAACATGAGGGGGTAATCGCGTCGTGAAAGCCAAAACCAAAACTAAAGTAAAAGCCAAATGCCCATGCGCAAACATGCAAGACAAGCCTACCCAAAACAATAAGCCAAAAAAAACACACAGACCAAGCGTAGGAAAGACGAGACCTAACGGTTCTGTCCCTTATCCGAAACACCATTTGCGGAACGCCGCCGCTGCTAACCGCTAACCGTTCGCCGTTCGGGGGCTGAATGTTCCTGTACCACCCAAACAACCTGTACATGCCTGCCCTGACTCTCAACGCTGATGCTTGTTTGTTTTGTGTGAAGAGACTGAGCTGCCACTGTGTACGTTGTGGTGAAAGCCAAAGATGATGTAAGAACGCTGTGAAGACAAGGAAAATGACAAAAAGAGTCAAAACAAAAGGACACCCAAAAGGTGGAAAGTGACATGGACCCTGACCAGACCCAAAGGGCGCATCGGGACATCATGAACGCCTGTGTGGTCGTCATGATGTCAATCCGCGACACGTTATATGAGCTGCTGGCTGAAGGCCTTGTTTCGGCCGACGGGAACAGCGCTCAAAGGGGTGATAAACGTTTTGAGTTCGAGGTCGTGCGACAGTGATTCCGTGTGTGCGACGATCAGGGTCTGAGTCAACGTTCGAGAATTCCGATGGGAGTGAGACATCCTGCGGAACCACCGCGGAAGGTGTCCATCTCGACCTTGGCGAAGTCCATACAAGGCGAAATGGGAAATAAAACGCCGGCGTAACAAGGTGAAGAATCGAAGACGTGGATCGGAATGAAAAGACGGCAAGGTGTAACCGAGATTTAGCTGCAGGATCGGTGAAGAGAAATGTCACGTGGAAATGCCGGACGCCGAAGAAAAGAATCAAGTTGGAAGATTCTCAGCGAAGCGGCTTCACTGGGCGCTAGCAGTAAACATTAGATCGAAGGACATATCCGGTATGTCGTTTGGTGCGGGTTGCATCGCCTGCGCCATGAGAAATTGGTGTTCCGCTGATAAGCCGCCTTGGGCCATTGTGGCAGTCGACGAGACAGGGGAGGTGTAATTGTGATTGTCGATGCTTGTCATGGCAGATGGCATGGGCTGTTGTTGCGGCGCGTTTGTAGTCGTACCAAATTCGAAACCTGAACCGATGGGCATGGCCTGCATTGGTTGATGCACAAACAGGCTGGCGTCCATGAGAAGTTCAGAGTTCGGAACACCCAGTTCTCCGTTCAGGTTTTGGAAGGCTGTGGCATCTAGGCCGTTGAAATCCTGGAAGCTCCCACCTAGGCCGGCAAAGGTAGCCACGTCAAAGACACCTGTCTTTGGCGCAAGCCCAAATCCGGCTTGGATGTACTGAGGATCGAAGAGCCCGTTGTCCATGTCTTCAGGATCAACCGCTCCGTCAGAATCAGCACCGTCTTGATTTGCTGCACCCTCTTGGTCCACAGGAACCAGCTTCTCAACCATCCAGTGCTTGAGCTCAGACATAGGAGGCCAGTCGCCGCCACCTTTCCCACCACGCTTCTCTTCTTCGGCTTTGCCGGACTGGCCAGCACCACCCTTGGCACCTTTGTTAGCACCCTTGCGAGACTGCTTGACCTTGAAGTGCGTTCGCCGCAAATGAGCTGCTGCGTTGTAGTACGCTCCGTATTGCTTTCCCTGTGAGCATTGCTTGCAATCCGCAAGTGGCTTCACGGCCTTCTCCGAGTGGGGAATGCCCTCGAGGGCTGGGTCACGGCACACCCATTTCTTGACCAACATGTTGTGCTTGGCTTCGGTGTGTCGGCGCAACTCGTGCTCGCCCCTGAAACCCTCAGGGTTTTCATTACAGTGGCTGCACTTGACCTTGGGGTGCTTGGGTCGTTCATATTTTGTCTTGGTGATGACGGCCTTCCCGTCCTTTCCAGCCACGCCGGTGGGCTCAGAAGTCTCCTTTTTTGTGTTGTCCGTGGCAGGCTTGGGCTGAAGATGTCGGGACTTGGAGGCGTTGACATTTTGGCGAACGAGAGCCTCCTTGGCGCGATGCTTCAATGACTGGGACTGGCTTGACTTGTTGCTGTCCTTGGAGTCTGATCTCTCCATGGAGGGGTGTTGATCCAATTCTTGTTCGTCGTGATCTTCAGGCGTGGATTCGGTTATTGTTTGCGGTGCTGCGGTCTTCATCGGGTGCTGGTTGCCAATGGAAAATGACTGGGCGGGTGCTGAGGCGGAGTAAAGGTGACTGTTGAACGCGACTGGAAGCGTGTTGAGGTCTGTCTCCAAAAAATCAGGATCGGACGCTGAGCGTTTGCCCAACAGCGAGTTCGTGAAGGGCTGTTGCTGGCTAAAGCTTTCGCGACGGTTTTGCTGCTGATTAGGTTGTTGAGAATCGATCCGAACCATTTCGGCGAATTGATTCGGCATGTTGTCATTCACATTGCTGTTGGACCTTGTCATGGGGACGGTCTCGAGGGTAGGTGCCGACGTCAGGGAGCCGCACATGGACGGATTTCCAGAGTCACCGGGATACGGAAACTGGTTCATCTGGTTGGCTGTAGGGATACTGATAGGCTGTGTGAGGGCAGCCATGGACATCTCCTCCTGGTCCCACATGGAGATCATATCGGCTGGATTCATTTCCATGCCGGTCTCTGCCAGCGACCCCATCGGCAACGGCCGTTGTGGGAGCTGGGCATGAAAGCCAGGATTCCCGTAAAGGAAGGCATTGGCCTTGGGCCTCTGGAGCTGGTTCAAGTTGTACGCCGTTTCCAGTATCGCGGCACTGGTGTGGGTAGCGGGCAGGCTGTTCCGCGCAAGCCGGGGATAGGGCGGGGTGACCGGGCCGGATCCGGCAAAGGGGTTACCCGTCCTGTACGCGGGCTGGGCCGATGCGCTTGAACGGGACCTCGCCATTCTCACTGTGGCGGCAGCGGGCGCTGGTGTGGTGGGATGGGTGGTTTTTGAGCGCTTCATGGGGCGGCTCTGCTCCTGTGCAAGTATTAGTTGAGTTGAGCGTTCGCTCACAAGCAAGCGGAGTTCCTTACCAGTGGCTGTTGTGGTGCGTGGTTGCCGTTGAGGCTCAAAGTCGGGACCATGCTGACACCTCCCACGCTGCGGGGTATTGTGTTGCTTCGTGAGCGTACATTGCTGGTTGCCGGTGAACACGAAGAGGATACTCGATAATTCCCCGGTACAGTGTCGAAATCTGCCCCGGCAGGAGTGGGAACGGAAGATCGAGCTCTTAGCTGATTCTCAATGGCGCGAGCTTGCTCCTGATTTTGGTGTAATAGGGCCTGCAACTGATGGGTCGCGAGGTCGTCAAGGGTCGGTTGGCTCATGATGAGCTGGATATGGATGCTGCGGTGCTAGACTTGTTCGTCCAGCACGGCAAGCACAACGTCAAGGAAGGATGATCTGGTGTGGTCTTTGGGAGCACAGATAGCCTCGATCTTGGCAAGAGACGATCTTGAGTGGAAGTTTGCTTGATCGGATAGTAGTTGAAGAGATTTGGTGTCCGATGAGGCGGGTAAAGCTGTGCTTCGAGGATGAGCTAGGGCGCGTTGAACGAGAACCCTGGGCGTGATGGATAGGAAGATCTCTTGATGATGTGACAGTTGAACAAACTATAGAATTGGCAAAGTGGGTGTTTCAGAGAGAAATGGACAGGCACACAGACGGCAAGCAACGATATTTATCCAGTCAGTCCCACGAGGCTTGTTGATGTGCACGCCGTTGCACGGCTAGAGGACTGGAGGAGGTGGGCATTGGAGGACCAGGACCAGGTACGAAGAGACAGGTACCACCTTGCAAGTACCTTTGTAGATTGGTATTTTGGGCCTCGTCGATATGCGGGTGCCAGTGTTGTTCCAGTCCCAGATGGGCATCGAGCCAAGAGGGTGGGATGGGATACTTTTTTGGGTGGAGGGAATAATGACGGGTACATGGGTTGAGCAGAATGGGTTTGGTACGTTTGGGATGGTGGCACCCGCGCTCTGTGAGGAGTCCCAGACAAGATATCCCCACCCACACCGACGCCTGTCTCTCTGCGCTGAATGGTGACGACTTGGCCCGAGGATCAACGGTGTCTTTTTAGAGCAGGGGTTTTTGTCTGGAAGGTTGATGCAATGAACACTGCCTGCCCGCGTGTGCCCGCGTATGTGTGCCACTGCCCGCAACGCACGGGGGAGCGACTGACACCGTCTTCCGGGGACGCTATATTATTTGGCCGCGGTCTGGGCGTGTCAGATTCGAGGATGGCGGCGGGGAAGACGGTCTCTCTCTTTTGGAGTGACCAGTGACGAATCTAAGCCGGCTACTGTGGTACGCAGTGAATGCACGCTAAATGGGTGCTCTGAGAGAGATCTTGTCCCCGATTTGCGGGAATCGTTTTGGTGGTGGGATTGGTAGGCATGGAGACATGGTGGGCTGGCTGGCTGGCTTTGGGCTGGGCATGTGTGTGTTCCATGAAGATGACCCAACGTGATCTGCCAACGACGTGTAACTAGTCGAGGTACCCGGACCTTGTTACTGCCGAACGGTGAAAAGTGACGGTGGAAAAGTCTCAACGTCTGTCTATACGGCAACCGAACAACAGCCGGCTGCAAGCAGGCATCGCCAGGCGGTTGACGGCCGCAAAAAGTGCAAATACTTGGCGGCGTTGGATGTGCCCTGCCGCAGAGAGCCAGAATGCTGTGTAGCAGTCTGTAGCAGCACCCCAGGTTCGCCCAGCAGGGGATCATTGGCGGACAATGACTCCATCGTCATAGTTGGACTAGCGTGGGAGCAACTGGAAGCGTGCCGTAGCCGTAGCGGGCAATGGCAATGGCAATGACCCCGTTGCTGGAGTGGTCAGCCTCGCTACCTGTGTTCCATATCGGTTCTCATATGTCGACGTCGACATCCCTCGACATCCCTTATCGAGCTGAGGTTCGCTGTCGTGGCTCCTGCACTAGCCAGCTTCATATGATTGCTGAGTATGCATCGTGAGATTAGAAGCAAAGAGGCAGACAAACGGGGAACATGTGCCGGCGGTTGAGGTCAGAGTGGTTTTGGCAGAAGATCAGCGGCTCCATTTGGTGGAATACCAATCCGGAATAATGTGGTAATACCCCACGTCCCAGTTCCTGGCAGGGAGTCGTGGGGAGCCCGCCGTGGGAGACCCGTCTGGGAGGAGCATCTCGGTATGCGCAAATGTCCAAAATCCAACTAGTCCAAGGGGAAAAGTAAGACCAACGCCCAGGCAAGAGCATACTCGAGATTGTACGGGGTGGATGATTCGACAATTCGGGGCATTGTCGTGGTAAAACTATGCGCGAGCGAGGAGCCGAGCCTCGAGGCGGCCGGAGTAGTATGTAGTGGCAGTTTGATATTTGATGGTGGGTGGTCTTGTACCTAACGGCCCAGTTAGGTTTGACGATAATTGTTTGGCCATGTGTGTATGTTTCTCTTTTCAAGCATCGGATACCACCACCACTGGGCCACGCTAGGCATGAATGGCTTGTTCTCTTACTTGGTGTGTGTGTGACACTTACAAAGCATCTGGAAGATTTGACGGCTCTATCATGTCGTTTTCCCAATGTTGTAGAGGCAGGCTGTGCTGGATGCCCTCAACTTGTCATTGGCCTCTCTGGCTGGCCGGTGTCTACCCAGCCAACCCAATCATGGCTGGCAATGCGCTGGCTAGCGTCGTCGACGGAAAATGGAACATTGGGAGGAAGACGTGAGGACATGGACGGCAAGGCGTCGGCTTGGAGCCCTAGACAGCCGGCCAATGTCTCCATCACTCTGCCAATTACCACCCATCGTGAGCCGCTTCGTAGAGTGCGTGCATGCATTGACAATTGACCGCAGATGGAAAAGTCCGGGGAGAAGGACCAGTGTGGGTGGTGGCTTGTTGCCAATTCCTTCCGTCGGGTCGCATTGCCAGTTGGTGAGAAGGGGAAAAGAGGGTGTTGTACAGCTGGCGTGTGGTGGGATGGTTGTTGTGTGGGGGAAACAGTGATGTTGGAATTGGAAAAAAAAGACCGAGAGATCGTGACTCTTTCCTCCCGGCCAAAGACCACTGCCATTGGAGCTGAGCTGAAGACGTGGACGGGACATTGTGAAAACTCTGCATTTCCCGTATTAATCCGATTCTTCGAAAGGTTCCTGCATGTTTTTCATTCTCTTTCGCTGGCAGCGCCTTCCCTCTTTCTGAAGTGCCGCAATCAAATGATCCCATCGTGAGTTGTTCTTTCCCCAACTTCACTTTGGTGGTTGCACAACACCGCAGCCCAGGCAGAAAGAGCAAGCGCCCGATAACTGAGAGTGGTCTGTGCTCCAATGATAAGCTGGTGTAATTTGATGGAGGGGCACAGAGGCCCGTGTTCCGCTGCAGTCAGAGCCAGAGGGGTAGTTGGGTGAGTATGAGCCGTCACCAACTGTCTGCCAGGTGCTAACAGCAACAGTAGAGAATCAGACCGGAAAATGTTAAAGTGCACGGGTTCTTGGGCAATGTCGCTGGCGTCGTCCCCGTCTGACACTTTTGACCTCACCAACCTCACCTCACCTTGCCATTTCCAGCATCCAGCTCACCGTACCTAACCCTCTTCGCTTCTCTCGCTTCAACCGGGCTCAAAATGGAAATGCTCTCATCTCGTCAGCATTTCCACCTTCGCCATGGCCTTTCCTTTCCAGACCGTCTCTAGAATGCCATGGCTATTTCCAGATTGGCATCCTGATCCTCCTCCTATGCTTCTCCCTTCTCCCTTCTCCCGTTCTAGATCTTCACTTCCAGACCGACAGTCATTGATCAGGTAGTTGAGCCGGCTCAGGGCATGGCTGCTTCCGCTTACTAGTGGACTATCAAAAATCATGGTCTCTGCCTTACAAAAGTAAAGGGTGTTGTCCGGGGCATTGCCTAGGGACAAAGACCTGGGAGGGACAGTAAGACGAAATGACAAGAGCATCTGGGGCCGATAAAAATCACAATGTCGCCGGTCAACAACACTCCTCCAAGAACCCCGGCAAGATGACAACGGAAATCCAATCACGGCTCCAAATTCCTGGATCGGTTGGATCTCTGGATCGTCTTTCAATTCCCTGCCTGCCGGGTACAAGTGGCATCGACGTTGCATTGCTAGAGAGCCTGCCCTGGACTAGTCGACACCACCGGGACGGATCACGCCCGTCCACCTTGCCAGTTGTCAGACCTCATCCACGGCTTCACCTTTGGGGTCTGAGGAGGGGGGCATTGTTCGGCATCATCATTATCAGCAACACCAGTTCGGCCAGTGGGCAATGATGCACTGTTCGGTCACAAGAGTGCTGTAAAGAGGTGTAAGCCGCCGGGGAACCACTGCCCTTACATCGGTTTGAATGTGTTTCTGCAAGACCAACAGGGCCTTGGTCAACTGTGATCATCAACCACTCGCTGGACGACAACACCAGCCAATCTGAAAGAGAAAGCATCAAGACCGAAGAAAGCAGGCAGTGGTGTCATTGCTGATGGCACTGTGTCAAGGGTATTTGTTTCCCCTGGTTGCCTTGCTGCCAGCGAATCTCACTGGGCTTGGAGCCCCATCACACTGCACTTGATTGGGCCTTAATCCGCCCAAAAGTGAGGCGGGCCTCTTCCACTGGACGACATCATCTCGAGAGCACCGTCATTTCCCGGACGGCGTGGGTCTCTTCACTCTCTTCTCTCTGTGGTTACTTTCACTCTCACATGCTGTTGTATCAAGCAATGTTCCTGTCAATCCTGCAACGCTCTCACGGCTTGACAGCTTCGCGGTCATCAATCTCCTTTTCGCGATCTTCTCGGGTAATTCAAAAAATGCTTGGATTTCTGCTGACAAAGACCTCACCATTTCAGAAAACCACTTTGACAACTCACACAACACACACCTCGTCTCTTGTTTCTGGTTCCGCACGCGGTATCCTCGGAAAAAAAAAGAGCAGAAGCTTGGGCTCCAAGCTGCCCACCCTCTCGTTCCGTATTCGATATTGTGCCTACATACGTCAAAGGTCAAACTTCACTTGCCGGCATTCAGCATCAAAGACAAGACCGACGACTTACACGTCAAGTGGCCTGTGCGTCATTCAGAGAGTCTGTATCAAATCGAGCCACTTGAGTCAGTCCTTCTTTCGTCACCTCCCCTGCAGGGCACCTCTTGAGCTTGCCATCCGACGACCGCCATGCTGGCAGTCGGATAGCCTCACCTCACCTCACGTCTCTTTTTCCCTAGTCAGAGCCTATGTATGCTATGCTGTGCTTCCGCTACTATCTGCTCGACATGGCACTTTCCCCCTGATTACTCGCATCAGACGTCTCCATCTTTTCCTGTTGACCGTCTTGGACCCTGGGTGCTAGGCACGCCAGTGGTGCCCATCTCGTTGCTGGTCGGAATCAAAGATGTCAGATGTCAGATGGCCTTCCTCCACTATTCTGCACCTAATTCGCCCTTTTCGAATCTGTCCTGCCTCTTTCCCCTTGCTTTAAACCATCTTCCCCTTTGCCGAGCTGCAAGAAGCAAGGGGAATCTGGAGAAGAAGAGCCATTGGAGTAGTTTGAAGGAACATTCTTCTGAGACTTCCAGGGCTCCATATGTAGGGTCAAACTATTTGGGCAATGGCTTTGCTTAGTCCTTACATGGGCACGGTTGCCTTTCTTCCTGAGGATCCTGAGGATCCTATGAAGTATCAAGGCATAGAGGTTGTGATATCCGTTTGCTAAGGAATGGCTGGCGAAGAACAGCGGAGCACAAGTCTATGCACCGAAGCGTTCACCGAGGAGCGAAGCTATACTGTCCAATAGCAGAATACTGGATCCTGTTACCAATCCTCCCTCATTTCCTCATTACGTTGCCTATTCCGCTCTTTCCACACAGGAAGCTACCTATGTCTATACTGACGAAAGGCATTCCCTTTTCAGGCAAACACCAAATAACAGTGGATGTCGTCCACCAACCGAAAACGGTCGGTCGGTTGCCGGGCTCCACCAAACTCCCTCAGTGGAGAGCCCGCTCGCTCCACGAATTCGGAGACCCGTTGACCCACAAAAAGGGACCCATCAGGCCCGTAAATCCCGGTTCCGTTATTTCATCAAAACCCCGTCTGTGCCTGCCGAGCTTACGTTCCGCGTTCCGCCCACCCGTACCTTGTCTGCCGGCTTTACCGCTATGACCAATCTCGGAAATCGGCCCCACACACCGGGCTCGGCTTGGTTCCGTCTTGGCATACGGGGGTTCACATTCGGGGGTCCTACGGGCCCATACGGAGGGAGCTCCGTGATGACACCCACGCCGAGCGACCGGGGGACCGTGAATGGCGGGGTTGAGCTGAGCCGAAACGAAACGTTGCCCCCACACGCAATCAAAGAGGCCAAATTGGCATACAAGTACAACCTCTGGTGAGAGCCGGTATGGGGTCAAGACTCCTGAATCTGACATTGAAGATTACCCTGGAGATATTTGAGACGCTTGGCTGTCCATTCTTAGCAATTGCCCAGAGATCACTCTGCGCAAGTGTCGATTTGGTTTTTTTTCTCGTTAAAACGTCCCTTTTCACGTCAACGAGACCTCCAGGGCGCAAGACACTACAGTAAGCACAAGACACAAGGGCAAAAGGCACGCGATACCATCTCCCAACTCTTGGCTAGTGGTCACACACCTCGAGCTTCGAATCTCGAGTCCACAGAACCCCGACCAGAATCACACCTACCATATTGTTCATACTCGTCATTGTCATCAGTGGTTGAATAATTCCGAGCCAGCAGCCAATTAACCGTCAAAATAGCTTCTTCAGTCGCTGAGTGGTCAAGTTGGGGGGTTGCACTAACAACTAGCATCACAGTGGATTGGTTGATGGAAAGTGCTGATAATCATTCGGCTTGTCGTTGGAGGGAAACTGCTCTTTTTTTCGCCGTCAGTTTGGCAAGAACGGGACGGAACACGCTCATGAGATGAGGAACAGTTCTTGAGTCTAGAACATGTTCAAAGTGGTTATTTGACCAACCGACGGCAAAGCTCACCATGGCGAGACTTGTGATGATGGCGACGGCAGAGGGTCAAAGGCATGCGCCTCCGGTGAGCACTGATATCAGCTGCGGGTCTGGAAAAATAAAGACCGTGGATGGTTATCAACCAAACAGATAATCAGATAGCCACGGCGTCCGGAGTATGTACGGGGGCGGCCTCGGAGTGCTACGCTGCAAGGCAGTTACATAGTTGCTCAGTTTCCGTCCCGGTCACTCACTCGGCCTCTGCATTCAACACTGCATTGACAGCTACAGAAGGAAGTCAGGAAGATGCGGGTTGGAGTCATTCCCGCCAATTGTCATGAAGTGATTCGGACGGGGTCTTTCCGGCGTCATTGTCGGCTGAACCTATGGATGTGATTCTTGAACCAGTATCTTTGCTTTTCCTTGCCGTTTCTTAACTTGTGCCGTCTCGGCCGTCCCGCTGTCGATGGCTCGACCTGCCGTTCAAGACAACGCCTCTGCCGCTCTTGATAAGACAGGGAGAGTAATATTAGACCATTACCCACATATCAGCATGAGACAATAGGGTAGCCGTGAAGTTGATGCCTTTCTCAATTGCGGATAGGACCATACAAAGGGAAAGAATGGCCTTACAGGTAAGGGTAGTTTCACTGCATGACTGATCTTCACAGCTCAAATAGGGAGTATCCCGTAAGAAGTTGTACGTAACTACAAGTATGCTAACAAGTTGGTTGTGTTACTCCATCAACTCCTATCTCATGATAATGACGAAGTCGGGACAGTTGTTACCACGGCAAACGCTTGGAAAATTTGACATTCCCATGTGTCAGTTAGGGAGACTGTGGATTGAAGAAAGTCACATTTCTGGTTTCATGGCATGGAAAACAAAAGGTTTGGAAACACATACTCAACAGATCAAAACGCATAAGAGGGCAAGAGGTTAGTTACACATTCACGTGAAGAGCGTTGTACAAAACTCCGATACCAACATCATCATGCATCAAAATCGTCTTATTCTTTTGAATTACAACCAGTTTCAGGGTCCAAAACCATGTTTTGAAACGCAGGTATACCCTCACACAGGGCCCAATACCATATTGCCATGGTCGAAAGATGGGATTTTGCAGCAACGCTCAAAGCCTTGTACAAGATCGTACACCGGATTTCGAACAACATCATCATAATGCACTGGTTCCATTATATCATCAGAACATTGAGCACAACAGCGAGGAAATCTGCTGGGTCTAGCCTGGTAAGGTTTAAACCGTAACACCGAGGAAGCAAAAGAACAGGATCTAGATTTACCGATTTCCATCAACTTCATAAAACACCTGGATGACAGCACACGATCCCGAGTTAGCATCACCATACATCGTCAACTCTGCAACAAAACGCAGTAAGAAACCCCGATGAACATAAAAGCATGCAAATTGTCGGCATGTTCTCTGTTGAGTCGAAAGATTGGAAGTTAAAAGAAAAAGCATGCACGTTTGGATTAATGCGCGGTTGCACAAGATCTAGTGAGCATCATCGCGCTTTCCATGTGTCGATAAATCCTAAGTCTTCTGGGGATGAAGCAGGGATAGAACTTGGAAAGTCAAGCCTGTGACTCCGTTCGAGACTTTCTTCCTCGTTCTAAAGCGCCGGATCTTGCACTTCTAGATTGAAGGCGAGATTGAACTGACATCAAAACCATCTGATCACCGGCAAGCGCCCGTCCACCGCCATCATCACTTTGTCCTGGTGATGGGTTAAGTATCCAAGAAGCTGGGGTCGTGATGTTCACTGCGAAGTCTGCGATGCAATGCAGCTACCCGTTCATCACCAACTTGAACCAGCCCAATATCCCAGAACCCCAGCCAGAATAGCAGACGGCAGGAGATCACTCCGCGATTTGGAAGCGTTCCAAGGCTCCAGCTTGCTGCAGAAGCAAAACTTGCTATATCCCAATGCCAGATGTGAACTGACGCGAGATGTCTCGGATACCAACATTAACTCTCGAAGGATTGCGTGTGCATTGCATTTCTGATCAATCATGAGAGCAAACTTGGTGATGTGAAGAGGTCATCTCATGAGTATTGGCAACAACCATCACCGAAGTCAGAGATGCATTTCGTAACGCAATGCAGTCCCAGTTACTCGGTGTCGGAAAGGATAACTACATATGAGGATGAACAAAGTGAGACAAATGAAGAACCCATGAAGTGATGTGGTTTGCCTTTTTTGCTTCTTTACCATATCCCAACTTCCAAGATGTGCAACAGACGAAGGAGGCTCTCTCCTCCCCAGGCCAGTTCACCATCACTAGCTCAGCCCCAGGCTTGCCAGGGTAGACAACTTTAAGCAGATCTCGATTCTCTTCCCCCAGGATGCCTCCCCAGCAACCCCAGAAAGCAGACATGGATAGGGGTAAAACACAAGTTCCTGACACAACACCATCTCGGAGTTACCTTACCACAGGAAAATGCTCAATCGGACCTGGGGTTAGTTTGTCATGACAAAACTAAACGTGGAGAAAATAGGGCAGCTTCCGTCCCGAGACATTTCAGTCGTTAGCGAGGTTACGGATCAAGATCGCGGATGGGATTATGGGGATGGGATGGGCTCAGCTGAGTTATTGACTTCCATGACTTGTCGGGACGGGGAAGAGGGAGACAGGACAGGGACGGAAGCGGAAGCGGAAGACCGGTGAGTTTGCCCTACAGGTAGGGAGTCCGGCTGGGCTGGGGCTATTGAAAGAGATATCCCCGGTCCTTTGGGGGTGCCGGGTTCCGGCGGGGTTGAAGGTGAGCTCTGTTCTGCAGGAGCTTCATGACTGTAGTCAACAATGCAATGAAGCTATTCGAAGATGAAAATGGGAAGAAGAGCGGTTGCTTTGATGTCCCGTCGTTGCGGTTTGGAAGCTGCTTAGGGGTAATTGAGTTTCGTTGTTGCAATAAGATGATGGCCTAACAATTTGTGGCTACTACTGGGTACCAAACTGTTAGCCAAGACCTTCAACACTAACACTAACAGGCCCCGTAGCATGACATAATGGCGGCAGGCGGGATCCGCGCCCGATCACGATAAGGACACCTTATCAAAGACGCGAGCTGGCATTGGCGTCGGCCGACAATGCGACGGCGGCGGGAAGCTTCGATGTTACAACGAACACCAACCACAAACCAAAGGATTCGGACCTCCGAACTCCTGACCTCTTCTCCCAACTAATTGTACATGTGAGGGCACTTCATCACCAACGGCATCATGCGCCGTCCAAGTCTAGCTCTCCTGGCCCTGAGCTCGCTGCCGTTTGGCACAGCTCGACAGCCCAGCTTCAGCATCCACCAGGATCTGGTGGCACATCCCCAGGTGCGTCTTGCCAGGTAGCCTTCTGACAAGGGCAATTATGATGATGCTGACCGTCAATCCATGTGCGCCCAGTTCGAAGTAGTCTTTTCCGACAGCTATATCTCCGAGGCCGACGCCTTTGCGCTTCTCGAAGCCGCCAACAACAACAAGACACCAAAACCGACCCCCGCGAGCGACGGCGCCAGCGATGCCTCGATACAGACCGATCTGACGAGCGAACTCCGCGAATCCGCGACCGCAAACGCCGTTTCCGACAATAGCGACGGTAGCACAGACGGCACCTCCCCGCTAAAAGAGACATACGAGCTCATCACCTACCCGCCCATGCGCTACCTCTGCTCAATACCCATCATCGCCCCGCCGCCAGCTCTTAACAAGACCGCGACAGAGCTCGCCAAAGCCGAAGAAGCCCGCGAGGTAACACGCGCCTATAACAAGGGATGGGAACTCATGCGCGGACTGGAGGACCAATGCCTTCACTTTGTTAGCGGCTGGTGGAGCTACCAATACTGTTACGGCAAGTCCATCGTTCAGTACCACGCCGTTCCGAACCCTAAGGGCGGTCCGCCGTTGCGCGACAAGAACAGCCAGGAGTACATCCTCGGAACATCGCTTTCGCCGTCTTCCCAGGGCCAAAAGGGCAAGCAGATCGAAGTTCCTAGCAGCGACCAGAAGCAGCTTTCCCCGCCGCCGAACACCGAGCTACAGGCAAAGGACAACCAGCGCTATCTCGTTCAGCGTCTCGACGGGGGCACGATCTGCGATCTCACGGGCCGTCCACGTACGATCGAGATTCAGTACCATTGCAACCCTGCTTTCTCCGGCGACAGAATTGGTTGGATCAAGGAAGTCACTACGTGCGCCTACCTGATGGTCATTCACACGCCACGACTCTGCGCCGACGTTGCGTTCTTACCACCCAAGGAGACCAAAGCGCATCCGATTACTTGCCGACAGGTTATCAGCTCGGAGGAAGAAGCCTTGTCCTTCAACCAGCGAAGGAAGAACACCATCGACTCCTCATCAGCTGCTGCCGCTGCCGCCGCCACAGCCCAGGAACAGAAGCAGGGATCAGGAACCCCGGAGAAGATGTCCTACAAAGGCCTAACAGTAGCCGGCATCCCCATTGGCGCGCGCCGCATCTTGCCCTCGACACACGTCCTTCCTCTGCCAAGACATCTGCAGCAACAGCGACAGGAAGAGCAACAGGGAAATCTTCTCGAAGCACTTACGAAGGCGGCTTTCAAGGCGGATGTTCTCGGTCATTACGGCAACCAGGTAACTGGCAAGAAAGGAGCAGAGAAGGGGGAAGCAACCGGGCAGAAGGAGATGAAGAAGATGAGGATTTCTGAGCGGGACATCGATAAGCTCGGGCTGGACCAGCAGACTCTCGACGCTATTAGGGAGGAAATCAGAGCGGCGGGTCTGGATCCGGATAGGGACTTGGACAATGAGGAGGGGAATGGAGGTGGAGAGATGGTGTGGGAGTTTTATGCTGCGGATCCGGAGGAGGAGGATGTGGTGGAGGGTACACAGTTGGTGTTTGAGTATGGGGAGGATTATGTTGAGGAGGGAGAAGAGCAAGGTGGAGGAGATGGGGCAAGGGGGAAGAGGAAGAAGGAGGGGGGTGGAAGTGGAAGTGGAAGTGGAAGTGGGAATGAGGAGGGGAGTAAGGAGGAGTATTATAGGGATGAGTTATGAGTACGCGGAAGAGGAAGGGGGTTTAAAGTGGTATATAATAGCGGGAGCAACAGGAAAAGTGTGCTTGGGGTTCAGGCTCGAATGTCATCAGTATCCAAGAAGGAAACCAGCGTGTTATAGAATATAATAAATGTTTTGGACAACAATGACCGGGCGACTTTTCCCTTCAATCATCCTACTCGTTCAAAGCGGTCGTGAGTATAATCCGAGCATGGGCAATCCTATATTCTTGCTTTAGCTAACAGAAGCCTATGCAAAGGAACTTTATGGATCAGCACAAGCTGGAAATGCATCGGCCACATGTTCTCAGGCGTTTTTGACTGCAAGAGTGGCGTGGAACAACAGTCCAGATGCTTCAACAAGGGCACTTGGAAGAGTCAAAGAGCAGTTCCAACGTGCATGAGACGCATGATAACACGTTCAGAAAATCCTTTTAGTCATTCGCTGGTTTGATCACAGATGTTGCTACCTCGACAATATGCCAAATGTACCCGGTACCAAATCTCTTCCAACCCCGACTCACATGTTGAGTCCTCTTCCCAACTCCACCATAAAAAGTCTTCACACACCCACCTTCTACTACTTCGACACCCAGGCCTCGCTCGCCCTACCATCGCGATTCAAAAAAACAAAAACTCCGTGACATCTTTGTAAACTTGTAAAAAGTCCACATCGATCAACCAGAAGCGGAGTTTCTACAGCCTTACTTCTTTTGCTACACTCCACACTCCACACTTGCTCATGTCTGTCCGGCCACCTCCACACATACCAAAGGCTTGTTGCACGATGATGATGTTTTCAGATGGTGTTCAAGATGAATCGGATCTCTACAGATAAATCGAAATGCTGGGACAGTGGACAGTGAACACAGAAAGATCTCGCTTCTTCGCACCAAATACCCTGCCCGAACCCATCTATCTATCTATCTATCTATCCATCTATCCATCTATCTCTCACCACGAAAGTATTTCCGCTGCTCCATGTCATATCCTGGAGGACGAACACGTTTTATACGCAGAGGGCAGCCAGATCCCCGGGCCGGATGTGTCCTATGTCTCGTTTTCCTGATGAGTGATGTAGATGTGCCTCCCAAATTTGCGTTGGACACGGCTTCGCTGGCTTGCGGCCGGGTACAGACAAGACACAGATGTTTCTTTGCTCCTACTGTACAGGTGTCAAAGTAGAGGTATCGTTGCCAAAGCGGCTGATGACGACTTCTATCTAGGCACCATACCTTTCCATCACGGCATGTTGCGGACTCAACTTCCTCAGTTGACAGCTATCACTACTATACTATAGAGTCGTCAAGATGAGGGCGACGGGACTTGTCTCGTTTCGACGACGTATTTTCCACGCAAAGCAAAGAGTAGTTGAACCCATATGGTTCGTTGAATTGGGGAACAACTTATACATGAAGTATTGGTAAAGGGCAGGTATGACCGTATGGTACAAGTGAGTCCATCTCTGATCTTTGCCTCTATCCAGCTTTCCTCTCCTGCCGTCAAGTCTGGTCGTGAAGACCTGGCTGCACTGTCTCTCTTCCGCCACTCTATTAGGTGTTGCTCTTCTCGTCTGCTACACTCCTCTTCTGTGCAAAATAGGTGACCCTTATCACTCAGTTACCATACGCTCTGAGGTATACAACCTGGTTTTAGCAGTGATATAGGGTTATCACTCCTTCTCTTATTCCTATTCCACCGTTGCAAAGAAGGAAGAAACAAACCCCCAAAGAACTAAACCCCCGCACCTGACGCATGAGTGTTGTACGAAGATGTTGTCATTTGTTGAAAGCAAACGTCCTTTCTTCTTCTCATACATGTATCCAATCACCCACCGACCACAAAACTCCGTGGACAGCTAAGAAAATACTTGTTGGCGAAATAAGTAGGTCTATAAGCCATCATCTCATTCATCCAGAGCTGAACAAAACCCTAATAGGATGGGATAATATGCATTATTATATTTTAAAATGGCGATTGAATCGTCTAAAAAGGCATCTTAAATTTCCTGAGAGTCGTTTTTCAAAACAAGATATACCTCAATTTTTGTATCAAACAGATCGGTTAAACATACAAATGCCTAATAAAGTCAACTCAAGGTCCCAAGCTAACAAATAAACCAGTATTAGGGTGTACAGACAGCCTCTGGGAAAAGACAAGCTAAACGCTGGAATAATCAACATCATAGCAACTCGAGACAAGAGGGTTCAGTCAATCCGCATACCATCGGGCATCGGCACCCCGAGATCCATGAACCATCCTCATGGTATCATAGTGACATTTTGTCTCATTCCCAGTGATAGAGACTGGACCGCGGAAACAATCCCGGAACTTCCTAGCTTCGCGTGTCCACCTGGGACGACCCATTTCCAACCGAACCGACAGAGCAGCTCGCATACGCTTGCACCTTGCTGATGTGATACCGAGACCTTGGAACCGCGTGCTCGCGTTATCATGGGGAAAAGATTCCGCGGGCCCGCTGGAGTGGATGAATGATGAAGCTAGACCTACCTAGGTGAGAACTTCAGCCTAGGCATGGAAGACGAAGAGTCAACCCACTCTCTCCCGCCGTTCCGGTGCTCAACAAGAACCCATTTGGGCAGGTCGCGGGGGTCATTTGGGTGAATCTGGTCGTCATGTGGGATAAGTGTGATACCGAGACATTGGGATTTGGGACAAGTGATATCAAGGAAGCAAGTTCCGGGGCCCGCTAAGCCCAGCTAGAAAACCTGAAGCTAGACCTAGGTGAGACATGGAGACCGTGTAAGTAGGTAGAGGTAGGGTTGCTAGCCTTGCTAGTAGCCAAGTTCACCCACATGTTTCCCGGTCCCCCGGATTATAGCCCACCGTAGATCCCGAGATACATGTGAGACACCGAGGGGTAAGGAAGGGTAAGGGTGTCTTGACAACGACATGTTGTTTTTTCCCACTGTGGCGAGATACTTTTTTCGCGGTTTCTCGCGCAAGACTTCCGCGAAAGGTAAGGTGAGCTGAGGTGAATGAGGTCAGGTGAGGTCAGGTGAGCCAAGGAGGGTATAGATGAAATATTGAAAGGTGTAAGTAAACCGGAGACACCTCCGGTCATGATGTACGGCATTTTTGATAGACCGTTGGTGGCTTTCATAACGTTTGATAGCTTCAACGGCTGAACAAACATCCGAAATATCGAACAACAGCAGGTTAATTGCTTACCTTGTACAAGCAAAAATTGAAAAGAAGGAAAGAAAAGTTGTCAAAAATTGGCAGAGCCGTGGGATTGGAGTGAAGCATGACAGAGATCGACGGCATCCATACCATCTTGACAGCTCCAAGAACCATGCCTGCATGCTTACACACCTGTGGTTGAGCTCTGGGCAGGGCTGTCTGCATGAGATATTCACCTTGGTACCTTGGTCGTTCCTTGGTAGAAGTTGCAATACAGGATATACGAAGGAGATCTTCTCTGGGATCAGAGATTGGGCCTGACAGTCTTTACCTGAAGCGCTTCTTGGTGAGAGTGATAGTCTGGTTGAGGGCATGTTTCTGGTAGGTGGTAGTCGGAGCTTTTGGGTGAAAGAAAAGGACTGGAAAACGAGATTGACAGTTGCTGCTGCCTTTTGGTACTCGCAAAGACCAGGAACCATGGCAGATGATGAACAAGATGGACAAGAGATCTTGCATGAGTAGCGTAGTGGTCGGTGCCGTGTCGGTGGTCCTGTCGGGTGGTCGGCCATAAGATGGAAGCGTGGTACGGATTTTCCGGTTCCTGTCCGTCAATCATCACCGTGGTGGTACTGGTGGTACTGGTGATACTTGGATGAGACTGCCTGTTGTTGTCGTACTCGATATGCCGGTATTGAGATCACTTGTGTGCCAGTGACAGGCAACTGGTAACGGGAGGGGGTATGTCATTGTCGTGTGGAAACAGTGGCGCCGTGCCTCGGAAATACCGGTAATGCGACATGAACCCTCCCTTTCTCTCTCTCAGAAATCCCATCATCTGCTTCTCTCTCTTTTCTTATGAAGTCTGGTGATGACGCATGTAGGGTTCAGAGAGACACACAAGATCCAGGGTCTCTCGCTGACGTAAATCAAAGTCGGAAATCTTGGCACGCGTGGGATGGGATGGGATGAGATGAGATGAGATGAGAGACACGAGGTTCGAAAAAAGACAAAAGTGCGGTGGGAAAGGGAAGGTCTCGAGTGAGTGAGTGAGGAAGGACGAGTCGTTATAATGTCATGTTGCGTCATGGCAAAGGGGAAATGATGGTGAGAAGCAGAAAGACGGTGTCCAAATTGCAGGTAGACCAGGCCAGGTACCACCAACGACACGAGGCTGTGGCACGGGCGGGCCGTTTCCGATTGGCCGCGGATCGTTATGTATTGGTTTTGTCGGATGCAATGATCAACAGGAGATGAGCGGTGTTGGGAGACTTGAAGGTGGGCGAGTGACAGGGAATGAGAAATGAGATGAGAGAGAGGAAAATGAGAGGAACATGCCAGAATTGGACATGGCAGCCAATATTGGATGAAATGACACTGCCAACCCGCCCCCGAGACAGCTGTCGTCAGCGGGCATTAGGCCTAGAACTGCGAGACAAGCCCACAAAACCTTATTTCAACGACAAGGGTTAGGAGCCCGCCCTCATCCACCAGAGTGCCATTACAGTGGGCTCGTTACAGGGTAATTACAAGGTACTTACAGGGCAGTCGCCTGGAGGCCGCAGGGGCAATCTCGATTTCCCTGGCTCGTCTGGCTGATCGGCCAGGCACTTTCCAAAAGTCGTCGCACTTCCCTCATGTCACTTTCCCCTTTCAAGCACAACGTGAGGAATGTCTCCCGCTCTTTCCCGCCGTGCGCGTGCAGTCCCGTTGTGGTTCGTTTGCGAGGCAGTTGCGACAGTTGCGAAGGTTTGTGCTTCGTTTGCAAGTCTGGGCATCCGTCATATTCGAATGACGCTGTCATCTGATTGGTCAATTGGAGACGAGGACAGGATGACAAGGTCCGCGGAACATTTTGCACCTTCCTGCAATTGAGACTCTGAGAATGCAACGACGGGACAATGTGGGAAGGCATCAAGGGTCCATCATCTGCCTCTTTCTGTCAGAGTTGTCAGACTGTGTCTCGGTTCGTATCTCTTTCCAGTCTCGTGTGCGCTTTTCCTCTTTCTCTCATTCTCTCTTTCCACGAACTGACAACTGAAATCTCTTGGAGTCGAGGCCGGACCTACCCAGACCTGGACCTGGACCTGGACCTGGACCTGGCCGTCTCGAGATTCCTTCACTTTTCCATCAGACTGACAGACCAGGTCATCACCATCAACCACCACTCCCCCCCCTCCCATGCTCCTTACGTGATTTCATCATCAAGCGATCCTCGTCCTTCCACTCTTTCCTCGCCCTTTTCCGGATTCAGTCCTGGGAATCCACACATCGCAACACCGGCTGCCATACCCGGCACCGGCTCTCGATTGGCCCACGCGGGCGGCGTCTTCCATCGTTCTCTCTCTCTCTCTCTCGCTCTTCACTTCACTTGTCTCTCTTCTGTTAGTCTTCGGACTCTGCGCCAACTGCGCCAAACCTGGTAGGATGGCTAATGGATGACGGGCATCGTCGGTACTTACCTTCCTCCATCCAGCCCTCCACTCCCACACTTCCGCTTACAAGCGATGATGGACACCAATAGTAGGGCGAGGGATGGACATCAAGAAACCTTTCCTTTGGCCAACGATGGATCTCGTGCGGCTCCCTCCTCAGCCCTGCAATTGCTCTTTGCCATGTCCACCATGCCCACCTAGGGCTGCATTTTGGGTGGCAGCTTTGGTCGGTCCCTGGGGGATGGGATCCCGCCCGTTCCGCTCTTCCGGGGTAAAAAAGAAAAAGGTGGACTGGGTGGAGAGCATGTCGAGCATGTCACTGACACCTCACTGGGTAGAGACAACAACATGATGTCCGTGTGGATGGGAGCACATGAAGAGATGTCGAGGCAACTTGGCAAGCTTGGGTTGCGTCAGTTGTTTGTTCGACGCAGTTATCAATGCACGCCATCTCGCCCGTGAGAAGCACACATCTCAGTTGTCCAGAACATCACCTACAATCCATCCTATCACCTCTTCGACATCGACATACAAGTGTCCATACTAGCCATACACCATACACCATACACTCCGCCATACCACACCACCACAGCTTATGGATCTGCCACATCAAGAGGAACAGAGAGGAAGCTCAAGCCCCGAGGCACGAATAGTACGCCTAAAGACTGAGCCAGGAACAAGCACTAGACAAAGTCCTGGTCCATCCTCGAGTTCCAATGCCACTACTGCTGGGTCTTCAAATCGACCTGTCCAGCCTCCCAAGGTTTGCGACAAGTGTCGACTAAGAAGTAAGTCTTGTCCACATTTTCCGATCCGATTCCACATGTCATGAACACATGGCGTGATATTCGATGGCCCATTCTGTCGGTGTCGATGTGATGTGTCGATCCCTGTCAGCAATAGGACCCTGATTGTCAGACTCGGGAAAAAAAATTCACGAAAAAGGCTAACCCTGCCTCGCTTGCTTACAGGAATCAGATGCGACTACCAGTCACCTTGTCAACCATGCCTAGATGCAAAACTGCAATGCACCAGAAATCATGTGCCGCGTAAGAGAGGGCCGAGACCTGGCCGTGGCCGTCTTATCAACAGACTCAGAGAGCGTGAAGCCGGCAAGAAGGAAGAGAAGCGTCCAAGCAGTGCTGGAGAGTAAGTGACCCCTGTTCTCAATGTCAAAATCGAGTGCTGACCATACTTTAGTCCGGAGGTTAGCGATGGAGCCCGGTCAAACAATACCGACATCTTCCCGCAAAACGCCTCCGTCTCTACAACTTGGGCTTCCGACGTAAGCACAGCCCCCGAAACTATCGGTCTCTTTGCCAACGAGCACATTTACCCCTCAAGAGGCGCATTTCTCTACCTCATCCCAAAATGTGTAGAACTCTTCTACCAACATTTGTATCCCGTCATGCCAGTCCTGTACATCCCCGAAATCCAACGAATGGACCCACGAACCTGCGATCTCCCCGAAAAGAACCTCCTGTTTTCTCTCTCGGCTCTCACCTGTTTCCGCATTTCCGGCCACAGCCTCAGCGCTGAAGAGAGTCCCGAGTTCTGGGACCAAGCGGGCCGCTTCTTGTTGAACGATTGCTTAGATGTTAGGAAGCAATATGACTTATATGAGAACATTTCGCTGAACACGGTTGTCTCATCGATGCTTTTGGCTTGTTCCTTCTTCGAGACTAACCAAAGCACCAAGGCTTGGGTGTACTTGAGGGAAGCTTTGACTTTTGCCCAGGAATTGGGCTTGGAGGACGAGTCGACTTATGCGGGGCTGAGTTCAGAGGAGGCTCTATGTCGACAGAGAGTGTTCTGGTTGTTGTACATTTACGAACGGTAAGTCTCGATTGTCCCTTCTCCAGCCTATTGTATACTGACAAACGCAGGGCATTCGCTATTCTTCGCAACAAACCTCTCATACTCCGTCGTACACCGAAACTTCCAATGACGGTCCATGCTTACGAGTCCCGCGGCATACACACCGGTTTTCTCCAACTTCTCGGCATCTACATTCCTCTTCGCGACTCCATCATCGAAGCATGGACATATGGCTCCCACCCAACTGTCGATGTCAACACCTATCACGCCCTGCAAAATCAACTTGCTCGACCAGCTGGCAGTTCAGGCGGCTTGTCCATTCCGCATCCACTACTACCTCCTTCTCCCACCGTCGCCGTCTCTTCTATCCAGATACCGGTTTCCCAAGCCTGCGGATTCTCCGATCTCTCGCTCTCGTCTTCGTCCATGTCATCTTCACCAACCGATCCTGTGGCTCCAGTGGCGGAACCAGCACCCTCTCAAACTGCCGAGCTGTTGGTAACCCAACAGTGGCTCAGACTCATTATCTGGCTCTCGTCTTTGCGTCAGGGTTATCTCTCATGGGCTGCAGAAAACGAAAGCATGCACTTCGCCTTCCCCCTAACGATTGCTCGACAGACAGCCTTGGTCCTGCGATCTCTCATGCAAATGGGCAACTTCGACACCCACGGGATTGCAGCATTGGAGGCCAACGGCATTGGCATCTTTGAGAAAATCTTCGAGATTGGCGCTTGGTGTATGAACGTGTTGGACTCCTACGACAAGGCATCACTGGAGGGCCAGTTTCTGTCACTACCAAACTTTCGTCGAAAACACAGCGCATGCTCTGGAAAGGGCAAGCAAGCTGCCGGATCAGCTAGCAACTCACCCGCCGAGCAGGCCATGGACTACGACGAGGACGATGATATCGATTTGCTCGACGTATTCATGAGGGCACTCAGCGCTACGCCAACGAGTAGGAAGCAATTCGCCGAGCCGCTTTACATGTGGGCTACTACAAGACCCGGTGGCATGAGAATAGGGTCAAGTCCAGGACTACATCCAGACCCCGGCGGTGGTCCTGCTGCCTACGGTATGGCACAACCGCAACCAGGTATGACCGGACAAATACCAGGAGTCGGACCAGCACCAGGGCTAGGGCTAGGACACAACCCAAATCCGATGATGCACCAACAACGACAATTGCCACAACAGCAGCAACCTGGAATATGGAGTGCTGCATCGACACATGCCCACGGTCAAGCACCTCTCGCCGGGCCATCCACGGCTAGCGGTACTAGCGCCGGGGTCGGACTGCGACGTAACACAAGCAGACCGGGGCCCGGAGGAGGCGGTCAAGATCAAACAATGCAGGATGTCGTCATGGGAGATCAACAACCTCAACCCCCTTCCCACCACCAAGCACCCCAAGCACCCCAAGGAACCCAAGGTCCCCAAGGGCAGCAAGGATTCAACCTTGATCCGAGGCTCGCTACAAACCCCAATCCCAACTCTGACTCCAATCCTAATGCGCCCGGATTCGAACAGTCAAATGCGAGTTTCACCCGCCAACAACCACCACCTCATTTACCCGGTCCGCTTCCCGGTCCCCATGGAGGGCAATTTGGCAGCACAAGCACCAGCTCACCGGGCAGCACAATGTCCATATACAACGTTCCCGGGTGGAGTCCCGTTGACCCTGGGGGCCTTACGAGAGCGAGGAGTCGCACGATGGGCATGGGCCAGTTGAAGGGGTTGATGGCTATGGTTCAGGCGGGGCCGGGGCCGGGGACGCCGACGCCTGTTTCTGCTGAGGGTGGTAGGTCTCAGGCCTAAATTTGAGCGCGAGCGAGCGGGTGAGAGATTGTGGGAGTTGAAAAGGCGCTTGCCGGCGCTTGGTCTGTTTCTTTGGTTGTTTTCGTTTCGGCGTGTGGGTGTGAATGGGATACACGTTAGGAGGAAGGATATTTGCTTTTTGCTCAGGGAACGGGATCTGTACAACACCCACTTGTTCGGTGCGTGGCGTTTTTTGCTTTTTTTTTCTGTTTTTTGTCATTCGAACAAGAGAAGGAACAAGGTACCAGGTGAGGTGTGTATTATGAGAAAGAGAAGGGCCGTGAACAAAGTGAGTTTGTAACAACACTGCCACAAAAGGACTGTACAATACTTTGGGGGGTGTACGATACAAAAGAGGAGAAGGGAAGTGTACGATATGGTCTACTCGGGCTGAAACGGTATTTTAGACTTCGAGTTAGTGGATGTTGTTGGAGGGAGAGATCATCAAGATCGAATAGAGCGGAGGAGAAGAGATCTCAATGGTTTAGAGAAGATGAGAGCCTACTTGTACAATACAAGACAACAAAGATCCGATAGAGGAGGAAGACAAGCAAGATAGAGGAGGAAGTCAAGAGATACACAGAACGAAAACTTGTACCATAATTTGTACCAATATGCAATTACCAGATTGTTTCCTATACTATTCGATTCACTTTTGCGTTCAATATCTCCATTCAACTACCTAGTCACACACCCGTTCTCAGCTAATAATTGGTATGTCGTCGTGACACAGCAACCGTCTGAACGCCGTCGTCAAGACCATTAATGGCGGAAGAGCCCGGCCTGACCATCGAAGACGCACTGGACTGGCCGAAGGATAACATGCGACAAGCTCATCAGCCCGGTCACGATGAAGGCAGCAAACTATGCCATCTTGAACCACGGAGTTGAGGTAATCAACTGACAGAGCATCAGGCGATCAATAATGGCTACCTACTACCACATGACTAGACGCAACATTATCACAATCCTACCTAGCTATCCCTTCACCACTTACACCCTCCACCCGCACTCCAGTGAGTCTAGTCACACCCACAACCCCTCCGTACTCGAACGCCGTTAAGTACCAATTGTCCTAGGCTTCATGTACGCACTCGGCCTCTTCAAAACCGATGGTACCCGAAGCCGGTAAAAACCCGAAGCCGGTAAAAGCCCAAAAGCAACCCGGCGCTGCCGTGGTGCTCCATCGAGCGGAAGTGTTTTTTTAACTCCGCCCCCGTCGCATTGGTAGTCCACCTTTGCAGCACACCCGCAAGCCCCGGTCGAGAGTATCTGAGAGGTTACTGGTAACCGGGCCTAGGGCTCGCGAGTGGCATACCGGAATCCAATAGCTCCAGCGGACTCATCGAAACAGGCCGGCATAGTGTCCACCTGTGATTCCAGGGTTGATTCCGTTCGGACCGTACAGCGCTTCCAGAATGTCGTACCGTCTTCGTGTTAACCAGGAACAGACCTCGGCTTCACCAGGCCTGCTGTAGAATTCGTGCATCCGCGGGGATCTCCATGATATCAACATCCGGAGGGCTTCGGCACATCGTTATTAGGCCCCATAATATCCTCCCCTTCATCAAGGGAGTTCTCCTATGCTCCCATCAAATCAACGTCGGATTCAAAAATTGGAGAAGACGGACGGGAGTATTGGTGGGCGGGCCAAGGGAGGGAGGATAATGTGCCCGTGTTGAACTGGAGGTTCGCCGCCTCTGCTGAACGCCAACCCAAAGATCAGAGAATGAATTATCTCAGCGCCAGACCTTCCTTTTCTTGGGCGGGAGGATTGGATGGTGCCAGTTCAATCTTTCGAAACTTTCACGTATTCGTGGTAATGAAATTTTGGATCAAAATTACCGCCAAGAATGTAAGGCCCTGTAACGAGGTCTGAGCGCTGACATAAAGAATGAAAGGGCCCCTTTTCCTCCGACATATGGTCATTCTCCGCGGACATCCGGCCATTCTTTCGGGATGTTGCTGGCAAGCGTTCAGATGCTCGGGCTCATGATTGATGGTGCCAGAGAGCATTCTACCTGTTGGTAGGGGCCGACGCAAGTCGCCTCCGCCTTGAAAATGGCCTTGGCCATTGGCCCGTTTCGTTGAGCTCAAATCGGGTCGAACATCGAAGGAGAAGAGGTTTTGGTAACCATCAACGAGGTAATCGTGACGAAAATTGAACTCTCCCACGTGGGACTCGGTGCAGGTGGTCGAGAACCCAAATATCGATTGGTCCGTTGTCCAAAGCCTTTCCAAAACCTCTGGCGATGGGATGTGCACCAGCATACTGCCAAGTTCTGGCCATGGTCGGGGACATGATATGGTGGGTCATGGGAAGCCAGACCGTTCCGGTGTTCCAGCAAGAAGTATCTTGTTGGTGAATTGAATGCGACCAGAGCCATGAGAGTCCTCCAGAAGTGAGCGTGAAAATGATGGACACTAGGCAAAATATAAGACAAACAGTCAGCATTTGTACCAAGAGGGCCCAGAAGATACCGTACTGGAACTTACTCCAAGCAATGAACAGGGCCTTTCCACGCCATACAGGAGACTGTTGGGACATTCTGCGGCGTAGTGAACGTCACTCCACTGTGTAGGGCATTGGTCTACTCCCGCTCGTGAAGGAAACACCAAGCGCCAAGTTAGTGATGGTGCCGATGCCAGGAAGAAGCATCTGGGGGTCTTTCCAATCCGACCAGTCATCAACCGGCTGCCCGATGACTATCGAGCGAATGGTGGCATTTGCAATGAAACCTGTAAGCATAAGACGAAAGGTTAGCCCAGATCCTTTTTGAACCATACGTCTTGAAATGGAGAGCTCACCCGCAATGCCGATCAAAAGACAGACAAAGGGAATCCATGCAATGACCGTAGGCCCAAAGCAAACTTCACCGACGGCAAAGTAAACTTCATGGCAACGGCGAGAAAAGAAAGGGGAGAAGCCCGCAACTTCCATTCCCCTTCCCGCCCGGACCCAGAAGGGGATGGCGCTGGCTTGGTAGAGGGGCTCGGTTTTGTAAAAAGTTGCCGATGGCAACAACAGCGCCAACAATATGGGTTAGACTCGGAAGCCAGCCCGGTCTCTCGTCCAACGGCCGCATGTGGTCGAATTGCACCGCAGCAACTTCGAGTCCGTAGCCTAAACGCAGGCAAAGGTGTCAGTTTTCGGGAAGGAAATCATGGACATGAACTCACAGAGGATGTTGATGAGGATTGGCCAGAATATCCACGGGGATACCCTCTTCCAGGCTCTCGCCCAAGAGAATGGGACGGCATCGACAGGCGGGGCCATTGTAGCAACGAAAATAGACAAGATCGAGATGGAAAAGGGAGTATGGGATGGATGGATATCCGATCGAAGCTGAGGTGAAGCGGAGGTTGGGGCGTGGGGGAAAAAACCTCTTGGATTATTAGGCTTAGGATGGTTGCTCTCTTGCGTAGTCTTCCTGTCGGAGTTCGGAGCCACGGTAGAGCCGGCCTTCTCCGCCGTCTAACTCTTGCTCTTCCCGTTGTCTATCGCATCGCTTTGGGAGTGTTCTTTTTGATTGATCCTTTTCTTCGCACCCACCCCCTCAGTGGTCACCTCGAGACACGTTTTCAATTGCCGGTAGTATTCGGAAAGTCGACTTAACGGAGGGTGGGTTGAAGGGCCGAAGTGACAATGTCTGGTATGAGGATGACAAAATGTGGTATGAAGATGACAAAAGGGTATCATGGATGATGTCGAGAGAGTCGGTCTTGGAAATGGTTTGGAGAACAAGCATGGAAGATGAAGAGTCCTGGAATCCAGAAGAAAATGGTGGGCGATGACGGTCCTTATATCGAGGCAGGTTTTCGGGGTGTTCTTTCCCGGTATGCGAAGCACATTGCCGTCCAGACAGATGATGGCCCCTAGGCCCCGAGATTCTTGGAGTTTCTTTCCTCTTTCGAAGTTTGGTTCAGTTCAGAAACTGCTGAACGTGAGTGAGTGATCCAAATCGCAATAGCTGCACTAACAGAAAGACCGCGGAGAAGGGGGTCAGAACTGTTAGTATTCCTGACTGACTGCATTAACATTATGCGCTAAGGCGCAGCCGGAGGGAAACTGCACCGGCGCCTGTCCGAGTTGACGAGTTCTTCCCTCTTCGCCCCACATCTTGACTTCCTCTTTCCCTCGAGAAGAATGATGGCAGAAATGCCAAGGTACAACACAGAGAAAGACTCCCAGATTCATAAAATTTCCTCTCATACACTACCGTAGAAACTCGCGAAACAGGCAATTGGTCTAAACCTATAGTAGTTTAGCGTAGAATAGATGTAGTCTAAGTCGTAATCACTATACAACTACACATATACCCGCTATACTCCGGCATTTTAGTAATATTATACAATATAAAATCTCGGCATTCTCGGGAGCTTATACTCTCCCTATTTCTTATTTCATTTCCCTACCTTTATACAATTATATTACTATCGAAAAACCCTATCGCCGCCGTTTTAATATTATTATTACCGGTATTATAGAATTTCGAAATTAATTATAGTAATTTACTATTAATCTAAATAATACTATTCCTATCCTACCTTCTACTATTAAGCGTATTAAAAACCGTCGTAGCCCCGCTATTAAATTATATAATAACCGTATAATTCGATTAAAACTATTTAAGAAAATTAAATATACGTATTCTAATAAAAAAAAACTTTAAATTAACGTACCCCGTATAATTTTAATAAAAAATTTACTAATAGAAATTACGATAAATTATTATTTACTTTGCTTAAATATAAATTAATATCGATAACGATTACGAACGTAATTACCGATAGCGAACCGGTATTTCGAATAATAATTAAAATAAATAATATAATGTATTTTATCGAAAGGTATTAAATACGTATAAAATCCTTAGTAGGACTATCGCTAATTAATAGTATAACGGCAATAAATTACTATTAAAGCCCGTTCGTAAAAGTATAATAATATGGCTAATAATAGAAGAAAAATTGTAATAAAAATTCTAAAATATTCGTTTTACCGGCAAAAAGGTTATTAGGATAACCTAATTTCGTAACCGTTCGATTAAATTATTCGCTAAAACCTATTTAAAAATCTAATATATATTTAAATTTTTACGCAGTTAATTTAAAAACTTTAAACGACGTTACGTTATTTTAAAAAGAAGGGTAATTTATTAAATTCAAAAGCTCCCCGTAGAATTTTATAAAAAAGTTAATAATTTTCTTCGGTAAATATATTATATTAATAGTAATTATTTTAATTAACTTATTTTTTTATTAAATTTATTAAATATATTAACTAACTGACCGTATTAAATACGTATATTCGATACCTACCGTTTTATATTTTTAACTTTAACGAAATCCTTATACTATATAAGTATTTCGATAATTATATTTATAACGTTAAGGGTAATTGTACTATTATTATTAAAACCGATTATAATAATTAGGGTAAATAACGTTATTCGTTAATCTTATATCCTTTTATTAATAGAATTTGGCGTATTCTACCAATTATTATCTTTAAGGGGGAAGGTAAAATTCTTATAAATAAAGGTTATTTTTATACGTTTAATATTATAATTTATCTTAATAAAGAGGGGTATTAAAATAAAAAATTCTTTATTAAATAATTAGACGAGGAATTTACGCCAATTTTAAAGGAATTATTATACGACGTATTATTAGTTATAAATATATACCTATCCTATATTTCCACCCTAATTAAAGAAAAAATTTAATAGATAAATCGAAATTTTCGAAACCCCGATAATAATAATAATAATAACGTAGAAGAAAAGGATTAAAACCTCCCTAATAAATTCGTAACGGCGTTTATCCCTAATAGTTTTATAAGCCTGTTCTAGTATTTAGATACTTATATTAATAAAAGATTTAAGTAAATAATAAAGGATAAAATTTAGCGGCTTTAAATATAATAGGAGAAAGATTACTTTAATTAAATTATTATAATATTTAATAAGAAAGTATAAATAAAAAAGAAAATAACCTTAGTAAATTACTATAATAATTAATAAAGTACAAATTATTTAAGCAATTTATAATTATTTCCAACGCTTATAAATAGAAAAAAAAAATTTTATTATTAAATCTTTTAAAGATAACGGTATTTCGATTCTTCCCAACGGTTTAGAAAACGACTTTATCCGTATTAAAAATATCCCTACCAATATTTTAATTTAGGATAATTAGGAATAAGTAATTAATACCGAAATTAACGAGCTTAACGATTTTAAAATTATTCCTAAAAATAAAAATAATATTAATTTTAACTTCTATTTAAAAAAAGAGGAATTTATTTAAAAGCGGGAGAGAAGGCGTTTAACGGTAAAGGAAACGGTACGACTCCGATATAAATACTATATAATAAAAAAATTAAAGGAAATATTACAGGAAAAAGGTTTCGAAAATAAAGATTTTAAAAGGTTAAAGAAAATAAATTTAACTATAACGGGGAAGCACAATTAACACACGTGCTAGTCGTTATAGCTATATTAAGGTTCTATAAAGGAGGAAAACTCTAACTATAAAGCGGACCCACTAGCGGCGAGGTTTTGAAGCGGGAGGGCAAAATACGCACCACTACGCTAGGGCATCGAAGCGGGGCGTACAATTACGCTCTAATCGCTATAACTAAAATTCTATACCCGGGCGGTAGCCCTATAATATTACCCCCCTCCTCCCTTTTCGAAAATGCGCCTTCTATCTAAATGCGCCTTCTTCCTAATCGTTACCTACCCCGCTAGGTAGTAATATATAAATTTACGTATAAAAACCCTTCCTCTTAAAAAAATTTTCTCCTTTCCTTTCTTTTCTTTTTTAATTATTATAATAATTATTAAAGTAAATTTATTTAACGTTAATTCTTCCCTCCTTAATCCGATTTAATTAATTTATTAAATACTTTATTTATTTATTATTCCGCCTTCTTTTTCTTTACGCGACGTTCCCCTCCCTTTTATATTTATTCCCGCGCCTAAACCCTCTATCGAATTCGAAAAGTTCGAAATTCCCAACGAAAAGAAGAAAGCGGGGCCCCGCTTTATTAAATTCGACCCTCCGCTAATATTTTTAAAAGGTTTAATTAATACGCCTAAAAATAAACGTTTATATTAATTTATAAATTTCTCTATTATTATTTCTATTTTTAATATTTTATTAATTCTTCTCCTATAAATTAATTATATTAAATCGGAAGTATAATATATTTTTTATTTAAATAAGTATTGTAAATATATTATTAAATTTGAATATATATTTTATATAACGTATTATAATAATAGTAAGAAGTACGACCGTATTAACGGTTTTATTCTTATTTTAATAAAGGTTTAAAAAGTAATATTATTCGGGAAGTAAAATTATAAAGCCTTCGGGTATATTCGTCGTACAATCGGCATTATACGCAACGTAATTAAATTATTATAGGATTAAATTATTATTAAATTAATTATTTCATAGAGGAAAACGCTCTAAGAAAAATAAAAAAATATTATTAATTATTATTCTTTTTAGGGAATAATATAATAATATTATTATTATTAATATTCCTTGGGCCGTATCCTAATTTAAATTTACTACCTTTACTACCCCCGCCGCTCCCTCCGTTCCCGCCGCCTTTACGAATAAAATAATACTTATTAATATTATAAAGTCGTTAATCGCCCGGTTCGATAAATTAGAGGAAGAAGTTTAAACGTTAAAGGAAGCGTTTATATATTGTAAGAAAAAACCCCGCTACGAAAAATAAAAAAATTAAAAATTAAAATCGATATTTTAATATTCTTTAATTATATTAGTCTCTTCTCTCTTTTTTTATATTACGTAATAAAATAGTCGGTAAAACCGTTATTTTTAATCATTAAATTGTATTTCTCTTTAAAAGCGTTTAAAGCGGTAATATTAATTAATTTTTTTAAAGGCTCTTATATTTAATTAATTTACCTTTATTAATTAATTAATAATATATAATTTAAATTTTAAATCTTAATATAGAGGATTTTATTTATTAAATATTCCTTTTTACTATCGATTATAATAGTAGGCGGTTATAAATCGGTAATTATTTAATTTAATAAAGGGTCGTTTTTAGCGCGCTATAGAAAGTCGATGTAAAATTTATCGAATACCCGCGACGAAAAGTCGGAGAATTCTATAATAAAGGGGTTAAATATTCGAAATATTATATATTTAGTATATAATTAATTTAATTTTTTTTTAGGGCGGATTATTATAAAATTTTTGAGGTTAAATTAAATTTTATTTCTAACTTTAAAAATTTTAATAAATAAGCGTTTTCTATTAGCGAATTATTTTTATTCTTACGCTAATACCGCTATTATAATTTAATAGAAATCCGTAATTTATTATAACTAATTTACGAAATTTTATATTTTCTTTTAAAGATTTCTAGAATTTATTTCGGCGGGAAGGGAGAGTATAAAAATTGGAAATTATAAATAATAACCGTAGGTAATATAGAAAGGAAATATATTAATAATTATATTAATTCTATTATTAATCGTTAATTATATAATAGAATATTAATAATCCTAATCGTTTTAAATATTATTAATAAAAATATAAAAGAATATTTATACCTCTTAATTTATTCTCTCTAGGCTACTATCGGTCTAAGGGTAGAAGGTAATATTTAATAATTAATTAATATTTAATAAATTGTATAAACGTTTTTAAAAACGGTTAATCTAATTAATACTATAATTATTTACAATAAAATTAGGCTAATTATAATAATAGATAAAATAGTAAAGGAAGGCTTCTACAATAACCTCCGCCTTTATAGAAGGGAAAGGCTTTAAAATTACTAATTTACTAAATTAATCCTTAATAATTAATAAATTAACGTAATCGTTAATAGGGGGAAAGTCCGTAATAAAAATTATTTAAATTTCTTTAAAGAATTATTTTAAAATAGGGAATAATTTTAATAACCCTTTCTTTTAATTTTTCTAATATTTAACCCGGCTATAAATATCGTAATTAGTAATAAAACGGTGGATATAAATACTTATTAACGGTTAATAGAAATTTTTATTAATAATATAAATAATACTTTCTCTTCTTAAATAACCGAGGGTAGTAGAATTATAAATTTCTTAAATGAAATAAATACGTAGTATATTCTTTTCAAAATTTTTTAAAGATAGGTAAAGAATTATTATTTTTAAAAAAACAGGAGCTTTAAAGACTTAAATACGGTCTCTATAATAAAATTTACCTATATTATCGATTTTATATTCGCCTAATTATATTTTTAACCCTTATACCGACGTAAGGAGGGCTTTATTTTTATTAATAACGGTTTAGCGGACTATTTAATAAATTTCATTATTTTAAATAGTTTAGTCGAAAAATTATTATAAATCCGGATTTTTAAATACTTTTATACCCTCCTTTATAAAGAGGACGGTAAATACTATACGGACGTAATTCTCTAAAGCGGATTTTAGGATTAATTATATATTTTAGGCTTTAATATCGGCCTTATTAAATCGGTTTTAATTTTTACGGAATAAGGCGTTCGGTATTATAATAAAAGCGTTAGGGCGGTAAATAATTTAAAAATTAAATTAAGAGAGGAATTTAATTTAACGAGCCTATTACTTTAAAAAGTATTAACGCTCTATAAAATATTCGAGGTTATAATAATCCGTTATTATTATAAATTTTTTATAATTATATAATTTTATAGACTATTTTTTTAAATAGTAAATAATAAAGAGTATTTCTTTATTATAAATAAAGTAATTACGCTCTGCGGGGGTAAATTTCTAGGAATAGAAATTTATTACGGTCTTTTTACCTTTTATAGACTTTTAAGAAAAAATATTACCTAAATTATAATTATTATAATTAATTTTTAAAAAAGTAAATAATTCGGGGTTTTATTAAGTAAGGATAGGGGCTTTTATAAAATATTACTTTAATTTTACGAAAGCGTTATTATATTATTTAATCTATTCGAAAGTAATACTTTTATTTATTAAAGCCGTTAGCGGTTTAAAAATCGTAAAGAAGTTTTTAATAAATATCCAATAATAATTTATAAAATTTAAAAAATTCTTTATTCCCTTTTAAAATATAAAAGCCTCTTATTTAATAATAATTTTAATTTTCTCCGGGTCGGCCTTAATATTAATTCCCGCAATTATAATAAAATTCAAATACTTAATTTCCTATATAGTAAATTTATATTTCTTAAGATTTAAATGAAGATTAGCGTTAATTATTCGTTCGATTATTAATTTAACTTTCTATATATACTCTTTCCTTATACTATTTAAAAAGATTAATACGTCGTTTATATAAACGGAATAGAAATTATTTAAATAATTATTTAATATTATATTTATATACCGTTAAAATATTATTAATACCCCTATTAACCTAAATAGTATAATTATTTATTTAAATAACCCGTACTAATAGCGGAAGGTTATTTTACCCTCCTCCTTTTTTATTATACGGATTTTATAAAAAGCTTATATTATATCCATTTTAATAAATTATTTTAATTTAACGATAATACGGAAGGTCTCCTTAATAAGGGGGAAAGGGTAACGGTTGATACGGGTAATAATATTAAAAGTATAATAATTGTAGTAGAAATGTAAATTATTACCCGGCTTCTTAATAAAGAGTATTAATATAATAGCGGCGGAATTATTAGTACGAATAAAACCCTTATCGAAGAAGTCCTTTAAGGTCTTTTTTAAAATTAATAATTCGTCTTTAAATATATTATATAGTAGGTTATAAAGGAAGGGGAATTTATTATTTTATTTATCCTATTAAAATTTAATTTTATAATTTATACCCGGATAGTAAAAGTTTATTTTATTTACTTCGGATTATTTTTAAATGTAAAAAAGGTCGTAAAATTCGGAAGGGATACGCTCCTTTAATTCTTCGTCGGTAAGGTCGATTTTAGGAGTGAGAGCCTTCTTAATATTCCGTAAATTTACTATAAATATAATAAATTCTACCGCGGTACGGCCTTACTTTTTCTTAATACGGTTAATAGTAATTATAAATACTATTATTAAATAATATATAGATTCTTTAATTTTTACCTCTATAGGGGAGGCGGTTATTAAAGAGTAATTTAAGTGAAGGACCTAATAATTAGCAACTTTATATTAGAATTTATATTTATACGGAATTGAATACGCTTTTATAGCTATTAATTAAAGCTTTCTTAAAATAATCGGGAATTTTAACCTAAGGACTATGTAAGCGTAAATTACCGATTTATAGCCGTAGATATCGGTACGAAAGTATACGATCTTTTTAATTATAGTACTTTCTATTTCTACGGACGTATTTTTTACTACCTTTTTAAATATAAAGATAACGGGAATTTTTAATTTTTTAACCACTTTTTTACTAATTATAATATAATACTAATAACCTTTATTAATAAAAGTATAAAAATAATTTTTATTATTAATAATTATTAGTATTTTAATAACGTTTATTTTTATAAGTTTTAAGAATTTTACGGCTCCCGCTTTTTTATTTAATATTTTAGAGCGTTCCTTTACGTAATTTTATAAAGGAATTACTCTTTTCCCGATTTATCCGTAAAAGAATAATTATTATTATTATTATTTAATATAAAAAGGATAATTTATTTTATAATTTTAATAAAAGTAATATTAATTAAATTAGGACGTTAAATAGGGCGGTATTTATATTTTTAAATTATATAACCGTTAACGCTATAATATAAATAGAGGCCTTACGTATAATATTTATCCTTTTTATCGATAGAAACCTATTTAGTATATTTCTCGCCGGGGTTACCGAGGTTAATTTTAATATAGTTTATAATTATATAAATATTTTTATTAATATCCTTAATATATTTTATAATAGTAAGGGTTTTACGGCGTTAAAATTAATAAAAACGATCGTTATTAAAGTATTTATAATTATTAAGAGCGTTATAATTATAATAGCCGGGGAAGTTCTTAATATTTTCAAATTTCTATATAATCTCTTTAAATTAGTCGATGAATTTTTTGTAATTTGTAAATATCTAAACGCTAATTATTTATTCGTATAAAATAATAGAAATAGAAATATTTAATTAAATAAGATAGGAATCGTTTTCCTACGAAAAATTATTAACTTTAGTAAAATTTTCTTCAAAAATAAGGAATTAATCGAAGAAGGATTAATTCTCTCGCTATTTAACCGTCCTAAAACGCGTAAAAGCTTATTTCTTTTTATTATCGTTACTAAATATTCCCTTTAAATAGGTAAAGAATTTTTTAAAATTATATTCGCTATTAAATTTTCCGCGATATTAAAAGGTTTAAATTTTAAATTTCTTATTAATAAATATAATTTCTAAAAATATTATTTAATTCGATTTATTAATATTTTAAACTTTAGCGTTATACTCTTTTTTATATATAAAACGAAGGTTATTTATTTATAAATTAAAATTCGTAAAAATACCGTTTTAAATTAATTATTTAAAATATTTATATTTTCCCTTTATATAAGGAGCGCTTTCTTTAATAATAATTAATATATTCGGGCTAATATTAATCGTCGGGGAGGGAATCGGGCCTATTATCGAAAAAATAGCGCCTTTAATTATTTAAATAAATTCTTCATTAATAAAGAACTCGAGAGCGAAATTGCGTTTTTCTCTACGAAAAACTTCGAATTTATTTTATTATTCTTTAATAGCTTTCTAAACGGCAGCGTCGTAAATAATTACAGCGGTCTTATTAATAATAAAGGGTAAGGGGTTTTATTTAAATTATTAAGCAACTTATTAAGCGGCCTATTTAGTCTTAGCGGTTAAAATAACGGCGAGCGCGGCGGCGGTTTCTTCGGGGGATAATTAGGGGAGAGTAACCTATTACGCAACTTACTAAACAATTTATTAAACGGCCTATTAAACGGCTTAATAAATAGCCTATTAAATAATTTACTATTATTATTAAAATTATTAATATTATTAATATTCTCTTATAGTAGCGGTTACGACGAAATTAATCGGTAGCCCCTCTACGTTTAACGCTACCTTAAGGTAGTCCTATTCTATTAGGTCTATTATTAATAGAACCTAATATAATAGGGAAGTATAATTAATATACGTACTAATTATTATAATTATATTAAAATTTTATAAAGGAGGAAAACTCTAATTATAAAGCGGACCTATTGGCGGCGAGGTTTTGAGGCGGGAGGGTAGAGTACGTACCGCTACGCTGGGGCGTCGAAGCGGGGCGTACAGCCACGCTCTAGTCGCTATGACTAGAACTCCATACCCGGGCGGTAGCCCCATGACATTAACGGTTAAATTAAAAGTATACGAATTATAATAATAATAATAATAATAATAATAACTAACCGTTTAATTATAAATAATTAAAATTCCTTATTATTTTTATTAATATTATTACCCTATTTAATAAATTTATTACCATCGGTTATATAATCCTCCTCCCCCTTTTCCTCCCCCTTTTTATCGTTTTAATAACGAAAAATAATAATAAAACCTTCCTACTAAAACCTCGTAATCTTTAAACGGTTATCCTACTTCTCCCAATATTTATTAAAATCCGCAATATAATAATAAACCTTAATACTAAACCTAATAAAGTTTTTAATAATATTATAGCTTCGCTTACAAACCCAATTATAATAAATATACTTTTCGAAATCTATTAGGCTCAATCCCTCCTTTATATTAGGGGATAACGGTATTCGAAGGACGACGAAGTAATTACGACCTTCTTTAAATTAGCCCGAATTATAAAAATTATCTATAATATTTAAAAGCCGTTAATACTACCCTTATTTATTTTAAATATTTTATTTCCTTTATTTATTTATAAATAATAAAAATATACTTAATAAAAATTCTTAATTTCTCGAAATATAGAGCTATAGCGTTACGTTATATTATAATTAAAGTAAAAAGATAAGGAAAAAAGATAGGGGTAAAATCTAAATAATTATACTATAATTAAAATAATTGTTTAAAAGAGGAAGAAAAATTATACTAATCTCCCCAATAAAATAGAACAAATCCCTCCGAGTATAATATAATAGAAACGGCTCAAATCGGTTAGTCCCGACCAAATACAATTCCCTCCGCCTTAACGTATATACATTTACTTATATAAAACGCGGGCTGAGCCAGGCAGTAACCTACCTCTATATGCCAGACTTCAGTAAATTAGGACCACCGGACTTATTGCCTATTTCGCGAGTTTCTACGGTAGATAAGGAAGTTACGACTGCTCCCGGCCATCTCTCGTCATGATTCGTAAAATGCGTCACGGTACTGTCGGTACATATGCACCTCTGTCAGGGAAACGACCACCATTCAATCCCGCATGATGGTTCGATAAATCGGCTTACATCACCAACATTCCCACAGTTCCAGCCTCGAATGTCTTTCCCATCCTTGGTCCCTTCCGCCCATCACCGAGACCCGCGGTCATTCCTGCCACTCGTCTGACCACAATCTTCCCGTCCAGATGACACCATTCTGCCCAATACCAGCCCAACGATGACTCTTTCCATCCAATTCCTGGTTGTCATTAGCGATGCGAAATTGAACGCTTGGAGGGGGAAGAAACAACGGCCGGCGGCTGACTTACGAGAACCACATGAAACCACCCAGTATCGCTCCCCATGTTGCCAAAACTCTCAAACCATGCGTGTCAAATTGCTTCAAACTCTCCCATGACACATATCTCGACATTCCCGACCCGTCTAGCAATGTCTGACCGACGGACCAAGCGACAAAACCAACGGCGATCAAGCTAATGAGGAGCAGACCCAGTTGTAAAAGTCTGCCCAGCCGGAGTGAGACGGTCGTGTGGAGGTGTCCCATCTTCTGGTAGGTTGATCTCTTCATTGGGGAAAACGGCGTTATCATGACCGGGCGGATGGGGATCATGGCGGAATACGTCTTGAATGAACACTGACTGACTTTAAATAGGGTTGAGATAATTTCCGACAATCCGGGGGACAGACAAGCCAAGGGAAACAGAGCGCGGGGAAAAGCAGGCATTATACCAGTTTCCATTGACCCTGGAACCGACAGATACCAGGCAGCCGACTCAGCCCTACACGACCCAAATCCGACGACATCTGTAACCTAAATCCGTCAGCCACCACATCCCACGCGCGTCCCGAGCGAATGGAAACACCAACGGGCTGCCGTCTGACACCTTGGCAACATGTATGGCCACGGCGTCGGTCTCACTCAGCCGGTTGTTGGTTGTTGGCACCCAAAGGGAAGCAAAAATCTCACTAGTCTCCAGAGTTCAGGTAAGTCCTACAAGATTTAAGTGGCTGCCTGCTTTTCCAGTCTGCTAACCTAAATCCGATGTACAGAAAGTCACAGTCCGCGGCGACTGTGCCACGTTTCCTGGCGCTTGAGCTGTCTTCAGCTGGCATCCAAGTTGTGGCGCCCACAGTCGGAAGATGGCATTTGGCACCGAGACGGACCCATCAGGCAATTTTCCTCGACAAAAGACGAAAAGCCGATTTCAGAAACACTCGCATACAATCTACTCCAGCCTCTCAAGCATCCAAATCAGTACTCTTGGTCACTCCTTCCCACTCGCCCAACATCTTCAAAGTGTCTTCGCACTTCTGCTTTATCATCTCGTAACAATCCGGCCCCAACGGCAATCTCAAGACTTTCTCCCAGTCGGCATCAGCAACGAGGGACTTACGGACAACATCCAATGTGATCTTGACAGCCTTGACCGGATCACCTCTCTGCTGCGAGTCATGACTGCCAGCGTAGCGCTTCATGTCATCTGAGGCCTCCTTGTAGTCCTCAATTCCTGACACTTTGCCGAGCATCTTCCCCTCTGACAGCACTGGTGTGCGAAACTCGCCAGGTTCGACGATCAAGGTGCGGATATCAAGCGGTGCGACTTCCTGCGCAAGGCATTCGACCATGCCTGTGTTTCATTTTCATTTTATCAGCGTCTTGTCGGTAAATTGTGTCTCTCCAGCAGGATAGGGACGGGAAAAGGGGAAAAGGAAAACATACCCTCAAGCGCAAATTTGCTCCCCACATAACCCCCCGCAAAATGCATTCCCTTCCACCCAGCAGACGAACTGATAAACACCAACGATCCGCTCTTTCGTTTTCTCATGTGCGGCAGCACAGCGTTGGTCACCTTCAACACCCCGAATACGTTCGTCTCAAATTGCTTGACGAATCCCTTGTAGCCCAAATCTTCCCAACCACCAAAGGCTACGTAACCGGCATTGTTGATCAAGACATCGATCCGCCCGTGGACCTTGATCGCTTCGGCAACGGTTGCGTTGAGAGACTCTTGCGAGTGGGTGACGTCGAGTTGGAAGAGGGATAGTTGGTTCTCGGAATGGGGAATTTCTTGGAGATGTGAGAGTTTGGCGGTGTTGCGGGCAGTGGCGATGACGAGGTCGCCGCTGGAGAGGAGCTGGCGGACGAACTCAGCGCCGAAGCCAGAAGAGCAGCCGGTGATGAGCCAGACAAGCTGGTTGGGTTGCGTGTTGTCGCCGCCCATGTTCAGGGTAGGTGTTGAGACGGGGTTGGAGCTGGAAATGAACTTGGATGCTCGAGAAGGTGAGTTGTGGACGAAAGTTCTTCAACTGGGAGCGATTTGGCTACAAGAAGACCATCCCACAATCACAACTCTACCCTTCCCCTTTTATACCAGTCTTCTGATTCCATTGGGACCCATCTTGCGTTGGCATTTGATGATTCGCCTCGGTCTGTTTTACCGTCGTATTCTCTTGCGGACCCTCGCACTTTTTGCGTTATGGCGAACCCTGTCGACGATAACCAGCCTTGAGTTTAACAGCGACACCAAAACGCTGGTGATGCAACGTGTTATCCACACACCAAGTCTCAATTGGCCATGCGGCAAAGAAAGCCTTTAGTTCCTGATCTTAAAAGTCTTGGCTGTACAACAGCGATCGATCTAGACGGAGTCTGTCGGAGACATTTGAGAATGTTCGCCATCGGAGCTCCGGAAAGAAGAAATGGCAAAACAATGGCAGGGCATCGAGAAATCCGCAGGTCGGCAACGATAAAAGCCTTCGCTTACTGATATTAAAGGGAGAAGATGACCGATGAGCCAATGCAATCATTCCGACTTCGTTCTAATTGCCGGCTCCGAGATAGACCTTCCGGACGACTGGACCCACCAACCTCCGAAACCCCGGCCCCACATAACCACACCGGCCCCACTAGACGCCGGTTCCTGCCCGGACATCGCGCCGTGATTTCGCCCTTAATTAAACCAGGGTGATGGTCTTGACCCCGGCATTGTCAAACAAATCAACCCTCCATTCTGACTCCAAAAACCCAATCCGCTGAAACACCCCTTCCCTCCCTTCCACTTCCCTTAACGCCAGAAAGAACTGCGGCCCATCCGCATCCGATCCTCCCATTTCCTTATCCACCTTTCTTCCTCCGAACAGCACCACCAAGACTTTCTCCAAAAGCGCCACACTCTTAGGGTCTTCTTGTCTCGGACAATCCGGTGCCATGGGTATCAACACTCCCTCCCCGCCATCACCGCTGTCCTCTCCCCCATTCCCATTGTCATACTGGACCGCCACGACGAGACTGTTCCTACCCGTCCATTCATTACTTCTTCTTGTGGTGCCCGTTGTCCAAACGACTCCCCAACGACATGCTGCCGTCAACGTAACCTGTCCGCCTTTTGGCTTTCCAAACTCATTCCCTCCTTCGTACTCACACCACGTCTTCTCCGGGTCGATGTCTACCTCCAGTCGATCATCGAGTTCAAACTCGTATCCCGAGCGCGTGATGTGTTCATAACGGGCTGAGCACTTGCTCGCCGTCGGCGCTCCTCTGCCCCTACCATACCCCGATATGTTTTCCACAGGGTAGCAAGACCTTGACATCCAGCTCCAAGTAGGGATGTTGTCACCCGCTCTCAGCACCTTTTTGTGTCGGTAGGGTTGCCAAAGCAGGGCCCTCGGTAGATCGTGCAGCCACAGGCCGGCTAGATAGCGGTCATCAGGTGACAGGAGAGAGCGAATTTGTTTTGCGATACCTGCTAGCGCAAAGGACCGGTCCAGTTCTTTGGTTAGTGAAAGGAACGAGTACTCCTCTACGCAGCGCAGGAAAAAGTCATGTAGCAGGCGGCTACCCGTCGTTTCAGGGGAGGCAGATGTGAGATTGGCAAAGAGCACCTTCTTTGGAATCGTCCCACAGGTAAGTGATGACCCGTTCTCAAAAGTCGATGACCTCGATAAGGGCAGTGGCGGACTTAGGAGGCCTGAACTCTCCAGTACATCTTCTTTTTTGCTTGACCCGGGCGCCCTGTATCGTGCTGCAGCGTTGTTGTTGAGGTTTCGCACACTCAACACGTGCCCTCTTTCGATGCCGCCGCATTCGCAGAAACATCCGCTTCTGCATTCCCAGAGGACTTCACTGCTTCCAAAGTGCAGGGTTCGTCTACTGAGTAACCGCTCTTGAAAGACCCATGCCCTCGATAAGATGGGTTCCTTGGGAGTGCGGAAGTATTCCACTTCCCCAAACAGAGTCTCATGACTTCTTTCGTGACCGATTCTCGCATAAACCGGCACCTCCCCTCTACCCTCCGGTAGACCCAACCTCCCAATCTCCACCGTATCCATAGGCTGCATCGACCCTCCCTTCCCAGCCGTCGTCCCACTAGCAGAGACAGACATCTTTAGGTCTCGAAACCCCTGCCCATGAAACCTCCTCCTCAACAACCCAACACTGGCATCCCTCTGCGCCGTAGCCGCCACGTTCAACATCGCGTGCGCGTAGATAGAACTCATGTTGGTGGATTCGGTTAACCAATCCTCTTCGGAGTCTTGGAGGATGCAGAGGGAGTCGATCCAGAGGTAGCGAGCTCCTAAGGAACGAACTAGCTGGATGACGTCACGGAATAACAATGGGAGGGAGGACCAAGGGATCTGAGATAAGTGGGCAGAGAGAGTCGAAACGGTGGTGGTGAGCAGGGGAGGAGAGGAGGGGGTGGGGATGCCCCAGCAGTGGGAGAGGGTTATGTAGGGTGGAAGGGGTGAGGTGTTGATGGTGGGGTTTGTGGTTGTGTCGATGAGTTTTACGCCGGAGTGTAAGTCGAGAAGACGGCGCGGGAGCTGGTGAGGTTCTGGTGCGCACTTGGGGTGTGAAGAGTCGCAGACGGAAAGCCAGCGGGTGGTTAGTTTGACGACGCGGTCGAGGGTGATGGCGTAGGGGACGTGGGAGGCGAAGGCGATTGCTGGGTGTGGTGGTTGTGATGTTGGTGTTGGAGTTTCCTTCCCTTTCGCGGCTTGACCGTCTTTATTGCCTTCGCTCATATCTTCCACTTTCCTGCTCCCGTCGCCATCCTCTTTACTGCTCGCATTTAGTTCTTCCGCGTCCCCGCACTCTTCGGCAGTCCATCCATCATCAACCATGTCTGTGGCGGTGTCCTTACTTCCATCTTCAAAAACCAACCCTGGATTATCACCACCCTTCAATTGCTGATTGTCCTCGTCGAGCCCTTGTTCTTTTACTCCTTTCCTCCCCTCCGCAGATCGCTGTAGGTCAACCAAATCCCACTCATCACAATAAAACTCGATCCGACTTGTTGAGTCTCTAACAGTCAAGGCATGAGGGAAGGTAGCGTCGGGGTAGTCGTCGTAGAGCAGAGCTTTGAAGAGGGAGAGTGTTCCTCCTTTTGGTCCTGCCGTCCCTGTTCCTGTACCTGTCCCTGTCGCTGTTGTCGTCCCTGTCCCTGTTGCCGTCCCGGTCCCTTTTCCTCCAATGACCTCAGCCCCTTCACCCATACCGGGGTGACCTTCGTCTACACCACCACCACCACCACCACCACCAGGGACACCAGGGACATTATGGACACCACCAGGGTGAGAAGCAGCGGGTTGTTGAACAAGACATAATATCCGTCGAAAGGAACGGGCGTCGGCAACGGGGGCTTTGGAGATGTAATAAGAGGATGGGTCGTCGTCCCAGAAGAGGGTTATTGCTTTGTGGAGGAGGGGGCAGTAGAGACATTTTGGACCTGACCCTTCTTCCGAAAAGGAAGAAGTTTGCAACAGATCGTGGTATTCTATGAGAAGATAACGCGGTGGGAGGGTTGTTGGAGATCCGGATGGTGGTTCGGATTGGCTGCCATGGTCGGAGGTGTGCGGTTGAGAGGGAGAAGTAGAACACTGGGTGTGGGAGTAGGAATTGAGGATTGGAGGGTGAGAGTCGAAAGCGCGGAAGAGGGGGTAGGAGAGGTCGAGGCAGGAGGGGCAGACTTGTTGTGGTTGTTGTTGTTGGTCGTCGTCTTCGGTGGTGGCTGGTGAGTCTGGTGAGTCTGGGGAGGCTGTTCGTGGTGGTGCAACCGGTAAGCGGAATCGTCCTTGGTTCAATGCCGGTGACTGTGATGCAGAATAAGACCGTGGACGTGGCCGTGATGGTGATTTTGATCGTGATGCTGACCGTGGTCGTGATCGTGAAGCGGGGTCGTGATAAGATTCTTCAACTCCCATTCCCCCCAGCTTTCTTGCCGCCTTCGCCAATTCATCCTCGGTACTGTTCATAGTGATCTTTTGAGGACAATGTGTTGGCATCTGTTATGGTGGCAGTGTAAACAATGAGAATGGTCCCGCGAATATCCTCATCTCACTAAATATCATCATGAGGACGAAGTTTAAGAAATACGCATGAAGTTAAAACAAGAATGTGTAGGGGAGGCCTGGATGGAGGACTCCAGGGATCTCACTCCGGCTCTCGTAAGCGAAACGGACGGGATCGTTACAGTGAGCGTGGGGACCGGGATTAGCGAGCGGGAGGGAGGGCCTTGGCAGTGTTGGCGCTGATGTTGTGCTTTTGGCCGGGCGTGGCGGCTTGCAGCAGTTGCAGGAGGATATTCCGAGATCCGGGCCATCTCAATTGGTGGTGTTTCAGAAGATCGTGGGCATTTGTATGGATGTGTATGCGAGACATTGTTTGAGGTTTGAGGTTGGTGTAACGAAAGTAGCATACAGTCATGTCCCCTGTTCCAACACCCCTGTAAATATGGCCGTGAGTGTTGCTCGTAGAGGGGAGTTGCTCCTACTAGGGTATGGTGTACGGGCCGTACCACTAAGATATCGGTAAAAAAATGCACCAAAACTAGCTTGCCAAGCAACTTCAAGCCCTTGGCAGCCCCGGGTTTTGCATCTTTACCATATAAAATAAGAGCAACACCCCCCTATCTGCTGTTGCTAGTTGCTGATTTGCGCTTAGCCATAGTAAAAACAGAAATTTGGCCCAAGGTGTTGCTACAACAGGGGGGGTTGCTCGTACTGGGGGTTGCTAGAACAGGGGTCTCTACTGTATATCAGATAGATTAACGAGAGGTGATGATGATGATGGTGATGATGAACATCCATCTCATGAGCTGGAGTTGACGGCTCAGGGGCTGTGTCCAGGCGGTTTAGCAATCCACTAACAGAATATTCTGGGATTTGCGTGACAGTCTGTTACCACGATAGCACCTACACGCTCCATGTCCTGGAATACTCTTTCGGGACGGGATATTTCTCTACCTCTAGAGGTAGAGGTACCTACCTATTCAATATTCCCTTCCCAGCAACCAAAATGGACGTTGCATAAGCTATCGATGATAGCTCTGTTACTAGGCCTATTTCTTGAAAGGGTACATCCCCTCCGAAACTCACACGAGCATTAACATCCATCTTGAACCCCTCCCTTTTCCATCTTTATGGTGGGTCTCGACTTGCGGTCTCACATGCACCAAGGAGGACGAACGCGGAGTTACAACCCGAGAATAGAATGCTTCGCCAAGGAGAAACTCGATATTAATTTCTTATTCCTATGTGAGAAGACTACTCGTCTGGGCTCGAAGCGCCCTTCCAGACCCCATGCCCGACGAGTAGGCTAGGTGTGGAAGATAATAGTTTTGTTTGAATCGGAGTACCGGCGTGTTGCCGGATGTGTTGGGGTCGCTGGGCTCACTCCCGTCTTGGCCCGCTTCCGTTTGGTGACCGAGATTCGGTCACTTTCGGGACGGGACACTCGACGATATACCACCATTTACACATCTTAACACATTTGATAATATGAAAAGAAGACCAGCACTGATTTGTTGATTAGTTCAATACCTGGGCTCTATTTTTCCAGACATTTGTTTCTTACGCACACATCTCCTTCCATCACTGACCTGTAATCTCCCCATGAACATGTCTTCCAAGAACCTCAACAACTCATTTCAAACATTCTCAATATCTTTCTAAAAAAAAGTAACTAGCCATATCTCCCATTCTGGATGAGGTCTCGTCAAAGCCCGGATGTGTCTGAACAATTTACGTCGTGTTGAACTGTCTATGGTCCTGCTTCGAATCCTCGCGTACCTTCCGTCCTCGACCTTCACCAGTCACCCACATCACAATCTTCCATCCCATCCCCACCCCAGTTCGCATCCGCTCAGGTGACCGCCCAAATCTTTCGCCGAACCTTTAACACTGGTACCGCGAACCAGAGCGTCCTCATCCAATGACGTACCGTCAATGGACTGTCAAGTGGAATGGAAGTTGCCCAGCCGACAGGCGACAGGTGGCAGCCTTGGTCCCGCCGGGCCGCGAAAGAAAGGCAACCGGTTGACGGTTCACTGTCGTTGGGGCAACGGGCATTCACCTCGACTTCACTTTCACTTTCACCACGTGCCTTGCAACTTTCCATGTCGCCGACTTTCGACATTTCAATCTGCCCCTCCTTTTACAACCAAATTTTCTTTTTCACGTCCAACAAACCCAGAACTGAACTGTCAGACAAAACAACACAAAGCGCTTATCACCATCACAACCCCTTTGGAAACCAGCACCATCGCGTTGTGACTGCTTACCTTTATTCTCTTCTCATCAGAACGAAACCAGCGCGACACTCTCGATACAACGTGAACACAAAAACCGAGACGCGCGAAAGCTTGTTCAAGTGTCAACAAAACATGTCGCTCTCCAGACCATCAGAAGAGCCGACGCCCCCGCCTACACCTCCCATCGGGCCAAGCGAGCCTCCTCAAATCCAGGCGGCAGAGATTCCGCTTCCTGCGTCGCCTTCTCCTTTGTCGCTTCCGCCTGTCGTGGTGCAGGAGGTTAAAATGCCTTGCGACGACGTTGACTCTGACAAGACTGACCGTCTTCATCGAGTTGATGCGGATGATGTCAAGGTTGACAAGAATATCGAAGTCGATACCACAGACCAAAATGCTTTGATCGATGGCGATAACTCCAACGATAACTCCAACGTTGACACGCGCGACTCAACAAGTGAAGAGCGCATCGCCGGCGAGAGAGAGGAGACCAGCGAGGATCAACAAGCTGTTGACATCGCCGATAACACTGACAAGTCTAACCCCTCAGACGTCGTCGAAAAGTCAAGCAACATCGCCTCTAGCCACGAGCCATCACCAACAACCGAGCGCGACCACACCTCTTCAGCTGACCACAACCAAGCCGTGTCAGATCAATACCACCCCTCAGAGACTGAGTCCGTCACCCTGTCTTCGGGTTCATATAGCCCCGCCGCCATGGCCGACCAAACCCAACCCCCCAACCAACAAGCCCCCGGCCACGACCATAACAACCACGACCCTCGCTGCTACTCCCCCTCCCTCATCTCCAACCTAGTCCAGCGCATCGACAACCAAGAGGCCGAACACTCCGGCGATCCCGGCCCCGTCACCCAATCCACCGCCGCCCTCGTCAAAGAAGCACTAGCCGTCGCCGCCCTCATCATCGGCGGCGCGCCGGACCGAGCTGGCATCGCGGTGGCAGCTTCCTTGGCGCTCAGTCAGCTGGTGGAGCCGGCTATGGTTCCTTTGCCTACTCCTGTTGAAGGGGAAGATGAGTTCTTGAATCACGAGGACGAGGAAGATTACGAAGCCGGTGAGGAGTTGCAAGAGGTGTCGGGCTCAGAACAAGAGGATGATGAAGATGGCTCGGAAGAGGATGGCTCCTCGGATTACGTCCCTGATGACGACAGCGAGGCCAGAATCATACGTAAGTTAACCGTGCCATACCCGCTAGACTGGGACTCGGACGTGTCACACGAGTCGGAAAAGGAGGAGTATCAGCGGATGTTGAGAGAGGACGCGCTTCTGCCGTCGCTTGCTACTGGTACTGGTGTTGCCCACCACGACGGCCAGGAGGAGTATGATGATGAGGGGTCCGACGAGTCCATGTCCCTGGATGATGACGACGACCATCACCAAGTCCAAGTCCAAGTCGACTCAAACTGGCCGCAGGATCCAGGTCCAGCAGATGTTCCCTTCCCGCCTTCGTTGTCCGACTTCTCTGCGGATCTCGACGCCCAACTGGATACCCAGTTCCAAACTTCGCCGAGCGTGGTTCCGAGAGTCATTGCTGATAATTTTGCGGAACAAGGTATTGAGCACCAACCCACGACTTCCTCGCCATCGCACCCAAGCACCACAGCCGATGACATCGACTGGGACGGTCTCCTACCCCCTATTGTCACCAGAGAGGATGTTGCAAAGGCCAAGCTGCTGAAACAATCTACGAGCTCGCTGGCTGTTGAAGTCGACCCGGCTGACGTTCCTTTGCCCGCCGAGGACGATGTTCCGCATTCCCGTGGTGTCGACGAAGATGACCCTTCTGCTGATCTTCCTGACTATGAGCACTTTGAGGCTCTTGCCAATCATGGAGATGAGGGCGATGACTCGCAGCTGTTTGTTGATGACGGAAGCCCGCTGCCTGATCCGAAGCTGTTTGACATTACTCTGTCGTCTGAATCGAACGGCAACAAGAGCGAGGAGGTTATTGAGAAGGAGGGAGATGAGCAGCCGCAGGTTGAGCTTGATCAGGATGCCGCTGCCGGCGATGGTGTCGCCGTTGCCACTAATTCTGAGGAGCCCGTCAATGCTGAGGTTGCCGCTGATGCTGCTAATCCCGATAATGCTGGTGGCATCGATGACGCTCACTCCGAGACTCCCATCCTGGAACCTATCACCAACCACCGACCTACCGCCGAAGAAAAAGGCAAAGCAAAAGCCTCCCCCGACCCCCAACACATCACCGGCTTCCCACCCACCTCTTACGCTCATCGCCACCACAAGCGCAAAGTATCCGAGCGCTACCAAGCCGATGATGGGTACGACGGAACGGTGCTCGACAAAACCATCCCTCCGGGTCTTAACCTAACCCAACATGACATCGAGATCGACGCTGCGGTCCGGCAACAACTTCAACTGGACCAGCAGCAAAAGCAACAACAGGATGAACAGATGCAGTCCCCACGCTCGCCAGTTTCTCCCTATTCCGCCTCGGGACTGCCGTCTACCGCCTTCGCGCCGGCCGTTCAAATTGCTCCGGTCGCGCCCATGGGCTTTGTCTTGCAAGAGGAGTACACCGGATTCCCTCCGTCACCTCGGGATCCTAGGCCCGTCAAGCAGTCCGTAATTGCCCCTGAACAAAATGTCATGGGATTCCCGCCGCCGGTAGTCAAGGTAGTCGAGCAACAACCCGATCCTGCTCCTTTCCCTCGCGACGATGGTAGTCAGATTCATCCATCCACGCCTCCCAACGGTACCCGTGGCAATGCCAATGTCAACAAACCGTCCACACCGGTGAATGATGACTTGACACCAGCCTCATCACCTACCGTACTCTTTTCGGCCCGCCGACAATCGCCCCTCAAGGTGTACAAATCCTCACCTACCCCAGCACCCCGTCGGCAAGAGCGCGAGTCGCTGTTGCACAACGTCCCGTATACCGCCGCAGCACTTGTGCCGGATGATGGGACGTATATGAAGTCGCTGCCTCCCGTTCCGTTTCCTGAGGTCACCCCGACGTCGACCAGGATTGGGAACACGACGGATAATTCGCGTGTTATGGAGATGTGGTTTGAGGGGTTTAATGCTGTACGTCATCTTCTTCCCTCTACCCCTTTCTTACCAGTCCATCCCCTTTCCACCTGACATTTGCTGACACATAACGCGACAAACAGAATGAATGGTTCCTCCTCGAACCCCAAGCCGAAATCTACTACCGCCGCATCCGCCACCACTGGCACGAATCCCTCCCGCCCTGGCCCCCCTGGATCGTGGGTCCCACCGCTCTGATTCTCGAACTCGCCAACATCGGCACGGACGGCTTGAACGGCGAGATGGACATCCTCTTCCAATCCGAGCTCCACGCTCCCCCCGGGTTTCAGTACCCGTGCAAACAACTTCAGAAGTTCAACCGCTTCATCCGCGACTGCGTGCGGTTGCAAAAGATCCGCGATATCGAGGTGCCGACTTTCGAGTCGGTGCAGGAGTGTAAAACCTGGCTTGATACGGTATCGCCAAATAAGAGGATGTTGACTTTCATGGCCATCCATTGCAACGTCGAGAAGCTTCGCTCGGGTATCGTCCCCGGAACGCACGAGTTCTTGGATGCGATCAGGGATATGGCGTGTCAACTTGGCTGGTGCGAGAAGTCGTATTTTGTCAATGAGTTGATTTTAAAGGCGTTTAAGCACGTGGCCAAGTACGATTCTTCCTCGACGCCGTGGAGTCAGCGGCGAAGGATCAAGCGGCTGGGTGACAACAACATCAACAACAACGTCAACGGGGAGGAGTTGTTTGAGTATGACGAGGGCAAGACCACGGATTACGCCATTGCCGTGGACGACAAACATCCGTTGCTCAACCACAGACTGACGCTGGCGTGCCTGAATACGCTGGAACTGGAGTGGCTGAGGATGGTCGGTCCCGATCCCGAGAAGTGGAACAGGAACTGGGATGTCTGCGACCAGATCGTCCACCCGCTGATGCATCAACGTCGTGAGGAGATGAAGCGCAGGAGAAGGGATATGTGGAACGAGTGTAAGGTCCTCCAAGGACGGGTTGAGGGTTGGTTCCCGGATCAGCCTGAGCCGTCAAAGACCGCGGCCATCATTGTGGGCCGCAAGGAGAGGAGGAAGCTCTCTATCTGTCCGCACTGCTACCGTTGGCCTCCTGCTGGTGGTGGTGATGACGGTGAGAGTTTGTGTGTCTGTGATGCGTCGTCCAGTTCGACAGGTACGCCTTCCCCGAGGAGGATTGACGGCCTGCATCCTTTTCCTAGACCGCTTCCGGAGCCGCCTAAGCCGGGATTCAGCACCCTCGCGAATGCAGCAGATGGCAAGAGTTTCTTGACGAGAGAGGAACAGGCGAGTGTGGATCGGTCAGCAAACATGATAGACCAGCTAGATGCCAGACTCGATGAGCATCTTTCGCGTCAGAATCCTTCGAAACGGCGCAAGAAGACCGCGGCCGCTGCGGAACAGGCTGATGCCAAGGTCGAGAAACCCGAAGAAAAGGTCGAAGAGGTTGATACCAGAACTGAAGCTCAAAAGGAAAGGCTGCGCCGGAAGAACAGAAAGAAGAAGGAGCAAGAAAAGCTGGCCAAGAAGAAACTCGCACCCAGGTCTGAAGTTGTCAAGACTGAACCAGCACCCAAGCCCGAAGTTGCCAATGCAGAAATGGGACCCAGTTCCGAAGTTGTTGAGACACAAAAGGCACCCAAGGACGAGGTTGCCACAGCAGAACCGGCACCCATGCGCCCAGTCGTCAAGTCAACGCTTGACTCGCTTCACGATTTGCTCACAATCCCCGGCGCCGGATCTAACCCGGAGTTGGTAATGGCCGTGATTCGCAACTGCGAGGAAAAAGCTGAGCGGGATGCAGCTGAGCGAAAGGCAGCCGAGCAGAAGGCAGCCGCCGCACAGGAGGATCACAATTCCAATCAGCAACAAGTTCCAGCAACAACAACAACCAAGACCGGTATGCCCGAGGAAGAGGACAGCAAGTTCCATGCCTGGGCAGCTCCTTACTATCGCCAGTATTGCCAGATGCTGGAGAGGGGTGAGAAGCCTACGCTTTTTGGCAAGATCGAGATCGCGCCCAACTTGTCGGAGGAAGAGTACGTGGAGGTCTTGATTGCGAATCTCGCCTTTGGCACCGGAGGCGACAGTGGTCTTTTTGTTAATAGGAAAGGTGAAGGGCGAGGAAATGGACAGCCCTCTCTTGAAGGCAGGTCCGCCGCCCCAGAAGACGATCAGCATGCTCATGGGAAACTCCTGGAGGAGGATAGCACTCAGCACTCATCTGTTGTGAAGCAGGAAGAGTCCGAAGTCCTCGAGGTTCAACCTCACGCTGTTGAAGAGCAGGCACCAGTTCCCTCAGCCCAGGATCAAGCTGGGACAGACCCCATCCAGGTCTCCGAGCAAGTCAATGATGTCGCCTCTGAGCATGTCCCACAGCCTGCCCCAGAGCAGCCCGTCGTTTCTAAGACTGTTCCTGAAGCTGCCCCTGAAGCTGTTCCTAAAGCCCTCCCTGAGGTTGTCCCTGGACTCCCTGAAGCCGCCCCCGAAACCGCCGACGACGTCACTCCCAACAACGGCCCTTCCAGCGCCCCCACCTCCAACCCTCCCTCGTCCCTCGTCCCCGCTGATACCTCGCTCAACCACGACACCTCCACCCCCAACGATCCTTCCCTCAACAAACCCGACAAGTCCAAAGACGCAAGCAAAGCCAAAAAAGAGCGCCGCAAACTCCGCAAGCGTCTCGAGCGAGAACAAGAAGAGGCTCGTCTCCGCCAACAAACCGCCGCGCGCGAAGAAGCTCGTCGCCAAGCCGAAGCCCGCCGTCAAGCTGAGCTCGACCGGAAAGTGGCCGAAGCCCAGAAGAAGCTCGACGAGGAGAAGGCTCAGCGGGAGGAGCAGCGGCAGAAGGAGGAGATTGCTCGGTTGGAACGGCTGAAAAATGAGGAGGTTCGGTTGCAGAAGGCCAAGGAGGAAGATATGAAGAGGAAGGAAGAAGAAGAGGTGAAGCGGAGGGTTGAAGAAGAGAAGAGGGCGGAAGAGGAAAGGCAGAAAGAGGAGGCAAGGGTTGCTGAGGAGAAAAAGAGGAAGATGGAGGAGGAGGCTAGGTTGGCGGCTGAGAGGGAGTGGTATGCCAAGGAAGAGCAGAGGATGCGCGAGGAGGCAGCCCAGAAGGAGGAGGCTAGACGTCTCGCGCTGGAAGCTAAGAAGGCCGCTGACCTGGAAGCTAAGCGAAAGGCTGACTTGGAAGCGAAGCAAAGGGCTCAAGCTGAAGCCAAGCTTAAAGCTGAAGCCAAGTTCAAGGCTGAAAAGGAGAGAAAAGCTGCCGAGGCCAAGCGCAAGGTCGATGAAGCGAAGAGGGTCGCCGAAGAGGTCAAGAAAAAGGCCGAAGAAGCTCGACTTAAGGCCGAAGAACAAGCTAGGCGTAAGGAAGAGCAGGAAGCCCAGCGCAAAGCCGAAGAGGCGAAACGTCAAGCAGAAGCAAAGCTCCGTGCCGAGGAGAAACGCAAGGCCGAAGCTGCTCGTAGGGCTGAGGGAAGGCGTCTTGCAGCCGAAAAGAAGAAGGCCGAAGCTGAGCGAAAGGCCGAAGAACAACGACAGGCAGAACTCAAGGAGCAGGCAGAAGTACAACGCCTTGCTGAGGAGAAACGGAAAGCCGATGAGCAGAAGCGAAAGGCCGATGAGGCGGCTCGACAAGCCGAAGCCGCTCTCCAGGCAGAGCTTCAACGTCAAGCTGAAGAAGCCGACCGGAAAGCCAAGGAGGCCAAAGCTGCGCAAGAACGTCGAGCTGAGCAAAGTCGTCAAGCTAAACTCAAGCACCAGGCTGAACTTCAACGTCAAGCTGAGCTCAAGCGTGCCGAGATAGAACAACAAGCTGAACTCCAACGTCAAGCCGAGCTCAAGCGTCAAGCCGAGCTCAAGCGTCAAGCCGAGCTCAAGCGTCAAGCAGAGCTCAAGCGTCAAGCCGAACTCAAGCGCCAGGCTGAACTTCAACGCCAGGCTGAACTTCAACGTCAAGCCGAACTCGAGCGTGCCGAGACAGAACGTCAACGCCAAGTCGAACTCCAACGACAACGCATCGAACTTGAGCGCCAGGCCGCACTCGAGCGTCTAGCCAGAGAGAGAGAAGCCGCCGAAGCCAAACTCCGAGCCGAGCGCGACGCCAGACTCCAAGCCGAAGCCGAAGCCAGGGCCAGGGCCGCGGCAGCACGACAAGCAGCAGCAGCAGCAGAACAGGCAGCAGCAGCACATCAACAAGCAGTGGAAGCAGAAGAAGAAGAAGAAGAAGCCAAGCGCAAAGCCGACCTCCTGCTCAAACGGCAGCAATCAGAGTAGGAATCCAAGCGCCGGGCGCAGGAGGCCAGGCAGCGCCGGGCCGCGGAAGCTAGGAAACGCGTGGCTGAGGAGAGGCAGAAGGCGATTGAGGAGGTTGAACGTCGTCGGCTGGCTGACCTCGAGGCTGCTCGCAAGGCTAAGGAGGAGCAGGAACGTCGTGCCCGAAAACATGCTGAGTTTTTGAAGAGGGAGGCGCAGGCTAAGAGGAAGGAGGAGGAAGATGCGATTCAGAGGGCCATGGAGGAGGCGAGGGTCAGGAAATTGAAGGAGGAGGAGGAGAGGATTCGGCGTGAGAAGGAAGAGGCGGCGCGGTTGAGGAAGGAGGTTGAACTGCAGAGGATCGAGGCTGAAAGGCAGAGAAAAGAAGCTGAACAGCTAAAGAAGGACGCAGAGGAGGCCATGGCAAAGGCCGAGAGGGAGAGAGCTGCCGAGGAGACGAAGCGCCGGAAGAAGGCTCGGCGCAAGGCGGAGGCGGAGGCCAAGCAAAAGGCCGAAGCTGAAGCTGCCAGGGCCAAAGCCGAAGCGGAGGCACAGCTTCGACAGATGCTGGGCATCCACCAAACCGATAGCTCCTTGACCTTTGTTGAACAAGAAGCCACTCCCTTCCACGAACAGCAGATTCTCCTTCAAGAAGCCTGGACCCTGATCGATGAATCCTTCCTTTTTTCTCAGCAGGCTCACGACGCCTATATCCGCGCGCAACACCATAACTTTGAGGCCTTGCGACTCCTAGGGGAAGCCGACCTCCTGATCTCGCTATCGCAAGGTGTTTCAGAGGACTGCGAGCCCACCCAAGATGTCCCGACTCTGATCTCTGCCCGTCAACACTATGACAACGCCATCCGTCATGCTCGTGAGGGCCACCGAACTTGCCAGGAAGCATGTGACAACCATGAGGCTTCAGCGCGGGCCGCAGAGGAAGGTCACCGTTTGCTAGTGGATCTGGGCCACGAGGGGGAGTATATCCGCTCCGTGCAGCAACACGCGTTTGACGAGGCAAACAGCCATTGCCATGAGACATTCCGGAAGGCGGAAGAGAGCGGTCTTGTTCTCGAGGAGGCGTTGACGAGGATGGGAATTCCTTTCCATTATGGTGATCGACACGTCGGCGATTCTGATGCCGATGGGATGGATCATCAAGACGAAACCATCCACATCCCCAACCCCCCCACTACTCCTCACTCTCAGCCTCTCTCCGACCCCGAAGAAAACGGCGACAACGAGACCGTTTCCTCCACCTTCGACAGCATGTCCACCATCTCAAGTACAGACGACCGTCCGTACGAAGAGCGTCTGGCGGACTTTATCAGCGGCCAGCTCGTCACTTGTGGCGTCTGGGACCCGGAGTCGTTCTATGTCCGGTATGATCCGCATGATTTGAGCAGCAGCAGCAGTCGGCGTGCGAAAGAGGTTCCCTTGGAGAGTGAGAGGAAGGATCATCGCGATGTTGTGGTAAGCCAGGTAGAGGGCGTGAGGGAGTGTTGGTGGTGAGACAGAAGTAGTTTTTGGGGGGGTGAGCAAGTTCGAATGGGTAAGAGAAGTGGTGTTGTAGCTTCAGGTTATGGCTTTCATGGCGGATTTGTCGGAGTAGAGATGATGAGCTTGGTAGATGGTTGCGAAGAAGTCGTAGTACATCCTAATACAGAAATTGAAATGTGAAAAACGAAAAGACATATGAAGTACATCAGCGCCTCCTCACGAGTGAAAACTAGATGGCGACGAGGGCCGAATTGGCGTTCACGGCGCTAGACATCGTGAAGTCGGTACCGCGGTGAGTGAGGAATCGTGTCAAATGTGAACATAGCAATTTTGAGCAAGAGAGGAAACGAAGAATGAATATGTCCTCTTCGTACGGGCAAATATTAACCAATCTACCTCGATACTGATGATAGAGGCAATGGCTTCCCGAAAAGGTGAATGGGAATCAAGCGTTTTTCAATGACGAAAATCGTGACATTGGGCAACACACACTGAAAAAATTGTTAGTGCACCTCCCAAAAGCAAATTACAGACCCTAACCCTACAACTTACCTCTTGACACAGAGAACCAGAACTTCAAAAAGAAAACCGGGTAGGTAATAAATGATTGTTTTGGTACTCCAACAAACGAAACCACAAGGAGATGAAAAGAAGGTAAAAAATTAATCGTTGATTGATTATGGTTTGCTTGACTGGTACAAAACGGTTTCCCAGCTCCCGTCACTGCAGGTTAAGACATCAGCCAGCCCAGGAAAAAAAAAAAAAGAGAAAATCATCTTCCAGGGGAATGCACCTTTCACTTCTAGGGTACACATCACACCCCCAGCGAACGCGACTTCCTTTTTTATAATCGTACTTTGAAGCCGGGCAGCTGTGCCTCCGAAGCTCTGTTATTCTGTCACCGCTCCTGCCCTTCCGGCTGCGTTGAGCCGCAAGAGAGGATGGCGTCTTGATTAGGTGAATCACGCCATTGAGATTCTGTTTGCTGCCCCCGGAAGGCCAGATGGTGATGAGATTCTGGGACGGCAAACAAGCAGGGACAAGTTACACCGATAGGTATCATCCATCACTGAATGATAGGGGGCACAGTTCCTAACATTATCTCTCTATATTTAGTCCCGTTGTACTGTCAAATACTGGAACGACGGGAGTCTGTTCTTCGTAGCAAGCACAATCTAGAATCAGGACAACGCAATCGCTGAGCTCAATACGATCAATTCTTGTTAAAATTCCAATCCCAAAAACAACCTATAAACTCCAACCGGTCCAGGCCCAACCGCAACCGCTACCGACCGACCGACCGACCCCGTCTCTTTCTTTGGATTCCGCGCTTCGATTTTGATGCCGCCGCTCGTGAAAAAAAAGACAAGACAAGACAACCAAGTGAAACCATTCCTTCTCTTTGGTGCCAAACGTTTCCCAATGCCTGTAGAAAGAACCCCCAACTTTGTAGTAGTGTAGTCCGTGGTAGTAGTAACAGGGTATTATATACCAACGTCCTTGCGAATGTGTGTATGTAGTTCTTTATCCTCCTCAATCGTCCGTCCCCTAGTGAGTCTGGAACAAACTCTTCTCGGGACTGGGATCCTCATGCTTGGCCGTGCTGCCCTTCCCCCTCCACGTGCTGACCGCCTGGATGTTAGCCTTGTAAGTCTGCACCTCGGTCCCATACGCCCTCGGTGTCAGCTTGATCAGCGTGTGGAGTGGTACGGGTACCCAGGGGCTCTCCTCTTGCGTCTTTTGCATGAAATACGCATAGATGCAGCGAATGACCGCCTGGTGAGAGATGATGAGAATGTCCTCGCTGCGCTCCAGCTCCATGATGATGGGCTCGAGACGAATGACCACGTCGCGATAACTTTCACCTCCACGGTACCGGTAGTTGTACTTGTCTTCGTCGCGGGCTTGGAAGTCATCGGGGTACAGGTCCGCTATCTCCTGGTACGTCATGCCGTCGCAAACACCGGCGTCAAGCTCGTCGAGCGCCTTCCATTGTAACTGGTTGTAGTGTTTTGGTAGGTGGCGGGCCGTGGCAATGGTGCGCTTTAATGTCGAGGTCCATACCGTCAAGGGGCGGTCGCTCTGTGGGAGAATGTTAGACTTGTAAGACAAAGAATGCGGGGCAGGGGTAACGTACACCAACGGATTCTAATACTAGCTCGGGGAGCTTCCGCGCGTACTCTTCTCCTCTGTGGGATAGCTCGGCATCGCCACCAATGCGACCTTCAAGGTTGAGCATGGACTCGCCGTGCTACGAATTGTTAGTATACGACCAATTGGTACAGGCAAGCGGAGATACGTACCCTTGATAGCCATACTGATCGGGGGCGGATGTGCAGGTTCATGAGATAGTAAACAATGCGACTTTGCAGGTAGTCACGAATGCGGTTGATAATGACTTGTTTCCCAACGTTCATGATCTTGAGGAAAGTCAGATCGTCCTCGTCGCCGTCTTCGTTTAGCGACTTGTAGACCTTTTCGTAGTTGCGTATGCGATTGCGGAAGTCGAGGGCAGCGGTTTCGGGGTCTTGGCCCTGGTAATCGGGACTGGTGGTCTTGACGTCGCGAATGTTGGCCATGATCAAGTTCTCGTCGTCGCACCTGGACTCGACAAAGATGACTTCAATGTTATTTTGGGTCATGATATCGAGTACCCATTTGCGCCTCTCTTTTGTGCTGTTGGTGGCATCGAGAATACCGACGACTCCGCCCTTCTTGAACCACCTAAGCATGTCGGCCACGGCGGCCTCGGCGGCAGCGCGACGTTTGCGCTCTCCCTCCTGGTTGTTGGTGTCGAAGAAGTCGGCGGACGGTTGGGGAGCATCTGTGCGTCTGTAGTTACCAACGTTGAAGGTGGCGGAGGGAATCGAGAGCCAGGTCAGATAACGTTGCGCTGGGGAGGACGGGAGAGTTAGCAATGGGATATATCTAGAAGGAATGACATGGACGGCATCATACCTTTCTGTGCGATGAAGCTCTTTCCCCGGGCCGGAAGACCCACCATCACCACGCAGATGCGGGTGTTCTCAACCTGCACGCCAATGCCGTTCGTCCTAGGGGCCATGGTTGCGGATGTTCTGGGGTACTGGGAGAAGGTCGAGGTCGAGGAAGGGCAGGGAACACTGCGAGTTCATGTAGCCACCAGGATTGGATTGGATTGGAATTGGGCTGCGCAGTGGACGAGTTCTTGTATTTCTTTTCGTTACAAGTTGAAGTACGGTGAAGTAGTTGATCTCGTGAGGCAAGTCGAGTTGGGGTAGTGCCAGTGACCGGGCCGGGGGAGGTTTCTTGGCTGACAACAAGGGCAGTTGGTAGGTTGGGTCTTGCGCAGAGGTGTTCTTGTACCTGTTGAGGTTCTTACTGTTCGACGACGTAGCAGGGCGTTGCGGGTGGAAACGTGGGGATGGAAAGTCTGGATGTCGTTGGCGGATGCGATGGAAGCGGCGGCGAGACTAGAACCGAACGGGAATCGGGGACGATCTCTGGGCGGGCAACAGCAATGGGCAGCGGCGAATTTGGTTTTGGGAGGGGAGGAGGGAAGACGAGATAAAAGTAGGAAAATGTGAAGAGGAGGAGAAGAGCAGGGCAGGTTGGGTTGTTGAAGAATGGAAATGGAAATGGAAATGGAAACACGGGATGACAATGGCAAGTCACGGTTGGTTTGTATGAAACGATAAGGATAAGGTAATGGTAATGGATGGGTGTACCTGTCTAACAGAAAATGCCGTGGGTCATGGCGGATTTCTGTTACCGCATTACGTACAAGTGCTTGTATGGTATGGAATCTGGACTCCTCTTTTTTGACCAGCCCGCTAAGGCGACTGTGTAATCCGCTAAGGCGACTGTGTTGCTTCCCAAGGTCTGTCTCGCCAAATGCTAGGTTAGTGTTAGGGTTAGGTTAGCGGTTAGGGTTAGTTAGGGTTAGTTCCGGGGGTGCAGGGGGCCGGCGAGAGGCCCCCGCGTGTGAATGGGAAAAAAAGTGTTCGAAAAGACGTGGTTTTGAGCCTTCATTGTTGTTGTTCAAGATGATGATTTTCGTAGAGGTTTAGAGCGCTCAAAATAATGCAAGCGTTGGTCTTGGCTGCTCTCTGGCAGCGAATTTGTATGGCCCCACACAGTCGCCTCAGCGGATTACACAGTCGCCCTAGCGGGCTCGTTTTTTGATGGAGATTCGATTCACAAGCGCTCAGCTGAACAAGTGGCAGTTTCCCTCAAATTGTATGTAATTAGCTTATAATATCCAAAATAGAAACAGAACCCCCCAAAAAGAATTTGATTTTTTTCTGGTCGTTCTTCAGCAGGGCACGTTGGTTGTCCCTTGTTGCGGTTCCGTCACCACCATCGGAATTCTCAGGGAAGACGGGAATTGCGGTGGAATTACCGGGCTGGAAGCGGGCAAGCATGGGGTGTCACTGGGTGCAAATGGGCTGCATTGGCGGGCAGGCAAGGCCCAGCAGACCCAGGGGGAGCCAGTGGGTGTCCACCGAGGCACCCACTGGAAGCCCACCCGAATGGGTCAACCCGGGTTGTACCTTTTTTTTACTTCTCTTCGTTGTTACGTAGGTATACAAAACGGAAAGGAGTGTAACATTCACCTTTTACTTTTTCTCTTCACTCAACATTTTTCTGATTACGTCTTGTGTTTCGGATTAATCATGAGCAGAGGAACCCCTAAGATGGCATCATTTGCCTAATCATCGGAGGGAAAGAACTTTGCTGTTGAGTGTGAAGCGAAGAAAAATGGAAGGAAGGGAAAGACTCACGCCAAGCATCTTCATGCCAAGGCCAGCCAAAAGGGTTCCAGCCTTTCTAGGCACTGTTCCAAGTTCCAGTCAGCAACCACTCGTTTCAACTCCCGACCCACCCTGACGGCAGACTCACAACCTTGCCAAGACTGGAGATGGCTGTCATGAAGCCGCGTAGGGCTTGCCATTTGTAACCGCCATGGGGATGGGAAGTCGTGACACTTGAATATCTTGCGGTTTGTCACGGTCGAGGTTCAACCGCTCGGGTCGGTGTTTGAGCTGGTATTGTTCAGCGGGTGGTCTAGCCGTGGACCCCCGCCTGACAATCTGACGAGTTTGTAAATTGCCCCCTTAGCGGAAAATACCCCATGTTGGTGAGCCGTAGTGTAGTAGGTTCAGCCAAAATAAGCCGCTCATGAACCGCTCATATTGGAAAATTGACGGTTCATAAACGGCATGAGCAGTTTATGAACGAATGCCGTTTATGAACGACTTATTTTGGTTGTACCTACTACACTACGGCTCACCAACATGGGGTATTTCCCGCTAAGCCTCCATTCGCTTTTTTGGTTTGACTGAACAAGAAAGTCCGGATTGCCAATGAGATAAAAGTCCGAATGCATACATCTTCAGCTTCTGGAACTGTCAACGTGGATTTCCTGAGCAGCATGTCGGGTGGAATAAGAAATTATAAACAGAAAATCTGCAGTGTACACGTGAACATGAAGTCAAGAGGTTCCACTGACAGACCGCCATGTTCATCACTTTTCTTCACTTTTCACCTCGGGAGAAAACACACCGGTGATCACAGAATAAAAAGTCGAAGCTAGCACAGGGGACAAATGGTGGGGGTTTTGAAGGCGGTATGTATTTCCCTAACTTGATAGAGTTAGGTAATGGCGCTTGGCGCGTTAAAGAAAGACTCTTTACAAAAAGGAAATCGGCAACACCGCCCGAGGATTGGATCTCAGGGTCTCTTCCCGCTCGCCCGTCTGCTGCGTCTTCCACGGGTCTGCACGGCAACTGTCAACACTGCAACCCCGGACTGCGGAAGCGCACATGTGCGTCTCATCCCATCTTTTTGACAACATGAGGTGTTGGTGGCCAAAGACCAAGAACAATATTCGTGATGATCAACAATTCAGCGAAGTCTTCCAAGCCCGCAAACTCGGAAAACCCGAAAAGCAATCATGACGTGCATTTGCCCCCCCAAGAGCCCCAGGCGGAGGCCGCGGCCGCGGAGTTCTGGTGCAACGCTAACTACGGGAAAAAAAGACATGCCAAACCTTTGAAGGATACAGGAATGACAACAATATCAACTTATCAATGCTTCCAGACCTTCCATCATGACCATTCTCGACCTGATGCTTACTTCTCTAGCTTGCCCTGGATCGTGTGTCTCTCTGCAGGAACTTGTCCTGTCCTGCATCCGTGGGAAAGGTGAAAGTCTTGTCGAAAAGTGTGGGGTACATGAACACGGATCGGACCATGTAACGAAACACTGCCAGGCACCGAAATCCATCTGGACTTTTGTTCTTCAACAAAACTTTCAAAGGATTTGAAGCCATCACGGTTCTCAAACATTCCAAGATCTCCGCGGGCCGGGAAAGAGCCGCCCGAATTACCAAGACATGCCCATCACATATTTTAGGCAAGAACTAACCCCACGTCCACAAATCTGGCGGAGTACAGCAAAGTGGAAGTTCCTGCACAATTCTGAAACTCTGCGCTTCTCCAAAAAAAACTCCAATTGTTCACATGACTAGAGTCAGAAGATGGCGCGATCATATGACCAGGACCCCAAAATTTGATGAGACTGTCCACTGGACTTCGGGAACTTCATGGGCGGTGTGAAGAAGGAACCACCATCATTCGAGAACGAGAAAAGCAAGCAATGAGATTTCGAAAAGAGAGAATCCACCCAGCTGTCAGGGGGGAAAGTGGTTAGATGTTAGTGTTATCCACACTTGAGGAGAGATCCCGCGCGGAATTGTAACCGACACCTTCATGACTTCAGGCGGAGGAACACTTTTTGAGAAGGGACGATTTATGTCTTCAACGAGGAAGAACTAGACGAGGGAGAAAGGGGGGAGCCGAGATGTTTGTCAAATCTCTACATGCTGAAGGTTACAGTTGACTATGAAAGGCTTAACAAAGTTAGGGGAATCCTTTTCACTTAAGCGGAGAACCGCCCATAAGAGAGGTACCTCACTAACTTCTTGCTAACCACCGGAACTTGAGATATTCCCTTTTGTGTTTGACGACTACTCTTCCGATTTGTCCCTTCTCGCACATTTCCAATTACTTATAACAAACTAATGACACCACTTAGTTCATGAAGAGACAACACATGGGCTCCCGGTCATTGTTTTGAGGCTGAATTGATCACGCATAGGGAAAATCGGGAAAGGAGGCTCCAAAGTGGAGATTCGTTACGAAGTTACGAAAAGTAAACGCTGCCCTACCCGCGGCACTCCCGCGGCTATATACTTCACTTTGGGAAGATTTTGATACGAGGTCGATCACCACGTTCACGTTCACTTTCACTAAAACTCTGGAGATCGTACACGTGTGTGCCTGACTAGGCCCAACAGTGAAAAGCACATCCGAATATCACCAGGAGCCTAGAAATTCTTTTCACGTCAAGTGACAACCCCCGATTTCCCCCCCAAAAGATGATCGTCCACTCGGATGCGCCCCTGCAGATGGTAAAAGAAAAATAACTTCAACCGACGAACCGAACAACTGTTCCCGTAGCCGTGATCGGGTTCCCGTCGGATCGTTCCCCTTTTGCCAAGCTTTGATGCCAAGACGGCAAACTTTTTGACTTTGATGGTTTGACCTGGTTTGACCTGGTCTTGGACCTGGGTCGACCTGGGTCAGGTTGGGTCGGGTTGGTTAAATCTGGAATTCTGGGATTCTGGATCGTGGGAAAGATAACAGGGCTGGCTGGTTGACTTGCAAGAAAGAGTGAACGGCCCATATGTTCAGATCTGTGGCCTGACCATGGGGGTTTGATTGAGATTTTGTCCATGCTTGACAACTTCGTAAAGATCCAGCCAGAGTTTTTAACGAAGATCAAACATGGCATGGCCTCTTCGTTAAGGATTCGAAGAAATCATATATTGATGGATGACTTCTGGACCACGACTTGGGTCGGCAAGCAATAAACATGACCGAACGGCAGTTCCCGTCCGTCTTCGATCCATGCTGCTCTTCCCATAGTCCAGCAGCCCTACAAGCAAGGGTCGTAATAGTTCATGACTTTTATACTTTTAGGTATCTTCAAAGACCGACAAACTCTCCAAGTTGGAGCTGCTTCACTAGGTAGGCTTAAATAACCCCCTTGGGCCAGCACAGCACAAAGGGTCTGAACCTGTTCTGGCCCCGCCAACCAAAGTCACGAGCATAAGACCGCAAAGCCGGATCGTGCCCCTGACACTGCTGGCAGTAACATAAACTTGATCTCCAAATCTCGATTGACACAATATAGTTCTCGAAGCTGAGGAGCTTAACCTTCCCTACTACCCCATCATCACCAGCCCATTCTGTCCTCACCCAGAGGTCCCAGACCGTATTCAGACATGCTTTTCCTTCCTAGCCTGAATCCCTTCGCCCTCTCACCAGCCCACCACCAGTCAGTACCTACCTTAACACCTTAACACCTTATCCCCTTCCCCCTCCCCCGTCCCCTATCACTTTAACAAACATCATAACCCGGCAACCCCCCACCCACCCTCAAAAACCCAACATCCCACCCCTCCCCCCCCTCCCCGCCCACAATCGTGCCCACCTGTCCATTCTCAACACACAACGCCTCCAGTGTGTCCAACTGGTTACCGATAAAATCCGTGCTGGTGCTTATGGTCGTGCAGAGGGAGCAGAAAAAGGCTTGGCACGAGCGGTAGGTAAATGAAAGGCAGGAGTTGGCGGTTACGATTAGGTCTTGGTTGGAAGAGGAAACTTGGGTGACGAGGGTTTGGCAGTCGGAGGGGGTGGGGGGTGGGGACTGTGAAAGGGGGGTTAGTTGGTTTGGTTGGTGGTTAAGGGGCTGAAGGGGTTGAGGGTTGAGAGGGTTGAGAGGGTTGAGAGGGTTGAGAGGGTTGAGAGGGTTGGGAGGGTTGAGAGGGTTGAGAGGGTTGAGAGGGTTGAGAGGGTTGAGAGGGTTGAGAGGGTTGATAGGATTGAGGACGAAGGGGGGTTGTGGTGAGGTGATGTGATGATGGGGTGGGAAGGGGCAGGAAAGGTGGACAGAAGGAGTGTGTTTCTTGATGAGAGACTGGTAGTGTGGAGGGGGTTGGATATAAACTTGGAAAGGCATAGGGGAAGAGACGTACAGAGTTATAACACTCAAAGAAGTCCGCAGCAGACTGTCTCTGCCGCAAACGCTTCACAGCCTGGAAGCTTTCTCTGCGCTTGGAAAGGCCGTCGTCGACGTACTGCTTGGGAAGCTTCTCGAGACCAACAGCAGGTCGTACGAGAGTGGTCTTGTCGGTAGAGGTGATGTATTCCGCTGGGGCATCAGCGGGTCTTGATGCTGGATGGACGGAGATTGCGCCTGGGCGATATGTCTGTTTGCGAGGGAGTTTGACGGCGCGGTCGTCGAGGTTGATGGTTTCGCCGGCCGTGGCGAGGCCGATGAGGAAGGTCAAGAGGAGGATGAGCTTCATGGTGATGCCCTGCATATGGATACTGGTGGATTGTATTAATGTCTTGGGTTCTGTGATCCGGTAGAAAGGTCGTTGTCTTTGTCTTGACCATGATCCCCGAAGTGAAGAACAACCAAGCTCTTATACCCCTCGCCGTCCCTCTCTTCGTCCTACTGTCCCTCAACTTCCATACCACGGACATGGCAACCTCCGACCAAGCCCTCACCTTGCCTCTGGCACGTTACCTCAGCCCACGCCGTCGTCCTTGGTCGAAGTCATCCTCGATATTGCGGCTGAGAGCAGGACTCGAGGTCCGTACGAGGCATCGAAGCGTCCGTCGTGAGCATCATTTCCCCACAGATCCTTGAACACCCTCTTCTCCGCCAACAGCTTCCTGTTGAGGACTACTCGTGACGCCTTCGAATCCAATAATACCACCCCGACCGGCTTGAGCCGTGTCTACGCCTCCTGAGGCGCCACTTGGCAACAGAAAGTTGGGGAAGTGAGACACGGCAACGCGTGGAAGTCCGTCAGAAGGGTGGCTTGTGTCTGGAAGGTATTTGTGAGATTTCGACTGGATGTCATGGCTTGAGATCTGAGTCGCGTCTGTGATATCTCTTTATGGTGTTGAGCGAGGGTTGCTGTGATGCTAATGACGTTGTAGACAAAACGGCATTCTCTCAAATGAGTGCTGAGAAGTGAGAGGCATAGAACCAGGTTTTATCATGGAAAACAACTGCCGTGCTGATGCCTCCCGCTGAAACCAGACCCGGGGTAAGACCTCGAAATAGTGCAACCACCAGGCAGTAGCGTACCAAAGACTTAAACCACACTTGTGATTTGGCCAACTCCGTGGAAAACAATGTCTTTTCCAAACATGTTTCCTGGTATAGAAGGTCATGCTATTTCGGACAAGGCCAAGATGACATCCCGTCAGCCTTGGGATTATGAAGGGATTCGGATTTGGGCCATGCAATTTAACATGGCCAATGTATTGACGTGAAGGATATTATCCGCCATTTATCCAAGTGATTTATCGACCCAGGATCTCGGTCAGGACTGCACTCTCAACCCAAGGACCTGGAAGCGAAGTCGACCAGCAACGCTTCAACCTCGCCTATTGCCTCCCGCATTTTGGAATCTTCCTCAGCTGATCCACGCCTTTGATCAACGACCTAGGCGACCACATGTCCGACTTCGGACTCATGCCATGTCCTCTGAATAGCCCGCCGGAAGGTGGCATAGTAGCTCCCGTGAGCCATCATTGACTGTCCTTCCCCAGCTCTTCCAGCTTGGAAGCCTGATATCGAAACCTCGCCAACACCACAAATCCTAGCCAGAAAATCCCCAGCGACAAATCGAATCTCCATGAAATGCTGCCATGGATGATTGTCGAAATGATTGTCGGAGCTGAGATTCGTGAGCGGGACTTCACGCTCAGGAAGCAGGTTTGCGTGGTTTCGTAGATATCATCGTCTTTGCGATCGACAAAGATGGCCGAAGTAGCAGTTCAAGAGTTGTGTGCCGAAGAGAGGTCGTGTTGCCCAACTTTAGAGCCGGGACAATAGCCTTCAAAGTCGATAGTGAAGAGAAAGAGGAAGTTCTCGACTTTCACAAGTGCAATTGGAGTTCTGGGGTTCGGGTGATCTGCAGTGAAAAGTGGGGTTATAAATGGAACGCCTGCAGTGCACAGACCATGTTCTCACCCAAAGAAGACGGCAGAAATGGCAAAATTTTCACCGCCTGCCATGATCCCTGGTTATCGTACAAGCGATAAGAAAAAAATCCCCAGCGAAACAGAAGACAGAAGGCAGAGGAAGGACATTCAATTCGACTGCCACTGGGACCCGGAAACCATTGCGACATCTCTCTTTCCCCCCAGAGTATCGCAACCACCACCACCACCCACCGATACCCAACCCCCCCCCTCCAGCCGTCACGATGGCTTCCGAACTCAGCAAGAAGCGCAAGCTTAAGGACACCAAGCTAGCGACCGAAGATGGTGCCGCCGCCGCCACCACCGAGAAGAAGACCAAGAAGGTGAAGAAGGACAAGAAGGAAAAGAAGGAAAAGGCCGTCGAGGAGGAGGAGGTCGTCGAGGAGAAGCCCGTAGAGGAGACCAAGGAAGAGGAGGAACAACAAAATGGCACCGAGGAGGAAGAGGCTGTCCCCACCGGCAACGAGGACAAGGAGCAGGACAGCGACGACAAGGACGGCGACGAGCTCACAAAGACCAACGACTCCCTCATCGCCCCTCCCATCGCCACCAATGCCACCGACTTCTCCGAGCTCAACCTGTCCGAAAAGACCATGAAGGCCATTGCCGAGATGGGCTTCACCAAGATGACCGAGATCCAGCGGAGAGGCATCCCCCCTCTGCTCGCCGGCAAGGACGTTCTCGGTGCCGCCAAGACTGGTTCCGGCAAGACCCTCGCCTTCCTCATTCCCGCCATCGAGATGCTCAGCTCCCTGCGCTTCAAGCCGAGAAACGGCACCGGTGCCATCGTCGTCACCCCCACCCGCGAATTGGCCCTCCAGATCTTCGGCGTCGCCCGCGAGCTCATGAAGAACCACTCCCAAACATACGGCGTCGTCATCGGTGGTGCCAACCGTCGCGCTGAGGCCGAGAAGCTGGGCAAGGGCGTCAACCTGCTCATTGCCACCCCCGGTCGTCTGCTCGATCATCTCCAAAACACCCCCTTCGTCTTCAAGAACATGCGATCGCTCATCATCGACGAGGCCGACCGTATTCTCGAGATCGGTTTCGAGGACGAAATGCGCCAGATCATCAAGATCCTTCCCAAGGAGGACCGTCAGACCATGCTCTTCTCCGCCACACAAACCACAAAGGTCGAGGACCTCGCCCGCATCTCGCTCCGTCCCGGCCCCCTGTACGTCAACGTCGACGAGGAGAAGCAGTTCAGCACAGTCGAGGGTCTTGATCAGGGTTACGTCGTAGTCGACGCCGACAAGCGTTTCCTGCTCCTCTTCTCCTTCCTCAAGAAGATGCAAAAGAAGAAGGTCATCGTCTTCTTCTCCTCCTGCAACTCCGTCAAGTACTACTCCGAGCTTCTCCAGTACATCGACCTCCAGGTCCTCGATCTCCACGGAAAGCAGAAGCAGCAGAAGCGCACCAACACCTTCTTCGAGTTCTGCAACGCCAAGCAAGGAACCCTCATCTGCACGGACGTTGCCGCCCGCGGTCTCGACATCCCCGCCGTCGACTGGATCGTCCAGTTCGACCCCCCCGATGATCCCCGCGACTACATCCACCGCGTCGGCCGTACCGCACGTGGCAACAACACCAAGGGCCGTTCCCTCTTGTTCCTCCAGCCTAACGAGCTGGGCTTCCTCGCCCATCTCAAGGCGGCCAAGGTCCCCGTGGTGGAATACGATTTCCCCAAGAGCAAGATCTTGAACGTCCAGAGCCAGCTGGAGAAGCTGATTGGCCAGAACTACTACCTGAACCAGAGCGCCAAGGATGGGTATAGGTCGTATCTTCATGCCTATGCTTCGCACAGCTTGCGGTCCGTGTTTGATATTCATAAGCTTGATTTGGTCAAGGTTGCCAAGGTATGTCTTTGTTGTCTTTCTAGATCTGGCAGAGTAGTCACTAACATGTTTTACAGTCCTTCGGTTTCTCCACCCCTCCTAGGGTAGACATCACCCTTGCCTCCAGCATGTCTCGCGACAAGAAGCAGACGAGCAGGAGGGCGTACGGTAGCCAGCCGAAGCAGAACCGTCGTTAAGCGAGCTGAACTTTGTGGTGTGTGTTTGGTTAGAAGATGTTCTCTTAGATATCCATCGGGCATTTCGGTGTGGAGCATAGTGGTGTTGTTTTCTTTTGTGTTGTTATACTTGCTGTCTTTGTTGTTGTTTACGCAAGCTGCCAAGGCGTTTTTGGTTGAAAAAGTCAAACGGAGGGAGTCAAAATGACAATTAATTCTTACTTCACGTTGTTGTTCCCAAGATGTGCTTATATTGTGCTACGTGTTATTCTTGTCTTCTCAACTTATGACCTTCGTCAACAGTGCCAATATTCTTGATGAAGTTGATATGAGCTGGCTTCATACTCGAAGGGAAACCATTCTCCTTTCACTCCCAGCGAAAGACAACAAAATCAATTCTCATCGAACAACGGGGACCGAGATACATCGGAATATCAGCGAGCATCAAAGCTGAACCAAGTCAAACAGCAGCGGGAAACAGAGATCAAAAAGCCATGCCTCAATGTACGACTTAGTGGCGACGATGATCTAAAGACAACTGATGACAGCCTACTACTGTGTATTTCAGAAACAAACCCATATCTATCTGCAGCCCCAAAGGACCTAACCTTGCTTTGCTAACTTGAGACACTTCAACAACAGACTAAAGAAACCAACAAACGTTTTTGTGTGTACCAACATTCCATACCCACCCTTCCCTCAACCCACCTCCCTCCCCCCTTTCATCCTCATATCCCTCCCCCTCCAACCTAATAAAACTCCCTCCCCAAAAACCTCACCCTCCCCCTCCCAACATCAAACACCGTCAACGCATTCTGCATGAACACATCCCCCAGAATATACGGCCCCGCCCCGCCGTCCGCAATCGCCGTCATGCACAGGCCCGTCAAAGGGTCGACCATGTCCTGGTTAATCAGGTCCCTTGGGTTGAAGTAAAAGGGGACTCCGTTTAGAAGCACGGCGAGGCGGGGCGCGATGGCGTCGCAGGCGGTGAAATAGGCGCCGTACATCCAGAGGTAAATGGCGGGGGGGTTGAAGGAGGTGTTGATTTGTTGGGCTTCGACTAGGGGGGAGGGGGGTTAGTGAGGGGGACTGGAGGTGGGAGGGGGAGGAGGATGGAAGGGAGAGGTGCTATTATAGAAACAGAGGGGGGGGGGCGGAACTGAGGAACTGAGGGGGGTTGGGACGGGGGAAGGGGATGAAGATATTGATGGATGGGGGAAGGAAAGACCTGGGAAGCGGGGAACGGAGGTGAGGTTAGAGAAACTTACTTGATGGAAGATAGCAAAGGGTGGTACCGCTGTCAACGATATAAGGGAATTTGCGAGTGTTGGTGGTGGCGCCGAATTGCCAGCCGTCGGGGATGACGGTGTAGAAGGAGTATTCTTGGGCGGTTTCGGGGACGTCGATTAGGTTTGTCTGTGTTGTCATCCTCAGTCAGTCACCATATTTCCCTCTCAATGCACCCTCTCTTCCCTTTCGCTCATTCCCACAACCAGGTAAGATATTAGAGCAGCGGGCAAAGACTCACAATAATCATATCCAACTCCACATCCTTATCCTTCTCTAATCCCTTAGCAGGCGGCAACCCTCCCCACGCCAACAATCCCGAGCTAGCATTCCGATCAATCGTAATACTAAACAGCGGCGGTACCGATCCCTGGTTAACCATGCTGGTGAACAAAGGCGGGTAATAAAGCTGGTTGTAGGACTCGTGACCTTCGCCGAATCCTCCACTCTCACTATCCCCATCATCACCACCATCCTCCCCGTCATCTCCCCCTCCCCTTCCCCGTCTCCCCCCTCACCCTCTCCATCACCCCCATCCCCTCCCTCACCCTCCCCATCCCCCGAACCACTCCCCCCGGACCCCGACCCCGACCCAGAAGAAGACCCAGACATCCCCCCCAAATAAGCATTAGTCAAACTCGGAAACGCCAACCCCATCAGCCCACTCGTCAAATTATTTCCAAACCAAAACGTCTTTTCCGCCAGCGCCACCTGCTGTTTCCTCACGGTAATATTCCCCACGGTGATATCCGCAAAACCCATCGGGCCCGTGACAATCTCGCCGTCGCCGTACTGGATGAACATGTGCGTTTGCGGGTCTGTGGGGCCGTAGGGGTGCCAGAGGTCCTGGGGAGGGGGTTTATGGGGGGATGTGGAGGGGGAGGGGGTATGGGGGTGGTGGTGGTGTTGGTGGAGTTGAGGGGGGGAGGGGGGGAGAAGTAAGGGGTGGGGGGAGGGTATAAGCGGGACCGAAACCGCAAGTTTCTTGCGGGACGGCGTTGCCTAGGTAGTCGAGACAGGAGAAGTTGTGGGTGATGGCCCAGGTGTCGGAGGAGCCGGTGTCGAGGAGCAGCAAAAGGGGGACGGAGTTCCAGTGGACTGAGACGGCGTATTGCGTGCCGAAGGCGGTGGTGACGGTTACGTTTTCGTAGCCGTAGGCTGTGCCTTCCCCGTCGGAGTCGGAGGAGGGGTCATGGTGGTGGTGGTGGGCAGCGGTGCGGACGGAGTTTTGGCGGAGGCGGCGTTGGTGTTGGCCGAGGATGGAGGCGGCGGAGCGGCGGTTGCCGGCGCGGGTGATGGCGTGGGGGGTTTTGGAGGAGTCGGCGGGAGAAGAAACGGCTTGGAGGGTTTGGTAGGAGTGAGCGAGTTCGAGTTTGCGGACGGATGGGCTGGATCCTAAGACGGGTTTGGGGACGGAGTATTTGATGCCGGGCAGTCTGGGGGCTGAGTCACGCAGGAAACGCTCGGTGGGGGTGAGGTTGTTGATGGAGGCGGCGGAGACGAGGAGGGTGAGCCCCAAAAGGGTGTAGGCGAAGGTGCCTAGGTGGGATAACATGTTGCCAGTTGTTGTCTCTGTTCAGAGACTGAGAAAAAAAGAGGGAAGAAACTGGACTTGGAAGCGAGAAAGGAGGGACTGCGCCAGTTGGGTTTAGAAGAGTAGAAGAGAAGAAGAAACGAGTGGATGTGAGGTCTGGGGCGACCACAAAGATAAGGAGCAGGTCCGGTCCGGGATGTGATTTGCCTCAAGGGGAAAAAGGCCGGTGATATGTTTGACGTCTGCAGTGTTCCCTCTTTCCAGTAGTGACTAGTCCTTGGCCCTCGACGGTGCAACTGTGGACAAGCGGAACAGAAAGGGACGTTGAGAAGCAAGGTGCCGTCAAGTTTGAGTAGCTCAGTCTAGTCAGCTTTTGCCAAATGAAGAATACTGTGTAACTGACTGCAACACTCGGCGGAGCTGACGGGTAAACAAACGGTTTTCTGGAGGAGGCGATGATAAAGTGAGGCAGATGAAGGTGTTGAGAGGTCAATTTGAGCTAGAAACATGGTGGAAGTTTGGTAGACGGAGATATTTGAGGTCAAGCCATAACTCATGGCAATGATGCCGGTGATGTTCTGTTCTGAAGTGCTGAGGGGAACATGGCTGACCCACAACGTTCGTATGTCTTAGCTAGAAACATGCTGGTATCCCAGTGATAGTGAGAATGGACAGGTCCAGGATGACACTGGCACAGAATCCTTCTGTCTCGGATACTGAGAAAGCACTGCAACACCGTGTTTTCGAGACCTTGCTCCGGTAGTTGTTTGTAAGGAAAGCGGCATCCGCAGCCGGGATCCGGTAGATCCTCGAGGGCTGATCGTGAACAGAGCTGTATCCTTGGATATGGTGATGATCTTCATCTTGGAGGTTTGGAGGGATAGTGCTTGCGCGGATGGTCGCACCAAACTTGATACGAAGATCAGTGTTCTAACAGAAACCACCGAGAGGTCATCTCTCTTTTTCTTTCCATGTTATTTCCATTCCCCTGTCTCGGCATCTCTCAACCCCAGAACACAGACATACAGTCAGTCGCAAAGTGTTGTCTCGTTGCCACAAACACATGAAACGTTCCGCTCGGATCGTACACCGAGAGACGACGGTCAACGGTATTCGGGTCGTCAGTCCGCTCTACCTTTTTGAGAGAAGTATTTTGGGTCTTGGCACGACGAGCATCCCAATGCACAGTACCTTCTTGTCCACATAAAGTTCGTATGCCCCCCACTCAGATCTCTTCACGACTGCTCAAAGAAGATCTTCAAGGGAACGATGAAGTCATTGTCCGCTGGGACGTTGATTCTTGGCAACCGTCAAGTTCAGCAGGGGTGACGGGCCCTGGCATGGGTGCCTGCATATGGTGGTTCGACGAAACGGCCGCAAAATCTGTTGAGGGGTGAAAGGTTGTGCGTGGTGAGAGGGAAGTTCGGATTGGATTCGAGGGTTGGCAGTTTTCTCCGGTGCCGTTTGTCAGCCACGACAGATTCTGACAGATGCAGGAACAGATGTGGTGGCGCCGTGACTGGAGATGAAGGATAGCCGCCTGATATATAACGTCCAAGCCATTTCCACGTTCATCATTTGTAAGTTGTGAAGATGTCTCTCCACGAGTGGTATGGAAATCTTCTAGTAGCCGCTCAGAGAAGATGGCAATTTCCCATTGTTGCTGTTGACTGACTCGTCCCCCGGCCTTGTCCACGGTGAGCGGCCGTGATGTTGACCGGAACTTGACACACAGGTAGATTGTGATACGGTCGAGAGGTGAGCGAGGTGAGACAGACAGGGAACCTTGTCTTCTGCTTGATCTTGCATCCGGATGCATATGGTTACATGTAGATGATTGTTGACCACTTGGTGACTCTTTGTGCGAGCTTGTAATTCCCCAGCTGCCGTTTGTGCTTTGGGTTCAGGTACCGATGTAGGACTGGAGAATATGGTTTGTAAGCAGCTTTGAGTAGATGATGGGAGATGCTCTTCTGAATATTCAGCATGTATCTTTGCACCTGAAGGATTCGGAGTTTGCATCAAGCATCAATGTAAGTCCGCGACTGAATAACTTTGTGCAAAGAGCAGCGTTCAAGGCGCATAATCCTCCATTTGCGTCTAGGTCGTGTGACAACAGTCTCAGAAATGAAGCTATTCCTTGTCAAGTTTTTGGTTGAGGGATGATAGAAGCTAAAGGGCCGTATGTTGTTGCTAGACTTCTCTTCCGATGTCGCGGCTTGTATCGTGGACTGCAGAAGGATGCGAGGCTGTTCAGTAATGGTTCACTCAAGCTGGCAAATAGCGGTCTTTGAGGGGAAAACAGGGTGGTAAATGACGATGGTCATAGAAAGAGATTAACCAGGATGTTGATTATTTTCTGTGAAAGGCCGGGCCGGATTCATATCGCGCGAGTGTTGAGAGTGGCAGACGTGACGTTGAAGACTGGGGAGATCACGTGCAGCGACACGCTTCCTTCAAGATGCTGCGCCAAGGTTGTGCGTGCCGCCAGTGGCAAAGATGCCGGCAGTTGTGCAGTTTAATGCAGGTACAGCTGTTGTGCACCTGGCCGCCAGTTGGAGCTGTTCCGGCCGGCAACCATCACCTTTCTTGCGGCAGGCACCAAGAATGACGCCCTGTTGGTTTGAACGGAAGCTGAGAGGACAGAAAGGCCTTTGTCATTCTGCCGCGAAACAAGAACAAACACAGCGAGTGAGCCAACGCCTTTTTGACTCTTCAAACTTCCTCCCAACAACTCCCAACCTTTCACCGTCATTCACCTTCTCTGACTACATCACCACCTTCACCATTTCTCTGCTCACATATAACGCATTTTCGGCCACGCTGAAACTACTGCCGTGTGAAATATTCAATCAATTTGATTCCGCGCGACCTCTTCTGTTCGTCCGAGCTGGTGACTTGATCTGATCTGCTCTGCCTGCTCTGATCTCTGTGACCGGTGTTTGAGCTGACCTCAGCTTCTCGGTGCTCACCCCCCTCAGCTACGGCTGTCAAAGGCCTCTCTATCCGCACATTGCGGACGTGATACGTACGGTTCTCGCTTTGACTGCACTGCGTCGTTGTATCGGAACCGTGGAGTGAACTGCTCTCTTGAACTATTGTCGGATTTTGATCGCTCTGGTCAATTGAAACCATTTGGTAGAGGTATCGTCATCGTCATCGTCTTCTGTCTCGTTCGCTGTCTGGCTGTCCAATTGACTGCCTGCCTGCCGCGGCCGTTGAACACTGCAACTGAACAACCCACTGAACTCTCAGGTACAAGGCCCCTGGTCCGACCCTAGAAACTGCCATCCTAGCGCGCACCTGCCACCAGCCCACCACAACTTGACCAGTGCTCGGGCGGTCTGCCAAGTGAGAAGTGGAAGGTCACTCTCCGCCTGCCGCTTATTTTTCACCAGTCCCCGCTATTATTTTTTCGCAACCACCCAGACTCCATTTCGCAGAGTCCGACCGACTTGGGAATTTCTGATCAGGTCCAATTTTTACAGGCGGCTGCTTTCCCTCTCCAGTCGCATCTTCACCCAGCGTCAACATCAACCATCTATTCGGGCATTCTTTATCGCCTGTCGCTTGAAATTTCTTTGTTGCGACGCTTGCTTTTCCGACTAGCAGCATTTTCACCGCTTGTCCTGATCGGCGTCATCACCATCATCACCAACAGTATCATCACCAAGCACGTCGCCGCACCGGCAGTTAAAGCGCATTCAAAATGGCGGCTCCTCAGCAACCCGATATCAACTCGATATTGCAGCTTCTCAGTATGTAACCCCTCTGACTTTTCCCGTGAATAGCTTTCTGTGCGCGCGACAGACAGTGTCCTAACCATCTTCTCAGATGCTACTCAGCGTCCTGCTACCTCGACTCCTACCCAAACCCAACCTGGCCTTCCCGCTCCCGCCCAGCCTCCTATGCCCCCCGCTGGCTACGCCCATCCTCCTCAACAACCCCCTGCCTACCCTCCTCAGCAGCCCCCATACGGACAGGCTCCCGGATACTATCCTCCTCCTGCCGCCAGCGGAGGCATCGATCTGAGCGCGGTTCGCCCCGTTAACTCTGGCACCGTCGATATCCAGGATGCCGTAGCCAAGGCCAGGGCCATGGCTGCCGAGAACGGTCTCGTCCCCTACGAACAGTCCTCTCGCCCCTACCCTCCCCACGACTCGCGCCCTCACGACTCTCGTGGCCCCGACAGCCGCCCTTACCAGCGCGCCCGCTCCAGGAGCCCCCGTGGTCGCGAATCCTACCGCGACAACGTCAACCCCTACCGCGATGAGAGAAGAGGCGGTGATCACGGCCACCACGGTGGTCAGTCTCGTGACTACGGACGCGAGCGCTCCTTCTCTCCTGGCCGCGGACGTCAAACCTTCTCTCCCCGTGGAGGACACGGTGGTCGCGATCGCTCACCGCTTAGGGGTAAGGAAGCCGATACCGAAACTATCCAGATAGAGTCTAGCCTCGTTGGTCTCATTATTGGTCGCCAAGGCGAGAACCTTCGTCGCGTTGAGGGCGAGAGCGGTTGCAGAGTTCAGTTTGTTCCCCCGCAGAGCCCCAACGAACAATACCGCCCTTGCAAGATTACCGGTCCCCGCCCCCGTCGTGAGGAGGCCAAGGAGATGATCAACCGCATCATTCGCGACAGTGGCATGCGGAGTGGTGGCCCATCTGAGAGACCCCCTCCCCGCGACTCTGGCCGTGGTGGCTCTGCTGCCCCGCCTCCTCTCAAGGAGGGTGAGGACAGCCTTCAGATTATGGTTCCTGACAGGACTGTCGGTCTTATCATTGGACGTGGTGGAGAGACCATTCGCGACCTGCAGGAGCGCAGCGGTTGCCACATCAACATTGTCGGAGAGAACAAGAGCGTCAACGGCCTTCGTCCTGTGAACCTTATTGGTACACCCGCTGCTGCGAAGACCGCCAAGGAGCTCATCCTCGAAATTGTCGACAGCGATAGCCGCAACGGAACCAACCCCGGTGGAAACCGTCCTCCCCGCAACGACAACATGGGCGGTGGCGGTGGTGGATACGACAAGCAAAACGACTCCATCTTCGTCCCCTCTGAGGCCGTCGGTATGATCATCGGCAAAGGCGGCGAGACTATTCGTGAGATGCAAAACACCACCGGATGCAAGATCAACGTTTCCCAGTCTTCTGGTGCTGGTGAGACTGAGCGTGAAATCGGCTTGGTTGGCACCCGTGAGGCCATTAACCGTGCCAAGCGTGCCATCGAGGACAAGGTCGATGCGGCTGTACGTATTTCCTTCTCTCTTTTTCACTTGCATTATCGTACTAACACGACTACAGAAGCAAAAGAGCTCGGGAGGCCCCCCTCCTCGTCGCGGCCAGCATCGCGATTATGATAACCCCAACTATGGCCAGTCTTCTAACCACAACAGTGCTCCCCAACAACAACCACAACAAAACATGCCAGCAGGTAATGCCGCGGCTCCTGCTGGAGCTGGTGCGCAAGGTGATCCCTATGCCATGTGTATGTGTCCCATTCTTTCCCTTTATATGCCAACACAGCCCACTAACATGCAAACAGACGGCGGATATGACAACTATGTTGCTTTGTGGTGGCAGTCTCAGCTTGCTGCTGCTCAAGGTCAAGGTGCTGCTGGCCAGGCTCCTGGCACGTCGTAAACTTGGCCATGACGATGCCGGACTTATGATGTGCATGCCATGCCATTGATTCTCGCCCATGTCTCCTGGCTACGTTTTGACATTGCCGCTACTGCTACTTGCTGCTGCTTGTCTCGTTGACCATGCTGCGCCTTGATGTCTCGATCATGATGACTATCATGCTTCATGCTATGGGCATGGAAAAGTAGGAGCGCTTACCATATTCGGCTGACGAGTGGAAAAAGGCGGATTCCAGCTCTGTTCAATGATTGTACGATTACGACTCTATCTCGGGGTGGCCGACTCCCTACGGCAGATTTCACGACATGATGGATCTCATGACAGGCGTGACAACCGCTTCGACCTGGTTGATGTCCATCTTCTTTTTCTCAACGGCCACTGTCATGACCAGGTTGCTCCAAATTACCTGATGCACCTCTGTCTGATGCCCAAGTCCGGCAACAACTGAAGAACGCTTGGCAGGCGATCGAATGCACATGCGTCTTGCAGTGGCGGAGTCACTGCAGGACATAGGGCCCAAACGGTTGGGTGAACTCTTTGATGCCATCTGCCAATAGGCTTGACTGTTGCGTCCACGCATTCTGCCAGGCTGGCTGCTTGATATGACACGAGAAGACCACGAACGGACTGCAGACCTTTTGTCGTCCTTGGATACATGGAAGCCTCATTGCGATATCTTGCATGACTGTTTACGGCCTGATGTTCATGCTCATGTTCATAAAAAACATGAACATGTTTCCAATCGTCGAAAGAGGTTCTATTCTACCAAGCGGGCACTCAATATTACGAGACAACCCCCAAGCCAAGCCAAGCCGTCAGCGACATGTGTTGGTCACATGACGTTTTTCTTTTTCTTGTTTTCTTCGAAGCTTCTGTTTATTCTCATTTGCATACGTTTTACATCAGAAACTAAACGTTCATCACTTTTGCACAGAGCAAGAGATGGAAGTTTTTTTGGCTTTTGAAAATCAGCGGCGTGGATTTGATTTTAGCAAACAAAAAAAGAGAGGTGGCTGGTTGCCGTTGACAAAATGGCTGGATGGATGGCTGGTTGAATGGGTAACAACCTCTGATGATGGGCTGTTGGGAGTCCAATGCACATATGTATACTAGAGGAACAAAGGTATTTGAGGGAAGGCGTTCTTACGTAGTGAAGCAAGGGAGTTTTTTCTAGTTCATACCTAGAGGTACCTCTGGTTGATATCTGCTGTTGAGTGTGATTGAATGATGGTGATTTACTGACGAGACAGACAGCTTTGCTTGCTTTGAGTGCTCACCTTAGCGTAGGCAACATGGTGTATGACGTCGGGTGTGCTCCGACTTCGTGAAACACAATGCAAGCCACTTGAAGAGAGCCTTTCTAATAACACTAGAGCTGTTTGGTTTGGTAACTACTAAAGCATGTTTGCAATGCACACATGGCTCGTTATTTTTTGGGAAACCGCCGTACACGCACATCTACAACACCTGCAGGCATACCATCCACCGGTAGGTAGACATCTAACTCTAAGCGGCCCGGGTTACAACCTTTTGGCTGGAAACATTTAGAAGTAGTCTTCTGGAAACATGAAGAAGCAAAAACTAAAAAGGGGTTCTAGACGTTTTCTTTCCCTGGTTCTTGTTTTCTACGGTATGCTTTCTTCTTCTTCTTCTTCAAGTTTCTCGTTTTTTTGTTCGCTAGTACAAGAATCGAAGCTGTGTGTTTAGAACATCCCTTGTTCTTCGCCCTTTAAAACTTTATCTGTAATAAACACCATGATGTTTCCATTTGATCTGGACTGTGCTTGATTGAGTTGCGTGAATTGGACGGTCCGGACCGGTACGTAGGCTGGACATTCCGGATGTTTTGCATCCTAAAAAGGAGTAGATGAGAAGGGGCGGTGTTGTTAGAGGGATATGGGGAAAACATATGGACAGAATTTTCACAAGAAAGCAAAAAAAAAGAAAAAAAGAAGATGATGATGAATAAGAAGAATAAGAAAAAAAAATGAGGCATGCACACCCAGTGCCGCGCTAACCACTCAAGCAAAGGAATTCCAAAAACACGTGAGGAACTCGAATTTTTGTTTAGGCGTGGTCAGAATCTGTGAGCGCCCTGGTGTTATACATATATATATATATATATAGTACGTGTGATTGTAAATTATGGAATACCTCTACCACAGTCAAGAAGTGCGGGTAATGAGCATGTCGGGTACCGCCCGGTTTTTCGGTCCCCACCACCGGCCGGCTGGCCGGGAGGGCGGGCTTCCCAGGGCACTCCGAACGGCGCTCCGAACGGCACTCCACAATTCCCGGTCAGCGCCGGACCGGAGAAGGAAAAAACGTATGGGATGGGAATTTGACAACAAGAACAGTGGAAATGTGGAAAGTGAACGTGCTACAAGACGGGGATGGCAGGTAAGTATGCTATAGGAGATAAGCCTACTAGTAACAAGAAGATAGAAACGAATTAAAACAGAGTGTCTCATTGTGGAAACCTCCGGAACGGTGAATCGTGAACGTCCAGCAAATGGAAAAGGGTCAGGCCGCCTGGCTCTTCCAAAACGCCGAATGTTGAGCGGTCCGGCTTGGCGGCGGCCGCGAATAATTGTTAGTGCAGTACCTACTACGACGTCAGCGTACCTCGGCAGCTGGAGATGACTGATAACAAATCACGGCGAGACGTGCCGATTGGATTCAACGTCGGACTCGCACTCGTTTGTTGTTGGTTCTTTGATCACAGTCAGATTCAACATTTCGCCGGTTCTCGACCAGTGCCGAATTATTAAAAGTGAAGAGTCTTCCAGAATATCGGCGTTGTAAGTGGAAGATTTATTGAAGATAAGATCTGTTAGTTCCCCGCATCTTTGGTGGGCTTTGCCGGTCACCCCGCTCCACCGTTTCCGCGTCAACTTCGGCGCATCAACAGCTTCAACTTCACATTCTTTTCTCACCAAACAACAACACCGCACAACCCACCAACTTACCCGCAAGTAGCCAACTGTCGACAAAATGGCTTCAACAACGAAAGCCGTCACCAAAGAAGGCGGCCCCCTCTCCTTCATGACCCGCCTCAGCCAATACGTCTACCTCTACCGACCTTCCACAACCAGCACCAACTCTCCCTCACCATTTAACAGCAATGGTCAACGTCCCCCACCAAGACTCATCCTCCTCCTCTCCTGGATGGGCGCCCACGACCCTCACATAGCCAAATACATCACCCCCTACCTCACCCTCTACCCCAGCACTCCCATCCTGCTGATAAAATCCGAAATGAAACACATCTTCCGCCCCCAAACCGCCCTCCCAGAAATGGAAGTCGCCGTCCCTGTTTTGCGCGAGGTGTTTGGGGCTGAGATGCTCCAATCCGGATCTTCCTCTTTCGGCTCTATCCACGAAGACAGCTCAACCACCGCCCTCACCTCACCCCCTCCCAACAACAACATCGCCAACCGCGGGGAGGACCAAGACCCAACCCTACTAATCCACCTCTTCTCCAACGGCGGCTCCTCCCAACTCCTCTCCCTCCACCACTTCCTCCTCCCCCTCTCCCTCCGTCTCCCCCCACACCTAACAATCTTCGACTCCGCCCCCGGCCAACTAGCCTACCTCCCCTCCTACACCGCCCTATCCCACGTGCTCCTCCCCCGCCCTTCCTCCCTCCCCTTCCCCCTCTGGCTTTTTTCCCCCTCAACCCTCCGCCGACTCGTCATCTCCCCCCTCATCCACCTGTGGGTATCCCTCCTCTGCACCCTCAACTTCTTCTCCCGCTTTCCCGGTCTCAAGAGGCTCCAAAGCCCCCTGGTACGGTTAGCAAAAGAGCAGAATGATACTTCCCCAAATAAGGGAAGGGCGGAGAGGGAAAAGGGGAGGATGTATATCTATAGTGAGGGGGATGAACTGGTTAGGTGGAGGGATGTGGAGGGGCATATGGAGGAGGCGAGAAGGGAGGGGTTAAAGGTGAGGGGGGTGAAGGTGAGGGGGACGGGACATGTGGGGCATGCGAGGGGAGGGGAGAATGAGGGGAGGTATTGGGGGTTGGTGAAGGGGTTTTGGGAGGGGGAGGGGTGGATGTGATGTGGATGGGTATGAGGTTGGTGGGAGGGGTGAGGAGGGGGATGTGATGGGATGGGGAAGAGTGAGGAGATGGATGGGTATGTGGAGGGAGGGTTGGAAGGTGGTAGATAAAAAGGGAGAAGAGATGGTAGAGTACGGAGAAAAAAAACCGTGGACGGCGAGTGGCTGGGATACAGTGTAGGAAGGCGGCGACGAAGGATTGAGATAGAAGGATATAGACGTCGAGAGATACCCTTGGATTCATGATTTCGCTATTATGCGAGTCGGGCATCGGCATGCAGACACAATAGGTACCAAGATGGCGAACTCACCACAAGCAATTGGTAGATCGAATCAATCTTTGGTGAATGCATTGAGTCTCCATCAAATAGGCTTGCTGTATAAGATGCCATGCCATATCCATCTGAACCATCACACTATACGTGCCTCTTTCGACATCCATCGTATTCCTATACCAGATACATTTTGGCGCTTTAATTCAAGAACAACAAAAGTTGGGGTATCATTAACAACTAAACTGCTGCTACAGAAAGCATGGATCCAATGCCCTTATCTCAGGACCCAAGTCGCATATGCGTGGATATGATCAAAATTCTTGAAGCTTTCACTGCTTCTAACAATCCCACCTTCCGGTGCTTTCACCCTGATCCAGACCATTGCCTACATACTCTGATCCGTCCCCTTCCCTGCTCTCTCGCCATATAGTTTTCCTCCAGAGAGCGGGCAATAAGGCGGACGGATGCCCACAGCCTCGCAAGGGAGCGACCATGCGGCACGATCCTTCTGTGCCGCTTTCCTTCCGTCCAAGGTATCCTCCATGGCGTGTTGCGGTGACATGTTGCGAAGGCGTGCTTTTAGGATTCCGTGCTCCACCATGTCCAACCGTGTTCAACCGCGTTCAATTGCGAAATCCGGCATGCTGATGGTCAGAACCGCGGTCGGTCGAATGAGCCCGGCGTGTAAGACGCATGCAATTCATGAAGTCTGTACAAGTCGAGCGCTTGTTTCCAACATGTCAAAGCGATATGGCCTTGCCAATTGCCAACAGCCCGTCCCACTCGTTCTTAGGCCAATGCCATACGGTAGTTTCTGCGCATGTTGGTCCATGGCTCTTAACGTTTCCCGTCTGCCGCGCCGCTTTCAAGAGGAGTGCTACTTTCGTCCATTTTCCATGGTGCCTCCATGTCCGTTGAAGTACCACACGGTTTGACGATTTGTTTGCCCCTTCCACCCATGATCCATCTCGGCCCGTTTCCTCAAGCAAGCACATTCGGCCCGTCCACGGTCAATCCTGCCTGTCCTTGTCAAACTAACGATGCTCGGCTGGCCTAGGTAGATTAGATTAGATGCTTGGCGTCGCATCGTTATCTGTGACGGTGGCTGAGTGCGAATACGGGTGGGTTGGTTGGTGTCGTCATGATATTTCGGTTAACGCTTCATCGACGTGAGATCCCTGAAGACCTTGAGATCTCGTCGTTGGACAGCGCATCGTGAAGTTGTCGCAAAACCAGACCCGGAGTTGACAACGACGAAGTTGGCGTAGTGACCCTCGGCATACCGGCCCGAAACTCCGAGCGTGGCGTCCTCGGCTCGGCGTGCGGGGAGAGATACGCGGGGGAAGGGCGGCAGGCGGCGGGGGGGCGTTCAGGGCGCAGCGGCGTGCACAATGCAATCATGCAAAAATTCGAACTGTATCGAATGCGCGACGGTTGGCGGATGGCGTGATGCGCGCATGGGCTGAGAACGATGAATGACACCCGCACATCCTTAAAATTCCGGTGCGGAGATTTTTTTTTCGATATCAGTCCCGGGTAAGGTGATCAACTTTCGGAGTTTTTTTTTTTTTCTTCATCGTTGATCGTTCTGCCCAAACTCCGTCGGAAAGGCTTTTCGCTTCGGTGCAGGTGAACGCAGTTGATCTTCTTTGTCGAACTCGCTTCGTCGCTTCATTCTCTCGCAATGATTCCCGCCGTGGCTCGGCAATGCTCGTCCTCGTCCGTGTGTGTGTGTGCTCGTTCTCCATGGAATCATGGATATGCTCGTACTAGGCAAAAAAAAAAAAAAAAAGTCTCCGAGAGAGCGGATCTCCCTTGGCCTCACTTTTTTTTCTTTGCTGAACTGCGTTCTCGCTTGTCGACTCAAGAGACTCAATCAAGCAACCCTCTGCTTCTTTCTCCTGCCACCATCTTCTTGTAGTAGATCATGTCCAGCGTCAGCGTGTTTCTTTCCCTTTTTGGTGGTTGTAGATGTCTTCTTGGTCGGAGAGGTGCAAGGAGTTTTTGTGATGGGTTGTTTTGTGGGATTTATTGTAAATCCTTCTCCGGGAGGTGTGAGCTCATCCATACCATCAGCGCAATACCCTTCATCCCTCTCGTTGTCGGCGGCGCACGGCTCGCATTCCTGGTCGAATCGGTGTTCTTCTGTCTGCACGCCAAAGGCGCATTGCCCAAACACGCCCGTGTTTTTGGCTTCGAGGCAGGAGAGCTCTTGGGAGAGGTCTTGCCAGATGAAGTGCTCGGTGCATTGGGGGCAGGTGCCCGAGAAGAGGATTTGGCGGCACATGATGGGTGTTGCGTGTGTGTGTGTGAGACTGATACGCGTGGGTGACTGAGGTCTGGGGATGGCGAAGTGGTTGAGAGAGAAAGTGTTGACAATGGGCCGTGTGATATGCGAGGGGAGATGAATCCCATATATCCTGGTCGTGTTGAAACCGTAGAGAGAAAGATGGCAAAAGAGAGAAGTCCGGTCCTCAAATCCCGTCGGTTGATGAGTCCTAGGATGTGATGTGATGTCCCGCTGGCCCCGGTCCGATTCCTCCTCGTGTCTTGGTCGTCTTGGGTGCCGGGGAAGGTTGCGGTTCGTCAGGCTCTGAGATTGAGGGACCTCGTCACTCCACCTGGTGACCGGGGGATCAGATATTAAAGGTGATGAGATTGACAAAATACGGGGTCGACATTCGGGGTTCAGTAGCCGGATGACAAAAGTGTCGAAAAGGGAGAACCCGAATGAGGATGGAAAGGAGAGGTTCTATGGAGTATGGATAGTAATATCCCATCGGACCTGTCTCCGGTATCTTACATGGCCATGTTACACGCATGGGGGGATTTGATATTCACGAGATGAGGTGATGAGTCGATGAGGAGTCGAGGAAGGGGACGGCATGTTGAATGACACCACACCACCACCAAAGACTGTTGGTTGCAGCGAAAAAGAAGAGAAAAGTGGAAGCACGATGCTCAAATGCAAGGCAATCTCGTCACCCACCACCACCGCTGCAGAGAACAAGTGCAGTGCACCAGTTACAGTGCAGTCAACCGTTGGAAGCGAAGCCATCACGACCCTTGCAGGGCTGATTGATCACTGGCCGTTACAGGCGAGAGCCATGCGCGCCATGCTCACGGGTGGGGCTTCTTTATGACCAATCTCCACCCTTTCTCTCTGTGTCTCCAATAACGGCTCTGCATGGCACACGAGTCTCCGCTTCCCCCGATTTTCTTCAAGTGATCCTTCCCTGTTGCGGTCTGGATTGTCTCTCGATTTCTTCAGGCTCAAACTAAGGGTGCACTAACAATTTTGGGCAGCATCGTGAACCAATCTCATTCTCACAGCCGTCTTGCGTTCAATTCATCCTTGCCCTCTTCAACTTGTTCGGCTGTCATCATCAAGAGGCTTCGGCCACAACCTCTTCAAGTCTTGTCGCCATCGCCCACTTTGCCAATCATGTTCACTCAAGCATTCAACACATGATCCTCTCCACAAACCTCAATCATGGCACATTTCAAATTGTCTACTCCGCGGGTCGGGCTGAATTGGCCGGTTTGGGTGCGCTCTGTAAACGTTGAGCCGTACACATCAACGGCGTGTCAGGCTACACCTGTCATGCGGCTGATATGAAAAATGGAAAGCAAGGACTGCCCAGTCGTGGATTCCGATAGCCTTCAAGGGGGATACATCTTTCCTCCAACCGGAACACCAAACATGAGGCTCAATCACCTGGAAGAGGTGAGCATTAGACGTCGGCCGGTCAGTGACAGTCACCTCCGCCAGACTATTGCATGAGCTTGTTTCTCAAGTATCCACTGGACTCTCCTTTCGTGTTCATTCACAATAAGGACGAGAAGAAAGCAACTCCACGCCGTTTACGGGCCAAACAAAGAGCCAATCTCTGATACTGATTGCTCGGTTCCATGTGCACATCAAAAGCAGGAGCTTACATTCGAGTCCGTACACTCCTTTTCCTTTCATGTTATGACCCATAACTAATGACAATCCCTTTCCAGTGTTGCACGAGAGCTGTCCTATCACCAGCCTCCAAAGACACCAAAGTACACCGCTTTCAAGTCCCCACCAAACCAACATATATCTCATCCTTAGGGCGGCAGGGAGAGAGTCCATCATAATAGGCTTTAGCAATCGCCTTACACGGCACCTCTTCACCTTTCCCAACCGGATACCGCTTCACGTACACATTATACAATACCACGCTCAATTCCGTCCTGGCGGCCCATGAATTCTCCTCACCAACGCCCTCTTGGTGCTTCCACCTGCCTATCCAGTCAGTCAGGCTCACGCCTTCCTCACGCCCCTTCTGGCTGCGCGGCTTGATCTCGATCTGCAGGTTCTTATCCTTGTCAGAGTACCGCATGCGCGCGTTGAATCGCAGGTTGGAGACCATGTGCACGTGTGCGTCAGCCGGCACTTTGTTTTCCAACATTTCTCCCTGGCCATTCTCCGATATGAGCGGGATGTCGATGGTCAGTTTCGTCAGGCGGAAGAACTCGCCCTTTGCGGAATACACAATCGAGAAAATCAAGTCTTGCTTGGCCTCAAGAATTGGGATCTTCTTCACGGCGGGCGATCTGGTCGTTGAAACGTGGTATTCAAACTCTGGAAGGCCAACTCGTGGGTCGACCGGGGTTGGTTCCCAGGGGAGGGGGATGCGAGGCCTGGGAATAAGCTCAAATCCGTCCGAGTCCGAGTCATCGGGAATCGGACTGCCGCTCAAGGTTGCGCGAGGAATGTCTTCCCACGAAGACAAGGATGACAATGACTGCGAGGGCGATGATGGAGGAGCGGCTGAGATGGAAGAGTCCAAGTACCTCACCCTCAAGAGTGCATGAGGCGGCAGCCTTGCCGCTTCGCGTTGTATAGCTGGTCGACAGTTGTCTGGAATGGACTGTGGAGTCTTTGCCGGCAGCAACGTGTTTGCATCTAAAGTGCGAGCAAGGGAGGGGGAAGAAGCTTCGCGATACGACAAACACCCTGAGATTCTCTCCACCATCGCCTTTGTCTCGGCTGCGGTGAAGGCGTTTGCCTTCATCTGCCCGATTTGCAGCTGCCATGAGGGACTGCTGAGCTGGTAGGCCATCATAGCAGAAGTGGCAGTTGTGTCATTGTACCAGTCAAAAGTCGAATTATTGTCGCCCAGCTTTGCCATCCGCTCGAGCAACGTTGTGTGTACATCAGCCGCCAGCTTCTCCACCAGGACCAGCCGCACATCATTCGACCCAGAATCAGAGCCCCTCACCAATACCTGGCTTCGTTCTCTTCCATCGTCGCTGCTTTCGGACCTCCCCTTACCCTTCGACGGCCAATGAATCGTGGCCACTGGGATGTTTCTCTGGTCATCTTCTACTCCGGCCTTGGTATACTGCCTTTTGTATGCCACCTCAAGCCCTTCGTTCGTTACAGTACCCAACGAGAAATACTGCTGATGTGCGGGCAACTCAAATCGCAGTCCATGCAGCCCGTCTTTCAAGGGAGCGTCGCTGAAAAACCCCAGCATGGTCTCTTTGTCAATCACGTCGTGTCGCAAGAGATATGGATTCCCACTAGGCGCGCCCGTGACCTCAACAGAGACCTTGAGATCCGGAAACTGCGCGGCGACGGCCGATCGAAGGTAGAAGCCATACCGGGGAATTGCGGGAGGATGGCAGGCGGGATCTGTGAACAGCCTGTTGATCGTCTCCTTGACTGCTTTGCGCACGATATCATCCGTCTCGTGCTCCTTCTTTTTGGCCAGCCCTGGGCCGCCCTGGTTGCCCAGACTCAACGCGCCATCCACTACCGCATCGATCCAGTTATGGTCGACGAAGAAGAAGCGGAGGCTCTCGCGGGGCACCAGGCTCTGGTCGGGCATGAGGTAATGGGATGGGACGTTGACGAGATAGTACAAGTCCAAGACGAAGCGAAGCACGATCATCCAGTCGGGCGAAAAGGGCTCATTGTGCTCGTCGTAGGGCGGCGTGTCCTTGTCCCATGTTGCTTTCCAACCATCCTGTCCACTGTCGCCAGCAAGGAGGCTCTTGGCCACTTCAAACGCTGCTTCCTTCATGGCTGAATCGACAAAGGGGCTGATGGAGGCGTATGACAAGTCAGGAGGTGACGCGCTAGCTGGCTGGAACCAGCGAGTTTTGTCGGTGGACTGCGAGATGGCGACCGTCTCGCTGATCAGATTGTCAAGAGACCTAACGAGGTCCTCGCGCTTGTAACTTTGGCGCTGGGTGGCTTGCAGCATCTTTCGCCGGGCTGTGCTTGTTGCTGAATGCAGGATCTGGTGGCGGACGCGCGTGAGAGAGATGGTGAAGGCACGATCGGCTAGTGCAAGTGTGCGACCCAGCGACCAGGCGGAAGAAAACGTGATGTCCATCATTCCCAGTTCCTTGTCAAAGATGTTCAGGTCAGACCCGGTATTGGAGAGGAGATTCCAATTCAGCGGTTCCACGATGCTGGGCGTCAGCGGGCCGCGGAAGAGGGCAGCAGTTGTCTCGCCTGTTGGCGTAATGGAACGCACGAGGGTGTAGCCATCTTCGAGCCGGCTCAGCATACGTTTGGATACATCGTCCAGGTTCTCGGATTGAGGTGGGATGATGGGCTTGAGCATGCTTGATGTGCGCGCTATGTTCTCAAAGGCCTGCTTCACGTTGAGCGAATTGGGCGGGAGGCAGGTGTACGACCAGCTGTAAAGCGAGACAAGTCCGACGCGAGCAGGCTGCTCAGGCGAAGATCCCGGGACCGTTTTGGTGAGAGGAAACGGCTTCAGCGATTCGATGTTCTCCAGCGAGACCAGGTGGACGAGCATTTGAGATGCTTTCTCACCATCGAGCGGCCCGAGCCGGTTGGCGACAACGACACTGAACTCTCGGGTTGTGTTTACATCGTCCGAGTCCGCATTTGCCATCCCTGTTGTGTTCATACGGACAACGTGGGCCAGAAACCGGTGTCGCGAAATATCCGGACCACCCGGCAGCGGTTCCCCAACATCGTTGTAGGCCGCAAACAAGTGATTGAACAAAGCTGCCCTGGGAAATATGACATTCGTGTCGGGCTTGGTCGCCTGGCCGATGTCAAAGTGGCCAAATGGCACCCTGGCTGTTCCATCCTTCAGCTTGGCAAGATCACCCATAGGGACGCGGACAGACATGGACTCCAGCTGCTTGGGCGGTTGATCCTTGAGGCTAGTATGCGCAAAGATTCCTGCTTTCTCGGCGTCGTCCAGACGCAGCTCATCAGGGGAAAAGATCATAAGCGCCATCCATGGCACGCGGTTTCTGGCGTAGTCATCGGGGTGAGAATCCTCTGCCTCCTGACTGCCGATGCGCTCCCATGGCAGCGTGCTGTCGTTCAGGACAATGTGTGGAAGCGTGTCGTTCGTTGCTTCATGGCCCTGTTCGGGGTACACGGAGTAGACTGAGTCGGCGGGGAGGTCGAATTGTGGGGAGAGGACTTCAAATTGCTGTTTCACCGGGGCCGTATTGAGGGTTTTCGACGGATCATACGTCGTTGAGATGGTTTCCTCCGGATGCTCTTCCTGCTGCTTGTCTTCCTCGGGCCTGTCCTCCGAGATGGTCTGCTGCACTTGGATGGTGTAGGTGCCGCCTACCAAACCAGGCCGTCTGAAGGAGATGATTTTCTTGGACCCAGGCTTTGAAACCTCGTCTTCCTCGACCCTTTCGCCATTGAGCTCGCGCTGAATTGTCAGCTCTCTCTGCTTGTGCTGGCGAAAGGCAAGGTAGCGCCTGGTGGTGGGAGGCTTCCCGAATCGACGGCTTGGAGGCGCCATTGTTGACTTGAGGTATGCACCTGTTTTCCTGCTTGTCTTCGACAACGGGGCTCAAGGGGCATATGGAGCGATAGATGGTTACCGCTATCAAACTCTCGACAGTGGTGGTGTGGATGTGAAGGAGTTGCCTCAGTCAAGTCCGCTGTTGCGGAGACACACCAGGATTCAGCTGGCTCAAATTCGCACTCGTGACTTGGAGCTGGAGGACCATCCTATTTGCGACCAGGCGAATGGGTGTTCCTTGTGAGTACGTGTGTCTTCCGGGGATCTTCACGCTGTCTTGGCCTCCACCAATCGGGCATTGCGTGGTGCTATCCACCATGGGCGCATCTCGAGATCTAGACCCCTTAAATTGCCATGTGGCTGTGAGACTAGTATATGCCCGGCTAGACTGTTCAGACGACATTTCAGCTTCATCCAGTCACTCTGATTGCCTGATACGGAACAATCATTCCAGAAAGGTGGACGTCCCCGTCTCGATACATTCAGCCCCGGCTACCCCCTGGTCACACGCAACCCCGATAGATGCATACGGACCTTCGTCACTACTATCGACTCAATAGCTACGACAGCGACATACAGACATGCGACCGGTTCCAATCATTCCACCATACGCTATTGTAACCTAGTTGGAGGGTTCCTTTTGATCATTGCCCTGCTCAACGGGTTCTTTGAGCTGCATGAACCCCTCCACGGCCGTCAACGGTCCTTTCCTCCATCCTGGCGCTTCATTCCCACCCGCCACACCACCGATCTCTATGCTCATGTAAACCTGCTTCTTTTCCTTCAACGGCTCATGCGGTTCTTCCCCGCCACCCTCTTCAGGGCCCGCCCCAGTTGGCTCCTTTTCAGCATCGTCCTTTACGTACTCGTAATAGGGTTGAAGCCACGCCCAATCGGCCGCTCGCAGCGCAGGGATCCGCAACTGTGCTCCTTCGACGCTCTTCTTCACGTCAGCTTTATACGTGCTCTGCTTCAGCCGGTAATCTTCGTTGAACTGCGGTATGGGTTCCGTCACCAGCAGCGGCCCCGCATGAAAGAATGTGGTGATCCGTTTCAAGGCTGTCTCCCAAACCCAGCTCGGCAGTTGCAGCGTGCGAGGAGGTAATATGGCGGAGTAGCCGGTAATGGGGGCAAAAGGATCAAAGAGGGCGCCGAAGAGGTGCTCGCCAAGTTTCTGATTGCGCTCGGCTTCGTATCGGCGGGCGTTGGACAGGACGTCGATTTCCTCGCCTTTCCTGATGGGCGGATATCCCTTTGGGTCGAGCCAGAAGGCTTGAAGCTTGGGGTATGGGCTGCTGTCAATGGGCGTCAGGAAGGACGCATCGGACGGGGTCCCAGTGTCAGCAAAGTGCGTATAGATCTTGCTGACATCCAAGTCGCCGAGGGTGTCATCACCATCACCGTTCCTCCGCCCTTTGGAGCTGGAGGAGGGCTTTCCAAGGAAGTAGCCGATCAGCCCGTCGTGGTTCCTCTCCTTGTCTCCCAGTTTCAGGCTGAACTCGTACTGCTTTTTGCTGTTTCCGTCACCGCGCAACAGACCGAGGTCTAATGGGGCGTTTTCGGGTTTCTGTTCCTCGAGCGTAGATTCGTTCTTGAGCGAGTCGGCGCTGAGCTCGAGAGACCAGCCCATGTTGGCCAGCACAAGCGGGCGGCCGACGAGGGAGTTCATGAACTGGCTGTAGGCATTGGGCGTCGGCACCGAGTTCTTCAAAGCCAGCATGATCATATTCTTGAAGGCCTGCAGGCGCTCCTTTTTGCTGACGAGCGAGTTGATAAGCGCATCTAGCTGCGGGTTGTTGCTGGGAGTAGGGGGCTCCCCGAAAGGCAGCCAGTTGATGGTGCCCGCTGTCGACCTGACCTCACGGTAGAAAGTTCCGTCAGGCAAGAAGAATTGGAGACCGTTGTTGACATAGTTGATGACCACCCATCCCCAGATGGGCTTCTCGAATTCGGTGGATGGACGCCAACAACTGTCGTTGTCGTTGTCGTTGTCGTTGTCGTTGTCGCTGTCGCTGATGCGGCCCGGTTCGGTGTCGCGGACCAGGAACTGTGCGTTGAGGCGTGAAGGCTGGTTGATTGCCATCGGAAGCTGGATGTACTCGCGCTTTGATGGCGGCGCTGGTGTCCCATGATCCGCATCGTTCATGCTGTACTCTTGGCTTGCCGACGGGAAGATTGGTGGGCTTTCTTCGGCATTGGGATCGATCGCGTGCGCAACCTGCCCGAATTTGTCGATGATGTTTATCTTGGTGAAGCGCATTTTGCCGTGCGTCACCGGCTTGAAGCCCGAGACATGGCTATCGACAAGCGTGGGTAAAGAGCCGTATGGTGTCAGATGGCTCTCTTCTTTGATCATGGACAGGGCGAGAGGCTTGTTCCAGCCAAGGGGAGGCGGCGGGAGCAGTTCGATGGCTTCTCGCAACGCCACTGGCTCCATTCCCGGTTGGCGGACAAGTGGCTTGACATGGGAGCCTTGGTAGCGGGTAGTGAGGTGATCCGTCAGGCCGGCGAGGGGTAACGAAAGCATGGCCACCTCGTCGAGCTTTTTGAGGAGTTCTTTCCTTTCTTGGGGTTTGACGATGGAGTTGAGTTCTGCAAGAGGCATGTTGGCGAATAGACGCTCAACATGGACACGCATTGCGGAAGTCGGCTGCGGCAAGATGAGTGACCTTCCCGAGAGGGTGCGTCTGTCTTTTTTCTCAGCAGAACTCCCACCCATCCCGGTGCTATCCTTCAGCATGTACGCGATCTTCCGCGTGGCAGCCGCGCGGGCGGGCCGCTGGCCAAACTCCCAGTTTTCGAATGGTTGATGGACGTATTCGGCCTCCCATTCGACGTAGAGCGGGAACCACGCTTGTGAGTCGTTCCATCGATCTCTCCAGGGGTTTGTTTTGTCATCCACTGGCTTTGACGGATGTTTCCCGTCGTGGTACAAAGGCACAACTCCGCTTGCGTATGTGGTCTTGGGTTTTGGGGTTTTGAACCACAAAAATTCCTTGACGAGCAACTGCGCAGTGTCCCGCACGTCCTTGTGAACCTTATCGACAAAGGCTTCGGAAGGGGGCTCGGGGCCATTGCTAGCAACAGTTTGGATGTCCAGCCGTGCCCGAAGCGCATCGTTGAAGTCGGTAGGCCAGCCTGCCTCGATGTTGCTGACGACAAGGGTTGGGTCATTCCGTTGATGAAAGGCCTCCATTACCCCCTTTTTGGCGGATATTGTCACAGAACTCATCTGCTGGCCGATGAAAATCACCAACTCACTGGCCATGGCCTCCAAGGTTTCGATTTCATCTTGGATCTCATAGGCCCGCTGTTCGTCTTTGCGCTTGTCGGGGTCGGAGACAAGTTTCCACCACCACGAAAACATGTCCCAGCGAAGCTGTTTGATGCGCCGATTCGTTGCATCCAGCAAATGCTGGGCGCAGTTCAGATACCGCACGGCTTTTTGGTCGTCGACTGATGGCGGAGCACCTGACTTATCTCCCTCCTGAGCCGGCAAGAAGAAGTGGTCTCCGCCATCCAGATGGGCATATTGGGAGGTATCGACCTCGTCAGTTGCAGCAATCTGGGCATCAACTCCGTCGTCCGCTGCACGGTGTAGTGTCTGTAAGGCTCCCATGGACGCCTCCACGACCCCAGATCTGTCGCGCTCGCCAATGTAGGCAAGCATGGCATCCATCGGACTACCACCAAGAGATAAGGGCATGGTTGACATGGCTTTGGCCACTTCATCAGCTGGAATCTTGGTGGGAAGCTCGTCCTTGTTCCAGACCACGTCGTACATGGCTCCGTGACAGAGTGTGCGCGCACTTCCGACACCCGCCAACCATTCCGCGATGTTTGTTTCGCTGTCCTTGGGAACTGCCTTCTCAACGTCCACTCGCAACTTCTGTAACTTATCAGCTCTCGTCGCTCCCTCGCCAGACCATGTTCCCATGATGTCTTTTTCGGCGTCGTTATGCCACCCGATGACATAGTAATGGGCAAAGGCGGCCTCGAGATAACATATTTGCCCATGCTCGTCCTGGTAGGAAAAATTGTCCAACATGGAAAACACGTTCCCGCAATGATACTGGTAGTCGATGAACAACTGGTTCGAGCTGCTAGCCGCCGTCAGCGAGACGCGGTGTTCACCGGGTTTGGGCTTGTCTTCGGCATCCCAGTTTGCGGCCTCGATGCACGATCCGATGAACACCTCGGCCTGATCTTCAGTTTTGATGTCGGCTGCCGACCCTTTGAAGTAGGAGGTGATGAAGGGGGACACATCGACCTCGAGGTCAGCGGTGATTGGGATGTCGTCGATGTTGCGAGTTTTGTCGCTTTCTATGATCCATGACTTGAACTCCTTTATCCCGCCGGTATGCGAGTTGGAGAAGGGGACGGTGGGATTCCGTGCTGGATCGAGATGGCGGATGACAAGCCAACGGTTGGGGATGGCTGGGTATCTGGGCGCACTCGGATCGAAGTTTTCCGGGCGTTCTTTCTTGTCGTCGCTCTTATCCGTAGCGGCGACGCCGGACCGCAGCGGCCGTGGCAAACTCCAGTGGATGTACACTCCTAGGCGGTTCGGTCGAGGGATGGCTTTGCCGATGTCCGTGTACCGAGAATTCCTGTTTGCGGGCGCCGAAGCGTGAATGTCGACGTGTTCCAGGATGTCGGCCTGGACTTCCTTGATCTGCAGGAACGTGTAGTTGGGTTGCGTGATTGGCGCAATCTTTGCTCGTTCTGGTCCTTCGCTGTCGCAAACCTTCTCGTTGAAGACGAAGGCGTCCAGTTTCATGGGGAGGAGTAGATTGTAGTTGGGAGCCATGATGAAGAGTATCTGGGATTTCGTGCAATGTCGATAACGGTAAGGCAAAGAGAGGCCAACAGGTAAGTCACAGGGGTCTGAATTTTGAGGTGTTTTACGCATGTGGAAATCAGTTGCTTATATTCGTTTGCTCCTAACTGTTGTTTCCCCTCGATCTGGATTCCTTCAACAACCTGGGGCCCAGACATTCGCTAATTGCATCTGTCTAGGATTTCCGATTTGCCCCGTTATGCGATTCCGCCCCTGTCGCGCTTTGGCTCGTACCTTTTCTTATTACCTCCCTTGGGGATGAAGGTCAGCACGTTGTGCAGCTCGTCGTTGCATTTCACGTGGGTGACAGCTAGCTGAGTCTCCGGGATGGTTCCAACTTCGTCCTCCGACATGATCCCCGCTGACGGCTTCCATTTCGATTCACCGTTGTCCCGTGTAACTCGACCGATTTTGGTTTTGCCTTCGGTCTCATCCTTGTCGACGTAGTAAAGGTAAGTGGTACCTCCCTTCGATCTCGTCACCGAAATTGGGGTACCTTTCATTGCGTGGCCAGTGTCCGGGACCACCGAGGCTATAATGCCAGTCAGCGATGTTGCCAGCTAAGGAACCTGGACGCCTTATCTTCCTGCAGCGATCACAGGTTCAGCACAGGGTGTACGTACGCGGGGAGCCGCTGCCAATCCTGTAGCAGTAGATAGAGTTGCCGCCTTTTCTCTGGTAGTACACCTCGCGATGGGTTTGGTCGACGTACAGCGCCGCAAGACGCGACACGGGATCGGGCTGGGAGTCGTCCGGCATATCCGTGTACTCAATGAGCTCGGTTTTACTGCCGACGATCTTGACCTCCTGTAGCGTGATCTTGGCAGGACTACCCTCGCCAGCGGACCTGTGGAAGAATAGGCATTTCAGTTGGGAGCAACGACATTGACGGTACACGATTCATCATACCTGCTCTTCAAAAAGTAGCACCAGGCCATATCCTGGTCACGGCTGTTGATGGCTGCAAAGGCGCTGTATCTTTCATCAAACAGGGTGTCCTCAGGGTTTGCGGGATCGACTAAGGCTTGGACGACGGGACTGAGCTGCGCAAGAACACGCTTGGCTGGCACGTCCCCGGAGACTGGGACCTGCAACTGTCCAAACACCACAGGCTATTTGGACAAAACACATGGTTTGACGTTTGTTAGAAACACTCTGGCGACAATCATTGATACCACCAAGGGAATGTGGAAGAGGTAAAAGCATACCAAGCCATAAAGATAGACAGCAGCAATGCTCTGGTTCGTGATGTTCTGACCCGCAGGGTTGCCATAGGGCGAGTATTCCAAGACTGGCTTGTTGGTGTCGACGGGAACATACTTGAGAGCGAGGCGTTTATCCCCATCCACGTAATAGAGGAGGACAAAATCCTCCTTGGGGCTGAGGATGGTAGTGACTGGGTTGGCCATTGCGAATAGTTGTACGCAGTGAGAGTTGGGGATAGGGAAGCGATGGAAAGACAGGTAAGTCTGTCCAGAAGTTGACTTGGGGAATTCGAGAAGTTGATGCTAAACAGCTAACCTTCTCGGGGTACTTATAATTTGCTCACCGGGAGGTCTCCAAGGCTTCAACCGGTGGATGCGGTGGTAGTTTCTCGCCAACTCGTATCTTTAGGCATGACACCTGTGACACGATGTTCACAGAGGCCTGACACCTCCCTTCCTGGTCTAGTGTTTTACACCAACTCCTACACAATAGGCAGCCAGCCAGCACCAAACCTTGCGCGTGGAAACATTGTGGTCTCAAGCTTGAAGTTTATCAAATATGCAATTATCGGATATCACGGTCGGATCGGCTGATGCACTACAGAAACGCCACGCAGCACACACGGCGCTGAAAACCGATGAAGATGTTTCAGCTCGTCTTTGATCACTGTTCTTTGCCCGTTCTGGAACGCTAGCGAAAGCCACAATGCGGGGGAAGCAGATAGCCTCAACAAGTATTGAGCTGGACGAAGCGCTAGTAGCAACCTGCGAACGCTCTCGGCAATCCCACCGCAGAAGAAAACAGAATATCGATGGCTTCATTCCATCGCAGGTCTGGATCGGTCAAAAGTTCCGTACCGAAGCGAACATCTGGTGTTGAGGGCTGAAGGACGAGCGGCTGAGGGTACTGCCAATAGCGCTATCACAGCGCGGTGGTCTAGAGCTCCCCTTCAACAACTCACCATGGGATCGATCCGAATATGGAATGCGTGGCGGAATGGCACGGCACCGAGGTTTTCGTCAGTTCGAACATGATGAGCGATACCAGACGACACGGTCACTGAATACCCTACTCCACCTTCGCAAGTGCCAGCTACTTGACAACAGTTCGTTTCTCAACTCAGTTTGCCACGATACCTACCAGCCGCCTCACTACCCGCCTTCGCATCAGTCGTGTCTTACAACTGAACGGCTACGAACCACCAACTTGTCATAATATCTCACGCCAGCTGATGACTTTCGGCTGTGTTCCTCTCTCACTGACTCCTTGGCCAGCATCTCTGCCTCCCCTTCTTACCTTTCCCCATCTAAATCACAGCCAAAGGCCAGCAACCGCCTCACACATTGCCGGCGCCACCCTCTCCAACGCTCAGAAGCTACCTCAACAGCATCGACAGAAACGAGGCTCGAGCACCAACCACGACTCACACATCTCATTGCACCTATAAGGGAGCATCAACATGGCTACTGATCACGAAGTGGAGGTCTTGTCGTATCATCTTGATGTGAACGAGGGGGACTGCGCAGTGTACTGTATAGTGAAACTTGGCCATGATGCATCTGATTGCAACGTCATCATTGATGGTGGACGGGGCACATTTGGACGGCAATCTATCGACATGTTCATGCAATCCCCTGAAGCTGCTAAACGGGAGATCAAACAGTTCGACGCCATCGTCATTACGCATTGGGATGACGATCATATCGCTGGTGTACAGCGATTCATAATGGATGAACTGCAAACACATGTCAAGGAATACGTTGAGGATCACGAAGAAGACTGGAAGTCGGAGTACTTGAAGCCCGCGCAAGCTTGCCAGAAGGTCCAACAATTTGCCGACACTGGAGGTTTTCGAGCATCTATGCTCAAATACGACAAGAAGAAGAAGCCCTACAAGCCTCTGACTCGGATCTACGTGCCATATGAACAAGCAACTACGAGCGGAGTCAATGCTCAACTCGGACTTCCCGGGCCACATGGAAAAGCAGCAGACTACGCACTCTTCTTCGACGCCTTCTACGGATATTTTCAGGTGCCTTGCACAATCCTTCGCACAGCATGCAAGATTAACATCAAAACCTTCGTCGCTCAGCCTATGGGTGAAGCATTACTTGGCATCGACCTTTTCACCGGCACAAGGGTCATTCCTCCTGATCCCAGATTCCCAAACGTCATTCCCAGGCCTGACTCTCCCAAGGATGTTTCTTATCACATGGCCAAGGAGAATTTGACGAACCCAGCGCTTTATTGCATTGGCTGTGATGGCTTTGCGCTTTGCCCGGCAGCCCGCCGCCCCTACGGTCAGGACAATTATGGATGGGCTGACACGGATGGTACGACCGACTTGGATAAAATGGACCTCACGAATCTAGTTCTGAAGAAAGGAGCAGGGTCCAACTCTGTGTCCGTTGCGTGTGTCGAGGGAAAGACGACCGGTAACAACTTGTCATCTATAGCTTGTATGATCATCTGGCCAAGCTTGGATCGAGCAATCGTGTCTCACTACGTTGCCGGAGACGTGGGTAACGAGAATGAAAACATCTTCATTCGCTGGGCCACTGTCAAAACCACAAAAGCCGGGGAACGACGCCCTATTACTGTGGGCGCCATGAAACTTTCTCATCACGGTAAGATCACGGAACCCTCCTTCCCCCTTCGCGTTATTTGCTCTCTCCTGCCTATGGAGGTCTTTGCTGCATTACTGTTCTGGTTTCTTGTTCGGCATCTAATATACCAGGATTTTACAGGATCAAAGTTTTCAACCCCGGTTTTGATGCCATTTGCCTGGAGGCCCTCAAAGGTCGTTGTATCAAACTCGACGAATGGGAGGTGGAACCATCCTTGTAAGCACCACTGGCACCTTCTTGACCAAACACGAAATGCGTTTGCTCTGATTTCCCTTCACAAAACTTGAATACGATACTGAGACATAATACACTCAGCTTGGGAGATCTTATTGCTCTTCTGGTTGTATTCACACTGGAGGGTCCACAGGAAGGGCCTCAACATGGCCCCCAAACATCGAAATCTCTTCCTTGCGACTGTTTACCCTCCTTATTTGGCCAAGTTCCAAACCTTTCAAAGTACCCAGATTGGTTCTCTTACCGTAGGGTCAACCGCCTCACTCACAGGAGAATCCGGTAGCGAGTTCAGAGCCATTGCAGAGAATCTGCACAAACTTCAGGTCTTCGGGACATGGTCACTGGACGAGATCTCGCTGATCAAAGACCCCAGCTCCAGGTCCAAAGAGTTGGCCAGCCTGATCACAAAACTCTGGGATGAATTTTCACTGATCCCCCTCTTCAAATACGGCATGACAAATAATGGACAGAGCTCGCAATCCTTAAGGGCTTTTGAGTGCCAGATGGTTCGCGTTATTGGGCTCTTTCAAGTGAGTGATTTGGAGGTCATTCACTATGTCCATCTCGGTCGTTTCGTGACCAACGCAACGGCACCACCCCGTGCCAGGGCATCTATCGTTGGCAGCCGTGACACAGGTTATCTGGACTTACCGAAAGTCATGGAAGTACGACGGCTTCCAAAGAGGTTGGGCCGAGAAGAGACGAAGGGGCGCGTGGTTGGCGAAAACCGACAGCTCCGTGTGCTTTTGCCTTCCAAACTCTGCGGGTCAAAAACCTTTGACATCATCCGCAAAGATTGGCCGATGCCTGAAGAATTCGAGAAAGAGGAAGAAATCTGGCCTACCAACGCGTGTTTGCCATCTTCCGAGCGAAAGGTGATGGAGAAAGATCCGATCCCACTCCCGGTTCCGGCTCCGGCTCCTGTTCCGGCCCCAGCTCCAGAGGGCATCTACTTCATCCAAGCATCGGATGCCAAAGTAGTCTCAGGTGTTCAGTGTTACCGGGTAGAATTAGGACATTTGGATTGGTTTCTCGGTGATTTGGACACGGGAGCGCTGGTACTAGCGAAGAAGCCCGGTGTTGCACCTCAACCCCATGACGAAATTCCGATGATACCCCTGCACCAAACGGATGAGACTAGCGAGTGGCTCATGCACTGCTTGGGGAGCACCGACGACAGCGAATGTGCTTCCAGCGTTCGAGTCCTGGAGATCCCCACGGATGGACCTCAGAAGATGGTCAATATTACCGGCTTTGGATTGCAAACCAAGTTCAAGTACTTGTGGGATGTTCCCTCTATGGCTCCAAATACCAACTTCTTCCAGAAAGCAGTCATCTTCAGTGCAGAGCACAACAACCATGATTTTGATGTTCAAGGGAACGCATGGCCCAACATTGCTTCTTCGGCCAACACTGTGCCGACAGACACCATTGTCGGACCAGCGCACATCGTCTGCCTTAGCTTGGGTGAAAGTCCTAGTATCGTTGGCGAACATGTCAAGCTGTCGCATGTTCTGTCAATGTTCCAGATCGACACTACTGGGTGGTTAAAAACCCTGCTTGACTTCGCTGATTTTGATCTCGAGCTCGATACAACCAAAGGCCAAAAGAATGCCGTGTGGTACACACCGGCCGAACACCACGAGACGACACTGAGGCTCTGTTTCAAGCAGGCTAAAGCTGAACCAGGAAAAACCGTCTTCGAGACAGTCTGCCACCTGATACGGGACTTGACAGGTTTCAACTTACAGTTCTCTCAGACCACCGCCACTGACCCGAGGCTTATCATCAAGAAAACATGGACATTGATGGGCGAGACAGATGTGGAGGTCGTCCACGAAGTTACAATCATGCTCCAAGTGGCCATCACCAGTTCTGAACTCAACGCCGCATTCCAGACCACTGTCCAGTTCGATACTGCGCTAATAATCGGAAGTGACGGGACAACCCAGTGGGTCATCAACTTTACCCAAGGAGGCGACTTCAAAAAATTGATGAAATTCATCGCCAGTGTCTTTTCCGCTGATCTCCCCGATACCCTCGACGGATACTTGCCTGGATGCGACCAAGTTCTGATTCGACGAGTCATCTTCACCCACAGTCCCTATTCCGGGGGAGCGAGCAAATCCCTCGAAGTAGTGGTGCAGGTGTTATTCGCCGATATGATCTTTCAATGCTCGCTAGAATTGGATTTCACCACTGACCGCAAGACCAAATTCAGATTCTTTGGGAAGCTTTTTCCTGAAAGCCGGGCTACCAAGCTGGGACAACATTTCTTCTGGGTTCCTTACACCTCGACCTACGAGCGCTGGACGGCGCTTGACATTGCACCCGTCAAAACCGCCGCTGGGGTCCTTGAAGATCCGCCCGCTACCGAGGTGGGTGACCTCCGGAAAGCCTTCAATGCGCTCCGAAAGAAAGACACCAATGGAGAAGAACAACAAAAGGAGCTCGTCGCATCCCCGACCGGCCTCGAGCTAGTGGGGCTTCAGTTCGGTCTAACAGGAGAGGAGATCACATTCAGTGCCACCGTCATAAGCGACCTTCCCAAGAACCCAAAGGTACCGGCCATCAAGCTCTGGGCGGCAAACCTGGATCTTAGATATGATATTGGCAAGAAGGCGGTGTCGAACTGCGCTCTTTTGACCTCCATGATGATGACATCGCCAAATAAGTCCATACCGCCTGCCAAATGGAACTTGGAGCTATATTATGACGGACAGGCAGCGCTTTGGACGCTACGTGGCGGCGTGGCAGGGCTCAGGGGTGATTTACTCTACTCGCTATTTGACGATGACTGCAATAGCGAGATGGCTCAGCTCCTTTCCCACATGACCCTCAGTCTCGAATTGACCTACAACTATACCAAGCAAGCCAATGCTTCTGATTTCACGATTGAAGGAAACCTGTGGCTTGGCAACTTGCGGTTCGGAGCAAAGTATCACTACCCTTCAAACGGAGACTGGACCTTTGAAGCATCGCTCAATCCAGAAGACACAGATCATGGTGAACAACACGAGAGCCAAAGCCTCCTGGGCGTCTTGGAGTCGATATGCGGTCCAGACGTGATGTCTGCGATGCCCGACATGGTACGGGACATTCCGGTCACACCTGTAGGCAACCGGGATCTGACCTCACTGCGTATTGAGCGCCTCGACAAAGCCATCTTGATGTTGGTACGGCTCCAGATCACAGCTACGACCTCGGTCGCTTTCTACCAGTACCAGCCACGGAGGACTGAAAAGGAGGGAAAGGCTCCAGCACCGAAACGAGCGCTAGTGTTCTCCCTGGACCAGCTCCCTCGGGTCCCAGATGTTCCAATGGTTGGCACAATGCCCCAGCCGTTTGACGAGGCTCGCTTTCTATGGGTTGACGGGGGCGACGCCCAAGGATGGACCAGGAAAGAAATTCGCGAACTGAACGAGAACGCGCAAGGATATCCGCAAATCATCTTCCGAGACACCGGGAAGAAGGCCTCGGGCGGTGATACTGCTATCTACGACGAGAAAGCTGATAACACTGTTGTTCTGAAAAGCGGCTTTCATCTATGTCTGGTTGAAGGAGGCGAAACACGGCTTGACTACACATTTGGCGGCAAGCCAGAGAAGGATCCCAAGAAGGAGGGCTTTGACGCCTTGTCTTCTGACGAGGAGACGGATTTGGTGTCACCCATGGCCAACACCGCACGGGTAAACAAGACGATAGGTCCAGTCACCATCCTCGGCGTCGGGCTTGACTTTGACATTACGGAGAAGAAGTTGAAGCTTATCATAGATGGCACCGTCAAGCTTGGTCCGATTGATCTGACGCTGATGGGATTTTCTCTTACTTTTGATCTCAAGGGCAAGACCTTGACCAATCTGAGCACGTTAGACGTGAAAAGGGACATCAAGGTTGATCTGGAGGGTTTAGCAGTTGGGTTCCAGAAGGACCCTATCAGCATCGCCGGCATGTTTGAGCACCGGAAGACTCAGGATACCGATCTTTATCTGGGTGGAGCGGTTGTCGGCTTCAAGGAGTGGAAGCTCGAAGCAGGAGGCTACTACGGAACGGCCAAAAAGTCCAAGGTGTTGGAGGCGCCCAAGCTGCTATCAAATGTTCGGGTACTGGATAAGGATGACTTCAAGGCCTTCCTCGCCTACGTCAGTGTATCGGGACCTATTGCCACGATAGGCTACGCTGAAATTCGCGGTCTCGTTGGCGGATTTGGCTATAACACGAGCATCAAGATGCCGACCATCGACACCGTCTCAAGCTTTCCATTTCTGGCTCAAAATCCCGGTTCATCAGCCGCGGGTGCACTTACAAACATGTTAGATGGCGGCTGGTTCGATACCAAAGAGGGCGAGAACTGGGTCGCAGCTGGCCTAACCATTCAAGCTTTCGAGATGCTGCAGATTAGGGCTGTTGTCGCTGTTGAATGGGGATCTGGTGTCCAGTTGGGCATTTTTGGTCTCGCCACGGCTGAGATCCCCAAACAAGCCAAGAAAAAGTTCGCTGTCGTACAGCTCGGCGTGGTAGCCATGGTGGATTTCAATGCTGGCGTCATGAAGGTTGACGGACAGCTGACACCAGCATCATACATCCTCGACGAATCATGCCATCTAACAGGCGGCTTTGGGCTTTACACCTGGTATGGACCCGGTCCTCAACAGGGCGACTGGGTGTTCACCATTGGAGGTTATCACCCTCAGTACCAGAAACCAGGCCCGTATCCCAACCCTGCTCGACTCGGCATCAGTTGGAGCTACGACTCCCACATCAACATCACTGGAGGTGCCTACTTCGCGGTGACCCCCAAGACGTGCATGGGAGGTGGCAGCCTCCATGTTGCCCTGACTCTTGGCCCTTTGTACGCCTATCTCGACGCATATGCTGACTTCTTGATCAATTACCGTCCATTCTTGTATCGAGCAACCGTAGGTGTAACGGTCGGCGTCAACTACACTCTCGATCTTTGGCTCGTGACCATCCCCATCAAAATCGACCTCGGTGCAACCATCTGGCTCCAAGGTCCACCTCTTTCCGGAGTGGTACATGTTGACTTCTTTGTGTTTGGATTTGACATCAAGTTCGGGCCGCAGGACTCAACTCCGAACAACAGTATCAGCTTGTCAGAATTCTACGAGCTGGCGATCCAAACAAGCGACAAGGGCGCAGCCCAGGCCATCGGAGAAGGAGAAGATGTCCACTCTACCGACCAGGATGTTGCCCCAACCGATATCTCTGTTCGGTCTTCTCAGCTCGTCAACTGCATCAGCGGACTTATCGCGCAGAACAGCGCCGACAAAGACCATGGGCCACCGGCCGCCGGAGAGAAATGGCTTGTTCGTGGCGCTGTTTTTGCTTTCACAGTTTCCTGTAAGTTTGCCGTGCAGACCGCAAAGATATATACTCAGTCCATCCACAAAGACGGCACGGTCGTCGATGATCACATCGAGCCGGTAAAGAACAAGGCCTCGGGCGCTGTGTACGCCAGACCCATGCACCGCGACCAGCCCCTTGTGCAGTCGTCTCTCCGAATTTTTGTCAGAGGACCAGAGCCTCATGTCAAAGCGTTGGAAGACACCAACAAGTTGCAACCCAGCAACCCAGTCTGGCAAAAACACGAGCTCGGGTACAGCAACCTGCCCACCGCGCTTTGGGGTCCATGTAAGTTCACTTCCCGTCACCCTGTCCTTGTCCTGTTCACAATCCACACCTATGTACCACTCAAGAACGCGCCACTAACAACACAAAAACCTTTTCTTCCAAAAGATGACGCCCACTCCGATCCCTCCAACCCCTACAGCGACCCTTCCTCCGCCCTGAACAGCTCAGACGCCACCACTCAGCTCCTGACCTCCGTCACCTTGCACGCCCCTCCCCATTTCCAGCCAGAAAAGGACATTGCCGTCTTCAACGTTGCGGCCGCCATGGGTCAGCGCGCTAACAACGAAACCGATTTCCCGGCGCTGGAGAAGCCGCATGGTAACTGGATGCCGGACAGCAAGGAGAGGGATGCCGATGTGGACAAGCAGCTGGCCAAGGTGAAGAAGGCATGGGAAGAAAGTGGCACGGGAGGAAAGGTTACGAGAGCGGCGCAGTTCATGGCGGGGTTGGGACTGGGGGGTGGGAGTGGGAAGAGGCCAAGGCGGGACAGGTGAAGGTGCCGGAGAGGATGGTGGAGGATATGGGGGTTTGGTGGATTGAGGCGCCGGAGGTTTGTGAGAGGGGGGTGATTGGGGGGTTCGTAAGGTGCGTATGCTGACGGGCGATTGAATTTGAGCTCTTTTTTTACTTTAATTGGAATCCATCATCTCTTTCCATGGTTCCATTTCTGGGCCCATGCTGACGGTTGCGAAACCGTGGAAAAGGAAGGCTCCAGGATGACCTCGAGCGAGCAGCCGGGTGAGACTTATCAGCGCGCCGTGTCATCTGTTAGCAAAGCACCACAGTAATCACTGAATGCTACTGGACGCGCTAACACTAACATCGGTCGAAAAAAGCTTGGCATAAGATCCAACACTTGAGACGGAAAAGAACTGAAGGAACAATGCATGAAGATGTGAATGGTTTAACTCTGCCACGTCGAACTAAATTATACGTCCCCTTAAAGATATCCACTAATTGTTTCTAGAAGACCGTTTAATTTGTTCCCTCCTGCATCTTGGCGTTGTTTATCCTCCCCATTCGACCCATTTATCCTCCTCTACTTTAACCCTACCATAATCGCGCTCTTAACAATCTTAACCCCAGCTTCACCCTTTGCACCACCGAGGTTATCAGCCCAACCACCCACCATGCCGTTGTCATCCTTACACTTTGCGAGAATCATGTCGACAGCGGTGGCTACTCGCCAGCTGTTTTCCGGCCGGAGGAGTATGTTGTTAGTTTCCATGCTTTTCCATGACTGAAGCGAGCGGACGAGGAATACGTGATGGGGGCGAGTAGTAATATAGCAACATACCAATCACCATACCTCTCCTCCTTAGCCATCGCCCCAATTCCCCATGGAATCAGCATGGCCGATTGCCATTCGCAATACGCGTTATACGAAGCCGTCTTTCCGTTCTTGAGTGGTAGTGGTACGTCCGTTACTGTGTGATAGCATTGGGGGTTTTTGGTGATATCTGTTGTTGCGAGCAGGGATTGGCAGAATTCGACGTCGGTTGCCTGACTCGTTGGGACACAGAAATGGTTAATGGTATGATGTACATATGTTAATGGCTGGGGGATTATCTGGGGGGTACTCACGTTGACCTTGAACTTGGGATCGTCGGTGCACCAAATCCAGGTACCATCTTGGCGAGGAAGAAGAGGAGGAGTGGCCGGAGCTGTGTCTGATGACGGGCTTGAGACTTCTGGGATTGGGTTGTGGTATAAACGCCATATTGGCTCCGGATTAGGTAAAGGGTGGATATCGGGGCTAATGCCGGCACCGGCACCGGCAGGAGCGGCGTGGGCTTACAAAATAAGGATAGCAAAAACGAAGAGGGGAAGGGAAAAGTAGAGGGAAGAAAAGTTGAACATTATCCCGGGTCGTATTCGCTGAGGAATAGGTATTGAACGTAATAATAGGTAGTTTAGAGCAGAACCGTAAAACTAATTCAAAATATTTAATCGTATTTCAACATCCGGTATCTTCAATCCCATGCTTTTGTACCCTTTATATGGCGTGTGGTCTACCGACTCATAAACGGCATATTGTTCTAGACAACTTTCGCATTCCGTACTGGGAAACCAGTTCGTATAGCTTCATTGTCGTTTTCTGGCGCTGACAAGCAGCCACATTTCCTCTCGGGCGCCAAAACACCGGACTTCCCTATGAGAAGACTGCTCCATGAAGAAGTTGCTGGTTTTCATATGAAGGTTCTGTCCCATGTTGCTGATGGTGTCCCTTTCATCCATCAGCCATCGATTGCCGCCGGTTGGCACGACTGGTCCAACTCTGAACAACAAAGGGTTCGGCCTGTGGATGCCTTGCAAGGATTTCGAGCCAACAGAATTGTGTTGGACCTGGAAGAAGACGCCAAGCTTCGCAATAGCACAGCATGCTTGAGATAGTGGAAGAGTTGATGCACTTTTATTCTAGGTAGGAAACAGTCTCTTCGGTCTTGTTCATCTCCCGAAAAGCCTCTCTGCTGACCAAAAAAATGGGCGAGGTCACTAACCTTACGAGCGTACGTACTACGTACAAGCGATTGATAGTCGTAGACAGCGATGGAAAGGAATTAGTATTATATCTCTTGTCAACTACAGTACCAGCTTAAGTGAAAAAAAATAATACCGTAGTGTCCCTCCTTTTTGTAGGTTTTGCGGCTTGAGAGGGGGGGACAGTATTTTCTCCGGTCTGACGGGGAGTATCACCAAGCTGCCTGCCTAGCTCTCCTTTTCATTTTTTAAGGCTCCCACCGTGCTATATTATGTTCCATCCATTACGGTCCGACCGACTCCCTTGCCTGTTCAACCTCGGGCAGAGGCACCGAGGGCATCGGGGGCAGCAAGTCCAGGATACGAATCGCAACTCCAATCTTACGACCTGTGAGGTCCTTCTCCCTCTCTCCCGCAACTTTGTTGTCAGATGCATCTGTGCATGTGTCAAGGATGACGCTGGCGGTTTGTGCGACTTCGACGCTGTGATATGGGAAAGGCATCATTGTCAGTTGCAAACGTCTTGACGGTATCTTGGGGGGTGGTATACAACAGAAGGGGGGGAAAGAATGCATAACAATGGATCGAAAAACATACCAAGTAGGCCACTTGTCCTCATTCCCAGTTATGTTCGCCTGGTTAAACGGAGCAAGCACCAATAGTCCCGAATGGCACCAAACCGGCATATTGACCGCAAGGTTCATGAGTCCAGCAGCTGGCGCTGTGGGTTTGTAGGTTTCGCAGGGCACAGGGCCTTTCTTGAGCAATTTTGAGATGCAGGTAACAGCTCCGTCGACCTAATTTTTGTGCAGAGTTAGTCAATTTCCATACTTGACATAAAGTGGAATATTATTTGATGATAAGAGAGAAAGTGTGTGAAAAGGCGCTTCATCTGGGCTGGCATCGTTCTCACAGACCGCAGCATAGTTTGTTCGAAACTGACCTTGACTATGTTCTCCCTATGACACTTTACCTCGGGATCCCAAGCACGCTTTTCCGATCGAATCTGTGACTGTCCCAGAAAGCCCAAGAGGGAGGTGACGCTTAAGAGGCTGGGAAGGGCGACCATTTTCTATGGCGGTAATATGGTTTGAAGGTGGTGACAGAGCTGTTTGCGGAATGTTGGATTAGGGCGTATAGAGCTCAAGAGTCAGTGCCGGAGAGAGGACATTCCATCATGTCGGCCATGCTGTATTTGTAGTAGTTGAGGTAGACTGGGGAATTGGAGCGTTGGTCGGTCATCTGGGCTCTCAAAGCGCTTGAATCCGGTCTCCATCCTGACATCTCCTACGCCACACTTGACCGTTGGGCGAGAATTGCGACTCAAAGTAAAAAGGTCCTTGTCTCATGAGGACTTGGCCCCCAATACTGAGGATGTTGGTGATGGCAACAAATAAAGGGAACATCGCCAAGGCCGAGAAGTGTCACCAACACCTGAAGGGAGGAAGAGGGCGAGACCCGGATTTGAGCAGCTGTTGCGATGGTCTGGCGGCGGCTGCCGTCGCTGCCGAGGAGGTTTCTTTCTGGCGACAACATGATCATTTTTTCTGGACTACGGACACCTGTTACATGTCATTAAGCATGCTCGAGTGGACGCAGTCCAGTCGTAGAGAAAACCAGGGCAGATAGCCAGCCACCAACAAAGTGATGTAGGGGGATAAATGGAAGCAGCCAACTTGGATGGCACGATGAACACACCGTGAACCAACAACGAGCACCAGGCTGGTTTGGGCAGCTTTCATATGGTCGATGTTTGTAACAGGAGACCGTCGAAGGGTGCCAGGTTAATTGTTGCCCGGCCGCAAGGTCCCATCTGTGTGGCCAGGTTTGATGTGTGCCAAGACTTTCACGAGGGAAGGCGTTAGTGAAGGGGCTCTGTACACGCCGAAAATAGCGCGAGTCACTAACACTTATATCGTCACATACAAAAACTCATATAAAAGCTCGCTTCGGAATTCTCACCCACTCAATTGATAGAACATGTATCATTGCCCTTTGCTTCCTTTATTCTCCAGTTTTCATTACATTTATCCTCGAATTTGCTCGATCATACAGCACCGTAACACGTCTCGTATGGGACTACTGCCGCTCACCTCTTTCCCAATCGATCTCAAGAACATTTTTCCATTGCGCGACCCCTTGAATCTCGAGGTTAGCATACAACAAGACAGACGGGACCGCCTAGCCAAGAGGACTTTCAGATATCACGACCCTTGATCATCCCCCTCCCTACTATCCTTTACTTCATTCCCTTCATCCCAGAACATTCACCCTCGGGCTCTTAGTAACAACAACCCCAACCTTCAACCCCGTCAAATCCCTCTCCCGATATCCCGCAACCATATGCTCCTTATTCGTGCACGTATCCAATATGACACCAACAGTTTGGGCGACGCTCTCACTACATCCAATATTCCCTTTTATCAGTTTTCCCTTCATCGTCCACAGCATGGAGAAACCAACAGCATGGAGAAGCAAAAAGGAAAAGGAAACACATACCAACTAGGCAACCCCCCCTTATCCCCATTACCTTATCCAACATCACATCCCCAGGCTTATCAAGGTACGGACCAACCACCGTCTCGTTCCAATGGCACCAAGCCTGCATCTTGACTTTATTCTCGCCCTTATCGTCTGATACCTCGATGGGGTAGGTCTGGCATGGGTACTGCAGGTTTTGGAAGTGGACGGCGGCGTGGAGGATTGAGATGCAAGTTACTACGTCGTTGGTCTGTGTCTCAACGGGTTGGATTTTGATGCGTCAGTTAATCATTACGGCATACGGAATTGGAGAAATACCATAGGGTAGAGGGTAAAGGAGGTATGATGTTCTACGAAAGGGCTAGTCGTTGGGGGAAGTGGTTAGGAAGTTCGTTACCTTCCCCTTTCCGGTGTCTGAACACTTGACCTGGCTATCCCAGCGTTTCTCAGATCCGGTCTGAGCAGGCGAGTCATCGCTGTCGTCGTCTGCCACCGAATCGAGGTAGGCCTCCCACGCTTGCTCCGGAGAGAGGGCAGTATCGGGGTGAGCGAACTTATCGTCTACCCATCTCGCGAAAGAGAAGCGCCGAGCTGTGTTGGAGGCGCCTTCTGACCGGTCGACATGGAAGTAGTGGAGGATTCGATGCTTGAGGCTGCTTGTCGAGCCAGTAATGAAAGATGGAAGCGCTGCGGCGTAGTCGAGCTGGGCGGATAAAGCCACGAGGGAGATGGTCAAGAGACTGGAGAAGGTGACCATATTCTTGAGGGCTGGCTGAGGGATTCGCGAGTAGCTGGTTCGATCTTTCGAGGGCTGGCTTCTTAGGGATGCTCAGATACAAGTCTGTATGATTTTTGGCAATCGAAATCCAGAGATCATGACGGGATGGTTCCGTGACGTCTTCTATGCTGTATATATGAGTGTTCTCGCTGATCAAATTCAGACTTTGAAACGCTTGACGCCAGCCGAAAGCTCATGGTTGAGCGCTTATTTCCCGTGAATGAAGGCGCTGGTGGTTTTTACAGATAAAGTCACCCATTGTCAAGGTCGAGCAAGGACGGGAGTCAACGGGCAGAGCTTTGTGCTACTGTCGCGATGGCTTGGCGGCGGCTACCGTGATGGTTCTTGGCGAGAACATGATCATTCTTTGTGGCGTTGCCTCAATCACATGTTAGCAAGTACTACTCTGAAGTTGACGTAAACGAAGGTAAGCGAGATGGACCATTGCGGCTGAAAAATTAGTAAAGGATCGACATCATGGTGTCTTGGAATCTGGCACACCGCCGAGCGCCAAGTGCCATCATGGCTTGCTCTGTCTTGGACAATGGCCGTGATAGCCGGTCAACTTAATCGACCAAAAAAACTGCGTCGAGACATCTGGGAATGATCGCACGCGCCCTGAGGAACCGAAGTATGAAGAATCGTTGTATTATTCCTAGAAAATCATCGCAAACTGCCCGATTCCGTATCAGACGGGTATCCCAACGTTACCTCTACCACCCTGCATCACATGGAATCCCCCTAGTCGGAGTCGCTGGAATCGGAGCTATCACTCAAGCTGCGCTTGTGGTGCTTGTCCTTCTTGTGATGCTTATCCTTCTTCTCTTTCTTGTCCTTCTTCTTCTTCTTGAGCCTGTTTCAGTTGTTAGTCAGCAATTGTCCTTTGTCAAGCTAGGAACCACACCCTGCTCGCCGGTCGGCCCAACTGGCGCAAACACGCCAACCGCAGACCAGCGCAGGGAGGAAAGAACAAAGAAACAAGAGCAAACTTACTTATCCTCCAACAAATTCGCCGCAATCGCACCTCCAACCGCGCTGACCACACTACCCAGCGTTCCGGTACCACCAGCATGCGCCAACATGGCGCCCATACCACCGCCGGCGAGCGTGGCGCCTAGGCCGCGATCACCATCGGGACCTCCAGGGCCGCCCTGGCCTGGGTATTGCTGGTGTTGTGGTGGGTATCCTTGACCCTGCTGGCCGTAGCCATGCTGCTGGTTCTGATCGTGGTATTGTCTCTGACCGTCATGTCCTTGTCCGCCGTACTGTGGCTGGCCGTAAGGTGCTTGCTGACCGCCGTAGGACTGTTGCTGGTTGTAGTCTTGGGGAGGAGGCGATTGGTAGTAGCCGCCTTGAGGAGGAGGAGGGGAGGAGTAGGAGTCTTGAGGGTAAGGAGGGTAGCCGCCCTGGAGAAGATGTTAGCATCGCGGACTTATGATAGTTGCGAGGACGTGAGGAGAGACAAACCTGTTGCTGGCCCTGATATTGAGGAGCAGGTTGGCCATGGCTGTAGCCGTAGGGGTTGTTCTGGGGAGGCTGCTGTTGGCCGTAGCCACCTTGCTGGCCTTGGTTGTAGTAGTCTTGCGCGGACATGTTTGTCTGTATGTGTCGTTTAAAGTTTAGGTGTTTGGGATAATCGATACAATGTTGCAGATAAAATCTCTTGGGCTTCTGTGAAGAAAAGCGGAAAGAAAGATGATGTCGAGGGGAACAATTCGATCGAGGGGTCGGCCGCTCTTTCAGTGATGCTTTACAGTGGACGTTCCGCCAAAAGGGAGGACTCCGATGACGAATAGGGGACCACGGCCCCGCCAATGGATCGAACATGTGGGTCTCCGAGCCGTCCGGGCGCCGGCGGTTTCATCTGGGCGATCCACACAGGCGTGTCCACTGCCCGTTTGTTGCATCATGGGGTCACTGAAAGCTGTGGCGCAGCTTGGCTCAGCCCTACGCTGATCTCGTCGAGTCCACGACTGTGACACCTCAACGGCCATGCTTTTACGCGTACCGAGGTGGCTGTCGAAGCTTCAAGGCGTTTTGCCGGAATTATCGTGACTTTCATTGTCTGGTTGTTGAGAGCGAACCGACTAAAATGACGGCCTATCGCCGCTAGAATGACGGTCTCTAACCGCTTTTAGTTAGTTACAGTAATTGTTTTACTATGTTTGTGCCATACAAATTCGCACTATACGAACATCCGTGCACAACTTGTAAAATTTCTAGCCCGCTTTTATTACTATACCGCTATACCTTCTACCGCCGTGTATTTTTTATATAATAAATTTTATATAGTTACCCCGTATATATATTATTTTCGATTATTTTAATCGCTATTATTATATAATCGATTACGCGCTTTATAATAGCGCTTATTAATATTATTGCTAGTAGTACCGTTGATAATCCGTTTATTATTAGCGATTTAAAAAACGATATTACTATTACTATTTTTATCGTCCGCGATTACGAATTATCGTCGGATATCGAAATTAAGTAGGAAGAGGAGGAGGAGGAAAATAAGGAGGAGGATAAAGATTACTATAATTAATTTATTAGTAAAGAATTCCTTAATAACTTCGATAATTAATCCAACCCCTTTACGTTCTTTAATACCCCGGCGGCCTTATCGATAGATAATAATATTATCCAAAATTTTTGCGATAAAGAATAGGAATCCGTTAACGTATTATTCGTCGAAGTTAATATTATTATAAAGAAATTGGGTTTTGCTATTAATAAGCGGCGTTTAAATAATTTTTATAATAATATTTATTATTAATATAATTTAGTTTATAGTAAAGGAGAGGAATTTTCTAATTAAAGTAAAAGTATACGTTTAATTAAATTTAAAAAGAAAGGTTACGAATAGAAGGTTAAGGCGGTTTATTTTATAAAAGTGAAAGATAAGAAGGTAAAGTTATAGAGGTTTATTATAATAAAGGACGAGTATAATTATAATTTCGACGTCGAATACGCTATTTATATACTAGTCTATTATTATTTAGTACGTAATAATAATGTGGTCGTAAATATATTTAGGGCGGTAAAGTAATTAGAAGCTATTTCATTAAATATTATAATTACGGTTAGAATAGAGTTTCTTAGTATATAAATTAAGCGTAAAGACGTAATTAATATAATTATGCATTATAAAATTATATTTATTAATACTCTTTTATTAATTTAGTAGTTTATTTAATACTTTACGATTATATTTAGTATTTATTATAAGATTTATCGATAAAATGGCGAGTTTATTGGTAAAATTTAACGAGTCTTCTAGATTTATAATTGGTATATTGAATAATGGGTAAAGAATTTAGAGGTTATTATAATAGATTATATATATAAAGTTAATAAATTCGATATACTTTTATTTTAAATTTATAGTATTATTTTTATATATATTATATTTAATATCGGTTATTATTTACTTAATAGTAAAAAAGAGGAATCTTTTACTTAGGTTCTTAACGTTTTAAAAGGCTTCTTTATATAATATAATATCGTTCGGCCGTATATTATTATAATGGATTATAATAAGGTTTTTAAGTGCTTATATAGGGAGATTTTTAACGATAATATTTAGTATTAAATTTGCCTTTAATATATTATAAAGAACGTTTCTTATAATATAAAAAAGAAATAGGATAGCTCTTTTAACGGTACGTTATTCGGTAATAAGGTTAGCGGTGATAGTAGTTACTTTCTTAGCGAGGGCGAAGACGAGGGCATTTATAATAACCCCGCTAACGTTAATAATATTATTTATATTATTAGCGCTAAATTATTATTAAATGAATATTGCGCTTAATATTTTAATAGTGCCCGTAATAATTAAATTATTAATATAATTAAAGGGCGCGCTCCCGTTGGGTTTAATCGCTAATAGTTCGATAATATAGATAGCTTCCTTTCTATATAGAAGGTAATTATATATATTAATATAGAGGAGGATTTTAATAAAGAGTAGAGGATTTTAAAATAAAAGTTCGAAAATTAGCCGGGTAAGTATAATTTTTAGTAAATTTTATAATAGTTTTTAGTATTTATTATTTAGTAATAATATAATTAATATTAATTTTTATAATTTTAATCGAGTATTTAATTAACGTTTATATTCCTATATATTATAAATTTATTTACTTTTAGGTAAAAAGGTATAGAAATTTTGGTATTCGAATTACTTTTTATATAGAGGGAGTATATAGTTTATTTAAATATTTATTTAAGAACCGCTTTATCGATTTTAATACCCTATTGCTCGCTATTAACGAAACTCTCAATCGATTAAAGTATAATTATAATAACGATTATTAAGAATAAATTTCTAAAAAGGTTAAGAAATATAATTATAGGATTATACGCCGGCTTCTTTATTTTATTGGATTTGCTAATTTGGATATAATTTAGAAGTAATTGAATATTGCGATGTATATAAAGAGAGAAGGAAAACCGTAGCGCGGTCTATATATTAGAAACTTTCGCCGCTAATTTGGATTACTTTATTAATATTAATTTATATTTTTGTTTTTTAATAATAGTTATATATTTATAGGAATTATGAATAAATATTAATATATTAAAGAAAAGGTTAATTTTTTTCGAATATTCAATATTATATAGCTATTATATTAATTAATATATAATTTCCTTCTATTAAATTCCTTACCCTTTATTATAAAGAGGATTTAAACCGTGTTCTTAATAAATAGTAGGCTATATAAATTTGTAATAGCGCTTAACCTTTACCCGACGATAATAAAATACCTTCTTCTAATTTATTTACTTCGTTAATTAGTAGCTAACGTCGTAATATTTTAACCTATTGTAATCTATTATACGATACCCCGCCTAAAAAGAAAGTAAAGACTACGAAGAAGCCTACCTTTATTTAATAAGTATAATAAATATAGATTATAATAATAGTATAATAGGAGGAATACCGTTTAACGATGGCTTTATTTATATAAAGCGCGAATATAAATATTATAACGCCTCCTAATATTATACCTTTATATTAAATGCTTAATATTACGCCCCTTAATAATATTACGCCCCTTAATAATATTACGCCCCTTAGTAATATAATACCCCCTAATAGTATACCCCAGCTAATTGCTAAATAGGTTATTAAGTAAAAGTAGTTTAAGGCCGCTAAGTATAGTGAATAGATTCTTCGATTTTGAGTAAAAAAGTATATTATATATTATTATCTATATTATTATCTATATTATTATTTCCTTATATAAAAATTAAACCTTTTGAAAAAATGTCGTAATATGTGTTTTGGCTGCATGTGCATTACTTCGCTTAGTTGGTACGTACCTGGCATAGTTGCACAGTAATGACAGTGCGCGGTAAATTTGTATGGCGCTAATATGGAAATAAAACTGTACAGAATTTAGACCGCCTTCTAAAAGCGGTTAGAGACCGTCATTCTAGCGGCGATAGGCCGTTATTTTAGTCGGTTCGGTTGAGAGGTAAGAGACAAACCAGTTGCGGCTTCCTTTTGCTTCAGAGGGCCTGTGCTTTGCTGGATGGGTTTCCGGCTGCACTAACAGGACATGGCAGAATCCATTCGAATTTCTGTTGAGAGTATTGGCTTGAGCACATTTTTACATGGTGTCATTCCATCGCGCCCGCCATCCAAATTGTGTAGTTCCTTCCTAAAAACTATCGGAACAATCTCTGGTCGCGGTAGTTCTTACCTCTGCTAGCAATATCTTTGCTGAGTGCCTGCCCTGTCATACCTCGCTCGGTTTCTCCTGCCGCAGAATTCCCTCACTGGTCTCTGTTGAGGGCAATCTTTCTTCACACGTCTTCTACCTTTCCCGCATTTCGACTTCACCATTTCCCAAATCCCAGCACCTTCTCGCCTTTGTGCACCTTTTTCCTCATTTCACTTACACCATGTTCGTTATTCAACCCTCCCACTAACGAGAACATTTTCCAATACAGTCTTCACCTTTACAGAGTACCTTTGGCGTGGCGTGACCTGTCTTTCTGCCCGCTCCTCCCCCGATTGAACCTCACCTCCGATGTCCTCGTCATCTCAGCGCCCGGGCATGTCGGCCTCGCTCACCGTCAGCCCCGTCAGCAATGGCGCTCCTTGGAAGCCAGGAAGCCAAGCTGGCCGGATTTGGTCCGATGGTTGACAGCCCAGCGTTACAATCGGCACGGCGAAGATTTACCCCGCACCTGTCCATCGATGAGATGCGCGCATTTCAAGAAGACCACCTTTGTCAATGCAAAGCCTGACTCTACGGACTGAAAGTCACCCGTGCTCGGTCTCAACTTACTCCCTTTTGCCTCATCACGATTCTTACCCCAAGCTTGCACCTACCAAGATGGACGCACCTACCAAGATGGGCGGGCCATTGCCTTGCAAATGGTGTGCTCATCCAAGGGCCTATGGAAATATCCGTCACGCTATCCTCACGACCTCGCTTGCCGGCATGGCAGGAAACACTAGCATGTGCCTGTTTTGTTCCATCTTCCACGCTGGTATAAGGAGATACATCGCCAACACGTCAATGCCCATACCGGATGACCTGGACCACTTGGTCATCAGCGCAAATAACTTCACAACTATATGGTTGATAGGCACCCCTATCAAGCTATCATTCTTCTGCACTGAAAGTAAGTCTCAATCTTGTCATTCTGCCAACGCGGAACGTACTTTGGGAACTGATGATCTGATTAGAAACTCCATGGATCCTCATAGCTTTTCCCACGCTCGGTATCGAAAAACAGGTCCCAAAAACGACCTCTTCGGACGAAAGTTTTTCATGGGTCATGCAGAAACTTGATCACTGCAAAGACAACCATCCCGACTGTGTCTCGTACCTGAGCACTGCCGTTCTTCCCAAACGGGTTGTCTTCGTGGGTACCGTGACGGAACCCGCTCTGCGGTTGTACGAATCCCAGGGCGAAAGCGATCCCTATACCTGCTTAAGTTACTGCTGGGGTCATCGCCCATTTCTTCGTACTCTGGTCAGCAACTTCGAGTCCCATAAAACATGCATTGAGCCTAAGCATCTTCCACCCACTTTCAACGATGCCATTGACTACACTCGCAGGCTCGGAGTCCAGTATATTTGGATCGATAGCTTGTGCATCGTTCAGGATTCTCTCGACGACTGGCGCGAGGAGGCTGGTAAGATGACGTCCATTTTCCACAATGCCTTTCTTGTTCTGTCCGCCACCGGCTCCGCTGATGCATATGGAGGCTTGTATGCCTCTTTTCCATCCGACTTTGAAACACTGGCAGTAAGGGTTGACACTCGCACCAACAGAGTTTTGACTTCCGAAGAAGTTGACGCTGACCCAACTTTACACAAAACCGAGACAATTTACGTGCGCCGCGCATTTTCCCACGTTCAGGTTGATATTTTAGACAGGCGGTTGAAAACTGCGCCGCTGCTCCCTACACTCAGGCGTGGTTGGATATTCCAAGAGCGTTTTCTGTCTGCTCGTGTTCTGCACTTCGGGCCCCAAGAACTCTACTTTGAATGTCTGGGGAACTGCGCTTGCCAATGCACCCACGGCAATATTGAAGAAAGAATTTCGTGGACGTGGGAAGAACGCGACACCCACACGGATTCACATACCTTCCATAACCAGATCTCGAAAACGTACTTCAGTCCGTCGCTATGGAGAAGAATGGATCACGACGCACTGGTGACAGTGTGGCACACCTTGGTTCGGGATTACAAGAAACTTGAGTTGACATACGAAAAGGATCTGTTCCCTGCCATCTCAGGATTAGCTAGGGAGATGAGTATCGCACGTGCAGCAAAATATGCTGATAGCGAAATGGGCAAACGATCGGGATATTTCGCTGGGTTGTGGAGAGACAGCCTGATCCGTGATCTGTGTTGGCATCTCGACCGCTTCTCCCTACCCAATCTGGCCCTTCGTAGCACAGGTAAGGTTACCATGGCTCAAGGACTCAGATCATGGAAGGAGAGACCGTGTGACTGGCGCGCGCCAACGTGGTCTTGGGGCTCCGTCAACGCATCTGTCGTGTTTATAGGTAGCCCAACCGATATCCACAAAGACATGTGCGAAGTGCTTGATGTTTCTTGTACTACGGCTGGATCAGATGAGATGGGTGAAATCACCGGAGGGAAGTTGGTGCTGCGTGGCCAGATCCTTCGGGCCACGGTGAAACGATCACGTTTTATTTCCAAGCAAGAACCATTGCCCTGGGAGGTCCTTGACTTGGATATGCAAGGGTTGCCTGAGTTTTGGCAGCAGGAGGTGTATGTCGATGACGGGTGTGAAGACCTGTTGAGGCTGCTGGATGAAGAGAAAAGACCTGATGATGATCGGCTCACCGTCTACTGCTTTTTACTTGCGAAAGTGGCAATAGGGCGCCAGGACCGAGCGGTATTTTTGATGTTAAAGAAGGTCAAGGGAGCATCGGGAGGAGAAACGGGCCAAGGTGTATATCAACGGTTTGGAATGTTCGAACTGACCGAGCCTCCTCGCCGCGGGGAACAAGTCCCGAAGGCTACATGGGAGGAACGGTTCAAGGTTCTTGCTCATGCTAAGGAGGAGGTGGTCACCATCATCTAGCAGGGATATCGTCGGATAACTTTGCATCAGGACATGGATAGGACGGGATTCTGATTTTCATGGAAACAGAACAATTGCATATCGCAGGCAGACGAGAAATGCTTCATGTGGAGATGTACATCTTCCGGAGTAACACCACAGGTAAGGGAATGACATTGAGGGAAGTTCATTCAAGGCTGAGAATAAGAAATTTGTAGCGTGTTCCGCATCAACTGGTAACCGACGGTGATTACCACAAAATGAAGACCAAGATCACAAAGCTGAGAAGATTCGCAAAATCATCAATGTAGAAATGAAGGAAACCATCAACATAACCACATCACACCTAGCCTTGCCCCCAAAACGAACTAAAAGCAATGAATTCTCAAGATCACCATACCGAGAAAAATCTAGAAACCCTCAAAAGTGCACAAGCCACACAAAAAACAAGATGCAGACCCCAACTCCACGCATCCACATCTGCACAGTACATGAAAAAAAACACGAAAAAAAAGAAACGATCCGGATGGGACTCGAACCCACAACCTCAGTCTTATCCTCCCGTAATTAGGAGGACCACACGATACCATTTCGCCACCGGACCGTTTTGTTGTTTGTTGAAATTGGTGTCGAAAGGAAGGAGTTATCAACGTGGGCTGTAGTGGTGGTGTGGTGGTTGGTGCGCAACGGAAAAGTGCACATGCTCACGTAACGACGTCGAGGGTTTCGGAAGAACTAGCAACGCATCGCAACATGAAGATGGAGATTGAGTGAATTGATGCATGATAGTTCGAACCTCAATGAGAAGTGCATCCACTGTATATAATTTGTTGAATTTTCGGGCAAGTTTGAAGTTGGCTGATTATCAAAGAAACACTCACATAGGGTCATAGGCACGTCGTTAAATTCCACCCCCCCTGCACGCGGCACGCCCAGGTTTGGCATTACCTCATTCCTCTCACCCAGGAGACAGTGAATACCAACCCACATTAAACTTCCACCACTCAGTGTCAGTGTCTTTGCGTGATAATTGACCTTTCTTGCGCTGTAGTTGATCCATCCTGCTCAACTGCAAACTGCAGGGCTTGCAAAGAAAGTCGTATCACAAACGCTGCGGCCTACGGAAGAAAGAAAGCGGCGGAAAAAGATAAAAAAAGACGAGAGGGAGAGGGAGAATAAATCAAAGGGGTCAAGAGGGGATGGGGGCGAAAGGGAAGGAAAAGAAGACGAAGACAAAAAAAGGTCAGTAATCACACCTCCCACAATTCCCACAATGCAAACTCGAACAAGCCGTGAAATCCAGTTCTCCATCCTCATCATAACCATAACCATACCCACGCGACGACATCGACAAAGAAAGGATATCAGCTGCAGTTATCGGGGATGCGTCAAATGTGAGCATGTCGTTCTCTTCTTCACTTCCCGCATAATCTTCTTTATCATCGTCGTCGTCCATCGTCGTCGTCCTTTTTGTGATACTTGAAAGGATCGCAATCACTGTCCGACAAGTCGGAGTCGATCATGGGATCTAGTAAACGTCCGACCGGGCCGGACGCGTCGTCGGAGTTGTAGTTGATGATCTTGGACCGGTTATTTTGGTCTTGGGCGGGGTTGTTTTCCCTGGTTGGCTGTTTCGTCTGGGCCGCGAACCATTGCTGTTTGAGTTTGTAGGAGAGTGCGCCGTCGCGGCCGTCGCCTTCGATGGTGGTGGTGGTGGATTCTTCCCAGCCTTGGTGGCGGATTTTGAGGGTGCCAAAGTTTTCGGCGCGGTGGACGACTTCGATTCGGACAGGTGTTGGGGGTTTGGTGAAGGTGTTGGGTTGGGCATGATCCGTCGACTTTTCTTTTCCTTTGCTGGATTCGTTTCCCTTGGCCTCCTTGTGATCTTTGCCGACCTCATCGTCATGCTCATCATTGGAGTTCTTTGCGGTCCCCGCATTCACGTTGTCTTTGCCATCATCGTCTTTCACTTCTTCCCCATTCCACATCTCATCTAACTCGCCCACCATCTCCACCAACATCCTCACCAGAGCGGCCAACTTGGCCAGCGTCTTGTCCTCGCTGTGTTTCTCCTCCCACTGCTTGACATCGGGCCGCATGTCTCGGATCTCAATGTCACTGGGATAGAACTTGCCGCTCGTGTGGTAAGCGAGGATAAAGTTGGGAATTTGCGTGACCCACAGGCGTGGGAGTTCGTCTTCAAGGATTTTGTTCTTCTCGCGAACCTTGATGGAGCGAGTTTTGAGGTCAAAGATTTGTGCTTGAGGGACGATGGGGGATGGGTTGGAGCGGATGTTGAGTGGTGGAGGAAGCTTTGAGGATGCCGGGATTGGTGGCGGAGATGATGAAGAGGATGTCTGTTCGGTCGAATCGGTGTCGGTCGTCTTTACATTCTTGCCCTTGGAACCGCGCTTGATGGCCCTGAACATCTCTGCCGTTTCCGCGAAGTCATCCCAGTTCATATCCTTGAATAGGTCTTCGATAAATGCATCATAGCCATCTGCGGTTTTGAGGTCGATGTCGGGCTCCTCCTTCTTGACATCTGCGGTCACCGTCGGACTGGCCTTTGGCAAGTCTTCCTCGCTCAAATACCCATCAGCCTCGAACCTCACCAGAAACCTCAACCCACCAAACCGGTAGCTAACCAGCCTCTGATGGGCCCAGGATTCTTTCACGTCGTCTTCCCAGGTTGTGTACTTCTTGGGAAAGGTATGGCCATAGCCTACGACATCAGGGATTCTCTCTCGCGCAGAATTCTCCCGGCGGATGAAGAAGACGGTGTTACCGACTTTCTCGACCAGAAACCGGAAGGGTTTGGGCTTGTCCTCCCCACGCACGAAGCGGAGCAAGTTGCCCAGCGTGCTGCCACATGCCACGATGTCGAGATCAGGGACCAGCGATGGCTTGGAATGCAACAAAGTGGCGATGGCCGGTTCAAAGGGATGGAAGGGGTATCGAGCGGCGTTGCGGTCGCGGTAGAACTTGCCGCTGTCTTGTTTGAGCTGGGGGGTTTTGGGGGGAGGCTTCCAGAGACGGGGTTTGCCTGGAGATAGGTAGATGGGTGTAAGTGTTAGCGCGCAAGTGTTAGTGCAGATGTGCTGTTGGTAAAGTCGGGCGTGATGATAGCCGAGTTTGGGACTATCTTGCCCAAGGTAAAACCGACGAGAAAAGAAGATACTGACCAGGAATCAAGATGTCAGGACTGTCCAAGTTTGTTCCTAGCCAATTGTAGGAAGCGACAGTTTCACAATCCTCAATGGTGGTCGAGTGTTCATACCGAGTGGAAGCATCGTCGAGGTCGCTAACAGAGATGGATTTGATTAGTGGGGCGAGCGGTGGTGGAGGTTATTGTTATTATTATTGTTATTGTTATTTTTAACGTCTGCTTCCGCCTCCCGTAGGGTATAAGACGTGCCGCAGCAGCGCGTATCTATAGAACTATATATATAAGTAAAGGGAGAATCTATATATAATAGCGCCCTAAAAATTTACCTAAAAGCAAATTATATAATTTTACAATCCTACCCGGTTACGTACTACCTATTGCGTAAATGCGGCCTAATATTTCAATTAAGTTCCCGTAAGAGTAAATTAATAAATTAAGGGTTGCCTACCCCCGGCTATATTTCCTCCTCCTCCGAATCCTTTTCCTCTTCTTTATTAAAAAGTATTTCTAATACCTTCTTTCTACGTTAAACCTTATATACTTCCTAATTTAATTAATCTTTAACTTTTAAAATATTTTCTTTTTTTTTAATTTCGACGCTTTTTTCCCTTAAAAAGGTAGAAAAATTATTAATATTTTTTCTATCCTTTACGTATTTTTATTAAAAAGTTTAATAAATATTCCGTTTCGTATAGGTCTACGAAAAGAAGTACGAAGTTTAAATCTTCGTAACGAAGCGCTTCTAAAAAATATTTAATGTAAATATTAAATTTCTAAAGGTAATTGCCTCCCTGGAAAGGAGAGGGGATATAATGTATTCCTTACGGTAGTAAAAAATATAATATAAGGTTTTCTAATTATTATAGAAGTATTTTATTATTACGTTTTCGTATTCGAAACGTTCGTAATAATTTTTAAAATTGCCGTAGTTTAACCTTGCAATTAATAAGTAATATAAAGTATTATAATCGAATTCGAATTCTTTATTAAATTTTAACGAAATTTTAAAATTAAGGCTTTAATAAATAGGGGGGGTATTTTCTAATTATTACGTTTAAAAGTCTTACCGTATTTTGGCTTTAATTATACGTTTAAAATAGGTTAATATAATTATTTTAAGGTTAATTATTTTATTTTCGATAGCCCCGAATTTTATTAATTCGTTAATAATCTCGTTATTAATAATTCTTATATATTTAGGGATTTATTTAATTTTTATTTTATTGCGGTAGAATATTATTATCCGCTTAAATTTTTTAAAAACCGATTATAACGATAGGGAGGGTATATTATGGAAGTTTCGTAAAATCGAAGTATTATTAAAGTAAATTATAATATTTTCCGTGTAATTTAGTAATAGGATTGTAATTGTTATTTTAAAGCTATATTTAGCCCTTTCCGCCTTTACGTCGAAGATTTCTATTTATTTTAATTAATCGAAGCCGCGGTAAATTTCCTTTATACTTTTAAAGGCGATATACTTAAAATTTATAAATTCGCTAACGGGTTTATTTTTTACTTTTAGGTCTTTAATATAATTTTCTACGCCGATTTATTTAATTAATATAAATCTATTAATATATATTATTATTTTTAAAAGGGGTAATTAAAGAAATTATTCTTTAAAATTAAAGGTGGCCCGCTTCTTCGATAAAGGGGCGGGGGGTAAGTATATCGTTTTATTAAAAATAGGGATTTGGAAATTAGGGTAGGGAGTAAGTAAAGTAAGCCAGAAAATAGTTTATAAAATCGTAAGGCTTTTAAGAAGGCTTTTAAGCGTCCTTTTATCCTATTCCGCCTATTAAATTAGTAGGTAGCTTAAATTTAGGGAAGAAAAGCGGATAACGTAGCGGCGGCGTACGGTTTTAAGGAATAATAATATAAATAGGAGGTTAGCCTTATAATAGAGGATTATAGAGCGTATAATATATTAAATTAGGAGCGTTAATTTAATAGCTAAATTAATAACCGTTTGGATTTTTTTAATTTAATTATTTAGGCTATTTTTAACGAGGGGAAATTCCCCGTTTTTGCGAATTTAATTGTATTATTTATAACTGGGCTATTAAATTTTAGAATTAAAGAGGGCTTTAAGGAGGATAATAGCCTTTATACCTTTAATTATTAATTTAGGGGAGGCCCCCTTATATACCCTATTAAACCCGTTAATATATTGCGTAATTTATTTAATTAATACGAGTCGGTATTTAATATAATTCTTTTAATTGAATTTATTATAAAATTAAATTCCGAATTAATATATAGCCGGTTAAACCTTTATTACTACCCCTATATATTAAATAAAAAGGGGGGGGGGTAGTAATACGGCTTTTTGAAAAAAATTAAATCTTTATTTTCTCCGGGGAAAATTTAATAGCGTTAACCGAATTTTATTCGATTATACGGTCGAATTCTTTTTACGCCTATTAGGTTATTTCTTTTAAAATAGGGTTTAAAATTAAAATTATATAATCGTCGGCGTACCCGAAATATTTAATTTTATTATTAAAGCGGTATATTAATTCGATATAAAGGAAGTAGAGGATAGGCGAAGTAAAGGACCCTTAAGGGAGCCTATACTTTAAGTTTTTTATTAATATTATAATACTAAAGTAATAAATATTAATTATTCTTTTTAATATAAAGGATTTTATTTACTAAATTATATAAGCCGGTTAATTTTATTCTCTTAAGTATAAAATTAAATAATTAATTAAAATAGTATTGAAGGCGCCTTTTACGTCGAAGGTAATTAATACGGCGAATAGCCCGCGTTTTAAAAAATCTTCGATATTATAAGCGACGGAACCGATAATATTAATAGCGGACTTTTTAAATAAAGTTCTTATTTATTAAAGGTTAAATACCCCGTATTTAATTATAAATTATACTATTTTACGGCTAATTAAACGTTTAATTTTTTTATTTAAATAAGAGAGGAGGGAGATTGGGCGTTAATTTTTAACCGTCGATTTATTTTTTTTAAATTTAAAGATTATAACGATTTTTACTTTCTAGAAAACCTTAAAGTAATAATTTAAAAATATATAACCCTAATATAAATAATATACGGGTTCTTTAATCGATTCTTAAACGGTTTTTAATATCTATATTATAATATTATCGGCCCCGGGCGAAGTATTATTAATACCGTAAAGAATTTTATATACTTTATTAATATAAATATCGGTCTCTTAAAGTATTTAATATATTAGAATAGTAAAGGCCTAATTAATATTTAAATTATCTATTTCGCTAATCCGTTCGAAAATAGCCTTACGGTATTACGGCGCTAGCGGACAAGGCACTTAACAGCACCTAATCCAATTATCACTTGGGCGGTCACCTAACAAAGGTTAACCGCACCAGCGCACGTAACAGCGTATCGCTCCCGCCTAAACATAAAACCCTGGCGCGGAGCGCGCCCTTTACCCATTTCTTCTTTTCTTCTTCATCTTATAATTCTTTCATAAATTTGGAATTGACGTATTAAATTTATCTCTCGTAATTACGTCGCTTATAATAATTATAAAATCAATTTTAATATATTAGGGAGGTATTTAAATATTCTAATTTATTTACTAATTGAAGAAATCGTTATAATATATTATTATAATTAATTATAATAGCGTATACCCCTAATAAAAAAACTACGGTTAAATTTACCTAATTTAAAATAATTATTACCGAAAGCGTTTAAATTAACGAAGCTTAAAAGAAGAATTTGTCCGATAAATTCGCCTTCGAATAAATTAAATTCGATATCGTTAAAGTACCTATTATTCCTAATATTATTATTTAATAAAATAACGCCTTTAAACGTCGTTCGCTTAATATTATTACGATTAGCGCCTCCTTTAAAGAGAAATAGGACGCTTAATTTCGTAGCCTTAATAAATCCAATTTAAAAGCTTATAATATACCGGAAAATATTAACGAAACCTATACGTTTTTTAATTAAAAAATTACTAATTAAATTTTTAATATTTATTATATATTTAATACGGATAATTTAATTAATTTCTTATATATAAAAATAAACGTAATTATTAAGTATTATACTTAATAGAATAACGGATATTTATCCTTCGTTTTTAAACCTTTAATAATTACCGGTTTAGAATATTAGAACGAAGCCGAAAATAATGCAATATTAATAAATTTTGAATAATTCTATATTATTTAAAACGAAAAGGGTATATAAACTTTATTTTAAAAAATTAAAATCCGTACTATTTTAACCGAAGCTATTTTATCTTAATAACGCGGGTATTAAATTATCGCTATTAATTTAAATATTAATTTAAGGATTTTATATAATTACGCCGCCAATTTATTTAAATATTAAAAAAGTGCCGAAATCGAGAATAATAGCCTCCGTAAAGAATTTAAGAAAAAAATTAGAGAGAATAATTTCCTATCCAAATAATTAAAAAATTATTGTAAAAAAGATCCTAATTCTAATAATAAAGAGGATTTCGAAAATACTATTTATTTATGCTACGAGAACTCCGTACTACGCGAAAAGAATATTAAATTCTATAATAAAATTATTAAATTACGTTTAGCCTTCGTTAAATAAAATAAAACCCCGTCCAATAATAATTAAAATAATACCCTATTTAATAAAAATTATTATAATAATTTATCCGGCAACGAAAATAATATTCTATTTAATAACGGTCGCGCAAATTACGAAGGTATTAACGCTTAAGGCACTTTATACGAATAAAAAAATAATTCTTCTATTAAAAATTATTCTTCCTACTTTCGTTTCTTTACTAAATAAAACGAAACTTATTAGGATTTAATTAAAAAGGATAAAAAATTCGCTAAAATTAACGATAATTTAATAATTATAAAAGTATAAGCGGAAGAATTAAAAGGAGCCGTTACTATTCGAAATAGGGACGTTACCGACTTATATACCGTAATTGCCGCCTTAATTAAAGAAAATATCAATTTCTATAAAAAGAATATTAGTCTTTAAAAGAAAAAGGTCGCTTTCTTAACCCCCGAAAACTTTAAATATTACAATTATACCGACTGCGACGAGGATAATAATAATAAAGGACGTTGTAAGGAAACGCTTATTACCGACTTCTTTACCGCTAACCGTAGACGTTTATTAATTAAAGAAAAGGACCCGCCCTATTTTTATAACGAAAAAAATAAAAATATTATTACCTTCGACGTTTAATATTACTATATCCTTAATAAATTTAAATTCAACGTTAATTATTTCTTTAATAATAAAATTAAAAAAATATATATCGAAAACCGTACCGTCGGTAAGGCCGCTTAGGATTTTAAACTTTATTTCGCCAATAAACCCTATAATATTAAAATTTCCGACGAATTATTTACTTATTTACACACCGAATATTATAATTACAATTAAAAGGAAAAAATTATTTACAAATTTAATAATTTAAAATTCGAAATAAACGGAAACTTTTAAGAATTCCATAATAAATTCGTACATTTAATCGGGGAATACGGCCGCCCTCCTAATTTATAGAAATAGGAATTTAATTAGAAATTTCCCAATAATATTTAGAACGCCCTCCTTTAAGGATATAAATAAAAGGATATTACATTTAATTAATACATTTTAATAGCCAAAAAAGCGGTTAAAATTAATTAACGTATTTTCTAGAATAATAAAATTAAAAAAAATAATAAAAATAAGGATAAAAATATTTCTTCCTCTTTTATTACGAATTCGTTTAATAAAGTTAAAGGTTTTAATAATTTTAATAAGAATTTTAATAATATTATTAATAATAATACTAATACTAATAATAATAACCGAAATAATTTCCAACACGTATTCGATATAAACCGTAAGGAAGTTTATAAATTATTCGAAGAGAATAAGTATTTCGTATATAAGGAAATTAGATATCGTTTCCGTAATTACCCTAACCGCCGCAACGGCAATCCTAACTATATTAACGAACTCGTCGACTATTATAATTATAAAAATAAAGAGGATAATAAACCGGCCGATAAAACGGAAAATTAACTACCCTAAGAATATTAAACTCCTTCTTAAGGATTGAATTAATAAATATTTATTTTAGAAAGAACTTAAAAGAAATACTATTAGAAAAAATAAAAATAGATAAAGGATTTTTAAAAAACTATTTAAATAAGCTAACTTTAATTACATTTTATATTATAATAAGTAATAATAGAAGAATTTTATTTACGAATAATACGTTTATTAATTCGGGAATAAACGGTAATATTTTTATAAATAAGGATTTTACAAATAATATAATAAAATAAGGAATAAAAGAATTATACAATTTCTAACCCTATACCGTAAGCGGATATACTAAATAATATAGTAAAACAATCGATTAATATTTAAAGGGTATTATCGAAATTTAAAAGTAAAAATTCAATAAAGAAATAATAATCGTTATTAACTCTAGCTATAATATTATTTTAAGAAAATATTAATTAAAGAAATATAAAATTTTAATCGATATCGCTAACGCCAAATTTATTTTCAATAAAACTATTATAGTACTATCCGCCCTCAATAAGCGTATTTATAAATTCGAAACGACCGTTAAAAATATTAAACTTTTACCGTCTACGAAACCCGGCCGGCCGATTAAATTATTCGAAGAATTAAAGGAACGCCCTACCCGACGTAAAAAAAACGAAGATTTAATAAAAATAAAGCGGTAATTATTAAATTAATACGCATTACGAAAAAAAGAAGACGTAATATTTATATAACGGGAATATATTAAAATATTCGAAACCGAATAAAAGAACGATCCTTATTAAAATAAAGATTCGCAAGGTTAATACCGATTAAAATATAATAGCGTAAAATAATATAAATATTATAATAATTTTATAATCGTCGGTACCGATACTTTCCTTATATTCGCTAAACGAAAATATATAAAAGTAATTAATTTTTATAAATTTAACCAATTTATTAACGATCGAAAAAAACGGGCTTTAATAGAGGATAAAGAGAAATTTTAAAAAAAAATTAAGAAAGAAGTCCCCGAATACGTATATTAATTTTTTAACGTATTTAATAAGAAGGAATTGGATACCCCACCGAATTATTAAACTAGCGATTATAAAATTAAATTAATAAACGGCATGAAATTTAAAGATTTGGGTTATAATTTATTATATAAAATATTAATTAACGAATTGGAAATTTATCGAAAATACGTAAATAAAACTTTAATTAAGGGTTTTATTAAAAGTAATTTTATACTATAGGCTGCGCCTATTTTCTTCGCCCTTAAGGTTAATAAAAGATTAAAATTTTATATTAATTATTAAAAATTTAACGCTATTACTTAGAAGGATAAATACTTATTACTTTTTATCGATAAAATTATTGCCCGTATTAATTAAAGTAAAATCTTTTCGAAAATTAATATTCGATAAACTTTTTACCGAATATATATATACCCTAATAATAAAGAGTTTACAATATTCCGGACGAAATACGGCGCTTATAAATATAAAATCTTACCCTTCGGGTTAATTAATAATTTATTAACTTTTTAGTATTATATTAATAAAACGTTAATAAACTATTTCAACGATTTCTATAGCGTATATATCGATAATATTTTAATTTTTTCGAATAATTTAGAAGAATATAAAATTTATATTAAAAAGGTATTAGTAAAATTAGAAGCGGCTAGATTATAAATAAATTTAAATAAATGCGAATTCTATATTAAAAAAATTAAATTCTTAGGCTTTATTATTAAAATAAATAGAATATTTATCGACTTATAGAAAATCGCGGTCGTAAAAGATTAATAGATTTTAATAAATATACGAAGAGTATAATTTTTCTTAAGATTTTATAACTTTTACCGACGGTTCGTAAAGGATTATAACCGGATTACTAAATTATTAACGGCCTTAATAAAAAAAAGGGAAATATTCGATTAAAATAAGGATTATTAAACCGCTTTCGACGAATTTAAAAGAAAATTATTATTTATACCCATCTTGGCCTATTTTAAATACGAACGATTAATACGAATAAAAACGGATACTTCCGACGGTATAATAATAGGGGTACTATCCTAATTAATTAATAATAAATAGCGTCCTATCGCTTTCTACTTTAAAATTATATATAGCGCTAAATATAATTATTCTATTTACAATAAAGAATTAATAACTATCGTTAAGGCTTTATAATATTAGAGGGTAGAATTTATTAAATTATAAAAACCCTTCCTAATCCTTATAGATAATAAAGTATTAAAATAATTTAATACTAAATGGCTCTTAAATTTACAGTAAGCGGGATAGGTAGAATTTTTATCCTAATATTATTTCATTATTTCGTATCGGCTAAAAAAAGATAACGGAATAGCTAATACCTTATTAAGGAAGGTAGAGGATTTAAAGAATTAAAAGGCTAAATAGGAAGCTTAATAAATTTTATAGATTTTTAAAAACCTAAAAGACGGTAATATAATATAATCTAATAATATAATTAATAATATTAATATTATTCCCGCGTTAATTATATTTTTAAGAATAATTATAAAAATTAATTTAAAAGTTATAAAAGGGAATTAGGAAGAACGTTTAAAAGGGTACTTTTTAATAAATCGCCTTATATTTAAAAATAAAACGTACCCGAATTTAGAAATCTATTAAAATATAATTAGGAAGGGGGAAAATAGGTATCGATTTATTATTAATAAGATTTTTATCCGTTTTAATAAATTTATTATATTATTAAGTAACTTAAAGGCCTAAATTATTTACGAATTATACGCGAAGATTATTACTATTTACCTAGGCCGGAATAAAATAAAATGCCTAATTTCTATATAATATTAATAACTAAAAATAACCGGTAATATCGACCGTTTTATTACTAATTACGTAATATATTATACTTCGAAGGTTCCCTATAATAAAACGCCCAGTAAACTAGAGCCTATCCTAGCGGCCTAGCGTATTTAATAGAATTTAATCGTAAATTTTAAATTAATATTTAAAAATAAATAGGGATTTAATAATATATTCGTAATAGTAAACCGGTTAAATAAAATATTATAGACTATCCCCTACTTTATAATAATAATAATTAAGGATATAGCCTATATATATTATAAAAGTTTATACCGGGTTTACAACTTATTAGGCGAAATTATTTCGGATAGAAGCCTTTAATTTATTTTAAACTTTACAAACGAATTAGCGAAGATTTTAAATATTAAATAAAAATTAACTTTATTAAGCTATAATTAAATAGCGGGATAAATAAAAATTATAAATAAATACTTCGATTAATACCTATATCCTTTCGTTAATTATTTTTAGGATAATTAATTAAAAGCAATTCTAATTATAAATACCGTTTAAATAGGTATACTATACGATAATTTGGGTAGGATATAATTATATAAAATATTAAAGGGATTCCCTATACCCAATATTTTGGATTAAGAAATACAAATTAATTTTAACGGTATATAATTAATAATTAAAAAGAAATTTAACTATAAAGATATATAAGAGATAATAAAACGGATCCGAAGCTTCGTAGAGAAAGCGAAGGAATATATTACTAAAGCCTAGGAATAAATAATTAAATAGGCTAATAAATACCGGCGCGTCTTAAATTTTAAATTAAGGGATAAAGTTTTTATTATTAAACGGAATAAATTAACGGACTAATTAAATTATAAACTCGATTTTCCTTTAATTAATTAGTATTTTACGATTAAAGAAAAGTATAAATATACATTTAAATTAGAAGTCTTTAAACGATAGAAAGGGACGGACGTTTTTTATACGGACCGATTACGGAAATACCCCGATAACCTTTTATTTAATTAGAAATTAGAAGAATTAGTAAGAGAGTACGTTAGTAAAGATATTAAATAGGAAGTAGAAGAAATTCTAACTTCCCGAATATATTTTAATAAATTTTAATACCGGGTAAATTAAAAAAGTTACGACCTAAATCCGAAATTCTACGACGCGGGTAATTTTAAAAATTCGTTTAAATTATTATAGGCTTATTACGAAATATATTTAAAACGCCTTAATTTACTATTATATTTAAAAGAGTAATTATAGAAAATAGAAGCGGAGGAATTTAATAAGGATTATTTAAATAATAACGTCCCTTTGAGGAAAAATATAAAGAAATTAAAGAGGATAGTAGGCGTTAAGAAATAATAAAGGACCTACTTCGTATATAATAATAAATAATCGAAGACTCGGGGCGAATTTTTTTTAGAAAGGGGGGTAATATTACAGCGTTAGCGGATAGGGTATTTAATAGTACTTAATCCGATTATCATTTGGGCGGTTATTTAATAAAGGTTGACCGTATTAGTATATATAATAGTGTATCGTTCCCGCCTAGGTATAAAACCCTAGCGCGGAGCGCGCCCTTTACCCGTTTCTTCTTTTCTTCTTTATTTTGTAATTCTTTTATAAACTTGGAATTGACGTGTTAAGCTTGTCTCTCGTGACCACGTCGCTCGTAACATACGGAATACTTTAATTTTTTTAATTAATTCGACGAACGTTTCTCCGTTTATAATAAAGGGTAAAATCTTTAATTAATTTTTAAGCTTATATTATATAATAATATAGAAAATATTTTTATTATCCTTAACCGATTTAATAATATTATTAATAAAATTTTTTTTAATATTTTAAATAACCTTCTTAAATTCCTAGCGTAATTTTTCAATTTAGTAAAGGCGGGGGGACGGGTTATTATATTTATAATTACGGAAAAAATATATAATATATAAGTAAATTTTATTTTATTATTTAATATTTTTTTCGAATTTAACCAGCTTATTAATAAGCTTTAAAGCGTCCTATAGGGTTATATATAAGGCTTCGGCTAAATCGTCGAATTTTTATTCCGTTATTTCGCTTATAAGGAATATAGGGATAAAGCTTATAAAGAAGGAGATATTCTCGTTAAAGAATTTAATTACCTCGGGGTTTTCCCGAAGGATGAAATAACGGCGTAGGGGCTCTACCCAGCTAATAGGGACGTTAGTAAGGATAACCTAATAATTCGAACCGTAATCCTATTTGCAAATAACCTAGGAAGAATAGAATAAAATATTCGCAAAGGTAAGGTTAATTATATTCTTAAAATTATAAATTAGGATATTAAATTCGGTTAAGAAATTTAAATTATATTCTTCGACGTAGGTTATAATTTTCGTTATACCCTCTAAAATTTCCGCCCTAAATTACTATAAATAATATTTAGCATTAAAATCTCCCGCGATAATTATTTTCGGGGGGGGGGGGCGCTATTTAATTAATTATTCGAAGGTAGAATAATTATTAAACTATTAATATATATTAATAATAGTAATCCCTCCTATTTAAATTTAAAAGAAGTTTTATATTTCTTTAATAATATAATATACGGTTAATAGTTTTTAGCGGACGTAAATCGCTATATAAGGGTATATAACCGCTTCGTTTATTTAATTTCGATAAGGGGTATAGACGTTAAAAGCGTAATACTTAAATAGCCCGATTTTTTTATTATATATTTATACCTTAAATTCCTAAATTAAAATTATATTTACTCTAACCTTATTAATAATTTAGAAGGTAATAAAGTATATATTTCTTATACGCGTTATATTTATTTAGAAAATACGTAATTTTAAAGTATTTAAATCGCGCGAGTATTAATTTATATTTATAGACCAACGGCCTTTTATAAGGGCGTTTTATAGCGGGTAGAACGGTGGAGGGAAAATTTAGAAGAGGAGGCTTTATTAAATTAAATTTCGATAAATATTACGGTATCGTCGGCGGAAAATTAAGTTTCGGAATTATTAAGGTTAAAAGGGGTAGATTCGTAATTAGGGAAATTAGAAGAGTTAAAAGGGCTTTCTTTATAATTATCCTTAGGGGTAGGTTATTTATAAGCCTTTTAAAAGAGTTTATAGCCCTTTTAGCAAATTAAAAGGTAATTAGCGTAAAAAGGACGGACGATAGTTTTACTTTTATATTAAGGGCGTATTAAATAATCGAAGTAATAGGAATCGAAGGGGCTTCGATAATTAACGTATTAAATCGGTTTATAATATTTATTATAATTAATATAATTATATTAATAATATTATAAATAGTAGGGGTAGGGTTAATTATTATACTAATTAAAATAGAAATTATATTAAAAAATATAATAGCGTTTATAAATAGGGCGGGCGAAATTACTTTTATCGAAGAAATAAAAAGGCTTATAAATTAGCATTTTGAAAAAAATTAATTAAAAAGCGTAAATAGTATTAAAAATATAATCCCGGGTATAGCGGAAGGAAACGGGGGTTTTAAAAGTTTAATTAATAATTTCGTCGCGAATCGAAGTAATTATATTAATAAGGACAATATTAATACGTATTATTATAAATATATTCTCAATTATATAAATATATTATTTTTTAGGGTCTTCGATTTTAAAATACTTAAAGCGGGACCCGATTTCGTTAATTTTATCGAGGAGTTTTTAATAGATTTCGGCGTTCCGGGGGCGAAGAGCGAAGCTAATAGAGACCTTTTAATAACCGGTAATATTGGTAAATTTTAAGTATAAAAGGTTTTATACTTTTTTGCGAATAGTAAAGGTATTATTATCGTTAAAGGGAGAATTTTTATTAAAGTAGAGAAAAATATAGCCGTCGTTTTGGGGAACGGCGGGGGAAGGGGGGGGAGGCGGGGCCGTAATAAATTTATTGCGGGAATAGGGGCGGGAAGAAGCGCGGGAGGTAGGATTAAAGGATAGGGGGGTAGATTTTATAACCTTACGGGTAATATTAACGAAAGTAACGGCCCGATTATTTACCGTAGGGGTAAATTACGGAATTTTAGAATTTTTGAGGGTAATTTTAATAGTCTATACGAATTTAAAAGCTTTGCGAAAATAAATAGGAAAAAAGGTGATATGGACTGCTTTCGCCTTAAAGAACAACCCTACAATTGATGCAAAAGCAAGTAATATTATTCCTGTATAAAGCGTAATGTCGAAAGAAGAATTAGAAAGAGTGTGCGCCCGTATACGAAAGGAAGGATATCCTTTCGTGGAAGGCCTACTCTTCCTAAACCGCGTTGGACCCATTTCCGTAGTCGCAATTACAATAGCCTTGCCGGCCCGGTATGCCGGGCCGCTATAGTATTTAATATATACTTTTATTATTATATATAACTTTATATTATATATATATAAAACGTTCCATATTAAATCCCGGTTTATTAAAAGAAAACTATACTATTTTTAGTCGTTTTCCTTATTTGCGATTATGAACGTTTTTTTTTTAATCCTTTAGAGCGATTTCTACCGCGTTTTAAATTAGGTTGTCCTTTATTGCGATTTTAGTACTCCTTTATTAAATTGCGAGCGTTGCCTAACTGGTCTTCCTTTATTTATTAGTTATATTAATAGCCTTATCCTTTCTATTTAATTAAGAATTTTAATTTTCCTTTTACCTCTTTATATTTAAAAATAGCCTTTATTTTATATTCATTATCGAATTATAAGTCTTTAATTAGGTTTAGCAGCGGTAGTTTCTTTCCGAATATATTATCGCTGTTGGGAGTTAACGATAAATACGCGATTAAAATAATAAGATAAATTTTTATATTTTTTGGAAGTTCGAGACGATATGTTAAATTGCCTATTTTATTGAATATTTTATATAGTTTTGAACGTTATTAGGATAGTTTGCGTAATAGATTTCCCGGGTAATAATAGTTGTAATATAATTGTAAAAATATTTTATTACCCTTTTTAAATTAAATATCGCGATAATAGTTATTATACTTCCTTTTCGCGTTAGCGGCGGCGAAATTTATAATTAAAATAGTATTTTATTATAAGTATTCTTTAATTACGGGCGCCTTTGGGTTATAATTCGATGGGAATAGTATATTTAATAGGCTTAGAAGTTTAAATCTATATAATTATTCGTATAGTAATATATTTATTAATTGGGTTAGTACGTTATTTAGATTTTATTATAGTAAAGGGAGTATATTATATTAATTTAAATCGGGGTATATAAAATAGTAAAAGCGGATAATAATTTCGACGGTTTAATTTTTACGCTTTAATAATCCGTTTATTTATAGATGGTAAATAGTCGTTATTATTAATTTCGTACCTTATACCTTCTAAATTCTAGTTTATAAATTTAAAATAAATTTCCGATTACGATCGGAAATAATACTTTTAGGTATACCTTAATCGTTTAATAAGAATTATTATATTAATAATTTACTTTATTCCTTAGCCGTATACGTCGAATATTTTAGAATGAATAGTATTTATTTAGTAGATTAATCGGTAATAGATATTAGGGTATTAAATATTTCGTATTTATCGATTTTTTATAGGGAATTAATTATTAATATTTTGGGTAAATTTATAATAAAATTAAAAATTATAACGTTTATCGGTAGGTTATATTCTAGGCGAATAATTTAGTAGTTTTTATTTAGCGGGTTTCGGTTTATTTAGTTTAATTAATAATTGGGGTAATATTTAAAATATTTTTTAATTAGGTTAGTCTTGTAGGGAATGGCTAGGTTTCGAAGGTTGTATATTATTCTTTATTTTCCGAAATAGTATTTATCGTTATATATTATTTATAATATTTCTTTAATATATTTAAATAATATATATAATATTTTCGATCTATTTAATTAATTATAGTAAATTAATTAAGTACTTTTATTAATAATGAATAAGTACCCGGAGCGCGAAAGTATTCTATTATTTTCGGTGGCCTCCTTTAAATTTATTAAGATTTTAACGAATTTCTTATCCTTATTATACTCCTTTATTATTTTTTCCCGGAATATATTATTTATTTTTATTTCTATTATAAATAGTACTTACTCGGCTGGGCTATAGTCTTCGTTATTTCTCTATAAATTATTTAAGGCGGGTTTTCTATCGGGATTTTATTTTTTTTTAGCTTTTAAATAGTTGAAAGTATTTAATACGAAATTGAATTTACCGGGGATATAAAATATTTATAAATTATATTAATTTAAATAAATCGAAGCGTTAATTAAATGCCGATTTCCGCGGTTTATAAATATAGTACGTAGGTTAGTTTATTTTATAATACCCTTAATTGCCGAATAGTCTATTAATACGATAACGGGTTAATTAGTAGAGTAGATGGTAGTGCGTAGGCGTCGGATTATTTATACGAAGTATACGATTTTTAATTTTAAAGGGCTATAATACGTTTCGGTTTTAATAAAGTATTTATTTAAAAATATTACGGGGAGGATTTAATTAATTAATATTTAGGTTCCCGGTTACTATTTATATTTATTTTTTAAATAGAATATTATAACGTTAAAGCTTTTTTTAAACGAATTATCGATTTGAATAAAGAATTATTTATTAGGGTTATAATAGTAGAGGATATTAGGTTTCTTTCCGTTATTAGATCCGTATAACGCTTTTTATAATACTTTAAAGGATTTTAATTTTACGGAAATGGGGTCGAATTTTATAAATACGTAATAATAATTATATTTATTTATATTATTTACAATTACCTTTTTTAATTTTTTACCCTTAATTAATAGGGTTATTTTTTATTTTTATAATAGTTTTAATAATTGGGCGTAATAGGGGACGAGGTAGCGGAGAAAACCGGAATTCCCGATATAGTATTTTAGAGCCTTTAATTAATTTAGGAATTTTAAATTTTTTAGCGCCATAATGCGTTTAATTGTTATTATTAAATTTAGGGCGTTTATTTTAAAGTTTAATAATTCGACGTTCGGATAGTTTAAATAAGATTTTTTAAGAGAAATAGAGATTCCCTTCTCTATAAATAGATTGAAAATAGCCCTTAGGTATTTTAAGTATTTTTTTAAAGTATTAGATGTAATAACGATATTATTAATAAATATTTAGTAATAATTTTTATATAGTATTAATAATCGGTTTATAAACCGTTATATATATATTAATGAATTTTGAAATTTTATTAATACGACTATTAATATTTCGAGGTTTTTATAATTAATAAGCGTTAATTTATTATAATAGGGTGGTTATATTCTAAATTGGTAGAAAAAGGATATAGCGTTAATAATTATAATATAGCCTTTCCTCTTTAGGCGAGCGATAATTTTTAATTGGAGCGGGAGAGGGTAATTATTAAATATTGTAATACGGTTTAAAGTTCGTAAATCGATGACCGGTTTACTTTTAGCTTTATTTTTTATTATCCTTTATATTACGAAAATTGGGTGAGTGAACGGGGTAATTTTTTTATATTATTTTATTTTACCTTACGTATAGAATTTATTAAATATTTCGTTTACGATTATTTAATCCTTTTTATTTAATAAATATATACGGGTATTAATTTTTTGGTTTTATTATCCTTCGATTAACGGGATTTTTATTATATCTTCCTCCGGAATTTTAATTATACGGCCTTCCTCCTATATTTCTTTATATTTATAGATGAAATTTATAAATTTTTTGAATTCTTCTTTCGAATATTTATTATATATATAGATTCCTTATTTTAAAATAACGTCGGGGATATTACTATTTATATAGATATTTAAGGTTGAATATTTTTTAGGGATGTGCGGCTTCTTTTTTAATTTATTTTCGGATTCGGCCTATTCTTTTAATTCGTTTTCTTTTATTTATTTTTTTAATTCCTTTTCAATTTCCTTTTGTAAATTAATTTATAATTCGATCGTTTCGGCGTAGTAGATATTAATAAAAAACGTCGGGTCGGTACCTTATATAATTGATTAGGTGAGGGCGTTAAGTTCGAATTCTCCGCCGAGCGGTATAATTAGTAAATTAGAAACTACGAAGTAAATTCTTCGTTTTAAATTTAAGAAGGGGCCTTTAATAATTAAGGTTTAATAAATTATTACGGTTCTTTATATTCCGTTTTAGGAGGTTCGGAAAAACGTACTTTCTTTATTTTCGGTAATTATATTAATATTAAAACGTTTATTAATAGTAATAGTACTTTGCGTATTATTTTTAATTAATATTATTATAGGGGTTTTTACGTTGATGATTATATTGGTTACTAGGGTGTATTTAGCGTTAAATATAAAGCTTTATCTTTTAGGTAGCGGTTTATAATTTATTAGTAAATATATTTATTAATTAGGAAGTAAAGTAACCTTTTTCGTAATAATAACCTTTCGTACGTACGGAATATATTTATAATCAACGGAGAAGGGTAAGGTAAATTGATTTATAGTTTTAAACCTTATTATTTTAATAGAATAATTGATATAATTTTGCTTCGTATTTATAAAATCGTTGGCGAATAATAATTTAATGGATAAATTTGAAATAATTTAAACGGATTTGATTATTTTTATTAATATCGGTTTATTATTTTTAGTACCAATTAAGTATAAATGAAATATAATTTATTCTTCGATTAATTGAGAATTTCCGATACTTTTAATGTAATGTAGTTATTTGCGTTTAATTATATAATTAAATATATTAAGAAATTCCCTATCGATTATAAATTTATTAATTTTTAAATTGATATATATTTCGGTATTAATTTTTAAAGGGTCTATTTTAATTTTAATGCGAAAATGGGTATAGTTTGAAAGGGGGCTATTTTTAATATTTTATTCGTTTATTAATTCGGCTTCTTTTATATTATATAATTTTAATTCTAAATTATCTTTTTTTATAATTAAATAGGATATATTTAATAGCGCCCCGTGGATGTATTTGTTTTTTAGATTTTTATAGTACTTGTTATAGCGAAAAAGAGCGTTCTTCGATATAGTACGGTATCCGTAATAAATATAAATATCCCGCTAAGGTTAGATAATTATTATTTCTTATTAGGCCTTTTTATTGGGTTTATATTGGCGAAAGTGTTTTTAGGCTTCGATATTAAAGAAGAAGGTACTATAATATTTGTAATATATTAAGGTTATATTATATATAATATACGCGATTTCGTCGCTGGATTCGGAGGCTATAAATGTAATTAATATAGTATTATTATTTTCCTTATTTTCGCCGACGTAGTAAATTCGTTCTTATTATTTAAATAGTTTACGCTTTTGGCGGTCGAATTATTACGGGCGATTTATATTACCGTTAGTATTATTTTAGCGATTATTATCGAATTGCCGTTGGAATAGTTTAATTAATCGGGCGGTATCTTTAAGTTTATTATCCTTTTTATTAGCGTCCTTTTTAAACGAGAAGGAAACGTATTTTACGAAAGGGTAACGTTTAGCGGTTATAAATATAAGAATTATTTTAGCCTCTTTTATTTTATAATTATAATTAGAATATATATTAAAGGAATAGGGTGCGTAGAAATAAAATTAGATATAAGAGTTTATTTAATTTTAAATTTATATTATTATTCCTTTTTAATTTAATATATTTTTATTAAGGATATTTATAATTTTATTTAGCCGTATTTATTTATTAATGAAAGTAGATAGTACGTTTTTATTAGTAATTATATCCTTTAAGGTAATAGTATTTACGGTAAATTTTTTAATAATAATAACCGAATTAGGGGCCTATTTATTAATTAAGGCGTTAATTAAATTATTTAAAAATCTTTAATAGAGTATACGCTTATTTTTTAATAATATTTCGGTAATTTATTAACGTACGGCCGGGTTATTTAATAGAATTTAAATTATTTATAAAATTTATCGTTTTATAAATTCGGTAATATATTCGTTTTTTATAAATAAGTAAAAATAATTAATAAAGTAATAAATATTAGTATAAATAAGGTTACGGCCGTTTTATATTATACTGAAATTATCCGGATCTTTTTAATACGGATAGAATTAATTAATTTCTTCGCGTTTTAATTTAATAATTTTATAGCCTTCGGAAATTAGTTTTTTATATAATTAATTATAGTATAAGGGATAGTATAATAGGTTATAACCGTAACCGTAGTTTAGATTTCGACCGAAATCGTCGCTTTCGTTATTATTTCCGTCGTTATCGTCCGGGTCGCTTATTCTTCTTATAGCGTTATAAAAGGGGTTGCGAAGGGGTTTTATAAGGGGAATATTTTTAATATTAATTAATTTAAATATTAGGTATTTATATTCTCTTAAAATACGTAATTAAAAGTAATTTTTAATTTATTTTTAAATTATTTATAGGATTAGGGTAGAGAAGGTAGGGTTATATTCTATAATTTAAATAATTCGGTAAAATTTATTATAAATTTTTTTATTAGCGGTCCGAAAAATAATAATAGGATTTGGAATTTTCGATTTGGAGTTTTTAATAAGAATGTTTAAGGAGGTTAAAATTCTTATTAGGAAAGTTAATACCGATAATCGAATTCCTAAATTAATATTAATTATCGTTAGAATATTTATTTTATTATTTATTCGTATAATTAGGAAATTATTTATTAAATTAGGATTAATAAAGTTAATAAGAAAAGCGTAATTTTATTCGGTATAGATTTTCTTAAGGGGCTTTAAATTAATTTATTATAGAGCCGTTTATAACGGGGGTTTAATAATATTGGGTATAAGCGGCGGTTAATTTATTATTTATTTAAATATAATAGGATTTATAATAATTTTACGAAAGGGGGGAATTATAAAATTTATTAAGGACGCCGTCGCTTTCGGTTTTAGGATAATAGGTAAAAGAGTAATATCGTCGATTTAAAGAGATTTATAATTAGTAAGCTTTTTAATTATAGTAGGGGGAAAATTAATAATTATTAAAGACGATAGGTTTTTTTCGGGAATATTAAAAAATTTAGAAAAGTATATAAACGATAATTAGGGGTACGATTTTATTAAATACGTTTATATTAAGCCGGTTAAATAATTATTTCGGTAAATAATTATATTTTAAGAGTTTTTAATTAGAGTGAGGGAATTACTTTAATTATATTCGTAGATAAATTATAACTAATATAGAAAAAAATAATAAAATATATTAAATAGTGGACGAAGGATATTTTATTTTAATTAAATAATATAATATATTATATTAATAATTACGTTCGCTATATTGTCTTTAGGATTTGGATAATAATTAATATATAATAATATTGTTAATAAAGCCTTTGAAGATTAATAATTATAATTAAATATAGTATAAGCGTTGAATAATCGTATAAAGGTAATTTATAGTATATAATAATTAACAATTTCGTTTATTTTATTTATTATTATTCCGAATATAGTTGTAAAGCTTTTTTTTATATTATCGATTTTTATTTCTAATTTTTAATACCTTTAATTATTAGTTTAATTAAGGTTTTCTATTACGTTTTCTATATTTTTAATACGTTATTTATATTCGTCGATTTTATTTTTTAAACGATTAGTATTTTTATTAATACGGGCGTTTTCTTACTTCGCGCGTTCGGTTATAATTATAATATATTTTATAAATTCGATATTAATTTTTAATTTTTTTAATAAAGTCGGCGAGGGTAATTTAGTAAAATTATCGAAAATAATATTACGGTTGAGGTTTTACTATTATTCGGGCGGTATACTTATTATTTTTGAATTGCGTTCGTTATATTCGTTAAAGGATTGGGCGTATATATTTTTAATTATAATTTGGATATTACGCAGGGTTATAGATCGCTTTGAAGGATAGGTAATATTATAGTCGGATTTCGTATTATCGTCGTAATAATTGCTTTATAATATTTTATTCGTTCTTAAAGGTTATTAGCGTTATAATAGAAAGGTATTACTAAAAATATTTATAATAGAAGAGGAAGAAGCTTATTTTCTACCTAAATTCGAAAACGGGGGGAAACTTTTAATATTAAGGGTATTTCGTATTTAATAGCGAAAGCTTCGGATTTAAATAATAAAAGCGTATAAGAGTTTAATATTTATTAAGCGGGGGAAATTTCGTAATTTACTTAAATTCGGTTACTTAATTTTAAAGATATTTATAATTTATTTAAATTCGATTAATAGGAAGGATATCGTTACGATTTATTTAAATTCGATTAATCGGATAAGTATTCGTTTAATTTATTTAAATTCGATTAATTAAATAGGTAAGGATATTTAGTAGCCTATTACAATTTAGTTATTTTAATGGGGGGAAGCGCGGATTTGTCTTATTTATTACGATTCGGCGCGATAGAGGGGGTTATTGGAGGGGCGTTGTAACTTATTACGATTCGGATACTTTGTAATATTTTCTAGTATATAATAGTTGGTTAGATTTGTAGTTTTTTGTACGATTTACCTAAATTCGATCGTTAGAGAAAAGAAAAGGTAATTGGATTAAAGTCGTTATAGCTATTATATAATATAAATTGCTTTCGTTTTAAAGAATAACCCTATAATTAATATAAAAGTAAGTGATATTATTCTTATATAAAGCGTGATATCGAAAGAAGAATTAGAAAGAGTGTGCGCCCGCATACGAAAGGAAGGATATCCTTTCGTAGAAGGCTTACTCTTCTTGAGCCGCGTCGGACCCACTTCCGTGGTCGCGATCGCGATAGCCTTGCCGGCCCGGTACGCCGGGCCGCTATAGCATTCAACATGCACTTTTACTACTATGTGTAACCTTATACTATATATATATGAAACGTTCCGTATCAAAAGGAGAAGAAGTAATTAAATTAATCGTCGAGGGCGGTAAAGAATACTTCGAGGATTTCTATTCTAGTTTTAACGTTATTAACGTTCGGTCCGGTTATTTTTTTAAAAAAACCGGGGGAGATAGAGTTATTTTAGGAGGGTTGGGAGGCGGGACGGCCTTTTTCGTCCGTAGTACGGGCCCTTTTGGCCGATTACGCTGTTATAAGGGGTAAGGCGGGCGTATAAATAAACGCCTATTATATAGCCGAATAAAAAATAATCGGCTAGGTGGTTTTGGGGGCCCCGGAGGGCGAGGGCGTAGATATTATCGTCGTTATCGTTGTTGAAGAATCGACCGAAAAACGGTGATTTTCGAGGTGTTAAGGAATTTGCGGGCGGCCGCAGCGTTAGTACTAACACTTGGCGCCAAGACTTTTAGATGCAAGAGGAAGGATGTCGCCGCGGTGGTGGAGGTGTTGACAGCGTGGAGGAAGTTCGTTTTCTGGAATTGCTGGTGTGAGAATTGGCTCTTGTAGAGGCACCCTGAGAAGTGCAGGCCTGGGCCTTTCTTTCCCCATACGAAGCCATGATGTTAGTTGACCTGGCTTGAGCTGACTTGAAAGAAGGAAAGAATGATGGATGATGGAGTGCTTCTGATGCAGCTTTCCGTCAAGTCAACCTGGTTGCTGAGGAAAGAACGAACTTGAGTTGACGGGTGCGGCTTGGGCTGTCACTCATGTCTTTCCTTCCTCTCCCACTGAGGTGGTTTCTGACTTCTTCCCATCTTCCTCCTTTTATCACATCCATTCCGCTTCCTCTCCTTCGACATGACTTCAATCATGTCGTCCGCGCACCACGACACCATCTCCCGGTCTGCCTCCCGTCTGTTTGAAGCCCTTCCCTTGACGTGCACTTGCATGTGCCACCAGCAGCCAACCGATTCCGAAGGACGAGAAAACGCCTCGCGACGCTAGCCTGGGCCGCTGATTCGGCGACCATCATCCACTAAAATTACCTCTGAGCCCATCGCCGGGCCGCTATCTGGGGGCCGAATACAGTGGGGTAACCCTGTCACACAGCGGTTGGATGCACTGGCTAACTTTGACGCACAGCCCCCCCCGCGTTCTGATGACGCCCGACCGTCTTCCCCCGCGTCTGCCTCCGAATCTGCCTTCGGACACTGGTCAAGCTCCGGACAGACTGGGCTCTTTGCATTCGGCATGGCGGCCAGATAGACGGCCATTGATGAGACAGGCATTCAAACCTCAGCCTCTCGACATGTTCCCGTTGGTCCCGTCGTCCTACCGCGCTCCCGCTCTGCGTCCCCAACGACGGCAATCGCGAATCACGGTCATGGTGCACGGCATGCCTCCATGCAAGAGGCCAACTGCCAGCGCATCAACCCATGTCGATACATCGCAATCTTCAACCAACGTCCGTTTGTAGCAGAGACAGCCTGATTTGATGATCGTCGCATCGCCTCGGGAAAGTCTGCCCTTCCGTCGGGTGTTTTGGTTGTCTTGCATCATGATCATGGCCTGGTAAGCCTACGACATGGGGCTCGAAGGTCGAGACGCCGTGATCATGGCTTAGGGACCACTCAATGTTGGCAGGAATTGGGCCTCCTGCTTGATTTTGTGGTCCTCAACTCAGCAGAGTGCATGAACTTTGCAAAGGCGAATCTCCGTCTCAAGCAGTTCTAGTCGGCCTTCCCTTCCCGTTAAAGACATTCGCAGCGTCTCGGGTCTCAAAAGGCTCAACGCAGCAACAACTACAGCTGACATTCTGCGACAAAATGGCCCAGCTTTAATCAGATATGACTGTTTGCAATTCAAGGTTATTCAGATTTCTTCCATAAAAATTGAGAAGAGAAAAAACATCCAAGAGGAGGTTGACTGCGCCATCAGTACCGACACCGCCCACAATATCCGCAATCCTCCAGCGAACAGGCCGTGAAGTCATCTCCTGCGCCGTCATCCGATTCCCAGCCACGATAATCATTATCTCGGTATTGGAAGTAGTTCAGCAGATTCTCGCGAAGTAGTCTGTTGCTGGCGCCCGTCGCTGCCGCAGGTGAGTATGTCGTCGTCCCCGACGGACGAGTAGCGTTTCGCGAATAGACACTAATCCACCCGTCGTCGTCGACGTTGTTCTTCCCGTCCGTATCACCGTCATTTTCTTTGGCCTTTTCTGTAGTGACGACATTCTCCCCCTTCTCTGTCTCGTCCCCATCCTCGTGCTGTTTGGGTTGTTCGTCACCACCACCTTTCTGAGCCTCAACCCACTGAGCCCTGATAGCTTCCGACATCACTCTGTCACCTCTCACCGTCTTACCCGTCTCTTTCTTCACATCCTCATCTCCGTCCTCCCCTACCTCCTCCTCTTCCTCTTCTTCCGGCCACCCCTGTCTCCTAACCTCCAGAACCCCCACCTCTTCTTCGCGATGCACCAACTCCATCTTCCCACCCTCAACCTCAGCAACAACCTCCCTAATCCACTTCAACAACCCAACCAACTTGCCCAGGACCACCTTCTGCTCCTTCTCCCACCTTTGCACATCTTCTCGCACATCTTTAATCTCCATATCCTCCTTTTTGAAAAGCCCGCGTGTGTGGTAAGCCAGTATAAACTTTGGAATCTGCGAGATCCACAGCCTAGGCAATTCTTCCGAGAGGGTATCCTTCACCCCACGAGCGCGGATGGAGCGGGTCTTGAGGTCGAAGATTTGGGATTGGGGGATTAGGTCGTTGGGGGTGTTTTTGATGGTGAGTTTTGGCTCCTCCTCCTCGCCTTCCGAGCCTTTGGCGTCGGCTTGGGATGTGGTTGTCGTGTCGGAGGGTGAGACCTTCAACGACGCAAACAGATCTTCAACCTTCCCCTCCTCACCACCATCCCCCTCACTACCCCCAGTTTTCTCCCCCGGCGAGGAGGGATTGGATTCGTCGTTGATATACCCATCAGCCTCAAACCTAACCCCAACCCCCAACCCCCCAAACCTATATTTCACAACCCGCTGATGACTTCCACTCCCCTTAACCTCCCTTTCCCAAACCGTATACGCTTCTGGGAATGCATGTCCATATCCCCTAACATCCGGAATCGTCTCCGTCGGGGAATTTTCTCTTCGCACAAAAAACACTGTCTGCCCAACTTTTTCAACAAGTATCCGGAAAGTTTTGTCTTGACCGCGACAGAAGCGGAGGAGGTTGCCGAGTGTGGAGCTGCAGGCTACTATGTCTAGGGATGGAACTAGGGAGGGTTTGGATGATTGGAGGAGAGTGAGGATGGCGGGCTCGAGAGGGTGGAGGGGATAGCGGGCGGAGTTGCGGTCGCGGTGGTAGAGGCCGGAGTCTTCGCGCAGTTGGGGGGGAGTGGGGGGTGGGGACCAGAGGGGGGGTTTTCCTTTTTGGGGGGGAAAGTGTTAGTGTTAGTGTTAAGGAGTTGAAACTTAGGTAGGAGGTAGAGGTAGAAGGGGAAAACAAACCAGGAATTAAAATATTTGGCTCTGAAAGAGGAGTGTCAAGCCAGTTGTAAGACGAAACGAGTTCGCAGTCTTGGATGGTGGCTGAGTGTTGGTTGTCTGGGTCATCGTCGAGGTCGTTAACGCGGAGAGACTTGAGGAGTGGTCCGAGCGGCGGTGGTGGTGTTGCTGGCGTTGATGAGCTCGACGTCCCTGGCTTCCTCCAGCTGTTGTAATTGCGGGTTTGCTTCCCGGAAGTATTGTAAGATTGGGCTTTTTTGGCCCAGTAGGAGGACATGATGAAGTTTAGTTAGAAAGGAAGGAGCGAGGAATGGTGATGGTGATACGTAGGTAATTTTGATTTTCTGAGGAAGGCGCCGTCGGTGTCCGTGTCGAGACCTTCTTCCCATTTTTTTGATGAAGTTCAACTTCCTCCTTTTATCCCAAGAACACCACAATCTCCCTCCCTCCAACATCTTTGACCAAGGGTCACACCATTCCCGCGCTCCATTCAGTTGCAATGATCCTCCTGTCTGCCTCCCGTCTGTTTGAGGCCCGTCTTTGACGTTGACATGCATCTGTCATCGGCAGCCAACCGATTGTCGAAAAAAGAGGAAAACGCCTCGCAACGCCATCGCGGGCCAATTACAGTGGGTCTCCCCCAAAGTGACAGTGGACAGGTGCACTAACAAAACGGGCGCACAGGCCCCCAACCCCCGCGGCGCAAAAACCCGACCTCATTCCCCGCGTCCGGGTGTCCGCCTCCCGTCTGCCTCCAACAAAACATTGGTCGAGTCCCGGGCCGACATCGAATAAGGACCCGGACATCCAAACGGAAGCATGGGGCCTCTTGCATCCAGCACTGCGGCCAGATGGCCAGCCCTGCAAGCCATCGATTGAGGCTTTCTCCCATGGACGATCCCGCTGCCAGCCTGCCGCTGCTCTGTCCCACGATGGCCGCCATCACGAATCACGATGATGCTGCGCGACATGCTCCATGCGTGAGGCCAACAGCCAGCGCATCATGCCTACCCATGTTGACGCTTTGAAAGGAAAATGGCAAACTTTTCGTCGTTTGCAGCACCAAAGCTGTGATTCGGCCGATCATGTATCGACTTCTTGTCAAGCCCAGTCAGTCTGCCTTTCCACCAGAACGAGGGCCGCCGACATGCCCGGGTCTCGTTTTGGGCCGGAGAAAGCATTGCCCCCAACTACATCAACACTGCGTGATCGATCAATTTGTACAAAGGCCTCCGAGACGCCGAGGACTGGGATGGGGTTGTGATTGCAAAAGAGTCCTGTACCCCAGCTTTCCTTTCCATCGTTGCGGACCATCATTACATCTCATCGTCCCCAAGACTCGTGTTCTGCTTCTGTAGGACTTCGGGTATTGTATAAGCACCGGGTCTCCTTTCAAACCCCTTCTTAGCGCACCAACTTTGTCCCATACTCTGCGGTCATCAACAGACCACAATGGCGTCCAACAACCCTCGTCAGAAACGCCTCAAGTACCTTTTCCGTCAGGTCATCAACGGCGAGAGACGAGTCAGCGACTCCCATGATGCCCAGCTCTTCATCGAAGCCATCCAGTTCTACGAGCCCCCGAGCACCTGTGTCGAGATCATTGTTTCCAGCCGCGTTGGTCTTGACGCACTTCGTGATGCTGTCCGAGTCAACCTCTCTGCTACATTTATCTTATCCCACATCTTCCCTCTCTTGCGGTACCTTTCCGATCCAGGCATCAAGGCCCTCGTTGATGGCCAGCTGCTTCAGCGAATTCTCACATCGCTTGGAAAGCCTCCTATTTTGTGGAAAGCCATCTTCAAGCTTTTCAACGACCATCAAATCCCCGACGATCAACTCGTCCCCTTTGTCTGGCTTGCCCTCGGGCTTCTATCCCTTCCCAAAGATGCCGACCTCAATATTACGGACGATGTCAAACTCCTCGTTGAAGGCACGCGGCTGTCTCAAGCCGAGGACCATGACACTCGCGAACTCTTCTACCGGATGAAGAATGTGCTAGAGCTCCAGTCGTCCATCGCCGGAGACACTGAACAAAACGGCGCAGGAGGTCGACATGACAACGACTTTGCTTCCTTCAGGGATATCCTCATCTATCCTACCGAAGACGAGTTTCTCTCCACGCGCCAGCCCTTCTACCGTACTGCAAAGGAAGTGGCGGATGCTCCCGTGGAAACTCGTGCCGCCATCCATTTGGACAACCAGTTCAGGCTTCTTCGAGAGGACATGCTAGCCGAGTTGCGAGAGGATCTTCAAGTCACGGTCGGAAAAAAGAGAGGAACCCGACAGTCAATGGTGGTCCTCAGCGATCTCATCCCCGTGGGACTTGCTTTTGGTGATGAGGACAGAGGCCGGTATAAGAAGTGTTGCCTTCTCGTTCGGTGTCGCCAAGGCTTAGACTTCCTCGAAGCGTTGGATGAACAGTCCCGGAAGAGATTCTTCTGGGACCACCCCAGTTTCCTTCGGCATCAGTCCTTTGGCGCCCTTAGCCGTGGCAAGGACGTCATCGGGTTTGCCTTCCTTGACAGGGACCTCGCCTTTTTGACCCGGTGGCCACCTATCATCCCACTGCAATTTACCGACAGTCGTAGTCTCACAAGAGCGCTGCTGGCCTTGCGACTGACAAACCCCGCCTGCATCCAATTCACCCCGGTCGATACGCCTGTATTTGCCTACGAACCCGTGCTGAAGGGTCTCCAGGCAACAACCGAGCTACCATTGCAAGAATTTCTTGTTAACCCTACTATCGAGAGTGTTGGTTTTGAGCCAACGCGGAGGCTCCAAAGCATCATCAAAGATATGATACAGGCTGACAGTGAGATGTCCGATGATGAGACAACTTGCCTGGACGACGATGTTCGAGTAGACAAGTCTCAACTCAACTCATTGATCCAGGCTCTCGCGAGACCTATAAGCCTGATACAAGGACCACCAGGTGAGCACGTCATTGCTGCTATTCCTTTTGCCTTACTAACCCTAATCAGGCACCGGGAAGTCGTTCATTGGTGCACAGATTGCGAAATATCTGTTCCAAGCAGGACACCGGATCCTTGTGATAAGCTTCACGAACCATGCCCTGGATCAGTTTCTTGAGGATCTGCTTGATAACGCTCACATTCCTATGAAAGATGTTGTACGGTTGGGCGCCTGGAGCAAGTGTACCGAGAGAACCGAGAGTCTCCTCCTTGGTAAGCAAGAAGGAGACTATCAACGTTCGCCTGATGCCTGGACTATCATCAACAAGTTGCGAGCCGCCCTGAAGGATTCCATCCAAGACCTGAGACAGTCTTTTCATAATTACCAAGCAACCAGCGTTTCATGGGAAGAGATTGCAGAGTTCCTTGAGTTTTCGGACGAGTACAATCAGTTTTACAAGGCCCTGCTCGTTCCTGCATCAGATGAATCGGGTTGGAATCGCGTTGGGGAGCGTGCTGGGAAGCGCCGAAAACAGGTTGGGAAAGACTATCTCTATCAGAGATGGAGCACTGGCAGGAACCCGGGCATCTTCACACAAGAGATGCCGGTTGAGTACCACCCCATCTGGGCTATGCAGCAACCAGAGAGGGAGAGTCACCTCAACAAGTGGGCGAAGGCACTCTTCGAAGAGCGTCTTGAAACGCTCGAGGAGCAGGTACGACAGTTCAACGACAATCAAGACCTGCTTGAGACACAGTTCAGTGAGGCCCACGCGCATATTGTGCGCGCGAAAAAGGTGATCGGATGTACCACCACGTCCGCAGCCAAACACTCCAGTTTGATACGAGCCGCTATGCCAGATGTGGTCCTCGTGGAAGAGGCTGGAGAGATTCTGGAAAGTCATGTCCTCACGGCTTTGGCACCTTCTGTCAAACAACTTGTCTTGATTGGCGATCATAAACAGCTTCGGCCAAAGATCAACAACTACGCTTTGTCGGTGGAGAGGGGTGACGGCTTCGACCTGAATCGATCCCTTTTTGAACGACTAATCATGAATGGAGCAGCGCACACAACCCTGCGCAAGCAACACCGCATGGTTCCCGAGATATCTCTGTTTCCCCGGGAACTCACATACTCGGATCTTCTCGATGGCCCCGGGACCAGTGGTAGATCTTCTGTTCGTGGCCTTCAGGACCGAGTCATCTTCGTCAATCATGACAAGCCAGAGGATACCGATAGGACGCTACGAGAGCGCCGTGACCCAGGAGTCAAGGAAAGCAAGAAGAACTCTCACGAAGCGCACATTCTACTCAGCTACATCAGATACCTCGGCCAGCAGGGTTATTCACCGAACCAAATCGTGATCCTAACCCCATACCTAGGTCAGTTGAGGGTTTTGCGAGATCTCCTCCAGTCCAGTCGGCAGGGTGCAGCACTGGGTGAGATGGACAACAGGGATTTGATCCGTGCAGGGTTAATGTCTGAGGCGGCTGCGAAGGTTGACAAGAAGCCAATTCGAATCTCCACCATTGGTAAGCTTGACCACTTCCGAAGTCTCATCGGACAGTGCTAACAGTGAAGTAGACAACTACCAGGGTGAGGAAAGCGACATTATCATTGTCTCATTGACTCGAAGCAACAACACAGGGGACATCGGATTTCTCTCTGCTCCAGAGCGACTCAACGTTCTGATCACGAGAGCAAGAGATTGTCTCATCATGATCGGAAACATGGAGACCTTCATGAACAGCAAGAAGGGAGCTGCGACTTGGCGTCCGTTCTTTGAGCTACTCAAGACCCACAACCATCTGTACGATGGCTTTCCAGTGAAGTGCGAAAGACATCCGGAGAAGACCGCGATACTGCGAGAGCCAGAGGATTTTGACAGGAATTGTCCAGATGGTGGCTGCATTGAACCTTGGTACGTATTGATCCTGGAAAGTCCAACAAGAACTGAGCTAACAGAAGCTGTTCTGCCAGCAATGCATTACTTAAATGCGGCGTGCATAGATGTACATCTCGTTGCCATCGCGTCACAGACCACAGCCGAGCAGAATGCTTTGAGATGGTAACCAAAGTCTGTCCCAGACAACACAAGCTCAAAATTCGGTGTGCACGACAGAATGAAGACTGTCCGGATTGTCTGCGGGAGGACAAGGAACATGAAAGAAGAATCAGGAGAGATATACAGCTTGAAGAAGACCGCCTGCGCCAGCAACTAGCATACAACAAGCAACTTCAGGACCTTCAGGACGAGCTAGATCATCAACGTCGGATCAACAAGTACAAGGCAGATGAGTTGGCCAGAGAGCAGACGCTGGAGCAGCACCGGATAGAGCTTGCAGCGCTCAAGGAATCTCGACTCCGGACTGAAAGGCAAAAGGAGCAGCAAGCTAAGATCGCTCTCCGAGTTGCTGAAAAGGCCAGGACTCGGACGGAGGAAGCGCCAAACGCACAGGCCGCAAATGCAGCTGATCCGCCAGACACCCTTAGCGATCTTCCTGACACGGCTGAAGCCGAGTGGAACCATTTGAAGAAGTTTGAGAATGCATTCAGCAAGCCAATGGATACGTTGATGTCCATGATAGGGTTGGAAGACGTCAAACAGGAGTTTCTCTCCATCAAATCCAAGGTAGACACCGCTGTTCGGCAAGGGATCTCACTGACTGAAGAGCGCTTCAGCTGCTCTATGCTCGGAAACCCTGGGACAGGTGAGTCCTCTCTTCATGATTGTGTCTGTAAAGTGGTCTACTCTAACATAATCTCAAAGGCAAAACTACGGTAGCAAGGTTGTACGCTGAGTTCCTTACCGACGTCGGTGTGATCCCAGGCAAGCACTTTGCGGAGACCACCGGAGCGGGGCTCGCCCATGGCGGCGTATCCGGATGCAAAAAGTTGGTCGACAAGATTCTCAACGATGGCGGAGGGGTCCTCTTCATCGATGAGGCTTATCAGTTGACGTCTGGCAACAACCCTGGCGGTGGAAGCGTATTGGACTACCTTCTGGCCGAAGTTGAGAACTTGAGAGGCAAGGTCGTCTTTGTGCTTGCTGGCTACAGCAAACAGATGGAGAGCTTCTTCGCCCACAATCCAGGTCTCCCTAGTCGCTTCCCTATCGACATGAGCTTCGCCGACTACACTGATGATGAGCTCTTAAGGATCTTCGAACTCAAGGTCAACAAGAAGTACAAGGACGCAATGGACTGTGAGGATGGGTTGCGAGGCCTCTACTGTCGGATCATTGCCAAGCGGATCGGGCGCGGCCGTGGGAAGGAGGGTTTCGGCAACGCTCGCACTGTCGAGAACAACCTCGACATCATTTCTAAAAGGCAGGCGAACAGGATCAGACGCGAGCGCAAAGCAGGAAACACCAACGTCGACGACCTGTTCCTCACCAAGGAGGATTTGATTGGCCCCGAACCGGCGGAGGCCCTCAACAAATGCGAAGCATGGACGACACTCCAGCAGCTTATTGGTCTCGCGTCCGTCAAAGAAGCTGTCAAAGCACTTGTCGACAGCATCCAACAGAACTACAAGAGAGAGCTAGCTGAGCAGCCACCCATTCAGTACTCCCTCAACAAGGTCTTCCTCGGAAATCCTGGAACTGGCAAGACGACCGTAGCCAAGCTGTACGGCGCAATTCTCGTTGCTCTTGGGCTGCTTTCCAAGGGTGAAGGTAAAAAATCTGCGATTCTTTCCCGAATATGACTGTTAATGCTAACGACTTGCTCACCAGTGGTGGTCAAAAACCCGTCCGACTTCGTTGGAGGCGCCCTTGGGCAGTCTGAACAGCAGACTAAAGGCATTCTCGCTGCGACTTTGGGGAAGGTCCTGGTCATTGATGAGGCTTACGGCCTCTACGGCGGGGCATCTACATCCGATCCATACAAGACGGCCGTCATCGACACTATTGTGGCAGAGGTTCAAAGCGTTCCTGGTGATGACCGGTGCGTGCTGCTCCTGGGCTACAAAGAACAGATGGAAACAATGTTCCAGAACGTCAACCCAGGTTTGGCTCGCCGCTTCCCCATTGCTTCAGGGTTCAACTTTGAAGACTTCTCGGATGAGGAACTGCGAAAAATATTTGACCTGAAGATCAAGCTGCAAGGTTATGAGGCCACTCCCAGGGCGGCAGCTGTCGCAATGGACATGCTGAAGCGAGCTCGAAATCGGCCTAACTTTGGAAACGCCGGCGAGATTGACATCTTGCTGGATGCCACAAAGGCCCGCCATCAGCGACGGCACTCTAAGAGTCAGGCACAGTCCTATACACTTGAGCCTCAAGACTTTGACCCCGACTTTGACAGGTCTTCGAGGTCGGAAACCAACATCCGCAAGCTTTTCGAGGGTTCAGTGGGCTCTGAAGATGTCGTCACGTTGCTGGAAGGTTATCAAGAGACTGTGCGAACATTCAAGTCGCTTGACATGGATCCAAAGGAAAACATTCCCTTCAACTTCCTGTTCAGGGGTCCTCCAGGTACAGGCAAGACCACCACCGCCAAGAAGATGGGCAAGGTCTTCTATGACATGGGCTTCCTGTCTACCGCTGAGGTTATCGAGTGTTCCGCTACCGATCTGATTGGGCAGTATGTTGGACAGACTGGCCCAAAGGTGACCAGTCTTTTGGACAAGGCGCTTGGTAGAGTCCTATTCATTGACGAGGCCTATCGACTGGCCGAAGGGCATTACGCCAAGGAGGCCATGGACGAACTGGTTGATTCAGTCACCAAGGAGCGGTACTACAAGAAGCTGATCATCATTCTTGCGGGATACGAGGCGGACATCAATCGCTTGATGTCAGTCAACACCGGCCTAACGTCTCGTTTCCCTGAGGTGGTTAACTTCCGCGCGCTGTCCCCGGAGGAGTGCATCCAACTGCTTACCAAATTGCTGGAGAAGCAACAAGGTGTCCTCAAATCCAAGGGCAAGGACCTGGATCTTTCTTGCTTGACAAGCCCGAAACCAGCCTTCAAGAAATCGATGGTGTCCTACTTCAACCAACTCACCACCCAAGCCAACTGGGCCAGCGCTCGCGATGTTCAGAGCCTTGCTAAGAACATGTTCAACAGAGTCCTGTGCTGCAAGGAGGGCCTCGCCAAGGGGCGCGTAGTGCTCACCGAGGAGATCATCAGGCAGGAGCTTAGGTCGGTCATGACTGAGAGAGCTTCGCGGAGCAAGGCTGCAGCGGCAGCGACTGGGGCGTCAACCGGCCTGCCTGATGCCTTACAGCAGTTCTTCCAGCCTCCGCCACAGCAGCAGCCGCCTTCTTTCAACATGTCCACCGCCACGTCCACTTCTTTCGCGCAGGAGCAATCCCGCATCGTGGAGGAGATATTCTCGGAGGACGATGAAGAGGAAGAACAAGAATCTCCCCCCGCTCCCGTCGAGCTTCGAAAGGAAGCTGCCGACTCCAACTCCTTCGGGTACGCAGCCCAGCGTGACGCGGGAGTGAGTGACGCAGTCTGGGAACAGCTCCAGCGGGATCGCAAGGCCGAAGAGGAGCGGGAAGAGGAATACGAGCGGCTGAAGGAGGAAGCGAAGAAGGCATCGGATGCTGCCAGAGACAAGATTGTCAAGAGGCTGTTGGAGGAGGAAGCCAGGAGGAAGAAGGAGATGGAGATGCAGATGAAGTTGAAGATGATGGGTGCTTGCCCGGCGGGGTTTAATTGGATTAAGCAGGCGGGAGGGTACAGGTGCGCGGGGGGAAGTCATTGGATGGGGGATGAGGTGTTGGGGGGTTTGTGAGGGAGCACATGGGATGGATGGACTGTGGCTCGGAGGGGTGGGTGAACTGCGATGGATGCGCAAAGGTGGCCTGGTGGTTAAAGGCTGGTCGGACGGTTCATTGTTTGACGGCCTGCCCAGTGCCGACGTTGAAGATCGGGCCAAACGTGGAGGACCTAAAGCCGACTGGGGAACACTACATGGGTTTTTCAAGATATTCCCGAAGTCCCGGTACGTGGAAATTACGGAGGCTATTATATTGGTCGGTTTCAAAAAAACTTTAGTCACTGCTGAAAAACGTTTGGCCCGTGCGCGTAGCTGGCCTGCAGGTATCAGGGTAAATGACAGACGCCCTACACGCACACACCTCTTCAATAAATAAATATAAAGAATATTCAAAACCCTTAACCTTACACTATATTTATTAACCTTATACTATTCTATATTTTATAATAATAATACTATTACCGTCCAAAATGCCTTCCAATCGAGCTATAATTAAGGTAACCGCTACGGGACTTAAGGCGCCCGCGCTTCTACCTCCCTTACTAAATACCCCCTTACGATAATTTATATAGAAGGGCGAATCGATTACGAAAGGTATAAAAAATATTAATAATATTACCGCAATATAGGAAAATATTAACACTATATTATAAAAATTCCGTTATATCCTTATTCGTATTTTTAACGAAGGTTTTAACGAAATTAATAATATTATTACTAAGCGAAAGGTAAATTTATTTATTAACGTTAAAATAAATTAATTAAATAGAATCGATATTAATTAAATATAAAAGATTATTCTTCGTATTATTAAATTTAAATAATATTAAGAGCTGTACTAGAAAAATTAATTAATATTAATTTTAAAATTTTCGCGTATAAAATATTTTATAGGTTTAATTTACTATCTTTTTACCCCTACCGAAGAGGAGAAAATTTGTAAACTATATAAATTCGTTATTAACCCTAGCCCTTTCGAAAAATATCTTTTTAATAATAAAAAAATCTTCTAAAGCGTATATTTTAATTATTATATAAAATACGAAAGATATATTTATATTTTCTATTAAAATAAACTTCTTTTATTTATTTTACTTTTGTTATATTTTAATATTATATTATAAAAATCGAAAAAAAGGAAACTGTTATTAAAGCCGCCGAAAATAATAAGGGCCTCGAACCCAATACGAATAACGTCCGAAATATTAATATTAAAAATATTAAGCGGGGCGTTAAATAAATTAGGAGGGTTTTAATTAACCGCGCCAAGAGGGTAGAGGAATCCGGTTCCAATTAAATAAATTATATTTTAAATTCTATTTTAAGAAAAAGTTCGTTATATCCCGATTTATTTTAACCTTAATTTAAATTTTCTATATAATATCCCTACTACGTAATTAATTATTACCTTTTTAAAATTTAAAAATTAAACGTTAATTACTTTTAAATAACGTTATTATTCTTTAATTTATATTATTACAATTATTTTTAAAATATCTTACATACATTTTCAATAAGCATTAATCTACCCTCTTCTTCTCTATCTTTCAATATAGCCTCCCAACGCTATAAAATTACCAACGTTCCCTATAAATATTATTTAGCGGAATACCCTACCTAAGAAATATATAATAAATATAATAAATATATTATTACTAAAGCCCCTCCTCCTTCTTCGTAACCTTTTACTATTATTATTATTAATAATAACTCTCCTATATATTCTTTTACCCGCAATTTAAATAATTTAATTATAATTAACGCTATTAACGGCTCTTTTAACTACTCCTCCACTATCCTTCTTTATACTCGCCTATTAAAGCGAACCTTTATTTAATTAGGCGTCGGCAATCGAAATAGTACTTTATCCGAATTAAATAAAATTAATATTATTTATCGATAATTAATTACTAATTTATTCGATTAGAATAATAATATTCGCGCAAATAAAAATATTACCTTCTATTAATAATTTAAGGAGGTAAAAATTACTATAATTAGGAAGATTCCTATCTTTACGGACGTTAAAACCATCTAGATTTTAAAGACTTACCCTAAATCTTTTCCTCTTTACAATTATTATAATAATTATACCTATTTTATTTCCTAAATCGGTATTTAATTTCGTTTCGTATAAAATTATCCCTTTAACTTTAATATTAAAACGTTTAAATTCGTCGGTATTAATCCTTATTCAATTAATAGTAAAATCTAATTTAATAACTTTAACTTTAATAAAATTAAATCTATTACTATTAAATAGTTTTATATAAAAATCGAAACTATTAATAAAATTAAGAACGACGCGCCTTTAATTATTAACCTCTTATTAACTATTAAAATAACCGAAGAAACTAACGAATTTAAAAGTCTAGGTCGCACTATTCTTAAACGTATTTATAAACGTATTATAAGCCCTAGCACCCCTTTTAATTTTCTATTAAAATATTATAAACGGACCGTTATTTCTACTATTAATTAAATTATAATTCCTATTAAAGAAAAGTAAAACGTTAATAAATAATAATTAATTAAAAAGGAGGAGGCTACTACGCTTGTAAAAAAGGTTACGCTTATTCTTTAAATTAAAAAGGAATTTCGCTTAAATATTTAATTTAAGGAAATAATAATCGGTAATTTAGAATAAAAGTAAGCGGTAAAGTAAGAATATATATAATTATTACCGTTTTTATAATAGGAAATTATACCTTTAGAGTAAATTAGGGGTAAGGATAATATAATTATACCGGATAAAATAAAGGATAAAATATTTTATAATCTCTTTAATAATTTTAATAACGTAATTAACCTAATTAATATTAATAAAGTACTAATTGCGAAAATAAATATATAAACCCTAAAGAGGTTAATTAACGTTAATCGAGGTAATAATATTTTACCCAAAGACGTTAAAATACCACCTACCCTTTTAATACGTAATCGTAAACGTTAATTTCCATTTTTTTATAATAGAGTTTTATATAATAGAATATATAGAAATAAAATTATTATTTTAATTTTTATTTTTCCGTTTTTTGGTTTTTTTTTTCTTTTGCCTTTTTTTTTCTTTTTTAAAATATTATTTTAGATATATATATTCAAATTAACGGTAGGAAAAATAATAATAATAACGTATAATATAGTAGTTATAAAATTGAAATAACTTTTTAAAAGGTCGTGAATTCGAATAAGTTTTTTTTCTTTTTTTAAAATATTATTTTTTTAATAACTTTTTTTATAAGTAAATTATATATAATAATATTAATAAAAATATATTATTTTATTTAAATTATAAACTTTATTTATAAGTATTATATTTTAATAATTTTTAAATTAAAATAATAAAGAAAAGAAATAAAAAAGGAATAAAAAAGAAAAAAAAGAATTAAAGGAAATAAATAAGTATTAAACGACGAAGAAGTAAATACGAAAAGACTTTCTTATAATATATAATATTTTCATTTATAAATATTTATTTACTTGAAAATTATTAAAGAATTTAAAATTATAAGTTTCTTTTTTTTATTTTTATATATATTTATTTTAAAATATTCTTTTCAATATAATTACTAATAATAATAATAGAAATAATAATAATAATAATAATAGAAATAATAATATAATTATTATTATTATTATTATTTTAATAAATAATTTATTAAATAAAAATAAAAAAGAAAAAAAAAAAAGAAAAAAATATTATTCGAACTTATAACCTCTTAAAAATTAACTTACTTTCTAAACCACTATACTATAATAATTATTTTTACTATACTATAAAATTTATTAATTATATAACTACGTTCGTCCCGCACGTTAATTTACTTTAATTAACGTTTATAAATATTAATATATATTATTTTACGCTACAAACCAATAATTCAATTTGAATCACATTCTACCATTTCTTTTTTAAATTAAAATTAATTATTTATAAAGTATTTATTATTTTATCGATATCCCCCCCAACGTTTTTAATTAATTCCTTTAATTCTTTAAATCCTCCTATCGGTATTTTGTATATATTCAACTACGGCTCTTATATAAAGCGGTAATACGCTTCAAATTTTACCTGCAAATATTTATATTTTATATAAAAAAGCAATTCTTCTAAATTAATTATATAAAGCGTATAATCCTTTATAAATTCTTCGTACAAATTTATTATATTTTATAGCAAATAGCGATTAAATTTAAAAGTATTTACTTCCGAAATTCTTTTTAAATATTTAAACCTTACTTAATCTAATTCGACGTAGTAATTAATCGTAATTCTTTTATTATAATTATAATATAATTTAATAAACTTTCCTATAATAATATAACGTTTTTAATATTAATTACAAATTATATACTAATTCTAATATTTAAAAAAAACTTTAAATTCGCTCCGGATTTAGGGTATAAAAGTATATAATAAAGTAATATAATCTTTAATCTTTCTATATACCTAAAGGTTTATATATTTAAATTTTTAAAAGTATTTTTATAAAAATTAAATTAAAATTAATTAACGTCTTTCAAGAGAATTTATATTCTAAAATCGTCCGCGGCTATTACAAAATTAATTCTATTAATTTTCAATACGTTAATTCGCTATACTCTTTCCTCGTATAAAGATATCCGTTAAATATATTTATATATCGATTATTTATATTGGTAATATTTAACCTTTATTAATAATATTATAACGGATAATAATATTTTTTATTAATAATCCTTATTCGAAGATTACAATATATTCGGGTAAAATACGCTTCGGCTTTAAAATTCTTAAATTTTATACCCCGAATATAAAATAATATATATTTATTGCAATTATATTTACTTTATTACTATAATTAAACTTAAATTAATAAAGGATAAAGCCTTATTCTTTAATTACTTTAATAAATTATATAAAAATAAATCTTTACGTTATTCCCAATATACTAATATAAAACTAAAGGATATAACGAAAATAAATATTAATATTTACGTAAATTTTAATACCTTAATATTATAATTTTAAATATATATTAATATACTATATATAATTAGGGCCTAATATAGTCCAATTTCCCTTTTTATATATTATATTTATAATCTTCTTTTTAACGGCTTTAGGAAAGAAATTTTTAAAGTAAATATAAAATAATTCGCGAAGAATAAAGAGGTTATATTATTCCTTAAAATAAAATTAGAGCTCTTATTTATTTATATAGCGAATAAAGTGGGTAGAATTATCGCGGCGAACTTTTTTAAAAATTTCGTAGACTTAATAAAATTTTTCTTCTATTATATTAAAAAAATATTTGTAAAAGATTCCTAAATTTCTACGTAAAGATTGTAAACCCTAAGAAAAAATTTAGAATCCTTTTATTATAAATAAATTAAAAATCTCTTCGTCGGTAATTATAATTTTAAAATATAATTTACGAATTTCTTCTTCTAAATTTTCCGTTATTTCTATCTTTAATCCGGCTTTTTTAAAAATATTATAATTTTTTATAAAGCGTTATAAAATTATACGGGAAATATTAATATTGAAGGATTATTTAAGAATTTTATAAATATCGGGTATCGTTTATTTATTTATATAAACGTCGAAAATAAAATCCTTATAAAAAAGAAGGTTAATACGGTAATAATTTATTAGAATAATAAGAATTAATAAGGAAATAATAAAGAAAATATTAAAATTGCATAGAAAAAAATATATTATAAATAATAAAATTTAATAGTAACGAAAAATTTTATAAGAAATTAATTAATTTTGAAGAACTTTAATTAATTTTGAAGGACGTTATATAAAATATTTAAATATTATTTAAAGCTTTTTAATATAAATTAATCTTTTTTCTTAAAATTTATAATTATATTTCGAATTATTATTTTAAACGAATAAACTTTCCCAAATTTAAATTCCTTATTAACCGGATATTATTAAAATAAATTAATAAAACCCTATTTACTTCTTCGGGGTATAGATTCCCTTTCCCTTTCTCTTTTTAAGGGTAGCGGCGGCGGCGGTAATAATAGCAGCCTCGGCCTCGCGGCGGGCAATTTCAACGTTAAAAATCGCTTCGAATTTATATAATTATTTAATTATATATTTATTAAAATTATTACGCTTCTTCCAATATTTCTATTTACCTTTCTTTTTTTATTCTTTAATTATATATTTAACGTCGATAATAATTTTCTAAAAATATTTATTAATTTAGTTAGAATAAATATAATAAATATAAACGCTATTAAAAATATCTTCGGGAGGGATAATGTAAATAATAGTAGGGTATTAAATATTACCGCTAATATAGCGGCTATAAAAAGTATTACGGACGTAGGGTAAAAAAAAGTAGGCGGTTATAACGTAAGCCTTAACCGGGGTATCGACTTTAAAGAGAATTTTAAAAGGGCTTTTAAAGCTATATTTAATTCTAGTATCTTAAATACGAAGAACTTCCTATAATATTAATTTAATTAAAAATACTTTAATTAATATTATATTAAATTAATTTAAATAATTTACTTACTTTATTATTAAAAAGGATTTACTTTACGACGTTAAAAGTATTTTCCTCGATTATATTAATAAATTAAATAATTTACTCTAATTAATTACCGTCGGGGTTAAAGGCCGCAAACGCGGTAGGCAGCGTATTACCCTTATAAATATAAGCAATTATAATAGTAGTAGAATTATTATTATTATTATAATATTATATATTTAAACGATCGCTATTATAGTAATTCAAATATATAATAGTTGGGTAAGGAAATATTTACGAGTATTAGCGCGCAGAGGAAGCGGGGTTATGACCTTGCGCGTTTGTTTTGATTGCTAAATTGAATTCTATATTATACGCTATGGGCGCGGCTCTAGTACCTGTAGGTGGCACGCGCTACTGCACTTGGCGCCAAAATTTTTTGAAACCGACCAATACAATGGCCTCCGTAGGAAATGTTAATAAAGCTGCACGTCCCGCCGCTCGGTCACGGAGCCCTTGGTTGGTTGGTTGGTTGGCTGGTTATAGGAGGGGAGATGGGATGAACCTATGAGGCCCCTGCCAGCATCTCGGGGTACAGTTGCCCTTGTTAGTGTTAGTGAATACCCCCTGGAGGAAGCTATTGGCAGCGGTGGTGCTAACACTTGTGTGCTAGACGGTTGGCGACGCTGTAACCTTGCAAGCACGAACGCCAATTGTTTCCACAACCAAGTTTCACTCAGGGAGGCAGAACGGCGCCGAGAGAAGTGGTTTATTCCGTAAGTCTAACGGAAGAAGAGAAGCGGGGACCAGAGCAAGTGGCTGGATACCTATCCTGGATGGATGTGCCAGTGGATGGATGGGTAAGGCCGGTGAAGACGGCCCAGGGCTCGGCCTTCCAACAGCACCGCAAACACGGCTCGAAATTAGATGGGCTTCATTGATCAAAGGACCACAGATGCTCTCGCCCATCCCTTTGTAACACCGTCGCTAAGATCTGAAACTCGTATATCAAGACCTCTTAGTCTCTGTCCCGTTGCCTCGCTCGACGTTTTCTCCCTCTTCTCTTTTCTTTTATCCTTCTGCAGCCCTCTCTCTGCCCGTTCGTTTAACGCCAACGTGAAGACCGACCATCAACCACCCCAAACTCAACTATTACTATTACTATCATCATCACCATCATCATCACCATCATCATCACCATCATCATCACCATCATCATCACCATCATCATCACCATCATCATCACCATCATCATCACCCGCACAAGGTGGGACAGGATGAGACACAACCATCTGAAAATGATTCATCCCAATCTTTCCATCCTCATTCCCCTGACCTTTTTCATCCTACCTAAATGCGCCATCGCGTCCTCCTCCACCCCGTTCGGGCCATCGGCGCCAGCAGCTATCGCCAGCGGATCATCGTCCGCCCCTTTTGAACCTCGACAAAACCCCGATCACGCGGACACCACGCAAAGTTTCTCCTTCGCTGCCTGGGTAGATACCATCATTGCTGACCCATCGACGGCGCTGAAACCTGAGGAGGCGGTGCAGGCTTTTGTTAACTCGAGATCTGAATCTGTTAGGACCTCTGGAAGCGGAGGTGGGAGTAGGGATAAGCGACAAGAGGAAAAATACTGGTACGATAAAACACGCAGGGTTACCTGCGGTTGTTTTTCTGTGGTTACGGATGGTTCTACCTTGGTACGTGAGAACGTTTCTGCCTTGGTACGTAAAAAACCTTACTTTGATCGTCCCCCGCTTATCTCTTTTGCCTTTTCTCTTTTGGCTGATTTTTTCCTTCCTCTGTCTGTTTTGTCTTCCCCCTTTTCCCCCCCTCTATATTTTCTTCGTTTTTTCAAAGATTGCCTTTATTCGGTAGGCCCTTTGTTCTTTGCTTTGTTCTGGGGTAATGCCCTTTTTTTGGATGTGGAGTAGGAGATATTTCAGGCTTGATAAGTATAGAGAGGCGCTACTAACCGCACGTACCTGCCTTGATCATGAATTTTAGGCCATCGAAGCAGCAGATTGCATCAATAAACTGGCCGCCAGAGGCAAAGAACTCTGCGTACCGACCAAGATGCGAGGGACGTATCCTAATTCGTATCTAGCTTGGTGGAGATGGGCTTACTGCGTCAGCGGAACATCTGGGATTTCGCTACATAATGGAATCTATTGGAAGAGTAACGGCTGGGATACTTGGTAGGAACGCCCACGCCACACCATATCTCTTGCGTATAGTAAACCTGGATGGTTATTGCTAACTATAACTTATAATTCTGTAGCGGGGACATTGCCCAGAGAGCAGGCATGGTCATGGATGTTTGTACCTACCGCGACGGGTCCGTGGATTTCGTTAACGGTGAGCGGATGTTTAAGGTTTTCGATAAAGAAAACCTGACAAAAGTGATTGATGCAGATAATATCGGCATTCTGGGCGGATTTGAGAGGTAGATCATTTGTTGGAAGGCCATGTCCTAGACCTGCGCGCCTTCTACAGTTCTATTAGCCTTGCCAATTTATAGAATTACCGTCACTTTCTTCAGGTTATCGAACCTGTCCGCGATTCCATGCCTCCTTTGCTCCTATACAGCCAGTTCAAGCCTTTTAGTTATCGTCGTTCAGTCTCCATTACTTTCATGTTTCACTGTAGGAGGGGGGTAGAAGAGAAATAACACCGATATACAACAACATGCCAGCGCTAAAATGAGTCCTAATAAGTCAAGCTCGGGAACACAGCAGCTTTTCCAACCAATATACTAACATCTCGACTACGCACAACACCTGTCTACGCTGTTCTCGAGCAAAATCCCCGTTCAAACCTCGAGATCATCATTTATCCCCGTTAAAAAACGAGATAGATACACCGACTTTCGTACCCGTCAGATCGACGCTTCTAGTACCCGCCACCGTGTCGAAACCCTCGTTCAGCCGAGTACAGGTATCCATGATGGCACCTGCCGTTTGGGCGACGGCAACGCTATTTATTTTGAGACAGTCAGCATTCTTCTTCTTCTTCTTCATTTTTTCTTCTTTTGACCCTTCCGTCTTCATCACAATCATGATCAAATAACACCGCAGCTGCTTCCAAGTGAGGAAAAGATAAAGAAAGAAGAGACTTACTAAGTCCCCCACCTCGCCAAGTCCTCAGACCCAGCACCCCAGGGCGCTATCATGGCGGTCTTAAAAGTACAGTACGCATATGTTTCAACATGGGGGCCCCCGGGCGACGACGGCAGTTTTACTTTTTCTGGTTGTACGTAGGGTTTTTGGCCCATTTAGGCCATGAGGGAGATGCAGAAGACTGCGTCGACGGCCTATTTATGTAGTGTATGTTAGTTAGGTAGTCTTGATACTTCAGTTCCCAATTGAGAGTGGAAGCTTTTGGGGTTGGAGCAAGACGAAAACAAGGGATAAACCCGAGACAAAAAGGGAAAAATCACTAACCTTGGCTTGTTGTTGTTGATCACCCCCCACGTCAGTGCAAGTAACCTGGGAATCCCAACGCCTCATCTCCATGTTCTCGGAGGCCCCAGTAGTATTATACGAAACAGAAGAAGAAACTGGCGCAGTGCTGTTGGTGTTGACGACCGAAACCGAATCAACAGAGTCAAGAGAGTCAAGAATCAAGATAACTCCGCCATGCTTCCTCAGGGGAGAGGGTAGTGTCGGGGTCGGCGATGATAGTATCGACCCATTCTGCGAAGGAGAACCGTCGTGTGTGGCGCAGCAGCTTTTCGTCAGTTTGAGATCTGATGGCTTTGGCGGTGGCGGCAGTTATACTTGGATTGTTACCAGGAGGAGGAGTGGCGAGGGCTAGGGCTTGAGAGGTGTAAGTGAGGGCAAATAGGGTTGAGACGAAGAAGGAAAGTGAGGTGGTGAAGTGGTGGGTAATCATATTGGTGATGATGTTGGGTTACATAGGGCGGATTGAGGTGAATAGGAGTTTGTAAGCGGTTACGCTATTACCTACCTATATAGAAATGAATTATCAGCTAGACTTACGGGAGGTCATACAACAAAGAATTTGCTGGAATTTTGGTTGCTATGAACGGCTAGAACTGTCAAAGGGTTTATGGGTGAGTTTGCTTGGTTCGTGACTTTAACTGAAACAGAGCAGGACAATGGAACCATGGAAGACACGTAGAAGACATGCGAGCATCAACTTTCTCAACTCAACTCTCGTCAACTCTATCTAGCTCAACCTGCGAGTCCGAGCTGGACTTGAAGAACAGCTGCCACATTGAGAGTGATGAAACATGTTGGCTCTGTTGGCGAGCTCTTCAAGTCTTGTACGAAGCAAAGATATTAGCCTATTTTCGAGTTGGCCATGACCACAAAAGTTCCCGATCCCGCCCTCCCATCACTCGCCAACCTCAAAGTGCGGACTACTCGCAACGACTGTCTGTCGTGCATCTGGGTAGTGGTTCCCATCTTCCAACGAAATTGCATTTCTCCTGTGTTCCGTTGTTTGTTACTCGTCATGCAAGCCGTTGAATCCCACGATGCTACCCTGATCTGGGGTGCATGTTGGCCCGCGTTGATGGATGTCTCGGCTGTTCAGGGGTAAGTAAACAGGGGCCGTTGACATCTTCGCCACTTGATTGGTTCGAAGGGATCAGAACTTCAACGACTTCCTTAGACGGGATGCAAACAATATCGCCAAAAGCAAGTTCTGTCACGTCAACCTTGGAACTTTCGCCGAGGGAAGGAGTGAAGGACCGGTTCGATAGAGGTTTGGGGATATTGCAGTTGGCGATTTGCACAGTTGTTTCTTGACGACGACTGAGCTTTATGCTTGTAATCACGGAGTCTCGGCTTTTGTACCGGCGAGGAACGGCTGGTAAACAACGCCATTGTTGGTGTTGATATGGCTTTGGTCGCGGGCCGAACGAATGGAGGCGTTGATGGTGCGATGATGGCGTTGCGGGGATAACGCCTCTTCCACTGGGAAGGGCTAGCTCAACCTCCTCGGAAACATGTTGGTTGAAGGAGAAGCTATGAACTCGCAGCCCCTAGTATACGGACAAAAGTGTGAAGAGACAGAAAAGAAAAGAGAAACCAGGAGAGAGAAAGAAGATATAAGGACAGCAGACAAAGACACTCCAAAGCCGAATCTTCCCATCACCAGCAGCTCTTCCACTACTTCCATTGCGCCTTCCAGCACTTCAGTCCTCCTGATATCCCTCATCCCTCCAAAATGGTCTCCTTCTCCCACCTCTCCTCTCTCCCCCTTCTTACATTGGGACTTCTCACCACCCAAGTCCTCGCCGCACCCACCGCTGCCGGTGCCGAACCTTCCACTTCCGAAGCAGAAGTAACCCGCTTCTCCTTCTCCGAATGGGTCGACTCCATCGTCGCTAACCCCGACACCGCTCTATCCCCCGAGGAAGCCGTAGAGGCGTACCTCGAGACCGCCAACGCTACGTTGCCGGCTGGTGTTGAGAAGCGTGGGTGGGATGCGCAGGTGAAGTGTAAAAATCCTGGACAGGAGAGGGCGAAGGTGAGTTTCACACTCCTACTTCCAACAAGTGTATAGTAGACTAACCAGTTATATCCAGGCCTCCTCCGCCGCCACCGCCGTCAACTTCCTTGCCGCCCTTGGTCCAGTGGAGTGCCCCGGCCGATGGGTCAAGGATAGCATTTGGCCTCAGAGGATCTGGATTAACTACAGCGGAGCGTTGTTGTTGCCGTTTGATATGGATAATGATCCTGTTAACTATCCTACCTGGTATGTTATCAGCTTCTGTTCACCCATCCAAAGCAGTTGCATGTGACTAACCAGGCTTCTACCGGATACAGCATTGGTCTTGCCCAGATGTACGGCGTCATCATGGACACATGCACCACGCCTGATGGGCTGGTTGGGGGCTCTAGGGTGAAGGACCTTACGGGCCTGAAGCATGGAGGAGTTCTTGGGTATACGCGGTTTGTGTACAAGAACTAGGCTGGTCGATACCTAGAGGTAGGTGCCCCTGGTGGTGGGAGTCCGACTGAGTCGGTCCCAAAGACCACGAGGACTTGTAATCTTTCTTTATCCTCAGAACATCATGAATGACATGATCATTTTCATCACATCGTTGTTCCATCGATACATAGTGACGACCAGCACTTGACAGTTGGGATCTTTGCAGTGGTTCTGTGTGCCTTCCATCCGTGGTTGTTCAGTGTAACTTTGATAGGCGCATCTTGGATACCTAATTAGGTACCTATCCAGCTTCAGTCCCTTTTTGCCCCATTCATGATTTTATGAACTAGCTTCCCCTTGGTGTTTTTGATCTCGTTTTCCGAGGCCTTCCTTACCTAACCCATCCTGAATCCAAACAATCCAACCGCCAACTTGCACAAACATTGACGCTCCCAACAGCGGCTCGGTTGGTTCCTACCCTTAAACGCCAGGGAAATGACAAAGAAGGCAAACACAACTGGCGGGCGGGAGTCAAACAGCGCTTACCTAGTACATTCCCAAGTTCCAACAGTCAAACAAGCCCCGAACCCATTCATCACGTTCTCCCATCGCAAATATCCCTACGGCGGAATATATTTAACCTCCCCCCTCTCTCCAATTCTTCCCCCCCATTCTTTTCCACTTGTCAATCCCTTAACAGTCAAGTCAACCACCACCACCGGAAACCTCCATCAGACCATACAGAAACCAGAAAAGATGATGTTCAACAACCTTGCCTTCATGCTCGCAGCAGCGGCCTCTAGTCTTTTCCTCTCCCAGGGAAATGCAGCCCCAGCCCCTACCACGTCCACAACTTCCTTCCATACCACCGAGCGGTCCGAGCTACTACTACATGTACTCCCCACTCGCGATACCACTGGTACTCGCTACTCCTTCTCGGCATGGACAGACTCCATCATCGCCAACCCTTCCCAAGCTCTCTCCCCAGATCAGGCCGTCAACGCCTTTCTCGATTCCATGAAGAAGAACCCGGGCGTCGACCTCGTGCCTCCCTCCACCACCTGGTCCAAAAAGGAGATCTTTTGCGAGACGCACTGGAGACCGGATATTTCCGCAAAGGCAAGTTTATCCTTCTTTTATGGCTTGATGTTTATAGAATACCTACCTTCGCAACCTAGAAAACATTTGACCTAACCTTGTGTATATGTACGTCGTACGTTCAATATGGAAAACAGATACTCGATGCAGCAACCCTCATCCACCGCCTCATCACCCTCGGCGACGTGCCCTGCCCCGTAACCATCAAGACCAGCAACACCACCGGCTTGAACTTAGGGGTCAATTTTGCGCAGGAGCTTGATATCTACGATGTCGAGGGGACGGCCATGTTAATGCCGAAGGGGAGCGGTTTGGCAGGTCAGGATCCAAAGAATCGCGGGACGTGCAGAAGCATAGCGCGCACGACTGCGGTCGTTATGGATAAGTGTACTCAGCTGAACGGAACGGTGGTGGGCATGGTGGACTATGAGGTCACCTCGGAGGAGGAGAAGACGGGGGTGTTTATCCTGAGGATGCCGGACGATGTTACGTGGCCTTGATGGAGGAAGGGCAAAGGCGTCGATTTTTTGGGAGCGTATATGTTGAATATCATGGTACGTAGTATACTCAATTAATCATGGCGTTGACGCTTTATTAGAAGGTTCGGCAGGGTTGAACAGAATTGGTAAGGTCGTACTTGTTGAATCTGCACGACTGGGACGAATGGAATGAGGAGTAGGAGAGGATAAATAAGAGAAGGAAAGCTTGATTGTTAAGGAAAAGGGAAGAGAGAGAGACAGAGAGAGAGCTTGCCGGGTAGGCAAGCGAGTAATGTAAACATGTAGTGATAATTTTAAAACATTATGAAAGAGAAAACCTACAGCCACACGTATCGATCCCTACACGCACACCCATTTTAAAACGAAAAGCCCAACAACTTCCTCAAAAAGCTTCGAAAACTATAAAACTCTTGGACCCGTGAAATAAAGCCTTTCTCAAACCCATTCTCTATCTTATTTCTTTTATAAATCGTATTTTATTTCTAATTCGTAGCCAATTGCATTCGCAACGCCGGAACTTACAAAGGACTACCACCCCTTTTCCCACTTCATTCTAAACGCACCAATATCTCATTTTCTTCGTGAAATGGAATACAAATATAAATAATATATATTTTAAAAAGAAGAATAAGTAGCTTCCAAATTTCAAAATACTTTATTGGGGGTGAAATCTATGGTTGATCCCTCCAAATGGGTGTGCGTGTAGGGATCGATACGTGTGGCTGTAGGTTTTCTCTTATGAAACCACGTCACGATATCCATTGGGTGAGATCTCCAACAGTACTAGGATATGGGGATGAGGTTACGGCAAACATATAAGGGACGGAGTCCCCTTTCATCCGTTTATTAATCCCAATCATTCGTTACCTAACCCATACCGAATCTCAAGCATTCCATCCGCCTTGTTTTACAAACATTAAACCTCCCAACAGCCGCCCGGTTGGTACCAACCTTAAACGCCGCGAAATAACAAAGAAGGTAAACACGGCCTGGCGGCTAGGCGGTTACCTTTCCAACAGTCAAACAGCCGCCAGCACCCTTAATCTTAGGTACTCTCCGACGTGAGTCCCAGGTCGTCGGTGTCGCAGCGGTATAATAGCTCTTGTGTTTCCGTTCTCTCAATGAGCATCACTTCCCCTCTTCAACTGGTCAACCCTTAACGCAATACCAAACCACTACGACCGATACTTCCCGTATCAACGACCATACAACTACACCACAATGTTCAACCTCGCCCCTTTCTTAATAATTGCCCTCTTCCTCTTCCTCTCTGGTAAAGCCATCGCGGCCCCTACTACCGCCGCCCCTGCCCTACACTTTGCTCGCAACACCCGCTTCACTTTCTCCGCTTGGATTGACTCCATTACTACCAACCCCGCTACCGCTCTCCCACCGGACCAAGCCGTGAACGCCTTCCTCGAATCCCTGAAGAACTCAGACGGTGTCCCACCTCCTACAATCAACCCAAATGACATCTTCTGCCTAACGGATTGGACACCCGATATTTCGGCGCAGGTACGCAGTCCCTTCTTCGCTACAATAAACCTAAACAAATTGCTAATCCTCGCCCATTCGTATCGTATATAACAGGCAATCGACGCAGCAACCATCATCCACCGCTTCGCCACTCTCGGCGACGTCCCCTGCCCCGCCGTTATAAAGACTACTCACTCCAGCGGCTTGCCCAGCAGCGGCTCTAACCTTACGGTCGCGGTCTACGATGTGTTCGGGACTGCCATGTTGATGCCTCAGCGTGCTGGGTTTGTATCTACGGACCCGAGTCGGCTGGGAACATGCCGGAACATTGCCCAGACCACTGCAGTGGTTATGGATAAGTGTACTCAGTTGAATGGCACGGTGGTGGGGCTGACCGAGTATGACGTGACGAAGGAGAAGCACGGTGTCTTTGTTGCGAAGAATCCAGGGGATTTTGCGTGGCCTTGAAGGAGGAAGGGGTTGAGGCCTGCGAGCGCTGGAGCACAACAAGAGGGTGGGAAAAGTTGCGGGAGCTAGAAGGGTCGATGGATGTGACTGGTACAAAAGCCGGTGTGTTGATTTCGCCCTGCGGCCGTATAATAGAGACCCTGCTCAACGAACGCGTGGTAAAAAGGACCGATGTTGTGTGTACATGCCCGGTGATCTCGTATTGATGAGAAGGGGGTGTGTACGGATGTACCTCTAGCCAGACTCTCTGTGTTGACGTCTGACGAAGGCTGACGGGACGAGGCAAAAAGACGGAGTGTTTGTTGCGAAGAATCCGGGAGTTTTTGTGTGGCCTTGAAAGAGCTGAAAACGTTTCTGACAGTTGCAAGCTGAGGCGGAAAGGGAGGCGTGGCGGAAATTTGAAGAGACGGGACTGAAAAAGCCTTCCTTGTGGTAACTTTCCTTGACTGGAGTTTGTTCGCGGCTGAGAAGTGACAGCGACCTCTTGGAGAGACTGGAACCTTGAAATAGAAAAGTTCCTTATACCAAGGAGTCTCAACTTCAGAACCAACTACCAAGTCCAATGATCATGAGGGTCGCGAGGGTCACTATAGGTATCTCCTTCAAACCAACTTGGTGGTGGGAGCCACGGTACCAAAGGCATACCCAAGTACATACGCCATCCCTGCCTTCTGTGTTCCACAGCCTTTACCTTGGTCGAGTCAGCCCACTGCATTCTGGCGCTCATCTCGGCGGGCGTTGACGTCTCGCCCGTATTACCATCGATCAGCAGGATGTTATCTATGTGGCAAGGAAAAAATGATTCATGGTAGTCATGCCAGGTCTCCAGACCCTCACCACACACTACGTGGCACTCTCGCAGATTGATGAAGTTGATCAGGTGTTCATATTCCATTCGCCACCCAGATGCCAAAGACCAAATGTCGCCGCATTCGTGAGGGAATTTAAGCCGCTGAATTTTCCGGTAGTACTGTGAGAAGCAATCGAAAATCGTGTCTCTGCCGATGTCAATCATATCCAACTCGAAGTTTACCCAGAAATATCGCGGCTCTGGGGGGAGGCCAAGCTCTAGCCGGACCGCGGGGTCTATCGGTTGTGGTTTAAAGTATTCCGAGCGGCTATCGCTTTCATAAGGTATCTCTGGGATGTCGTGGAAGGCCTTGCTGTAGAAACGCGATTTGCCACCGAGTTCTTCCGTGAGGTGGATTCGCGCTTCCCGACATGCGTGAAGAGGGGCCGGCACGGGCCCGGACAGGCACTCGAGGAGTTCACCACTAACCCCACGAGGGATCCTCCCGCTGGCTTCTAATTGCTTGAGTTGTTCATACTTGTCCATATGATCGTATAGGGCCTTGATCTTGACCGTTCGGGGCTTCACAGTCAGCTCCCATACCCGCATTCTGAGCTCCCAAGGGAGCCAGGGAAACCAATGGAAGGTAGTTGCCATGGTGTGGGCTGCCGGAATCCGAAGCTTGACTGTCACAGGAAAAGGCCAGTCGATGATGACGACGGTTTGGGATGCACACGCGATAAATCAAGGGTAAGTACTAATTGGTCGTAGATTGGGAGCGGTTGGAATGAGGAAGCGTTCTAAGCTGGTTGGTTGAAGCTTCTGTCTGTTGGTTGGGGTTCCAAACGCTGTGGAGTGTGTGTGATAGTGATTCCAAAGAAATGGGAGAGGGGTTGACGGTTTGGCTTGTTCTGCGAGAGAGAAAAAAGGAAACCTTGAAGTGCGGCCCGGTGTCCTGGTTAAATACCCAGCTGGTGAGGAGTATGACACCACTTTCAAAGCTCGATATGCCAACATCGCGCAACCTTCATGTAGGTTGGGAGGTAAGCTGTACGGGCGTCGGGCGATGATGGCTGCATGCTGCAAGCTGGTGTGTGTGGGTTGATGGTCGCATCGAGCTGCGGTAAACACGCAACAGCGGATTAGCAGCAAAGTCTTCCATGTGAAATGGGAAACTTGGTGACGGACCGGGCTTTTTCTTCATCTTTTTTCTTCCGCCAATCTCCTCCAACAACAAGATATGTTCAAACCCACTCTGTCAAGACAACAACGCCAACCAAGCGACCACCAGGGTAGATGCTCGCATACGGAACTCAAAAACCCCAATGGGAACCTCTGGGTCAGGGCCCTCGTCGTCGTATATGGCTTTCATGTCCTCGGTAACATGTACTAGTTTGTATTTGACATTGATCTCGACCGTTCGAGGCTCGACGGTGAACTCCCATATCCGCGCTCGGAGTTCCCATGGGAGACGGGGAAAGAGACGAAAAGCTGCCTCTACCACGGCATGCTCGAAACAGGGTGTGTGTGGCTGGCCGTCAAGTTGGCTGTGAGCTCAAAGGTGAGGATGGTATGGGATATAAATGTACTTGGTCCGGGTTGCGAATCGAATCGTGATGCAGTGGCTTCTGTCTTTTGCGGTCGGAGGTTTCCCGGGTTGTGGTGAAGTGTGGTGGTGAGGCGATTGAATGGAGGGAAAATGGAGGGTGTAGGTTGTTTCGGGGAAGAAAGGAAGAAAAGGGCAACTCCTGAAGGGTCCTGTGCCCTAATGAAATACCTGGTTGATGAAAAAAGCTGGTGGGGGACGAAACACCGTTACGCTCCTTCCAAAGGCCAACACCACGTAGTGTAGCTTCCCTCTACGTTTGCAAACCACTTCGTTGCGTCCCGTCCACCCTTGTTCGAGCGAAAAGAACAAGGAGACACTCGAAAATCGCTAAGGGCCAGTTAGACCTGCTGGGGGTTTTCCGCGGTAAACCCCATACAAATCCACCACTCGCACTAACGATCCGATAACACTTGTACTACAGGAACAACTCAACCACCAACCGAATGGCGTGCAGAGCAACCTGAAAATGTTTGGCCCTTTCAACTTCTGCATTCTTGGTTCGTTCACCCGAGTCTCCCAGCTTTCACTGCGGTTCTTTCATACTTCCCCCCAACACCGTGGGTGGTCGGCCATTCAGCTACATCCTGCGCCCCTGAACATAAGGTATGTACAACGGCAAAGAACAGGAACGTAAGGTGGTCGAAATAAACTTTCTCGGAACTTAAAGGGGTGAACCTTGCTTGGAAGGCTTGGGTGTCCTCGATTGTGTCCACTTACATTTGCGGATGTGCCAAGACATGCCAAGACATGGAGATAGCTTCACTTTTTGAGTAGGTAACTTGCCACCACTGCATCTGCGGCATATGTACTTTGCGACAGCCTGCACCAGAACTCACAACCGCCACTCTGGGAAAGTTTAGAGAAGGCGGCGAGAAAGGGTACACTCATGACTACATTACTATAAGAAAGCTATGTACGGAACGTCAGTTATATCGTCCGCCCGTCCGTCGTGGTATCATAGAAGCCATAAACAACAGAAACAACCTTTACATCCCTTCCAGCCTCAGATGATTTATCCCCCTTATGAACTTCCTCATTACCTCTTTTCCTCGCGTGTGTATCATTCCAACATTATTCCATACGATCTCTCCCATATCATATCGCTTTGTATAGTGGTGCGTCCCGTTTCCCGCACTTTGCGCACCCAATCCCTGTCCCCCACTCGGGGAGGACCATCGGCATTAGACACCAAGCTTAGACGACTTCCTTAGCACCCTCCTTGCCACCATGAACAGCCTCCGGCTGCGGCTGACCAGCAGCTCCTTGAGCGCCCGCCACATCGGAAACGGTCTCGTCGCTGAACCTAAGATCTTCCTCGAGGGGAACGGTATCCTGGATCTTCATCCAGATGACGGGGGCGGCGAAGAGGAGGGCGCCGCCTAGGAGACCCCACTGTTTGGCAGTTGGGCGTTAGCATACGACACACAAAGAGAGGAGAATAATAAGAATGGGGAAATGGGGGAAAAAGGGAGGCAAGGAAAAAAAAACGTACAGTAGCACCAAACATGGTATCAAAAGGCTTCTTCAAGCCGTCCAAACGCCAAAAGACAGCGGCGCCGGCCGACTGAATGCCCTTGTAGAAACCGGCGAGGTTGGCGGCTTTACGGCCGGAGTTGGAGAGGGCGCCCATGTACCTGTTTCGTTGCACACAAGAACTCGTTAGCAATCATTTCCCCAAAACTATTGTTGCAACGAATAGACGCCGTCGGCGCGCCGGTCCGTCCCGTTCCCCATCCACAAGAAAAGAAAAAAAAAAGAAGAAAAAAAAAAAAAAAACTCACCAGTAAATGCAAGTCTGCCACGCCGCATCATAAAACCCATAAAACATGTACAAAAACATCGGCCCAACAAACTTCCTGCCACCATCCGTCCAATCAACCTTGACAAACTCGTCCATCTCCGTCACCTCACGCGGCTGCTGATCCTTCTGCCACGCCCAACCGCCGCCCCAGATGGCAAAGGTCAAGACAATCAAGGCAATGAAACTGCCCTTGGCGCGAATCGAGCGTCTCGCGCCGGCGAAATCAAGCGCGTAACCAACGATCACAGCGCCGAAAATCTGCGCGAGCCAGTACAGCGTGTTGTTAAGCGCGCGGGTGCGCGTGTTGAACTGCGAGCCGTTCATGTCGTTGGACTGGTAGGTGTAGAAGGTGTTGGAGGCGAAGAACATGGGGAACAAGAGGATGACCCAGGGGGCGGAGGTGATGGTTTCGAAGAGGCCCTTGAACTCGGTGATCCATGAGGGGTTCTTCATCATGATGACTTTGGAACCGTCTTCGCGCTGGACTTTGCCGACGTCGCAGAGCATGAGAGCCAGGACGGCGCCGATCAGAGTCAGGACGAGAAAACCGACGTAGGTGCCGTCGGTGACGGGGCCGGCGACCTTGTTGATGTTTTGACCGAGCGGGATCAAAGAGCCGATGACGGCGCCTAGGTTGAAGATGATCCAGAACCAGGAAATGTAGCGGCCCTTCATGTCCTCGGTCGGGTAGGACATCATGATGGTGCCCTGGGCGGTCCAGAGGAGACCAGCGCACACACCGAGCAGGGCACCGGCGAAGACGACGAAGCCGTGGTTTTGGTTGTGGTTGTAGGACAGGAAGGAGGCGATGTAGATGACGTATCCCAAGCCGCCGAAGGAGAGGGTCAGGCGCACACCGAGCTTGTTGGCGATGGAACCGGAGAAGAAGGCGACGACGGCGAAGGTGGAGTAGAGAGCTGTGCTGGCGTCGTCCTGGGCGGAATGATCGACTTGTCCACCACCACCGAGACCGCTGAGGGCGTTGTACATGCCGGGACACATGAAGCAGACCAGCGAGACTAGGAGCAGCTGGACGATGGGCGAGGCGTACCAAAGCTCGTGGCCGAACACCTTGAAGCCCTTGTACTGCCAACCGGGAGGGCGAGTCGGGGTGGTGATTTCTTCGTGGGAGCCATCTTTACTGGTGACTTCGCGGGCTTCGTTGGTCGCATCGGAGACCGGGGCGACGGCCGGTTGCTTTTCGTCGGCCATGGTTTGTTGTCGTCGAGAACTGGTTGGGTCCAGCCAATGGAGGTAAAACAGTTGACGACTCGAAATCAGAAGGAATGAAGAAAAAGGGAAAGGGAGGGAACGTGAGAATTGGAGGTCTTGAAGAATTGGGGGAGGACCAGAAGAAAAGTCAAGCGCCAAGTCTTGACGGCGTTGTTGCGCGGGGAACTTGTTGTGCGACTAGACTGGTCGAGGGACCGGGGAGGTGGTACGGGCTACGGCGCACGCGCACCGTGGGAATCCGAATCTGGTAATTTGGAGTGCGAGTGAATGGCAGGTGCAGGTGAAGGGAAAGTCGCCCGCTACGACGACGGGTTCGCACGGCTAATATGTTTTCTTCAGACCTCCAAAGACGCGGCAAACAGCCAAAGAGGAAACCAAAGAACGAATCAAGACAAGGTGATTGATCATGTGTGCCACTTCATCAATCAACAGCATGCAGCAACACCTAAGCACCCTCTCCCGCTCGATATCAATCCTGGTTCCCGCTTCGATAGTAGTATCCAGAGTTTGGTGAATGCCACAGGACAATAGATAAGGTAATGGAGCCGCTTTTTCTCTGCCCTGCTTTCCATTCACTTGAACAGAGCACGAGATAGGGTAAAAAAGGTACGGTACGGTACAGCCCGTATGTTGTTGGATGTGAGGTGAACTGGTATGGTAGTAGTAACGTTGAGATAGACGACGATACCCGAACTCCTCGAAAAGTAACCTCGTTCGCCACGGTGACACACGGCGCAAAAGTCAAGAATAGAAAGTAGAATCAGAAAAACCCTTCAACACCGTACAACAACTGCATGCTGCAAGCAGGGTACCTGTCGCCCAGACAGGACAGGGCAAAAATCATCGGACGAAAAGAAGGTGGTGGTGCAGTGTGCAGTGTGCAGTGCCATCGTGTGCCCAGTGCTGTGCCCAGTACCATCCCGTCCGCAAGGCATCCTCCACCACCGATGTAACAGTCCGACCAACGGCATCGTAAGGACTGACATTGGTCTGACCAATGGCCAATTCGCATCAACCAACAAATTTGTTGAAGGTCGTGAATCCCATGGTTGTCCAGACTCGAAAACCCGAAAGAAAGGAGAGCAACAAGGCTTGCTGCGTAACACTTTGACGGTAGCTTCCCCCGCTGTTACACAGTTATGAAAGATAAAATGAAGGCTGAATATTGAACAGTGAAACTGACTGTTGAAAGCCACGGCTCACAGTCCGAAACAGGAGGAATGCAGAAATGCGTAGCAAACAAACAAGCCCACACGGGAGGGCGACTGTAAGACGGGATATCGATACTGGACAAATTGATCTCTGCGGTTGCCGCTTGAGCAGACAAAAAGAAAAGACGAAGAAAAGAAAACCGAATGAATGGACGACCACAACAACTCTCGTGGAGTCGATCAAGAGATATCGTGATAATCGTTCGGATTTAAAGACCCTTTTTGGGGAAGTGCTGAGATGTGTAAGTGGAAGCTGTGGAGTACGAGGTGTTGGTCGTCGAGTATCCATGTCTCATGGCTGTTAGCGAATACATTCCCCTCAGCGCGATGAGCTAACAGCATGAAAGGCAAGATACTTCTTCCAAAACAAAGTTGCATCGCCCAAGCTGTGCCGCAAGGGAACGAGCTTCAGTTCCAGCCACGCGCCGCTTGGCAGCAGCATCCACCCGCAACGCCAAAAATCTTCGCTCGTTGGGGGAATGATCAGGCCTTTCGTGAAGGGGTCAAGCAAATCAAAAACGAAAGAAGGAAATGTGTGATAAGAAGAAAAACGATGAAAAAGTCGACGGGCCGAATGGAGATAGCCTCTAGTCTCGAGACTCCATAACTTCGTATCAAGATCGTGTCTGTCTAGCAGTTAGCTCGGGCAAGTTGATGTGATAACCATTGGCAAGAATTGGAAATGCGAAAGAACTTTGAACCGCAATTTGAAGCAAACAACGGTTCCTGTCGTCGGGGACTGGCGAAAATGTTTCATCTGACAGGCCCTTGCAAAATCAAAATCGCAGGATCACAATTCTGTTGCAGTTGGAGTGCGAAGAAACGCAACACGTGACATTGGCCGGTGAAACCAGCTCTGATTCGTCAGAAACATCTCCACTTTCCCCAACCTCTCCGTTCCCCATTTTGCTCCTCCCCCGCTTGCAAATCCCCCGGGGTTGCCTGCCGGCGCGGAGAAGGGGGCAATTGGACACTCGACACTCTCGGCTTTCTCAAGACACTGTCCCTAGAAATACCAGAAGCCAAACTCAAAAAGGACACAAGCTGCACTCACGAGTCCACTGCGCGCAGTTAAAACAAACAAATGCGAGCTTGTGACGTCACTGAACTATCTGTGAGAATGTGTCAGCGTGACCCTTCGTTTGCCGAACCGAGGACCGACGCAATGCGATAGTATGTGTAAGAGGCTCTCGTACATGCCTACCTTAACTCGTTGGAGTTAGCTTCCCACTGGCTCCCTCGGCTGTTGCGCCTTCACGGGCACGTTGTTGTTGCAGATGTTGGGTGCCTGCATGTAACGTTTCGCCTACAACTAGGGGACGATTCCCAATCGCGAACTCGACTTCTCAACCCCAGCCCATCGGTGCTGTTGTTGTGTCGTCGAAATGCCCAGACTCTTTTTTCTTGGAGGTCCAGATCCTTCCTATCAACTTGGTGTCGCCTGACTGACGAAAAGGGCGATGCGATACCAATACGACAATTGGCTTGGGCCAATCCGAACGCCAAGATGAGGGTTGGCTACCATGGTATTATTTTCCTGACGACAGGACATATCGATATGGAGGACTCACCTAAATGAGGGTCGCTTTTGGTGTTGACGTTTCGACAATGTCGTCGAAATAGCCTTGTCGCATCGCGACTTGCAAAGACCCGACCCAAATCACACGTGAGGTTACACGGACCGGTCTGTTGTTTCCCTTCCCACCGCAACAATGTGAGGAGCAAGGTTGTAACGGTACGATTGGCCCCAAAACTCTATCGATTAGACTTTTGGATTAGATGCGCGGAAACTGACATGTGTTACAGTGTATGGCGAAGTGTTTGCTTTCCAGGCTAACCGGGCGGTGGACTATCCGTCGGCTATGGGACGGGTGCAACGCGGCATCTTAAGCTTAAGGACCTTCAAATGGAACTCGGTGATCGGAACACTGGCTCGTTGCTGAGCTTCGGTTCGGCTGTGATGCTAGAAGGGCCGGTTCGTAGTGGCTGGCAAACTACCTGCAAGTAAGGAGGCCCTTTGACGAATTTCACTTGATCGAGGCAACTCACCTCTGAGGTGCTGGGCCCATGGAAGACGGCGACGAGGAAGACCAACACTCTGTCCAGCAGTGACGAGCTTTGCACGGCTGATCAAGGACATTCTTCGGCCTTCATCGGACCACGTCCACATTCTGTGAAAGCATGATGAGATGCATCGAAAGAAAACAAAAGCATGTGGCCGAGGAGCATGGCTCCATGTCAGAAAAAAAAACCTTGGCGAGTCAACGGGAAGACAAATCTGCTGTCCAATTATGACGGGCACATGCGGACCGAGTTAACACACAGCAGCCTTTTCCAGGTGCCGCAGTAAGCGAACCATCAGCTCGACGACTTGCCGACCCTCCATGACAATCATGCACGTCACCGTGCTTCTCCCTCTGTCTATGGTCGTCAGGGGATGGAAGGCCAGAGTGTGTCAGTATGATAAGGTCCTGCAGACAGACTTCTGCCAGGATGGTATCGGGGGCCTGATTGGACATGCCAGACTTGGAGGCTTGCGGATGACGAAGGAGCTGGGACAGGCCGTTTGGAAGTATAAAAGGGGAAGCCGGGAAACCAACCTTGCCAGAGAGCATCCAAAAGCCCATGTGTCCTTGGACCACTACAGCTCTTGCGATGATCGAAAACACACGACAAAAGTGTCCGACAGCAACAATCGAGTTCGACATGGAGCCAGCATGCCGAGGAAGTCAACGATATCGCGGCAGGAGAGAAATCAGGGGTTGGAGAGCCTGATGGAAAAACGAATCCCGAACGCCGACGACCACCGACAGCGAATTCCACGCTAGGAACTAGCTAGTGAGCCCGGACGAGAGGCCACGATGCCGGCCGGAGAAGGCTCCTGATCGCCCACGGAGAAGCGGGTTGCGGTGCAGAAACAACGGACGGGAGGACGGAGGAGACAAAGAGAGCGGAGACGGGGGCTGTTTCGGGGGGTGGCAACCTGCCTGGATCAACGACATCCGGCCTCCGGAAATCATGCGTGACGGAAAACTAAAGGCGGACGGGGGCCGGCAGATGTCTGGCCGAATCGAAGCGCTGCCGCTTTTTGACCGTTTCTTGTCAGAAGGACAAGGAGCGGACGGACCAGAGACCGGACAACGAAGGTCATCCCGGCCACCTGTTCCTGACGAAACTCAACACCGTCTCCGCCGCCGGCTTCTCGCAACAAGCTTGCTGTCACAAACACGCGCCGGTTGACGGTTCAACTTGGGAGTTGTCAAAGACGGGCATCCGCACGGAGCAGCGGAGCAAGGTACAGACGCAACGCAGATCCTCCGCCCTGCCAAAAGTATAAATATACCTTGACAATGAGCTTCGCGATTCATGCTCCCGTCGCTGCCGGCGTGCAAAGTGGATGGAAATCATCGAAGAGGTGGAAATTGAGGAAAAAAGGTGTGGACAAGGTTGTGAAGGAAGGTGTGGAAACCCACGAGAATGACAAGCTGTCAACATCTGTCTCCGGATATTGGGGAAGGGGATGGATAACATGGAGAGACAAGAAAACGGGGTTCGACGGAATAGCTGGGACCACCAAGGCTGGGGATGGATGTTTGGGAGAACAATGGCCACCGAAGGCGGAAGCAGTGTGAGGGACACAACTGCCAGCAAAACAAGACGATCTCGTGTTCAGACGGCGGTCGGTCGGGTTGGTGGAAAGTTGGCCAACATCGATTGCTAGGGGTTTCAATATCGACAAGGGAGTCGGTCAGCTAGGTGTGGCCGACACAGTCGTGGATGGTGGTGTTGTGATGTGCCGCGAGTCAGTGACCGACAGGAGAGCTCCGTGATTACCGAGCGTGGGCTGTGTTTGGTCCGGGCCAGCGGAGCCCATTGATATCAGCCGGGCCCCACCCAACCCCGAGCTTGGACCGGCAGCTCCGGGTTGCATTTTGGCCAGAACTGCCAGAGCAACCGCGTTTTACCGTCGCATTGATGGTCTCGCTCCTACTCGCTTGGGAAATTGGGCACCAACCACATCATTCGTTCTTGCCGCGGGGGATTGTCTGGGGGATGTGTTGGGGGAAGGAATGGGACGACATTGGCGTGGAGGTCTGGTCTGGCCGGACGGAAGCTCTGGCAGAAAAAGAGATGAAAGACGGGACAAATGGAAGGAGCACGGACCATTCAATGTGATGATGGAGGGGCAAAAGGAAGAGATGGAATTGGGTTTTGGAAGGCAAGAAGGTCTGGGCGTGGGATTGTCGACAGAGATTGGCCAATTAACTCTCGAGATTCATTGCCTGCCGCGAAACACGCCCACTTATTGCTCGCTGTCGCGGGGCCCCGAATCCGACGTCGCCGCCAGCTCAATCCCTTTCGCGCCGCAAATCTACCCCGCCAACCCGCCATCAGGAATACTTCCAGTTGTACCTATCGAATGAAACGCCGCCAATCCCGGGCGGTCAGGAATTCAGGAAAGGATGATGTATTGGTGCATGCATTGTGCTATGTATGTACAGTACCGCTACAGAATATCCATTCCTGCCCTTCCTCTCCGCAAAATCTGGAAAAGGCATATCCCGGACATTGAGATAGAAGCCCTGTCGTTGCGCTCTTTTTATTAACAATCCACCTCCATTTTTTTGTCCCGAGCTACCCTCCTTGTCGAGACCGCGTCCCCGTACCGTCATTGTGACTGCTGACTGGTTGTTTTTCTGTTGTTCCGCTTCCGTCTTGAATCTTTTTTTCCACTTTCTCCATCTTTTCCACTTCTTCCATCTCTTTTCTACTCCTCCCCCCTCCCCCTTCCTTCACGATACTTCCTGTCGTCAAGGAATCCTCTTCCCCTTCCTCTCCTCTCCTCTTCTCTCTTTCTCTCTGTGTCTCTCTCCACTCCATCTAATCATCACACATCGCCATGGCCTCCCCCATTGCCTCTGCGGCCCTCAAGGCCCGCGTCAAGCGCCCTTCCATGCTCAAGAAGCTGTGCTCCCCTGAGGACATGCTTCAGCACTTCCCCAATGGCACCTACATCGGCTGGTCCGGTTTCACCGGTGTCGGCTACCCCAAGTAAGTTGAAATCTGGAAATACCGCAAGACATGAAGAATCACCTGCTGACCATGGCTTTCCGCGCGCAACAGGAAGGTTCCTACCATGCTCGCTGACCACGTCGAGAAGAACGGCCTCCAGGGTCAGCTCAAGTACAGCCTTTTCGTCGGTGCCTCCGCTGGTGCCGAGACTGAGAACCGCTGGGCTGCTCTCGACATGATCAACCGTCGCTCTCCTCACCAGGTCGGCAAGAACATTGCCAAGGGTATCAACGAGGGTCGCATCAACTTCTTCGACAAGCACTTGTCCATGTTCCCCACTGACCTTGTCTACGTAAGCAACGCCAAACTCGGGCGCAAATAATGCGCAAAATGGTCTGTCGCGAAAAACAGCTCGCTAACAAGGTCGCAAACAGGGCTACTACACCAAGGACCGCAAGGACAAGAAGGGTCTCGATGTTGTCTGCATTGAGGCTACCGAGATCAAGGAGGACGGCTCCATCGTCCCCGGTGCCTCCGTCGGTGCCACCCCCGAGCTCGTCCAGATGGCCGACAAGATCATCATCGAGGTCAACACCGCCATCCCCAGCTTCGACGGTCTCCACGATATCACCTTCTCCGACCTCCCTCCCCACCGCAAGCCTTACCTCATCACCCAGTGCAAGGACCGCATCGGTACCACCTCCATCCCCATCGACCCCGAGAAGGTTGTCGGTATCATTGAGTGCGACACCCCCGATCAGACCCTCCCCAACACCCCCGCCGACGACAAGGCCTTCGCCATCGCCGGCCACTTGATCGAGTTCTTCGAGCACGAGGTCGCCCACGGCCGTCTCCCCAAGAACCTGCTCCCCATGCAGTCCGGTATCGGCAACATCGCCAACGCCGTCATTGGTGGTCTTGAGAACTCCAACTTCAAGAACCTCAACGTCTGGACTGAGGTTATCCAGGATACCTTCCTCGACCTCTTCGACGCCGGCAAGCTCGATTTCGCTACCGCCACCTCGATCCGCTTCTCCCCCACCGGCTTCGAGCGCTTCTACAAGAACTGGGACAACTACTATGACAAGCTCCTCCTCCGCTCCCAGTCCGTTTCCAACTCTCCCGAGATCATCCGCCGTCTCGGTGTTATCGGCATGAACACCCCCGTCGAGGTCGACATCTACGCCCACGCCAACTCCACCAACGTCATGGGCTCCCGCATGCTCAACGGTCTTGGTGGTTCCGCCGATTTCCTCCGCAACTCCAAGTACTCCATCATGCACACCCCCTCCACCCGTCCTTCCAAGACCGACCCCAACGGTGTTTCTTGCATCGTCCCCATGTGCACTCACGTCGACCAGACCGAGCACGATCTCGATGTCATCGTTACCGAGAACGGTCTTGCCGATGTCCGTGGCCTCTCTCCCCGCGAGCGTGCCCGCGTCATCATCGACAAGTGCGCCCACGACGTCTACAAGCCCATCCTCAAGGCCTACTTCGAGAAGGCCGAGTTCGAGTGCCTCCGCAAGGGTATGGGCCACGAGCCCCACCTTCTCTTCAACTCTTTCGACATGCACAAGGCTCTTGTCGAGGAGGGCTCCATGGCCAAGGTCAAGTTCTAGATGCTTGACTAAGGTCAAAGAGTGGATATTTGGAGAAGAGGAAACCCAATTGATATTTGGATAACCAAGACAATTGGCTAAAATAAACAATACGTGGTATGGGGAAAATGCATTGGTTAGGTGTTCATTTTTTCCGGTTCACGGTCATATATATCTTTATTTGGAGAAGAGACAGATGAGAGGATGAGGATACCTGACCTATGATGAGCGATAGGTCGTAAATTCTTTTTTTATCATTATCATATCATACTTGTTTTGTATATGGGATTCAGGACAGGGGGGCTACCGGATTGGCTTTGTCTCTCTATTCGTCTCGTAAACTCAAGGGCGTTTGTGTGGACGTCGTTTGTATATACCATACACATACATACATGCATTCACAACACTTGATGGCAGCGTGAACTTTGTGATGGTGATCTTGTCGTCTAGAATGTTGCGATCGAACTCTTCCGGAGCCCTTGATCTCATATCGACATTTTCCGCGATTCCATTCACATGTCTTGCCGTTCTCAGATCATACCCTTACATTTCACACCTTGCCCCTTCTGTCCCCAGTCGCCTCGTCACGAAGAGGACGAACTGCCTCCTTAAGCTGCTACCCTCTTGAGATCCTACAAGCCCGCCAAGACGGCACAGTCCAGTGCCTTGTCCATATCATATCCCCACAACAAAACATTTGTGGGCGAGGATTGGCCCAGTCACATTTTCCAGACCCTCCGGACGTCCCTACACAGTAAAACACAACAAAGGCACACCAGGATCAAATGCAGGAACACACGATACCTATCTTTTCCCCTGTAATAGCCACGTGGCTGAGGTGCCCGCAGTTACATGCATCAAATGCGGATCCAAGCCAAGTTCCGAACTGTCGGGTCCAGTCCTTTCAACCTGTTCTCGACATGATGGACATTTGCTACTTAATTTTTGGTGACTGGGACACACCTTCTGGCTCACCATCATTTTGTTCTGTTTTCATTCTTTTTGACCCTTTCAAAACGCTCCCATGTAAAATGTTATGGTTGGTTACTATCGCTTTTGCTCGTTGGGATTGGTGTTCACTCTGGTTCTGGTTCTGGTTCTGGTTTAGGTAGGCGTTCTCTAGCTTGTTTGTCCCGGAGCCGGAGAAGTGCTTGGCGCGACAAGACAGACAGGGAGGGAGGGGAGGGAAGGGGTTGGTGTGTGCAATTTTAGGTTTCTTTCGTGCTAGGTAATAAGTTTTAACGACATGAGGAGAGGGATTCTACAGTGCGCTATCCGATGTGTTATGTCCCGTATAGTCGGTTGTTCAATCAGTTTGACGAAATAGCTAACCCGGACCTGTGGTGGTGCTAATAGAGACACTGACCCTGATCGACATAACAGACGGCAGTAAGATTTTATGTCTAGGGTAGTACTATAAGCACTCGGGGGGGTTTGTTACTAGGCATAGATAAAATTGTACTGCTGTACTGGGAGGGGTATAATTCACCTTTCTTCTCGTTCCGCACGTTGCCACCATACATGTGATAGGTATCGCCGTACCTGACCACAGATGCTCCTTATCATTTTTTTCAATGAATCCTTGTCATGATACAACTAAACCCATGGAGATGCCACACTGGAAATGTTACTCCCATTTCATCTTCTCTTTATAGGTACCTAGGGTAGTGGATGTGTTATAGTAGACTCGGACGAGGATAAAATAGAGGGGATGTTGTGATAGTCTAACGTGAGGCCGAGGGAGCGACAGGTAAATAATATACAGCCAGCAAGCGAGCGCCAAGCTCCTGGACTGGAAGAGGTTTTTTTTTGATGAATAATCTCTGCTCACGGTTCTCATGAACTGGACCACAAGACAGACGAAAAAGGATGATATCTCGGAAGTCAAATTTGAACGGATTACAAGACGGGATGATAGCGGTACCTAGGTAGGTAAATGACAGGAAAAGGGGAACCAGACAAATGTAGCGGCTGTCATTTATAAAACCTTACCTCAAGCTCAAGGTAGGTATCTACCCGGGCGGGCCCATCGAAGCCTCCTCCCCTTCGGAATTATGACACACACCCCTCATTAACGACAGGTTCGGGACATCACCGACCGAAGGGGAATATAACACCGAAAGTGGAAAAATTTCAGATTACAGTCGAAAGGGTTTCGATGACGGGACAAATCCAGCGCTAATGTGAGGCTGGAACAGGAAAAGTCCAGTGAAGGTGTCATCCCCCTTGAGACCAGTCGCAGTGACCAGTGCGACTGCGTCGGGACGGCGGCCCGCGGGAGACAGATGATGGATGACAAGCGGGACGGGCCGCATGCATGCACGATGGTGGAGATTCAGGGTGCACTAACATTTGTGGGGCGGGCTTGCTGAACATGGGATTCGGTACCTGTTGTGAGCCAGTCGGGACACAAAGCGAGCTGTTTCTTCTCAACCTGGAATTGTCAACCAGATGGCACGGCATGGCTGAACAAAGAATCCAAGACATGCTGAATAGATTACGCAACGATTTGTTTTTGAAGGGAAAAGAGCCTCTTGGTATTACACAAGTCTACAACCAGAATCTTTGTGTCCAACTTCAAAGGTTTCGAAAGCTTCGAGAAACCAGACCGGATGCCATCCTCGAATCTTGCATAGTTGCATCTGGCGGGATGGAGGTTTCCTAGACCCAAAAAAAATCAGGCTCCTTGACGGCCATGAAGAAAGACAACCTTCCATCGTACTACAAAGGAACTGGCTGGCCTTCGTTGAGTATTTCGACTAAATAGGGAGTCAAGCAAGTCCTAGGTAGCAACCGTGAAACATTGATAAATGTACAACAGCCCAAGCTGATCGGGAGAGAATTCCGAAAAAAAAAAAAAGTATCCAGTGCTTCGGTACAGTCTCCGTCTCCGTCTCCGTCCACAGCACCACATCCCTCCTCACGTGGCAAGGTTGGTGTGAAAAAAAAATGAGGCTTGCGTTGTGTCAAACTCCCATGCCATGTCTGCAGCAGTCGACATGTCAAAGGATGCACATCTCGCGCGCGGCACAAAACACATGGAAAAATGCAAAAGAAAGGCATGCCCCCCCTCTCCCCTCCCCCAAGCAACATGCACCAATATCCATCAAGCCATGCCATGGAGACATGACAGGTGGTGCAAATGCAACAAAATATTATTATTCTTTTCCACAGCAGTAAAAAAAAAAAAAAGAAGAAAAAATCGATAGCGGTCGAGAACAAACCCTACATCTTCCCCCTCTTCCCCTCCAACTTTTTTTTTTCCCCTCGACTTAATCTTCATACAAAACTTGTGACACATTGTGTGTACTTGACAAGACATATACCATCTCAACACACACTGACATCATTCCCATATTATATTGTCCATCGACATCGACAAGACCCAACCAACTTCAATTTTTCAACTTCAGTCACAACGTTTCATCAACCCGGGACCCGACGCTTCGTCCGCAACACCATACCATGCCTTCTTTCTCCGACAACAACAACGTCCCGGACGACGTCTCGTGTGTAGCGTCCTCCTCCTCCCAGAAAGATAACAGAAACAACGACAAAATCAACACCTCCCGCCCAGCACTCGACTTACAACGGCCCGAGCTCCCTCAGCCCCCTCAAAAACCCTCAACCCCGGCACCCGCCCACAAAGGGCCCAGACGCCCTGCTCCTCCCACGGCTCAGGTTCGAGCCAGCGAACGTCTGGGGTATCTCTACACAGGCGCCGCCAACTCGGGTTTGTTCAACCCCAGCTCCAGTTCCAGCTCCATCTGGGGTGAGGGAACAGCTAGGACGGAGATTAGGCCTGTTGGGTATGGTGTTGCCGCTGCCGCTGCCACTGCCGCTGTTGCTGTCGCTGCTGCTCCTAGCGTTCGCAACAACAACAACGACAACGACAACGACAACGTAGCCGGCCCGCCTCCCGGCCCTCCTCCCGCTTACACCCCGCCCAGCCTACCCAGCGTTCGCAGAAACAAAAGCAACAACGATAACGAAGTTGCCAACTCCACCACCGAGCCGTCACAACCCATCGTCCCCGCCGTCCTCCGCCCCCCTCCCTACCACCTCCACCCGCGAGACCGGTATCTCGAAACCAACCTCGCTGCATCACCCTACGACCTTGATCACCTTGATCTTGACGCACCTTACAACCCCCCGCCTCCAGCTTATGGCGTTGCTCCTCGCGTTTCTTTGCTTGTTGACGACTACCCCAGGAACGCTAGAAACAACGCTGGGCAAAACGCCAGAAACGCTAGAAACGCTAGAAACGACGCTGGGCAAAACGGTGGGCAAAACGGTGGGCAAAACGTCAGAGAGGTCAGAAACGTCAGAACCCAGAGGAGGGCAGCGCAGCCAGCCTCCCCCGTGGTCCCCCACGCCCCCTTGCTAGTCGCCAACACCGCCCGAACCTCAATCGCCCGAAACGCCGCGGCGGCAAGAAGCGGTCGGGTACTTCCCCTTCCCCGTCTTCCTCCACTCGAGAGGGTTGAAACGAACGAGAGCTGGGATACGGTCAATACAGTGGTTGACCTTGACCTTAACCGTGATCTTGAGCGGGGTCGCCGGGGTGGCAGAGGCCGTCGTGGTGGTTGCAGCTGTGGTTGGAGCAGTTGTTTGAAGGAGTTGCCTAGGACCACAAGGTTTTGGATTGGTTTGGTGTTCCTTATTCTTATTGTGAATGTTGTTGTAGCTGTTGTTTTCGCGGTTCGTCGGCCGTCGTTTAACCATGAGGGATGGTCGTTTGGAAACTATGTTTCCAGGTGAATGGGATGAGAAGAAAGGTAATTTGGGAAGGGTTGTGATTGGGGATTTTGAATAAGGATGAGTGGGACACGGCTAGGTAAGGGGTGTCAGCGAGTTTGTTACTTTGTGGGAAACGTTAAACGGGTGGTGGATCTTGTCATGGATATTGCACTGTGTTGGAATAGAAAGGAAAAGATAGGGAGAGCAAGTTTTGGAATACTACCACTGGTGCCAGACATACTCCTGCAAACCAGTGATTGACCTTTCGCAAATTGCAGAGCAAGTGCCATACGCCTGAACTCTAGGAACTCCTGCGACCGTATGGCTCAAATGGAAAGAAGGCGCTCAAAACACCCATCGCCACCAGCAAAGCCCCACAGATATAGAGGGGCGCGCTCGTAGAAGTGTTCGCAACAGTAGCAATAACAGCCGACAGAATACCCATGACACGGTTGCAAGCCACTGCCACTCCATTTCCTGTTGCTCGATGGGCACTGGGTAAAACCTCTGGCGTGTAAGCATACAAGGTGCCGTAGTAGATGTTCAAGCAAAAGGCAATGGAGCATGAGAATCCCACGTCCTGGGCGCCAGTGCGGACAGACGTGTAGGCGAAGAAGAAGGCTGCCGTCATCAGCGCGCCGATGAGCATCGTATATCGGCGTCCGAGAAGAGGTAAGTTGCACATCCAACCCGCCAGCAATGGTCCGAAGATTGAGCTGATGTTGGTGAGAGTGTAGTTGCGCCAGGTGTCAAACGTTGACACATCGAGATTCGCTCCGCGGGAAGCAAGGTAGCTCGGCAGGAAGACGTAGAACAGAGGGTACGCTAAGCCCATCATGGCCCATGACACCCATATCAGAGTCGTAGACAAAGATATCTTGGGGGTTGAGAAAAGGCCTCGAAGGTGTACGAGCGACTCTGCGAACGAAAAGCGGTTCTTGCTGTGGGTGCCTCTCACTACACCGCATGCGTCGAGCTTCTCTACGGTCAGAGAGCATTGTCGGTTGTACTTTGTTGCCAGAAACTGGAAGGTCTCGACAACCTTACCATCTTCGCCCAAGGCAAGGAGGTATTTGGGTGTTTCTCGTAGTCGAATGACGGTGACTCGAAGGATGGACATGACGAAGACGAGGGCGCCGCTGGTGAACATGACGTATCTCCACCCCATATTGTTCTGTTTCGTGCAGGACTCGACTGACGGACAGTTCCACCTCTCGGGTACTACAAGTTCAATGTTAGCCATTGCCTTTGACCACCGGAGCAAAGTCCACCCACCCAGAAATCCCCAAGCGACAAACCCAGTAACAGCCTGACCCAATCCCCACCACCCAGCCATCAGGGTAAGCACCCATTGCTTGCTCCCAGGCAAATATTCCAAAAAGACGGTCGTGTCCAAGACGAGGTTGCCTCCAGCACCGAACCCAACAAGTGCGATCCAGAGGCCCAGCGACGGCCAATTCGGCATGGCCCCGGCAATGATGACGGAGACAGAGCAGATGAGGAGAGAAACATTAAAGGCGAACCGGCGACCGATGATGTCAGCACCCAAGCCCCAAAACAACGCTCCGACAAGCATGCCAACATAGCCAGCGATGGTCATGGCGTTGTCGTACCCCTTTTCTCCAAATTCGCGAAACGCAGGACCGGCGATGACGCCTTGCAGGAGTAGGACGAGGGAGTCGACGGCATATCTGGTCACGGTGGTGAGTTTATGGGTCGGGGGAATGGCGGCGGTGTACGCACCCGAAACCGTTGAGGAAGAAGAGCTTGGTGTGGTAGGGTGTCCATCCAATCTCGTCGATTGCCTGTCGTGAGTCGGGGGATTGTTAGCGCGGATACAGAGTATGCGCAAGACATGCGGTTCTCACGTTGTTGACCAGGTGCATCTTGCGATTGAGAGCCGGGTCGAGGTCTTGAAGACCCAAAATGTCTTTGCCATCTTGAATCGTGGCACTGTTGACGGCCTGGAGGTTTACGGTGCTGGTTTTCGTCTTCTGCTGTTTGGGGCTGTTTGATCCGCCCTTTTCGGGCGCTGGAGAGGTTGTCATTGTCGAGCCGATCGCGGAGCGGGGAAGCCAGTCGTAGGGGAAGGGAAGAAATATCCAACAATGATATGGTAAGCAATGCTATAGCGTTGATGTTAATCAGGTCGGTCGTCCGGGGCCATTCCGTCGATAGCAAATAGGATCGGTCAAGGTTCGCAGGTGGTAGGAGTTGAAGAGAGATGAAAAGGACGAAACGTGAATTCGAAGCTCAAGTTCAGACAAATTGAAAGCGGGGGATCGACACAGAAACCCAAAATTTCTTCACGGCACACAAAGACGGAAACGGAAGGTGCGCTAGACTTTGGGAAGGACAAGTTCAAGCTTGGCGGCCCTGCCGGTTCCCGTGTCACATGCGTTTCTTGAAATTGGTTTGCTGTGTAACTGTTGCATAGTCTCTCAATCAAGGCGTTCTGGTGTTGCCCAAAGAAAAAAAAGAGAGAGAGAGAGAGAGAGAGGCTCCTTGGTTGTCGCACACATTCGGGGATTTCAATGATGGTGTTGAGTGCAACCAACGATGAGAGAAAATGACGAATTGGGGTGACCACGAAAATGCGGCCCCACCCCCGCATCGACCGCCGGGCCTTTGATCGGCCCCACAGACGGAACCCCACCCCGGATGATTGCCCGCGCCCTCGGGCCGCTCCGTGCCTTTTCTCCAGGGTGGACCGAGTCATTATAATCCGCCAAGCATTAGTAACGCTATGCGACGCTGGTTTGAGCATTGAGGATTATTTACCAAAATATCTCTCTATAGGAAGACGGAAGGATAGTTGCTCTCAGAGATACGGAAAGTAGATGAACAAATGTCAAGAGACACCCTAGCCGTTTTTCATCGCTGTAGAAGCAAGTAGAGAAAAAAGGAATAAATCCCATACACCATGTAGATATCATGAAAAGGGAATATGCAAAGAAGTGGTGGACTAAGACGACAGAAGAGGATATGTCAAAGGCTTTCGCTCGTCAACTCCCCAACATGACCAAGAAGGTGACGATTGACAGCCTGAGCTACCAAAGCAGTGGGAGTGGTGAAGGTAAATTTGATTCAGTTCCATCATCAAGAAGTGGCTCAATAGCCCTAACGAAGAATGGACTGTCAAAGAGTCCTTTGGTGTAATCGTATGTTGGATCGTGGCACTGAGTCAGTGCCGGAGCAGCATCAAATAGGTCAAAGGTGTCTGGTTGCCCGCGAGGGGCCCTCATCGGGGGCAGCGCTGTATCATCCGGAGACACCGTTGCTGAAAAGCACAGATCGGGTGTGCTCTCGAACGGCGTGTCGCTGGCTTCCGTTGCGGGTGTCCACTCGAAAATCTTGACGGGATAGGGTGATGGTGGTGCCGGTGCCGGTGCATCGATTGGAACGGAACCCTCATGCGTATCTGCGCCGGAACGTGCCCTGTCCTGGGATTTTGGTTTTCCTGGCCTTCTCCTGATACATTCCTCCAGGTGACTGATGTGTTCTTCTCTGTCAAAGCTGGTAGGTCCATGACGGGCACATTCATATCTGACCGGCTGGTCCAAATTTCCCCCTTTGCAAGTCTTGACGTGACGGCGGTGGTCTTGGCGATGTGAGCGAACTATTCCACAGCAGCCGCATCTATACAATTTGATACCGGCTGGACGACTAAATGGAGAGTTCTTGGGCCAGTGCTTCAAGGATTCGTGGTGTTCCTTCATTTTCTGTCTTGATGGAAACCCGACGTTTGGGCAGCCTTTTGCACATCGGAACTTGTGGGCTGTCTTCATATGATGCCTATGATGGCGGGCTATCAGATGGGTAACGATGACTGATTGGGATCGGAGGTACTCACTCTAAGTCTCCTTTGCTAGGGAAATCCTTACAGAAGTCTTTTCCTTTTCGGCGAAAGGTACATTGATGAATTCCAGGTCTGGTGGTGACGGGCACTGCGGATTCGGTTGCGTGTTGCTGCATCATGTCGGTAGGAGCTCCCATAGCGTTTCTCTTCCCCGCTTCTGGATGGTGTTAGTTGGCCTAGCTGCGCGCGTATTTCGGCCACCACGGTGTTTGGTGTTGTTCCGTGTGAAATACGTAGAAGAGAGAGACGGGATTCAATGACAAACGTTTTTTATGGTGGATTCATTTGGGATGGCGTTCTCTGTAAGAGAGAAGAAGAAAACGGAAAGGACGACTGATTTGAGATCAATTGAGCGAATGACCAAGGATCTGCCTGCCTTTTCCGCCTTCCCAACCCGATCTATCGATAAGAAAGTTGCTGCGCCTCAATCTCTTTTCCGCAAGACCCTGGAGACGGCAGCTACTCTCATAGGGCCTGGAATAAGTCCAAATGTCCAACTGGACCAAAAACTCTCAAAGTGAGCGCCAAAATAATCTTGGCGTGGATATCGGGACCGAGGTTTTTGAGCGCCAGCATCCTTGCCATCAACAGTAAGGAAGAGGACGAGGATTTTGAGCGCCATATTGCTGGAGAGTATAAGAAAGAGGATTGGTGCTGGTATGATGGGATTGAAGCAAAAAGATCTTTATAGTAGTCAACATCAGAAAAAGATTCTTTACTCTCGTTCTTTATAACCGATATTAATTCAGTCATGGAACGTGAACTCGATAACCTTTTGCATGAGATCTCCCAGGGGCCGGCCACAGCCAATGCGCATTCCGGTTTCGGCCCCACATCAAGACCCACAGGTTCGTCCCAGGTTGGATGCCTTAACAAATTAAATCCCTGAAAGTCGCTATAATGACGCTGGCAAAGTTAGTGCATTAGCACTTAGATTTCTGAAGCTGACATCGAACAATCCGATTGAACAGGCACAACCACCGCCAGGTCTTATGTCGCCGTCGACAGACAAACCACCAAAAGCCGGAGAAGCAACGAGATGTCCAGTGCCATTGAGATGACTCCAATAGAACGGTTCGCAAACGAGACTTTCAAAGACGGGCCATGGCATGCTATCGCTGGAGTGACCAACTCCGCGTCCGGGTCGGCAGTGACGTTCTTCTCCCAAGTCAAGTCCGCAAAGCTATAGGGGCAGTTCCATCAGAGGACGAGGGCAATGACACGCGGAATTCACAGCAGGGCAACGAGTGCTCAACCTCCTTCTCCCATATTGGGAGCGGATTTCCCCACGTGAGATGGCACGAAAGCAAGGAATACGCGCGATCTTGGACAAGAATCCAACGAGAACCGGGTTTCAGAACGATGGCATAAATGCAGTACGGACGTCCGCCTTCCATGGCTGATCTCGTCGGTTCCTACAAGCTTTTATTGTCATCCTTCCTGCCGTTTATGTTGTCTTCACCGTTGCTTAAGGTCGATCCTTCTCCATTTTTGACTAAAAGAACACACTGCAAGGACGCTACAAGGCTGAAAAAAAAGACATGAGTCATGGGAACAGCACGACCGAAGACATATCAAGCTAAAGAGAACATCAATCCCTACCGCATGCACGAGAGTTACCAACCCCCAGGAACACCATTCTTCAAGACATCGTCATCTAGGATATCTTTGGTATCACATAGGATATCACCACTCTTCAGAATTATCAACGACAAAAGCACTACTGGCGAGCCATAACCATACAACAAGTGGCCCATTCCCACCATTTCCTTCACCACGGAACCTACCATAGCGCGCAGAGGGGGTTTCTGAAAATGATCTTGGTGATGGTTTTATAACTGCAAAATTTTCAGGTGTAAAGAAATATTTCGTATCTAAAATAATAATATGACCAATGATAAAACGAATTATTCGAACTAAGGGATAGTTTTCGTTAGGAAAATAATCTCAAAGACCGTCCTTATTTGCAAAATAATTTTCGATATTAAAGAATTCGTCTTTAAAGCCTATTCCTTCCTTCTTAATTTTAATGCGTTGAAATATTTCGTTAAAGAGGACCGTCACGAAGACTATTTTGGTAACTGTAAAATGGTCATATGACCATTGTTCAAAAATTATCGTCTTGGAGACCATTTTCAATAGGTAAGACCATACTGGAGATCATTTTCAGAAACCCCCTAAGCGCGCTATGGTAGACACGCCTTCACAAGAGACACTCCCACGGAAAACACTTCTGTCAAAACCAAAGACGCCAGACTCATCCACCTAACCTCGCCATGGAACGTGACCTCGACGACCTTCTGGCCCAGATCCGCAAAGCCCAAACCCAAGGATCATCAGCCTCACAGAGTGATCCCCAAACTCCCGGTGCGGGCGAAGATGCCAAGACCTGCCCCGGCCCAAGCAACCCAGACTCCACCGGCGAAGAACCCAGACCCACAGGTTCGTCCGATCTTGTTCTTGCCACTATCACCTGAATTCCCTATCCCCCGCAAATAACAGCGCCAAGCTGTTAAGACCATTATCACTTACATCCCATCCCATCCCAACACGGCACGGCACTAACCTCTTTCCAGCCTCCACAGCGGCAGTCCCCAAAAACACCAAAACCAACATCACCAACCAACCCGCCCCCGCCCGGGCCCCAAACCAACCTCAACCCCAAAAATGGCTCCCCCTCAACCGCCAATCCTTCATCGACCAAGCTCTCACCGAACGCATCACCCAACTCAGCAATTACAAGACGCTTTACCAATCTAGCATCACCTCCCAACCTAGGGGCACCTCCCAACGCGCCTCCCAACCCACCTCCCAACCCACCCCCCAATCCACCTCTCAAAACCTCCCATCCCAACGCACCTCCCAACTCACCACCTCTCAACCTCGTGGCACCTCCCAAACCACCAACCAACCCACCACGCAAAGTCAACCCACCCAACCCACCACCCAACCCGAAGAAACCATCGACGAAGAAATAATCGACTCCCCCCTCCCCTCCCTAACCCTCACCAACCTCACCCTCCACAGCATCCACAGCATCCACAGTATAACCCAAAACATAACCCTCCTGAACCACCTCCAATCCCGAAACTTATACCACGGGGGTCAGTGGGAGTGGGACGGCAACAAGAATTGGGAGAGACAATTCCGATGGGAGGAAGAGAGTTTTGTGGAGGGGGGTGGCATGGTGTTGGGGCTGTTGGGGCTGTTGCGCGCGTTGAGGTTAAAGCCAAAGGTGAGGATGGGGTGGTGGGTGGATGTGGAGGGGGGGATGGGGATGGGGATGCACATGGGGTGGTGGGTGAAGTTGGAGGGGGGGTGGTAGAGGTATGTGGAGGTGGAGTGGGATATAGAGGTGGAAGTGGAGATGGGGATGGACGTGGGAAGGGTGATGGGGATAGGGATAGGGATGGGAATAGGGTAGTAGGGATGGGGGTAGGGTTGTTAAGGGGGATGGGGATGGGGATGGGGATGGGATTGTTTAGGGGGATAGGGTGGTGCGTAAAGTTGGGGATGGGGATGGGGATGTGGATGTTGATTTGGATGTTGATTTGGATGAGGATGTGGATGAGGATGTGGATGAGGATGTGGATGAGGAATAGGGCTGGGAATGGGGATGGGAATGGGGATGGGGATGGGGATGGGAATGGAACTGGAAATGGAAATGGAACTGGACATGGAACTGGAACTGGGACTGGTAATGGAACTCGAAATGGAACTGATACTGGAAATGGAACTGGAAATGGTACTGGAAATGGAACTGGAAATGGAACTGGAAATGGAACTGGAAGGCCTGATGGCAGGTAGAGTAGTGACGGCGGTTAAAATGGAACAAAACAACATGGTGTGAAAGGTTGTGATAGTGTTTAAGGTGGTCAAAGGTGTCTCGACGGTGATGGCGTTGCGGTGGTGATGGTCCTGACGGTAGAAGTTCTTACATAAAAACTAAAAAGGGCGTAAATCACTGGATCGAAGCCCTTTAAAGAGTTGGATACCATTGTCTTTCTTTATGAAAATTGAGGAACTTTAGAGAACATGCTTGAACGGAAGAATGGTAGAAAACCAATGACAGTGTGTAGAGTACTTTGATCGATTAGAAATCCGTCGTCAATTGAAAAGTAAATAATCGTGACCTGCTGTTCGCTGCTTGAATTCACAAATGTGAAATACGCTTTTGGGCAGATACCTGCACCCCGAGTAGCCACTCCTAAAATACATATAGACACACCATGAGCTCACATGTTCGGATCTCGACTTTTACACGCTGACACTTCTTCCTTCTCTCCCCTGGTACTCTTCCCGTCTTTTACTGCACTTGTCAAGGCTTCTCTCCCCTGGTACTCCTCCCGTCTTTTACTGCACTTGTCAAGGTGTTCAACATGTTTTTCCTTGTCGAAAAATGTCTCGCCATCGAACACGCACTCGTACTTGACTGGTTCAGCCAATGCTGTGCAATAGCGGGAGGATGCCTGCAAATGAACTTGGTGGCTGGCAAGTTCTTGTGTCCGACGGCCGCACCGACCACATCTGTAAGACATATTGGCGATATCACGTCTCAAATGTTTCAGGTACTTTTCTCTCTCAAACCCCTGGGGACCGTGGACTGCACACACGTACTGGTTAGCCGCTATTTCTGCCTGGCAAGCCATTGTTCTTTTAACGTGGTTCCAGTGCGCCTTGCGTGTGTTTGCAATTTGACCACATTGACCACACTTATACAACCCCCCTCCGGACCGTTGCGACGTCGACGCTTCTGAAGATTGTCCATCTTGGATGTGATCTCTGTCGTGTGAGGGGTGTTAGCATGTTTTCTATATCCAGAATCGGTTGTTCCTGTCTTGTATCTTTTCTTGTTGTCATTCACAGTGATCGAGCGTCAATTTCGGATATGCTCTACTCACCGTGACGTGGCGCTTCCCGGAAGACTGTCACCCAGAATAGGCTGGTTCGCCTGGGGATGAGAAGAGTTTTGATTTCCGCTGCGAGTACTATTCGAGGGGAATCGTGTCGCCGAGGTAGGAAAGAATTCAGGCGCGGTTGGGTCCAAACGTATTTTTTTCTCTGGTGCTTTTCCCAACTGTTTTGCTGAAGGCTTGGACGGTTCTTGCTCTTCAAACTGACGTTTTTGGGGAATTATCTGTGACGTGGTTCCAGAAGAACCAGGCAGATACGAGTGTTGAACCTGTCCAGCTTGCTGTGCAAATGTGCCATACGGAAGGTCAACCTGTCCAGCTTGCTGTGTAAATGTGCCATACGAAAGGTCAACATGTCCAGCCTGCTGTGCAAATGTGCCATACGAATGGTCAAACTGTCCAGCCTGCTCTGCCAACGTGCCATACAAATATCCAGCCTGTCCTTGTTGCTGAGCTAATGGGCCATTCAATGGAACTTGCGCCATTGGGTTATAACTGGAGATTGGAACGCTGGGTGGCTCGTTGGCTGCTTGATTCGTCCTCCACCCCATCCCTTGAGAAATCCCACTAGTCCCTACTTGCTCTTCAGATTGATGCTGCTGGGGGTTCGGTTGCGGGACAGGTGCAGAAGAAGGAGGAGGATACCATTGTTGGACCTGTCCGGATTGCTGTGCAGATGTACCGGACCAGGAACTTTGTTGCTGATATGGATTCCAAAGGGGTTGAGGATAGTTGGACAGGTCTAGGGCCGGTTCATTTGCCCACCGTTCTAACTCTTGTATTTCAGCATCCGAAAGTTCAATCTGTCCAGACGGATTTTGTTGCAAAGCCGCGATCAAAAGGTCTTGAGGATAGATGGACAAGTCTAGGTCCGGTATAGTCGCCCTCGGTTGGAACTCTGCTCTTGCAGCATCCGAAGCTTCCGTCTGTCCTGACGGGTGTTGCTGGGGATCTGGTTGCGAGACAGCTGCAGAAGGAGGGGGATACCAAGGTTGAACCTGTCCGGCTTGCTGTGGAAAGGGACTGAGCCAGGGGTTTTGTTGCAAAAATGCGATATATTCGGCTTCAGAATAGTTGAACAAGTCTATGACCGGTTCATTCGCCCTCCGTGGGACCTCTTGTCTTGGAGTGCCGTAAAACGCTGTCTGTCCAGACTGCTGTGGCTGAGGATGTGCTTGTGCGATGGGTCCAGAAGAGGAAGACGGGTCCTAAATCTCCTCTTGGCCGGCTTCTGGTTGAAGCGCAGGTGTACCCGCCGCCCGATTGTTTGTGCCGTTCTGATTGTTGTCCATTGCGGCACGGTATGGTGACAAGCTGAGGAGTAGTCGAGGGAGTTGTTGTGGAGCAGAGACGATGATCGAAGGCAATGTGGCAATTCGTCGTAATGATGTTCGTCGTAATGGCTGTGGATAGGCAAGCTTCCGAAGGTGATGCTGAAAGGATAGCTCAAGATATTGATGTCAGCGCTTGCGAAGGATTGAGAGTATGGGAAAAGGTGAAGATGTGTGACAATTTGCTGCGAAGACGTTTGGCTCGAGAACATGACAAACTCGACTGAACTGAACAAGGAAGTTGTGACCGATACCCGTCAGTGAGCAGGTGGGAATGAGTGAACCTAAATAATACATGTGCCCTTTCCCTCAGCGTATCATATAAATCAAATATTCTTAGCACAATCAAGCAAGTAATCAAATTCAAGTAAATAAATCCGAGTATCTTTCCGAATTAACCAAATAAATCCAAACCTCGATTTAAATTGACCGATTTATCCGCCCGGCAAAATCCTTAGGTTAGGGTTTAAATTGGTAAAAATAATAAATACCGGCCATAAAAGATAATTACTATTAGACCTATTCTATTATTCCAAAACGCGTACGGTTATATTTATACCCAATACCCTACTTAATTAATATTTGCATTTCGAAAATTTCTAGAGTTTTAGAATACTTGTATTATAATATAAATTAATATATCGAAATTATATCGCCAATTACCAAAACCGCTCTTAAAACTACTTTATTACCCTTTTAATTATAGCGAATCGCCCGTACTACTTATTAATTATTCCCTCCCTTTATTATTAATCGATATTAACCTTTATTTAATATTATTAATACTTCGTTATCCCGCTATTATAATACCTATTATTAACGACCCTGAAATTTCTTTTACTATAAATAACCTACCGATTATCTCCTTTAAAGAATCGCTTATATTCGTTAAAATTATTTTTTAATTTAATAAATTACGCCGCCTCCTTATTTGCTAGTAAATCGATTTACTAAAGGTTATTTACCTTAATAATTTATTTAAAAATATCGAAAATATACCGAAAATAATTTAATAAGGCGATTAATATATATTAAAAGAATAATTAATTAAAAGATTTAAACGAATTTCGTAAATCGGCGATTATAGTATTTATTTAATTAATATAATTGGTAAAAATAATTTTAATACTTATTAATATTATAATTTATATAATAAATTATACGTTTTTTTTACGATTAATTCTATTCTTATATACCTTCGTTGTATTTATAAAATTAAAGAGTTTAATATTAGCGAAGATACCGACGATTAATTAGAATTTAAGAAAATTCGCTCGGTTATTAGATAATTATAATAAAATAATTTCCTTATCGTTAAATTTATTAACGAAAATTTCCGCGAATTATTAATAAAAATAATTATTATAGCGCGCTTCCTATTCTATTTCGTTAAAAACCTTACTTTTCGAGGATTATTATAATTATTAAATTGTAATATAATGGATAAATTATTATTAAAATTGCATTTTAATATTATAATTTATATTAAAAATAAATATACGTTTTACTTTAATATATTTAAAGAGAAATTCGCTAAATCGAATAATTAAAAATACTTCTCCTTCGATTTTTAAACCTCCCTTAATAGCTTCGTTATTATTTTAATTTTCGCTTATTACGTCGATTATTATTATATTATTAAAAATAATTTTTTTAAATTATTTAAAATATAAAATAATTATAACGGCGAGAATTTAATAATATTTCTTTTACGTATTATTCAATTTTACGAAATCCTTACTAATAAAATTAAATTCTTTTAATATAATAATATAAATTTTAACGATTATTATTTTTATTTTATTATTAAAGCGTTATACCCCGCGATATTCTATAATAAAATTAAATTCGAATTCTTCTATCGCCGCCTTCATTATTTCGACTATATTATAAATTTCGCTATAAAGAATACTATGAAATTTAGTACCCCTACTTCGACCGAAATAAATTACTTATTTAATAGGTTATTTATTATAAAAGAAAATATAATTATTTAAAAATAGTATAAATAAGGACCAATCGGTAAATTTCATAACGTTATTATATTTATCCGCCGAAACCCCTAAAGGAGGGAAATATTTTAGGAAATTATCTAATTTAGGAAATATATTAACGTCGATAATAATTTCAATCCTTTTCTTAATATTTATATTAAAAAATAGGATACTATATCCCCTATTATCGGTATTATTTAAAATAACGCAATACGTTAAAATTTAAATTATTATATAATTAAACGTATTTAGAAATTTCGTAAATATATCGACTATTATATTAACGAAATTATTTATTACTTACCCAAAAAGAACCTCCCTCTTATTAATTAATTTAATAATAACGATTAAACTATCCTTATTTCTATTATAAATATTATAAACTACTTTAAAAACTTCATTAAGATATTTAAAAAGCGTAATCCCTATTTCTCGACCGTTATACCTAATTTATATAAATTTATTACAATTTTTAAAGAAAAAAAAGTATAATTTAATAAAAAAATTATATTTAACGCATTTAAAGGACTAAAAATACTAAAATTTAATATTATTATTACGCTTATTAATTTTATTCCCCTTCTTACTTAAAGGCATTATATTTATAATAATACCTAACCCTCTTAAACTCCTACTTTTATTCCCTTATCTTCTACCCCCGTACTTACTTAACTTCCTGTAAGCGAACTTATTAATTACATAAATAATTTTATTAACGAAAATATAAAGTATATTAATATTATATTAAATTATATTATTAATAAATTGGAAAAATATTAATATAAAATAAAAGAGGAGAATTTTACCTATTAAATTATTTATATCCTTTATTTTAATTACCGCGGTAAATAAGTAATTAAATATTTATTTAATAAAGAATATAAGGAAGTAATTAGAAATTTCCAATTTATTTATAATAAGAGTTACGCTAACGACCTATTCGAAAACCCGCTAATTAATACTAATAATTAATAAGTTCGATTTATTAATAACGATTAATTTATCGATATTAATTTTTATAATACCCTCCCTACCTAATTAAAGAAAGAGGATAAATTAGACCGTTATTTTAATAACGATATTTACGCGGTAAAGGATATAATAATTTAATAAAAAATTAATTAATTTTTATTCCTACGCTTTACTCGTATAATTTTCGACCATTACGCCATCCTAATTATAGCGGACGATTATAAACGCTCCTTTAACGGCGTTAAATTTACTATCGATAATTAGCGGTATAGTCTTTCCTTAGGGACTATTAACGTTATCGAGAATTTAAAATTTTGGATAGAGAATAAGTTTAATAAATACCCTTAAGGTAGAGGGGGATGAATTAATAACGATAACGACGTTATATATTACGGATTTAATATTATAGGGAGGTTGGCTAGCGTTTAGGGAGCTTGTATATAGAAAAGTTGGGAGGATTGGGGTCTAGAAATACAAAAAATTATTATTTTTTACATCAAATATTTTAGTAAATAAATAACTAATTCAAATTAAGCAAATCGAGCAGTCGATTTGAGTGGGGCAATCAAATCGAGACCTCGATTTGATTTAATTTGATTTATATAACGCGCTACTTTCCCTCCTCGTCAATGGCAAGAGTAGACCATACAAGTAATGCAGCCGAGGAGCTCATGCCTTGTTTGCTGCTCAATACCTCGAGGATATTCCGAGTCAGGCCGCTTGACGGGACCCCGGGACCCTCAGCTCGTCGGCCGTGACTTCCCGCCTGTACTACAGTTCTCTCATGCCTCCTGCCACCCCAACTTCGGCCATCCACACTCGAACACCATGCCCACTGCCTAGCCTGCCGTTTCTCGTTCAGTCGCCCACAATCACGTCCCTTGTCATATAGTTTCCTGTTAATCCATCTGTCTTTCCGACTTTCCGACTTTGCAACCTTCCCGAGTCTTATTGTAGCCAACAATACGATGGCCCAGTTGAGGTTTGTCAGCAACCTAGAGGCTCCATATCAAGAAGGAACGTTCCTGCCTTTCTTCCAGCATAGCTTCCACTTGCGTCACAGGCAACTGAAGCTCGGTGTAGGAACGAAAGCAGGAAGTTGCCATGCGTGGGAAATTGGTACTTATGTGCCAATGACCGGCATGTCGAGACAGCACGACGCTGCGTCTGCAGTCTATTCGAGTCCAGTATCATCAGCTCCCGCTCGCTATATGCTGATATGCAATGCCCTGTGCAAGTGCAAGTGCAATCCGCCATCGCGCTATGTGCACTTGTCGTGCGCCCACCGGGCCTCCAACATCCGACTCTCCGATGAAAAAAAAAAAAAAAAAAAAAAAAAAAAAAAAAAAAAAAAAAAAAAAAAAAAAAAAAAAAAATTGGAAAGGAGCTCATGCACGACAGCAGCCGCAATATCGCTTCATCAACTTGCATCAGCACACAAAACAGATTGGTACATTAGGCTGTGATGCCCATTCTATGCGACAAGGTGGGTGTTTCCGCCATAAGAAGAACAATGCAGAAGCACTCAGCTGACGAGGACGTGCAACTACCCAGGCGGCTCAACGATGTTTGAACATAACCGCCGTCAAGTCGACAGGACTCAACCCGCCCAGACCATTAATGCCCAGGGAATGATACCGATGGAGCACTTCAAGAGCGAGAGCTTCAGCGTTGGGCCGTGGAGAAACGTCAAGGATGTGTATACCCAAGAGCAGTAATGATCTTCTTGGACACTTCACAACTATTCAGGGTTTGAACTGTATGCACATGTATGCTGTCTCATATCAGCAAGGTCATTCATCTGTCAGGAAGAGGGAAGCACTCGTAGACAACAATAACATGATGCCATTACCAATTATGCCTCATCTAGTTACAATGTACTCTATGCCTTTTGATTTTCTGATTCCCAGCAGCCCGACAATACGACAATGATACACCTTCCCAAGTCTTCAACACCTTCATGTCCTCGTTCAACCCAAAGCATAGACAGCAACCTCCACATCCGGCACAGTCGCCTTCTCCTTGCCAAACAAATCGTCCCTGTAAGCAGGATATGCAACCAACTTGTTCCCGCCATCAATGACACTCAACGTCGTGAACCCCTGTCCAGGACCAAACTGGCCGCTCCAAGCCGAATGCACCTCGTAGGGCCCGCATTGCTCATCTTGACCCTTCTCATGCTTTGGAGAGCGCGAGGCGGGGACACCGGGACCGAGAGACTTGATGGAGAAGGTGCAAGGAGTGGGAGCAAGCGAGGGGCAGTTGGTGTCCACAATGAAGGACCAGCCGCAGACCAAGTCAGCATCATCACACTGACGCGAGAGGGAGTGAATAGTCCAGGGATCAAGTTTGCCGCAAGGACGGTCCTGGTCGGGCTTGGGCGAAGATTCGGCAGCGGGAGCCTCGTGTTGTGACCAATGGTCATTGTTTGAGGAAGTGTCTTGCTCGGATGAGGCATCGTGGTGAGAATGGGCTTCGTCGTCCGAGTCACTCTCATCGTCAGAGGATTCTGCGTCGCCCGAGTGAGCCTCGTGGTTAGGTGGAGCTCCGTGCTCTTCGGATGCGCCGCTAGCAGGAGTCTCGACGGGCTTGTGCTCCTCATCGGCAACAGAGTGCTCCTCATTTGAGCCAGAATGTTCCTCAGTGCCAGAGTGCCCCTCGGAGGAGTGTTCATCGGAGCCAGAGTGTCCCTCGGAAGAGTGTCCCTCAGCTGAATGTTCCTCGCCGCCGGAGTGCTCCTCATCTGAACCAGAGTGCTCCCCAGAAGAGTGTTCCTCGGTGCCAGAGTGTTCCTCAGAAGAGTTCTCCCCAGAAGAGTGCCCCCCAGTAGCAGTAGCAGTGGCAGAAACAGTCACATCCCCAAAACCCTTGGTCGCAGTGGTTGTCACATCCCCAAAAGTCCCAGAAGGAAAATCCTCGGTGTTGGTAGGATAAAGACCAGGATAAGTAGTTTCCTCAACAAACGCAGTCGTCTCCTCGGTCCCAAAAGAAGTTGTCGACACAGACTCGGCCTCTGCTGCTGGGAAACCCTCAGAGTAAGGAGGATCATCGGGTGTGGGCGTGGGGAGGGGTTTGCCGTGGCAGACGTGGGAGGCGGCGAGGGCGGAAGCGAGGATGAGGCTTGTGTAGCGCATTGTGGTGGTTGTTGGTGGGTGGCTGGGTGAAGATGTTGTTAGCTGCTGCTGGGAGGGTGATGGATGGGGTAGGACTCACCTTTGGGAGAACTTGTTGGTGTTGAGGCGGTGATGTTGGAAGGATGGAGGTGGTATTCCAAAAATGCGGAGAAGATACAGAAGCAATGTTGGGTGAAGAATGCCAAAGCAATGTGGTAGCAATGTGTTCGAAGAGCAAAGATGATGTTGTGCGAAGAGAAGCAATATGATGAGCTGAGATCGAATGGAGAGGGAAGGGGATCCAGTGGATTTAAATGGCTGTCAAATGGGCTCGGTGCTCTCAGGTCGCCATCTTGCTCTTGCCTCAAACACCAGCTCGTGACAGACGATGGGAGTGGACTTTCCACGTCGGTTATTCTGCGAAGGAAAGAGCGGCTTCGGGAGCACGAACATTCCGTTCACATGAGCGGTACCTAGGCGGGTGTAACTTCCTTGTCAAAGGTGACATGAAGCCATTCGTGGCTCACCTCTGTACTTTGTGAGGACCCTTCTGGCTGCTTGGATGTGGATGTCGGGTCCGACGTTACTTCCGCCCTGGTTTGTCCTCTCCAAGAATGACGATGTTTGTGGACAGACCAACGTGCCGGGACCAAGAATTCCGTCCGGATGTACAGATTGTGACAGGCGGTACGAGAGGTACCGGAAGAACGGTTTGAAGGCAAGACAACAACACCGAACAAGAAGCAACGGAAAGACGTGTTGAACCAAGAAGTGTATATGCATCAAGTATAAGTATCAACAAGAAGCGAACAATAGGTACATTGCATCATCATCAACTTCCATCTCTTCTACCACCACCACTCAACCATCACCACCACCCCTTTCTCCTGCTGTTACTGCCACAACTCAGTAGCACTGCGAGTACCAGTCATTGACAAAGTTGCACTTGTACGGGGAAGCACAAGTCTTGCAGCCAGAAAAGTTGTTTCCGCCGCACTGGGCCCACTGAGCGGCAGTGCAGGAGCTAGCCGTGGTGATCACAGCAGGAGCGGCGCTGGTGGTGGTGACGGCAGCACGAGTGGTGGTGGAAGTAACGAGGGTAGTGGTGGAGGAAGTGGAAGTGGAAGACTTGATGGGGGCGACACTGCTGCTGCTGCTGCTAGGGGTGCCGGGGTTGGGGGAGGAGGAGCCTGGGATCAAAGTGTTAGCTTTGGGAAAGAAAAGAGTGAAGGAAGCAAGGACATACCAGGACCAGACACAGAAGTAGTGATGCTGCCACTCTCAATGTAGACACCAGACCAGTAGTAATCCTCAGTAGTATCCGGGTACCCATCACGAGGAAGCTCAAGAACACCAACGTGCCAGTCAGCACCGTTGCTGCTGGTGCTAGCAGACTGGGGAGCGATGACCTGCTGAAGAGGATCACCGCCGGTAGAGTGCCAGAAACCGACAGTGTTGGCGTTGAAGTCGATCTCGTAGGCAACGTTGTGCCACACGCCGGCGTCCCAGTTGACGCTCCACTTGGTCTGGCCGCCGATGCACCACCTCAGCAGGGGGTCCGAGATGCCAGGGGCGCCCGACTGCCAGCCGGACTTGAGCTCGGTGAAGTGGCTCTCGAAGAAGGCGATCTGGTGCTCGCGGGTGGTGGCGGGCGCGTTGGTGTCCTTGCGCATGAGGGAGAAGTGGTAAAAGACCTTGCCCTTGTTGATGGCGGCCGTGGTCTGGGGGATCAGCTCGGTGCGGCGCATGTTCTGGCCGTTCCAGTAGGCCGTGTTGTCGAGGGTGATCTTGGCGCCCTGGTTGGAGCCAGAGTCGGCAGGGTTCTTGTAGCTGGGAGAGAGGTTGACATAGGCCGTCACCTCGGATGAACCGTGGATGTAGTACTGGTAGGGGCCGACCTGGTTGCCCCAAGACCACTTGTTGAGGTCAGTGGAGGAGGTCAAGTCGTTGAAGCGGCCATCCCAGAGAATGGTGCCAGCCGAGACGGACAGAGCCTGGGCCAGGAGGCCAGCAAGAACCGAGAACTGCATCGTGGTGGTGATGGAGGTGAGGCTGGTTTGGTGGAGGTGGAGGACAAGATTTTGAGGCTAAGACATGGCGGAAACCCGATCGATCTTATACACCTTGGCTTTACCCTTCCATAACCCCCTTTCGGCATGAATGGAGGCTCAATCTATTCATCCGGGTTGCCGTTCCCGGTTCCTGGGTTCCGTTGTTTGGATGTGGATGTGGTGGTTGCCAGGGTGACGGTGCCGAGATTGGAGGCGCAAAGCTTGATGCGATCCCTTGACGCCCGACCTTGGACAAAACAGTCACCGCAATGGCGGGCCGTTCGGAACATGATGCGACGCGATCCAGGACGGAAGGTGGACGAGGTTGCATTGTCGCGGAGGGAGGACGGAAGGACATGTTGAAATGCTGAATGAGGTAAAGAGTGGAGAGTGTCCTTGGTGGAGGCGGCGGCTGCCCTTCCCGAGTTCGGGCGGTCCTCCCCCGCGAATTCGCTAAAAGATGCCGCTAGAGCCCTGAAAGAAGCGCCCTTCAGCCCCACCGTTATGTGGCTAGTGAAACGTCAAACGCCCAACCGAGCTTGGGAAAGAGCTTGTCTGAGCTTGTTTCTGTTTCTTCTTTTCTTCCCGCAACTCCGTCAAATCTTGTTCCGTTTCACATTTCGTGGCCATAAAATGTCAGAGCAAAGGAAGGATATATTAACCGCAACAGCCGACATCCGCATTCCGGTCAGCTGCCCATTCTCGCTTCCGCGTCTGTCGCACGTCATCGTCGACCCCAACACCCAGCCCTAACCCTCGTCTCCTGCCAATGAAGCCATCACCACTTCACCACCGCCACCAAGCAAACAAGACCAAGGATATCATCCCGACGACAATGAGGAACAAATTCACAAAAGCCCTTTCCACCCACCGTTTGTTACATTGCTCCTCCCTCGCTTTCCACCCACCAACAGCCGCATTGGCATGAGGAAACGGAGTATCCGGTACCTCCTTGTCGAGGAACTTGCAAAGCGGTTCCCAGCCATCTTCGATGTACCACTCCAGCAGTTTGTCAGGCGGAACCAATCCCCGGATCATGTTACAGTGTTCTGTCAATACGGTCAGCAAGCACTCGGAGTTCCATGACGGGTCATCATCTACCATGGGCAAACAATGACCCAAGCATGTGAATCGAAACAAGGGAAAGCGATCAAGTGGAAGTGTCCATCCAGGACAAACACTTCAGAAGAGAAGAAAAAGCCATGGAAACAAAGCATACCTCCCCAAACCCACCCCACCCCCGCACCCCCCCTCACCACCGCCCCCAGCTCTCCATACCCCCCCACGCACCTAAACAGTCCCGGCCACAGCAGTCTTTCATAAACATGCCACGCCCAGAAACATTCCCTATCGAGCCAGCTGGCGATCCAAAACGCCCAACTCTCATTCGCTTTGAGTATCGTCTTTTCCAGCGACTGCTTCCATTTCGTTATATCGCGTCGCTGGTTGAGAATCACCAAGGCTTCGGGGTAGGCGGTGATGAGCTCGCTGGCAAAAACGGAGGCGGGGGCGTCGGTTACCGCCTGACAATGGCCCAACAACTCGTCGAAATCCTCCTTGGAGATGACTGGTTGGGACGGTTGGGACAGGTCGTGGGTGGATGAGACAGGAGGAGGGTAGAATTTTTTACGGGCGAGTTTGACCCAACCGGGGGAATAACATAGATCGGATGGGTCGTAGACGATATCCCACCCGTGGTAGACGTGGGAGTAGCCGAGGTGGGTTAGGGCTTGGGCGAGAGATTCGGTGCCGGTGCGGGGGAAGCCGACGCAGATGAGCTGTAAGGGACGGGAGGGGTCGCGGACGCGGGGGGGAGGGGGGGAGGGGAGGCGGTAGAGGTGTTCGATGAGGGACCAGATGGGAGAGGAGAGAGGGAGGGAGGGGAGGGTGGTGAAGAGGTGGTGGAGGGTGGTGAGGAGGTTGTGGAGGGTGGTGAGGATGTTGGTGGTATGGGGTTCTGGAGATGAGGGAAGGGATGAGTCTGCGTGGGATTTGACGTGGACGTGTTGAGCTTGGTCGCTAGACGGTTGATCGTCTTTGACATCCAGGTCTCGGTTCCGGTCTTGCGGTTCGGGCCGGTCCTTTGGCTGATGAGTTTCAGGGAGGGCGATCGCCATTGTGACTGAGGCTACTAACAAAGACAGGAAACACGATGGCATCAAACACGATCCAAATGGTGCGATTAAGGAGCTGCTCGCCCTTTATATTCATTGTCGCCTGCTTAATGTACGTCATGGTTGAAGTGGCTTCCAATCGGAGTGACTCCATTCAGCCATTACGCCTCATAGGCAGATCAATCTCCAGTGAGATTGATCAACGGGCGCGCGACGAAACAGTTCGTTGGGCTCTGGAAACGTGCTCACGTCGCGGCTATTTGTCGCATTTATCAGATTTCCTTCTCATACAGACGGCAGTCGTCAACTCTCACAGACCAGGTTACTACATAGCCGTCCGGCCCAGAGGCTCGGATCTCGGCAGCAATTCCCCATGGGGTAGCACACACCGATCGATATAGCCTGCATATGAGACGGGATCCTCCGGCTCTTGCAATCGGTACTTCCCTCAGGCAGATCTCGTGGACAAAGACTGATACAACCGGGGTTAAAGAAGCAAACACAGCATTGAGGCTCAAACGGGTGTACGACCCTACTTATCTGCCAGTAGCCATGTCGTGTGCGGATGAAAGGTTGGTAGGTATATCTGTTACACCGGGACGGAAGGTCGTTTAAGTCACGCGTAGCATGGCCCGGCATAAACGGGAGATGTTGGCTGCATTTCTGCGCGCAAGATACCCAAAATCCATTCAACTCATCACCTATCCAACTTTCCACCCTCATCTCCGTCTCCCTTATTGACCCTGCTTCTTCAACCCCTCAACATACTCTACATACTCCCCCACCAGCCCCTCCACCCCTTCATCCCTCACCAACCCCAACTCCTCCACCTGCCACCTGGTATCAAAATCCGTCGGCCAACTCCTCAACACCTTCTCCAACGCCTCATCCCTCTCCTCCCTAACCAACCCCACCGCCTCCTCCCCTCCATATTTCCTCAACGCATCCAACATCTCCTGCACACTCACCGAAATCCCAGGGAAGTTAATAACCCTCCTATGCCCCTCCAATTTGCCACTCTCCATCTCAAGGACCTTGACCAGATTTTCAGCGATAGTCCTTGGCGATGACAGATACGACCGAAACCCCCGATCCTCAACAGGAACCACACACTCCTTCCCCGCTAGTGGCTCCCTAATAATCCCTGACAAAAAGCTGGACGCAGCAGCAGTCGGCTTCCCCGGCCTGACACTAATAGTCGGAAACCGGACCACAAACCCGTCGATAAACCCCTTGCGATGGAGGTCGTTGATGTAAGTCTCCATCATCAACTTGTGCGCTCCGTACGTTGATTGCGGCGTGGGGATGGTGTCGTTGGTGACGATAGCAGGTAAAGGTTGGCCGTAGACGGCTTGTGAAGAGGAGTAAATCACCCTTGTTCCTGGCGCTACTGTCCGGATTTGATCGAGAAGTAACCGGACGGAATCGACGTTGACGGCGAGGGAGAGGTCGAAGTTGGCTTCGGAGCCGGCGGACATGATGCCGTGGAAGATGAATACTGCTTCAAGCTTGGCGTTGTTTGAGAGGACGGAGGAGAGGAGGGAGGAGACGAAGGGGGGGGAGGTGATGTCGCCTTGGATTGCGACAACGCGGGAAGATGGGTTGATGAGGCCCGGGCTGGAGGAGGAGGGGATGGTAATGGGAGAGAGGTCGGTTAGGTAGATGGTGTGGGAGGAGTAAGTGGGGTCGGAGAGGAGGCGGTGGGCGAGGAGGGGGCCGACGAGACCGCCGGCGCCGGTTATGAGGATTGATTTCTTTTGGGTTGACATGATTGCGGCGGCGGGAAGGTTGGTGAGATTTGGTGATGATGGGCCAGTTGATCCCGATGGATGGATCGTTGGGTGCTGAGCTGAGGGTACTGGTACTGGTGGTGGCTTGTGGTATGCCTGGCGACAGAAGATCAGTCGCTGATGTCGTTGGTGCGCTGAGGTTGGCGGACGTTCAAGACGACAACTAATGAGGGACTCAACCAGGTTTTGTACTCCCCAACTTCATGACCAAAACCGGCAGCCGGCAACGACATCACCTCCCATCGAAAGTGGTGCGCGAACTAACGAACGCAGGATTGCCTTCTCCTTCTGCACCCCGCATCTCGTGATCACAATGCGGGGGAAACATGCCTCGGGTGCATGACGGGGGTGATTACCGATTCGCAATCGAAAAGCCATTTTCCTGCGAAGGAACGCCTTTTACGTTTTCCAATCGGTAAACCATCGCCGTCGTGCATCACCTTTCCCCACGATGCGGCATGCAGCGGGTCATCGTCGTTCCCAACTGTCCGGCTCGGGGTTCTTTTCCGGGTGGGGGTCAAGTCCCCGCAAACCTGAACTCACTTCGGGCCGTTCCCGGACTCAAGCGCCTGTGCAGTCTTGGCAGAGGTGTGTGTGCGTGCACACACAACATGTCAGATTAGAGGGTAGACTCGACCAGTAGAAACAGGCTTACGTAAGGCGCCCCAGCCACTAGATTCTGGCTACAGACCTTCCTAATAATTTAAGCACCCCCAATTCGGGTTCCACAAAACTCTTCTAAATATATATATTAATTTTTTAACCCTTAATTACAATATCCACTTTATTATGTAATTTAATAATTAATAGTCTAATTTGCGATTTCTACGCTACGAAAACTTTAATTATATTAATTACAATTATTATTACTATTATTACCGTAATTTACTACGTTATTAACTATATTCTAATTAATCGATAAGGAAGTTATCGCTAAGTAGATTTACTTAAATTCTGTAAATAAATTTAAAGAATGGAGTAACGAATTTATAGCCTATACTAAAGTCCTAAATTTTACTAATTATATATTAGGGGTATAGCTAATTCCCTTTAAACCTATAGAGTTAATTATTATAAATTACGTTATTAAATCGTCCGCCCATTACTATATCGAAAAAATTAGAAAAGCCTTTAACGATTTTGAAAATAATACCTTTACTACGTTAATCCCTCCTTATAGCGCTAACGATATTTTTATAAGCGTAGAATTTATTAAAAAATCCCTAAAAGAATAAATTAACGACGTTATTACTAAATTTACCGATCTTATTATCGCGGGGCTATAGGAGTATAATTACAACGTTAATATATTTAATTATTAATTTAAGAAATACGAAACTTTTTCGAAGTATTGCGCTATATTTATTAAATAAATACGTAGGACCGTTTATTAAAATTATAAATTTAGCTACCTCTAGAATAATAAAAATCTCCTTTAATAATATTTTACTTTTACTAAGGGGCTATAATACTATTCCGAATAAACTTTTATCGATGTTTATAAGGCTTACCGCGATTATATTAATAAATTCTTTACGATAAAGCTTAGGATAGGAATAATTAAATAAATCGACGGTTAAAAGATTATTATAATTAGAGTTTAATTCTATATAGTCCCTAAATCCCTATTAACCACCGCTTAATTCTATAACTTTATCGAATATCTACGCCCTATTCGATTGGGTTAAGCCTCCGGCGCTTTGCGTTAATACCGCTTATAAATCGTTAATAATATTTTTAATTTCTATATTTTATTTAAAAATTTCCGTATTAAAGGCTTTAATAATAAAGTACCTATAATTATATAGGTTAAATTTAACCGTAGAAGTATTCGTAGAATATTTTTTAAAATTAGAAGCAATACCTTTAATAAGTTAAAAGATATTAATATTAAGGTAAAGGACGTTTAATTTAATAAACCTTAACGCAATTAATATAAAAGGAAATATATAATGCAAATTAAAAACTTTAAGTAGAATAAAAATTTATTATTATCATTTCGTTATAAAATTTACGAAGAGGGTACGTATATTATTAAATACTATTAATATTTCTTTCCTAATAAAGCCCTAAACCTTCGTTAAAAATTTAACTTTAAAGTATAAATTCGGGTAATTAAGAACCTTAATAACGATTTAAAATTTAAAAGGGAGGTCGAAATTTAAAGAAAGGAAATAATTAAATAATTAATAAATCCTATCCTTAATATTAGTAACCAATTTTAGAATAATTAATTCTTTAATAAAAATACCGCTATAAATTCTATTCCTATCCTTATTTAAATTTATAGAACCGTTATAGTATAAGCAATATTTTAAGCGGAAAAAGGAAGCTCTAATATTTACCCGTTCAAAAACTATATTCTTTTTAATTTTAGCAACTCTTTATACATATTTAACGAAATTACGCATTTCCTTAATTTCCGTTACGTACCCTATAATAATAATTTATAGGCTAGAGATTTACATATTATAATCTAAAATTATAAGGAGGTTAATTTTATTATTAATAGAGAGAATAGGCCTAAGAAATTATATCTCTATAATATAGCCTTTTACCCTAATTTTATAACTAACTGTGAAAGCGTGATCCTACGAGAGATTCGACTGCAAGACTAGAAGCCACAAATCAAAGTAAAATTAAGTATAAGGAGGAAAGGGAAGTAAACAATAAGGGCGTCGTTAATTTAGCGTATAAGCTAAACGCTTTTACCGTCCTATATCGCCTTCCTAATTTGGATTTATCTTATTAATAAGAGTGTAAAGCTTACCGAACTTTACCGAGCCTTATTCCATCCGATATATTATAGTCCTAGTGCCCTATTTTTAATACCTATTTTACTATGTTATAATATTATCCCCCCCCTAGGAAGAAGGTTTAGCCCTAGAGCCGAAAGAAAGAAAGAAAAGATGAGTAGTAATCGCTATTCCCTATAAACGCGCGTCCAATTTTAAAAACATTAGACGGAAGAGTAAAACTAACGCTAGAATCCCTTCACTTCCTTATTACTCTCTCGCTACTTTAATTATTTTTCACTTTATTTTTAATATTTATTACCTATTTTTCTTCGCCTATTTCCCTTAAAATTCCCTTTTTTAATTTTATAAATAATACCTTTAACGTTTATTATCATTAACCCTAAAAGGGGTATTATAAGGACGCTTATAGTATAACGGTTTACTATTAACGAATAATAACTACTATTAATATTATAGACCGTAAAGACCCGCGTTCAATAATTATTTATATTATTATAATTGTATTTTTCTCCCTTTATAATTATTATTATTTCTATTAACTATAGGTTTAAAAAATATTATATAAGCTATAGGTTTTGAAGGTAGTAGGTAATAGACGAGGGTATAAGGGGACGTACGCCGTTGTAAATAACGCACTATCTTTCGTTTCCTATTAACGTTTCGCCGTTAAAGTTTAAAATATAAAGGATTCGGACGGGGCGTATAATTAAAACGGGGGAACTTCCTTTTTTACTATCTTTTTTTTTTACCGTTTTATTATATTTTAATACGCTTTATCCGTCCCCTTAATAATTCTTCTATTAGCCTATTATCGTTTTTATACTTCCTAGTAATTTTATTTTTGAATATTGCCTTCCTCTATACTTTAAATCTTATTGGTAGTCCTAATTTTTTTGGGTATTCGGTATAATATTAAGCGAATTTATTTATTGTATTTTTAAAATTCTCTATTAACTATTACGTCGGGTCCGGGTCCCAACCTTCTTATATTATTTAATAAAATAATTTACTGTACGATATTTTCGACGATAGTATTTCTTCTACTATTTATTCCTCTTCGCCGTTTATTATCGTCTTTATTAGATTCTCCTTTATTTACTTTGGTAATAAATTATTTAAATCTTTCCTTAATTTATTGGTATAAAATACGCGGCTCCCTCGTTAATTTTTTAATAATTTTAATTCGTATAAAAACCCCTTTATATTTATAATTTTATACGGGATCTACGTTATAAAGTAATTTAATTTATCGTTCCTCTTATTTATTTACTACCCCTTTTTAATAATAAAAACCTTATCCCTAACGTAGAAATTTAGTATTCTCCTACGTTAATTGGCTTATTTTATTTATTATTCCTATAATTTATTAATAGCGGTGCGGGCCTATTTGTAGTATATATAAATTATTTTAATAATTTCGTATATTTCTTCGTACTATAAATGGGTTTTAATATTTATTATCCGTCGGTCCTAATAGAAAGGGAAAGGTATTAAGAAATTAAAGGCTACCTTGTAGGGCGTTAATCCTCCCAAATTATTATACGAAAATAATATTTATATTGTATTAAGCGTAAAGATTATTTATATTTAATTATTTTAATTATAATTAAAGAATAATCGTAATCGTTAATTGATATATTAGTTTATAATTTCCGTTTATCCCGCCGTTTACGAATAGCCTATTAAGCTTAATTTCTATTCGATTCCGAGGATTTTAGTTAATTCTTAGGTGAATTCCGATACGAATTGTAATCCTTTATTATTAGTAACGTTTTTCGGCAATTTATATACTTTATAGGGTCTTTTATAATATATCTTGGTTACTTATACTAATATAGTCGTTAAAAAGTAGGGGGTATATTATAAAGATTTAGATAACCTATCTACTATTATTAATAGGTTATTATATCCTTCTTTACTCTTAAATATAAATTTGAAATTAATAATTAATAATTACTAAATTCGGGTATTAAATTCTATCGGTTAAAGATATAATAAACCCGGTATTTTATCCCTTAAAGCTTTAAATACTTTATACGTTTAATAGTTAATAATATATTTATTTATATCTAACGTTATACCCGGCTACTAATAGATTTTTCCTATTAATTTGCGCGTTTTTCCTTATTTAAAGTAAATAATTAATAGAATTTTATAATAATATTAAATAGCTTTTATCCGTAGAATATCTTTATCCGGAATTATTAGTCGCCCGTTATAAATTAGGAAGCCGTTTAGGAATTTAAAATATTCGTCCCCCTTTTATACCTTTATTCGGTATATTGAAAGCGAGTTATTTTTCCTATTAATGGTAAATAATTTATCCTAGAAAATAAAGGCTCTTTTTTACCTCCTTTCTTTACTAATTTCGGTTAATTAATTAATAAACGCCGTTTTTTTCTTTTATATATACCGACTTAATATAATAACTATTTCAATTAATAACGAATCCCCCTTATCCCCTATATATACGAAGAATTAACCTTTTAGCTTTAATATTTGTAACGTACGTTAATCGTTTCTTTTTTAGAGGATTATTTTCAAATTTTCCGTCTTTTTAAATAATATATCGGTTATTATATTCTCTTTACTTAGCCGGAATATTATTTGGAAATTATATTTTAATAATAATTTTGTTTACGCTATTTATCGGCTGTTAAGTAGCTTTTTTATATTAAAGTATTCTAATATTTAATAATTTATAATAATAATAAAAGGGCCTCCTTTTAATTTGGGTCTTTATAATTTAATAACTTTAATAATAGTTAATAACTCCTTATTATATATAGGGTAATTAAATTCTATTAGGGCTATAATTTCCGAATAAAAAGCGATTGGGTGCTAATTTCCTCCTTCTTCTTCCTTTTATAAAAATACTCTAATATATACCCCGTTAAAAGCGTTTATTTCCAATTTAATTTCGCGTTTATATATAAAATATCTTAATATAAAGGTATTTATTAATATTTCTTTAAATCTTTTAAAGGCTATTTAGCATTCTTCGTTCTAATCGAAAATTTTATCCTTTTTAATAAGGTTAATTAATAATTTAGTAATACGATTATAATTCTTAATAAATTTCCGGTAGAAGTTGTAAAAATTTAGGAAAATTTGGATTTCTTTGAATTTATAGGGTTATAGCCAATCCTTAATAACTATAATCTTTTCAAAATTAATTAAAATCCCGTTTATACTAATAATAAAGCCTAAAAATTTAATTTTAGTAACGTAGAATTCGTATTTTTTAATATCGGCTTATAAACCAATTTCCCGAAGGCGTTTTAAAATTTTAATAACGTAAATTTTATATTCTTCTAAATTATTAGAAAAAATAAAGATATTATTAATATAAATATTATAAAAATCCTAAAAGTCGATGAATTTATTATTAATAAAACGTTAGAAGGAAAATAGCCCTCCGTATAGCCCGAATAATAATATTTTATAATAATAAGCGCTAAATATAATTCGGAATGTTATAAAATCCTCTTAACCCGTTATTATTTTAATTCGGTAGAACGTTTAACGAATATCGATCTTTATAAAAATTTTAATTTTATTAATTTTTATTAAAATTTCTTCGATTAAGAGTAATAAGTACCGATCTTTTTAAAATATAATGTTTAATTTCCTATAATTTACGTAGAAGCGAAGTCCTCTATTATTAATTTTAGGGATAAATAAAACCGGAGTAGCTTATAGGGTAGTATTCGGTTTAATAAATCTTTTCTATAGGTTTTTTATAATATATTTTCGGTATTTTTCTAATTCTTCGATAATTATTTAGTAGAAGGGATTTATTTTAAATTTTTCTAATCGATATTCTTCTAAGATTTTAATTTTGTAATTAATACCCTTTCGGAAATCGGGTAGGGTATTAAATTGAATTTTATTAAAAATTTCCAAAATTTTAATCGGTTTATAATAGTAAATAAGCACTTTTTTTATTATTATATTCTATAATTCTTTATTATTACCTTTTAATACCGCTTTGATTTTTTTTTCGATAAAATTATTAATTTCGTAAAGATTTGTAATTTTAAGCTTTACTTTCCTTTTAATATAAAAATCGAAGGCGTTCCTATTTATTATAATTAAGTTTATAAATTTGCTTTTTACTTATCCTTATTCCTTTTTAAGGCGGTACGGACTTTAATTATTTTTTAACGGGAAAAGTTCGGCTACCGTTACAATAAGGGCTTTAAGCTTATTTAATTCTATTATACCCTTTTATTCCTATACTAATTCTCTTTCTATCTTTCTTTATTCCCTCTCTATAAATTTTAATAATAATAATTTTAATAATATTATTTGAACTAATTTAATTAATTTCTAATTTAAGTAGATTATTTCGTTTAATTAATTATCCTTTTCCTTAATTAACGTTTTTCGGGCGAAGTATTCTAATTTTTATATTCTTAATAAAATTTACTTATATTCCGGGGGATTCTAAACTCTTTTTTTATCGGCGATTTTCTTATCCTCCTTCTCTATTAATAATTCCTTCCTCTTTATATTTTCGTTATAAGCTAAGTTTATTATAGGAAGTCTAATATTAATAACGTCGATGTTTTTTAATCCCTTTACCGGTATTACTTCAAAGGGGAATATTAACGTATTCCTTCGATAATTAGGGAGAATATTATATTTAAATATTTATATTTTACTAATAATTATATCCTTCGTTATAGCGGGTAGAATATATAATTATTAATCTCGAAACGTTATTCTATTTATTTTTAAATACGCTTTTAAAATATATATAATTTAATTTAATTAAACCTTCTTATAAAGTAGGATTAGCCTTAATTCGAAGTTACTATATTCCTCGAAGTTGAATTTCCTCTTTAATTTATTAACGAAGTTACAATTTATTAAAATTAATACGCCTACTCTAATATTTATTAACGCTCGTCGTATAAAAATAGATATTCTATTATTAATTATATTATAATTAATTAGAAATAATTTCCCTCCTAAGTATTTTTAAAGGTAAAAATCCGGGTATATTTTATTACGTTTCTAATTTATTTTTTTCTTATTAATATTATTTAATTAAATAAATAGAACCCCCAAAGTAGAAATCTCATTTTCTAAGGGATTTAATTTTCCGATTCGGAAAATAGATTATCGTTATTATTAGAATCCTCCTTTCTTAATTCCGATTCTTTAATTTCTTCCTTAATCCCGGAATTAATATTCGGTATTACTGTTTCCTTTAATAGTCCCTACGTTTAATCGGCAATAATATTTAACTTTATTTTTAGGGAGGATACTTTAGCCTTTTTAAAGCAATTAATAAATTAATAACCGACCTTACAGTAATAGAAATACCGGTTTTCGGCGTTCAATTTCCTTATTTCCTCTATAATAGGGCGTTAGAACTAGGGGGTAATAGGTGGTCGGGATGAGGTTATTTTTTTAATAAATAATTTAATTTTTTTTCGGGGTTTTTATTCCTCCCTTTTAATCGTAGGATTTAACGATTATAGTAATACGTAATAATCTTCGAACGTTTTATACTCTTTAAAATATATAATTTCGGCGGGCACCGTTAATTTTCGTAATACTTTACGTTTTATATTATATTTCTAAAGTATTTTGGGAATTTTATATTGGCTAGCTAATTTTACGAAAGTAATTTTAAAGTTTTAGAACTTTTCGTTAAGCTTTATTTTTAATTTTTCGAATTCTTTTATAGCCTTTTTTATAATTGTATAATTGTAATAATTATTCTAAAAATATTTTAATAATTAATTTACTATCTAAATAGCATCCGGGTATTTATTATTATAATAGGGTAATACCCCTTCGGTTATTGACCCGCCTAACCGAAATATTATTTTACCGATTCGGGAATTTTCGTCGGGGAAATAATTTATATTAATTCGCAATTTATATTTAACCTATATAAATTAAACGTCGAAGGAGACTTTATCGGTTTAATCGTTATTAAAAATAATAGGGTTTATAATTTTAATAAATCGTTTAATTCGTAGTACGACTTAAGTTAGTGGCCTTAAGGGTATATACCCTCGGTAGCGTTTATTGGGTAGGGAATTTGCGATTAATCCCGAAAAAGAATTAAGTAGTAATAGCGGTAGTATTTTTATATTCCTATTTTTATTCCCATTTCCGTTTTTACCGACCTTCCTTCTAATATTAATCCCGATAACGTTATATATATCCTTTTTAATTTTTTATTAGGAATCCTTAATAGTATTAGGATTTCGTTTATTAGTAATATAATAAATAATTAGAGGCGGGAGCAAAATATAGGAAGTAAGCGTTTTAATAAATAATTGGTTCTATTCTTTGAATTTTTAATATTAATGTTAAAATTCGGGGGGTATTCGATTTTTTAATTTAATTTTATACTCTTTAATTTATTCGTTTAATTCTAACCGGGTATTAATTTTAAAGAAATCGGATATAGCGCGTTAATTCTCCTATAATAATTAATAAATTTAATTAGCGAAGTAAATTACCTATAAATCGAAAATAATTGTATTTTTATATACTTATTCGGTAATTTTAAAGAATGCCCGAATAATATTCGTATATATTTCGTTAAAAATTATTTATCTTTTAAATTTTTATTATAAGGCCTTTAAGTCCGCGATATAAGTTTTGTAGAAAGTATATTTATTTATAAATTAGTACAAAATATTTTAGCCTTAGGGTTTAAAGTGTTTATTTATTATTACCTTTTTGGAAATTAAGCGAAAATATATTACTTCGCTTTAAATTTCCTAATTGTAATAAATTATACGTATTCGAATAATTATTCCGGTCGATAAGGCCGTATTTATTAAATTTTATCGAAGAAATTTAATTAATTTATATAATTTGCGTAAATATTCGCTTCGGTAATTTAATATTAATATAAATTTATTAACTCCCTTCTTATTTACTTTATCGATTATAAAAATCTTAATATCCGCTTTCGAAAGTATAATTTAATCGTTATTAATAATTTATTCGAATAGGGTATTGGGTACGTAATAAAAATAATCGGAATTTTCCTTTAGGCGTTTAATATTATCGAAGTTCTATTTTATAATATTAAATTATTTAATTAATCGTAAGTTCGGTATTATTAATATAATTAAAAAAGGAATAAACCGAGGGGGTATTTATAAATAAATTACTTTCGGCAAATAGTATTTAAACGTCGAATTTAATAACGATTTAAATAATACCTTTTTTCCTAAGCCCTTCGGCGTAATTTTAAATAGGCTAGCGATTACTTTCCCCTTTAATTTTTAATAAATTTCTTAAAAAAGAAATTAGGAATTAAATAGAGTCGAAATATTAATCCCTATTATTTTAGGGGGTAATTTCGTAAATTAAAAAAAATCGTCCGTCTTTTCGGCGAAAGGGGATTTATAAATATATAATAATACTTTCGTAAGGGTAGTAAATAAATCCCCTTTCTAAGGGTTATTAAATTCCGGCGTTAAAATTATATTAAAGTAAGTATAATTTATTAGGCTTAATAACGATATATTAAATTAAATAAATAGGTTAATTAAGCTTAATACGGGGGTAAACCTTTAATTATAAAATAAATTAAAAATTCCTAGCGGATTCGGGTTGGAAATAAAGTCGTTAAAAGATTTAAAACTTTATAATAATATTAAATTTTCGGTTTTAATATTATTAATTCTAACGGTAAATATCGTATAATTAATTTAATTTAAAACGGGAGTAGGGGGTTTAGGTTATTCCTCCGTTATAACCGTAATTCGTAACGCCTTAAGAAGATTTCAAAATCCTTTTACATTAGGATTTTAATGACCGTAATTATTTCGTTAACCGTAGTTAAATAAATAATAGTTCCGCTATTAAAGGTAGGATATTATAAGGCCGTCCCCGGACAAAAAGGATAATACTTAATTTTATATAAAAGTGTAATCCTACAAGAGATTCGATTATAAGATTAGAAGCTACAAATTAAAGTAAAATTAAGTGTAAGGAGGAAAGGGAAGTAAATAATAAGGGCGTCGTTAATTTAGTGTATAAGTTAAATACTTTTGCCGTTTTATGTCGCCTTCCTAATCCGGATCTATCTTATCGATAAGAGCGTGAGGCTTACCGAGCTTTACTAAGCCTTATTCCATCCGATGTATTATAGTCCCAGTGCCCTATTCCTAGCACCCATTTTACTATGCTATAACACTAACTTTATTTCCCTATACCTATTACGTAAATAAAGTTTCTTCTAGGATTATAAACCACTTAATAATTACTTTCGTAATATAAACTAATTACTCTTTTATTATTTTAAAACCCGTTACCGCTAAATTCTATTTAAAAAACTTCTTTATTTATTTATTCGGGCGAATTTCTATACCCGTAGGAATATAATCAATTCCTATACAAATTATAAATATTACCGCAAAAACCCTCTTACTTAATATTTTAAATTAAAACACCCTAATTCCTAAATACTATCCTACCTCTATAATATATTAGGAATTAAAATCCTATTTAAAAATAAGAAGGAGGAAAATGAAGAAAACCCTAAAATTGAATAATATAATACTTATACCCAAATAAAAATTAAATAGTAAATTAAGCGAAAACTTAAAAATAAAAGGTATAAGGCTAAAAAACGTTTTATTATAAATTTTCTCAATTATAAAAAAAGTTATTAAAATTATACTAATATTATATTTATTACCTATAAATTTATTAGGTATATTTAAGAATATTTCCTTTATAACCGATTCGCTATTATAATTGTAGCCTATTTAAACGATTTTTTTATTCTTTTTAAAATATAATTTAACGTTATAATACGAATATTAAAATACGATAATGAAATTACGAAATTATAATTACTCCTAAACCTATTAGCGTAATATAATATAATTATAGAGCCTTTTACTTTATATACCTAAATATAGAATAGAGGTATAAAGCGCTCGGGAGGTATAATTAAGGATAAAGCGCGTACTATAAGTCTAAGTACTCGTTTTCCCAAGGATCTTTAGCCGGAAATCGTCTCTATAATAATATATTTCAATAATTAATCCCTTAAATACCTCTATAATTAGAAATCTCCCTATAAAAGATTTTACACGGCTATTACTAAGAAAATTAATAGTAGTAACGACGAAGTTACCCCCCGCAAATTTAATATCTCCTACCTTCGAGTCTATAGCTATAAAGCATTCGCAATAACTACACCGCTAAAGAACAACCATTAAATAACCAATCTCCCCTCGATTTTATAGTTAGCCGTACTAATATAGAAGATACGAATACCTATAACCTTCCAAATTCTCTCTTTTTCAATCCGGTTCAAGAAGGGGAAGTAATAGCTATTAAAGAAGTACAAGCCGAAGAAATAACTACTAAGGAAGTAGAGATTAGCGTACTGCCTCTAAACCCCCTTAATAAAGTTATAAACCTAAAGGAGGACCGAATAGTTATCGATTACCTTATTAATTACGATTATCTAATATTACCAAATATATTATTACCAATTTCCTTTCTTATAAGGGTATTTACTATAAATCGTATTAAGTACGCTAAAAAGGAATTATTAAAAAGTTTCGAACCTTAAAAGGCAATATTTAACGCCGGACGTCTTTACCAACCTATAACTATAATATATAGGAAGAAGGTTACTAAAATAGAATTATAATACTCTATATATAAAGAAAGGGTAATTATTAAAAATATAATCGAATCCCTAATTACTATTAATAAATTCTAGAACCTTTACCGTTATTAATTACCGTTAATACTTTGCAACTATAAAAACTTCGATAAATATCTTTTAAGTAACCTCTTTAAATAAACCAAGCGAATTTACTTCGAAAACTACAAATAAATAAAAATTTAAGTGGAAATAAACCGCGACGAGCCTAGAATTAAGGGCAAGCAAATCCTCAATTATATATAAGTATACACTTATAAATACTTTAAAAATAATTATTTTAATAAAATTAAAATTCGTTTAATTATACGTAAAAATTAATAAATAAGGACTATAAAGTAGGAAATTTATACCTCTACCCTAATAGGAAAATCCTTCCGCACCCTTATAATTATAACCTTACGCTTCAACTTTAAATTCATTTAATAGAACGTAATTAATACCTTCGTAAACGTAATAATAAACGAAAAAATCTATATATATATACTACTAAATTATTATATTTAAGAAAAAATATTTAAAATCCTCAAAGTACTATATAATCTTCGTTATTCCTTACTATTATAATAACGAAAACTCATAAGGATATTTAAAACCTTAAAATTTTACGCAATCCCTAAAAATCTTTATATTCTAATTAATAATAGTATTTTAATCGTTTATTACGTTAATAATATTATTTTTTATTATTACCCTATTAAAGAGGAAATTGCTTAATAATATATAAAAATTCTATAATCCTAATATAATTTAATTAAAAGAAAGGAATTATAATAATTCCTAAGTATTAAAGTAATCCGTAATCGCAAGGCCCGTAAAATTTAATTATCCTAATAATTATACCTTTAAAAGATCTACAAATTCGCCAACGATAAACGTATTACTTAAATCCCAATAAATAATATCGAATTAATACCCTACGATTATAAAGCTATTAACTAATTTATTTATCGATACTAAATTAAAATCGGGTCTATATTTTACGCCGCCGTTATTACTAAATTAAATATTACCTTTATAACTAATCGATTTCCTAAATATAATTATAACCTAAGATTAAAGTATTATAAAGCCGTAAATAAAGTACTATATTACCTCTTTATTACCGCAAACCTAGCCCTATATTATAAAAGAAATATTAAACTTCAATTTATTTTTAACGCCTCCTTTACCAATAATTCTATTAACCGTAAGAATTCCCAAAGTTTTATAATAAAATTATATAGTAAATTTATCTATTAAAGAGCTTTTAAATAATTAATAATAATTATTTCTATAATTAAAGTAGAATTTTTAGCCCTTTCTAACATCGCTAAAGAAATACTATATATTATAAGGCTATTCAAAGGTCTTATATTAAAACTCTTTAACCCTATTCTAATTCTCGAATATAATAATATTTAAATATTCAAAATCCTAAATATAAAGGCTTTAAAATTAATAATTAAACTCCGCTATATCGATATTTACTAATACTAATTGAAATAAGAAATATAGGTAGGGATAATTAAGGTATAATATCTCGAAACTTTAAAGATGCCCGTAAACGGTATAATTAAAATATTAACCGTAGAAAAATATTAGGAATTTAAGAGGTTAATAGGGATAAATTCTATACGAAATAAAGAAGGTTATTAACGGGTAAAATACCTAAAAATTAAGGAAATAAATAAAGAGGAGTAATTAGTCTTATATAAATAGTTTTAAATTTGTCTATTTTAAGAAATAGATTACATTTAGGGAGGTATATCAAATTAGAGGGTAGATTCGACTAATAGAAATAAGCTTACGTAAGGCGCCCCAGCCACTAGATTCTAACTGCAAACCTTCCTAATAATCTAGGCACCCCCAATTCAGGTTCTATAGAACTCTTCTAAATATATACATCAATTTTTTAACCCTCAATTACGATATCCACTTTGCTGTGCAATCTGACACAACACTTCTTGATCAAGAACGAAGTTATCCGGACTTCATTCGCTTGCATCTCCTCAATTTGAAGGGATATTCAAAAACCAATGAAAGATTCGGAATCACCGCTTTCAAGACTATTATAGTACTTATTCATATTAAATTCGCATGAAGTTCGTTGATTCGCATCTTTCGTTTCGAAGGTCGAAATGCCAAAAAGTTGTCGAAAAAGTTGTGTGTGCGCGCGCACACATCCGCCAAGACACTGCACAGGCGTTTGAGTCCGGGAACGCATTGGCACGAGACGGCCGAGATGGGGGCATGGGGCCCCAGGGGCCGAAGCGGGCTTCGGGATACCGTATCCGGCTTGGTGTTGGGCTTGGTCCGTTCTTGGAACTCCGTTGGAACTGGGGCTGCCGAGACTGTTTAAATGGGGCTTGTTGGAGTTGGTGATGATGGGGCGAATATCGATATCAAAAGTCAACAACCTCAAGCATCGACAAGCAGACTCGGTTCATTGGAGATAAGGGTGTCACTTTGCCTATTTTCTTTACTCCGGTTATGGCTGGGCAGCTCGGACTTTTTGTGTTTGTTGAGTCCCCTTCAAGCTGGAGCTTAGGCAACTATCGGCAACAATAGCATCATCAGCAGAGATGTCACAAACACACAACACAAACCGTGCCGCTCTCAGCCTCCAGTCTCTTCGCTCCCCTTTTCCCTTTTCCAGAACCAAACCAACCATCACAATTCCGTGCCACTCGAGCGCATCATCAACGTCGTCTTCAACCACACTCTTACGCCCGCTTAAAATCCTTCGATCAAGATCAAGGATGCCACAAAAAGCCGAGTACAGTCTCAGCCCTGGCCGGTGTAACCCTATTAGTCTCGTTTTGTCTTAGATCGGATGCTTATTATTGGCACTCCCCATCGCCAAGCCAAAAGTTTGCAGGGTTTTGAGAGAAAGCTTGCCCCTGGCGAGCCTGGGCGTTCAACATGGAACGAAACGTGTGGTGTGGGTGGCTGCAATTTCCGAAGCGGCACGGAGCGAGAAAGAGGGCTTTACTGGAGCAGATTCCACCCAGCCCGCACGTTTTCTCTCACTTTTTTCCATCCTTTTCATCGCATTTTCCTGTCAGAACTCTATCTTGAAGGAACCGAGAAGATTGGGTTGTTGCGGTGGAGACCACGTCTTTCGCATCCTCCCCCAAAGAGCAGGACTTGAATTCCAATCCAGTCAAGATGGCATCATCACAATTATCGGCGCCAACCCCGACGACATTTCTCAATCTGAACAGAAAACGAGCATCACCAACACTCGAAGAACCAGACTCCCTCATTACACCACCGGCATCAATAACCAGCTCAATCGCCTCTCGCTATTCGCACGTCATCAACCAGGGCGACGGCGGTACAAGAGGCGCAGCGGAGAATTTCCAGATCCAGGTCGATTTCAACCGCGGACTATGGAACTTTTGCGGATCGAACGAGCAGAATGTCGGCAGGTGTCGGATGTGGGGGAGTTGTTACGATGAGGATAAGTGTAAAGACGGGTGTGGCTTTTTGGAGAGGGAGGATTTGGATGTGGCGCGGTGGTAGGTTTTTACTTTCTCCCGCCCTTCTGGAACAGGTGAAGTCGGAAAGCGGAAAGCGGAAAGCGGAAAGCGAAAAAAGCTAACCGACCAAAACAAAGCTCATCCCGCGACCCCTCCGGCAACACCATCAGCGCATCCGTCTGCGCAACCGCCTTCCTAACCCTCGACAACAACCTCGGCCCCTTTCAGTACATCGCCTGCGGCTGGAGCACCTCACCAGCGCATTACACCGCTTCGCAAGCCGATGCCGCTCCCAACCCCCTAGCGCCGCCCACCACCACCACCACCACCCCCTCCTCCTCCTCTTCTTTACCATCCTCCTCCGCCATCCCCCAAAGTCTATCAACCCTAACCACCATCCCCTCCTCGCTCACCTCCATCCCCTTCCCAAACGCAGACCTCGCCACCACCACCACCTCCACCTCCTCAAAAGAAACCACCAACCCCAACGGCTCCAGCTCCAGTAACTCCGCCAACATCGGCGCAATAGTAGGCGGCGTCATCGGCGGTCTAGCCGTAATCTGCGCCTTCATCTTCGCCGCCTGGTTCGTCTGGGTGTATCGCGTGCGGGACCGACGAAAACAAGCGCGGGGGATGGCTCAGTCACAGCCCCTAAACGGTAGCGGGAGTGGGAGTGCGTACGGGGGAAGTAATGGGATGGATGGGAGTGGGATGGAGGGGAGTGGAAGAAGTTCAAGTTCGGATGATGGGGGTGGGGGTGGGTTGGCTGGGATGAGTAGTCTTGGGCAGGGGGGGTTGATGGGTGGTGGGAATCAGATTCAGGGGTATAGTCCTGATGTCCCGGGGCATGGACATGGGCAGGTTCACTCACCTTCACCGTACGGGCCGGTGTCGGGGGTAAGTCCCGGATCGGTATCTGGATCGGGGTATGGTGGAGGGCAGGGACAGACACAGACAGGTCAGCAGGAACAATGGGGACAAGTACACGGGTACGGACTACCGTTTGTTTCCATGGGGGAGATGCAGCAACAGAGGCAGGTGAAAGATACCGAAGGAGGATGGGGACCTAGGGAGTTGGATGCCCATGGTGTCAATACCGCTACCTCGAGGTCTAGGTCTGCTGCTGCTGCTGCGGATACACATCATAATCAGCACGGACAGGGACAGGAAGGGTATTATTATGGCCCGCAAGAGGTGCCGACGGATGAGAAAGCGACCGAGTTGCCGCTGGGGATTGAGGTGGCTGAGTTGAGTAGTGGGTGGGAAGATACTCATGGTCATGGGAGAGATGGGCATGGGGGTGGGAATGGGAATGGGAATGGGAATGGGAATGGGAATGAAAAACCGGGGACGAACAGCGGTGCAAGTGGGAGGAGGTAAGACTGGACTGGACCCGTGGAGGGCTGGAAGAGATGGGTATGGTCATGAGCAAGATAAACCGGAGATGATAGCAACGCACTATCAATCAAACCGGCAACACAAATTGCCAATCTTGACGCGGATGCTGATGTGTCGTGAGCCATGCTCTAGGATTGGAAAGGGAAATGCTTGAAATGTGAAGCTATCACCATGTCTTAGCATTTCTTGGCACTAGAAGCGGAGGATTCCAAGTTCCTTAATTCGGGTTTGTCATCAAAGTCGAGACCAAATCCCTGCGGCCTTCTTTTTGTTTTTGCCGATCGAATGCCCATAATGCCCATCCCCCTCGATGGTCGAGAACTAGGTCTCATCACCACCACCAAGCCAAAAAAAGGTACATATCCAGGCACCTCAACCCCCCTCCCCCCACCACTAACCTGCGTGCTCGTGGCAACACCAGCAGCAGCAGCAGCAGCAGCAGCAGTAGAAGTAAGAAACCACCCATCCCGCCAATCCTCCCACGAATCCCGCTCCCTAAGACACCAAATATTCATATACCCGTTCCCGCCGCAGATCTCCTTTTCCTTCTTCTCCCCCTCACCAATAGCGCCGCTGCAAGGCACGTCACAGTCCGACTCCTTAACCCCTGCGTTCAGGGTGTTTCCGACGATGTACGGGCCGCACCAGCACACGTTCCCGTTCTTGACGCCGGCGTTGACCCAGCGGTACCGAGTATGGAATTGGTCGTAGCAGGCTTGTTGGCATTTGGCGATGGTGAGGTTGGGGTCTCCGTTCTTGGGGCTGATTCGGTCGGTGAGGATGTAGGGTTTTTTTTGGTGTTTTTGGCCCAGCAGTAGGAGTACCACCAGGATTTGGGTGCCCAAGTTTTTGGGGGGGATGTGGTTGATGTGGTTGATGTGGTGGTTGATGTGTTGGTGGTGGTGGTGGTGGTTATGATGGTGGGCGTCTCGAGGAGGACGATGGGCTCGGTGGTGGCTGCCCTTGTGGCGTCTGCTGAGGAGGTGCAAACTACTTGGCGGGCGAGAACCACCACCATAAAGGCGAGAGAGACTGAGGTCTTCATGTTGAGCTCGATGTGTATCGAAATGATGAAGTTCGAGGTTGTTAACAAGGGGTGGAAAGCCAGCGCCGGACAAGGCCACGGTCGGATGGTACGGTGGCCAGAAAGGTCCAATCCGGTAAGAGTGAAGTAACTGTTGTGAAATTCATAACCACCTCAAGGAAAAGAAGGGAGGCAAGAGATGTATATATGTTACCCGTGTGGGTGAGAACGAAGCCGAGCTTCTTTTCTAAAGAGCTTGACTTGCCGCACCGGGGTTAATATCCTCATGCACCCTTTTTTGACTTCAGGCACCCTGTGCACGGACCACCCGTTTTCAAAAGTAAATTTCCCTAGCAAAACGTTCCAAACTTTCATAACCAAAGTCTATAACGTAACGGCCACTCCTTATTTACGTTTTTTTATTAACTAAAGTCTATTATTCTTATTAAGCGTGAATAACTCAAATCTATGCCGCCTCTAAGATTTTATAGGGCTCTTCTAATTAAGATGTTTATATAAAGACTTGCGTGAGAACTCCCATTTCGTTTCGAAAACGGTTTCTTACCTTCCAAAACGACGATAGTTTCATTACATGTAAAAAAGGGTGCGCGAAGTCAGAAAGGGTGCATGAGGACAATGACCCCGGTGCGGCAAGTTAAGCTCTTTCTAAATACCTAGGATAGGAAAGATAGCGCTTACCTCCCAAGAGTCCAAGACCGTCCGCTCCATCACGCACACAAACCCCCCGCCCTCTAAACCATCTCCGGAACTAGGCCAAGGCGAAGACTTCCCGCTCGGTAAAAGAACCGTGCATTAGAACATGTTCTTGGATTTGTCTTTTGTGAGTGTCCAGACCCGTCGAAAATCTGTGTCCAAAAGAACACGGAGTGTTTCCCGAGAGTGTTGTAGAATGACATGTGAACAATATCGGATTATCCAAGAAGCCTTCGGGTAGAACTGAGGATAAAAAGAGCGAGAAAGGGAAGAACAAGCACATACGACCATACCCACTGGAAAACTCGGGATCCCGTCCGCTCTCCCTTAGATAAGCCAGTGAGGGCCTGACTAGTAGTTGGGTCGGTGACGACCAGCGAATCCCTGGTGTTGTATGTTGTTTTTTTGGCTCTTTTTTCATTTTTGGTTTCCTTTCCTCTCTTGTGCTTCCCCGTTATGTTTTGTCCCGTTTCTTTGTGGTTTGTTTTATTTTTGTCAATTCGATATCATTGAGGGACGTTGTCAGCACGTTATTAAAAGTTGATTTCGGATATCGTTGTCGTTCGGCAGGCAAAACGTGCAGAGAAAGTGGAGTTATTCATGCTGTGAGGTGCAGTGCACGGACCAGGAGCGTTCTGGTTCATTTCTGCCTTTTTTTGTCTTTTCGTATTTTTGTCCCCTTCATCACGTCATGTCCAACACATCTCGGCCAACCATCCAATCTACCAAACGCTCCCGTATATATGACCATATACAATCTCTAGATGGTCCCCATGTCGTCTTTTAATTCCCGGCTATCAATTCCCGGCCGCTCACCTCCCCGCGCGAGCTCCCAAAGGAAAGCCTAAGTGGCATTCAGAACCAGCTTGAAGTCCTGCGCGAGTTTGGCAAATGTAACACGTTAGCATCGATGTTGTGCTGCTTCACTCCGGAGGGTGAATGCTGGGGATCGAATCACTTACCTCCAGTCTCTCGCTGAGCGCGTCACCGCCGGCGGCATCAAAGGTGAAGCGAGCGATATTCTTCTTCCTTTGCTGGAGGGAGAGGATACTCTGTTGGGCGGTGTGGTCAGCTTTCCCGTGTGTCTTTCTCCTTCATGCTTCGTAGGGAACGGGCAAGAAAGGGATGTCGAGGCTGTACCTCAACGACGAACTCACCCGCTCAACGCTTCTCGTGATGATGTACCTCGTCACCACGACTTCCTTGGTTTGGCCCATGCGGTGCGCTCGGCCAATGGCTTGGTCCTCGACTGAAGGGTTCCATTGCGGCTCGATGATGTGGACGTGACTTGCTGCCGTAAGGGTCAGGCTGTGTCGGTTAGTGAGAGTTGGGTGGCGCTCGGCGGAGCGAAATCAGGGCATGAAGACTGGAGGACATGAGGGCATGAGGGAATGAGGGCATGAGGGCATGAGGGCATGAGGAAATGTGGTTCGGTGAGAGGGTGAGAAGTGAGAGGTGAGAAGGTGAGAGGTGAGAAGGTGAGAGGTGAGAAGGTGAGAGGTGAGAAGGTGAGAGGTGAGAGGTGAGAAGGTGAGGAAGGCGAGAAGGTGAGGAAGGCGAGGAAGGTGAGGAAGGTGAGGAAGGTGAGGAAGAGTGAAACATGGAAGGTAAGTGAATACTCACCCGACAGCCCCAGTGCCAATTGACATGAGCAGGACAGGAACTTGCGAATTTTCCTGGAAGGCCTTGATATGTTTCGAGCGCTCCGCGTTACTGGTTCGTCCGCTGATCTGCGCGTGAGGGATTCCAGCTTGCTGCATGAGCTGGCCAAGGTAGACAAGAGACGATGTCCAAGCGGAAAAGATAAGACTGGCAAGACGTCAGATGGGCCGTTAAGCTGACTGCAAACACAATAGGTATGTACTTACTGTTTGGTATCAGGCTGGTCTTGGAGGACCTGAACAACGTTGTCTCTGACCTTCAAGAGCTTTGTGGAGTGGCCATCGTTCATGGACAGGACGAGGGGACTCATCGCTCGATCGTTAGCAATATCTGGCAGGCATGCTGGCGTGAGATAACCAGTGTTCTTTGCTGGGTTTTGGGAGCGGAGCGGCCGTGAGCAATCGGGACAGAACTGTTCATCTTTCAACATCAGAGATCTATCCAGATCTCCAGATGAACATAGCTCACAGAGAATGTCCGAATCCTCAGGTGATTGTCCTGTGTTGCCCGGGACAGACACTATAGGCGGCAACGTTCCGAGATCGCATAGCCTACGCAGCTTTGTAAGAGCTGTGAAGAGCACCGTCATCTTTTCGTTCTTGGACTTCTTGGTTTTGTCGGCGCTACTAACAATGTCGTCGAGTGCACGTCTCGCAGTGCTGAGAATCGTCTCATATGCTTTCTGCTCGTCTCCGGATAATTGCAGGCCGACGGTTTCCTCCTGCAACTTAGGCAGGTTAAGGCACTTGCCTGTGCGACGAAGGCAATTTCGACGAAGATAGAGCCGCAGGGGATCAGCACATCCCCGATCTCCGTTCTCGAGGGGCTCCAGCACATGTTTCCGGAACACGTTCTTGTCAGAATACGGTGAGACTCTCAAAAAATGGGCGAGAGATGCCAAATCATCGAGCTTGTTTTGAATGGGGGTACCTGTTAAGCACCATCGTCGACTGGTACTCAAACTGGTAGCGGCTCGGTATTGCTGCGAGGATGGATTTCGAATCCAATGTGCTGTTATGGCCTCATTAGCATGGAATTCGTGATGTTGACTACGTTGGAAGTTCTGAGCTAACCTTCGTCCAGGACGACTCGATACCATTCCATCGCCTGGAGCAGACCAGCTTTCTTATGATCGGCAGCAAGCGTTCCATACGTCGTAAGAACTACATCAGTTGATGTCAACGGCTCACGACTCTTAGCTCGGCTTTGTCCATGGAACAGAACGAGTTTGAGAGCACCAGGCATGTGACTAAGAGCGTGTAACTCCGTTAGCGCATCGCGACACTGGCAATTGTAAAGGCAAGTGCTGTGCGCTGTAACATACCTCTTTATCTCAGCTGCCCAGTTGTGCATAAGCTCTTCAAACGGTCAGTGCAAGTTCGGAACACGGAGATGAACAGAAACTTACGCGCTGACGGTACAACAACTAGAGTGGCCTGTGTCAGTGTTTTTGGGCCTACGTCGGCGACGTTCTGCGATTGGAAAGAGAAGTGAGGGAAGTTACGAGCATGCTCCAGCGTGGAGAGAATTGTTGTCAGAATGGTGAGTGACTTTCCCATTCCCATCACGTCGGCAATGAGCCCACCATGATTTGATTGACCGGGAAGTTCTTGGAGACTGTGTATGTGGACGTAGGAGCGTCTTTTGTCAGCGCTGGTGTTCTACGTTCATGTGCGTGGACGACATTGCAAGGAACCCCATACCTTGAGGGCATGGAAGTCCTAATACCGGCGTTTGACGTCCGAAAGAAGCAGTTGCCAGGTTCCCGCGTGAGGATGAAGAGGATGGCTTGGATTTGGTGCCTTGTTGTTCGGAGTTCAGACCAGTCAGTAAGTACCATTATGTGTGCGTCCATGTGCCGGCACCCATAGTGATGCGAGGGAGGAAGCATACCTCTTCAATTCTGACGTCAAACCCGGAGGAGAGACAAACTGGAGTGTTTCCTCAGAAGGCACATCGTCCAGCGAGTCCAGGATGCCGTTGATCTCGCTGGCAATTCTTGCTCTGACTGCCCATGAAGAGTCGTCGTTGATATAAGTGCCAACCCAATCGTTCATGTCTCTGTCATCGAGATGACTAGACAGCGCCGACCATTGGGGGTTGGAATACTGAATCTCCTGACTCAGTGCTCTTGGATGCTGAAGATAGGCGGAAACTTTGTCCAGTTTGTCGGCAACGTCATCCTCAACAGCTTTGTTGGAAGGACCGAACACATTGACTGACAACCCATCCAGAACTACATCTTTCTTGAATCTTTTTTTCCGTTTCGAGACAATTCCTGCGGTAAGAAGAGCCTGGAATTTGACATCAGGGATATGGCTTATTGCCGACAGCCATGTCTGTGTGCGTCGGTCAACCACAGCAATTGCTGCCCCTTCTTCCGAGGATAAGCAGAAGAACCCTCCGGTTCTCGTCACGGCAAATGAAATGAACGATCCATGAATGGTCGTGAGATGGGGTTGGGTCTCGATCGCCTTACATCCATCAAGGCACTGCGCTTTCACGTCGTATAGCTAATAAGGTCAGCTCCTCCAGGCTCATAGGGCTTCCGACGTCACGGCGCAACTATCAAGGAGTCTCGTTGACACTTACGGCGCCATAACAGATTTTTGTTGGGTTTCTGTTCGCGTTGCCTTCTCCAAACGCCTCTGAGAAACGCCGTTTTGTCTCTGGAACGTCGGGTGTCATTGCTGCTTGCATTGCATCGAGCGGGGAGACAGAGGAGACTGCTGGCCGAGGCTAGACGGAAGCCATGTGTATGGATTTATGTTGGTCAAGGTAGGCGCTCAGGCGTCGTGGAGGGTTACCTACATCCCGATGGCGGCCTTCTCTTCCCCCACTCCCATCATCTCACTCGCTGAAAGTGCAAGAGAAGAGCAGTGTGACAAGTGGATGGCTTTAACGAAGTGGAAGGAACCTGTTGGAGGCCCGTGCACCTGTGTAGGTGAATGGCCATACTATTCACCGCTAGGCTCCCTGCCCTACTTTTCTAGCCCTCTAGACCTGCCCACATATAGATTTCCTTTTTAGAATAATATAATCAATTATATTACTATAATTGCTTTATTCGTGCTTTGTGTATTCTATATGTTATGAGCCCTCTTTAGAAATTATTATTAAACGATTAAGAATATCCGATCAACGAAGCGTTAGCGATTAGCGCGTATAGTTTATTCAGTTTTTCGTTATTTAATAACGTGATTAAGGTTTATTAGAGTATTTCCGGGAATTACTTTTCGACGCGATATTACCCTTTATTAATAAAATAATATTATAATTATAGGCTTTATTAATTTTATTAGGAGTTACCTTTATAACGTTAAAATAATTAATCGAATTTTATAAAAATTATTTAGGTACCGGCTTCCGATATCCTAATAACGGTATTATATTCGAGCGATTATTAACCTTCGTTAAACGATTAATTTACTTTTTTATTCTTTTATTTTAAAAATATTAAGAATATAGTATTTAACGTTAATACTGGTTCTTTTATTATTTTATATAGCGATTATAATTTCGATATTTAGGAGCGCGCTTTATGTATTGAGTTCGAGTTTATTAAGGTTGATAATTACGTTTATAAGGTTATAAAGGAATTTAATACCATTATTTATCCCAAAGAATATAAAGTTTGGTATTAGTTTTGCGTTTATATTATAAAGATTATTAATATTATTTTGAAGGATAATAACGTTTTAATAACCCTTCGTTATTAAAATTGGAAGTAGGATAATTGCGACAATAAATATTTCTTTAATTTTATTAAGGTAATTATTAGTAAAATTATTAATAGTACCCGCGCTAATATATTTAAATAGTATTAAATTTTTCGTCGTATTAGTTTCGATTTAATATCGTCTTTTTTAAAGTAGTACGAATTGGCCCGCCGTTATATTACCGAGGCCGGTTTCGAAATTAATCTTATTATTAAGTATTTTAATTTATATAATATAGTTAAGTGTAATTACTTTACCGATATTAAAATTTGGGACGCCGATTTTAATAAAGAAAAGATAATTATCGGTAATTTATTTGAGTATTTATTTATTTTAAATTTTACTAAAGCGAATAAGAAAATTAATTTCATTTTATAAATTAAAATTATTAATAATTCCGGTAATAATAATAATAATAGTAATAAAAACAGTAATAAGGATAATAATAATAAAGATAATAATATTATTAAATTTAAATTGATTTATATTATTTGTATTAAGATTAGTCGTTAAGGATACGTTTATTGTGCGTATAGTTATTATCGTTTTAATAAGAATATTGTTTATTAGTAGTGCAATCCCGAGAAGGCTTTTGACTTTTAGTTCAGCGCTAGAAATAACTCAACTTAACTTAACTTGAGGTCTAAGTTAAGTTGACCCACTCAACTCAAGGTCTAAGTTGAGTTGAATTAAGTTGAGTTGAGTTGAGTTACCGATTTGCCCGCCTTCTTAGCGTATTGGCAGAATCCTTGGGTTAGGGTTATATAAGGGAAAATGACCATTTTTAACCCTTAAAAGATCGCTACACTATTTAACCCCTAAAAAAATCCGGGTTTTCTAATGAAAACTGGTCTTGGCAAATCGGTAACTCAACTTCGAGACCTAAGTTAAGTTATAAATATTTCAGAAACCTCGAGTTGAATTGAGTTATATTTAAGTTAAGTTATATTTGGCAACTTAAGTTGAGTTATTTCTAGCGCTGTTTTAGTTTAATAAAGAGAAGGTTCGTAAGAGTAAAACCGGTAATAATATTAGTATTATTATTACTTTAGGTAATATTAATATTATTTTTATTAATTCGGCTATTATTGGTTCCGCTTTGTTATTTAATAACACTTTTAACGGTATTAGTAATTTTAATATAGCTTCGTTTAGTATTTTCTAAGGTTTTTATTAAAGTTTATAGTAAAGTTTATTTATAAAGTTAATAATATAATTTTATTTTTATTAATATACTAATTGCATTTTAGTTATTAAATTAAAGATTAATAGGCTTTTAAAGTATAATAATAATAAAATTTAGTTAAGAATTTGGTTATTTACAATTTTAGCTATAGTTTTTATAAATTTAATTATTAAAGATAATTTATTAAATTATATTTATTAATTTAATTATTAAAATATATTATAGGTAATAGCACTATTATATACGTATATTACGTTAGTATTATTAAATTTATTTTATTAATGAATAAAAATATTAATATCCGTCTTCGAATCCTTAACGTTATTTTCAATTTATTAATATTAGTTAACTTCCTATCGATTAAAATATTATTAAAGAATAGTATAGATTAGAATATGAAGTCGAATTAGCTTACTTTCGTTAATAGATAAAGTATAATATAATATAAAGAGTTTCATAGTTTTACTATCCTACCGGTATTTTAATTTAACGATTTCGATTAGAATGTTATTATTCCCCGTTATATAATATTAATATCGATCAATTATATAATTATATATAAGAGGATAATATATATTGGAAGAGAATAAATATTTTAAATCAATCTTTGAGAGCCGTCCACCTCTAGCCAAAGTACTCCAAGAATATTACTCCGACATCCTCAAGTTTCACAAACGGGCGCTCAAGATTTTTGGACGATCGAGTACGTTGCTGCAGAGAAAAGAGCCAAATCCCTCCCATGCACCTTGTACGGGTCTAACGCTATCATAACAGACTGGCGCATATTCCTCGATGCCGCCTGGAAAAGGTTTGACTCCAAAATGGGTCCATTCATCCAAAGCCTGGAGGCCCGCAGAGCGTTTTTGGAAAGTGTGAAAGCATCTGCGACCCTCTTCGACATTCAGCTCGCTTTGGACGAGATCAGGAGAGTGAGGGATGATCAAGTCAGGACCCATAAGCGGGAGGAAATTGAGCAGCGTGACCGACAAAAGGAGCTGATCAAGAAAAGGTTACGCCCTCACGACTGCTGGCACGATCATTACCAAATCCAGGAGAAGAGGGCAACCAATTCAGGCCAGTGGATTTTTGCGCACCCCCAATATCAGGCATGGCATAATGGCAACATCCCTGGGAGTAGTGTGCTTTATGTCCATGGAAAACCCGGTAGTGGTAAGTACTCTGCCCGTTGCTACATTTACCGCCGCGAATACAAGCATGGAGCTAACATATAGCATAGGAAAAAGTGTCTTGATGTCCACAATCATCAAGGAACTTCTGGAAAGTAGCATGACTGCCGTAGTGGGAAAACCTGTTTTGTGACAAGGCATGTCATGCGTGGACAAGGCACACAAGGCATGTTTTTGAGTCAAGGCATGTTTTGAGAATAAGGTATGTTTTTTATAGCGGGTAAGGCGCTATAATTATAGTGCATTATAGTAGTTCTAAACTTAGTTTTAGATTTAGCGTTATAAATCCGTTATAAATTTGCGAACTATAGTGTATTATTGAAAAGGGGGATTTCGGGGTAAGTAAATAAATATTTAGGGGTAATTAAGCGAAAATTATTAAAGGAAATTACTAAATTACTTCCTATCCTATAAGTAATAAATTTAATATTATATTTAATACCCGTATATTTTATATTTTAATAAATAAAATTCTTTTATTATTTTTTATTTTATAAATTATTTACGGTTTATATTTTAATTTTTGTCGATTTTTTAGAATTACCCGTAATAATAAAATTCGTACTTCTAGAGGCGGGTATATATATCGACGTAAATTGATAATAATACCGCTATTTTATAAAGTAAAATATAATTATATAGTATTGTTAATAGTAATTTATTTTATAATAGGTAATCTCCTTAGCTACTAGTTTTAGTGGAGAGCGGAATAAAGAACGGCTATTGTTATTATTATTTATATTAATATTTATATCTATACCGGTATTATCTTTAGGGGTATTTAATTTTATATTAATATTAGCATTATTATTATTAGAATACGGCGATATATTACCGGTATTATTCTACTATCCGCTACCGAATGGGCGGGTCGGTTTTAGAATACGTTTATTACGTTGAATTATATTATTTTACGATATAGTATCGCTTATATTGGTTAGAGTATTAGTACGATTAAATATATCCGCTATATTATTAATAATAGGGTTAATAGTAGGAATACTTTTACGATTTCCCGGTATAATATTAATTAGGGTATTTATATTGAATATATTTAATAAGGTTATAGTTGGAGTACCTTTACAATTAGCGGGAGTGGTCGGATTAATAGGGGTCGAAGTACTTTTTTAATTATTTAATGGAATTAGAATATTTTTATAATTATTTAGCGGGGCCGGGGTGCTTTTTTAATTACTTAAAGGAATTAAAATACTTCTATAGGTAGTTTAGATTACGATAGAGTTTTTTATATCCGATTTAGCTATACGTTTTTTACCCTATAATAATAATTTATTGGCCGGGGTAAGATTAAACTTTAAAGTTAGAGTATTGCCCACTTTAAATATTAGTTAGCCGGGAAACGTTGGTAAAGGGATATAGGTTATATTAATTTTATAGAATATAGGTATAAGTTTTTTCTATTATTTAAGGGTATGCGAATAATTTTTATATAATAATGTAAAATTAATAGGAATAAATAAACCGGGGGGTTTTTTAACCGCCGTTACTTTTAATTATTCGATTTTCTATACGAGTAAAGGTATTTAATTAATATTATACAAAGAATTACGATTAAATATACCCGGAGGTAATAATATAAAGATAAGTTTTAATATTAGTTTGTTCGTATTTTTATTCGGATTTTTATTAGAATTTTTATCGGGATTTACGTCGTTTTAAAAGACGAATATATTAGAATGGTCGGAATTTAAAACGAGTTTAATAGGATTAGAATTATAATCGCTTAGGCGATAGGGTAATTCGAATAACGATTTAGGAATTTCGATATCCTTATTTAAATTTAAATTACGATTAATATTATTAAGTATATAATTATTATTTTGCGGCGCGATAAATCCGGTTCTATTATTAAAGATATTAATCGGGATAAAATCGTTATAAATTTAACCGTTATTTTCTTCTTCTTCTTTTATATTTTCGTTATAATAATTTGCTTTTTTATATATTAAATCGGCGTATCCCGAATTATTAATAAAGTATAGAAGTTTTTTAAATGGGAATTTTTCTAGTTATTTATTTTTATCCTTCTATTTGCCCTTATTTTTTTCGAATGACGACGATAAATCGGGAATAGGGGAATTAGTAATTTTATTAATTTACTAGAATTATATTATTTATATTTACTTTTCGTAAGGAGTCGTAATGGTATTAGGATCGACCTATTTAAAGCTTTCGATTTCGAATAATTTTAATTAGGGGTTAATATATAGGCGTTTAATATTTTTAATAGCCGTTTTATATCGAATTTTAATAATCTCCTATTATAAATATTTATAAAATTAAATAATATAACCGCGTTGGATATTACCTAGTTAATACTTCTCGGTTATATAAATAATATTTACTTTTTTTAATAGTAATATAATTAAAATTTTAAAAAAAAAGTACTATTTATTTTTCTTATTAGTAAAATTATCTTTTTTTAGTAAAATGTTAATAAATACCCTAAAAGCTTTTTTATAGACCGAGCGGTTAAGGCGATTATAAATAAAATTCTTAATAATATTAATATACTTTTATTCGAAGTACTTTTCGTTGGGTATATATAGATTATAATAAGTAAGGTAGAATTTAAAGTTATTAAGGTAATTCGTAGCTTAATTGACGATTAATTCGTAAATGTTTTTAAATAATTATTCGTATTTTAGGTTAGAAAATTTACGGTTATTATATTTAAAAAGGTTAGAAAATAGTATATTAAGGGTATTAAATTTAAAGAATAATATATATATTTAAAAGATTATTAAATTATTATTACTAAAGACGAATATTATTTATTTTAATTTATAATCGATTTTATTCTTTATACGCGTTAATTCTTCGAAGGAAGGGTTCTTGCCGGTTTTAATTTATTTTATTATAATATTCGGCTCGTTATCGAAAATTATTTAATAATTTTTACAACGTATTTCGTAAAATACTTTTAAATAAATCTATTAGAGGTTCTTTACGTTATATTTATCGTTTTTAAATTTTATAATAGAACCGCTAATAATTAATTTAAATACGGTATTTTTCGGGGTATAGAAGTATATAAACTTTAATAAACTATTCGGTATTCCCGTAGGAATTTATTTCGGAAGTTAAATTTTGGATAATAATACGGCGGGGGTAAGCGTTTATAATTTTAATCTAATAGGTATTTTAAATAATAGGGGTATAAATTTCGATAATTTAATAGTAGTAGGTATTTTTATTTATAGAATAGGAATAGGGTTACAGGGATTGCGAAAATTATAGGTTTAAATAATATCGATATTAATATTTTACTTTTATATTTATAATTTTATAGTAAATTTACTTTCTCTTTACCCTTATCCGTTAATTAATTACTCTAGAACTAAAAGGTATTAACAATACTAATTTTCTAACGGTTAAATTTAAAGGGCTTACGGCTCGATATTATAATAGCGCGAAATCGATAGGAATATTAATTACTTATTTTTTACTTATAATTTAATTATAAGGAAAAGAAGAGGAGGAAATTTATTAAGGGTAGGAGGGGTTTTTATACCCCTCTAATAATAGCCTAAATTATAATTTTATTAATTGGTATTATATAAGTAAAATAAATAAATAGTAATTGCTAATTACTAAAAAATTCGAAAGGATATAAATAATATAGCGGTATAAATCGTATTTATTAAATAGACGTCGGGTTCGAAAATCGGTATAGTAAAATAAGCGGGGTAAGTAAATAGTAAATAATTTATCGAATTAGGATAATATTACGGTCGCGGGTCGTAATTGCGTATAGCGTATATAATAAAAGTAATAGATTAATAATATAAAAAGCGAAATCTTTAATAGGATTAATTAATATAATAACGTTAATTTATTATTATTTAATTTAATTAAATAAATATTTATTAAATAACCCTATTAATTTATAGCGGTGAGGCTAATATTATTTACCTATTTCGTATTATATTTATTTATTTTAATATATTAATTGCCGATACTCTTATACCATTCCTTAATTAAATTTTAATAAATATATACCGGTTACGGATAACCCTATTTTTAATATCTATCCTTCTTTAATTTTTATTTCGATAATTATTATTTCTATTATTTTTATTACTTTAAGGATTAATAATACTATTTTTATTACAATTAACGATATTATAATTACCCCCGCGGGGTATTACTTTCGAATATCGGTTAGGAAGTTGTAAAGAACGTAAATTCAAGCGTAAAATTTTTAATAATAATAAAGAAGACGATAACGACGATAGGAATAAAAATAACGATCGTAATAATATTATTATAGTAAACAATAATAAAAATAATCGTATTAATAATAATAACGATAGTATAAAAAATAATAATACTATCGATATAAATAATAATATTATATTTTAATATAATTTATCTATTTATAATAAGGATACTTAATCCGAAGATAATAACGATCGGCCGTTATAATTTAATAATAAAAACGATTTCGAAACCAACAAGGGTATATATATATTTTAATAACGTAATAATATTAAATATAATACTAACGAATCCTAATTATTATTAATATCGATTAATTCCGCGGCGGTAATATTAATAAAATTACTAACGTTATTATACGAACGAATATCGGTATAGATATAATATTCGGTAAAATCGAATACGCCGAAGATTATATTATAATCGTTATATTTAAACCGTTTTATAATATTAATAAAGATTTTAAACCCGGCGAAGATATTATAATACTATTATAAAACCCCGACAACTTATCGACCTTAATTATTATATATTAGAATAAATTAATCGAAATATTTAATTTCTAAATAATATTGGCCTGTTTTTTCGATTTGCGAGGATTTAATCGAAACTATTATATAGTATTACAGGAAATTTTATTTAAAATTATTAATATTAATAGTAATATCCCTAACGTTATTCGAGTATTATTATTCTAATTATTTATAATAAGAGATAATATATATAAATGTATATTGATAATAGATATACGGGAAATAGACGTTCCGTTAAACGTTTTAAAAATATTAATATTATTAGCGAACTTTAAATTAGAAGAATAACGTAAAATAGAAGCTATTCGAATTTATTATAATATAAAATTTATTATTAATATTGTATCGAAGGTTATTATTAATATTGCGCGGAAGAAGGGAAGAAATAATAACGATTATAGAATAATAAAAAAGAATATAAAGAAATTTGTAATTAAAATAAAAAGATCAGAAAAAGAAATTAGGAATTTTATTAGCGAAAATATAAATGTTTAGCTACTGATTATAATAATAAAATTAATATTCTTCGATTCCCCGACCGTTTTTCGGAATTTTACCGCTTTTAATATTATTAAAAAATCTTATACCGGCCCGGGTTTATTCGTCGACGAGTTTATAAAATTATACGAATTATATATATAGTTATCGTTATTAAAATCGAACTCAAGGCGGTATATATATATTATAATCGATAATTAAAAGGGCCCTATTATTTTCCCTTCGGATTAAATATATTATCGATATTTTACCGATAATTATATTATTAATTACCGCGACGCAAAAAATGAAGATATTTATATCGGTCGGGTTTATATATTCGAATTCGACCGCCGAAAGGTTCTATATATTATTTATAGCGACGGCAATAATAACGAAAAATTATATTTATAAATATAGGAAAGTTACCGGATAGGTTCGGTTAATCTATATAACGTTTAATTAAATTTATAATACGAAGAAGATGAATTAGTATTAATTAATATAATTATATATATATTAGAGAATATAGTATTTATATATATATTAATATATATTAATCGGTACGACGGCGAAACTTAACGCGACCCGGCATATAAACCAAAATTAAATAATAAAATAAAATAAATATTTTTAAAATATAATTAGCCCGTCTTTAAACCGATAAAATACGAAAATAAATAGTATTCGGTACGTTAATGAGTAATTAAATAAATTAATAGCATTAATATTATATTTTTATATTATATTTATTTAATACGTACCGAATTAGAATTAATTTACTAAAATAAAAATAAATTCTTTAAATAGAATAAGGACGTTAATAATAACGTACCCGTTTTTTTGCTCTTATATATTAATTTTATTAACGGATTTAATATTTTCCGAAATTCGTATTAGACGTTAATAGGGTTCTACGTAATACCCGCTAAATTATCGCTAGAAGAGTAATACCGCTTAAAAAATATTTTTTTATTAATTCTAAAGTAAATTCTATAAATTATTAATATTTAAATTATAATCGCGGTTATAATATTAATATTTATTTTGTATATAATTCCTACGGATTTAATTTTAATAATATTATTAAAAGTCTTAATAATATAAACGAATTAAATCGTAATATATTAATAATAATTAATAGGAAGGAAGTCCACTTATATATTTACCCAATTTATTATATTGGTAATATACTATAGTAGGCGGAAAATTCTAGTTTAAAGGGCCTACGTACTATTAAATTTTACTACTATTATTTTACTTTTTCTAATTTTCGCGAATTAAACGTATAAATTAATTTCGATATTATCGATTATAGTAAATTCTATCCCTAATTACGGGAAATATAATAAATAATAGTAAAAATGTAGAATAATTTTAATAAAGCGGAAATAGACCGCTATAGTATTTAATAGGGTATAACCGTCCCCTACTCCGTATTATAGCGTATTTCGCCTACTTTCGATTTAATATTTAATTGCGCTATCGATTTTATTTATTCTAAATATACGGAATTTATTAATCTATTATACTTTTTATTATAGGACGGTATTTTAATAAAGATCATTTCTTATAAATATATAACTATTTTATATAATTAACCCTTCCCTCCCGGATAGAACGATTTCTAATTATTAAAGTATTATTTAACTAATTATAATCTATTGAATTATATATAATAGATTATCGTTATTCCGGCGCTATTTTTTAATTAGTTAAAGAAAGAATATTTGCGGTCTAACTTCTATAAGGTTATATTAGTAAGGAATAGTCGAAATTTAATCGAATTTATCGTCGAAATGGTTATAATAATTGTTAAAAGTACCGTTTTATTAATAAGTAAAAAGAGGTTCTATAAGGAAAACTGAGTTAATATAGTTAAAGTAGTTTAAATTGGCCGATATATATTTAATTAATTGAATTTGTACGCTTTTATTACCTCTTGTAGTTTTATTACTAACTTTCCGGCTAATTCTATATTTATTTTTATAATTAGTACTCTTAAATTCCTATCGATTAGGGTTATTGGGGGTAATAATCCGGATATTATTTATATACGGTTGCCGTTAGATTTTAATACGCTAAAGAATATAAAGTCCGGTCGGTCCTTATAATATTTAAAGGATATTTTACAATTTAATATTTATATTAATATTTATTTCCCGGTTTTTGTAATAGAATATATAATATTAATTAATATAAATACTTTAATTAGTAAAAATTAATACCGGGAATTCAAAATTAGAGTGTACGAAATTAATTATTTTAATATTAAAAAGGTATTATTAATGAAAAAAAATTTCTACGAAACTATTCGATTATTTATTTAAAATACTTTTGTAAATAACGATTTAAAGTTTACTATAATATTTAAAGGTTTATATTATAATTGCCTTATTACATTTAATAAAGTATTATTGAGGGCCGATTGTAAAGAAATAGTAAGGTAGGTATTGCTAAAAAAGGACGAATACGAATTCGAGGTTAATTTCTCTGTTAATTATCGTTATTTATATTTATTTATTATTAATTAAATTCTTAGTAAAAATGTCGTTGATTATTATACTTTAAATAATAGTTAGCGATTACTATTTCGAAGTAATATAATATAAATAATTATAATATAGCGAAAGTTAGTGCGGAAGGTATATAAAGTATATTATGGAACTAACCCAAAATATCCTAGTATTTTCGAGAATAATTTAATCTAATATTCGCGGAAATTTAAATTTACTAATAGGTACGTAAAAGTTTTTATCGTAATATAGAATAGGTTGTAAAATATATAGTAATATTATATATAAAGTTTTTAAATACCGAATTCGTAATAGTAATTAGTCGATAACCCAATTCTAAAAGTTTTATTAACCTTTTTATTAATTAAATTACTATAATTATCGATTCCGTCGGTCGAAGGATAGAAATGGGGATAGTAATTACCGTTATATTTATTATTAGAATTTTAATATACGCGTAAATATGCGCTATTAAATAAGATTGATAAATATTTATTAGTATATTTCGATATATAAAATAGTATCCTAGTTAAATAGCGTATTTTCCCGTTGCGTATTGCTTTAATATACGTTTATACTTATTAATAGTAAAAGTATTTATATTTATTTTTAATAATATTTATTTTATAATATTGTAGCGCCGGTGCGATATATGAGAAATGATTCTTAATCGAGCCTTTTAGAGTTTAATAATATATAATAATAAATATAATATTATTATTTCGGATATATTTAAATAGTAGTAATATTATAGTAAAGTATATATAATTGCTAATAGGTTTTTAATATTATAAGGATTCTAATAATCGCTTTACGTTTTTATTTAGAGATTACGTATAATACGTATCCCTTTGCAATAGATTTCACTACGGCCGTATAAATAATATATTTATATTTAATTAATTCGATGCTTATTATATTTTTATAACTTTTATTCTAATAAAGCGTATAAAATGGAGGTATAAATTATTAAATTTGGAAATTATAGAAAAGATATTAAATAATCCTTTTATTATTAGTATTCTTACTATCCGCTCTGAATGTCTTTATATAATTAAAGTATATAGTATCGGTATTGTATAGGTTAATTGGGATGTTTATAGGCTATAAGATATAATAGTAGGTGATACGGGACACCTCGTATACCGGTATTACATATATAATTACTAATTGAATTGAGCATAGGCATATAAGTATTATACTCACCTAGCCGGCCGGCGGGCCGTAGCGGCTGGCAGGCATAAGCTAATAGCTGCCGTGACGCGCGGTCGCGAACCGTAATTAACGCGTCTTTTGAAGTAGAACCCCGCCGCCGTTAAACCTACTTTAAATTTCTATAAAGGATTCCATTAGAAGGGCAACCTTCGATTAACCCTCTCTTTATTATATTATCTTCTTTTTTTACTACTTTAATACTATTATTATTTTTATATATTTAATATTTAAAATACCTTAAATTACCCTATTATATAATAATTATAATTATATAGTAATAATTATATGATTTTTAATTATATTTTTTATTAAATTGTAATTGATTTTACCTTAGTAAATTCGTTCGCGAATTTATAGCGATCGCCTAAACCTTATATTATAAAATATCGACCCTACGATTACGATTTATACTTCCTCCCACTTTATACGTTATAAAATAGTATTATAAGATTTATATACCCCGAATTTTTAATTTGCTTATTAAAAAATAAATATCGAAAAGTTCCTTTTTTTTACGCTTTTACTATATTATTATATTCGCGTCGGTTTATATTAATAATAATACTTTAATATTTTATTATTCCGATCCGAATATTTTTAATCTTCGACGCTAAAGGTAATACCGATTCGGTTCGTTGTAAAATAATTTAATTACCCCCTAAAATTATTTCGATTACCGGTCGAAAGATAAGTACGTAGTACGATTAAAATAATCCGATTTATAATTATTCCCCTATCTTCCTAATATATTTTACCTTTTTCGTAAATTTAAGCGTAAATAAATATATTAACGGTCGATTTTATTATATTTAATAAAAATTCTTTTTAATTATAAATAACTTTATACTATTTTCTATATAAATTATCCGTTCCCTTAACGATAGGTATAACCGAATATAGCGTTACCGAAGGAAATTAAAATAATAATAATTTTATAAATAATTTTTTTTCTATTATAATTAATATTTTCTCCCTATTATATAATTTATTTCGACGCTCTACCCGCTTCGCCTTTTAATTTTTTATTACGTTATTTATTATCCTTCCCGTTATATTTTAAATATTTTTAATTTTAATTAATTAAACGAATAATCCCTTTCTATTTTAATTAATTAAACCTCCTAATTCTTTAATTATTAAAATATTGCCTTTAAAACGCTCTTCGGTTTATAATACCCGCGATTTAGTTATTTTCGGTCGTAATAACGAAAATAACGATAATAATTAAATTTCGAAGTATATTACGTATAAAAAGATTTAATTTCGTATTAATAAAATCGAAGCCGATATATATAAATAGAGTAAAATTATTAAATGTAATATTATTATTATTAGTAAATATATAAATAATTATTTTATTAAAAAAAATAAAGAAGATAAGGAGTGCAATAATAAAAATCTTAAAATATTTATCGAAATCGATAAGGAATTTTAAAGAATTTACGTTAAATTTAACGAAATTCGCGGTATTATATTTAAGAATTACGAAGAAATTATATTTTTAACCTTATATATAAATAAAGTTCCTTATAAACGTAATAAGCTTATATTTAATAATTTCCTTTATTTCCTAAATAATATATCCGCTAATATTATTATTTGTAATAAATCCTCTTTTAATTATTCGTTTAGTTTTATTAACCTCGATAACGGCTCCCCCAATTTATTTAATTATATTAAAATTAAATTTCGTATTAAGTAATTCAATACCTTACTTCCCCGTATTCGTAATAATATTATTACCGGCGGTTCTTATAATAAAGTTAACTTCGGATAATTTAATATTAAACCTATAAATAACGAAGAGTAGGCGGTCTTCGATTTCTTTATAATAATTAAAAACCGCGAAATTAAATTCAATAAACGTAAAAATAAATTTACCTAAAGAAAAAATGTATTCGTTAAAATTATTATTAATAACGCGAAAATTTATTAAAAATATTTTATTAAAATATATAAATTCTTTAAATAATTTTACCTTACGCCTTCTATAATAAATAAATCCCGCGGTATTAATAAAATAATTTAAAATATAAATAGTTCTAGAAGCGCCCCGCCCGATAAACTTCGCGGTATTACTATTGTAAAGGGCACAGCACAGTTGGCACAGATGCTGGGTCTTAACGAATCGATAAGGTTCTACGAAGGGGAAAAGGGAGGAAGGGAGGCGCCCTCTAGGCGGCACTAATTAACTATCCTTTTGAGGACCGGGCATAGGCCACTCCGCTTACCGTAGCGGTAAGGACCGCGACTGGCGGCACGACTAGTAGTATTAATTAGATTTAACTATAGGTATTAGCCCTATAATATTAGCCCCCCCCTTCTCCTAATTAAATGTACTATATATAAATAGGTATATAATTACGTAAATCCTAAATATTAAACGACGTACCGCTAACGTATACCCTTAATATATACCCCGCGCCTTTCCTTCTCTCTCTCTCCTTTTCCTCTTTCTTCCTTTAATTTATTAAATAATTAAAATTATAAATATTAAATAGCGCGCACTCTTATTAATACGTACTAAACGTATTTCTATTATTTTTATTATTTTTATTATTATTATTATCCTTCCTATTAATTTTTTTACGGGCGTATTAATTAATTATTAATTAATCGCTATTAAAATAAATACCCCCGCTACCGTTATTTAATTCGAATTCTTTTATAAATTCTTAACCCTATAGGAGGCTATTAATTCGCTTATTTTATTGCCTACTCTTATTCCCGCCTTTCGTTATAGTAAGGGCGCTATTAAAATCGTTATTTTTAAATTTATTACCCCGCCAAAGCCCTATTAAATTCGGCCTAATACTATTATTATTAATATAATTAGCAAATCCGCTCCCGACGATATTCGCGAGTATATCCTATTTAGGGCCGAGCTTTAAAATTCTTAATATAAAAGTTATTTAATTAACGGGTATAATTATATTATACTTAATAAAGGCTTTTTTATTTTTACGTATTTATTTTATTAATACGTCCGTAAAGGTTATAAATTTATTTCTATTTAAATTTAATTTATTTTTAAAATTTAATATACCGAGGGGTATATATTTAAAGACTTTTATAACGATTATTTCGCTATATTTAAAATTTTATCGGGATTTTAAATTTTAAAAAAATAAAATTTTATTCTTATATAAATTTTTATTCTTTTTTTCTTTTTTTAACAATTTTTTAAATTATTAATATTATTTAACGGTTTTATTAATTAGGTTACTACTAAAGCGCCTCCTACGGAACTTTTTTCCTTTATTAAAATTACCGATAGTTTAATTAATATTATAGAGATTTAGGCTCTTAAAGAGCGAATCCGTAAATTCGAAAATTTTAGGGAATAATTATTTAATTTAATAATTAATATAAAAAAGGTAAAGTAAGTAGGTAACCGACGTACGGAATTTAATTACTTAATTGAAGATTATAATACTTATATCGCTATTAACGTTAATATTATTACCGCCGATATTACCGCCGCCGTTATTATTACCGCTATTACCGCCGCTATTAAAAAAATTATTATTACGTAACCTTTATTAACGAAGAAGAGAAAAAAGGGAAAGGAAGTCGAAGGAAATAATAAAAAGCAATATAATAAATTTAAATAATAAAAAGTATAACGTTTCCCTTTAAGTATCCGCTTTAAATATAATATCCGCCCTCTATTTTCCTCTTTTTTTATTATTATTAAGCCTTCGCGTCTGGAGAATTACCGTCCCGCGCTTCCTACTTTCCGTTACCGCACCTATAAACCTTTAAACGTTTATAATTTCGCTAATATTTATATATCCGATTATAAGGAGGAAGAGGAGGAGACCGTTATTGGGGAATTTATATCGGAAGTAATAGAGGATAATTTAATAAAAGATATTTAAATTAAATTAATTATTAATTTCGCCGGGGCCCCGCCCTAATTAATTTATTATTTATTTTAATTTATATTTAAAAATCCTTTATTCTATTCGTAATATATTTCGCCCTACTTATAGCCTTTTATAAGAATTTCTTAATATACCGGTCGGCTAGGCCGTCGTTATCTATTATTAAATTGTATTAAACCTCAAATTCGTTTAGGGCAATAATATCTTTAAAATTTTCCAAGGGCTCCTATATCGGGTTATTAATAGCTTTGCGTAGGAGATCGACGTAAAAAACGTTATAAATAGCACGGGGAAGCCTAGACAATTCAATTATATAGGGAAATAATACTTTCGAAACGGTATATTTCGCGTAAAGCCAATTAAACTTCTTCTTTAGGCGGTTAGTAATATAATTCTTAAAATTAAATTAAATTTTATCCCCGACTACGAAGCGTTCTATAAATTACCGATTATAATTAGCGAATCTTTCTTACTCTTAAATAACGGTCGTTATAATAATTTAATATAGGTCCGTAATTTACTATAGTTTCTTAACGAATTCGTAGGCCCGCTTTTTAGAAAATAAGGGTAAAGGTTAACGATCGGAGGGGTCTTCGATTACGGAGATTAGGAATTCAAGGTTGAATTTATAAATAGCGAAGAACGGAAATATATTTATCGAAGTATTAATCCGGCTATTAATAGCCAATTACGCTATAAGGCATTACTTATTCTAATTATTTTAAACGTAATTAATAATTATATATAAATAGGCGTAAATTTCCTAATTTATACGCTCCGGGCCTCTATCGGTCTACGGGTAATAAATAATATTGAATAAATATTTAATATTTAGGAATTCGTATAATTTAATTTAAAAGCGGCTAATTTAATTAGAATTATAATCGTTAACGATAAACCTTAAGAAACTGTAATAATAAATAAAATATTAGAGGAAATACTCGGCGCAGAATTTAACTTCTATAGAGGGTATAAATTTAAGGAATACGGTTTTACTAAATTTATCCTTTATAATTTAGAAATAAATATTGCCTTTAAACTTTAAAAAATCGGTAATAAAATTTATTTATATATTTTTATTAAATTATTTTAAAATTAGTAATAAACGTAAGAGGCTTTTCTTTTACTCTTTCTAAATTTTCGTAGAATTATAAATATAATAATTACGGAAGAATTATTAAATGTAAAAATTAAAGAGAAATTAATAAAAATACCGAAAGAATATTATAATAATACCTTTTCTACTAAAATATTCTAATATATACGAATTATAAATAATTTAAATTAAAATAATATAAAGGACGTTAAAATATTAATTGGTATTAAATAATATAATTAATTCGAATTCGGTATATATGGGGGCTCTTAATATTTAAAAACGGTTCTAATAACGAAAGTAATTAAGGGAGTCGATAAAATAATTTACGATTTAAATTTTAAATTTTAAAGACGGGTTAAAGTAATAGTCGTTATAAAGGATAATTTCCTTTATTTATTAATATAAAGAATCGTAAAATTCCGTTTATAATTAAAATTATTATAAATCCGGATTTTTAAATTTATTTATACCTTCCCTCTTCGAACGGATTATTTAAGCCGTTAAAATGCGGAATAGAATATAATTTTGGAAAGCGGAATTCGGTATTATTTAAATATCCTATATTTCGCGGTTTTAGTCCGTAAGTATATTTTAATTTCGTTGAAAAAGGGCGTTAGGGATTACTTTATCTTTACTAGGCTTATATTCAATTTGAAAATTAAACCGAAAAAGGTATTCTACCTACCGCGCTTACCGTTCTAAAAGTTTCTTTAATTTTATAAAATATTTGAAATTTTAATAATTTATTAAAATAGTAAATAATTTATAATTTTACAATTCCGCCGATTATTATTCTAAATAATTAATAATAATAAATATTTCTTTATTATAAATAGGGTAATTCTATTCAATAGGGTTAAATTTCTAAGAATAAAAATTTATAACCTTACGAATTATATTTTTACTATTTTCGTTTATTTTTTAGGAAATAATTCCGCCTAAAGTAAATTTATTATAATCCGTTTCTAAAAATATTTTCTTATCCGGGTTAAATTCCATTAAAATTGGAATTTTTATAAATAAAATTTTTAAGAGCTAAAAAGCGCTCTTATACTCCTTAATTTATTTAAAAGCAATCCCTTTATTAATTAATTTTAATAAGGGGGTAATTACTTTTGAAAATTAAAAGATAAATATACGGTAATAATTAATAAATTTTAAAAAATTCTATACGCCTTTTTAAAAAATAGGGGGAAGTTAATCCAAAATCGCTTTAATTTTCACGGGGTTAATTTATATATTAACGCTAATATAAATAATAAAATTTAAATATTTAACCTTTTTTATATTAAATTCGCACTTATTTAAATTTAAATAGAAGCCGGCCTTTAATAATTTAATAAAGATTAAACGCATTTTTTACTCGTAATTTTTTAAAGAATTAAAGGAGTAAATAAATATATCGTTTATATAAGTAATATAAAACGTATTTAAATAATTACGGAAAATATAATTAATATACCGTTAAAATGTAACCGGTGCGTTATTTAACCTAAATAATATAATTAATTATTCGAATAACCTATATTACGTCCGAAATATTATTTTCCCTTTTTTTCCTTCTATTATACGAATTTTATAGAAAGTTTATATAATATCCACTTTAATATATTACTTTATTCCTTTTAAAATATAGAACGTATTTTTAATTAATAATAATAAATAATAATCCGCTTTTATAATAGCGTTAAATATATAGTAATTATAATAGAAGTAGAATCCGCCTCCGGATTTACGTATAAATAAAATTAAGGCCCCTGCTTTTAAACTATTAATTCGGATAAATTCCTTATTTAATAAATCCTTTAACGTTTTTTTAAAAATTAAAAACTCCTCCTTTATTATATTATAAAGTAATCCGAACGGGATAAGGAATTCCTTACCGTTTTTATCCTTTTTAATTACAATTTTATAATCTACGCCAAAACGATAAGGGTTTAATTTATTAGCGTTCTCTTTTATTTAAAATAGTATTAAATTATAGTATTTTTTAAGGATTTTCGCTTTTAATTCTACTTTAGTATATATTTTCTTTAATTTTAACGCCTTTTTAACGTCTTTTAGACTAATTACGAAAATAATTTCTTCAATTATTCGATTACCGAATTCCTTTTTTAACTTACAAATATAATTTATAAAAATAATAATTAAAACGTATATAATAGATTTTAAATCGGCGATAAATAGTATATTAAATATTTATTTTCTATTAATATAAGGAACTTAATAATTAATAACGCTTATAAATAAACGCTTTTCGTAAAGGATGGAATATATTTATATAATTTTAAATTAAGGTTTATTTAATATAATAGGGAATTCGAATAATAGGACGATATAAGCGTAAATAAAATAAATATAATTATTTACTTCGGCTAAGAATTAGATTATACTTTAAATAGAAATTCCCTCTATAATAGTAAACGTTCCTTTTATAATACGAAATAAAATAAGGATAATTAGGATTTAAAATTCTTTAATAACCTTTTTATTAATTATAGTATAATATTAGTAACCTTTATCGACGAAGATATAAAATAAATTACGATTATTAATAATAAATAAAATTAAGGTAAGTTCTATTTTTATTTTTAATTTAAAATCTTCTATTTTATTTAATATTTCTATTTCCGGTTCCGGGGCCCGACTTTATACCGGAGCTAAGTTTTTACTTATTACTTAAAGGCGGAATTATAGGCTTTATTATCGTCGTCGTCTTTTAAGAGCGGAAGGACTTCGATAGCGGTAATTTAAATATATATTTTATTAAAGGAAGGGGGAACGGCTAACCGGTATAAATAAATTAAAACGCAGTATTTAGAAACGCTATAATATATATATAAATTATTATTTTAATAACGTTAGCGTTCCTTATCCGATATTTATTTAATACGTTTAATAAAAACGGAAATAAAAGCGCTTATATTAAAACCGCCTCGATTTCGTCTACTTTAATTATAAATTATACGTATAATATTTATAATAATATTTCTATTTACATTAATTAAATATTAGGTAAAAATTATAAGAATAGGATAGGGCGCGATACGTAAAATATAAAAAACGGTAGGATAGCTAATAGAAATGGCGCCGGGGACGTAAAATCCGTTACTTTTAATTTTACTTTTTTAATTATATTAATATCGACGGTAATCCTCCTTAAATTTTACTATTTATTCGTATTTAAATACATAATATTAAAATTATTTAAAATATTCGTAATAATCGTCGGAAAAGGTAATTATAAATATTTTATTATATTATTTTTTATTAAAAACGCGGCGGAAATAACCCAATTTAGCGGAATTCTCCTATAAATAACCGTTTACTTTAAATATTTCGTTATTAAAATCGGCTAAGAAGGTAATAAATAATTCGCTATCCTTTTAGTATATATAAGCGAATTTATCGAAGGCCACCTCTTAATTCTAATAAGAGCCGAAAATTATATAAATTTATTCGAAGAATTTAATTAAATTTTCTTTATTACGTATAATTATAATAATTTAAAATCCTTTTAATTATTAACTATATTCGGTAGGAAGCGTATTAATAATTTTATATTAAACGGTATTCGGGTTATTACAAAATCCTTATTTAATATTGCTATTATATACTGTAATAAATTTATTAAAAAAAAAGCCGAAAATATAAGGTTAACCGTCCTATTTAGGAAGCTCTAATTATTTTTTACAACGGGGAATTAAATTCGTATTATCGTCGGAATTATTATTAACTAAGGCTTTAGAAGGAGATTTCTTCTTACGAACGGAATATTTAATAATTCCGAAATCTAAATAGGGGGTAAGGGTATTAAAAATAGGGGTAATATTAAATAAAAAGGATTTAATATAGTCCTTAAAGGTTGCGCTATTTTTAAAGGCTTTAATTAAACCTTTAATTAAACCTTTACTATTATTACTATTATTTAATATACCGTTTTAGGAGTTATAATACTCTTTTACATCGTTAATATTTATATCGTTAAATCCGATTATAGTATTAAAAATACCGTAATACTACGCTCTAAACTATTAATCTTCCGCTTATAAAATTATTGTCCGCTTATTAGATTTATTTCTTCTATCCGCTTTTTAAATAGTAGAACCTAATATAAAAGGTATAATATAATTAATATAAATATTGGGTCTTAACGAATCGATAAGGTTCTACGAAGGGGAAAAGGGAGGAAGGGAGGCGCCCTCTAGGCGGCACTAATTAACTATCCTTTTAAGGATTGGGTACGGGCCACTCCGCTTGCCGTGGCGGCAAGGACCGCGACTGGCGGCACGACTAGCAGTGCCAGTCAGACTCAGCCACGGGCATTAGCCCCATAATAACTATTACGTTTAATAATAACGATAATAATATTAATACTTATAATTCTTTTAACGATAATTATAATAAACGTTATAAATATCGCGCCGATATTCGTAAAGGTAAAAAACCTATAAAGGATAATTCTAGCGATAAATTTTCTAATAAATTTTCCGATAAATTTACTAATTAACCTAAATATTATAAATCCAAAATATTAATCGCTTTTAATATTAATAAGCGTAAATATTAAATTAATATTTATATTAATATAAAATATACTTTTATCGAATTTAATAAAAAAAATTATAATTTCGCGTATTAAACCGATATTTATAATAAAAATAAATAAATTATTAAATTCGGTAATAAACTTAATTATAAAAAATATTATAAGAATTAAATTAATTTATATAAGAAGTACGATAAATTTAATAAAGAACCCGATTATAAAAAATATTATAAAAATCGAATTACTTTCTATAAGTATAATAAATCCGATAGCGAATCCGATTATAAAAAATATTATAAATTTTAAATTACTTCCTATAAAAAGTACGAAGAGTCCGATAATAAGTCCGATTATAAAAAATATTGTATTTTATATAAAATATATTACCGTCGCTTTAAGAATTATAAATATAATTCCTCTAATTCGTTAAATTTTAATTCGGAGGATTGATTTAATTATATTATCTATTATAAATTCCCCAAAATTAAAGCCGGATTTAAATCCAAATCCAAAACATCTACTAAATTTAATAATTCTTTAAATTTTAATTCCAACTCCAATTTAAATATTAAATTAAATAAAATTAAAAAAGATAATATCGGTATTTTTAATCCGTTTTACCTAAACCCCTATAATATAGGTATAATTAACGACGGAAAAGATATTATCTATACCGATTTAATTATATTTTACAACGCTATTTCAATTTTTTTTAAAGATAAAAAAACCTGTAATACTTATACTAAATAATTTACCCATTTCTAACCCTCTTTCTTATAAAAAGCCGTAAAATTATAATAATATAATTAAATTACCCTTAAAAAACGTATTAAATTCCATAACGATATTTATAAATTTATATCCGCTTTAATTAAATAATTCCGCTCCAATTCTATTACCGCTATTCGTAAATTTAATAAAGGACGTTTACTTTTAAAATATATCGTTAAAGACGATAATATTTTAACGTTATTTATTATAAAAAAAATCCATTAAATTCGCGCTATAAATATCCTTTTTAAATACGTCGATAATTAATATAAAATTATAATCTAAATTTAATTAAGAATAAGCCCTAATATTAAAATTATTATCCCCGCGCCCTTAATTAAAGGAAAAATATATTACTATTTCGCTACCTGTGACGGCGCGAGGCCTTTGCACGTTTAAGGATAGAGCGAGGCACACGTTGGATCGAAAATATTGAATTGAAAAAGAAGGGAAACTTCCAAATACGGAAGGTGGGATATGCTAGTCGAGGTTTTATACCCAGACCCAGCGATAGGTAAATGGTACCAATAGGTGACTACTAGCGATAGTCCTAGTAATAGGTAACTATGACGTTATATAAGGACCTTAACGGCTATGCCGTTATATTCCCCCCCTAAAGAAGAAGCTTTAGCCCTAGAAGCGTTAAGAATCTAATTATATATATAAAAATCCTAATTTCCTCTAAACGGAACGTTCTAAATCTATATCTATAGGTTATTAAGGTTCTACTTAATACTACTTAATATAGTATTATTTTAATTCCGTAATACGGGCGTTAAAATTATTATAAGAATTATAAAACGAAACGTTATTATCCTCAAAGTTTTTAAGGATATACGTAAAATTAAAGGAATTAAAACGAACGTCGATGTTACCAATTTTTATACAATTACTTCTATTATTAATATAGCGCGTATCTTAGGACGAAGAACCGTAACCGTAATTGGTATTACCCGAATAATTCGATGAAATAATAGCCGTTCCTCCTTTAATGAATTTTTAAATTTTAATAACGAATTCGTTATAAATATTTAGCAAAATTATATAATAAATAAGGGTAAATTTAATATCCTCCGGCCACTTATTAATTTTAGCGGCGTAAAATTAGCGTTCGAATTTAATTAGGAAGGTAATAAACGATTTATTTTTAGTTTATTTAAAATTTTAAAAACGCTTTTGGGTTTAATAAACCTTATTAGGGTTATTAAAATATTTAAATAATTCTTTAAACAAAATTTAAACGTTATAGGTATAGGATTTATCCGTTTAAATAAGGAAATAAGCGAGAAGGGATTAGATTTTCGGGTTTAAATATAAATAAATATAGAAAAATTAGGCTTCCTCCGAACCGAGAATTTATTTATCGATATATAATTTCGTAATTATTATAAGCTTTTAAAATTTAAAAATATATTAAATATTAGTAAATTTATCGACGTTAAGGAGTATAATTTTAATAAATTTATTATTAAATATAGTCTTAAATTCGGTAATTCGATTGCATAGAGCGTTTAACTCGTTATAATATACGTAGATTATTTAATTTATAATAAAGGGTAAATTAACGCTTATATTAATAATAATCGTTTACAATTAGCCGAAAGTAATTTCGGTAATTATTGGAAAAAAAGAGGGAAAGAAGAGGGTTTTGAAGTTTTTTTTTTTTTTCAATATTTTTATAATTTTTTAAAATAATAAAGGAAAAGGCGACGCATTTAGAATAAAACGCGCAAATACGTAAAGGCGAACCTTTATTATAAAATTTAAAGAAATAAATAGGACGAATCCTATATAAATAATTAAAATTACTATAAGGCTCCCGCATTTACACTCCATTAATATATTTATTCTTAATTAATTCGAATAGTAGGCGTACCTACGGTCCTAAGTCCTTTAAAGTACTATACCCTAATTATTAATTTTACTTATAAAATTAAATCCTCTTACGGAAAAAGAAAAAATACTATTTAATTAGCTAGAAGCTAATTTAATTGTATTATAAATAACGCCGGTAATATAAATTCGGGAATTCGAAAAATTAGACGATAACGTTTTCTACTATAAGGTTCGTCGATATCGTTTATTATAAAACGTATTAATACCGATTAATTAAGTCAAGTAAGATTCTTATTCCCTAGCTAAATCTTTAGCGCTAATATAGTATGGGGTCCATCTCCGATTCCCCGTAGGATAAAACCGTAGGCGTTAAGCGCCCCGGATAAAAACCCCGGCTATATTTCTCGGCGCGGACCTATCCGCGCCGCTTCTTCGGCGTTCTATAATCGTAGTACACACCTACCGCTAACGCGATTAATATCCGTCTTATCCCTCTTATTTACCGTTACATTAAAATATTAAATTACTTTATTTTTTTAATCCGTTATCCTATTCCCTATTTATTACCGCCTTCCGCCTTTTACTCCTTTACCTATTTACTTTTTTAACCGCTATTAAACCTCTTAATCGTTAAATTTTCCTTTATTCTTTTTATTCTCTTCTTCCCTCTATTATAATTATATTTCTACTATAATTTATATTAATATAAAAATTTCCCTCCTTTAAATATAAAAACCCCTTATCCCCCCGGGTTTTTTTAGGCTTTTCCTTCCTTTAATAATAATAATCGATTTAAAATAGTTATTCCCCGTTAAAAATACGCTAAAGTATTCCGTAAAATAATAAAAACTTTTAATAAGGATAAAGGCGAAAATTTATTTCCCCTTCGCCTTCCTTCGCCGACCTTTATATTTAATATAGTTAATATTAATATTAAAATTAATTTCGAACGTATTATTAAACGCTTTATTAATAATAAATTCTTTTATATATTAGAGAAAGGGTAAATCTTCCTTTTATTATATTCTATCTTTACGTTAATCTTTCCGAAATTATATCCGTACTCCCCCGTATTTCGCCTATACCCTTTAATTAATTAAGGCCCTTCTTACCTTCCCGGCCGTTTTAGGTTATAATACCTATATAAAGGTTATTATTAAATTAATTTATTATATTTTTAATTACCTAAATAAATTACTATTTTCTATATTATTAATATTTCCTATTTTAATTTATCTTTAAATAAATTTAATTAAGCTATTTAATATACTTTAATAATTTTATATTATATAATCGATATACTTCGCGGTTTCTACAATCTCCGTAATACTTTTTAAAAGAAGGTCGTTAATAAAGACCCGATTAGTAGCGAATTCCGCGACTATTTTATCCACTTCCGTATTATTATTAAGGAATTTACTAGCGCGATTTACCTTCGCTTTATTAGCGACGGCTTTACCGGTACCCTAAAGCAATTTATTCGCTATAAAAAGTGGTCGGTTAACGATTACTTCTAAAAGGGTTATTGCGAACTCCTCCTTTCTAATAAGGATAATTTAATCGGCGGTTGTATTCCTTTAGGTAATATCCCCTATAATAATAGTAATAGTTTACCCCGTAGCGGTAGCGGTAATTTGCTACGTAGCGGTAGCGGTAGAATTCCCCCGAATAATAGCGGTATTCGTATACTTTCCCGTAGTAGCTCCCCGATGGAGATTAGCTCGCCGGCTATTCGTCCCACCGGTCCCGTTCCTATTAATAGTAATTGGCTCGCTTAGCGTTAATTCGTAACTAACACCATGCGCCAGCATATTCGTTAGCTCGACGAGCAAAACCATTTACTCGCCGACAACAACAAAATGCGATTAATTAAGTCGATATAAAATATAATCCGTATTGCTAGCGCTAGGACGAATATATAAAAAGAATTTAATATTTATACGATTTAAGAAGGGAAAGAATTTAGTATTATAACGGCGCGAGGCCTTTACACGTTTAAGGATAGAGCGAGGTATATATTGGATCGAAAATACTAAATTGAAGAAGAAGGGAAATTTCTAAATGCGGAAGGTGGGATATACTGGTCGAAGTTTTATACCTAGACTTAGCGATAAGTGAATAGCACCGATAGGTAACTGCCAGCGATAGTCCTAGTAATAGGTAACTATGACGTTATATGAGGACCCTGACGGCCATGCCGTTACACTACCTTTAAAAATATTTATAAAGTATTTGTAATATACGCGCGAAATAAATATCCTTATATTAAACCCGGCTCGTCCTTTAATAAATTATTAATTAATAATACCGTACCCTTTAATCGCAACGGTCGTATTAATAATTCCGGCGGCAACTGTACTAATAATCGTAATTCCAATCGTTTTAGCGATCGCGAAAATAATTATATAAATAATCGCTCTAATAATTATAATAATAATTATAATTACAATAATAATAAAAATTAAAGTTCCTAAAAGAATAGTAATTATAATAAAAATAAAGAGGATAGGGAATACGCTTATTATATTACTTTAAATTTAAATGTAAATAAAAAGGATAGTACGGATACCGACGTCGCTAATTATATTAACGATTTAAATAATAATAATAATAATAATTTAAAAATTAACGTTTATTATATATACGGTAACGAATTAATTTATTCTAAATATTTAAAAGAATTTAATTCGGTAATTATTAAACGTTAATACGTAAAAGGTTATAAATATACTAAACGACCCATTATCGAAATAATATTACCCTTAAACCCTTATCGATGTAAATATAATAAATATAAAAAAGTTTTCCCATCCCGCAACCTATTATTTATATATTTCGATATTTATTAAGAACCTTCCCCTAATAAATTTAATATAACCTATTATATTAATATTCTTCCGATTAAATAAGCTTAATTATACGAAGAAAAAAAATTAAATAAGGGATTTTTATCCGGTTTTACCTATTTACGAATTTTAATTAAAATTACCTCCGCCTCCCTAAATGTAAAAATTTATATTAATTTTAAAATTAGTAAAATTATTATCGATTACGCTTTTCTATAAATAGTAGAATATTCTATATTAACGGACTATTCGATTAAAATTAAAAGAGTAAGAGGAAAAACCATTAAATTTATAAAATAAGTAATATTTACCTTCTACTTTCTAAAGAAGAATTATAAAGGTAAAATAATATTATTAAAAACTATCGCCGTTAAATAAATAATAAATAAATTCGAATTAAATTTTTTATTCGCTAATTTATTCTTTTACCCGTATTAAATTTATATAAATTACCGAATTACCAAAATTTTACTTCCTTAAAATAATTTTAATATTACCTTCGAAGTATTAAAGAATTTTAATTCTTATATTAAGAAAGTAATTTTATTAAAAAAGGTTATTTTTCGATTAAATAAGGAACGTATAATCCTTATCTTTTATAAACTACTCCTTAAAAATAAAAGTTTTTTATTTACTTCGAATTATAAAATTTTTACTAATACGGTCGTCGATATACGTACCCTATATATCGCTCTTATAAAAAACTCTTCGATTAATTCGCTTACTCTTCAATATAAATATTATATTAAAATAATTACCGAAAATAAAGTAAACGGATATTTCTCCGCTTTATAGGCCGATATTTACGAAATAGTAATTGCCGTAGAAATTTTCAATATTATAAAAAATAACCCAATTCTATTAATATCCAAAATAATTAAAATTATTACCGTTAATTATACTATCCCTATTATATCGAATTTAATTTAATACCTAATATAAAATTTATAATTATTACCGAAGGTAATAAAATAGAGGCCCCGGCCCCTAACGCTTAATTTAAGGCTCTTAAAAAATAATTTATATTAAGGATTTATATAGACGAAAAAATTCCCGAAATTATTACGAAGGAGGGAGTTTATATTTATACTAGTAATAAAAGAAACGCTATAGCCTTTGAAAAATTTATCGATAAATTCCTCAATTTATAGAAGGAGGGCGGATTAATAAATATACCCGTGGAAAATATAATAAAAATTCCCCTAATTAATAATTAATAAAATTATAAAATAGTTGTACGTTTTTACTTATTAAATAAAAAAGATTAAGTAATTATAAACGAAGTTTTTAACGCTTTTTATAAATAAAGTAAAATAAATTGGGTTAAATACGTTACGCCGTTCGCTTATCCAATTTTTATAATTTAACGAGAAATTCGAATAGGATTAAAAGGCTAACCGGTTATTAATTTTCGAATCTTTAATAGCCTAATAATTCTAAATAATTATTCCCTTCTATTTTAAAGAGAAATTATTATATTTATAAAAAATAAGGTTATTATTATAGTAATTAATATTATCGCTTTTTTTTATTAATTTAGAATATAATAAAAATATTAAGACCGTTTTACGCTAATAATTTATTAAAGATTAGAATAATTAATTATTATATAAATAAATTTTAAAAATATTCTAACCTATATTTAAAAGTTTATAAATATATTATTAAAAGATTATAAAAACTATTACCGGGTATATATTAATAATATAATTATTATTAACGATATTATTAATAATTATTTATAATATTTCGATATAATTTTCTCTTTATTCGTTTCTAAGAATATTATCCTTTCGCCTAAAAAGTCGTACGTAGGCTATTTTAACGTTGAATTCCTAAATTTCTACGTCAATAAATTCGGTATATTTATTATAAAGGATTATATCGAAATATTTAAAAATTTAACCTTCCCTTTTAATTTAAAAGTTTTAAAATAATATATTAATAATTCTAACTTCTTACGCTATTTAATTGCGTATTACACTTAATTTATTAAGCCATTATAAAACTATAAAGTATCCTTCTTAATTACCGATAAAGAATAAAGTAAAATAAAAAATAATAAGCCTATTAAATATACTGCTTATTATATTAAAACCTATTTCGAGCCTACCCCCGCGGAAATTGAATTATTCGAAATTATTTAAAATATTATTTATAAAAATCCTACAATTTTCTATTATTTAAATCCCTCTTAATTAATATTTCTCTAAATTAATAAATTTTTTGAACGTAATTTTAAAAGAATATTATTTTACCTTCGACTTAATTATAAATAAATCGAGGGTATTCCTATCCTAATAAATTAAATTATACTTATTATATTTTTAAATAAGGTTTTAATTAAAGCCGAAATAAAATATAGCCCTTCCGAATTAGAAATTACTTATTTAATTTGGGTAATAAGGACGCTCCGTACCCTTTTATACGCTTATAAATACCCGGTTATCGTTTTTATTAATTATTTATTTATTAAAAGTATTATAAAATAAATTTCATTCTATACTTCGTTAATTAACCGAGCGAATAGGCGTTTAATTAACGTATTTATTTATTTATTATAATATAAATTAAAAGTCTACTATATCCCCGGTAAATTGAATTTTATTCTTAACGCTTTTAATAAATTCTATATTAAATAAAATACTCTTAACGATTTTAACCTTAATGGGGTTATTGTCTTTAATAATATATAATATATATTTTTGGAAGTGTAAATAGCCGACGAAATTAGGGATAATTACCGCGTAATTTATAAGAAGGATAAGAAATTCGTAGGTATTTTCGAATATTTAAAGAATAATAAATAAATTACCGAAGATAATAAAGTATTTTCTAAACCTAATTATCCTTTCTTTATATATAATAATTTTATTTATAATATATAAGTAAATAGAATTAAAGTATTATATATCTTTTATTAATTTATTAAGGATATCCTATACGTAATATATAATAAGAAATATTATTTCGGCTATAATTATATACTTTATAATTTATAAAGAGTATCCTTCCCGAATAAAACCTATTAAATTAAATAGTATATTAAATATTATTTAATTTACTAATTTAATTAAACCGACCGAAATTCGCTTATAAATAATTATTAATTAATCTGTATTGAAGAATAATTCTTTATACGTATTATTTCTTTTAATTTTATAATCGGTTAATTAAAAGTTTCCGCCTCAAATATGCTATAGTAAATACCCGATTATATAATTTACAATTCTTTAATACTTATTATAAATAAGATTTTAAAACGTATATTCTTTATTCCCGGATATATTACGTATATTACCGAAGAATAGGGTATTATTATAATTCGTACTATATTATTCGCCGATTAGGGCTTTTTAATTAGAATTATATTAAATTATAATTAAAAATTTATTTTAGATTATTAGAAAGGTATATAAAAGATTATAGGTATTAAATTATTTATAATTATTATTTACTACGCTTTAAATAATAGCGTAATTGAACGTAAAAATTAAACCGTAGAAATAATTATCCGCTTTTATATTTTTATTTACGAATTAGGCTATAATTAATTAATTATTATTTTATCTTTATAATAGAATTTTAATAGTACGTTTATTAATAATATTAAAGCGTCCCTTTATAAATACCTTTTTAATTATAATTTCGTTGGATTTTTAAATATAATTACCGGTAATATTTAATAATTATATTCGTTTTAAAATAACGCTACTATTTATAATTATATTCGGTAGGACGTATAATTAATTATAGACTTCGCTATAATTAATACGAAAAAACGTTATAACGTTTATTATTAATAAATTTAAATATAAGTAGGCGATAAAGTATTCTTTAAATTGAATTATAATTACTATTTTCTTAATTAACCCTCTTATAAGGTTTTTTAATAACGATCGGGTCCTTTTAAAATAATTTAGAAAGTCGGTTATTTTGTATATAAATTCGAATTACTTCTATTAATAAAAATTCACCCAATTATTTTAATTACCTATTTTATATTAACCCCGAAAAGTAAAAACCCCTTTAATCGGACTCTCCCGCCCTCCGGTCTAATTGAAGACTCTTAAAGCGATTTAAAGGCCGAAAAATTCGGTAAACGTTACGAATTTAATAAAATTATATTATATAAATAAATAAATAAAGAGCTTTAATATTATATTAAGTAGAAAGGTTATAACTACGAATATAATAATTAAAAAGATATTAAAAAGATATTAAATATAAAGGAATTAATAAAAGACTATTAGAAATACCGCTTAAACGAGTGGAAGGATTCTATTTATAAAATATATATTATTAACTCTTATTGCGTAAAATTTATAAATAAAAAGGATTAAGCGGATAAAAAAGGTTATTGTCGTTCTCCCTATAGGAAATAGTAATACTATTCTTATTAAGGATAATAATTTCTTCTTTTAGCGGCCGGGATTTAATATAAGATACTTCGTATACCGGTATTATATATATAATTACTAATTGAATTTAATATAGGTATATAAGTGTTATATTCACTTAACCGGCCGGCGGGCCGTAGCGGTTAATAAGTATAAGTTAATAATTGCCGTAACGCGCGGTCGCGAACCGTAATTAGCGCGTCTTTTAAAGTGGAACCCCTATAAAGGGAAAAAGGGAATAGGTCGAGACGAACTACGACTCGATATCAAATCGGTCGTAAACTCACCTTCTTCTTCTAATATCGTAAGAATCGGGTCAAGGACGACCCGAATTAACTCCTATATATAAATAAATAGCCGAAAAGTCGAGCCTTAATTCAATTTCTCTCCTAAATTAATTATTATATTCTATAATCATCCAATTTATCAAAGATTTTACGTTATAAATTTATACTATCTAATAAATAATACCCAATAATAATTTTAATTATTAATATTCTTCCTTTCTTTTAAAAACTTCGCAACGGATAACCTAACCTAAAGAATTTCTTAACGCTTCGGCTTAGCCCCGCTTCGCATCGTTATTATTTTTTATCCTATTTTATTAATTATTAATACCTATACTCGACCCTAAAGACCCTATAATCTAATAGAACCTTCGGTATATATTAGATTTCGTCTACGCGAATTTAGTAACGTTATAATACCGAATCGCGTTAAATAATTTAAAAAAACGATTTAAAGCGGTTATCGACTCCTTACCGCAACCTTCAAATACCGAATTAATATTATTAACGTTAATTCGAATTACGAAACGGTTAACGGTATTACCCTTATATTTAATTTATTAAAATTTAAATTATTATATTTTTAAAAACCTTTTTAAATAAACCGTTAAATTTATTTAAAATGATTAATCCCTTACTATATTTCTCTAAATCGAATAATTCGTCCTACTTACGTCTAATATTTAAAATTCTCTTAATTAATTTAATAATTAAGATAATTTATTTTCCTAAAATAATAATAATAATATAAAACCCAATTATAAATTTAATAATTACCCCGTTTTCTTTTATTATAATATTTTAAACCCCGAATATATATAAAACTAAATATTATATATAAAATATATAATTATTATAAATTTATAATATTTATTTATATTAAATTCCACTTTATATTACCCTTATAACCCGTTACCTTCCTTAAATAAAATAAACGTCTCCGCTCCTAAAAGCGAAATAAATACCGGTTTAAAAACCGATAAAAACGACCCCTATACTACTTTAAACGATAAATCCGTACTTAATTTATTATAAATAATTAAAATTCAATTAAAGAAGTATCGAACTTCGTTTCCTTTAAAAATTCGATATTCTTTTACCGATGTTAATTATTAAATTAAAGCCCGAACCGAATTAAAGAAATATTAAATTTCGTTTTTTATAAAAGGTTATTATCCTTTTATTAATATTAACTCTTAAATTAACGCTTAACTTAAATTAAAAAAGTATTTAACTTCGTTTTTTATAGGAATTCGACGTTATTTTATTATAATTAATTATAAAACTAATATTAAATTCGAATTTAAAATTTAATTTAAATTAAAGAAATATAATTAAATTACCGCTGCCGTTAATATTTCGAATATTAAAATCCGCCCCGAAGTAAAAAGATATTAATATATCGAATCTAAATTTATCCTTAACGTAACCCTTAAATTAAAAAATATTTTATATTTATAATTACCTAATTTTATTAAATTGTAAATTAAATACTAAAACGAAATACGTTATATAATAATACGAGAAACCCAATCCTTAATATACTTATTTCGGGAACCCTCTTATATATTATAATTATTATTAATATATATTTTACTTTAAATTAATATAAATAATAAAGAACTCCTAAACGCCCCTAATATACTAATTATAATATAATTTAATTTAAACCCGTAGGGGGTATTTACTTAATCTTTTATATTAATAAAAAACTTTTAAAATTACGCAAAAGATTTTAAAGCTTATTATAGGCCGTAATTAATTTAAAGTAATTTATCTCCTATATAAATTAATATTCTATCCCCTCCTTTACTAATTTAAATTAATAATTATATATAAAAGGAACCTTAACCGCTAAATTCTCCTTTATCTTAAAATAATTAAATTATTAATTTATTTAGCTTAAACCCAACCGAAAAATTTTATTAAGAAGGCAATTTTAGAAATAAACCGACGGAAAATACCGGTTCAAACTTTTAAATAACCGTAAAATTAATTACAAATAACGAAAACGCTATTTAATACCGAAACTAATCCGTTATAAGGCCGTTCTTCCTTTAAAATAATTCTCGTCCTTAACTTAAATTTTACGAAATAGAGTTTAATAAATTAAAAAATAAAAGCAAAAAAAGAGTTAACGTAACGAAGAATTTAGAAAAAAAAATAAAGAATTAATATAAAATTACTTTTACCCTATCCTTACTTTACTAAACCGATAAAAAAAAGGAGAAAATTCTATCCCAATTTCGTAACCCTTTTCGAAATCTTTTTCCTCTTCTAATTAATTTAATATATTCTCTTAATAACTATTTATTAGATATAACGTTAAAAATTTCCTATAATAATTACTAATAATTAATTTAAAATCTACTATATATTCTAATTAAACCGAATTAATTATAATTTTAAATATTTTAAAAATTATTATTAAGTTTAATAACTTTCCTATCGAAAATAATTAATTAAATCCCTAAATTCGCAAAACCTTTAATTAATACCGTTTAAATTATATTTAAACGAAATATAAAATAACCCAATTCGGATTTCGACCCTAAAATACAATTTTTTAACTTTATATCCTAAATAAACCTTTATAATTAAAATAACGGTAATTCCCAATCCTAAGGACGTAACTAAACTTAAAGTTAAAACCAAAAGGAAGATTAATTTTAAAATTAATCTACCGGTTAAAATTAAAACGGAAATTAATAAAATTAATTCGGCGGAACCGAATTTATTACTATAATTTAAACTATAATAATAACGACTATTAATAATAACGTTTAAACCCTAAATTAAATCGCTATTAAATTCGCCGCTAATTTTAATAACGCTTTCAACCGCAATAATCCTAACGGAAATTTCTAAAGATAAAAAATTAAATAAACCGGTTTTTTCTACTCCAATATATTTAAATTGAAATATTAAAATTATAAATACTATATATATAAAAAGGATATTTATTATAAATCGGTCTATTTATTCTTCGAATTTATTATATCGAACGTTATAACCCTAACCCGTATCGAATATTTATATTTCAATTTCAACGAATTATTTTACGAAATAGCCAAAATCTAATAAATAATTTAATTAAATCTTTAATAGCGAATAGCCTATAAAATCGATTTAAATACTTAAAAGGCTGCTTTAATTACCCATTTTAAACCGACGAAAAATTAAATCCTAACTAAATTCGATTCTATTAAATATTCGTATAAAAATTATATTATTAATAAACCAATCCGCATTACAATTCTCTAAATCCTATATTAAAATTATAAATTTAAAAATAATAACGCCCTTAATATTAATTCCTATATTTAATTCGCTATTTACCCTAACTTACGTTAATTAATTTAAAAACCGTCCTATAATATATTAACCAATAATTTTATTAAATATATCGAATAAAAAACCGAAACCCATCGATTTAACTTAATTAATAATTTCGGCGGCTATAATACCGATTTTAACGCTCGTTTTATAAAAACTAAATTAAAAAGAAAATTCACCTTACTCAAAAATATTTATTTAATTCTACCCGCCCCTAAAACCCAATATTTATTTACTAACGGTTCCTATTACGTTATAACCGAATCGAATTACTAATAAGCCGCCCCAACCCCTATAAATACTATTATATATAACCGCGGCCTAAATTACCCGCCCTACGATTTAAACCGCTATTTTAATTATTAAAATAAATAGAAATAGAACTTCGCTAACGAATCCGACCGTTAAAAGGCCTATAATAAGGGTAAACTTTAAAAAAAAGGAAATAAAAAACTATCCTAAATTCGCCGCCTATATAAATATTTTTACCGCCGCTAAATTAAACCTAATATATACCGCTCTAATAATACCTTTTTAATTAATAAAGAACGTAAAATTATTATTAATATAAGTAATAAATTTAATAAGGAAATTTATTAACTTCGTACTTAAAATTTTAAAAAATATAATTACTATTCCAATTTTAACGAAAAAAAAGCCTTTATATTTATTAACGCCGGCGCTACGTCTATATTTTATTATATAATTAATAAATATAATTAATTTTTAATTTACTTTGTATTTCCTAATAATTTAAAATAAATTATATATAAAAAATACTATTAACGATTTAAAATTCGTCGCCGTATACTCTAATACGCCCTAAATAACGATTACTATAACCCTAAATTAAAATTACAACCTACCCAACCGAATACCGCCGCTATAATAATAATAAGCCTTAGGTTAATCGGCCTTAACTTTTTTATAATTAATATTAAATTAATACCCTTTAAAATCGAAAGAATATTATATACTTTCCTTTAAATTATAGTCCAATTTACCGAATTCGACCCCGAATATATAATTTATATCGATATAAACTATTTTAATATCTTTATCGACCGAAATTTCCTTTAAAGAAACGCTAACGTCGAATTCGATAATTTAATCGAAAAGAATTTCAATATTATAAAAAGTAACGTAATTCTAAAATAATAAGCAAATTTTAACCTATTTATAATAAGAATAATAAACGGTAAAGTAATTCGAATTAAATTCCGTATTAAAATTTAGGTTATTAATAAATTCCTAGCTAAACTCTTATTCAATACGTCCTAAACCGTCCCGAACGCAATTTTAATCGATTCTAAATTTAATATAATAAAAGTTAATTCGTATCGTAATATAATTATTAAAACCTATAGTAAAATAAAGTTAATTACCCGTAAAGTTATAATTAATTATAATATAATAATTCTATTATATTGCAAAATGTAAATACCTATAAATTACGCTTACTTTAATATTATTATATTAATTAATATATTAAAAAATTTTATATTCGTATTTTAAAATAAATATATCTGTAATTATATCTTCGATGTAAATATAATTAAATTTATTTTAATAGCAAACCCAAACCCAACTCCGATATAATTTTATAAAAATTAACGATTTAGAATAATTCGGGATATCGATTTCGATAAATATAAATCAATTTCTTTCGATTAAGCCTAAATTATACTAACCGTTATAAATAAAAAAATCGGAAAGGAATTTAATTATATAAAAGAATTAAAAAGAATAACCCTTATATTAGATTTAAAAATTAATAGGGTAATAAAAGAAATTATTAAATTAATTCCCAAAAATAAACCTTTAATAGAAGATAATTCGTTTTACTTAATAAAGTAAATTTAAATTAGGACTCCGTCCTTAGGAATTAATAAAATCGAAAATATTCCCGAAATTAAATTTAATTTTAGCGTTATAATTTATATAAAGGACCCAGCCTTTACCGAAAAAGTTAAAGCAATAATTAATAAATATAATATTTATAACGGTACTAATACCGTCGTTATTAATAAAAACGAAATACTATATATCGATTTAATTAATAATTAATACCGTAAAAAAGTCGCGTTTCGCTTATATTAACTTAGTTTAAAGGATATAAAAATTTTAAACGAAACGTTTAATAAAATATACGAAAACGGAAAATTAAAATAAATAAAGCGTTCTACCCCCTTCAAATACCCTTATTTTATAATCTAGAAGATAATAAATAATAAACGCAAAATAAAAGTCGTTATCGATTAACGGCCTATTAATAGAATTATTATTAATAATTCCTACCCTTTATTAACTTAAAATTCTATTATTACCCGTATATAAAATAAATACTTTATTAATATTTTCGATAATTTAACCTTTTTCTACTAATTCCCTATTTATCTTTATTATAATAATAAAATAATTTTAATTAACCCTAAAAATTTAAAAAAGTTAAACGTCGCTTTAATAAATTATAAAAATTCACCGTCTTACATTTAAAGATTTATAAATAAGCAACTCCACCCCTACTAAACTTTCGTAATAATTTATATCGACGATATTATTATTTTCAATAATATAATTAAAGAATACTTCGTTTATATCGAAATAATTTTAAAATTATTTAAAAAAATTAATTTAAATATCGTAGCGAAGAAATTATTCGTAATTTACTTATTAATTCGTCTTCTAGGCTATAAAATATTAATATTCAATTTAACGATAACCGAAGACCGAATTACCGTAATTTAAAATATTAAAATACCTATTAATTTAATTAATTTTAAACGCTATATTAATATTAATAATTTCTTTAAAAAATTCGTACCTTAATTTACTTAGAAGGTAGGACCGCTTAAAAACCGCAAAACCGTACTTATAACGCAAATTAAAACGGAAAAAAGGATATTAAAGAATAAAAATTAACCCGTCCGCTAAAGATTTACGAAAACGGTTATTTTTAAACCTACCTAATAAAAGAAAAAAACTTTTAAAATTTTATAAAATTAATTTTATAAAGAATAAATCCTTTTTTATTATTACTTAAACCGTTAAACGTTTTATAAAATTAATATATTATTCGAATTCAATTTCGGCCTAATTATTTTCCACTTAAAAAATAATTCCTAAAATAGTAAATTTTTCTTTATTATAAATATTAAACCGATTATATTTTATAATAAATAACTTTCGAATATTAAAAAGCGGTATTAATTTATAAAATTCGAAATCGCTTATTTCGTATAAACTTATAAAATAATAAAGCAAATTATTCAATTATACCGTAAATTAATAATCGTCTTTATTAATTATAAAATAATTATTAATATTATCCGCTAAACTACTTTAAAAATAATAAATTTAATTAAATTCAATCCGAAATTAATTATAATTTTAATTTACTTATCTTAATTTAACCTCGATATATAATATATCCCTAATAAAATTAACGTAATCCTAAATACCTTATCCCGGCTATTATTTAAAATACCCTACCTTAACCTAAAAATTAACGAATTAAACGATATATAGAAAGATTCCGTATACTTAATTTATATTTAAATAACGGACGAAATTAAAACGGATTTCGTTAAAAATTATATAAAAGACGTCTACTATTCCTAAATTATAGAAAAATTAAAATTCTACGTTGAAAAAAACGCGCGTTATAACCTCCCTAAAAACTAATATTTTAAATACTAATTCTTTAAAAATAGTTTACTATATTATAAAGCGTATAATAGCGCAATTCGATTATATATACCGTATAATTATTTTAAATCGATTTTTAAAGTAATTTATAATAATAAATATTATTTCAACCCGTCCCGAATAGTAAAAAAATTAAAAAATTTATTAATCCTACGGCTATTATATTAATTTAAAACGTATATTTCCTACTACCCCAAATATAACGAATTAAAAATAAATCGTAAAACGATTCCCGGTTAATTCCAATCCGTAATCCTTAAATTAATTTTATATTATATAATCTATATCGATTTTATAATAGGCCTACTTAAATAACTTTATATATCGATAATATAAAGAAAAGAGAATTTTAATTCGCTTATAATAATCGTTTACGCTTTTAATAAAAAAATTATCCTAATTTTAAAAAAGATAATTTATTTAACGAAAAATTAAATAGAAAAATTCGTAACGATATTATTACTTTATAATTAAAGCCTATTTTATGTAGTAATTAACGATCGAAATTTAAAATTCTTATCCAAAGCCTAAAAAATTATATTCGATAAATTAAATTATAAATTAATATATATTATAATATAATACTCCCAAATTAATAGAAAAAATAAAAGGAGAAATTAAAAAATAAAATTCGCTATTAAGTATTATACTACTAAAAATTTCAATATACTTTAATTTAATATTTTATTAACGTTCTAATATAATATAAATAACTCCCTATTTACTTTATTAAATTTAATCCTAAACGAATTAATATTCGGTTTTAAGCTTAATACTACTTTAAACTTCATTAAATTATAAAATTTAAAAGACCGCAATTTTAAAACGATATAAAAATTATATAATTAAAAAATTAACGACGCTTTAAATTAAGCCGCTATAAAATATAAATTCCTATATAATAAATTATACCGGCCTTTATCCTTTAAAGTCGGAAATAAAGTAATAATCTAATTTTATAAAGGGTATAACCCTATAGGCGAACCTTTACGAAAATTCGGTTAATAACGAATTGGCCCTTTTAAAATAGTATATAAAATTAATAATTTAATTTATAAATTTAATATACCAAAAACGTAAAAGATTTATGGAGTAATTTCTTTAATACACTTTCGTAAATACCCTAAAAGCGAAAACCTATTCGGTAAAAAGAGGAATAATAAGCCGGATTATATATTTATCGAAGGAAACGATAATTAATTCTATTCTTATAAAATAAAATGATTATTAAAATAACGAACGGTTTAAATAAAAAATAAATTATATATTAACTATAAAGTAAAATAGAAAAGCTATAATTACGAATCGAATATTTAAGAACCCTATAATATAATTAAGAAAAAAGGCCTTATAAAAAATAACCGGTAATTAATTAAAAAATATAAAATATAATTCCTTATTTAACTTAACGAATTAAAAAAATTTAAAAAACCGGACCTAATTATATTAATTTATAATATTTAAATAATATACTACCTAAAAAAGAAACCGGATATACCTTCCCTCCTTAAACCCAATTCGTTTTAAATTAATAAAGTAATTAAATATTAATTATTTACCGTATATAAACCGTAATATAACCCGCCCTATAATATTTAACGCATATAAATTAACCTTCGGCTAAATTTCTTCTTATTTTTAAATATTTTAACCAAATTATATAATTAAAATAAACCTATAATCCAAAATTAATTATTATAATAATTACTATAAACGATTTAATTATACCGAATTAAAATAAATTAATATATTCGCGCCGTTTTACCGCCTATACGTATAATAATAATCCTATTATCTCCAACCTTCCTATTTCCAATATTATAAAAACGATCTACGAAATATAAAATTAAAAAAGCTAACGCATCCTAAATTAAACTAATTATATTCTAAATAAACCGAATTAAAATTCGAACGTCCTTAAACGCTTACAATTCAATTAGAGTAAAATTTTTTATAACCTTTATAATAATAATAAAAAGCGAACCGAAGCAATCCTAATTACTTACGTAACTAATAATTTTTAAATTTCGTAAATAAAATATTATAAAAAGATTATTAAATTCCTAAACGTAATTAAAAATAAAGCCTACCCTATAAAAATTATAGGAGATTTACCTTATAAGCCGGATATTACTACTTAAATCGTAATAACTATAATATATTAAATTATAAAATCGTTTAAATCCTTCCGTAAATAGGATAAACGGAATAAAAAAATTAATATAGAGGTTTATAAAATACTTTTTTACGTATATTAATATAAAATAAGCCTTAAATTAATTTAATACGAATAAAATATTAAAATATTTAAAAATTACGAATAATACGCCAAACCTCTTCTAAACTTCGTTTTAGAAAAATGCGTTTAAATATATTAATTCGACGCTAATTTCGATATTAATATTATTATTAAAAAGGACGTAAATAATAAAACTTTCGCTATTATATAGAAATACCTTACTTACTAAGACTCCGAATTCTAAATTAAATAAAACGCTTATAAAAAGAACGTTAATAAATTTAAAGATTAAATAAAAAAGAATATAACCCCGGCCAAATTTAACGAAATTATTTCTAATACCGATTTAAAGGCCAAATCCAAAGGAATTTAAATTAATATATACTATACCGAATTTAAATTAACGTTTATTATAGAAGGATTAACCCCCATTAAATAACCTTAAACCGGCGTATTTGAAAAATTAAATCTACTTTTAAATAATAAATTATAAATCGCTTTAACTAAATAACCTACTATCCTATATAATATTATCTTTAGTAATTCGTCGTTTAATAATATTATTAATAAATTTATTAATATAATTAAACTTAATTTAATTCCTTAAATTAATAAAAATACTCTTTTAAATACCTTAATAATATTAGGAATTAAAATCCCTAATATTTTTAATATTATAGGTTATATCGAATTTAAAGATTTTACCGCCCCTCTAATTCGAATTATTATACCTACCTAAAATACCCCGATTAAATCGACCGGTTTTGCTAAAATTTTTACTATTAATCGTATAATTAAAAAAAAATAATCCGTTTCCAACCTTAATTTTAAGACTTTTAAACGGTTTAAATCCTCTTTAATTATAGATTCGTCTTCCGAAGTAAATTCGTCGCCGAATTTTAAATTAAATTAAAATTTAAATATAAATATAATCGATTTCAATAACTATTTTACTCGTAATAAAAAAGCTTTTAATATAAATATTATTCCGATTATAAATAAATTTTCTAATATAATTATAATTAACCAAATTATTTCGACCCTATAATATATCCTTTTTAATCGTAATCGTATTAGAATTCAATTTCTACCTAAATTAATTATAAATACAACCCCGAACTACAATTAAAAGGCGTTCGATAAATTAACTAAACGGATTAAACACTTCGAAAAATAAAATAAAAACTAGTAAAAAGAAATTAATTACCTTAAGGATAATATTAAAAAATAAAAGTAAGCGCTCAAATTAATATTAATAAATTACTTATATTTTAATAATTATAAATAAATTAATAAATATTATTAAATTATCTAAAATATAACGAAGAACCGTACCTTTAAAGGACTATATAACTTAATTAAATAATACTCTTATATTAATTTAATTTATACTTAAATTAACCTTAAAATAATTATAATCGATAGTTACTTTTAAGCCCAAAATATTAATAATAATAAATAAGACGTCCGCGACGTTTATAGTCGCAACGGTAAAGTATTTATATATATCGCTAACGGCCTATTCGCCAATTAGGAATTCGAAATTTACAAAAACGATATATATAATAGCGCTAATAAGATCGTCGTTCAAATTACCGGGTATAGTATCGAGGAAATAAATAATTAAATCAACCCGCAAAGGATAAATAATATAGGACTCGGAATTTAGGTAAGTAAATAATAAAGGTATATATTTAAACGAATTACCGGGACGGTAATAAATTAACGTAAGGGGCAATTATAAAGGGAAGAAGGGAATAGGTCGAAATGAATTACGATTCGATATTAAATCGGTCGTAAATTTACCTTCTTCTTCTAATATCGTAAAAATCGGGTTAGGGACGACCCAAGTTAACTCCTATATATAAATAAATAGCCGAAAAGTCGAGCCTTAACTCGATCTCTCTCTTAAATCAATTATTGTATTCTATAATTATCCAATTTATTAAGGACTTCACATTGTGAGCTTGTACCATTTAACAACCCCGCCGCCGCCAGACCCACTTTAGATTTCTATAAAAGATTCCGTTAGAAGGGTAGCCTTCGGCTAACCCTCTCCTTATTACATTATCTTCTTTTCTTACTACTTTAATACTATTATTATTTTTATACGTTTAGTATTTGAAGTACCCCAGGTTACCCTATCAGTAAGCGTTAAGAACGGTTTAATAATTAGTAGATTATAATTAAATATATACGAATTATATATATTTAGTAGTATTTATATAAATAGGTATTATATATTTAATCTTGCCCAATTTTTCTTTTGCATTCCAATAATCTCCTAGACGTATAGCTCCTATTTCGAGGGTGGTATTTGTTTTACGGTAGTCGATATCGATTAATTATATTATTCCCTATTATTATAATTATATATATAATTAATTTAATGGTTTTTATTAATAGAATATAATAGTGCGGTTAGGTATGTATAAGTTTAATTCCCTTATTACTAAATACCTAAGATAAATTACCGATTAGGATTTAATACCGATGTGAAATTAATTTATTATATTATAAATAAACGATATTAATATATTTATACTTATAATTCGCCTTCTACTTTTATTTATAGTATCCTAATTTCGATAAATTTATAATATATAGCCTTATTTTTATTTCTAATTTTTAAATATATATACGCTAAATATATTATTTAAAATAATAGTTCTGCGGGTTATATATTAACCCTAACTTTATATATACTGATGGGTACGAAGGTATATCCGGCGCGATTATTATAAGAGAGTAAAAAGTCGATTTAGGATTTGGATTTCTAAATCCATCCCCTTTTTGGGTCTTATTAGGTAAATATATAGACTATATATATGTAATTAACTTTAACCTTCAAACTATTATAATAAGGTACGTACCGATATTAATTTAAATTCCTACCTTTAAATAAAAATGTGGTTTTTCGAGCGGCGGGCTAATTTATTCCTTTGTAGGATAGGATATACGTTTTGTATTTAAATTAATATACCTTGTATTCTTTAGTATCTACCCTATAATTTACCCTATTACTAAAAATCGTATTAAATTTGTATTATACTCCCTACTTTTTTTAATATAATTATTACTATTTATTATTATATACGTAATATTAATTGAAATATAGATATTACTATTGTAAGTATATATATTTAAATTTATTTAATTGTAAAATATTCTAGAAAGATTTATTATAATAGAGTTACTAATAATCTAATATTATTGTAAGAGCTTTAAGCAGCGTAACGGCGTTATTAATATACGCGTAGGTATTATATTTATTTATTTACTATAATATGCCTACGGTTTTAAAAAGCCTTTTATTATACTTCGAATTACCGGCCGATCTTTATTAACGTTTATACTAAATATAATATTTACCGACGGTATTAATTAGAGTACTATATACTATTTTGTATTATATAATTTTAATATTAATTTATTAAAATTACTTTATTATAATATATAATTTTTAATTACTTTGGAATTTAAATATATAAAATTATTCTTACTATACGTAGAGGTAATTTTATTTTCGCTTAGGGCGGCCCTTAGTTAATTATTTTAGAGTACTATATACTATTTTGTATTATATAATTTTAATATTAATTTATTAAAATTACTTTATTATAATATTTAGAGTACTATATACTATTTTGTATTATATAATTTTAATATTAATTTATTAAAATTACTTTATTATAATATATAATTTTTAATTACTTTGGAATTTAAATATATAAAATTATTCTTACTATACGTAGAGGTAATTTTATTTTCGCTTAGGGCGGCCCTTAGTTAATATAATTAATTATTATTATTAAATATGGAAAGAGTAGTTAGGGGACGATTAAGTAGTAATTTAATAATAATAAAGCGGGTAGTATAGATGGGGACGAATTGCGTAGAAGTATAAATACTTTATACGATATTATTTTTATTTATTTAAATTCTTTTATATCGTCGGCCCCCGAAGCTTAATTTACTATTATTTTTAATATTAATTTTATTTGAAAGAAATAAAATATTAGTAATTTGGATATTTCGTTAAAGCTTTTATATTATAGCGATATTCGATTAATAGATAACCGTAAATTAATTAATCCTATTATTTAATATTACCTATCTTATATTAATACTTTTAATTATTTAATATTATTATACTGTTTGAAGTTAACCGACTTATTCTATTAACCGTTGCCCGAAGCGAATTAATAGCGCCGGCTTAATATATTATTTACGATAATTTACCGATATAATTATTATATATATAAGCCTTTATTTAGGGCTTTAATATCTTCGCCCTTAGCCCGAAATGTATATTTATTATTAGGTAAGGTAAATTTGAAATTTGGTTAATAGTAGCGACGAGGATAATATTTTTACTTTCGGTACTTATATTATTAAAGCGGGCGAAAATTTCGATTGTATTAGGGTTTAAATATATAATCGACGTACGTACCGATTATATTAATTCGGGAAGTAACCGGCGTATTATAGGAGATTAGATTCGCTTTAAGTAATAATTATTTATATTTAAAACGATGTAGAAAAATTTGGAGAATATATTAATTTTGAAGATTACAGTTCCAACCCTTCTATTTTTAACCCGGAATATATATTTATTATTAAATAAAATAAATTTAAGGCCGAATATGGTTTAAATAAATATTTAAGTTTATTTAGCAAAATGGCGCGAGGTAAAAATATAAATTATTGTTTATAGTTATCCTAGTTGTGGTCCTACTTAAATTATTGGAAGAGGAATATATAAATAAAAGTCTTCGTTTTGATAATAAGTATTATATAGTTGAAAATAAGTCCTTAATTATAGCCGGCGAGTTTACCCGCTATTTATATATTGTTAAATATTAGCGTTTGAATAATTTCGCTAATTTAAAAGTATATTTTATATTTTATTGTAAGCGTACCTGCGGAAGCTTAATAGATATTAAATGAAAAATAATATATTCCGTTAATATATTTTAGTTATTCTACGTAGATAAACCGGGGGGTATTCTAAATATAAAGTTAATATATTATATATATACTTCTATCCGATAATAGTTAAATGAAATTTTTATTTATATACCTCTATTTATTCCGTTTAGTTAATTTACCTAAATCGGTTTACCGATTTATATTACTATAAAATATTAAATAGATAATTTAATAGTTTCGACGTATTTAATTATATCGACGATGTAAAATAACCTTACGTTTAAGATTTAGTATTATAACCTATTTTAACGTTGTAAATTAATTCGTTCCGAAGGAAATTAATTAAATTAAATAATTTAAACTATTATTAATTAATAAGATAATTATCCGTTTATAATTAATTTTCGAAATTATTTATACCGAAATAGAATCGGTTTTCGATATTAAAAAATTCGAATTAAATAATTTAAATTATTATTAATATTTTTTAATATTAACCCCTATATACGCCGCCGAATATTAATGTTTAAAAACCTTAAGCTTCGTTAATTTAAAGAATACGTAGATTATTTATAATATTTCCCGTTTAAGGGTAATTACGAATATACTTACGGATACTATTAGGCGAAAGTATATTAAATTAGAAACGGCTGTTAAATAATAAAAAAATGAATTCCTACTTATAGCCGGCGAATTTACCTGCTATTTATACGCCGCCGAATATTAGCGTTTAAAAATTTTAAATCTTATTAATTTAAAGAATGCGTAAATTATTTATAATATAAGGGCGGTATTATATATATATTCGACGGTAGTTAGGACGGAAATATAATATATATTATATATCAATATGCATTCCTGCGTTGTTTTAGATATAATATATATATAAAGGAATTGCGCTTTTATCCGATATTAATTAGACGAAATCGGGAATTCTATTTAATCGGCGCGTATAGTATCGATTATATATTAACCCGGTATTATTTTACCCGTTAATTGGTTTTTAGTAATTAATAAACTTCTTTAATTATTTATTGAATTTTCTAAGCGAATTTTAATTATTTATTAATTAATTTCTAGTAATTAATGAATTTTTTTAGCCGACGTAGAATAAATTAATTAAAGGTTGTATATTTTCTTCCGCCGGTTTTTTAAAATAACGCTCTCAAAGTGTACCGAAACCTTAATTTAAACTGCTATAGCCTAATCCCTATATTTAAATACGGATTTAATGTATTTACTTATATTAATAATATAAAATAAATTAATTAAGGGTTATATATCCTTTTCCGCTAATTTTTTAAAATAACGTTTTTGGAATATACCGAAACCTTAATTTAAATTACCGCCTAATATTATTTCGTATTAATTAATATAAATTTGCCCGGAAATTTAAAATATAAATATACCAATTTTCGGTTGTAAATATTACTATTAAGATTGGTGGGGCCTATATATATAATAGCGACGAATTATATATTCTATTAAAAGTATTAAAGGGATTATTCGATATAGAATATAGAATAATATTACGATGGAATATATAAATATATTATACGGGTTATATATATCGTTTAATAAAATTATTAGGAATTAATTCGATTATTTATCTAAATTGCTAACCTTCGTTATAATAAAATCGAATTGTCCGCGTAAATCTTAATATAATATAATATAATGTGAACCGAATGTTATAATACCGTAATAACGTTTTATTTTAGTTTAAAATACGGAATTTTAAGCCGCTAAATATTAGATCGATAAATATTTACGTTGTTTATTAATTAATTAAAGGATAATAATATATTTATATAAATATATTAGCGCTACGGATTTTAATTAACGAAAATACGGCCGGATGAAAAAATTATATAATATAAAGCGGCCCGGTATTTTATTTTAAATTGGCTCCGGATACGGAAGAAAATTACGTATATTAAAACCGGATAGAAAATAATAATTAACGCTAAGATACAATTATAATACCCGTACCGAAAAATAAAATCGTCTAATAGATTATTCTAAAGGTTATATTAATAAAATAAATTGTATTCCGCAGTATATTGATTTGGACTAAAAACCACACCACAAAGGAAATAGAGCCTACACTACAGACTTATAGCGAAGGATTAAACCAATTTGGGGATCTTTACTTAAGAAACGTAAATAAGGTTAGTAATTCTTAACCTTACTACTATAAGAAGAAGAGTAAGAGTAAAATAAAGCTTTACTCTTATTATCTTTTTTAAATAAGAGTAAATTTATTAATTAATTCTCTTAGAAATCTTTAAGGGGGTTATTTAATAATTTTATAAAAAAAGTTCTTTGGGTGAAAAATAAAGTTATTATTTTCCCTAATTCTCCTTCTTACCTTCTTTAATCGAAGGAGGGAGAAGCCTCCCCCTTTTATCCTTTTTTTAAATATAGGCTCCGAATCTTCTAGAGGGAGGGAAATATAGATTTATACCTACCCTACTATCTACTATTTAAATAATTATTTATATATTTAAGTAAATAATAATTTTACCTTATATTATATTTCCCTTCGAATATTTTTTATACCGTTTTAAGTAAAAATATTCGTATAATAAGAATCCTCCTTCTTAAAATATAAGAATTAAATTAAAGAAAAAATATCCGAAGTAAAATAAAAAAAATAATTAATCCTCTATATATAGATTACTTCCGGCGTTTATTAATCTTCTCTTCCTTTTTCTCCTTAATTAAATATTTTTTTAAAACCTTATATTTAACCATTTCTTTTATATTTAGTCCCGTTTTATTAATTATATATCCTATATTAATTACCGTTTAAATAACGCTTATATTTATTTTATTTTTAAAAAGGATTAATTAAATTATTCTATTATTTAACGTTTTAGTAAATTTAATTTCAATTATTAATTTACCTTTATTATAAAATTTTAAGCTTTAGGGAAAATCTTTAAGAACCGAAGGGGGCTTAAAGAGGATAAAATAATTAATTAAGAAATATTCTTTATCGGTTTATATTGAAATAATAAAATCGTTTTATTACTTTTTTATTACCCTCTTTTTTTTCGGTCGTAGGGGTTAATTAATTATAATCTCCTTTTTAAAAATAGTGCCGGGATTAATCGTTATAGCTTAGGCCGGGAGCTTCTTTTTTTAAGCGCGGGTAATTTTTATAATAAATACAGAGGAAATTTATTCCCCCTCATTAACGGTTTTAAAGAATTTATTATCCTTAAAATTAATATTAAATATAAATATAATAATCTTTCTTTATTTATAACTTTTTTTTTTTAAAGAGGAGGAAGAAGAAGAAAAATTATTTAAATTTAATATTAATAAGGAATTGGGGGAAAAAATCCATTATTTTCTTTAGGCGAGGAAGGGTTTTGAGAATTTCCTTTTAGAGAAATTACGACTTTTATTATTTTATTAAAAAATATTATAAAAAGCGTCCTAATTTCCTTAAAAGAGATATAAAATATCCTTTTCTCCTTATAATAATATAATATTATATTTACCGAAAAATCCGAATATTTTTAACCGAAAAGGTTAATTTAATTTATTATCCTTACTATAGAATATTTTAATTCGTCGGAGTAAATTTACTTCGATCTTTAAATAATTTCTAATATAGGCTAATATATAAACGTAATAAATATTTAAAACGTTATAAACCGTACGTATTTATATATAAATTATAATAAATTCGAAAAAATATATTAAACCGGTCTAAATTTATAGTTTTTAATAATTTCCCTCTTTTTAATTAATTAGTTTTAGGCTTTTAATACTATATTTTCGGCGCTAAATTTTAATAAAGAAAATTCGTATAGCTTTTAAATATTAAAAATTATAAAATTAAATATAAATTTAATATAGGAAAGGCATTTCGACTTAAGTAAACCGCCTTTTTAAATTAATAGGCTAATTATTAAATTTATAAATAATAGTATATTATTAAATTAAAGAAAAGTAAATTTTCCTCGTACGTTTATAATTATTAAAAATAGGTATTGAATTATAAATAAATTATCGTTTATTTCTATTATTATAAATTGTTAAAATAAAGTATTTATTAATTTATACCGGAATATATTATTATTTAATAATTTTAAAGAAATCGGGTAAATCTCCTCTTAGTCCGGGAAATTCTATATTATTATTATTAAATTTATAAATTTAGGAAGGGATATAAATATAATCCTTAAAGTTATATAATATATAAATAAAAATTATGTAAATATTAATATTTTCCGTTTAAATTTAAATATTCGTAAAATATTAAAGGTTTATAAAGTTAAAATAAATTTATTCCTAAATAAAGCGTTCGGGTTGCCGAAAAATAGCGGGTTAATCGATAAATAGGGGAACGTCCCTATAAATTAATTCTAATAATATTTTATTAATTTCGGGCTTTATAATAAATAAATATAATAATAATTTCTCTTCGTTTAAACGTTTATTTATAATAATAAGGAAGCGTTAATTTAAATAAAGGGTAAAATTTTATTATTCTTTTTTAATTACTTTATAAGGGTAAATTTACCCCGCGTATATTTTAATATTCTTTTAATTATAAATTTACTATTTTTAAAATTCAATAATAAATCCTATTCCTTTAAATAATCCTTTAATTTAATAACGTATTATATTTTTAGCGAAAAAGGTTTATTCCTCCTCTATAAGGATAATTTTTTTATTTAAAATTATTTTTAATAGAGGAGTAAATTTATATAAAAGTAAAAAATAAACGTTTAATAGGGTAAAGATTTTAGGAGGGAGAAGAAGGGTTTTTTTTAAGGATTATAGTATTATTGAAATTAAAAATATAAGGATATTTAATAAAAAAGGTTATAAAAAGCTAATATAAATTTATTCCTTAACGAAAAAAATATTAAAAATCGTAGTAAAAAGAAAGAAAAATCTCTTACTCCGCGACGCGTTAAAATCTTTTTTATTATTATAAGAGTTTTTTATCTTTTATATAAATTTGTATTATTTTAAAATTATTATCGGTATTATAAATATTTCCTTACTATTATACTGCCTGAAAAATATTTCTAGGTCCGAATATTTATTTATCCGAATACCTTCCTACGTCCGGGTTCTATTTTCGTTAACTATTCTATTTTCGTTATTTAAGCAATTTATTTAAGTAATTAGGGAAAGAATTAAAATTTCCCTTTTTAGCCGACGAATAGATTTATATTACTCTTTTCTACTTTATCCGCTTCCTTTCGTTTAAAAATTTCTTTTCTTCTAAATAATATTATATAAATTCGCCTCTTTTATTAAAATATTATAATTAAATTTAAGGATATTATAAAAAATCCTATTTAAGAAGAAATTTAACGCTTTAAAATATTTATTAATTAATAAAAGAAACCTTTTTTCAATATAAATTTCGGCGAATACGTTACTATTATAAATAAACGTTTTTCGGCTCCGGCCTTTTATAATCTTATCCCCGATTTCCTTTTAATTATTTAAAATAATCCTTATTATATAAACGCCTATTTTAACGGAAAGAAATAATTTTTTAATAAAATTTATATTTATTAAAACTGTAAATTCGCTAATAATTAACTTTAAGGAATACTTATAAATATAAATATTAAAGTTTTTTTTTTTAAGTGAAAATTTTTATTATTATTTATCTTCCTTTTATTAGCTCGTTTTACTTCGAATAGGTTTTACTAAAGTTTTTTAAATAAATTAAGAATTTAATAAAGGAATTCTATTTAATAAATTAATATTAGCGTATTATCTTTAAATATTTTGATAAATATAATTTTAATATTAAAGAATATTAGCGTATTTTTATTAAAAAGAAAGGAGGTTAGCCTTTAGGCTATTATAGCGTTTATATACGTATTAAGAAAGAATATATTTTTAATTTATTTATTTAAATATATAATTCCCCGTATAAATTTACTCCTCTTCTTTTTTTATCTTCCCTTATTAATTAATTTCTTCCTTTTAAAAACCGGTTCCTTTATATTAATTATACCGAATAAATTTAGAAATCGTATATTTCGATCTTTATTTATAATAACGAATAGGAGTCCTTTAACGTTTAATCTCTTTTCGTAAGTTATATTTCTATATTAAGAAATATTAAAAGAAATATATATAGGAATTACGTTTAGAATATTAAATAGGTAAATTAATATATTTATTCGAATTATTCTAAGAAGGAATTTCAATTTAGATTTCGTAAAAATATTACGTTACGGCTTTTTATCGAAATTTTAATTAATAATCGCAATATTAACGGCCCTATTTTAATAATTAATAACGTACTTAAGAATTATTAATAAAGAATAAATCGGCGCGTATTTAATAACTTTAAAAATTGGGCCGAATATATTTAATTTAAATATAAGTAATTAAATATAAAAGGAAAAAGTTTAAATATTTATAATAATTATATTAAAATTAATATTATATATAATAATAAGGATATTTTTAATATTATTAATATAAATTAACTTTCGAAGGATAATAATAATTTAGGTAAAGAAAGTAAATTTTATAATAAAGGTAGCGGAGAAGTTAGCGAAAATAAAAAACCTATTCGTAAGAAAATAAAATTCGAAATTAGCGTCGAAAATATCGAAATTAAAGGAAGAGTTAATTAATAGGTTTTTAATAAAAGGGTTATTAAAAATAGTAATTCTAAAAGTAATAAAGGTAAAGAAAATAATATTATTATTATTATTAAAGAAAAGGGAAAGGGTATTATCGTTCCTTTTAAAGAAAGTAGTAAAAATAAATTAGTATTATAAGTATAAATTAATACCTTTTATATAAAATATAAAACTTTTTCGGCGAAAAATTTTCTAATAAATAGAATAAATATAAAATAAATAAATAATAAAGAAAAATAATCTCCCTTTAATATTTCCTTTTTATTTTAATATTTAATTTTCCCTTTAAAAGTAATTTAAGTTCCGAACGATTATTTTTATTAAAAAATCTCCTTAAAATAAAATATTAAAAAATAATATAAAACGGTTAAAAAGGTATTAAATTTTTAATATTAAAGGCGCTTTAATTTATTCTAACTTTAAATAATAGTTTCTTAAGAAATTAAAAATTAAGGTCGGTTTTTAAAAATTATTTATATTATAGAATTTAATAGGGATTTCCTTTAATAAATTAAAAGAAATAAAAGTAAAAACGAATAAGTAAAAATAAATAATTAAAGGTAAGGATAAAGGACCTAATACGAAAAATAAAAAATATAAAAAAAAAAAAAAGGAATCGGAATTCCTAACCGAGAATAATTAGTAATTAAGGAATTAGTTGGGTATAAATCGGTTCGAACGTTATTCGGTTGGGGGTATTTTCGGTAATTCGAAGAAAAATAGTATTTATAACGTCCTATAAATATCGGCGGCTATTAACCCTATTATATATTTTTTAATATTATAATCCTTTATTTATAATTTAAAATTAATTAAGGTCGTTTTTAAATTAGGGTTAAATTTCCTCCCCTTTTACAATACTTAATTACGCTTTAAATTAATCCTTAATTAAAATTTACTTCTTTAGAAGCTTTTTTATTAGGATAATTACTTTAATTAAAGATTTTTTAAAATTTTAACGTATCCTTTTATTAAAAATCTTTATTCGAATTCCCTTAGTAAATATTAATTAAAGTTCCTCCGTTCTTAAAAATCTCTTAAGAATTTTTTTTATAATTTTTCCATTATTAATTAAACCCCGAATAAATTCCTCCTCGGGATTAATTAGCTCTTATAAATTTTTTATCGGATTTTTAATATTTAATATTATTTTATCCTTAATTACGAATTTTTCAATATTCTTAATATTTATTAACCTTTTTAAAGGGATCCCGTTAAAAGTATTTAAATAATAAATATTACCCGAAGAGGAAATTTAATATATATAATAAGGACTTTCCTAATAGTAGGTTAATTTCTATATAGAATTTATATTTACCCTTTTAACGTTATTATACTTTAAAATAAAATTTCCGATTTCGATTTAAATATTAATAGAGTATATTTTTCGCTTATTCTTTTTATTATAATAAACGGTAATTACTTCCTTTATTGTAGCGACCTTTTTAACGGCCTAATTAAACCGGTATTCTAATTCTTCGCGTATTCGAATAATAGCGTAGATTAATTCCTCCTTCGTTATTAATTTATTATTATTTTCTAATTAATAACTTATTATAAAGGTAAATCGAATTTAATAAGAATAATAAAATTGTAATTATAAATTAATTAAAAGGGAATATAGCCGTAATTGCCCCGGATTATTATTTAATTAATAAATAAAACGTAAGGTAAGAATTTCTTCTAATTACGCCTTTTATTATCCATTATTTTTATAAATAAAGTAGCGATCGTTATATACTTTTATTTATTATTCTTATTAGTTCTAAAATTAAAGGGTATAATATATTCCCTATAAATCCCTAATTAGGTTAAATATTTAGTAACGGTTAATTAGAATTTAAAATTATTATTAATAAAAATTATTAAAGGATATCCTTATTTTAAAAAAACGGATTTAAAAAAATACTTTATTTAAATAAATTTAATATTAAATAAAACGGTAACTTTAATATAATTAATCGTATTATCCCTAATTTTTAAAAGAAAAATCCTTTTCCTATCGGCCCCTAGAAGATATTAAATATTTAAAATTTATTTATTAAAAGGGTAAAAATTAGGATAAAATTATTAATGATTATTTTTGAAGCGCTTAGGATTGAATTATTAATATTAAGGGTAAAAGCGGATTAATTCTTCGATATTATTATATATACTCTTTTAATAATAATACTCAATAATATAACGATATATTCCTTTATATCTTCGATATCCTACTTTATTATAGTACCGGGTTATAATTAATTACTATTCCTCCTAAATATTAATAATCTATTTAGGGAATTAAATAAAATTAGTAGGTTATAATTAAAGAATACTATTTTAAACCGTATATTTTAGCGCGTTATTACGGAATTGGCGCTTTAAAATTATATTTTTTAAATAGGTAGGGATTTTTATAATTAAAAAGAATTTTATAATCTTTTCCGATTACCGCGATTAATTACTACGTAGAATCGATTTAAGTAATTCTATAAAGGTAATATAAATTTATATATTTATAAAATCGTTAATGTCCTTTTTATACTCTTTTTTATATAAATTAAAAGGTTTAAAAGGTTTATAGAATAATTTATTAATTATAGAATTCTTTAAATTAAGAATATATTTAACTTTAAAATCGAAAAATTCAATCTAAATAATTTAATATATTAATAAAGCCCTTAGAATATTGTTAATAATATTATTAAATTAATATATAAGAATTGTAATATTAGTTTTAATAACGAAATATATTCTAAAGAAGTATTTCTATAAGCGTTTTAAAATATAGAAATGCCCCCGAAATTCCCTTTTAATAATATTATAACGCTTTTTAACCTTTAATTAAATTCCGCTTTTAAATTTATATAAATATTTTTTATTATTAAGGCCGATTTACTCTAAAATACCTCCTTAACCTTTAAGAAAAATATTAATTATTAAAATAATAATTTTATAGCGTTTATTATTATAAATAAAGGTTATAAAAATTAAAATTATAGTAATTAAATATTAAAAGTATTCTATTACGAATTACTCGTTTTTAATTTATTTAAATGTAATTCCCTTCTTTATTAAAACGTAAAAAAGGATTATAATAATATTAAATTTATAAATTTATATTTAATAATAATTTATAATTCTTAAAAAGGAATAAACTTTTCAAATACCGCTTCCCTTTTTCTTAAAAATCTTTTTATAATAAATTTATTTATTAATCTTTCGGATTTTCTCTTTAATTAAAACCTTTTTATTAAATATATAAAAATATTTAATAAAAATTACCTCCTTCTAATATTATTATAATTTAATTATTATAATAGTATTTCCGGCAAATTTAACGTTAATTAGGACTTTATCGATATTTATAAAGTATTTCAAAATATATTTCCTAATCCCCTTCGAATTAATTTACTCTTCGTTATAAATTATTTAAAACCCTTTAATATAAATATTATTAAAATACGGTTAATAAACGTTAAGAATTAAATCGTAGAATATTTTAATTATCGCTTTTATAAATTAAATAATTAAATTAATATTTCCTTAAAGTAGAATAATCATTTTAAAAAGGTTTAAAAGTATTAAAAAAGTAATAAAGTCGCGGTTAATTTTATCGAAGGGAATTTAATCGTAATTAGAGAAAAGGTCGAATAAAAATAATATTTTATACCCTTTAAACGTTTCGTTAAATTCTTTATAGCTTAGAAATAGGTTAATATTTTTTAAAATTATTTTATTAATCCGTTAGGCGTTATTAATAAAATATAGGCCGCTATTCTTTTTAATAATTAGAAATTAATTATTTCGGTAAATAATATAATTTTCTTCGAAAATCCTTTTTTATATTCTATCCTTTAATAAATTATATACTTAATTATAAAGGGTTTTAAATATTAAAATACATTTTATTTATTAAATAAAATAAAATATAGTATAAATTTATTAAAAGGGAATAATATCCGGGTTAAATCTTTTATATTTATTAAAATCCTATATAAGAATTTATTCCCTATTATAGAAAATATAGGTGAATAATTCGATTTTTATTTCGTTTAAAGTATTTTAAACCGTTTTTAAAATAATTTGAAAATATTTTTTAATAGAACGAAACCCTTTAATTAATTCTATAAAGTATAAAATAATATATTAATCCTATTTAGAATTAAAATTTTTAAATAAAATAATAATCCGCTCTTTAATTATTTTTAATCGCTTTACTTTTTAATTAGGATTTCCTTTAAATTTAAAATTATTAGAAGTTATATTATCGACCGGATTAATTTTTTAAATTATTCGTTTATATATAATATACGTTTAGAATATTATTTTTAATCTTCCTTTAAAATTAAATTCCTCTTTTAATAAAAATTTCCTTTCTAAATTAAATTTCCGAATTAACGTAATTACCCCCCTTCGCATCCGTTGTAAAAATTATTTAAAAATCCGCACCGGGCTATTTATACCCTTCTATATATTTTCCAATTCCTTTAAACTATCCTTTTTTCGTTATAATAATTCTAAAACCTATTTAATTATAAAATTTAATATAGGGGCAATCCGTTTATTATCTTCCTCTAATTATTTCGGTATTCGTTTTTCTTCCTCTTTTATTTATTTTTACCGCTCTTTCCTCTCTTCCCTTTCTTCCTTTATTACCGCCTCTTTTTCTATTATTATTATCGCGATTATAAAGGAATTAAACCTTTTACCCGCCTTTAAAAACCCCTTTTATTAAATTATAAATTTTAATTAACGCGGCGTAGATTATTACCCCTTTAATTATTATAATAGTGAAAGCTTTATTATCCTTATAAATTAAATAAATATTTATATTATAAAAGAATAATAAACCTAAAATAATATTATAATTGGGTAAAGGCTATTCGGTAACGAAAAAATAAATTTCCCTTCCTTTATTAAATAAATATACTTTTTTATAAATCTTTTTAAAAAAACCCTTCTTCCTATTATTATTATTAATATTAATAATTTAAATAGAAATATTTTATAATTTAAAGCTATTAACCAACGTTTTATTAATAATATTATATTCGGCGTTATTATTTAATAAAATAAATACTTTCTTACTTCCTTTTACGCTAATAAAAACGTAAAGGATTAATAACGGTATTAAACGCGTAATTTTATTCTTAATAAAAGAGGATTTATCGATTTACTTTATTTAATTAATCGCTAAGGTTAGGATATTATAAGTTAATAAAATTTAGGTAAAAGGAGATTTAACCTTCTATTAATCGGTAATATTTTACTAATTAAATAAAGAAAAAAATTCATTTTTAAAAAAAGCTTTTATAAAGTTAATAAAAGGATTATAAGTTGGATTAATAATTATAATAGAATACGTTTAAACTCTTTATTAAATAGGAATAAAACGGTTAATTTTAGAATTATTATTAAGGGTAGCGTTATTATAATATTTAAATTAGATTTTAGGAACCCTATCCTTTATATAAAATATATTAGAAAGTTATTTAATTTAATTATAAATAATTTTAATAGTAATTGGGTTATTCCGAATAATATCCTTAATAATAATAATAACTTTAATGTTTATAAATTTAGCGGCTATAGGGTATTATTTTCGGAATTTAAAAATAATATCCCAAAGGATTAATTAATTAATACCTCCGTCCTTTTCGGCTACGGGCGCCTTCTTAATTATTATTTTTATCGAAGGCGTTATTATTATTATAAATATTATTTTATTAATACGGCTTTTATTTTTAAAAATTTAATTAAGTTATTTAAATATAGATTTATTAATTTTAACGTTAAAAGGTTAAATAAAAGGGGGCGTTATAATATAATCGGGTATAGCTTCCTCCGTTCTAAGCTTTTTTAATTCTCTAATAATGATAATAGCTGTATTAAAAAAGGAATTAATTTATTCTTCGGTAAAATCGGTAATATCTTTAATTTTAGAGATTACAAATATTTAAGTTTATAAATTAAAAATATTAGTCCCTCGATGAAATTTAATTAAAAATTTATAAAATTTATCGAAAATATTAATAATAATATAATTAATAGCCCTAATATTAATTTTCCGAGCGAAAACCGTATCCTATTATTTCTTCGCTATATTAGAATCCTTAAAGAATTTAAAATAAAGGGTAAAATAAGGATTTATAACGACGCCCTTCTATTAAATATTTCTCTCCTATTTTTTAAAATTATTATAATTAAGATAATTTAGGTTTAAAGTAAATAATAAACGGATTACTTTTTTTAAGGCGCTTTAATTAATAATACGAATATATATTTCGTTAAAGAATAAATTAAAAATATTTATAATATTATTTATATAAATAATAATATTTACGGATCTTTACCTATTAAAGGTAATTTACTATATAATATTATAAAAATTATCCCTATCCTTCTTTTTATAATTAAATAAATAATAACCTATTTTACTATAATAATAGTATATTTAATAATAGGGTTCCCTCCTTCTTCTACCGTTAGTATAATTTTCATTATAGGGGCGGGTTTAAACTGAATTAATTTAAGGATAGTAAATTTAGGTCGATTAAAATTAAAAAAATATAAGAAGAAGCGGGATAAAAGTATTAATAATCCGGTTAATTATTAAAGATTTATAAACGATAATTAATTATTCGAAGGATTTAATTAACCTTTTTATTTAATTATCCCTAATTATAATAAAAGTTTCGGCAATTTTAAAAATAAATTTAAAGATAAATTTTTTAATAAATTTCTTATTAATACTTTAAATAAATTCTTTATCGGAAAAACGAATCGCTTTACGTATAAAACGGTAGGTATTAATCTCTTCCTTATTATTAAAATAGTCGTTAAATTTAATGTCGTCGAACTATTTAATAATTAAACTATTTAATTTAATTAAAAACTCTACCTAATTTATATAATAGAATTCCTTTTTATATTTATTAAAGAAAGAAGTTACGGTCTATTTAATTTTAAAGTCAAATTTTCGGTAAAAATTTTTAATAACGTTAATATAAACAAAGGATTAATTAATAGCGGTTTAATAAATTAATAAAACCGTATAAATAAGAATAATATCTATAATAATATTACGATTATTAAAAACCCGTTTAGAATAGAAATATTTTAAAATAATAGCCGTACTTTCGGTTTATTTAAGGTCCTTAACCTTATAGGCTATTTTAAACCGCTTTATAAATTTAAATTAGGTATAAATCTTCTAGAATTTAAATTTACGAATAATACTTTTATTAATATCCTTAAACTCCCTTTTATATTATTAAAACTAAATAGAAATTTTCTATTCGTTATTACCGAATTTATAAATCCTAACTTTCTTTTTAAATAATTCAAAATATTTAATAACCCTATTCCCGTTAAAAAAATTAACGGGGGTAATATTATAAATAATATTACTAATTAAAATAATAATAGTAATATTGAAAATTATTTTAATAAGAGGAATTTACTCGGTAAAAAGGGAATAAAAAGGGATAAATAATAAAATTAATAAAAGAGAGGAAAAAATAAGGGGAATATCTTTAAACGTATTAATAATATTTTTATTAAATATAATAAATAATATAAATTTATAAATAATAAATAATAAATAAAGGGGAAGAGGGGTATTATACGTATAATTAAAATATTAATTATTATTCGTATCTTTTTTAAAAGAAATATAAATTTATACCTCTTTATTAATAAATTCTCGATTTAAATATTATAATACCGCTAACGGGTCTTTACTGTTCTTAAAATCTTATAATAATTTTATTTCTAAATTATCCGAAAAATAAATCTATTTAATAATACTTTCGTTAATAAACCTTACCTCTTTTAATAAAGCTAAAAATTCCTTCGAAATATTAAAAAATCTTCGGATTATTAGAAAGAAAAATCCTATAATAATTTTAACTAACCGGAGAGCGAATTCCGTATATAAAATATAAATATTTAATAAACGGATAATTTATAATAAAGAACGGATTTAATCCCTTTAATATTTTTCCGGTAATTCTTCTTTAAATTTATTAATAAAGTTTTTAATTTCTAAATCTTTTACTTTTACTATTCCGATTTTCTTATAATTTTTAATATTCTATATCTTTTCTTATTTTTTAATCTATTTTCCATTAATTAAAATCTTATAATATCGGGGAAACGGAAATTCGTATATATCCGAAATTAAAATTTCCTATAAATCTATCGAAAGATTCTTTTACCGTTAATATTAATTAATACTTCGCTATTCGATTATCGGTATTTAAAATAATATCCCGAAGGCTACGGGAATAACTTTCGCGTTTACGAAAAACCCCGGCCGAAAGTCTCTTACGTCCGCATTAACCAATTTAATTAAAAATTTAAAATTTATTTCGTCCTTATTATTAAATTTAATTTAAATTAAAAACTATATTATAAAAGAAATAGAGCCTATATTATAAATTTATAATGAAGGATTAAATTAATTTAGGGATTTTTATTTAAAAAACGTAAATAAGGTTAATAATTTTTAATTTTATTATTATAAGAAAAAGAGTAAGAGTAAAATAAAGTTTTATTTTTATTATTTTTTTTAAATAAGAGTAAATTTATTAGTTAATTCTTTTAAAAGTCCTTAAGGGGGTTATTTAATAGCTTTATAGAAAAGGTTCTTTAAGTGAAAAATAAAGTTATTATTTTCTTTAATTCTCTTTCTTACCTTCTTTAATCGAAGGAGGGAGAAGCTTCCCCCTTTTATCCTTTTTTTAAATATAGGCTCCGAATCTTCTAGAGGGAGGGAGGTATAGATTTATACTTGCCCTACTATCTGCTACTCAAATAATTACTCATATATTTAGGTAGATAACAATTTTACCCTATATTAATATATTGTAATTAATTAATAGAAATCCCGCCGATAAATAAAATTATATAAAAATATATATAATTATATTCCGTTTATAGTATTTTTAATATATAAGTATATAAAGTTAACGAATATAGCGGGCTATAAATTAATAAAATCCGGAATATACCGTAGGTACGGGTTAAAAGAATTCGGGGCTGTATTTTATACCGGGTTGCTGTCACAGGCTTAGCCTAATAACTGCACGTAACTTGGTTACGTATTTGTGCCAAGGATGTAATCACTACTAAGATAATTATAACCTTATTCGGCTAGCCCGCCGCCGCGGTCGCACAATAATACGGTCGCGGTCCCAATCATATAACCACGCGCGCCCTGCGCGCGTATGGTCTGTGCGCCGTGCCTTTATAAGGGTAGCTACCCGCGTACAACTTCGCTCCCTTTCTTCTTTTCCTTCCTTATATAATATCGCATATTTTATTCTACCTACCTTAATTATATTTACCCGTAATAATATATTATACTTTACTATTACGTTTATAATATATAATTTTCGATTATTTAAACGTATTAAAATTGCCTTATTCGTAAATCGTTAAACCTAATATTCTTTCTTTTTTTTTCGATAATTAAAATAATCTCCTTTATTATAATAATTTCAACCGTTAATTATTCGTTAGAACCGCGTCCCTTTATTTAAAGAATAAAGGTAACCTTCCTTTTATTTAACGGATAAAAGTAAACGCTGCATTTCTCTCTTTCTCTTTTTCTATTTTTAAAATCGTTTCGTAAATTATAAACTTTCTCTCCGTTCGTTAATATTTAATATAAATAGTAATAACGATCCTACGTACTTTTTAGGAAACGATAATAAATTCCTTACGATTTTTCACTCTCTAAATATTAATAAACCTCCTATAGTAAATAATTTATTTACTTATAATATTAATATTTACGTTACTACTTTATACGAATTTCTTATCTTCTAAAGTATTAATAACCTTATTACCGCTATTGAAAAGGACGAAGATAAGGAAATAATCCCCGAAGATTATTTATCCAAAATTAATATTATCGCCGAATACCCTACTTTCCGTTCGATTATCGCACTTATCGCCCGTATTTATATTAAAATTTTATCTATCGTTAAAGATTACCGCAAAGAAATATTTACTAACCGCTATATTATTAATAACGCTTAAAATACGTTCGATAATATAAACCTTAAATATTACCAATTTATTACTAAATATTAATCCTTTAAGGCCGATAAATTTACCGCCGATAAATATAATAATACCCTTCGCAATACTATCTCGAAATTTACGACCTAATTTAATACAAATACTACGGATAAAATTACTAATACTAATACTATATTTAATTACCGTCAAATTATTAATAACCCTCCCATTTTTATAAAAAAGGAGCTTAGCAGCGCTGCTACCCGCTACGAAATCTTCGCCGCTTAACGTTTCCGCATCCAATCCTAATAAAAAGTCGATACCCTCTTCTATCCCGATAAAAATACTAAAATTATTAAAACGGCTATACTTTTAAGCCCGAAAATCCTATTTAATATCCGTAAAGAGTTTTAAACTATTTAGAATAATAAATTCGAAAATATTTAGTATTAGAAAATTAAAAAAGAATTTATAAATTATTTAATTAAACGTTTTAAGAATATTAATTTAATTAATAATATTAACCGCCGTTTCGAAGAATATTATATAAAGAACTACCCCTTTACCGAATTTAAATAAGAATTTATTAATTTCTATAATTTAATCGGTTATAATAACGTTATAAAGGTTTATTACCTTCGTAATAAAATTAATAAACATTTTCGCAACGGTTTTACCTATTATAACCCCCCGGCCGCCGATAACTTCTACGCCTAATTCGATTTATACTATATTATTACTACCAATTTTAAAAATATTAATTACCGTTAAAAAATAATTAATTATACCCTTAATCTATCCGTTATTAATACCACCCCCGCCGCTAACTCTAACTCCGCCCCTTATATTAATCCTAATAATATTCCTATTAATTAAAATAATAATAAAATAGATTTAAACGCTATTAATCTAACCGTATTCATTTATAAAGATATTTTCAACCAATATATATATAAGGGCCTCTACCGCTATTATAATTAGAAGGGTTATATTAACCGTAATTATACTAATTCAATAAATTATAATAATAAAGGCCGCTAAAATAGTAAAGATAAGGGCAATAAGAAGAAAAAAAAGCGTAATCAAGGTTAATAAATTAAAGTCCGCGCCGCTAATACTACTCTAACCGCCTTTACCGCCTCCGCTACTCCGGCCGCCGAAGGTAAAGAATATTATAACGCTCCGGAAAACGAATAGCCTTTATACCTAATTGCGTATAAAGGCCTTAGCGGTTATTACAATTCCTAATTAAAAAAAATAAAGTTTTAAATTCCCCGGAATTAAAGGGTTTAGAAGAAATACGGATTTAATTTTTAAATAATTTTATTACCCCAAATTTAATATTCCTTTCTTCCTACGTAATAACCGGCTTACGTAAAGATTATTATATTACCTTTATTAATAATAAATATTCTATATTCACTTTTATCGACCGTTCTTTTATAATAAAAAACAACTTTCCGCGTTTTAAATTTTAATATCCAAAGAAACTAATTTTAGCCAATAATATAATTAAAGGCATTATTTTTAAAAGAGTAAGGGCTAAGTTCCGTATCGGATTTTATAATAAAGTTATTATTTTTTTAATATACGATATTTCCCCTAAATACCCTATAATTTTAAATTTCTTATAAATATAATTCTATAAACCTGAAATTAATTACAACGCGTATAACGTATAATTTAAATACTATTATAATTATTATTTTACCGTAAATCTATTTAACGAATTAATTATAATACTACGCGCTATTTCTAATAACGTTACGGTCGCCGCTATTAAGGCTTTATTTAAATTTACTTTAATAATAACCCCCCTTAAAAAGAATACGTTAATTCTTAAAGCTATTTCCCCAACCGTAATATAAGAGCCAATTTTAATAATTATACCCTCGGCCGCTTTTAAAACGAAATCTATTCCCTAAAATAAGCCCACTCTTTAAAAGAAGCCCGCTCCTTAAATTAACCCTATTCCTATTTATAATTTACCCGTTCCCAAACTTTCCCGACCTCCCGTTCGCTATAATATTACCCCGCTTAAAATTTTAATTATTAACTGAATTAATATTAAAGTCTAAAATATTTTAAAAATAGCCGCTTTCTTTATTAAAATTAAGAGCCCTATAATTTACGAGCCCTATATTAAATTAAACGGTCGGCGTATATTAACCGGCACGCATCGCGAATACGGTCCCCGCTCGTTTAAAACGGTAAATAACCTATTAAATTTAAAGGATATTAAAAAATTTAACGCTATTATATTCAATTTCCTATACGAAAGGGATAATTTACAATTTATAATTATAATATACGCGGAATTCGAACGCTTAACCGCTATTTACGAATTTAGCGAAATTACTTTAATCGAAGAGATTATTAATAATATTTAAAATAGGGAAGGTAAAAAATATAAGGATATATTACTAAAGAACCTTTATAATTTTATTAAAATTATAGCGGGTAATAATTCTAAAAATAATATTAAAGCCGTAGTTTTAATAAAATTATTAAACCTAATGGGTAATTTTAATTAAAATACTCCTATATATAAAAAAATTATTTATTAAATTACGGTAACCAAAATCGCTAAGTAAATTAATTTTAATAAAATTATAGAGGAAAATACGAAAAAATTTTTTAAAAAAAATCGACGGCTAATATTATTAAAGGAGGAAATTATAACTAAAATCCCCGAGTAGTACTATAAGAATATTTTAATTTTCTTACCCCAATTAGTAAAAGAAATCCTACTTTATTATATTTATAATTATAAAATTAAATTATTATTAAGCGCTAAACCGCTTAGCGCTTACGTTCGTCCAACGTCCCTTATCGAAACTTCGGTTATTAAATAGTAAGTTAATAATAATTTTCGTAAAAATTTTATCCGCCCCTTATAATTAGCCGCGGTTACCCCTATCCTTTTAATTAAGAAATTAAGTAGCGGAGTCCGAATTTATATAAATTATAGAGGTATTAATAATATTACTTTAAAGTCCCGCTACCTATTCCCGTTAATTAAGGAAACCCTAAATTCGATTTATAAAGTAAAAATTTTTACTAAATTAAATATTATTACTACATTTAATCGGATACGGGTTAAAGAAGGCTACGAATAGCTAATTGCGTTTATTATTCGTTTTAATTTATTCGAATCCTTAATTTATCTATTTAACCTTTAAAACGCACTAAATACGTTTTAAAATTATATTAACAATATCCTATATAATATCCTCGATATTTACGTAATTATATATTTTAATAATATTTTAATTTACTCTAATAATAAAAAGGAATACGAACGGTATATTAACGAGGTTTTAAAATAAATAATTAAAGCAAAATTATAAATTAATATCGATAAGTACGAATTTTATATAATACGTACAAAGTATTTAAATTTAATTATTACGCCCGGTAATATTAAAATAGATTTTAAGAAAGTCGCCGCTATTATATTATAATAGGCTCCCGATTCTAAACGTTCGCTATAGTACTTCTTAAGTTTCGCCAATTTCTATCGACGTTTTATAAAATACTTTTCGATTATAATAAAATTATTTTACGAATTAATTAAGAAAATAATACCTGTAAATTAAAAATAAATAAAATAATATTAAAACTTTTTCGAAGTATTAAAAAGAACCTTTACGAGCGGACTAATTTTACGTATTTATAATTAATTTAAATTAATTATTATAAAAATGGACGTTTTAAATTAAATTTATAAAAGAACTTTATCGCAATATAATAATAATAGTATTTTATAACCGGTCGCCTATTTTAATTAAAAATATTCCGCCGCCGAATATAATTATAATATTTATAATAAAAAATTATTAATTATTATTAAAATATTAAAGGAGTAGAAACCGGAATTTAAAGGAATATAATAGCCGTTTAAAATCTTTACGGATTATTAGAATTTAAAAATATTTATAATAAATAAGTAATTAACGCCCCGTTATATAAAGTAATCCCAATTCTTATTTCGTTTTAATTTTATAATTAAATACCGACCGGATTCCTTCTAAATTCGCCCTAACGCCCTTAACCGCAAATTAAAAAATATCCCTAAGAATATAAATAACGAACGGTTATTAGTACGTAATAAAATCCTATTAAATAAGAACCTCTTTATTAACGGCGCTTTTATTTTAGAGCCGGAAAACGAATTAAATATAAAAAACTTCGTCGGTTATAGGCATAAAGTTCTAAAAGAAATAAAATTAAAGGAATTAATAGGAATTAAATATTTATACGAATTAAATATCCTAAACGAAAAGTTAATAAACGATTTAATAATAGAATTTTATAAGAAATTTACTTTTTTATAAAACGTTTTAGCCAATTTATTAAACCCTAACCGTTACGTATAATTAAAGGAAGTACGTAAATAAATAACAAAAATTTCGTTCGTAAAATACTGCGCTATTTAAGGACGTACCTATTTTAAGAATATTATTATTATAAACCCTAACGATTCCGCTCTTTATTTATAATTCCTTCGACGTATTTACAATTCGCTATTAATAAAGTATTTAAATAAAGAAAAGACCTTCTATTTATTATTATAATCTTACTTTTAATTAAAGATATATTAATCCGTTAAAACGTATTATAAAGCGTACTTTTAATACGTAAAGATAAAGCTTTTATAATATTCCCCTTACGGGTTATTAAAGTTATTAACCGTTCCTTTCGTATTATAGAAAAATATTTCCATTAATTATATTACCTTATTAACGCCCTATTTTCAAAAGGGATAGGAATTTAAATACGTTACGGTAATTATTAATCGGTTAATAAAAATATATTACTTTATCCCTTATAAGATTTTAATAACGGAGGAATTAATAAAGTATTTTATTAATAAAATTTATAACCTTTATAACGTACCTAATACTATTATTTCTAACCGCGGTATATAATTTATCTCGACGTTTTAAAGGACTTTATTTTTAAAATTAGAAATAAATTTAAAACTTTCGTCCGCTTTCTACCTATTTATTAATAATTAAACCGAGCGTATTAACGCCGAAATAAAATATTACTTAAAAATTTATATTAATTAGGCTTAAAATAATTAAATCGATTAGTTATTAATTATAAAATTTATAAGAAATAATACCGCTTTTAAAACTATAGGAATATTCCCTTTCTTTATTAATTACGGCTTTAACCCGCGTATAGATATCGAACCGGCTACCCTTTACCTTCCCGAATTATTAAAAGTTTAAAAGGCCGAATTTTTTAAAATTTATAAAATAATAGAACGGTTTAAAATTATCCTCAATTTCGTAATAACTAAAATAAAGTAAATATAATAATATTACGAAGATAACGCTAATATTAAAAAATTGGACGCCCTAATTTATAAACCGGGTGATATAATCCTCTTCGATACCTAAAATTTCGAAACCGGTCGCCCGTACGCTAAATTTACTCCGCTTTTCGAAGGCCCTTTCCTAATCGTTAAAGCCAATACCTATTCTATTATTTTTAAATTATTAATTAATATAAAATACGGACGGATTTTTAATATAAATAAAATAAAGCCTTAATTACTAGCGGAATTATTAAATTAAATATAATAATAATAAAATATCCGTACTAATATAGGGAAAATTATACGCCGAATAAATAATAGCGAAGATTCTTTCGAATAAGATTTCGTAAAAATCGATAAATATAAAAAAGAGAGGAATTACTAAATATATTACATTATTTAAGCTCCCCCTTATAGGCTTAATTAACAACCGCGTATTAACGTAATAATATACTTAGAAAAAGTTAAAGAATTCTACGAAAAATATTCTAATGCCCTAATACCGCTAAATTGGGTTAAGGCCGAAAGGAAAAGGTTTAAGGAGGAAATATAGAAATTAAAGGAATTAAAAATACTATCGGAAGAAGGAGATTCGCCGGCGGAGAATATAGAAATTCCGACCGAGGAATAAAAGGAGATAAAGAAGAGGTCGCTACAATTAAAGATTACTACGGCTATAAAAACTTTTTAAAGTATAATAATACGTTTAATAAGGATTTCTATTATTTTATATAATAATAATCAATTATATAGCTTCTTTTAATTAAGGGTAATATTATAGGTTTAATTTAGTAATTATATATAATTTAATTACGTATTTGTATTAAGGATGTAATTACTATTGAGATGATTATAACCTTATTCGGCTAGTCCGCCGCTGCGGTCGTATAGCGATACGGTCGCGGTCCCGGTTATATAATTACGCGCGCTTTGCGCGCGTATAGTTTGTACGCCGTACCTTTATAAGGGTAGCTACCCGCGCACAGCTTCGCTCCCTTTCCTCTTTTCCTTCTTCGTATAATATCGTATATCCTATTCTACCTACCTTGGTCGTATTTACCCGTAATAGTTGCGGAATTGTATAAGTATACCGAATTGGCGGATATATATTGGATTATTAAAACCCGACGGGAGCCGGAGTGTAAATAATATAAAACCGTCGTTTTTGGAGCTATATTGCATTACGTAATAATATTTAAATAAGTACGCTATTTAATGGATATGCGGGAAATTTATTAATAATTAGAGTGTAAGTAGCGACCGTTATTTTTTTTATATTTATACGCTATAAAGCCGACGTAGAGAGGGATTTATTATTTAGTAATTAAAAATAACGTATTTTGTATAGAATTTAGAAAATTATACCCCGAAGTATTAACGTACCGGTAGTAAGTATACGATTTAGCCGTTATAATTATTAGAATTAACGGTCTTAATTATTAAGTAGGGTAATTGGAGGTAAATAGGACGAAAAGTAAATGGGACGAAAGAATATAATATAATGGAAATAGTATATATTATATCGTACGTTATAGTATTAGGGTTACGGTATCGATATTAAATAAAAAATACTATTTAATATTAGGGTTAAATAAAAATTTCGCCGGCTGTTAAATTAGTAATGCTAAGATTAGTACTACGTAAGTACGTATGTAGTATATAAGAAATTAATTTAGCGATTTTTAAGAATTGAATTATATACTTCGCGCTATAGGAAATAATCGCGTATATAGGCTACGCGGGAGTATCCGCGACCCGCTAAACCGTACTTACTAAACGCGCTATATGAACCCGCTAGCCGGACCCATTACGGCGGGTCGGACCCCTACGGCTTAATATACTAAAATCTACCTTGGGAATAAAATATACCTTATCTGAGAAATATACCTTATTAAGAAAATAATTATTGTAATCTTTCCAAGGTATATTTCTTAGACAAGGCATATTAAGACTCAGGGGTTCCCGCTTCGGTGGTGCTGCCGTAGCCTTCTTCTACTTGCGTCGCTCACAGGAATTCAGCAATGCGGCCCAGAGTCGCTTAGACGATATCTTGCGTGCATTACTATCTCAGCTCATTGATCAAGACCCTGATCTCACTGATAAGATTACCAGCAAATCAGGGAACAACAGCCTTCGACTCGAAGATCCCGGAGTAATGCAGGACATTGTTCACCAAGCCGTCGAGCGTCGCACAATGCTCTACCTGGTTTTAGACGGGCTGGATGAATGCTGGAATGAAGAAGAGGAAGAAAGCGTTATCACCTGGTTTTTGCGTCTGAGCCAGTCCGTGCCTGGACTGAGGATTATGTTTGCCGGTCAAAGAGACAATGTCACGGATAGACTGTTGTCTTCCCAGCCATCAGTCTCTCTTGACAAGTCATCAGAGCATTGCCAAGACATTGAGAACTATTGTCGAGTTCAGGCCGCGGCTATACGCATAAAGTTCAAGGCTGAACAGTCAATGGAAAGGAAGATTGTGGAACTCGTGTCTAAAGGAGCCGACGGTATGTCGAACATCAGGTTTCTTCCTTTTCGAATACCAAGTCCAGTCACTGATCTATCACATATCTCCAGGCATGTTTCTGTTCGCCAGGATCGTTCTCCAACACCTAATTCGTCAAAAAACTCGTGCGGCCTTATACAGGGCACTAGAGCCAGGAGTGTTTCCCAAGACTCTAGAGGAAGCGTAGGTCGACTTCTCTGATTGCGATATGATCGCGAGTTAAGGCTAATTCACAACTCCCGACAGTTACCGGAAGGTTGACGAGCGTGTCTTTGAGGATGACGAAGACGAAGAGAGAGGGGCAACAGCAAGCAGAATTCTGGGCTATGTTATTGCATGCAAACGGACGCTTTTTTGGAGAGAAATACAGGCGTTCTTTTGCATCGATGCATCAAACGGAGAAGCAAACTACGATGAGCGCCTGGCCGATAGCTACAAGAAGCTTTGTAGCTCTTTCCTGGATTCAAATTCCGACACCCAAAAGTTCGATGGGCCAGAAGACGAGGTCATACTGGTCCACGAAACAGCTCGCGAGTAAGCCATCGTTCGCTCTCCACTTTCCTAGCTTGTTCAACGGCTAACTTTGTCCATTGACAGGTTTCTCATAAGAAGGAACAGAGTAAATCTGCATCAGCAGAACTACCAGCTTGCGGTCTTCTGCTTTCAATACCTCACCTCGCCGCCATTCACTCTAGGGGTTACAGAGGACGATATCCTGTCGCATGCCAAGCAAGGATACTACGCCCTGCAAGACTACACGGTCCAGTACTGGTTCGACCATGTTCTCGAATGCGTTACATTTCTCGATCCCATGAGCCATTGGGACAAATGCCAGGATATATTGCAACTCGCCCTGGCTTTCCTCAAATCATATGGACACCGAGACAAGATGCAGGAGGTTCTTCAAGCAGAGACCTACACGCAGCTTGCGGAAGCAATAAAGGAGAATGTCCCCATTCATGGCCAGGAGCGCAACTCGTACTTCTGCATCGATATACGTACCGAATCTCTGCGCCAAAAGATCGCTAAAATGGACTTTGGAGCATTGACTGCGGAAGAGCAACATATCTTCGTTAGTTTGTTTGGCCCTAGACGGTCTTACAAGTGCTCCAAGCCCTGGTGTGGCTTCTTCAAGGGGGGGCTTGAAAGTGAGGCAAGCCGAGAGAATCATATCATTGAGCACGACTTTCCGTACCGCTGTGCTTACCAGGGCTGCTTTGGGTTCGATTTTGGGTTCAGCACAGAAGACAGCCTTCAAAACCACAACGTGAAGGTACATGCTCTGGAGGATCTTGCCGATAGCTTTCCAAAGCTACACATGTCGTCCGCATCTGATGCAAATGCCGACGATAGCAGCCTCCATGCAGCGTATAGGAGAGGTGACATCGAGAGAGTTAAGGAGCTTCTGGAATCAGATGAGGGAAAGAAGCAACTGAACATCGAACAGTTCAACCGAAAGTTTAACGGGACTGGACACCGACCTGATTTCGCAGCTTACCCACTTGAAATAGCGGCTTTCGGGGGGCATAAAGAAGTATGCGATTTGTTGATTGCCAACGGCGCCTCCGTCGATGGACATGGATTCCCACTCTACTGTGCGGCGTCACGGGGCCATCTGGAGATATGTGAACTGCTCATTTCCAGAGGTGCCAACGTCAACCCCGTCAAAAAAAGTCTACGGGTCTCCGCTAGAGGGTGCAATTGAGGGGGGAAGCCTGAAAATCTGCAAGCTTTTAATTCAAGAAGGAGCTGACGTTAACAATCTACATGATTTTGGGGGACAAACACCGTTAAATTTGGCACTGCATCATCCAGAAATCGTCGACCTACTCCTCCACCAAGAAAGCATTAAGCCGAACATAAAGTCCTTTGGAAGTAAACGCACGGCAGCACAACAGGCGGCTTTGCACGGAAACCTTGCAACGTTACGCGTTATGCAGGCGTCTGGAAAGGTGGATATGAGTGGTGTCCTTCAAGCAACCTGCAGAGAGGCTTCTTCGTACACATACCTCGGCACGCTGAAATATCTACTCCAAAATGGTTATGCCCATCAGGCGAACGAGGAATGTGTGTGGGCAATTTCGGAAAGAATGAATCTTACGTTTAGCAACGCGGAGCCCGCTAGCTTAGCTATAGACATGCTATTTACTACGGGAAACCCAGTCCTCAGCGACGTCAAGCGACTCGCAATAGAGTTGTGGTATGTGACGGCTGCGCGTGACAAAAACACTAGGACAAAACGCTCACCGTTCTTGATATCAATAATGGAATACCCAAAATGGAGGATCAGACGTTCTGCTTGGTCTGATTTCCTTGCGTCTAGACAGGAGGCGGGGAGGGTGAAGAACACCAAGCTTGAGGAAGCTGTTGACAGATTCGTGAAAAGGATTGAAGACAACAGGAGCACGGCAATCATCGATGATGAGCCGCAAGAAGATGGCGAGAGTAGGGCGGTCTCGCTTCCCATGGCGACGGAGGACTAGGTGGATAAGGAAATGGATGATGAAGACGAATCCTCTTGAGGGGTAAAAACACAAGCTCAGGATGAGGGCGTGGTATATGGGCGCGAGTACACGAGTTCCCTCACATTTCTGCTTTATTTTCTGACTATTTCCTTGAGATTTTCTTTTGCTTTTCTCTTCTCCTGTTGTTTCACCTCTTTTGAGCAAATGAAGATTGTTCTATAGAGTAGTTTCTCAATGCAGTCCTAGCCATTTATTCAACGCAACGCCAACGAGCCTTGTCCCCATCTAAATCTGTTATGAAACAAACCACGCTCTTGCACGCCTGGTCTTTTCTACACGAGAAATTTGCTCGCATACACCTCAGAGATCTACGGAAACACACCCTTCTATACCAAACCCATACACTGACGGCCTTAGACAGTGAAAAGCCCACACACTGAGAGCTATCTTGGAAATTGCCGTCCTCTTACAGAAGACTTCCAAACTTCGCAATACACAATACATCAAGTCGCACAACTCACCGCCACCGCTAACACTACCACCACCACCACAAACCGTCGCCAGTAAACGACATCAGCTGAAGGCCATCGTTCATATAACATCGGCTCTGAAGTCAAAAGGCCACAGGGTAGCAAGTATTTGGACGAGCACAAGGAAGATGGACACGACGAACTCTCTGTGGTACCTCTGCTACTTACCCGTTAAGATGTGGTGTCGCTGTAGCAACGGCCCTTTTAGGTATGTTTGTTTGTCTACAGTGGACAGGTACAGGGGCAGCGGGTGTACCTACATCCCACGCCTGTTTTCAAGTCAAGATAACCACCGTCGCGTCTTCTTCCAGCACCCTGTTCCAAAGTAATATATATGTCATGGAGTGACTGATGTTGTGATTCTTTTCAAATTCTCCAATACGTCGGCAGTGGTCGCACTCCGGAGGCGATATGGCTGGTCAGCCGATGATGGAGGTCTCTCCGTGTCACTCCCGGTCTCGTGCAAGCTATGCCCGGGCGCTTGGGCCACCTGGCCTCCGCGCCGTAGTCCGCTTCCAAAAACAGACGTTAGGAAGGTGCCTGCTGGAAGGCGCTAAAAAGTCGCTGTAATCTGGTAGATGTTAACAATTTCCATGAGAGTAAATGCCAGCCGAGCCGTCTAGTTACCCTTTGGATATCCTACCATGATTATCACCTTCTATTGTAGTCGTCGATGACTTGCGGACTATCCCGTTGTTACCAGCGATTTGAGGTTCGAGGTTTCGAGGCCCAAGTTGGCAGCTCTTCGACAGCCCGGTTGGGACCCCGTGCACGGCAGTCGCTGCAAGTGGTGGTGTCTGTTAGCAAGGGGTGTGCTAGAAGGCGCTGTGATCCCGCTACAATCCAATGGTGCATAACAGACGCTGCTCATAGCGCTCAGCACTTGTTGTGAGCAGAAATCGCTCCCTGAGCGCCTGATACCTCAACCACACAAACCTCTTTTAGCGAACAAAAACAAGAGAAGAAGAAAAGCAATGCCGGTGATAAATACATTTCGCTCCCCCCACACATTTTTGCCCTGTGGAAGAGTGCCCAGGTGACGGGTCCAGGCAGCTCTCCCACAGCCAGCACGTTCCCTTCCTGAAAAGCTGTGTGCCCCTGATGTGAATCGAACGGACGACCTTCCCGTGGGAGAGTGGAGAGTGGAAACGTCTCTCACCCAGGGGCAGCGACGCCATTCGGACGCTAACAATTTCACCACAATCTCAATCACAATCATCTCAAAACTTTCTCTCGAACAACACTTTTTACAATTTCACCACGCCCATCTGCCGTATTTCATAACCTCGCTGCCATCTATTTCTCATTTACAACCCAAAAAAAAGGAGAAAAACCGTTACGTCTACAAAAAAAAACCCTGCCCTGCTTTCCGTGCTTTTACGTACCTCCCACGTTCCTTCACCTCTTGGCACTTCGAAACGATGTCACCAAAATCAGGAACACGACCTTTCCGTGCCGAGCGGGGGACGCAGATCTCGGGAACCCCGTTTTTCGCCGTTTAAGGTGATGATGATGCACGCCCGTGGCCACGTTGGGCTTGTGGGGTGTGTGATTTGATGATCTCTCTTTTTGGGAAACAACATGAACGGAATCTTTTGTTCGCATGATGCGGTCTGTGAACTTGCTCGATGGATGGAGAGTGAATGGATGGGCTGGTGGATGGACGTCATTTTCGGCAGACGGCACGGAGATTGGGAAAGGGGGGGCGGGGATACGAGATCCGGGATCGCTTGCACACATGCAGCGGTGCATGTGAATGGAGGATTGGATGGGTGATGATCCTGATGGGGAAGGTATAGGAGGGCGGGGATATAGGTGACGATCGTTGGAATGGTCGTCTCCCTCTTCTTCTACTTCTTCCTTAACCCTCTTCCATCGATCACAACCCGACCACCGAAGTCGATGAGGTTTGAAGACTTCAAGCCTTCAACTGGTCTAGACAAGACTTCCTTGTAGTCTGTCCTCTCTTCTTTCCGGCCTTCACACGCCACGTCTTCCAAACCCCGCTGGCTACAACGTCATCTAGCAAAGATGAAACTCTCCAATGCCTTCACCAACAGCGCCCTACTCGCCCAAGCGGTCGCAGCCGCGGCGACGACCTCAGGCGACCTCACAATCCTCTCCATGAACGTTGCCGGCCTTCCCGCCATTCTCAACCCGAATGATGTAGCAGGAGGGAAGGAGAACGCTGCCAAGTTGATTGGAAGCAAGTTTGTCGAGTATGGGTATGATGTTATTCATGTGCAGGAGGTGAGTTCGGTTCTGTTTTCCGTCTCTCATTAGTGAACTCCCAGCCCGGGGAAGGGTTGAGCGAGATATGGGGTTTGGGACGGGATTCAAGTGGGATGTTGTGAGATGCAGTGAGGAGGCGAAGGGTGAGACGGGAAGCGGGAAACGGGAGCGGAGTGCGGGAAGGGAAGGCACGTCAGCGACATGACGGGAACTCGGACGGAATGCTCGTTTGAGAGGGGCGGGATTATCCGTCTCTCGTCAGCGGCCATCGCTTGATGCACCGTTGCGGCGATGTTCTCTTCCATCCATATCCCGCTTTCGCACCTGCTGTCCTACCACCCTGTTCGATCTCGCTTGAGACTCCGGCCATCATCACCCATCCATCACCATGGCCATCACTGCCAACCACCAACCCATCCCTCCCTCAACCCCTCACCTCCCCGTACATCCAACCCTCCTCATACCCCAATCCAACAACAATCTAACCAACCTCCACCAGGACTTCAACTACCACGCCCACCTCTACTCAACCACCACCTCCCTCCCCCACCGCACCCCCACCTCAGGCGGCGTCCCCTTCGGCTCCGGCCTCAACACCCTCTCCCGTTTCCCCTGGCTCGCCTCCTCCTTTGAGCGTATCAAATGGTCCAAATCCTCCTGCGCCTCCGAATTCGACTGCTTAACTCCGAAGGGGTTCACGTTTATGCGCGTTGCGCTTTCTTCCTCTTCGCCTACCTCGGGTGGTGAAGGTGAAAAAGGGGTGGAGGTGTATGTCGATTTTTATAATCTACATACGGATGCGGGAACGGAAAAGGGGGATTTAGAGGCCAGGAATGATAACCTCCGGCAGGTGGCGGAGTGGGTGGAAGAGAAGAGTAAGGGGAATGCGGTTTTGGTGTTTGGGGATTTGAATAGTCGGTATTCGAGGGTTGGTGATACGGGGGTTAGGTCGTTGCTGAGGAGTGAAAACCCGGATGGGGTGGGGTTGGAAGATGTCTGGGTTGAACTGCACCAGGGGGGAATCGTCCCGAGCAACGCGGGGGTTTGTGGGAATCCGGCGGAGGATATCAAGTGTGAGATTGTGGATAAGGTTTTGTATCGCAGCAGTCCGTTGGTGGACCTCACGATGACGGCGTTTGACTACGTCGGCCCGAAATTCCTCAGCGAAGAAGGGGAGGTACTATCAGACCACAACCCCGTTCTTGTCAACCTCACCTGGTCCGCAGGCACCAAACTCCGCCAGTCCGGCTTCTGGGGCGGCGCAGCAGAGGGAACCTGGTTCAACGATGCCTCTATCCTCTCCACCACCCCCGAACCTATCCGCCCTTCCAAGATTACCTTCCGCGGCGGCTCCCGTTTGGACTCTGTTTCCCTCACGGTCTCCTACTCTGGCGGGCAGGGTACGACAGAGCTAGTCCACGGCGGACGCGGAGGCACGGAGTCGTCGTTGACGCTGGAGGAGGGGGAGTATTGGGTTAAGTCTGAGCTGTGCAAGGGGGAGAAGAATAAGAAGGTTAGGAATTTTTATGTCAAGGCTACGACGTCCAAGGGGAGGACGGTGGAGAGTGGTACGCGGACGCAGGAGTGTAAGGTCTTTGAGGCGGAGGAGGGGTGGCAGGTTGTGGGGTTTTTGGGGGAGAGTGGGGATGAGGTTGATTTGCTTGGGTTTGTTTATGGGAGGATTTAAGGGTGATGGTGATAAGGTGGGTTGTGGTTGGGATGGAAGGAAGGAAGGGAGGGAGTGAGGTTGGTTGGTGGTGTGTGTGTGTGTGGCTGTTGGACTTGGAAGTGTTTGGATTGTACGAAGCTCAGATAGTCAGAGGGTTGGATAGTTACAGTTGGACTATTCGCGACTTCGCTGGATAGTCAGAAGAACTAGTGCTTATCTCACGGATATCAACACCACAAACTGAGACAAAAGAAATAGGGGTCCTCCTTAGCGCGGGAGCAGATGGGGGCATCGGAGCGGAGCGGACCACACGGAGGCGGGAGCTCCCCCGGGACGATGCGAGCCCGCGTCGTCCGCAGTCACCCGTGGCCCGTGGGGTGGAGTGATCTATCACCGTTTTACCCCCATTCTAACCCCCGTTGTGCCCCGTAGGACCCCGAAGCTAGTGATCCTTTTGTCATCCTTGATTCTTTCGTGATGGTTGAATCTGACAATATCATTGGCCAATGCCTTATAAGCTGTGATTCCTTAGCGTGAAATCTGATGTGATGGAGTGAGACCTATCGAAATCCCGTTGATAGTCAGGGCATAGGAGATATAATCTTCAGTGTGAAGGCCGGCTGCGTTACGGGTAGTCTAGATTTCTTGGGTATCTCAGGTTGATGTCCAATTGTTTCCCGGTATGCGTATTCCTTCGGCTGGAGATAATTACCTTACCTAGGCAGTCAAAGATGAAAAGATGATAACAGAAGGCATGTTTATTCCGAGGTCGCCGACTTACAGCTGACTTCCGAGATGAGACTGCCAGTGATACGGACACAAGGACATGTGTGTGCCTGAACCTGGCAATACTTACAGGCAGGTAACGCTTGAGGATGGTTGGCGATGGTTGGCGATGGTTGGCGATAGCTTCAACTCACATGACTTTCCACTCGCGCAGGTCATCACCTCCCAGCCCTCCATCACCAGCCTACCGCAGTTGCTTATTCAACTGGGTTTTATCCTTCCCTCTTACAGTATAGTATAGCTGGCGGGTTATATACAGTAGTGTTTTTTCAACGTGGCCATACAAGGTGGTCTGACTAGTGCACAGGGATAGAAAAAAGTAGCCTCCCCTACTAATATTACCTTAGCAAAAGAGGGGGTTTCTAGTCACCGCCACCCTCTATTCGAATTTTTTTTATTCTATTCTTTATAATTTTTTCCTTCCTTTTATTAATATTAGCCAAAATATTACGATTTTTATTGAAGAATTCCTTAGAAACTACACTTCGAATCTATATTAGATTTATCGATATTATTTGTATATAAAAATTTATATAAATAATATGGTTAGATTTTTCTAATTTTATATTATATAGATATAATATACAATTTCGAAAAGGCTAAGGTATTTATTATTAATTACGAATATAATATTATTTACCGGAAACCTTCCTCCCGCGGCTTTACCTATATAATTAGGCTCTCTTTGGAAAAAAATAATTGGTATTTCGGTTAAGTTCGAAAGAAGTATAGGGATGAAGTTAAAAAATATATATTAGATAATAATTATTTAATTAAATATTTTATTTAATCGAAAAGTCGAAAGTAATAGCGGCGTAATTAATAAAGTATTAAAAGGGAATAGTAAAAAGGCGTTACTTATATATAAGTAAATAATATTATTATTATTATTAATAATAAAGTAAAATTATTATTAATAGTAAAGGAAGAGGTTAAATAAAAGGAGGTTAAATAGATAGAGGTTGAAAAAAAGAGGGTAATATAAAAGATAATTATATAGAAGAGGGTTGCGTAGAGGAGGGTTATATAGAAGAGGGTTAAAAATAAGGGTAATAAAAGTCTTCTTTCTATTCCCTTTTTTCTTTATAACGACGATAAATTTTAATAGGATTATTATTAATAATAATAATTAAAGTAATAAAAACGGTATAGATTTTATTTTATTTCCCTCGAGTTTAATAACCTCCTCCTTATTTATACCGGCTTTTATTATAATAGCGGCCTCCTTATTAAATATTTAGAATTTGGTAATTAATTCGACCTTCATTATTTTACTATATTTAATAACGCTTTATTATTTATACTATACCTTTAAAATAAGGACGGATTATATATTATAATTAAAACCTAATTCATTAAAGGTAATTTCTCTATAAAGGGGATTAGGTTCGATATGGTTTTTAATAATTTCGTTAATATCCGCTATTTAGAATCTAAAAAAGTCGATATCCTACTAATAAATACCTTTAATTTATATTTTATAATCTTTATTACCATTAGAGTATATTAAAAGATTATAATTAACGAAAGATTTAATTATTAAATTAGGGTTTTTGATATAAAGAAGTTCGATAGCGCGAATAATAAAGTAGGTAAATATAATCCTCTTTTTAGATGGTATCTATTTATCGAATTCACTATCGATAAATTGCCTTCGAAATAAGTATTCTTCGTAAGCTTCGAAAAGGAGGGCTTTAATCGAATTATTAATATAACTATTAAAAAATTATAATAATAGGGTAAGATTACTAGGAATTATAATTTTATTAATATTACATTTATTAAGGGTATTAAATATATCCTTAATTTTATAAAAATTAGCGGTATTTATACCTAAAAGCGCTTTATTATTATTAATACTAATAATTATACTTAATTTTTTATAAATTTATTTAATTACTAATTTTTTATTATCATATAACGTTTTATTATATTCGATTATAATATTTAGATTATAAATATTAATTTTATTTGTGAAAAAATAATATTAGGAAATTTAGCGAAAAAAAGGTTTAATTTAAAAGAAATTATTTTCGGCTTAGGGAAAATAATTTTCGTTTTGGGGAAAATAATTTTCGTTTTAGCGATAAAAAAATAATTTTTAGCAATAAGAAAATAAAAGGTATAAATCTTAACTTTTTTTAATTTATATTATTTTTTGTTTTTTCGATTATCTTATTTATATTTAATATAATATTAATTTACTTATTATAATTCAAATTATTTATATATTTGCGGGTAATAAGTAATACGGCGTTTGGTCCTTTATTTAAATTTTATATACAATTTACGGTTTAAAGGTATAAAAGGGTAGAAGAAAAAAAAAAAAAAAGTAAAAATTCTATTTTAATATAATATTACGTTAATCCGCTTATTTCGATTCGGGTTACTTATATACCCGCGTGTAATAGGTAATACAGTATTAATCTTCTATTTAGGTTTTATACGCAATTTACAATTTAGAAGTATAAAATAAAGAGGATAAAAGAAAAGGATAAATAAAAGGGTAATAATAAAAAGGGAAGGGGGGGATAAATAATAGTAATAAAAATATATATTATATAATCCTTTTTTTCTTAGGATTAAATATAACTTTAAAAATAAATTTAAACTTTAATCTTTATACTTTATTTATAAATATATATAGAATAAAAATAATTTACTATTTAAATTAATTATTATAATCGGTTTTATTTATAATAATATTATTATTTCGGATATTATATATAGTACTATTAAAAAATTCGTAGGGTATAAAAGTTTCGTCGAAATTAATAATAAAATTTTTAATTATTTTATATAAAATTAGGGGATTATATATTAATTAATTAATATTTAATTTTATAGGGATAGTAGTATTTTTGCGTACGAATTTAAAAAAATTAGTCGTTAAACGAAGGTAATTTTTTAATAATTTCGAAGATTAGCGTATAATTCGGCGCAGGGAAATATTATAGCGCTTTATAAACCCCTTAAATTAACCGGTCGAAAAACGAAATTCCGAATATAAAAGGTTAGTAAATTTATAAAAAATATATTTCAATTTTAATTTAAATTAATTAATTCGTATAAATTCCCCCAATTTCTTTTCTTCGAAGAAAGTAGTAAATAATTTAGCTTTTAATTTAGGGTATTTAGGTCGGAATAGGAAATTATAATTATAAATAATTCGGTCCTTCCTTATTTATTAACGTTAAATTATCGAAATTAGAATTAAAAACCAAACGGATACGTAATTATATATAGGTCGGACCTAATTATTAAATATAGTATTAATTTTTTCTCTATCGACCTAAATAAACGTATTAAGGATATTTATTCGTTTACGGGGTTTTTTTAAAATAATATTATAAACCGGAGCAAAAATAAAATAAAATAAAAAATAATCGATAATTTTAATTTTAATTAATTAAATATAGGTATAATAAAATCTTTTAATAAATTTGAATATTTAATACGGTCTATTATTAAATTTTTCGTTAAAAGCCGTAACCTTTTTTCCCTTTTTATATCGCTTAATAATATTATTATAGAAATTATAGGGCGCGTAATTACTATTACTTATTAAAAACGATATATTTATTAATAATATAATTATTCTTAATAAAAATAATAAAATCGATAAAAATAATAATAAATAAAAATTAATAGGAGGGATTTTTAATAATTAAATATTAGAAACCTATATTTATAATAGGGAGGGGAAGGGTATTATTCGATATAATACTATAATTAATTTAATAATATAATATAGAATAATAATATAGGGTAGTAATATTAAAAATAATAAAGATAAGAAATTAAATTTACTTTATAGTCGGTCGTAATTGCGTTTTTAATATTTTAACGGCGGTAAACTCGAATATTTAACGTTTACTTCTTCTAATTATCGCGATCGATAATTTTAATATTATAGCCTTATATAATTAATTTAATAATTTTAGTAATTTTGGTAATTTTAGCGTTCGAATTAGAATTGAGGAAGGTTAGTTATAAGAGGAAGGAAGAGGGGAGTGGGGTAATTGGGCGAAATTTTAGAAAATAAATAGTACGGGGAGAACGGCTCGTATAGACGGCTAGTATTAACTAGCGGGGCTGGCAGGGCACCCTAGCGGCTATTATAGGGGTGGTACGGACCTATAAAAGTGGGTTTAAGTGGGCCTCCCGCTTTAGCTATATTATAGAAGGTTAGGAGAAGTGGGGGGGGATAAAACCCAGTTGAATGAGCAGATGCGGTAGTCCTCACTTGAGCTCCACTAGGAACACGAGGTAGGATTCGTGGGATTTTTCGTAGGATTCTTTCGCCTCGTGGATTCGTGGCCAAAAATCCCCTTGATATCCATCAGACACACCTACAAAACGAGAAAAAACTCTTTAACTCCATCGGCCTCCAGCGGCGACAGCGGCGATCGGCAGGAACGTAGTCACTGTCACACTTAGTGCCCGTCCTTTGCTCCATCCGGGCGCTTCCATTCAGCCCGCTCTAAGACCTGAACCTAATGGACCACGGAATCAATTCGCCGAAAAAGTGTCCATACTATTCTCCATAAGAGTGAGATTTTGGTCTGTATTCTCCTTCCGTCGAGCGAGTGTCAACCGTCAGTGCCAACTTCAACGTGCGTTCCCGCTGCCGTGATGATCTTCGATCGACCTTGATCCATTGATCCATTGATCAACTTCTCCTCCTCCGCTGCCTCCGCTTCCTCCACTTCTGTGACAGTCAGACTCAGAACTGTAACAGTGATAGCAAAAAACTTTTTTCCTTTCGTCACTCTACCCTCTTGCCCTTTATAGCCTGTGCCTCGCTAAATGAATGCCAAGCCCCACCACCTAGAATAAAAGTCATGGATTCTCCAGACTCTTTTTCTCTCACTCATCAACACCATCCCCACAATCTATCGGCGATGTATAAGTTCTTCACTCCCACTGGCCGAGTTCCCCTTGGCCAAACTAACTACCCATCATCTCCGCGAGAATCATCAACCATCAATCACAGCCGGCGTGGGCGGCAACTGGCAAGCTTGAGTGCCCTGGACAAGTGGGTTTGGCTTAGTTGAATGAGCTGGGCTGCTGGGGTCGCTGAACAAATTAGAACTCTCGCCCAACTATACCTCTCAAGGGTAGTGATCGTCGCATTGTAATCCACTAGGATTTTTACTGGAGCGAATCGTTACTGGAGAGTGTTAAGTGCAAGCTCAGTGCAAGCTCAGCGAGATAAGATTGCATTTGACTTAAAATCTCGGGGGCAGATTTCATTAGCTTCTCAATGAGTTTTGTACTGGCGCAGTGGTGAACCATGGTTGACTTCGGCCTGGATTGGACAGATTGGACTGATTGAACGGGTTTGGGGCATAATGGGTGTCGGTAGTTGCGACGCCCGTTTTTGTGCCTGTTGTTGATTGATTGATTGACACACGAGCCTAGACCTAGAAAGTGTCTTAAGACGTGTGGTATTGTCTTTTTCTAGAAGGTGAACACCAGCACTGAACGTGTCGTACAACTTGGGATATGATGTGGTCGATATTAGGAAGTGTAGCACTTACTACACAACCTTAGGGTATAATCGGTAATGGAAAGTTATGTCGGCTGTCCAAGGTTTTTCCGTGCCAAGTCGAATTTTCCAACCTCGCTAAGCTGGTTTTGGCAGTACTTTGGTAGGTCTAACTCTTCATAAGGCTTCGGACAATCGAAACGGTCCCACATAGAAATATCTCAATAGATAAGCCTTTTTCGGTTCTATATAAAGGCTACAATTTTATTATATTAAATATAGATTCGACCGTTTCTTAGCGGTTAGGCAGTCGAAATTCGAAATTAAAAAATCCTCCTATTTAATACTCTTATATAAAAAAATTACTAAATTAATAAACCGTACGTACTATATATAATAATAATACTAATATTTATATATAATAATAATACTAAATATTATAGCGATATCCTATCGATATAAATAAATATCTTTCGTATATATTAATATTATAATAATCCGTATTATATTAATATAGCGTATTAATTTTATATTAATTTATTGCGGGCTAGTAGTTATAAAAGCGCGGGCGGATAAAACCTATTATAAATCGACGAAGTAATTTTGAAATAAATTTCGAATAAATTAATCCGCATTTAATAAATTAATTAATTAATTAAAGGAAAATATTAATCTAAAATTAATATAGTATTAATTAATTTATTAAAAAATTATAGTCGTATTATATATATTAATATAAGGAGCTTCTTAATAAGTTGCTTTATACCGTTTTAAAATTAATTAGAATTCGGTTTATAAAATTATAAATAATATACTTTAACGTTTTATTATTTTATATAAAGCCTTTATTCGCCTATTAAAGGATAATTAAATCGATCTTTATATCGAATTAAACCTATAGTATAATACCTTTAACGGTTATATTAGCGCTATCGACGGGATTTATATTAATATTTTTATTAAATTTAATTATTAAATCCGTTAGCGTAATAAATATAAACGTATTTCCTAAAATATATTCGTAGCGGTTCGGTTCGATAGATTTTTTAATTATATATTGGCCGATATAAAAGGTTCGATTAATAATTCTTCGTTAGCGGTATAAATTTTTATTAAATTATTTCGAATATTATAAGGTCGGTATTACTTCGTTAATATTAGGTTTATTATACGCCGTAATTTAATATTACCTTTTTTAAATATTAAATATTATTTATAAAATTAGAAGATAGGAAGGAAGAAATTAAAAATTAGGAAGGAATTAAATAATTTACGCTATACCTACTTAAAATCTATCGTTAAACGTATTTTTAATTATATTAAAAGATGTGGAAGATTATAAAGGATATAAAATTCGAATATAATATAAAATATTAAAAGGATATTATATATATTATAATTAATATTTATAATTTTTTATTATTTTTAAAACGTGACCGCGTAAGGGAAGGGGAGGAAGCGACCTTTAAATTTACCCCCGAGTGCGTTAATCGGATTATTAATTAAAATAATTCTTATAGTATACGCTATATTATTATATATTTAAATTAAAATAATTAATAATAATAACTTTATAATAATATTATTAATAATAACGATAGCAAGGTTAATAATAATAATAATAATAATAAAGAGGGTAATAACGGCAAAATTATTAATAGGGAGGGTAATAAAGAGGATAAATAAATAAGGTTGATAGTAGGGGGGGAGGAAAGTAGAAATTTAGAGTAAATAATAAAAATTTATATTATAATTTAAAAAATTCGATTATCTATTTTTTTTTTATATATTTATATAAAAATCGAATAATTTAATATATTCTTTTTAGAATTACGTAAAATCTATTTATTTAATTAAATAATCTAATATTTTTAATATATATATATATACCTCCCCGCCTTTAATCCTCTTTATCTTTCTACTTTTATATATATAATTACTTTATTTCGTTATTATAATTATTATATTTAACCGCCCTTATTAACCTTCTCTCTAAATAATTTATTACGGTTATTATTTCCTCCGCTATAATTTTATCCGTAAACTTCTTATTAATATCCCTAACCGCCTTTTAAAGGTCTATAATTCTTAGTAAATTCGAAAATAATACCGCCGTATTTACTATCGATTCGCCCAATTTTATTACATAATTCAAAATATTAGTATTACGGGGTATCTTCTTCGACCTTACCGATATTATTTCTTTATAATTCCTAAGCGGGGTATAATTAAAATTATTTTTTCAATTATATTTCTAAATAATAATTTCGCGAATAAATCTTTTATTATCCTCTTATTTACGTAAAATATTATCGACCTTATTAAAATTATTATTAATTTAATTCCGAGAAATAAGATCTTTATCTCCGCTAATCTCCCTTATTTTAAAAATATTATAATTAGAAGCCTTCTCCTTCTAATATATATCTTTATATACTTCCCTTTCGTTTAACGGGGTAAATCATAATTAATTATAATTTTTAATCTCCGTATTCCTACGTAATAGGAATTTATTCTATATATCCTTAAAAATTTATAGTAAATTAATCGATTAATTATATATTATACCCGAGGTTTCGAAGATTACTTTCTAAATATAGTATTTACTATATTTACTATTATATTTATTTTTAATAGTTTTAATAGTTTAGAAATTACTAAATTCTAATTATTCGTTATAATAAAGAAATAATACGTTAAATTATACTTCATTATAATTACGGCTATTTTTAGAAGAAAAATTACCTTTACGCTTTTTATCTTAAAATTACTTTATCATTTAATCGGTTATAATACGTATATAATTAATACGGGTAGGTTTTAATTATTAAAATTAAAATTATTGGGATTAACGCCTTTTACGCGGTTAAGTAATTATTTAATTAAGCCGCTTCTTAAGAATTATTACTTTAGGGGTCGTTATTCGAATTAATTAATTAATAGGGCTAAATTAGTAGGATAGCAGCGCTTTATTATTAACGATTTAATTTATATTAAATTTATTATTATTAATAGATTTAAAAGGATAAGGTTCGCGAAATTTAATAATATTTATAGGGGGATTAATAATTATATTAATAAGTATAAAAGCGGTAAGAAGTATAGTTATAAATTAATTTTCTAATACGTTAATTTTTTAAATATTAACGTTATATTTATATTAATTCGGTTAAGAGTATTAATATTAATTAGCGTCGTACTACGATTATTAGTATTAAAATTATTAATATTAATTAACGTCGTATTATAATTATTAATATTAATTAAATTTATATTAATTAACGTTAATATTATTATATTAATTAAATTCTATAAGGGGATCGCTAATATAAGGTAGAGGGTCGCTTTAGTAATTTAAATATTCGGCTATTGTTATACGCCGTTTAGGTGCTAATAACGCGGATAGATTAATTGTCTCTTCGTACGTATTTTCGTTATTTATATTATTAATTTAGGTATTTTAGCTGGTAAAATACGGTTTTTAATAATAAAATAACGAAAATTAAAAGGATATACCGAGGTACGTATCCTATTTTAAGGTAGTGAAGCGGAAAAATAGTGGTTAACCGAATTTATTCAAATCTATAGAGTAGATTATTTATACGGTACAATTGCTAGTCTATTTGTAAGACCCGCTAGTCCACCCTCTAAAAAGTATAGAAATCACTAGAAAGTCGATATAACTTTCCATTACCGATTATACCCTTAATACTTTATATCCAAGCGGTAAAATATCCGGTTGATGTAGCAATAGTAATAGTAATACAATAGCAACGCAACTGTGCCTTGTAAACACCATGTCAGTCCCTACTCTAGTCTAACCGCCACGTAATATATACACAACGTAAAAACTTCGTAATTTGACGACTAAAAAAACTTCAAACTATTATATCATTACCAAACTTAAGGGTATTTATATTCTAATTACTATTCTATAACCGTATAAATCCCCCGCATCGAACAAAGCTTATATTAAAAGGTAAAAACAATTAAATACCTCCTAATCTATATCGAATACGATTTATACCCGGTACCGCCGCTCTAACTCCCGTTATACCTCTTAAGCGTTCCTACTTCGATAATAATAGCGACCGTCGACGTTCGAAACGGATATTATAATTTAACGCCCGTATAGGAAAGGTTAATATTAATTTAAATAACGGCGGCGATAATAAAGAAAGGGCTCTTATATAATTATAATACTCCTAGACCTAATTTTAATAATCGTAGCGGTCTTAAATTTAATCTGAATAATTATTAAACCGATTACGATTAAACTTTCTTTATATTATTTTAAAAAATAATAATCCGATTATTATTTAAATTTCTATTTTACTACTTATTTTTATTAGTTTAAAAATTACGTTTAAAATTCCTATTACCTCTTCCCTTATTAATTATTAATAATTATAATTAATCCCCCTCGAATTCCCCCCCAAACCCCCCCTATTTAATAATAATAATTAATTATTATTATTATATAATTATTTCGACGATTTATTATATTTCGAATTCTATTGAAATTGTATTAAAAAAGCAAATCGATTAATTAATTTACAGTTTAATAATTTACTATCCTATTTAATATCGAAGGTATTAACGCTTTATTAAGCCTAATTAAAAATAGTAATAATAAATCTTTTATAATATAATAAAGAGATAAATAAATGGTTAAAAAATAACGTATATTAACCGATAAATAGCGTATAGAAGAATAAATTAAAGAATTTACTATTAAAAAAGTTACCGCCTAATAAACTTTTATTATAAAATCCTATATTTCGAAGAAGGTTTAAAGTCCGCTGCCGATTTTTAATTTTATAATTATTTATATTATATACTTTAGAATATAATTATAAAATTATTATTTTAATAGGTTTAAAGTTAAATTCGGTAAATTATTTACTAATTTTATAATCGAGCGGATTATTATTGAAAAAGAGTTCGATAATATTATCGATTAGGTTAATTATAATTACTTTAATTCTAACCTTAAATATAAAATCTAATAATATTAATATTTATTTAAAAACGTTATTATTAATAAATTTAATATTATAGGGATAGAATGCAAATTTAAAATATAATATTCTAATTAAATTATTAACGTATAAGATAATAAGCGGACCGCGTTATTTTAAATTCGTATCCTTTTTAACCGCTATTATATTAATAAAAAGGATTCTTTATTCGGGTATTATAATATTTCGAAGGTAATACGTAATTTATTATTATAATTAGCCGATATTTATTACGTAATAATTACAATTTAATTGCATATTCTTAATAATTTTCTTAAAGATTTAAAAGAAGAATTAAAAGAGCCGCGTACTTTATTTACCCGCGGTACGCTTACCCTTCGAATTTCGAACTTTAATAATTGTATTGCGCGTGCTTAATTTCGACTTAATAGTTCCCTTCATTACGTAAATATATTTAATAATACCGACGTTGCGACGCCCGTATTTATACGTAATAAAATAATAGATAAAGGATTGGAGACGAAGAAGTTTAAATCGATTATTAATTTAATATTGGAAGATTATTATAAAAAGAGGGATGCTAAATGCGAAATAAAAATGGAAAGTAAAATAGGGGAGAGGTTAATATACGACGAATTAATTAAATTATATAAATATATAGATAAGCGGTAGTATAAAAATTATTATAACGGGAATTTATATTACTTTTATTATATATTCCCTAATTAAAAATATTATTACCTTTTTATTAATAAATAAATTAAAGAATAGGCCGCTATTATTATAATATAAAAAGTTACGTTAATATTATTACTCGTTAAGATAATATCTGTATAATTCAAATTTTACGATCGCTATAATAATAATTATTAAATTTAAATCAGTATTATTATATTTAATTAAAATAGTTTTTAATAATTTTATCCCCTATATATAGTAAATAAATATAATTATTAGCCCCTTTAAGTATTTAATTTTACGTTTTAAAATAATTATTAATAAATAAACGGTAATGCGTATAATATTATTAGCGTTAGCGGTATATTAATATAATAACTTATTATATTTCCTTTTATTAATTTTAAGGATATAAATATAAGGATTATAACGTTTACTTTAACCGACGAACTTTCTTTATTATTTTTCCCTACTTAAAATAATATTAATATTTTATAGAAGGGGGGTTTTAATTCCCGCGCTAGCGGCTTTTATATTGGGGGCGATTACTAACCTTCTTCTCCTCCCCCCTCCTTACCGCTAAATTAATTAATTAATACCTTTATTACCGAATTTTTTAAATAATTAATATTTAAATACGTACTATAGTTTCGTAAAAATAATGGGTTGCGCAATTCCCTATTCGAAATTTAAAAATCCTTTATAGTAAGTTGGTTTACCCTCTATTAAACGTATACTCTACCCTTAAATTAATATATTACGTATAATATTAATAAGGGTATTTATAACGTAATTAAGCGGTCGATTAAAGAGTTTTTACATTTTAAGAAGGATTATATTTAATAGTCGTTATTATTAATATAGGTAATATTAATATTAATACGGACGGTTTTAGAATTTATATTAACGTAAATATTAATATAAGTATTAAAAATTATATAAATATAGTAATAAGAGTTATAGACTATCGACCCTAAATCGTTTACATTATTTATATAAATTATAGGTAAATAATTTCCCCTCCTTTTATTAAGTACGATATTAACCGCCGTCTTTTTATAAATACCTTTACTCAAAATTCCCTATAATAAAACCTTTATAACGCGGATTATCATAACCCCCCTAATTATAACGCTAATAACGATTTATTACGCAATAATTTTATTAAAAAATATAACAATAATAAAGATAATAACCCCGACCGTATATAAATTAACGTAATTGCGAGCGAATATAAATTTATTAAAGAGGATGAGGAACTTTAAATAAGAGGGGGATTATATATATTAGTATTATTATTATAAATAATAATAAATTTACTTTATTTTTATACTTTTTCAATACTTTTAGTACTTTCTCGATTATTATAAATAATAATAGACTTAAGGGATTTTTTATTACTAAATTATATAATTAGATTATACGATTAGATTATACGATTAGACCACTTAAGTAAATTATATATATTCGATTATATTTATTATTGCGTATTTACTATATAATTTAATATCCTTTATTACGATACTATTCCTATTATTCGAAATTTGTAATAATATTTATTATATAGGGTATTATAATCTTTAAACTTGTATACTTTATTAAATTCGTTATAAAGTACGCTAGCCTTATAGTAATAGCTTTATATAATTGGTACCCTTTGCCCAATTTCTATTACCGCTTTAATAAAGAACTCCTTGAACTTTTTTACCCTTAATAAATCCCTATTTTCTTATAGATATTAACGCTTAATTTAAGCCTTCAAATTATTAAAATATACTTTTATAAGGTTAAAATCTAGGGAATATAAGGGTAGGAACTATAATAATATACCGTAATTATTATATACGTCTTTAATAGACTATACCTTATACTATAATACGTTATTTATTACCAAAATATTATTATAATTAGGGAAGGGGTTTATTTTAAGCAATACGCTTTTTTATATTTATATAACGAAACTATTTATATTAGTAGCTCTTCTATAATAAAATACGTCGATAAAGCTATTAATAAATATAATTAGTAGTAGGTAAAAACGTTGCCCTTTCGTAAGTATATTATTAATTTATATAAATATACCTTTTAATATCTAATTATATTAAGGGACAACGTTGGCACCGTTAGGTATGTGATAAAATATATATTGTTGTACGAAGGAAGGGAAGGGAGAAGTATATACGGAGGACTAGATATATAAGCGCGAGCCTATACCCTAGTCCGTACGCACCTATATAATATTATACGTAACTATAAGTAACCAAATTTAAACTATATCGAACTATAATATACGTATTATAATCGGGAATAGTCGCTAGGGATTTAAATACCTATATAGGTAATTAGTACGTATATTAGGTATAGTATAAATATAATCCTATAATACTATCCCCTTTTAAAAGAAGTTCGTAGAGTTAAAAAATCTATATATATATATAATTATAATTTAGAATCCTTTATTAATTTATTAAATATTTCTAATTGTAACATTAACAGTATCTTAAACTATTTATTTATTAAAAATCGTATAATCTTCGTTATTACCTTTATAAATCTTTCCTCTACCTCCTTCTCGGTTAGTAATAATTTTATTTTAGAAATAGCGAATCGTTGTATTAAGTAGGCGGAGCGGCGGTATAAAGCGCGGGGTTCGGTATTAATATTGGGTTATTTATTACGAATAACGGGGTTTATTATCGGGTCTTCTTTTTCTTTTTATTCGAAACGGTCGAAAAATTCTTTAACGCGGAGTAATATTAATTTATCGGGGTAATTACAATAAAATTCTTAAAAATATATTTTATAATCGATAATATTATTAACCTTCTCCTAGGTAAGGTCGTAATCGCCCTTTTATTTAATTAAATAATATTAGTAACGGTTTTTTCCTTTTTGTTTAATATTTAGTAATTTATCGAATCTTTATTTAATATATTCTTTATAATTATTAATACGAATTATAATTCTATTTTCGTTAATGTAAATATCGGAATCGATAATTTAATTAGGGAGACCTTAGCCGGTTTAACGATAAATTATCGAAACGTAGAAGATTAGCGAATATTTTATATTATTAGGTAATTATAGTTTAATAGTATATAAATCCGCTTTTAAGACTTTAAATAATTTTTTTTAATAAAAGGAGAATTTAGCGTATAAGCGGCCGTTAATTAGGTTAAACGTATTAAATAAAACGGTATCCCTTTTTTTATATTTTATTAAATCGACCCGCTTTTTATTAGTATTTTTTTTATACCGGTTTTAATTGCGTTTAATTTATTAAATTATAAAATCCTAAATTTTATAAAAATAGTCGGCGAATTTATTAATTTTATAATATTCTTTTAATTATACGGGTAATAATATTAATAATAGGGAATTACGAAATTTAGTATTTATATAGGGGTAATAATTATAATTAGCGAAGAAAAATTATAAATTTATTAACGAAGATATTACGTTATTATTAGCGAATTCTACGAAGGGAAATTATTTAATTTAATCGGTTTATATTTAATTAACGTATAATTAGAAGTATTATTCTATTTCCGCGTTAATACGTTCGGTTTAAATATTTATTTAAGGGTAGAACGCGGAGGTTAAAATATACGTAATATTTAGGCGCTAATATAGGGAGGATTAGAATTGTAATACGAATTGAATATTTCTATCCGAAAGGATAGAGTTTAAAAGGTTATAAAGGTAATAAATATAGTTGATAAAACGTTCGGTTAATTTTTCCGTTAATAGTATAATTATTGATATAAAGTATTATATTTTTATTAATTAATTAATAATAAGATAAATATATTTAAATTTTTAATTAAGGTAGAAATTATTAGGGAGTAGAATAATATAATCGATAAAAATACGGATTTAAAGAATTAATACGACGGGTAGGGTTTTAAAAAGGTTAGTAAAATTATCTTTAAAGAATTTAATTTTTATATAAAGTAGGTAAATTTTATAAAATATATATACGTCGTTAATTATACCCTTTTAATAGAATTTTCGGGATAAGAATTCGTAAGTAACGTTACGGTTAGGGTAACTTACGTTAAATGAATTATATTAGTAATTAATTAATTAGAATTAGAATTCTTTATTATAAAGGTCGATTATTATACGGTCGCGCTATTTAATAATATTATTAAGGGTAATTTAATATTCGTTAAAAATTTTATAGAGGATTTTATAAATCGAAATTAGTTAATTACGGTTATTTAAATTATTTAAAGCGGAAATCGCTTTTTAAAAGAATATAGAATTTTCGTAATTATTTAAAATAATATTATTAATCAATTTATCTTCGTAATTGTTTATTAAAGAAAGTAAATAATAAGAGGTTAAGTCTTTTTTATTGAAGTAACCGTTTACGAATTACGAGGGTTAGAGAAGGGTATGCTAATAAATAGCGAAGCGTTCGTTTTTTATATTTACGGGGATATCGTTAGGTTTTTTATTAAGGGTATTAGGGTATAAATTCTTCGATCTTAAGGTATATTAAATTTAAAAATTAAAGTATAATAAGAATTATAATTTATATATATATTATTATATAAAATATTTATTAATTATAAAGGTCTTTAAATTTTTATAATCTATTAAGATATTGAATAATTATTATACCCCCTTAAATTTAAATTACTACTCTTTTAATATTTTAATAATAATTAAAAAATTTTTATTATAAACGTTATAATTATATTCTTAGGTTATATATTTTATTAAAAAGTACGTAATTGGGTATAAAATTCCGTTATCGCTATATTACGATAATATACCCCTTATTACCTAATTAAATATATTTATTTCAATTACGGTCTTTTTAATTTAATTATAAATTTTTAATACGGATCCGGTCGTAAAGGCTTTCTTTAATATATTAAAAGCGGATTAATAACGGTCGGATTATAATTATAATATATTTTTCTTTATTAATTTATATAATAGGGATATTATTATTAAAAACGCTTTAATCAAACGCCGGTAGAAATTTACGAAGTTAAGGAATTATTAGAGCGAGTTTTTAAATTAAAAGGGCGTTTAATCGAATATAATTTTAATTTTATTTAAATCCATTTTAATACCGTTTAGTATAATAATTAGGCCGAAGTATTTTGTACGTTTCGTATAGAATTTATATTTATTAATATTTATATTTAAGCCGGTTTTAATTAAACGTTCGAAAATATTATTAACGTATTACTTATAATCTTTCTCGTTATTAAAATATAAAAAGATATTATTAAAATAAATAGTCGTATAAACGTCGAAAATATTGTATAAAATATCGTTAATATAATTCTAAAAGGCGCCGGGGGCGTTTTAGAGGCCAAAAGGTACAATTAAGGATTTAAATAATTTAAATTTTATTATAAATACGGTTAACTATTCGTAACCTTCCTTAATACGGACCCGGTTAAAAGTAATTATAATATATAGTTTAATAAAAATTTTAACGCGGTAAATAGCGTCGAATATTTTGTTAATAAATAGGAACGGGTAGCGGGATTTAAAAGTAACGTTATTAATACCCCGGTAATTAATATAAACGCGGACTCCTCCTCCCGGCTTTTTAATTAAAAATATAAGAATAGAAGCTTTTAATTATAACGGGCGGATGAATTTTTTCTTTAAATTATTATCGATTTATTTTTTAATAACGCTAAATTTTTTTAAATAAAAAATATAATTATAAAAAGCGGGTAATATAATATTAAATTTAAATTCGAATTTAAAATTATAAAATTAATTGGGGGGTAGTATATTAGCGTTTTTTTAACGGAAATTGCTTATTTATTATTAATATTACCGAAATAACTTTTATTAAATTTATACGTCGGTTTTTAGGGGTTTATTTACCTTTTCGTAGAATTTAATAATATTTTCGGACGTAATTTTATTAAAATTAATATTATTAGCGGTAAAATAATAATTAATAATTTCTTTATAGGTTTAAAAATCGGAAGTATCGTCCGTAAATAAAATTAAAGCGGAGATTTTAATTACTTTAATAATTTCCTTATTTTTAATATTATAGAATATATTAATTTAAATATAATAATTATTACGGAAGAACTTTTTATAATAAATTATTTTACCGTCTATAATATTTTTAATTATATTAATTATAAAGTTATTATTCATTATATTTAGGGTTAAAGCGTTTTTTTCTTCCGTTATTTTATTTTCGTTTAATATACGTTAAATATTTCTTATTATATTTACCTTCATTATATAAATAATTTAAAATTTATATTTCTTAGCGAATTAATTAAATATAGTTATTAAAAACTCTTTAATATCGGTTAAATTAAGGGGTCCTTTAAAAATATAATAAAAGCGGATTGGCGTTCGATAATCGGGGAAAGAAATATATATTCTTCCAATTAAGCGATATAATATAAAGATTATATATAATAAGGGAGGGGGGTAATAACGTATTATAATTATTAATATAAGAATTTAACCGCTAATAACTTTATTAATAAGGATTATACCTATTTTATTAGTAACCTTCTATTTAAATTTATTAAAACGTTAATAAGCGGTACGTTTAACGATTGCGGAAATAGAAATTTAGCGAGCGGCCTCCGACGGTAAGGCGGGGGTATTAGGTTCTCCTTTATTAGGGACGTTTAAAACGGAAGGTTTTTAATATATTAATTACGTTTTAAAGGAATTCCTAAGAATAATAATAAAGGGTATATTATTAAAAGTAATAATTAAATGCGTATCGACGTTATATTTACGTAATAATAATACGTAGTATAAATAATAGGGTATTTTTAGGGGAAAGTAACCGCGTTATTCGTAAATAGAACCGAAAATAAAACGATCGCTAAATTAATCGATATTAAGAGCGTAATAAATTAATTATAAATACCCGAAAATAATAGGGTTATTTTCTATGAAATCTTAAATAAAGAAATTAATAAATTTATAATATACGCCGGTATTTATAATTAAATAATGAAAATATATAATATTCCCTTTCGTTTAATTATTAACGAAGTATAGGAATTTAGGGAATTAGAATTTAAAAATTAGGAAATTATTATATAAAACAAAACAACGGTTAATAAATTATAGAGCGGTATAACCGTTATTAACGAATATAATATAATATATTTTATACGGTTTATAAAATAAATAAATAGAAAAATTTAATAAATTAAAGTATTTATAACGGCTATTTATAAAAGATTTATTAATTTTAATAATTTTAAATTTATTTATAAAGATACTCCTTAATTATTTTCCTCCTTATTTATATTTAATAAACGTTAGCCTCTAGCTATAATTTAAGCGGGAGGTTATATATTTCCTTAACCGTTAATAGAATTATTTTTATTATTTATAACCGGGTTTACGAAGCCGTAAGGGTATATAAGGGTAGGGTAGTAAATAAATTATTATTATAATATAAAATAACCGGGAGTCGGAATATTAGGAGCGGGAATACTTATAGCGTTAATATTATAATAATTATATTAACTATATTTATATTAGCCCTAGGCGGGGCGTTATTACTAATTATTATTATCATTATTATTTTTCTCCTTCTCCTTTTTATCTTTCTTCTCTTTCTTCTCTTTCTCTTTCTCCTTACGTAATTTGCGTTCGGGCACCTCCTTCTTAAATTAAATATAACCTTTATATTTAATAGAGAAATAACCTTTATAATTATAGCGGGTATAGGTACTAATCTTTATATAATATTATAATATATTATTATCGATTATATAAGAAATTTAAATATTAAAGGCGGATATAGAATCGAAATTTATAATAGTACCGCCTTTATTAATAATAAGTTTGGGAATAGAGCCGTTTATATTATTAGAGGCGGAGTTAAAGCCGGTAACGGGGTTATTAATATTAAATTTATAGTAGAAGTTAGCGATTTTATCGTATTAATCCTTTTATTCGAATTATTTAATAAAATTGTAAATTATTTCGAATTATTCGTCGAATTTATTATTTTTAAATTAAGGGCGCTATAGGGTAATAATATTATAGAAGCGGTCGGTTAAATATTAATATAAATAATAAATTTTTATATTATTATTAAATTAATAACGTTCGATAATAATAATAAATTTATCCTCGAAATTAAATTATTTTATTTTACCCATCTTTAAATCTTCGAATTTATAACGAATTTAAATTATAATATCGACGTTATTATATTTATTAATTATTTATTTAAATAAATTAAGGGTAATAAATTATTTAATTAATTTATTAAATAGAATTTTAATAAATTCGGGCTCGATTACCCCTTAAGGTTTACCGCGAAGGGAGCGGGAAATTAAAGAAAATTTAGTATCCTTAATTTTAAAAGCGGAAGGCTTATTTTTAAAAGCGAACAAAATATTAATATATTATTAATAAAATTTAGTAATTCTTTTAAGAATTTTATTAATATTATCGAAAGCGGGGAAGATAATAATATATAATATTAATTTATAGCCGCTATTATTATTATTTCCGACCGGGTTATTAATAATTATATTATTAAATTCGGATTCGGAATTATTAAAATTAGAATTATTATCATTATTATTATCGGGTAGGGGTATAGACGTAGGGTCGATAAATTTAAATAAACGTTAGCGAAAGTTATTAATTATTTTTTAATATTTAATTCTTTCGCGCTTAATTGTATTTTAGGAATTAATTTCAAAATTGGAATAATACTTTTAAGCGTTAAATAAATTTTATTAAAGAGCGGTTAAACGAGTTTAAAATTCGTTAACGATATTATTATATTAAAAGGCAATATTAACGAAGGTTTATTTATAAGCGTCGTATTAAATTTATTATTTAGCAGCGGCGTTTAAAAATTAAAGGATATAATTAATTTTAAAAATCGCGAAATTAATATTAAAAATTATATTAATCTAATCCTTATTTTAAATTAAAATACGGAATTAATCGAAATCCTAACGCAATTAATTATTTTCGTCTTTAAATTATTAGAAATCTTTTTTAATACTTTAGAATTTGGCGGTAATAAAAATAATATTAAATTATATAAAGCGGGTAAGTGCGTAAACGGCGGCCGGAAATATAAAATAATTATTTAAATTAAAAATTTAAATAATAAAAACCGGGATAATAATAAAATTATTATTAAATATATAAATAACGTCAATAATTTAATCCTAAAATTCAATATTATAAGGGTTAACGTTTTTAATTTCGGAAAGTATAATAATTGCGACGAAAGTATTAATAATTACGGCGGGGATTAAATCGGATATTAATCGTTCGAATTAATATATTTTAATAAATATAAGGGAAAAAAGAATACGAAGAATTATAATAATAATATTCGTTTTAATAATTATTTAATTCGAATTAATTGCGGAACCGTCGTTAGAGCGTTAATTATTAAGAAAAGAAATTTTAATATTAATTAATATAATTAACGATTAATTTTCTTCGAAAATTATACGTATAGCGTTAAAGAAAGTATAATAAATTATTTAGGGATAGCGTTAATACCGTTAAATATATAATAAAATATATATTATTATACGAAGGAAAGGAAAGGAGAAATATATACGGAGGATTAAATATATAGGCGCGAGCTTATACCCTAGTCCGTACGTACTTATGTGATATTGTATATGATTATAGGTGATTAGATTTAAATTATATTGAACTATAGTATACGTACTATAATCGGGAATGGTCGCTAGGGATTTAAGCACCTATATAGGTAGTTAGTGCGTATACCGGGTATAGCACAGGTATAATCCTGTGATAAATTAATATAATGTAAATTATCCCTCTTATCGATATTAGATTCGTTATAGAAGACGTATATTTCCGTTAAAAATTTCGAAACCTTTTTCAATTAGTTTAATTTTAATAAATCGCTTGTCACAGGATTATACCTGTGCCATACCCGGTATACGCACTGACCACCTATATAGGTGCCCAGATCCCCAGCGACCATTCCCGACTATAGCACGCATGCTATGGCTCGACATAGTCCAGATTTGGTTACCTGTGGTCACGTGCAGTATTACGTGGGTGCGTACGGACTAGGGTATGGGCTCGCGCCTATATATCCAGTCCTCCGCACACACTTCTCCCTTCCCTTCCTTCGTGCAATAATATATATCTTATTATATACCTAACGGTGCTAACGCTGTCCCTTGATATCGCTATATTAAGAAATTTTATACGCTATCCTCTTATTAATTTATTACACCTTTTTAAAGTAATAGGAGATTATAGAAATCGATATATATATATTATATTAAGTAACTAATTAATATTAAATTTCATCGAAATATAAATACGGTTTATTATTTAAAAATTCTACGACCTTCTTTATACCGCGAATTAAATATTATTATAATTAATTATATATATAATACTATTTATATTAACTTTTATTACTTAAGGAATTAATTTAATAGCGTTTTTAATAATACGAAACTTCGGGTATAGATCGTTAATCCTATTATACGTTTACTTAAAGCGCTAAATCTAGCGTTTACTTAAACTAATAATCTACGCGATTTTTTTAAAGTATTCGTTAGCAACCAATATAATATATATTATTAATTTTTATTAGTAATTAAATTAGTACGGTATAGTTACGATAATTCTCGATCGCGAAAGCTTCAAAACCCGATAAAAACTATAAAATTTGGGTATAATTTGAACAAAAAACAACAGAGATATTAAAATTCTACGATATGGCATGCTATTTTTCATGTAAGTTGTGTTGCGTGGCGGTCAGAGCTAGAGTGGGGACTAACATAGTGTTTGCAAGGCACAGAAGTACGCAACGCACCGACTTGCACCACTCACCACTCACCACTCTACCGCTTCAACGCATCCGCATCGCAGGAACAACCCCCGCGAGCTGCCGAATTTCCTGCAAGGTACGGTACCTACATACAACAGACACCAACACCTACCTATAACCCAAACGGTAAGGATCATCAGCTCCAGCTCCAGCTCCAACTCCAGTAAGTAGGTGGAGAATAGCGGCCGGGGAGCTGAGCAACCCCTAGCAAGCCCTGGCAACCCCTAGCTCGCCCTGGAACTCCCGTCGTTCGCCTGAGTAGCTCGGCTAGCTGATGCTTGGGCAGCTTGGCCCTCTTGCGGCCCTCGCCTCGAAGAGTCGAATTTGCAGTTTCATCGCTTGTCAGCTGGATGGACGCACTTTCGGCATCTTTTTAAAAGGGATCAGCCCGAGAATTGCCTGCCCTTGTTGTGGTCTCGGTCTTGTTATCATTCGCTTGAAAATTCACACGCTTGAAAGAAATGTGAAACGGGCGCGAAGTACACCCAAAATAAGACCCTTGTTGGAAACGTTCTTTCGTGAAAGTATCGGAATAGTACTGGAGTGAAAGCTGAAATGGCAGTGAAAGCATGCATACATAGAGTAGCTGGGCAATTTCTGCGGCAAGTGCAGTTTTACGTATAGTAGCTGTTGATATTATTAGCCACCACATTTGATCTTTACCAAAAACAGTTTTTTTTTCTTGTCTTCTCGTCAGTCGAAAGTTTCCGGGTACCGAAGCAATACGACATCGGCAAGGAGTAAAATGCAACTCCACGGACCTCCCTCATAAGATTGCTATCGCTATATCAGAGGAGTGATAAGGGCCTCGGTATTGACAGTTCCCAATCTGACCTGACAGGTTCACTGAAAGATCGTCAAAGATGTGCAGAGGCTCTTGCTGCAATGATCCGACTATCGATCTGGGTAGTTCAATTGGAGGCGCGCTCAGAAAGGACCGATATCGCTGGGTAAGGAAGGAGATATGATGCCGTCAGTGTGCTCAGCGCAGTTACCCGTGTCCGCATTGGTGATGGTTATTGTGTGATGGAGTGATGAGAGAAAAACGCCCGACGCCAGGATGCAACACACCTGTGTGCCGCGTTGTAAGCTTCATATTTTTCATGATTGCGTGGGATTTGAACTTTTGTCAGTGAATAGTTAGTGTTGTAGTCGGACATCTTAAACCTAATGACTTTAGAGTGTCAATGTAGCAATTGAACTCACTGGCAGCGTTGGCGGGCCAGAATAGGAGAACCCAGGTCCATAACACCGGATTTTAAGCACCTCTCGGCGGTTGGAACGTTCTTCCAGAGAGTGCCATGTCCGAGATTTCTCAGCATGTGAAAGCCATGCAGAATCCTACCCGAGACCGTGGCTCCGTGGCTTTGATCGTTGCTGTGATCCGACGACGGGGACCAGCTGTTGGGGCCAGTGTTGAAGAAAATTGTTAGCGAGGCGGCAAAGGCGCCTAAAGAATAACTTGTTGGTCCCGACTCATAATAAACGAGGTTACGCCAACAGCCAACAGCTTTCAATACTTGGGCCCAAGAAGCAATGAAAAAGGGTTTCGGGGAACCGGACCCGGGACGACCTGAAGAAACCAGAGGACACCCCACAAGTTTGCCAGCCAACCCAAGCCGGAAGATAGGAAGGATACGAGGGGAACGATCCGCTACCCATCCGTTGATTCGGGCGAATCTTCATGACTGTGGTTGAAGATGTGGCGGCGGGGAAAGCTTTCGTTGTTGGACTATGAATATTGTGACGAGATTAATCGTCTTGGCTCCGCGATATCTGCATATTCGCGTCCTGAGCCACGATTACTCAACCTTCCGTCGTCGCATCATGAGACAACTTCTTCAGCAGGCTTCCTGAGAAGTGAAAAGTGGTGAGAAAAAAAAGGAACGACACTTCCTTCCTTTGGGTCTCGACCCATGGCTGAGTTGTGCCTTGGGGTGTCTGTCGTGCCTGTCGTGCTCCCTCTTGCATGCGATCGACCGAAGGATCTTGGATATTGGTGATGGACTGATGCCTCTCGACACCATGTCCATGTCCGGAATGTGTACCCAAGCGGGCAGTCTTAAGAAGTCAGCCGGTTCCCCGACAGTTTTGGCAAGATGAAAATAGGCAGAGGCTGAGTGTCTGAGGATTAGTGGGAGAGTGGAAGGGACTTGAGGGTAGTGATGCTAAGCCGGAATGGTCGCCAGTGTCCGGCGGGGAGAGCATCCGGTCATTCAGTTGGTTACTTGACGAGAACTGGCGTAAAAGATTAGAAGACGCGGAAGTCTCCAGACATGGTCGGAGCAAAAGAAAGGAAATTGAGGGGGTGTTCGGCCTCGCCTCCCATTCCAGTGCTGAAGAATGAGTTCCATGAGTCTGAAAGTTTGCTGGTGGTCCTGAGTGTAATGAAAAGTGATCTTCGACGTGCAAGTGGAACAGTGTGACAACCATGACGACGTGATGGATGTGATGGGCGAGAGTGTCTTCGGACACTGGGCCAATTGCAAGGGGAAAGGAGGTTATGGAGACATGGAGACTTGACGAGGACCCATTCAGGGTACCCAACATGGCGCCTCCGTCACGTGCTTTAGGAGGGGGGTCAATTGACCCTGATTCACCTCGGATATTGTGCTGAGAGAGGATTGGGTATTCCATTTAACCGTTGGGGGTTTTAGTGAACTGGACGGAGTCAGTGACTGCCGTTATGATTGAAGATGCGAAAAATGAAGGATGAGAATTGGCTGAAGAAAGAGAAACAGGGGAATTGGATGGACTGAAGAGAGTTTGCTTGGCATAAATGGCCTGTGCTTCTCCCAGCTTGATGTGGCCCGTGTCCTCTCCTCCCGCATGTTCGTGCATCTGTGGAGATTTTGTGCCCATCACTTTTCTGTTCCTGCAGTGATCGACTCGCACTTGTGCACCTTGACGGCTCGACACACACAAACCTTGCACAACCTTTTGGGGGTGTCCGATTCGCTCAGTGACAGATAACGAGCCGCTGTCGGGTTGTTAAATCACCAAATCACGAGGAGGACGCCATTCCGATTCCCGCCATTACGAGATATGGAATATCTTGTGTTACCCTTCTGCCGTTTTTTCTGCGAATAAATGAATTGGAAACTTCAAGATGGTTCTCTTGAGTGAATGATATGGAACGGTACCAAGTCTGCTCATAACAGCCAGCCCTGGCTCTCCCAGAAATACACCATAACGTCATTTTCCCTTCGCTTCCATTGCTGTGGTGCCATGAATCGCGCTATGGAATGCTTGGGCTATCCAGAGGGTAGGACTCAGATTCAGTTTAGCAGGTCATCGATGGTCAGAGGTAACCCGTGTTTTGTTTATCATCCAGGGGCTATCTTCAGTCAGTATCATGACCACAAACACAGAGAACAGAAGTATCACAGCTGCGGATGATATCCTCGAGATGAACACCCCGAATTATCTCCTCTTCCCCATTTCACAAGCGGAGCCACAGCACGGGCACCTCCCGTCCCCCGCGTTCCCGTTCCCTTCCCCCAAACCACAGACAGACCTTATGGGAATCCCATACCACTATACCCGCTCCAAACCCGGCCACGATACATAGTATCCATCCATTCCGGCTCGGGAAGACTGGTGAATGGGTGAATTGGTGATAGATCAGAGGTGATGTGTCGATGATCATGTCGGTAGGCCTTCGTCTCGTCGTCGACCGAGAGCGGTCCGCACCCTCTCGCCAGTCTCTTGTGTTCCAGGATTGCACAAGCCACAGGTGTATCGAGTATCGACAAGAGACCCCGAAACAGCATTTGATTTTCGTATGGTGTTATTAGCGTGGGGACCTTTTTCGGTTCTCCAAGTCCGCTAGAGTCTGCTCCAAGTCTGCCCCAACTGGGAATCTCGACACAGGGGGAAATGAATTGCAGTTCGTGCCTGCGTCCAAATGCACTGCAGGGTCGTTGATCCATGTCGCCGTGACTCCACTCGCAACCTCTCCGCGGTGGAGACAGTGGTTGTGGTGGGGACGGGTCCAGGCACTTTGCAGGGACTTGCAGGGTTTTGACAGGCCAAGAGAGAGCAAGGGCACTGCAGTCTCTCTTTCTGTCCCGGACTCGTCCTTTCCTCTCTTCTCTTTTTTTTTTTTTGCGGTTCATCATCCGTCACTCTCAAGACGACATGGGGAAGGTACACCAAGTACACATGTACCGTCATCACCCAAATCACACACTCTGCAAAGGCTCTCAACTCGTATCAGTCCTCTCAATTGCTGGTACATTGCAACATGTCGTGCGCACCGTAATCCGACTGTACTGTACCACTGATGGCCATTGGATTGAAATGGGCCCGGCGACGTGGGATTGGATGGAAACCACAACTTGGGACTCTTGAGAATTCATTCCTTCAACTGGATGACCCTTCCCTCCTTCCCTCTTGCCTGACTCTTCGTCACCCTCCTCGGTCCCGTCTGCTGTTCCTCTCTTTTTTTCGCTCTTGCCGACTTGGATCTTGGCTTCACGGTATCTTCATCATACGACACTCGTTCCTTCATTCCCTGAACATCTATCTTCAGAGTCTTGGAAAGTGAAGAGAGAATTGCCCTGGTTTGGCCCGCTTACAACAAATTCACTTCAATTTGACCAATTCAGCAACTTTCATCCCATCTTGCATAGTTGCTCGAAGCACTTTACACTTCAACTCATTCGCTATCAGCTGGTTTCTACAGGTTCGTTCGTATCTCTGTCCACTTCTCACCAGTGCTTCACTTTCCAAACCTCTCCTCAGCAAACTTGGTACCTCAAATGTCTTCCTTCGATAATCACCCTATCGCGCTTTCCGAAACTCTTCCTTGGCCGTGTGGTCTGGATTGTCTGGGGCAGGGCAGACTCGACTCTTCAGATGTCTCTTCTCACTGTGTTCTCGCCCATGTCACTCCGCCCCCATAACCCCTGGTATGCAATCATATGCACTTAAGCCGTACCAACCCTCGATTGCTGCGGTCACAACACATTCCTCCCTTTGCCTTTTTGCCTCCTTCTCCTCCTCTCCCTACATTCCACTGCATTCCTGAAGACCATCTACTTCCCTACTCAGCTTGTCTGGTCAAAACAAATCGACTCGCCATCCTTGTTTTCTCTCTCCTCCGGCTAGGTTTGCTCAACCACCTAGCTAATAACCCTCGTCTCAGAACAACCCTCGCCGCCGACAAACTTCGACGACAAACTACATCTCACTCAACCCGTTCTCTCGTTTTCAACTGCCAGCCGTGCGCCTTCAAACCACCTGACACTAGACAACCACACGCTTTCGACAGGGAAATAAATTGCTTCCACTCCGTCATTGGCGGCAAGATCATATAAGCTTGCTTCCATATTCGCCCATTGTTCCGACACGTCACGTCACCTACTTCGACTTATACGAAAATACTCGAAACACCAAAAAGATATCGACGACACAACTGCGCCTTTACCGAGTCGATTGGTTGGAATCTTCCGTTGTTCGGACTTTGCCCGGGGTCCTTAACCGTCCGGCACATGTTTAGCTCAAGGCTCCTCACTTCCGACAGCCATGGCATCGCTGAGTAGCCGACACATGCGATCAAGCCTGCAGGTAGCCCCCTTGACCATCCAAAAGGCCGAATCGACAAACGAACCATATAACAACAATGGGTCCGACGCAGGCTCGACCCTCGCGTCTACCCGCTCTACACATTCCGAAATGACGTCCTCAACCGATTATCTCTCTGACGACAATGTCAACAATGCTCCTCCCATCTTCAACAACTTTCTCCAGGCCGTGTACCCTTTCCATCCCGAGTATGCCATGGCCGACTCAGCCGTCACATTACCACTAAGAGAAAAGGACATCGTCTTGGTGCATTCGGTGCACACTAACGGCTGGGCTGATGGCACTCTGTTGAAAGATGGCACTAGGGGTTGGCTTCCGACGAACTACTGTGTTCCCTACAACCCAGAAGAGATGAGAATACTGCTTGGTGCCCTGGTCAGCTTCTGGGATCTTATGCGAAGTGCATGCATTGATGACAAGAAAATGTTTAGCGACAAAAAGTTTATGAAGGGAATTGCCGGTGGTGTGGTATACTTGCTGGTGCGTTGTTGTCGCCCATCAATTCGTCTGGTGGTCTTCTCCGCTAACATTTTGGCAGGAGCAAACTGGGTGTCGAGATAAAGACGCTTCAATTCTGACAAGAAACAATGAGCTCAAGCAAAGCCGAAAGATGATCTCAAACGAAATCAAAGCACTGGCTGCGACGGCCACCAGATTGGACAAAAAGCTCAAAGCTTCGCACAGGCTGATTCGCGCCACAGAACAGCAGGTTAATGAACTGGTGGATGACATGATTCTGAGAGCCTTTCGCGTGGTACTCAGGGCGGCCGACTTCTTCGACATGATTCAAAACGACAAGTCTCTCAGGCTGACATCAGCAATGATCATGGAGACTGTTATGGAAGAGGAAGATTTGACGCCAACGACCGATCCGGTGGCACTGGCCAGATCCAGCGACGCCATGGATGCACGCTCCCGTGCCGACAGCAAAGGAAGTGCAGCCGGGCCGACGCCATCAGAAACAAGCAAGGCCCTCACAAACGGCCGTTTGTCCCCCGCCTACCAACCGACGAGTACAAATGCGAACCGCTTGTCGCATGGGAACTCCCTCGAGATTGCCAACCGTCTCTCCTCCGCAACCATTTGCCATCGTGTCAGTCTGGCCGGTCCTTCGCCGCTCGCGCAGCCTCACAACCTCGTCTCCGAACGCCTCACCAAGAGCCAAGATACCCTCGTGTCTCACCTTGCTTGCTTGATGGGCCGTCTGCAATTGGAATTTATCTCGCGTCCTCATCTGGCTCTCGGTGTCAAGCAAGCCATCACTTCTGGCGGGGATTTCCTCCTGGTGATGGACGTTGTCTCGGCGCGAAACTCTCTCAGCATTGAAACATTGGCTCCGCTTCGCGCGGTTATGTACGATCGCATCCAAGATCTCTACCAGACAGCACGCGACGTTCTCGTCCACAACATGGAAGAAGCCATTGTGCCCCAGGAAGGCCATCGCTTGCACGTTGCCGCTGTCGGTTGTGTCAAAGTCTCCGGAACATGCTACGACAAGACGAAGTGGGTTATCGGACAGATTGGCGATTTCGAATTCGAGTTTGAGAACAACAATCTTGATCTGGGCTTTGATCTCTCCGCGTTTGACGCTGTGCTGGACGCGAAGGATACTCATGCTGCCGATTCAGTCAGCATTGCCGACTCTAACCTGTCAGAGGCCTTGACCATGTCGACAACCACCACTGCCGTCTCTACGCCTGCAGCCAGGCCAGCCAATTTGGAACTCAACAAGCCACTTCCCGATGTCCCGCTCGTTTCCACCCCAGTTGCGGAGGCATCACAGGAGGCCATCGAGGAGGCCATCGAGAAGGCGGTGTCAACCGAGAACAGATCATCAGTGTCTTCTCTCCGTCCCTCGCTCCCTCCTCTTCCCAAGCTCTCTACCGAGATCCCGCCTGCACAGGACTACAGCCCCACGGAGGGATCCGCTAGCCAGGATGGCGAGTTCCCTTCTTTCAGAACCGAGAGCATGACTGCTTCGAGTTCCGCGTCCGCTACTACTTATATCAGCCGCACATCGGAGTCAAGCATGGTCTCCCAGACATCCACTCGGGCCACGACCCCGGATCTCACCAGGAACCATCCTTCGGTATCTGAACTGAGCCTGTCCGACAGCACCACGCTCAGTGAGGAGAGCGACGATGCCGAGTCTAAGCTACTCGAAAAGACCTACGCCCACGAGCTGATCTTCAACAAGGAAGGCCAAGTGACTGGTGGTTCCCTCCCGGCCTTGGTCGAGCGTCTCACTACCCATGAGTCGACTCCTGACGCCATGTTTGTGTCCACTTTCTACCTCACCTTCCGCTTGTTCTGCACCCCACTCAAGCTTGCTGAGGCCCTGATTGACCGCTTCAACTACGTCGGAGAGGCCCCTCACGTTGCTGCCCCTGTCAGGCTTAGGACGTACAATGTTTTCAAGGGCTGGATGGAGTCTCACTGGCAGGAAGAGACCGATTCGGAGGCATTGCCTGTCATTAAGGACTTTGCCGAGACCAGACTCAAGGAGGTCTTGCCTTCTGCTGGCAAGCGACTCCTTGAGCTTGCCGAGAAGGTTGCTAGCAGCGAAGGTTCCCTTGTGCCTCGTCTGGTCTCTTCCATCTCCAAGAGCAGCACTTCTGGCTCTCAGTTCATTCCTGCTGAGACTCCTCTTCCTTCGCCCAACCTCTCGAGGGGTCAGGTGAACGCCCTCGCCAACTGGAAGGCTGGCGGAGTGTCCCCTTCCATCATGGATTTTGACGCGCTTGAGATCGCTCGCCAAATCACCATCAAGCAGATTGGTCTCTTCTGCTCCATCACTCCCGAGGAGCTTCTCGGTTCTAAGTGGACCAAGAACAAGGGTGTTGGCGCACCCAATGTCAAGGCCATGTCTGCCTTCACCACTGGACTGTCCAACCTTGTTGTGGACACTATCCTCCAGTTCGACGAGATCAAGAAGCGCGCTGCCGTCATCAAGCACTGGATCAAGATCGGCAGCCAGTTCCTTGCTCTCAATAACTACGACGGTCTGATGGCCGTCACCTGCGCCTTGAACGATTCCAGCATCAAGCGTCTGCGCATGACATGGGACACTATCAGCTCCAGGCGCAAGGAGACACTCAAGTCCCTGCAGGCCATCGTCGAGATCAGCCAAAACCACAAGGCTCTCCGCGCTCGTCTCGCCAACGAGGTTCCTCCCTGTCTTCCCTATGTTGGCATGTTCCTGACCGATCTCACCTTTGTTGATGCGGGCAACCCCGCCAAGAAGACGACCGACACCGGCCTGACGGTCATCAACTTTGACAAGCACATGAAGACGGCCAAGTGCATCGGCGAGCTGCAGCGGTTCCAGATCCCCTACCGTCTCACTGAGGTGTCCGACTTCCAGGACTGGATTCTTTCGCAGATTGAGAGAGCGAGGGAGATTGAAAAGACGGACAAGACGCCCGCTCAGGTGTTGCACTACCGTCAGAGTCTGTTGTTGGAGCCGAAGGAGGTCCAGCAGCACTTGAAGGCTCAAATGGAGGCTGCACCCTCGACTTCCAACATGTTTTCCTGGATCAGGAACAACCATTCCACTCATGGCTTGGCTACCACTGCTCAAGTCTAGTGCACTTATCATGAACAATCGTGTTCATCATCGGCGTCGGATGTTAGCGATGCGCAGCCACATCCGTGCTGTATACCAGTCATGTGAGATCGACTCACTCACATTTTTCTGTTATCTTTTTCTCTTGATACCCATCTGTTTGTTTTGTTTATTCATTTTTATGGCGTTATGACATGAGTCGGACTTGCCTCACGCGAGGTTAACCATCCTGTCCTTACCGAGGACACACCAACATGAGCTCACAGTAGCTCATCATCAACATCAATATCCTAACTCATACACTTAATCGCCGACTCAGCGTCGCGTCATTGCACCCTTTCCCCCAATGCGGGCCTAAGGTTGCTTTTTTGCTTTGTTTTACCATCTTTACCTTGGATCATCGGCGCATTTACCTGGTTTGGTTTGGTTTGGATTGGATTGAATTCTCATTTTTTTTTTGGTATGAAAGGGGAAAAAGTGTTCAGGGCATTACGGCACGGGTTAACAGGGCAAAATGGAGTTTTGGGCAGGGGAATTTATCATTTATTGCGGATTGACGATGTTGGGTGGTTATCATCATCTTTTTTTGTTTGTTTGCTTGCTGGGAAGGGTGGGAAAGAAAGGGGAGCTCAGTGCTAGCAATAGCAGCAGGTGGACGGGATGCATCTGGTTGTGGATGAGAGAAAGATGGAAGCATGGCAAAAGGAACTGAACTGAAGTGTATGGAGTTTGAGAAAAGTCATGATGTTATGATTTGCCCTTGGAAGGGTGTGAAGAATGGATGCTTGTTGGGGAAGTGTAAAGATTAGTGGCGTGGTTTTGAGCGAGTATAGAGTGAAGATTGTTACCACCTAACTTTTTGTGTCATACCTCTGACTGCTGTGATCTGTGTTGTATCTTGTGTGAGGTTGTGAACCCAGCGTGGATGACAAGTTCTCAATGGTGAGCTGGAGGTGGTTATGCGGTATATCGAGTTCACGTCTCCAAAGTTGACATCAAAGTTTAACTTTCGTGCCAACGTCTACATGTCAAGAAGATCCCAAGTGATCAAGGCATCCCATTACTAGTAGAAATATTTACGGGAAAAAAAAAGCATCGCTAACAAGAACCAATACTTGATCCCAAGCCCATTAACCATCCATCGTACACATCTCATCTCTCCGAGTCCCCTACATAGTAGCTATTCCATCACCTCAACCTACTCGGTCTCGACCGTCTCCTATACTCCTCCACATCCCCCCACTCCAACCCACCCCCTTCTCCTCCCCCCTTCGTATCTATCATCTTTTTTTTCCGCGGCCAATCCGGACAAACATCAATTTTTTCTCTTGGAAATACCAGCTCCAGAAACAAATACAGCAAGTAATCCACAATCACACAAACGCAAAACAGCTTCCCCGCCCACACTCCACACCCGTAGTACCGCTTCAAGCGATCAATCAGCGCAAAGGATTGGACGCCGGAGCGCATCCCCCTCGTGGCGGTTACTGCCGTCGTCCACCCGCTCCCGCCCCCAGTGTTTTTGGGCAGGTGCAGGTCGTACCCGTAGAATTCCGCTTCGCTTATTGCGCCACTGATGCCGTTGTATACCCTCTCGGTACGTTCCGCGACGTTCGTCCAGCTGTACATGTTTTTTACCTGCTCATGAAACAGCTCCGTCCGAACTTCGTTCCGTCGCAAAGCAGCTATGGCCCTGCCCGTCGCAGCAACGAGATCGTCCTCCTCAGGCTTGGCAAACACGGTCATATGCCCCGGCAACACCTCTGGTATCCCTCCCACTTGGGTACACACCACATAAAGTCCACAGCTGGCTGCCTCCACAATAACGGTCCCGAAAGCCTCGGTTAGGGAGGGGTGCAGGTATATATGGCCGCGGACCATGACGTCCCGTACTTCGGAGTGCCGGATGGGGCCCAGCATTTCGACCCGGTCTTGAAGCACGTTTTGCTCGATCATTTGTTCTAGGTCGATTGATTTGGGCCCGGAACCGGCGATTATGAAGCGGGTGTTGGGGTGCGAGGAGAGGATGCGGGGGATGGCGGCGGTGAGGAGGTCGGTGCCTTTGTTGTAGAAGAGGCGGGAGATTACGACTATGGTGATGGGGTCGTGGGGGCCTAATATCCTCCGGGGCGGGACGGGGGGGTTGGATGAGGTAGGAGGGGGAGGGGGAGGTGGGAGGCCGGGTTGGGGGGAGGAGATGGAGGAGGGAGGGGTGGAAGAAGAGGTGGAAGTGGAAGGGTAGCCGAGGGGACGGAAATTCTCGGCTACCACGGCGTTGGGGATTACAGAGACCATTAGGGGGTCGAGGGAGGCGCGGAGGACGGTGTTTTCTTTGCTGCGGGACAGTCAGTAAAGTGATGGGGGAGAGAGAGGGAAAGGGGAGACATACCAGGTGTGAGAAACACAAATAACATGATCCACATCGCTCAAGGCGAATTTCAACAGCTTATTCGTCAAGATACTCGCCGCGTCGGCAAACCCAAATAGACTGTGATCCGTAAAGACCGTTCTCAGCCCCATTGTCCTGGCATGAAGAATTGCTTCATGACAGAGACTGGAGAGGGAGGCATGGCCGTGGACGATGTCGATTCTTTCCCTCAACACAATGTTGCGAAAGACGGGGAAGAAGGAAAAGACTGTGGGAAAAGTGGCGCTGCGGTAGATGACCAGGAAGGGAACGTGATACACCTTGAGGCCGTTGGTGAGATAGCGAACCCCCGTACGCCCTTCGTAGGCGTGCGTGATGATGATTACTTTGTGGCCGCGGTCGATTAGCTTGGTGGAGAGTTGGTAGATGTGGGATTCGATGCCGCCGGGCTGGGGGAAGAAGAAGTCGCAGACCATGGCGATGCGGTAGGTGGGCGCCATAATGGGTGGTTGTGGTGAGGGTCACATGGGGACCGGTGCCTAATTATTGTATTTAGGGATTATTTATGAATTGGTGATGGTTGTGGCGGGTGGTTCATAATGAAATGAGTTGTTGAAATGTGTTAGTGAGTGAGGGTGAATAGCCCTATATTTATATAAGAGAAGTGTTCAAGTATAAACAATCGAGGACGACAACGACGATAGTATTATAATACTGGGTGGCCCACTCTAGGAGGACAGAATATACATAATTATAACCGAGGTTTAGAGTCTAAGGGATTTTACAATGACTAGAGATTTGCACGTCTATAAAGTCTTATATACAATTATATATACAATTAAGCCTTCTTTACTACCTTAATATTATTACTATTATTATAATTAAGAATCTTACCGATTCGACCGAATTACGCCAATAATAATAATAATAATATCGTCGTCGAAAATTAATAATATCCGTTTTAATTCGCCAAAGGATTAGCCCGCTTAAGAAAATACCTTTATTTCCTAAACCTAAAACCTAAGGCTATAAGATTATATCGATCTTATAAACCGGTAACTTTAGCCTATTAAATCCGTCGAACCTAATATCGAAGATTATAGAAACGAAGAACCTAAAGGAAAAACCGTAATTAAAAAAAAGGCCCGCTTTAAAGAATTATTTACTACCGCTATACGTAATAATTTTTATTACGAGCGTAATTATCGCGATTATATAACCGAAAAAAATAATTAGCGTACCGATTTAAAAATTATTATAAATTTCGAGGTTAAAAAAACCCAATTAAATTTATAAATAATAAAAATTATTAAAAATCTATACCGCGAAATTAATTTTACTAAACGTTCCGAAATTTATAAATAGTATAATAATTTTACTAAAGTAATATATTTTAACGATAAAAAAGCTAAAAAATTAGCTAAAACCTAATTAATCGCTATTTTACGCCTTAACTACGCTAATTGTAATTAAATAATTTAATTATTTTAATAAGAATAAATTATAGCCCTATATAAAGCGCGCAAAATCCCTAAAGCTATAAATCCCAATATTTAATTTACCGAATTCTATTTTATTATTAAAAGAAGTCTTTATTCTACTTAAATAAATTCGTATTAATTATAATATAATAAAAAGGTTATAAAAAATAATTATATAAATATAAAATTCCGTACTATTATTAAAAACTTTTATAAAATAATAACGGTAAATCCTATTTAAATAAAGGGCTGGCTAACCCCCCTATTAAAAAGTACGGTATTTACGGCTATATTAAATAGAAAGCCCGCTATAAAAGACGCTCCTAATAATAATAATTAATACTTTAATATAAATATTAAAGAAGGACGGGAAGAAATTATAACGCTAATAAATAATAATAGTAATAAAAAACCTTCTTCTAAATTAATTAATAAAAAAAAAGCCTCCTCCCCGTCCTAATAAATACGTAAAACCTACTATAGTATTTATAAGCTTTATAATTAGCAAGGCTATAATATTTATAAATATTATTATATACGCCCTTAAATCGTATTCGAAGGATAAGTTGAGAATAAAAAGATTAAAAAGCGTACTTTAATAAATATAAAGAAAAATAAAAAGTTTAAAAATATTATTATTTAATTACGCAAATAAAAGGATAACGAATTTATTTAAAAGTAATTTTATAATTGCTTAATAAATAAGAATAATTTTTTAATACCTACGGATTCCTACGCCGTATACCCGTTAAAAGACTCTACAATCCTCGATTTAAATACAATAATTTATATTTTTAATAAAGTTAATCGCTTTAAAAACCTTACCCCCGTAAATATTAATAATTATATATAGGTTAAGAGTAATTAAATTACTATTAAGGGATATAGAAATATTATTATTAAAATTTAAAATAATAATAGGATAAAGGAATTAATCCTCCCTAATATTATATTAATATTAAATATAGCGTATAATTTTATTTCTTTAAAATAATTCGAAAATAACTATATTTACTAAAATTATAAAAATAGTTACCTTTATTCCAACTTTACGAATTTATTAATTTATTACGTCTATTCCGTATATAAATAATTTATTTTAGAATACGTCCTCTTAATATTAAATAACGCTAACGAATTTTCTTTTACGGTACGTATTTCTAATTATTTTTAATAGAAATTATAAAAAGGCGAAACCCTTCGTTAATATCTTCGATTTAATTACCCAAGATTAAATACATTCGTAAAATTTATTAAATAGGTCTATAGGGTTTACTTTAAGGGGCCGGATATAATATATTATAATTTATATACTTTAATTAAATTAAAGCGCTAAATACGTAAAGAATTTCGTAATTACTTTAAAGATTTAAAATTATAATTCGTTATCGATTTCTTCTTTTATATTAAAACTAAAATACAAAATAGAAAATATTTAAATTTAATAATAATCGTAAATCGGTAATCTAAATATATTTAAATTTATTATTTAAATAACCGAGAAGCTAATATTATTTTAATTAATTTTTAAAACTTCTTTATAAATTTATAAACTTAATACAATATTATTCTTTAAGTAATCGAATATAATAATAAAATAATTAATAATTATAAAATTATAGCCTAATTAACCTATTATAATATATTTATTAAACCCTCCGCCTCTTATACATAAATGTAAAATAAAAGTATAAAACGTTTAAGGGGTATAATTAATATGAAAGTAATATTAATACGTATTAATACGAATTTACCGGAAATTTTATAACCAAAAATAATATATATAATAATATATTTATATAATTTAACGCTTAAAGTAAAATATTATTAGAAATCTCCTAAAGAAAGGCTCGAAATTTACTTTAATTTTAAAAATAATAAAATTCTTCTAACGAATCCCTCCTTAATAATCGTATATTTAAAAATCTATAATTATAAAACCTTTATTCTTATAACCAATATTATAAATAGCAAAAATAGGACTAAGAAATTTAAAAAGCGAGCGTAAATTAAGTATTTAATTAATTACTAATTTTCGAATTAATATTAGATTTAGAACTTATATATTAATTCGATTATTATAATACGAGACATCGTATTTAATAAGGACGAAATATTTACTAGTAACGTATAAAAACTCTATAAATCTTTAAAAATTTCTTTTAACGAACTAGCTATATAATTAAAAATTCTTTATAATATAAATACCGCCGAAATAAATATTTTCGAACTATTACTAATCCTCGAAGATTTAACGCCTAATTCTATTACCCTAAGCTTTCCGACTAACGCGAACGATACGATTAATACTTTAGAAGAAGGGAGAGAAGAAGAAATACTAAAGGATTAATATTAAAAATAAATATAAATAGGTTAATATTTATTATAAATATAAGAATTAGAAATTATTCTAATACCGTTAAGCCAATCCCTAGCTAATAGGGTAACCTGGGGTGCTTCAAATACCAAACGTATAAAAACAATAGTAGTATTAAAGCAGTAAAAGAAGATAATATAAAAAGGAGAAGGCGAGCCGAAGGCTGCCTTTCCATGGGAATCCTTTATAGAAATCCCAGAGTGGGTCCGACGCGGCGCTAGCCGCGGCCCGGTGGCAACTACCTGCCGGTCAGACGGATATAGTACCCGTATACCCATGCCCATATTCAATTCAATCGGTTTAAGTAATTTTATATATAATATTAGTAAATAAGGTGTCCTATATTAAGTCCCGGCGCCTAGAAGAAGAAACTATTATTTTTAATAGGAATATTATTATTACTTCCGATGGGAAGAACGACGACGACGTCTTTTACTTTAATCCTCTTTATCCTTCTCATTTACGAAGCGTACGCGGCGGGAATTAGTAATATAAGTCTTACGAATCGTATTTTTGCGTTTATTAGGGCGATACTTCTAATAGTCCTCTACTAATTCTTTTACTTTATATAAATCTTCTATATTCTTTTATTAATTATATTTATAACCGTATCCTTTCTATTTAATATAATAAAAGATTTTACTATTAATTTATTTATATATAACGATCTTATCGAATTCGTATTATTTATCGAGGGTATTATTAAAATCGTTTTAGGAATCCTCGATCGGTTTTAGAGGGGGAACCGTATAACCGAATAGGTCGGCTTTTTTAGGAATTAGAATTAAATAGGTTATAGAAATAACGGGGTAAATTTTTATTAATAAAGGTAATTCGAATTTATAAATTAAATATTCAATTTTTTAAATAATTTTAAAAGGATTAGAATATTATTAAAATATTTTATAGGAGGGGCGTTTAGGTAAATAATATTCGTAATAAAGTTTAAAAAAGACGGGGTCGTTAATATTAAATTGGATTTGGCGGTAAGAGGCGTCGTATTGTTTTTTAGCGTTAATAATAGTAAAATTTATAATTAATTGAGTATTTTAGCGAATGTAATTATATATAATTGGGTTATTTTGAAGAGCGTAAAGTTAATTAATATTATTAATAAAAATATCGAGGGGTTTAATTAATTTATAGCCGAAAAGGTATTTATAAAGGGATATTTTTAAAATTTCGATAAATATATTATTAAAATTCTATTAGAAAAATAGGATTATAATTAGTTAATTATATCCTAAATTATATATAAACGTATAAAAACGGATTATAATTTCGATCGTTTAATTCTTCCTCTTAACGGCGTTATTACTTAATATATAATACGTAATAATTATAAATAATTTAATACCTAATACCTTTTATATTCCCTTCTAATAATTAAAAATAAATTTGTAATCGCAGTTTAAAATAATTCCGATAGGAAATCCCTAATTTACGAATAATATTATTCGAATAGTAATAATACCCTATTCTTCGGCGGTATATATAATATATTTTAGAATAAGGAGGGTATATTTCGAGGTTTTATTAGTAATTAGTATAAGTAAATTGAAAGTAGCGTAATCGGGTATTTATTAAACTATATTTTTTATAAAAACTTCGGAGAATTTAACGATAAAGTTAATAGAAATAATTTATATAGGGAGTTGCTCTTCGGTTTTAATAGGTTAATAATTACCAATTGGCGAATTCCGATCGGTTTAATTAAATTAATATATTAAATAATATTTAATATATTATTTTATTTATTATATTTTATTAGGGAAAAATACGTTATATAAATTATAGAGTATATAATTTCGTTTAAAATAATATTTTTCGTTATAAATAGCGTTAAATACGTTTTTAATAAATTAATAGGGAATATAAAGTATTTTAGTTCTATTTAATTATAAATTATAAATAAAGCCGTTTTTTATAAAGAAGGGGTAACCGGGCTTCGAAAAAATTTTACCGTCTTCGGTAACTACTTTATACTCAATTAGGTAATTCGTAATAGGGGCGAACTTTTTATCTTTTTTATACATAATAATATATTAATTATAAATATTATTATATATTTATATTTTGGAGAAAGTATATTAAATATCGTTTAGGATAGCGACGTTATTGGGATTAAACTCTCCTAGGATATTTTATTTAATCCGAAGTCGATTTAATACGTCGGGTATAAAATTGAATTTACTAGGGATATAATATATTTTAAATTTATATTAGGAAAGGTATATAAATATATTAATAAAGCGGCGATTTATATAATTAATTAAGGAGGTACGTAGGGATATTTATTCGATTATACTTTTAGTAGTAGAATAATCGGTAAATACGATAATAAGCTTCTTATATATATAGAATTAAGTGCGTAGTTTTTTAATTATTTAAATTAAATATATAACCTTTAATTTAGAAGGATTGTATTATATTTCCGCTTTAATTAAAATTTTATTTAAAAATATAATAAATATAATTTAATTGGCGGGGATAGGGTTTCTTTCGGTTTAAGTAAATTCGGGCCGGAAGTAGAATAGTATATTTTTAAAGCTATATTTTAAAGAGCCGTCGATTTATAAGAAGATTTATTAGGAAAGGTTTAAGTAGTAAAGGATTATAGGGTTTTCGTAAATAGCTTTTTAAATAATTTCGAAAAATTCGATTTTTATTAGGTTAGGCTTAAAGAAGGTTTTTACGCAATATATTATTCGTTTAATTAATTTACTATTTTCAACTTTGCTTTACTTTTATCCGGATATTAATAATATAACCTTTTAGAATTAGAGTAGTTCGATAAATTGGGTATAATAGGTTATAAAATATTTAAAAAAATTAGAATTATTAATATATTATTCGAACGCCTTAAAGTTATTTGGGAAGGCTAGGTTTTTAAAAGCTTTAATATAATCTTTTATTATAAATATTCTAAACTTATTAATATAGAAACCGAGAAATTTAATATTAGGATAATTTAAATATAATTTCTTTAATAATAGGACGATATTCTTCGATATAAATAAAGAGAAGATAATATTAAAGTAGCGTATATATTCGTTAATAATATTATTTACTATAACGATATTATTAATATATATATAATAGTAATTTTTATAATCCTTTAAAAATATATTTATAAATTTTTATACGTATATTAATATATTTTTAAAACCTATTTAAATTACGGTTGGTTATTTAAGACCACGATACGTAATAAAGGTGAAATAGTCGCAATATTTTTATTATACTTTAAATTAATAAAAAAAGGCTATTATATCGATAATTGTAATAATATACTTTCTACGTATAAAGGCTATTATTTCCTCTTATAAAAATAATAAATAATTATTAGGGATTATTAAATTATTAAAGATATATAAATCGATAATTAAACGGCCTTTTAATCCGGTATACGTTTTATATTATACGACGAAGATTAGGTAAATAAAGGGTATAGCGTACTTTATTTAATTTATTTTACCCTATTTATAAAGGGCGTTAAAGATTTCGTTAATAACCGCCTAGTCTTTTTTATTTAAAAGATATAATTAGGCGGCGATTTTATAATTTTATTAATTTTCTACCAAAGGAATTTTTATTATATTTTTATTTAATATATCGATTAACCCTTTTTTTTTTTATAATTCCGGGAACCATTTAATTAATTTTTCTAAAGTAGTTATAATTATTTTATTATTAACGTAAATATAGATTCCTTCCGGGGTAATAATTTCGGGGGCTTATTCGTTTATACGAATATTTAAAATCGATTATTTTTCTTTTTTTAGAACTTTAGGTTAAGTATTATCGGGTTAAATATATTCGTTTTTAATAATTATAATTAAAGTAATATCGGGAGCGAAATTAAGATTTACGTTAATTAGAATAATATAATTACATATAATTATTTTAACGGCGTTAATTATAAATAGGGAAGGGTCGTCTTTTATAATATTTAGGGCCTTTATTATTATAATTATTTTATAAATATCGGTTTAAAATATTAAAAAATAACCGTTAGTATTATTTTCGGTAATAATACTAATTTAATACTTTCGCTAAAATATTAGTAAATTAAGCGAAGAGTTTTTAACGAATACAATACGTAGAGTGCGCGCGTTAATAATTACGTTCGTAACGGCTTTATAATTAGAAATAAATAGGAAATTCCTATCTTTTAGGAACGGTTTATAGAAAACGGGTATTATACGTTCTTTTCCTAATTGTAATATAACTTTTTTCGAAAGGATTACTTTTCGTACGTATAAATTAAGGTTTTATAATATTTTAAAGGAAGTATTAAAATTATTTTATAGGAGGAATATTTATATAAATCGGTAATCGATATAAATTTAATAAAAATATAAGAACGAATTAGTTAAAAGTAAATTGGGTTCGAATTTATTTATTATTTAGCCTATTACGGTTATTTTTAATAAAGTTAGTTATTTTATATTATCTTTCTCTAAGAAATAAAAGGTAAATATAATTTATTCCGTAAATTTAATCGTTTTATTTCTTATTCTTCTAATTTTTATAAAATATATTATTAAAATAGAATATTTTATTATTCGTAGAAAATTTCGATTAATAATAATTTTACCGGCGTTTAGGTTAATATAAATTTTTACTTTTAAAAATTTAGGAGTAGCCTTGGCTAGGATTCGGAAATAAATGAAATTAAATAGTAGTCCTTTATTAAATTTCTCCTTTTCGTAGAATTAAGCCTATTTAATTAGAAGGATATCGATATAGTGAATTAGGTCGATTAAGTTAAATCCTTTATAAGTATTAAAATATTTAAATAATAAATTTTTAAATTAGAAAATTTCTTTATATTGGCTATATTATTAGCGTTATAAATTTAAAAGAGATATAGTCTTAATATTAGGTCGTTTAATATATTTATAACCTTTTACGTATTGGTATTTAATAATTATAGAATTGAAGATTTTAAAATATTTAAAATAAATTAATTCGCTATTATATATATAATAAGCGTTTATTTCTAAATTAATAACGTTATTAATATTAGAATCGTCGACGTAATTAACGATTTTATTATTAGAATTATCTTTTTTATTAATATTAATATCGGAAGCGATATAATTAATACGCTCTTTATTCTTATCTTTATCCTTATCCCTATTTTTATTATTACTTTTCTAAAAGGTTTAATTACCGTTATTGCGATTGCCGTTATAATCGTTCTTACGATTATTATTATAGTTATTTAAACGGTTACAGTCGTTATTATAATCGCGGTTCCGATTATTATTCGAAGTAAAAGCGGAAATAGCTTTAATAGTAATTGAGGATTTATTAAAATACGAACCGGGTTTAATATATAAATATTTATTACGGGTATAAGATATTAGAACGGTACGGGTACTTTCGATAATAATTAAATAGTAATATAATTTATTAATAGCGGGGGGGCTGGGGACAATAATTTTAATATTAGGATTTATTATTAATTAAATTTGAATTATTATTTTATATTAATTATTATTATAAATGGAGAGGATTCCTATAGCGCGAATTTAATAAAGCTTTTTTATAATGAAGAAAGTGAGGGCGTTTTTATTTTTAGCGATATATTTTAGAAAGAGACGTCATTTATTAAATTTACGTATAATTATAGCCGAATTAGGGTAGAAACGTTCGATTAAAATAAATATTAATTTATAAATATTTTTATAGAATTTAATACGCTCTTTAAAGGTAATTTAATTATATTATTATAATTTTACGGCGCTTTAGAGTATTAAAGGCTATAAGCGGGTAAATTATTTAATATTAATATTATAGGTTTTTTTATTTTTAAAGAAAGTTATAATAACGTTATAAAATATAGTAGGGTTTATATAAATAGCGTCCTTATTATTATTAATTATATTTAAATTATCGGGATTTTTAAAATAGGGGTTGAAGACGCCAATTTCGTCTTTTTTAATCTTTTTGGGTTTGAAGTTTAAATCGGAATCGGAATTGGAATCGGAATTTAAAGAATTATTATTCTTAATATACTTCTTAGATTTTAATTTAAATTTAATTTTGCAGAATTTATAATAAATTATATAATTAAAATAGTTATCCGAATTAGAATTTAATAAATTTGAAGAATTATATTTACAGTCTTTAATATAATAGTAATATATTTTACAATTTTTATAGTATTTTTTATAATTGGATTCGCTATCGGATTTATTACGCTTTTTATAGGAAATAATATAAATATTGCAATATTTTTTATAATCGGATTCGTTATTAAATTTATTATATTTATAAGAATTAGTACGATTCTTATAATATTTTTTATAATTAGGTTCGTTACCGGATTTATTATATTTCTTACGGGAATTAGCTCAATTCTTTCGATATTTTTTATAATTAAATTTATTATCGAATTCGGTAGTATATTTATTTTTCTTATAAATATCGGCTTAATACGCGATTTTATAATTATCGTTAAAATAATCGGATTCGATATAAATATATTTCGATTTATTACGAATATTAATTTAATATTTAAGTTTATTAAATTCGAAGGCGATTAGCATTTCGGTTTTATTAATAAGAATATTAGAATATTATTCTTTATATTTATTAATTCTTATAAGCTACTTACTTTAACGAACGTCGGTATAATATTTATAATATTTATCGTAATTATTATCCGCTAAGGAATTATTATTATTATTATTATCTTTAGGAACGGTAATAACGTTATATAATTTATCGGGGGGATTACCTCTAAATTTATTAATATTAGTTTTAGTACTATTAAAATTATTAATATCGATAGGCAGCGTAGGATAAAAATTCTTAAAAATATTACGCATTTTAATAAAATATTATTATTAAATATTTATATTATTAATAATAATTTAAGCGAATATATCTTCGTACTAAGCGAATTTATTTTTACATTTATCGAATTTAATTTCGCAATCCTTAATAATTATAAAAAAGTCGAAAATTATTTATTCTTTATTATTTATAAATTTAATATTAAATAATCTAGCGGGGATTTTCTTATTAGAATTATTAAAAGCGTTATTATAAATACGGGGTAGCGGGGTACCGAATTATTCTATACGCAATTTGGTTTTAAAGTAATTAAATAGGCCGGGGGAATTATTATTAAAGTTAATAAAATTAACCGAACGGTTAGAAAAAAATTAATCGCGAATAATTATATTAACGGAGGCGTTATTTAAAAAAGTAGGGAAATTGCCGGGTATAACGTTATCTTTTTCGAAAATAGGTTTACGTAACGTTAAGTAAAATATAATTTTTTCGTAATTTTTGGATATAATACCGCGAATTTCGTTAAATTTAATATAAATTCCTTAAAATTCTTTATCGATTTTAATAAATACTTTTATATTTTTATTATTATATTCGTTATCTTTTTTATTCTTTTTAGCGAAGTAATTATTTATATATTTATTAATAGTAATAATATTATATTTAATAATTTTACCCTATTTACGTACGTTAGCCTTAATTTTATCAATACGGGATTAGGTTTTTTTATACGTAATTCGCTTCGGGACCGTATTATCGTCGTTATCCTCGTCGTTACGATTAAGAATAATTAAATTATAAGTATTATATACGGGAAAGTATTTTAAGGGCGAAATTTTAATAATTAATAAATTAAAGGGTTTAAATAATTAAAATAGGGGAAGCTTAATCGATTCGTTAGTTTTAAATATTTAAAAAGTAATAAGCGGTATAATAAACGACGTAATAGAAAATTAGGAGGTAAAGCGGGAAGAATATTAAAAAGGGTTGTAGAATAAAGAAAAAGTATTTATTATAATTAAAAAGAGGTTACTAACGAGGTTACCGTTATTACTTTTATTAGCGTTATATTTAATTACATTAATTATTAAGGGGGCGGATAATTTATATAAAGAGCGGTATAAAATTATTTATAATTAAGGGGGGTTTTTATTAAATATAATAAAACCTTCCGTTAATATAAATTATTTTTAATTAAATTTACGAAAGAAAAGGCAAAAAATAATAAAAAAATAGGGGAATAATTATAAATTAGAATATTAAATTTATTACGTACCTATCTTTCGACTAATAACCGAAATATTTTCGAGGGAATTAATTAAATTATTTTACAACAAATTAAATTATATTACCCTTTATATCGAAGGATTTTGTAAAAATTATTCGGATCGGGGTAATAAAGTACTAAAATACTATTATTAATACAAACCGACGCGAATATAATAATATAAAAGAAGCGCGGATTAAAAAAAGAATTTTTAATATTTATTTTACGATTAATAATTTACGAATTCGAAATAAACGGTTTTTACTATATTATTTTATAACGCATAAAGTAAATAAATATAGGAAATAAAGATTGTAATTATAGGGTCGATATTTTGCGATATAGGGTCTAAGCGATTACTATAAATTTAAAAGAATTTATTAAAAATTAATCGCAATTTAATAAAAAATACAATTAAGAAATAATATAGTTATTACTATTATAATTATAATCATTATATAATAGGGTAATTTAGGGTACTTTAAATACCAAATGTATAAAAATAATAATAATATTAAAATAGTAAAAGAAAATAATATAAGAAGGAGAAGGCGAGCCGAAGGCTACCTTTCTATAGGAATCCTTTATAGAAATCCTAGAGTAAGTCCGACGCGGCGCTAACCGCGGCCCGGTGGCAGTTGCCTACCGGTTAGACGGACATGGTACCCGTATGCCCATGCCCATATTCAATTTAATCGGTTCAAGTAATCTTATATGTGATACCAATAAACAAGGTGTCCTGTATTACTAGCGGTCCTTAAAATAAGGTTAGAAATTTAATCGGAATTTCTAAAAAAACCCTCACTTTTATAATTACTATTAAATTTCTAAAATATAATAATAAATTTAAAAAATAAAAGGTATTACTTAGTATCCCTAACCTTAAATAATATACTAACTTCCTTTCTAATTAATAATCTCTCGAAATCTAACGAGGATTTATAGCTAATTATAAATTAATATTTTAATTAAGTAACGTTATTCCTCACCGAGTAGAAAAACTATCCTATAAATCTCTAAGGAAATATAATCGTAAATTAAGTATTCTTAGAAAAAATACGAAAAAGGGGAATCGAAATCGATCCTAATTATAATCCTAAATTAAAATTAATAAGGGAGAAGGTTAATTATTTATAAAAATAAAGCCTACTAAAGACCCTCTACCGGTTAAATTTTCCACTACTCCTAAACTATTATTATAAATTCTCCTTATACCCTATAGGGGAATTATTTATTACTACCGAAAAGGAATATTTAACGGAGTATTATAAAATGAAATTTTAAAAGTAAGTAAATATTAAAGAAATAATCGGTAAAGAAATTCTAAAATTATAATAGGTTTACGTCTATAAATTCGATTAAAATAATAAATTCCAAAAGTATAAAATTCGATTAATAATAAAAAGAAATTAGTAAATTAAGGATAAAATTTAAAAAACCTACGCAACTATATTAATAATCAAATTATTTTACATCTTTATAATTATTATTACGTATTTTAACTTCGATTTAATTTAATACAATATAAGGAATACCTTTATTAATATTCTATTAAATAAATTAATATATATACGAATTCCTCTTAAGTATTAAAAGAAAGGTTAGGTAGTCTATTTACTTCGAGCGCTATATAATTTATAGAAATTACCTTTCCTATAATAATAAAAACTTATTAAAACCTTTATAATTATAAGTATATCCCTTATCCCTTCTAAATTTAATATTTTACGTAAGGATAACGTTTTCTTATTCTTCTACGTCGATAATATTATTATTACTTATTTAAATAAAAATAAAAAGGTTACTATAATTAAAAGGGTAATCGTTATTCTATAAAAGAAATATAAATTCACTAACGGAAAAGAATTAAAATAATTCTTAAGAATCGAAATTATTTATAATTGTAAAAAATAGTTAATTTAATTATTTTAACGCGAATATATTAAAAAAATTATAAAGAAGGTTAAAAGGACGAAGAAATTCTTCTAAATTCCTATAGTTAAAGAGGAATTAATACCCTACGAAAATAAAATACTACCCTATAAAATTATAACCTACTAAATTAAAATCGGCTCTATCCTTTATATTATTATTATTATACGCCTAAACGTTACCTTCCCTATTTTTAAATTCGCTCGGTTTAATTCTAACCCCAACCTAATATATTATAAAGCTATAAATTAAATCCTCTTTTATTTATTATCGATTTAAAATTATACTTTCCAATTAAATAAACTTAATAGATAAAATTTTTATATAATAATTAATTCCTCTTTTATAAATAATTCCTTTAATTACAAAAACTCCTAAGCGTTTATATTAAAATTATTAAATACAACGGTTAATTAACGCGCTAATAAATAGGATACGGTAATTACCTTTTTTATAGAGGTAGAATTATTATCCCTTAATTAAAACGTTAAAAAAACTATTTATATTCGCCGTCTTCTAAATAAATTGACTATAAATTTAAATTAATAAACTATACCTATAAAATATTATAATAAATAAACGATTCGATTTATAATTAAGGAGGGTATACGGTTAATAATTAAATTAAAGTACGTTAATATATATAAATATTAATTACGCTAAATATAAAAGAGAAACCTCATCGACGTTATTTATATCCCTACTAAAGAATAAATTATAAATAGCTTTATAAAGAGTTTTAAGCCTACGGACTATGCTATTTTAATAATATAATTAAGGCTCGTCGAATTTTAATACCTTTTAACGAAATTGTAAGAGATTACTAATATATTTATTGCAATAAAAATGCCTAAAGAAATAAATTCGGAAAAAGAAGATAAAAGTTTTTAGGAAGAAATAAACGAAGAGGAAATTATAAATAAATTAATAAATAAACCTTATAATCTACTTAAAAATTAACGTAATAAATAAAAACTCTAAAATTATTATTATAATAGTTTAATTATAGAGGTATAAGATTTTAGGAGGTAGATAGATTGTAGGGTATTTTTAGGTAAATTTGGCGCTAGTTTGTAGCCTAAATTTAAGGGGGTATATTATAATACTAGGTAGCCCACTCTAGGAGGATAGAATATACGTAATTATAACCGAGGTCTAGAGTTTGAGGGATTTTACAGTGACCAGAGATCTGCACGTCTACAGAGTCTTACACACAGTTACACACACAATCAAGCCTTCTTTGCTGCCCCAATATTACCGCTATTATTACAAATGGACGTCCCATGTCTTGGCACTACGTGAACCGCCAAGGTGCGCATTCCAGGGGTAAGTCATGTTGCAGGATCCACTCCGATAACGATAAGCAGGGGCCTAGACGGGCGGTAAGACTTGGCAGTTCAGAAGATCCCCAGAAAAAAGTTGGGGTCCACTTGGACGATGGAGCTCCGTCATTCGTTGTTTTGTTTCGAAGAAGCTTCGTTTTCCGTCTTCATCAACACACAAGGTATGTCGATATTCTTCCCACCAATTCAATTGACTGCCAATTGACCACGACAACATCTGACAGTCACAGCAACATGTACAACAGATACATCCCCCCACCCAAGCCAGCGGGCGGCGCCTCTGCCCCCGTGTCTCAACCACCAGCGCAACCATCGCAACCGGCACAACCAACACGACTAGTCTTTGGCGACGACGACTTTGTCGCAAACACTCAATCGAAGCCCGTCGTCCAAGAACCAGTAGAGACAAAGTCACCAAAGAAGTCCAAGAAGCAACGCGACACCGATGACTCTGACGAACCCCCACGAAAGAAGACCAAGACCGACGACGATGAGAAGCCCCAGATAAACGATGCGCAACCCGAAATCACAGATACCTCGGCGGCGAAGAAAGAACCCAAAAAACCCAAGCGCGAAAAGAAAAAAAAGGAATCCGTCCTCGAACAACCCGCCTCCCTAGAAGATGATGCCATCCGCCAACGCCATCGCTCCGTCTTCGAGAAAGTCGAGAAGGCGTTGAAACTCAAGGAACTCCAAGGCTCCGACTCCGAATCGACGCCCGAACCAGAAGAACCCGTCTACGACCTCGGCCCTTTACCTCAACCTGCTCCCGTTGTTGTCGATGCCTCGAAACTTACCTACGAGACACTACCCCCCTGGTTGGCCAACCCTATTCGTGTGACGAGCGACACGAGAAAGCCGTTTACAGAGCTGGGAATTTCGGCCGAGGCAGCCAAGGTGTTGGCGACGAAGGGTTTCAAAGATGCGTTTGCTGTGCAAACTGCCGCTCTCCCCTTGTTGCTACCCAACCCTGACTTGCAAGGCGATGTAGTGGTAGCTGCCCCTACCGGTTCTGGCAAGACGTTGGCGTATGTCCTGCCGATGGTGCAAGATATTGCCCTCTCTCAAACGACCAAACTCCGCGGAGTCATTGTTCTCCCCACAAGAGACCTGGTCCAGCAAGTCCAAGCAGCATGCGAGGCGTGCGCGGCGGCGTTTGCAGGCAGTCACGACGGGAAGAGAGTCAAGGTTGGCACGGCGATGGGAAATCGGCCTTTCAAGGAAGAGCAGGGCGTGATCATGGGAACGGAGCAAAAGTATGATCCGAAGGGATACCAGAAGTGGTTGGAACGGCAGAAACAGCTTGTCGATTTGGATGCGGACAGCGCAGATGAGGAAGAGGATCTGGAGATGGACCTCAAACGGCCCCTGCCGTATCATACCATCCAGCATGTGGGCAAAGTCGACATCCTCATCTGCACCCCCGGCCGTCTGGTGGAGCACATCACCAAGACCAAAGGCTTCACTTTGGACTACGTCCGCTGGTTGGTGGTTGACGAAGCCGACAAGCTTCTGGCGCAGGATTTCCAGCAGTGGTTGGACGTGGTGAACGAGAAGTTGGCAGTCAGCAAACCCGGAGCGAGAGATTTCGCGGCGAACAACAAGACGGGACCGAGGAAGGTTATCTTGTCGGCTACGATGACGAGGGATATCACGCTTTTGAACGGGCTGAAGCTGTCGAGGCCCAAGCTGGTGGTGTTGGAGGGTGCAAAGGCGGGTGATCTGGCGATTCCTGCTACCCTCAAGGAGTACGCGATCAAGGTTACCGAACCAAGTCTCAAGCCGTTGTATCTGGTCGAGCTGTTGACGAGCAAGTATATGGTCCCTGTTAACGGCTCTGAGACCTCTTCCGCCGACTCCAGCTCCTCATCCGAGTCCGACTCCGAATCCTCTTCCTCCTCGGACAGCGACTCTTCAGACTCCTCCTCCTCCGACTCCGAACCCGAGCCCACAACCCGCAAAGCCAAATCCCTCACCAAGCCTGCATCCAAATCCAAATCATCCCCCTCCCCCTCCAACACCGCAAAAACATTCCCAACAACCGTCCTAATCTTCACAACCTCCAACACCACCACCCTCCGCCTCTCCCGCCTCCTAACCCTCCTCCTCCCCCCCCACCTCTCCTCCCTCATCGGAACCCTAACCTCCTCAACCAAAACCTCCACCCGCCTCTCCACCCTCCGCTCCTTCCTCTCTGGTAAACTCCGCATCTTGGTCGCCTCCGACCTAGTCTCTCGCGGCATCGACCTACCAAATCTCGACCACGTCATCAACTACGACTTACCCCTATCTGCTACCAGCTACGTGCATCGCGTGGGCAGAACGGCAAGAGCGGGAAGGGAGGGAAGGGCGTGGAATTTGGTGGAGTATGCTGAGGGGAGGCGGTTTTGGAGGGAGTTTTGTGGGGAGGGGATGGGGGCGGAAGAAGAATGTGTGGTGAGGAGGGGGGAAGGGCAGAAGGTGGAGAGGGTTAGGGTTGTTGAGGGGGTGGAAATTAAGGAGGGGGGGGAAAAGGGGGAGAGGAAGAAGAATGGAGGGTTTAGCGAGGAGAGGGTTAGGGAGTTGGAGAGGTGTTTGGAGGTTGTGAGGGGGGAGGCGATGGGGCGTTGAAGCGTTGAAGCGTTGGAGCGTTGAAGCGTTGAAGCGTTGAAGCGTTGAAAAGGGGATGGGTAGGATGGATGGATAGGATGGATGGGGAGGTGATGAAAGGGGTGAGGAAGGGGGATTGTTTGTGTGATATCCAGGGGCTGGTAGTACGTAGAGTGGAAGGGGTGTATGGTATATGGTGGAGGTTGTGCACCGTTTCACCTAGTGGACATATGGTAGGAATACCAGCTGCGTGTAAAAAGTTATATGATCCAAATGTATGAAAAGAGCATCCCTTTGTTGCGTCTACCGTATGCAAGGCTTCGTATAGACTGGCATTCAGGACTATTACAGACACCCAAACACATTACTTCAATCCAGAGTACCACTTAACTCAGTTGACGTCGTTGAGTTGGTAGTCAACGCAGATCTTTGCGAACAACGATAACAAGACGACCACATACTCTAGATGAACATCAAAATCTATTCATCGCTAAAACTTTTTTGCTTTTTGCTTCTCCCCGTTTCCGTATGATATCACAAAAACCCAAACAAAATCCCACATTCATTCCGCACCCATACACATTCCCCTTCCCCGTCTCACATCACCTTTTCTCATCTAAACATTAGTGAAGAAAAAACTCGGCTGCCCCGGCAACGCACCCTCCGCCACCGGCGCCGTAACCTCCACCTCCCTCTCCCCATCCGTCAGATCCTTTCCAACCTTACTTCCCTCCTCCACAAGCACAACCTGGACACTCTCCAACCCAGCCGTCCTCTTCAAGCCAGGGATCATAGCCAAGAGGGTAGCCTTCTCATCAAAGCTCAACTTCCTCGACAAGATCTGCTCGGCGGGCTCACCATCCTTCAACCTCTTCTTGAGCGCCTGCACAAACGGCATGGCCTTCTTCATCTCGCCCATCTTGGCGATGCGGCCGTTGAGCTCCTTGTCGTCGATCTTTTGGGCGCCGGTGGCGGGGTCCCAGACCTCGGACAGCAAGTCGATGTACTTGGCTTGCCAGCCGGGAAAGTTCTCGGTGGCGAAGATGGTGAGCTTCTTGGGCTTCTTGGGGTCAAAGTCGGACTGGCGGCCCTTGGCCATCTTCTTGAGCTGGGCGGCCTCGGCCGAGTTGATGGCGGAGGAGGTGGTGCGGACGTAGTCGCGGGCGGCGGTGAGGGCCGGGTTGGCGGCGGGGACGTCGGGCCAGAGGGCGAACTGGATCGACTTGGGCTCGCCGAGGCATTCTTGCCAGACGAAGTCGGCCCAGTGGGGGGCGATGGGGGTGAGGACGAGGGCCTGCGGATGTTGGTTAGTATGAGAATATCAATGAGAGGTAAGGTATGTTAATCGGGACCCACCTGAAGACGGATGTACTTGGTGACCAAGTCCTTGTGGAGGGGAATGCCAGCGGCAGCGCAAGCCTCACGGTACATGTCACGAGCGTTCAAGAAGTCGTAGTGAGCAGCCTTGAGAGCGAGCTTGTAGGAAGTCTCCTCGTAGTGCTTGCGGGCCTCGTTGACAAGAGCGTTCATCTCGTTGTCAAAGAGAGCATCCTGGAAGCTGTTGAGCTCGCCAGTGCGGAGAGACTCGTCCTTGAGGGTCTCCTCGATCCACTCCTTGTTGGTGTAAAAGCGGAGAATGGTGTTGTCGGCAACATCCTCGACAAAGTTGGAGTCGGAAATACCATCACCGGCATCGGCAAGGGCAACACGGGCGGCGTCGGCACCGTACTTCTTGACGACGTCATCAAGAGTCATGAAGTTGCCGGTAGACTTGGACATCTTCTCGCCGTTGAGCTGCAAGTGGCCGTTGGCACGGACGGACTTGGGCCAGTACTCGCGGGGGAAGAGAGCAATGTGGTTGTACAGCCAGAAGGTCAAGTGGTTGGGGATGAGATCCTTGCCGGAAACACGGATATCGAGGGGATAGAAGTACTGGAACTCACGACGCATGGAGTCAAGAGTCTCCTTGGGGATGCCGGACTTGGCAACCAAGTCATCAGAGAGCTCAGTACGGCAGAAGATGTAGTCCCAGACCTCATCGATCATCTGCTCGGCGCCAATGTTGCCCTTACCCTTCTCGCGGCCGAAAAGATCCTTGTGAAGCCAGTGAGCGACAGTGTAGTAGGCCATGTAGACAGTAGAGTCAGAAAGAGACTCAACAAGGAAGTTGTGGTCCCAAGGAAGCTTGGAGCCGAGACCATAGGTACGGGCGCAAGCCCACTGCTTGAGCCAGCCGATGACGCCCTTGAAGGCGTGCTGGGTGTCGGCGTAGTAGGTGTTGATGCCCTTGCCGTCCTTGTTCTCGACGTAGTCGTAGAGGACAGTGCGCCACGAGTCCTCGCCGTAGTCAATGTACCACTGGTCCATGAGGGCGACGGAGCACTCATCACCGGAACGGGAGACGACCTTGTTCTCAGGCTCAGAGTAGGCGAAAGCGTCACCGGCATCAATGAGCTGCTGGCGGACCTTGGGCTTGGCGGTCTCGACCTTCTCGCCCTTGAAGTCACCATAGTTCATGACACCCTGGTAGAAGCCCTCCTTGTAGGCAAGCTCCTTGGCCTCGAGGAGCTGCTTGGCATCCTTGGGGGAGTTGATCTTGAGCTTCTTGACGAGGTAAGGGGCAAGGAGGTCGGAGGTAGGGGTCTTGATGACGGAAACGATCTCCTTCTCAGCCCACTCCTTCTGGATGCCGTAGAACTCGGGCTTCTTGGCGAGCTCGGTCATCATGGCGCAATCATCGGGAGAGTCGGAGGGAACGGAGGTGACGACACCGGTACCCTTGGTGGCGAGGACAGTGTCCATGGGAAGGACGTAGACCTCCTTGTGGACGGAGAGGGGGGCGTTGACAACGGTACCAATGAGGTCGGCACCGGTAATGTCAGCAGCCTTCTCAATGACGCCCTCCTTCTCAAAGATGCCCTGGTAGGCCATGTTCTTGGCAGCACGCTCGGTAATGACAAAGTACTCGTTCTCGCGGGCCTTGAAGACACCGTACTTGAGGGCAGGGCCGACGAAGCAGCAGACCTGGCCGTACATGGTCTCGGGACGGAGGGTGGCGGGGCAGAGGTAGACGTTGGCGCCCTCGGGGAGCTTGCCCTTGAGAGCCTCCTCGGCCTTGGGAGCCCACTGGGTGACCTTGAGCTTGAGAGCAGTGTACTCCTGGGGAAGGACACCCTCACCCTCGCTACGGTCGTGGTCCATGCAGGGCTGGCCATCCTTGATGGAGTAGATGGTGTAGCGCTTGCCGAACTTGATCTTGTTGAGCTCCTTGAGACGGTTCATCTGCCAGCGGACGAAAGCGTCGTAGTAGGGGTTAGCGTCGGTGGTGACGAACTGACGGCGCCAGTCGATGCGGGCACCAAAGTTGGTGAGATCCTTCTTGCACTCGGGAGGGAAGAACTGGAGCCAGTACTGGGGGTCGGCGAACTTGTGAATCTCCTGGACGGGGATGCCGAGAGACTTGAGGATCTGGAACTGGTACTTGGCGCCACCGGTCTTTGCGACCGTCTTGCCCTTTTTGGCGTTGAACTTTGTGAGGTCCTCCTTGGTCTTGGGGGCAGCAGCCGGGGCGGGGGTGGCCTCAGCAGTAACGTCCTCCTCCTTGTAGCGCTCAAACTCCTGGCCAAACATTTCAATCTCCTTGACCAGCTTGTCGGCCGAGGCCTTGATGGGCAGACCGGTGCAGTGGTAGCCCTGGGGGAAGAGGGCGCGCTTGCCCTGCATGCGGGCGAAGCCGGTGTGGTACTCGATCTTGGAGAAGCTGAAGGCGTGGCCGGCGTGGAGGCGGCCGTTCATGTAGGGGTAGGCGATGGTGCCGAAGAACTTGGGGTGCTTTTCGCGCAGCTCATCGGGGGTGATGGCGTCGAGGGGGAACTCGGCGGTGGAGGGGGCATCGACCTCGAAGACGCCGTCCTGCTCCCATTTTTGCTGGTACTTCTTCTCGATCTCGATGAGGGTGTCTCTCTTTTCGGTGCCCTTGAGCTCCTTGGTCTTGGAGGCGGAGACGGAGAGGTTCTCGACGCCCTTGGCGACGGCTGTTGTGTCGGCCATGGTTTGTTGTCGGGTATTGTTTATGTGGTGATGTCTTGGTCTTGGTGGTGACAAGAGAGGAAAAAAGACCGAAATCGGCAACCCGGACTGCGAATTCTCTGTTTTTGCAGTAGTTAAATGTTAGAAACTGGTGATTGACTCGTACAAGCACAGCACGACACTGGTAGAAAAAGGGAAGGAGGGTGGCTGCTTGGACGGGATGACTGACCTGTGGAATTGAGTCAGATTCCGAAATTTTGGGACGAAACAACCAACAACTGAACTCTCCAAGTGGAAGTCGCCTCTCTTTGCAGTGCAGTGGTAACAATTCTTTGGAGGGGCATGCAACTGCAACCACTGTAGCACGATTCCATGCGGGGTCAGTGCAGTCCAGGGTAGTCAAGACTTCAAGTCAGGGCCAGGCACGGATTGGCACGGATTGTCACGGCAGACGGCGGCGGCAGGCCTAGACAGCTGGCTCCACTCCCTTGCCGCGACATCGCTTGGCGGATCCTTTAGTATGTGGCTCAGTTACTCATCGTCCCGTCAACGCTCACAGACACCAGCCACAAACACTCTTTTATCTTATCGTCCCCAACCTCGAAATGGCCTCGGATCCATCAACCGAAACTCCATCAAGAGCTCCATCTTTCACACTCCACGATGACCAGTCTCCCCTGTCATTGACTGTCTCCTCTTCAACTCCATAATTACATATCATCACCACCATCACTTATACACCTTCCAACCACCCTCTCCCTCCCCCATTCATCACCACCCCTTCCTCATCCCCAACGCCAACGACACCAACAAAAATGTTCCGACCAACCCTCCGCCTCGCCTCCAAGGCCCCCTCCTCCCCATCAACCCCATCCTCAAAGCAACTCCCCTCACCACTCCTCAAACTCCCCCACCTCCCCTCCTCCCTACTCACCAAATACCCAGCCAAGAAATCCTGGCCGCCCGATTTCTCCACCATGTCTCCCCAGGAACAGCTGAAATACGAGAAGCGGTACAAGCGCAAGATCCACCACATTGCGCAGCGGCCGAGGTGGGATAAGATGGTGCAGTTGGCGCAGTTGGGGACTATTAGTTGTGAGTTTATTACCTGGTGATGTGGGGGGTGGTGCTGATGTTGACGGTGATAGTTGTGCTCATTTACTGCCTGCTGTTTGCGGATTGGAAGGATGAGAGGCAGCCTTTTTATGAGGTGAGTTTTCCATTTTCTCTACAGTGGCCATTGGTGAGGGTGGATGGGGCTGGGGCTAATGGTGGAAAACAGTTCCGGGCGTGGTTTTGGGAGAGTCTGGGGTTCGAGTATGAAGCTCCTAAGCGTCCTGCGCAGAGGACGCTGTCTCAGGAGGCGCAGGCTAGTACGAATGGTGTTCAGAGCGGGTTGAAGCCGAGGCAGATGTAGTTGGAGAGGGATGATGAAATGGCCTGGGAGTAACTGGACGAGTCTGAACTCTGAAGAGCTTGGGATTGACTGGACCAAGCAGATTGTATTATGGCTTTGTATAGTAATTGTGTGTAAGTGGGTGTTTTGGCGTTGAATTGATGGAGGGAGGTGTGGGTATATATGGTTTCTCCCTCCTTTCTATTCTCATGCTCATGTGGCTTCCAGCCATCTTCATCAACTGCCTCCTTCACCCAAGCTCCAAGGGCTCTCATGCCGTATGCCTCTCCTTAACCTGCTCCCAATATCCCAGAGCGCTTCGAAGCAGAAACAAAACTTCCTCCTAGACATCTATCGTCCACTCCAAACAAAATTCCCCCCCATCCCCAACCCAGCTCCCAACCCACTTCCCAACCCTCCTCCTCCTCCTCCCCCTCCCCTACTCTCATTAACCGGCCGCTTCGCCACCGTCCCCTGCGCCCTCACCCCTTGCACAATCCTCTCCATATTCGTCTCAATCACCACCCCTCCCACAATCATCTCCCCCAGCGTCGCATGCAGCGTCTCAAAGTTGAAAATCAGGTCCAGCTCGCACACGTTCTCAAACAATCTGTCTAGCGACTCGACATACACCTGAATCAGGTCGATTAGGGCGAGGGGAGACTCGGTGGAGGTGGAGATGATGATAAAGTATAGCGTGGCGTAGTTGCGGTAGGTGACGAGGGAGGGGACGTCGTTGTGTGGCTCGGAGGAGGTGGAGGAGGTGGAGGAGGCGGCGAGGAGGGGCGGGAGGGGGAGGAAGTTGCAGGAGCCTTTGGGACGGTTGGCTACTAGGGTGAAGATTTCGGAGATGAGGCGTTGTTGGATTGATGTGTCCTGTTTGGAGATAGGGTTAGTGGGAGTGATTTGGGGAGGGTAGCTGGCCAAAACAAGGGGAGGGTAAGTGGAAGAGGGGAGCTTACAAGCTGGGTGTAGAATTTGGTGAGGCGTGGTTGGCCTTGGCCGTTGAAGACGAGGAATGCGTTGATCATGGTGGGCGGTGTGATAATTGGTGACTGTATTGAGGAAGGTGACGCGCTTCGAGATGGACAGACCGTAATTCGAAAAGATGGAGGAATAAATTGAGAACCTCTCTGGACACTTGCACTTGGCGGCAGTCGCAATCAGTGGCTGCGGGAGAGAAAGTGGATGTCAATCTGGAACTCGGCCGATCAAGTGTGGTGGGGTGCGATGACGTGCGGCTGTACCCGCCCAATCCGCAGAGGCGCGGCATTAACAGATGGCAGCAAACGGTGGGAGCATGCAATAACGTAGTACATGAGGGTACGCCATGGTACGTGGCATGACTTATGTATTTACGCTACGCTGCACTAACAGCCACAAGCATTAGCTCCCCGCCTCTGTTAAGGCACAACCGCGTGCCTGCCGAAGCTTCCCTCAAAAGCTGGGGAAGCTCTTTTAGTGGGGCATCAAATGGCACGATAGCGTCTTGCTCGGGACGATAAGGGGACTTTGATGGTTCGATTAGACTGCGATATTCAATTCATCCGAGGAAGTCACGACAGAAAGTGATACTCTATCTTTCCTTCAAGGTTCTCATTTTGTAATTTACGGCTGGTCTTGTGTTCACTTGATTTCTGTCCCGTGACGCACTCGTTCATCTCGACTACCACAGGGACATTTGAGCTCTTTTTCTTTCCCTCTCTCAACACTCAACAACTCAACTGCGCAACAGTCGCAAAACAGACAACTCTTGGAAAAAACATCACCATGCCGCGCTCAATCGTCACCAAGGTTGCGCGCGCAACTTCGCGCTCTCTCCAACTCTCGCGCACCACTCCTCGCATCACTGCTTCTAGCCCGTTCGCCGCGGCTTCATTAATCCCAAGAGCCGGAGCCCCTCGCTTCTTCTCATCTGCCGGCCTCAACGGCAATAACATCACCCCCGACAAGCAGCCCGTCCAGCCCAAGGAAGATACCACGGCCGCCCCCACCATCCGCGCCGCCACCGAGTTAACCGACGACGAGTACCACAAGCTGGCCGACCAGTACATGGACCGTCTCGTCACGCACCTCGAAGAGCTGCAAGACGAGCGCGAAGACATTGACGTAGAGTACTCGGTATGTCACGCCATGATCCGCCTCCACATCCACCACCCACTTCCTAACACCCAACAGGCCGGCGTCCTAACCGTCTCCTTCGACGAAGGCGTCGGCACCTACGTCATCAACAAGCAGCCCCCCAACAAGCAAATCTGGCTATCCTCGCCCAAATCCGGTCCCAAGCGGTACGACTATGTGACCCTTGGTGACGGCCAGAACGACAAGGAGGGCACGGCTAAGGGGGAGTGGGTGTATCTGCGAGACAACTCGACCATCAACCAACTCTTCCGTGATGAGCTGTCGATCGATCTTAGCATGCCGGTCGGCCATTACGGTGAGGAGGAGGCTTAGGAGGGTCATGGTGGGCTTGTCATGTTGTCTTTGCGGAACACGGGGGAGTGTGTGGAGATGAGGATTTAGTCGAGCGAAAGCGAGCGTGTTCTCCAGCATGAATTATGGAATGGGTATGGGGAGGATATCAAAGGGGTGCGATGCTTTATCCTTTTTGGTATTATGAGGAGGATATCATGGAAGTGTAAGATTTCGGGTGTGTATAGTATTACTTTTGCATTGTGTTTGTTCATGGCAAGGAGCTGAGGGATTGCATTTTTTAGGCGGATTAAAAACTCTCGATGGTTTAGGGCGTTGAGTTAACAAACTATGAACGACATCAAACAGTTTAAATCATGAAATTTTGTCGAACAAGCCATCGTCGATCTGCATATTTGGTTCATCCCATGAAAGCAAACGACCAGTGAGGAGGGGTGGTGTAGGCCTCGTGCATGGCCGCCTGCGACTGCCCGCCGCGCGCGTAGACGTCACACAATTGGACATGGCTCGTACATATAAAGCGCCGCGTTGGGCCGTGCTGTTAATACCACATCACATCTGCTACTCCTCTCCTTTTCAACTTCATCTCTTCCATCACCTCATTTCAGAAACAACCAGTTCATCACTGAACATCGATATTTACCAACATATTCGTGCCTCGGGCACACAGTCGCAATGATGATTACCCTAAGCTTGATCTACACCTTGGTATGCCTCCATGTTCGTACTTACTGTTAGGCAAGCCAGCTAACATCTACAGATCACCCTCGCCCTCCTCGCCTTCGCCATCTACCAACACATCCACGCCCAATCCCTTTCCCTACCCATCTCCCCCTTCCTAACCCTCCTCACCATCTTCCTCCCTCTCCTCTCCGCATTCAACACCGCCTACCTCTACCACCTCTCTTCCCGTCCCTCCTCCTCTTCCGCCAACCGCCCAAAACTCCTAACCACCCACTCCTCCACCATCACCCCCAACCCTGCCAACCCCTCTCAACAACTAACCCACCACCTTCGTCCCCATACTCACCTCCCCCACTCCCCTCCTCCTACTCCCAACTTACGCTCCCTCTTACCATCCGTATCCCAAACGCTCCAAACCACCCAGCTCGTTTTGTCAATAATCCTCCTCACCCTCGCCACCTCCTCTTTAACCTCCTCCCCCTTCTCCCTCCCCTCCGACTCTTTGGAACGGTGCGCCCTGGAACAAACCTGGTCTTCCTACTTCCGCTCGCACGACGCCGATACCATCCGCAAGATCCAGGATGCACTGAAATGTTGTGGGTTTAGAAGTCCGAGGCATATGAGTTGGCCGTTCCCGTCTGGTAATCCAGATGAGGGGGGGAAGGGAACGGGGCAGTGTCAGAGTATGTGGCCGGATAGGAAGGAGGGGTGTGCTAAGGGATGGGAACAAGAGTTTAGGGGGGTTATGGGCGGGGAGATAGCGGTGCTGGGGACGGTGGTGGTTATGCAAGTGGTTGGGTGGGGGTTGGGGAGGTGGGTTGGCGCTAAGGCTGCGAGGAGGGGTGGGAGGGGGGTGTGAGGAGGGTACAAGGGGGGAGGGAGGGGAGTGGGATGGTTAATGGCGAGGGTACTAATGGAAGGGGAAGGGGGGATGGGAATGGAAACAACGGGTGGTGGAATAAGTTGTTGCAAAGCTTTGGGGTGCCGCATGGGGATGAAGGAAACGGGTATCGTGGGTTGGAAGATGGAGGAGGGCAGAGGAGGCCACTTCTGGGAGAGAGTCAGGGGCATGTTGGGATTGAGGAGGTTGAGGATGATGAGGATGAGGATGGTGAGGAAGATAGAGATGTAGAAAGGGGGCATGGAGGAAACGGCGGGTATGGAAGTGCCGGTTCGAGGGTCCAGACTGGTGGGATTCAGGTTGCTGATCCGTGGAGGGACGAGAGATGAGAAGGGGAGAAGAAGGTTTTTGGAACTCGGTGTTGGTATTCAGCTGTGCTTTCTTTTTGGGCGAGCCCGGGCCGTCTTTCAACGACTGGACGAGGCAAAAGACAGACATCATCGGAAGATTTGGTCGAGGCTCACCGACGGAGCTGGTTGTAATGTTGAGGAAGACGAAAGCTTTGAAGTTCCGTCGTCGTCCAAGTTCGTGGGTTGGTTCTGGGAAAGAGAGGGATGAACGGTCCGAGTTTCCTTCATCATTCATGGTTGAGAACTCCTGTCTCTCATGGTGTTAGTGCATTATCACGAGAAAGCCATATTTGCCGTCAGTCTTGCCAAGAGCCCATCTCATGCCAAAACATCATGAGGGTGGGCGACGAGTGACACTCACGGAGGGAAGACGCAGCTCCGTGAGTGACCGGCATAAAACAATTTCTTTCGTGTTTCATCCGAGAACTAACTTTTTTTCCTCGACAACTCTTCCCTGGCAAGACATTCCGGATTTTCTAGCTCACAGCAGCTTGCTCCTTGTTCCTCCTTTTCCTCTCCTTTCCATACTTCGGAGTGTTGTCCCGGAGGCTCGAGCACCAGCGGTCAGACATCACAACCTACATGATGGGATATTCTCCGCTCCGGATCTTTCATTCTCCAATTCCCGTATAACCTTCAGACACTTCCCCAGTCTCTTCCGGAGAGCACGTGAAAGGTTGAGAGACGGCGCGGACTTAACATGGCAGCAAGGAGCTTCGCTGACTTCGGACGCCGTCTCCATTTTCAACCGGTCTAGGATCATATACTGAAATCAAGAGCTCCTCCTCTCCTCCAAGTGCTCATCCCGGTCACTGACGTATATCTGGCAGCATCATGTTGTACTCGTCTCCTGGAGCTTCGTTTGCTGCCAGAATGCGGTCCGTGAGGACCTCAACTCAGAGTGTTCATCCGGGATGCTGGACAGTCGAACTTGACTCGACGCCTAGGTATACGCAGCTCCTCTTTCATCATTCAGACATTATCCTACATGATCCCTCCTCCCCAGCCTCTCTCCATTGAGCCTTTATTAACCGTCTCCTCCCTTCGTTTCTCCGGTTTTGTGTTTTCCCCTCAAAGTCATCCTCTGTCCTCTTTTACTCCTGCTCTCTCGCTTTCCAAGAAAGACAACCCAAAGCAAGAGGATCACATCACTCGCTACAAACAAACAACCCAAGAAAACAACAAGAGCTTTCAATAAAACCAGCAAAATGCGTTGCTCAACCGTTCTCGCTGCTCTCGGCGCTGCCGGCCTCGCCGCCGCTCAAACCACTGTTACCAGCGACACCTTGGTGCCTGTGAGCACCATTGTCGTGAGCTCGCCGACCTCGACTGCTTCGGGTAAGTCTTCTTTTCATTGATCGCCCTCATCACTGCCTTAATTCCCATCCACATCCACATCCCGATATCACCCTACACTCTCAAAAAGTCTCGTTTATCATTCACAGGCAGAAATCCCAACTGTTTTTTGTTTCTTCCGTCACAGCACCTCCCATCGCTCCCAACGAACCTCTTCAAAGTTGTATAGCCTCATGCATGCTCCAATTCCCATCATCGCCGCCGCCTCGCATCACGAGTGTCCCTCCGGCGGTGCCGCCTGCCGGAGGTGCCAGAGGTGGTGGTGGTGGTCACAGACGAGGCCTGAACGCGGAAAGGGCAGCCATGTTTGAGCAGCGGGACAACACCGAGAAAATTCCCCGTCATCCCCACCACAAACCTCCTCTTCCTATCGTCACATTCCCACCTTTCCCCCCTCCCAGAGCACCTATCCCTATTCAGGAACCGCGTCCTGTTCCGCCGCCTCATCATTCGTTGCTTCCTCCTGCTGTTCATGTTTCCTCTCCTGAGGAGTGGATGCATAAGCATCACCACCACGAGGAGAGGAAGAATGAGCAGAAGCGGAATCATGAGGAGTTACATCATTACCCCGAGTTCCCACCGCCGCCGGCTGGTCACACACTCGCTCCTTTGCCCTTCTAACTGCCCTGACCACCACTTCACCACCCTCTTCACTCCCCATCCACCCCTCTCTTCACCTCCCTTTCAAATCCTTCCCTCTCAACCCCCATACTTGTACTAATAATCAACAAAAAGCCGTCGTAACCGTAACCCCCTCCTCTTCCGTCGCAACAACCACCACCGTCGTCTCTTCTTCTTCCCCCTCTAGCACCTCGAACGTGGTCACCTCTACTTCGACCCACACCGCGTCTCCGTCGTCGGTGCCTAGCGCCGCGGCTGGCAAGGTGCCGCTTCAGGGACCGGCGGTGGGGTTGGGCGTGTTTGCGGCGGTGGGGATGGCTTTGTTGTGAGAAGCCTTTTCTTTGATGTGTTTGATTTCCTATGTTGAGTGTTTTTTGGGTTGGTTGGGTTGGGTTGGGTTGTCTTCTTGGATTCCTTTTGGGATGTGGTCGTGGATGTTCGGGTCGAGTAAAGAAGAGTGTCGAGCGGAAAGTTGGGATGTAATAGGTTGTGGATGGTGAAGGTGGTTGAGTAGAGAGGGAGAGGTAGTTGGTTATACAAATCATTGATCCCTGTTAAGTACCTATCTTTATCCAATGTTTGTTGCTTATGCACGCATGGTGGATATGGTAGCTGATTTTTTCTTCTATTGTGTTTGGAGAGAGTTTCGTGGAGGATGAGACATCCAGTTGTAGTGGAAGAGAGGATATGAGGAGGTTGAGGACGGGAGAGTTTTAGATCAGGCAGGGCACATACACCAGGGAAGGATTTGGTGGTTGAAACGTGTTAAGGGGTCTGGGATGGATATCCTAGAGATTTTTGGTGGATGCATACGAGAGCGAGTGAGGGGGTTGGGCACATCAATGTTAGAGGGTAGCAGGAAGTGGATTGGGTGGTGCGGTGAGGAGAAGTGGTAGGTGTGAGATGTAGATGGGATGGAGAGGGTATATACGAGAGGCTTGGGAAGGTTGGGGTTGTGAAATGATGGGAGCAGGAGTAGAAGGAGGAGAAGGAGAAAGCATGAAGAGGCGTAATGCGGAGTCTGTTGTACATATACGAATTGGTTAATAACGAGTTTTCATTCCTTTAAAGTCTGTGAAACGTTTCCGGTATCTCATAACATTTGGTCCATATTCGACTCCTGTCGTGAAAAATGGTATTTGAAAGATTATAACAAGACCACCAAAATGCAAAAACAAAAAAAAAAGAAAAAGAAAAATAAAGTGAGAAGTAGTTTGCTATTCAAAGATGCAAAAACAGAAAAAAGGAAAAAAGATATTGTAAATGACCCCAACCCGATTTGAACGGATAACCTTTCGATCTGGAGTCGAACGCGCTACCGTTGCGCCATAGGGCCTTTGTTGAAGAAAGGTACTTTGGCATGTGCTTATGGGTGCATGCTGCAGTCGAATGCACGTTGTGGTGACTGCGCATTGCATGAGTTTCTTGCATAATGAGAAACTGCAGCTGTTTTTTGCTTGAGAAACCTTTAGGAACGTTTTTCATCTTGCGGAAATGTTGCATTTAGGAGTGAAGGACCGTTCGGCATGCATTGCGTTTACTGCATGCTGGCCTACGCTTCACCTACAGTACCGGAATTTACAAAGTTACCACTGACAGTGTGATACGTTGCGGTGGTAAGTTACGCACCGCCCACTTACACGCACCGTCCAATTCAGCGTATCAGAGCGTAACTTACAATAACCCCCCCCCCCCCACATTCACATTTGTGTTCACGCCCGGCGCACGCGCCAAAAGTTCCCTTCACATCTGACGGTTGGATTTTGCCCCTCCAACTTTCTTGTCCCGGTGACTCTTTTTAACTTTCCCATCTTTAACCTCCAACCCGGCCAACACCAACCAACCCGTCAACACTCCCGACTCCCAACACTTTTCCCTCCCTCGCTCGCTCGTCACCAAATTATCCAAAACCACTCCAACCTAACCTCGCTCGCTTCGCGCCGATTTATCATATTCTCGCAGCCAACAACTCGAACCTTCCTTCCTCCCACGACTCCAACCCAAACCCATCACCGCGAAGATGTCCGCCGACGAGGAATACTCAATCTACGACGAAGTCGAGATCGAAGACATGACCTACGACCCCGCCCTGCAGACCTATAGTTACCCCTGCCCGTGCGGCGACAAGTTCGAGATTTCTCTCTTGGACCTCCAGGACGGGCAGGACATTGCCGTTTGTCCGAGTTGTAGTTTGATGGTTAGGGTTATTTTTGAGGTTGTGAGTATTAACCGATCTTCTGGAGGGGGTGAGGGGAGAGGGGGGAAGGGAAGGGGATGGGGGAAGGGAAGAGGGACCAAGAGAAGGGGAAGGGCAAGGGGAGGGGAAGAGGAAGAGGAAGGGGAAGGGCAAGGGGAAGGACTAATTGAGGATAATGTTGATGCTAACGATGCGAAAAAAAAATAGGATAACCTCCCCAAGGCGCCTGACGCTGGAGTGGGTGTTGCTGTTTCTGCTTAAGCTCGACTACCGACGACGGAAGAAGTTTCAAAGAAAAAGAGATCCCATGGAGCGAGAGGTGTTTGGGAACCGAACCGATGATTTACTTTGCTCCTCGAGGCTCGTCAATCAGTCAAATCAAAACATCGGGGGCCGAGAGCGAGAGAGCTTGGGAATTCCTTCCAACAAACCGACCTCGACACCCCCAGTTACAAGCACGACCACCACCAAATGACAAAACAGGTCGGATCGTTTTTTGGGCCAACCTCGGTCGATCAATACACGCCATCCCGTTCGTCGTCACCCTTACAATACCTGCATCCGATCATGTCATGTCATGCTGGTACATACGACCAGCCAGCCAGCCGATCGACACAGTCATTCGAGCCCAACCAAGCCACCAATCGTCTTTACGGTGCCTCGACTCTCCTCATGCCTTATCGGTACGAGTGACTCTTAGCCGCAGTTAACGATAACTTGAACCGACTCCGACTCAGCCTGATTCGATCCTCGAATAATTTCGATCACATCAGGAAGGAAAGCAAACGGTGCCCACCTACCATCATCCGAAAATCAAGGAAAGACTCACCAAGACGTCCCGCGCTGCCCGCCCGTGCTATTTGCACCTGAGAATGCATCGATCCGTTTTTGCCAGGAACTCGGGGAAGCATGCAGATGAGATGGGAGCCATTGTGGGGTGGCTTAGGGTGTGCTGGCGTTGGCGTTGGGCTTTGTCTGGGCGGGCCATGTGCTTCAAGTTGGGCGTTTCGGTACTGGGGATTCACGAAAATTGGGACAGTGGACAGGCGTTTTCCGTTACAATTTGGTGATCTTGTCTTGGCTAGGTTGGAATGGTACCGTATGTTACAAGCACCAAAAAGAATGTGGATGGGAGAGGAAGATGAGGGCGGGATTTAAAAGGGGGTGGCTCAAGTCGATGCGCTGGACTTCTCGGGGTTCTGCTTGATAACGTGCGATGGAAGCAGAAGGGGTTAATTTCACGTCGTGGCCTGACACATGTCCCTCCGGCAAAAGGGGGCGTTAACCTGAGTTTTGACTTGGATGGTCAAGCGAAGTACCTATGTGGAATGTGGAACCACAGTTGCATCAGATATTTGGAAGTTTGCCTGGTTTTGCGCATCTGGCTATCACGGTTGGGAATAAACTTTTTCAAGACCGAGTTTTCAAATTTTTGCTATAAGGTTCCTGTATTGACCACGCCCATACTCTGTGCACTGCTAATTTCTGTGTATGGACCTCATTCCATATGACTGAACGTATGCCGGATTTGCCTTCAATCCCTCCGAGTAAAACTGTAAAACCCTCTCCATTCACCGTCACGTTGGTTGGTTCTTCGGTTGGTTCCTCCTCCATTGGGCTTCCCACGTTCCCCTCCCCGTAACATCATATCTCATCCACCCATTCGTTTGATCCCCCCTAACCCGTCCTCCACTGACGTCTCTGCCGGGATTTCCATCCATTGATTCTCGCGCCGAAACCATACCCAACTTAACCCCCCCAGATTCCCGTTCATCACACCAAATCCCTCCTTCCCTTCCATCTACACCTGCCCATCCCACCCCCTTGGCCACAATCCATCCACCCAGCCATCCATCCATCAACACCTCAACTAATTTTGTCCACTAACACTGTTTTGTTGAGAGTTGTCTCTCCTGCACATTACGAAATCCTTCATCCACACCGCCACCAAGCCCCCCTCTCGGCCCTTAACCTCACTGATATTGATACTGATACTGACAAATATATACCAACCTTCGTCCCCCCCCACCTCCTCCTCCTCCTCCACGCGAATGCGCATCACCCGCGCCACCAATCCATCCCCTTCAAACTTTGATGCTTCTAACCACCCAAAAACGCCCTCCCCGCATTCCTCCCCCTCTCCCTCCTAACAGCCTCAACCTTGACCGCCACCAGACAACACTCCACACTTGCTTTAGCCGGGTTTGGCGGCACCGCGCTGTTTGTAGAAGTCTTGGGAACGGACTGGATGCGTAACCGCCACTGACCCGTTTTGACGATCCATTGTTCGTCTCTACCACCACCGACGAGGGGAGAAGTGGTGGTGGCGACGCCGTAGGGAGTTTTGGGTGTTTGGGGAGTGTGAGTGTGGGAGGAGGAGAGGCGGCGGCGTTTAAGGGGGTTTTCTTGTTGTTGATAGGGTGTGCTGAAGTTGGAGTTTGACATTGGTGATTCGGTTGTCAGAAGATCGTTGGTTGAGGAAGGGGCGGAGGGGATGGAAGGGATTGGGATTGTGGTGTTGGGGGTGTTGACGTTCGTTCCAGTATGTGGAAAATTTGGATCAGAATCAGAGTCATCTGTTGGTGTCCACGGCTGGCCGTCTAACGTGATGCTTGCTTCCGGATCGAGGATGACGCGAACGAGATCTTCGCTGAGAGGCGTATTTCCTGGCGTTGGTGGTTCGCTGTTTCGCCCTCCTTTAGCCATTAGTAGACCCAAAGGTTGGGTGGAAGAAGGTAAGTTGAGCTTTGTCGCAACGAGCTCGAACAACTTTGCAACTCTGGTCTTGGTATCCCTGAAGAACTCGGCTCTGACTTCTTTTCCGCCGGGCCCAAAGTGTAACCGTGTGCCTTCTTCGCCGATTTCGAGGACCAACTCCATCGCTTTGTCGTCCACGTACGGCCGGGCATAATTTACCCACCCCGCCAACGGATCGCCGACCATAGGTTCGTTGACGACTGATATCCCGCTCTTCAAGATGTCTCTTAGCCTCAGCACGATTTCCTCCCTTCCGCGAGCTTGATTGAACCCTTTGTCGTGAGGAATCAACCTTTGCTCTAACCCCTTGAAGTTGAAGTACCGACAATCTCTTAGCAGCTCCTGGCGATGCGTCTCATCTCTGATTTTGACCGGATAGCCCCTTAGCATATGCAACAACTCCTCAAACACCTCAGCACTGCGGTTCGGTACACTGGGTGGTACTATCGACGGTGGACGAATCAAGCCTTCTCTGTCCAACCCGGGGAACAGATCCTCGGGGTTACTGAAGAAGATAGCGAATCCCAAGGTGAAGAAGTTGGGCGTGTTTCCGGGCCCAGAGAGGGAGAAGATGTCTCGTGGAATCTGGAAGGGCGTGGAGCCGATGGTGATGTGGATGGGTTCCTCGTATAGCTGGGAGATGAGTTTGGGAAGAGAGTAGAACTGGGCGTCGGCGAAGAGACGGACAAAGTGGGAGGCGTCTCTGGGTTTGACATGGTAGCCTTGGAGGTGCAGGGAGATGTCTTTGAAGGTTACGGGGTCGCGGTCGATGTAGAGGGTTCGAATAGCGGTGGATGGGTCTTGGCCGGCGTCGGTGGCTTGTTTGAGTTGGCAGAGGAAGTATTGGGAGAAATATGAGGGGGCTGTTGACGGTTAGTCTGGGGTCGTAAGGAGTGAGAGGGTTCGTGACACACCATCAGATGATATTGAAGCTCCGGACAGCTTAAACAGCTCGGAGCCGATTTGGATGGGAAACACTCGCTCATGAGGAAGGATATTCGGTATGTGGACTATCCGTTGGTGTGAAGAGGCTGAAAAGGAGGATACGCCATGTCCACCATTTCTGGAGTGAACATCACCCCCTGAGCTGGCCATTGCTGTTGTCCTCAGTTACTCGCGAAATCGCGGATATTCTTGTGATAAGAGTACTGGGCTATGATTCGAATGAGCTCATTGTCCGGGAGTGGGGGATGCTGGAAGTATCACAAAATGAGCCTCCAAAGTGAAGGAAGCCGTGACCTTCAGATGTGGATGGCACTTGGATAAGAGGAGATGGAAATGAGAATGAGAATGAGAATGAAAAAGGGCAGGTTTCACGCATCGTCAACGGCCATGGTTTACAGAGTAAGAACAACCGGGTCTACATCTGATGATACGCAGAAGAGAAAGAGGTCGTAATATTAGAGTTTCCGTCAGCGCCGCACCGGGACAGTGGTCTGGTTATATCTTTTGTCTTTGTGTCCGGGTCGTGTCGTGTCGTTGCAATGAAGTCCCAATTCCAGCAAGAAAGAGGCACAGCGCCCATATCGCCGGTGTGGCCGAGTGGCTGGTGCACTGGGCTTGCGGTTATCTCTCCGGAAAAGTCTAGCCCAAAGCGGGATAGTGATCCGCTTATTGACGGCTAGCTCACCCGCCGCGGGCCGGCACGCAGTCATGGATCAGCTGTCAGCATGTCTTGGCCAGCTGTCCACTTGCCTTTGCTAGGTACGTACCTTTTCACGTAGCATCGGCATCATCAGACATGGTGCAGTGTCCCCCAAACACAAACGGAAGCATGTCAGATCTGACCTGCTTCAACGTTGTGTTTCCCGATGTCCTGTCACCATGGGCTCGGGATTATGATTGATTGCTTGCATTTGGGCTTCAAGCCACTCCCGGCGGCCTCGTCTCGGTTCACCATAATTGGCGCGCTGGTCTCATGAAGGGAGGCTTGTCTCGGAGCAATTTATATGTTGGATTCTGGGGGTGGTGGAATCAAGGCGATTGGGCGAAATTCGAGGTCAATGAGGAGGAGGATGGTCACCATCAAATGATGGTCTTGGATATGTGGGTGGGAAGAGGTATCATGGAGTCCAGTTGACGATGGGTTGATGATGGATTGGTAAGTGATGGCCGACCTGCTCACTCACGAGCGATTTTGCGTGTGGAAAGAGAAGATCGAAGAAATATTCAACTTGAGTGGAAAAGGAGAGCGAAGAAGAGAAGAAGGCTTTCGCGGGAATCTCTGCGGAGATCGATCCTTCTGACCTCTTTAGTCTTCGCTCCTTCCTCTTGATGCTCACCTGCTTACCTTCCGATCCTGCCATTTGGATTCCGACGGCAAATGAATTCAGCAAGCAGCTCCTTCCCTAGTAGAAAGCGGAAGACAATGCTTCAGAAAGGTTGCCCGGGCACGAATCGAAAAGGAAATTCTCATAGAGGTAGTCAGCAGCCAGAAGTACTTAGCCTTCTCACCGTTGAGGTTGGCATCGTCATTCGGCTTTCGGCAGCGGTTGACTGCTTCTGCAACAGCACCAAACACTCGCACAACATGGATAGACCAGACCATGTCAAACGACGACAATGGGATCAGGAAGTCTGTGTGATGGATTCTTCGACCTTCTCAAGTTTGCAGTTTTTTTACCGCCAGCATCATGGGCCTTTCGACAGCCTGATCTGGCGGTTCAATGTGCGAGGCCCTCAGTTTGCGCTTCCGAGACGATTTCCACGCTTCTTTCTCCGCCCGAATGGACGGATTCTTGCCTCAGACCGGAAGACACAATCGCTTTGTGGGACTAGGAAGCAAAAGCAGGGAAACAAAGCCATTGCGACTCAGTCACTTGACATTCTATATAAGTTCATCGGTACCTGATCTCACCTCCATTTTGATCCCAGACTCAATTCCTCGAGAGCTAACACAATCCAAGCCCAACATGCTTCCAGACGAGGTAGACCATGCGGAGGTGGTGTCGAAGCTCTTCCAGGACATCATTGTGCACACGTCCTATGAGAAGCTAAAGGGCATTTGCGACGAGAACGCCGAGCTTCGCGACAAGGTCAAGAAACTCACCACAACCCATGAGACGAACCTCCAGAGCTTGCACAACACTCAAGCAAGACTTGACAAAGCGTACCGGGAGTTACAAGAGAAAGATAAGCAAGTACAGTCCCTTCAGAAGGAGGCAGACCATTCTGGTGCAATTATCGCCGCTAAAACGCATCAGCTAGACGAGAAAGCCCAGAAGATTACAAGGGCTGAAAACGACCTGGAAAATGCGAAGAGCAAGATTGCGGATCTCACTCAAAGTCTTGAAGAAGAACGCCGAAAGAGCAGAGACAAGGAAGCGATCGAGCAAGAGTTGGAGGCAGCGAGGCAAGAACGGGACGATTACAGGCTGCAGCTGGAAGAAGTAAAGAACTTCTCTATCCCATTGGGGCGCGAATCAGCAGAAGAGATGTGAGTTCTGGTCCTGAATTACCCATATCTCTTCATCTACTGACTACTCGGGACGCAGAGCCAACCGTTTCAACAAGATCTTTGCCCACGCCTGCGACCTAGCCAAGAAGTTCTTTGGAGTGAATCTTCCTCAGTCTTCCTTCGCCAACGCCACTTTATGGGACCAACTGAGAAAGCACAATATCGTTCACCAAGCCCGGATCCCGCTTCCCTTGTCCAACACCACGGCCGCCAAGCAGATGCGCACCGCTGCAGTTCTCGCTGTTCTCTATGCCGAGCTGAGGGAACACGTCTTTCACCCGACGTATTTGTTCGAGGATGCCCGCGCCAACGAGGAGCTCACAAGATTGCTTAAGACCATGGATCCCGTCAAAGAAGCCTATTTGCGCTCTGTGCTCCTTGGCTCCATCGACAAGGCCGTATGGAAAGAGAAGGTCAAAGCCAAGATTGAGACACTGACAGCCAATGTGGATAACTGCGTCGGACCGCTGTTGCCAGAGTCAGAGCGGGCTCGCTTTCGGGACCGCCTTGACCGTTTCTGCAGAAAAGCCTGCCAGGTTTGGCATCACATGCAAAAGTTGGTAGACAGGGTCTACTACTCGACTGAAGACTGGGCACCGCCCAACACGGCAGCATACCATGCACTACAATTGTCATCTCTTGTCGTGGTGAGCGAGGAGCTGCTCGACGAGACGTTTCCCGGAGAATACCCAGAAAGCCCCAGGCAGAATTACTCGCTGATGGGAAACGGGCAGTCGTCCCCCGTCATGTCATGCTCCAACCTCACTTTCGCCCACGACATCGATAAGCTATCCACTCCACCGTCACCGCCCGGGTCGATCATCAGAGCACTTCCCATTGCATCGACCGCGGCAACTGCTGACGCCAGCACCGCACATGGCTCTTGTGATCTCTTGAACGTTGTCTGGCCGGCCTTTCACCTCGACCCATGCGCATCAGAAGAAGACATGCGCATAATCGCACCAGGCTATGGAGTCTACGAGAGTCAGTTGAAGACTGCTAGGGAGGAGGAGGCCCACTCAACCGGGACTCAGCGGGCGATCAGGCAGAACCGCAAATGCAGAAATTATATGGGGGTCTCAAGACATGGAGCTGATCATGCAAACGATGACCACCAGCAAGACGGAGAATATAGACATGGTGGTTGCGAGTCTACGCTCTCGTCTTTCCTCAATGCAGGTCAATCGGAGGTAAGTATGGGATCAAGGAGAGGATGGTGAGGAGAAATTGAGGGAAGAGAGAGAGATAGAGACAATTGAAGCTGAGCCCAATCTGATTTTATCGATGACGTTCATCTGTTTGTACAACTGATGTGTGCCTGATCACTCAACTACTGCAGGAACGTGCAGGTTGCAGGTCCAATGCTGCGGCATTGGGTCACTTCACGATATTTCGTCTGTACCCAAAGAGATGAAGCCAATCAACCAATAATGGCCACCAATTGGAATATCTTGTGTGCATTTGTTGTTTTGATGTCGAGCTGAGATGCTGGCATGAAGCTAGGTGCCACTCTCTTTACCGAGCAGCTGGTTGAGCAATTCAGGGGTAAAAAAATACCGTACATGGATCTGCTCCATAGCCGGTGCAAATCCTCATGGGTTATGCATGCATATACCGGAAGCTTGGGGTTGGCCTACCATGACCATGCCATGTAAAAACACTAGGTAAATCCTGTGATACCATATAGGAAGGTAAGAAGAAGCTGTGAATATATCAACCCCTTCTTAGAGAACAACCTTTGTGATTTCTTCCACTTGTCCTGATTGTTGGCAGCGAGCTCATGTTGTCGTCAGGTACCCAGCCGATGCACCAAGACGCAGGGCAAGTCTATTCTCCACCGCAAGTTTCCAGAAAAGAATGACCCGGGCCCTTCAAAAAAAGCACTTTAACCCCGGACTTTTCTTTGGGAGCCCCTGACGTGGTGGCTGGCGATTTATTTGAACTTTACAAATCCGAGTTCTGGACCGGCCGTCTGGGAGGAGTCCAACAAGGGGCAAGGACGACAGATGGACTGGCGAACAAAACAGTGCAAGACCGGAGGCACCACGGCAACCGCCTGTCTGTCACTGCTGCCAGTGGCCAGCGGGTGGTGGTGGTGGTGCCTGTGATGCCCCTGGTGGCCACCAAAGGGGTAGTGGTGCACGGACCATCGAATTACTGAAAGTTGTCACTGCCCGTCCGCTGAAAGTTCGCGAGTCGTCACCACCTCAGAGAAGCCGCTGTCGCTGCCGGAAGATCGTTGATGTCGGAGGGACAGGAGACAGAAGGTTTCGATGACTGATGCAGGTGGTTGATGACAAAAAGACAGACAGACCAGGCGGGCGCGAGGGAGACTGGAGGAAGAAAAGGGCTCTTGGCGGATTTGAGCCTGACGACGGGAGTGGTTGAATTTCAGACAAGAGTGTCGTGTCATTGGTCAGACAGAGGGAGAGAAACCACGCTTTACCTCATTGGGCAGGCTCGTGTCAACAATAAAATTTCCCCACTATGGCGGACCACGGCCTGGTCGAAGCAGTGGGCAGTGGGTGGAGGGAGAGCACGGGCGTTTCGTTCGTTCGTTCGTTCGTTGCTGGCTGGCTGGCCTTCAGAGACAGAGAGAGGCACTTGCTTGGCTTTCTCACTTTCCGCCGCCCGCCGCCCGCCAAAGTGAAGCCCGTCCTCAATTTTGCACATCCCATCCATCTCATCCACCGCATCGCTGCCCTCCGTCTTCTCCAACAACCCACTCTCCTCCTCGCGACGCCATCTTTCTCGAGTCTTGATCAACTTTTTGCTTTCACCACCCTTTTACTACCCTTACTTCTTTAATACACAACCAAACCCCATCAAAATGCGTGAAATTATCAGCTTGAACGGTATGTCGACAGCTTCCCCTTTTTTTTATCGTCTCCCTGTCTCCTTTTTTTTCGAACCCAGCTATCCCGCCCTTTTCTCTATCTGTTCGCCCGCCGCCGTCTCTCTCCATAGTGGCGCGTTTCTGCTGGCTGGCCGGCGAAAAGCCAAAGCCTCACCGCCAGCGTGAATCCGGAGCCCACCCAAACAGGGCGCATCATCGGCCTCATCTACCACCATCACATACCTACATGTCCATCGACGACATAAACAACATTATGCTAACGTTGCTTTCCTCCATCTAGTCGGCCAGGCTGGTTGCCAGATCGCCAACTCCTGCTGGGAGGTAGGTCATCGTCGCCCTCGTCCCGTCATCCCCCACCACCATCACCACCAACGCGACACAGCATCACGTCCATGACAGCTTCGACAAACGAAACATGAAACATCCGATCGACCTCAATACAAACACTGGACAATGGAAGCTAACACCATCACTAGCTTTACTGCCTTGAGCACGGCATTCAGGTAAGCTCTACCCCCCTCCATCCCTCCCACCTTATCTCTCCCCGCCATCCGCGAACAAAAGATGCTAACCCGCGACACTACAGCCCGACGGTTACCTCACCGAGGAGCGCAAGGCCGCTGACCCCGACCATGGCTTTAGCACTTTCTTCTCCGAGACCGGTACATAGCGCCCCTTGCAAAGCACGACGCGCGAAACAGAAGCTTACAAATAGGAAAATACAGGCAACGGGAAATACGTTCCTCGCACCATCTACGCCGATCTCGAGCCTAATGTTATTGACGAGGTTCGCACCGGCGCCTACCGTGGTCTCTTCCACCCCGAGCACATGATCAGCGGCAAGGAGGATGCTTCCAACAACTATGCCCGTGGTCACTACACCGTCGGCAAGGAGCTTATCGACCAGGTCCTCGACAAGGTCCGCCGCGTTGCCGACAACTGCTCCGGTCTCCAGGGCTTCCTCGTCTTCCACTCTTTCGGTGGTGGTACCGGTTCCGGTTTCGGTGCTCTCCTCATGGAGCGCCTTTCCGTCGACTACGGCAAGAAGTCCAAGCTCGAGTTCTGCGTCTACCCTGCTCCCCAGACTGCCACCTCGGTCGTTGAGCCTTACAACTCGATCCTCACTACCCACACCACCCTTGAGCACGCCGACTGCTCCTTCATGGTCGACAACGAGGCCATCTACGACATCTGCCGTCGCAACCTCGGTCTCGAGCGCCCCAACTACGAGAACCTTAACCGCCTGATTGCTCAGGGTATGTCATGATTTTGGATGGGGTCTATGACGTGTGTGATTTTCATGGACTAATTTTTGGGTTTCTAGTCGTCTCTTCCATCACTGCCTCGCTCCGCTTCGATGGTTCGCTCAACGTCGATCTCAACGAGTTCCAGACCAACTTGGTCCCCTACCCCCGTATCCACTTCCCTCTCGTCGCCTACGCTCCCGTCATCTCGGCTGCCAAGGCCGCCCACGAGGCCAACTCCGTCCAGGAGATGACCATGTCCTGCTTCGAGCCCAACAACCAGATGGTCAAGTGCGACCCCCGCCACGGCAAGTACATGGCCACCTGCTTGCTCTACCGCGGTGACGTTGTCCCCAACGACGCCCATGCTGCCGTTGCCACGCTCAAGACCAAGCGCACCATCCAGTTCGTCGACTGGTGCCCTACTGGTTTCAAGCTTGGTATCTGCTACCAGCCTCCCCACCAGGTCCCCAACGGCGATCTGGCCAAGGTTAACCGTGCTGTGTAAGTTTTTGTCCGTCCTGTGATGTCTTGAAAGAATTGTTCTAACAGAAACAACAGCTGCATGCTTTCCAACACCACCGCCATTGCCGAGGCCTGGTCCGCTCTCTCCTCCAAGTTCGATCTCATGTACTCCAAGCGTGCTTTCGTCCACTGGTACGTTGGTGAGGGTATGGAGGAAGGCGAGTTCTCTGAGGCTCGCGAGGATCTTGCGGCCCTTGAGCGCGATTACGAGGAGGTTGCTGCCGACTCCATGGAGGGTGAGGAGGTTGAGGCCGAGTACTAAGCGCGAGAGCGAGTGCGAATACCAGTACAGCAACACAGTGTACGGGATACGCTGCTTGTGATTTGATAATTGTTTGGTACGAGGATCTTGATTGGAAGACCGGATGAGAAGAGATACACAAAGTACAACACTGGTGGTAATTAAGATCCCGCCCAACCAGCACAGAAAGAATACCCACGGAGTCACTTTTTTGTGGCTTCCTGTTACTAGTTTGTTTAAATGGGTGCGCATTACATACGACGTCTTGCTATTGGGATGATGATGGTGATGGGTTGTTTGTTGGTGTTATTATTCCATGGCGGATGTCAGTGGATGTGGCCTTGATTATGTTCTTGATAGACTGAAAGGTGATAGCCAATTTTAATCAAGTGAAGTAGTATGGTGTACGTGATGTCTTGTGAGAGTCGAGAAAGTGGTTGGGTTGAAGGAGCTGTGTAAGCTCACAGCTAAGCTATTTACACTTCGATAGCTCCATGTGGTCAACGTCCAGCAAGTCAAGACCGTTCAATGCAACATGCAGAGATGGCATGAGGGATATACTACCGTGTGGCGTCCAGATATGTAAAAGAGATGGTGGTGTCGAAGTGGGTTGGTGTAGTTGTGGTTGTGGTTGTGTATCGTGAGTGGTATTGGGGTTGGACGGGCCGTTGGTTGGAGGTTAGGTTTTGATGGTTAGGTTGTGATGAACCGGTGATGAACATGGGAAATTATGATTTGAGGATTTCCACTTGGGGGATGGGGGTCACTTATTGTTAGGGAGGGAGGACGGTGTGTGAGGGTGGGAAAAGGGAGAGCTTGGGGGAGAGAAAGGAGTTAGGCATTTCAACCTCACATGTTATTATGGGTTCTGAAAGGTGAAATGTTGACTATATAGTCCTATCTATATATTCTTGTCGAAATATCCAAGTCTAGCACATGATTTCATATCTGAATGATGTTCACAAATAAATGCCAAATGCACGGCTGCATCACAGAACATTGCAGCCGCCCGTGCAGGTCCAACCAGCAGATGAAGCGACTCCGCACTTTGTGGCACTAACAAGCCGCTAGCTCCAGCATCGCTCCAGCATCGCACATTGCGGGTGGAGCCCATCGGGATTCAAGATGCTCCACTTTGAGGGCTTGGCGGGCTGGAAGCTCTGTAGCGCCCGCTGAAAGTGAAAGTGCTCTGTCGCTAGCTGTCGCTGTCGCATTCCCAATCTCACATCACAACGGAATTACAGAGACGGAAGTGAGGAGGCAGCAGTCACCACCTACCATACCTAGCCCGACGGCATAGTACTCTGCCCATAGTCCCTAATCTTCTTTTTTTCTTCCTTTCTATCCTTTCTTTCACTGTGGTCCTTGTTGGTGCTTGTGTCATCAATCCGAAACATTGAGATCCCTTGTTGCGACATTCCCTCCACAGCATCCAGGGCGTCGTCATTCTCCCCTTTCCTTCATACAACCCGGCAACAGGAACCCAACTGAAAGGCACCAAAAGCACCGCCAAACACCGACCCTCAGCGAGCTCACAGGACAGCGAGCGGAACACTCCATCACCCGACGATTCCCAATCTACAACTCCACCACCAACAACCAACAACTCACTTACCTCAACCCAGGAACCCCGACGACATCATCTTGCGCTGGGCCGACTGCCTTTCACTCACTTGTACTACGGATACTTTGGAAAAGAGAGACAGATATTGGGTTATTACGAACCCGATCCTACGACGATAATCACCGACGACGACAAGTAGCTGGTCCCAAGCAGTTACCAGGTCACCTACCTACCTACCTATTCCACCATAATACCCGACACAAACACATACAAGTCCTCTGCGCAGAGGGTACAGCTTGCCCATGATGGCTTCTGATCCCGATGCTGGTGCGTTCCTATCCGCAGTTTCCCCTATAAATGTGTGGTGTCAAACAGGAGCTAATTAGTGTCTATGCGACCGACCGACACAGGCGTTCCCAACTTGAACCTCACCCCCGAGGAGAAGCGAGTCTACGGCCAGCTCTTCCGCGCCGCCGATACCGATAGCGTTGGCGTCATTACCGGCGAGGTGGCCGTCAAGTTCTTTGAGAGGACAAAGTTGGATTCTCGCGTCTTGGGAGAGGTCAGTACATCACTGTCTTATGCAGTGCGACAAGCAAGCAAAGCTGACGTAGGCGACACGACAACACAGATATGGCAAATCGCCGACAAGGAAAACAGGGGCTTCCTCACCCCAGCAGGCTTCGGCGTCGTCTTGCGGCTTATCGGGCACGCGCAAGCCGGTCGCGAACCCTCCCCCGAGCTCGCCTTGTCGCAAGGTCCCATTCCTAGATTCGACGGCTTCACCCCGACTCCCGCCCCCGTTCCCGTTCCCGGTCCGAACCAGTCGCCTGCTGTTCCCGCTGCCATGGTTTCCCCCCAGGGCACCGGCTCCGGCGGCCCTATCCGGATTCCGCCCCTGACTCCCGAAAAGGTCTCCCAGTACTCGGCCTTGTTCGAGAGACAACCCTTGCAGGGAAACATGCTCCCCGGCGAGCAGGCGAAGCAGATCTTTGAAAAGTCCGGGCTGTCGAACGAGATTTTGGGAAGGATCTGGATGTTGGCCGATACCGAGCAGCGTGGTGCGCTGGTGCTGACCGAGTTTGTCATTGCCATGCACTTGCTCACCTCGATGAAGACGGGTGCTTTGCGCGGTTTGCCCAACATTTTGCCTGCTGCGCTGTACGAAGCCGCTACGAGACGCGCCCCCGTTGGCGGTATTCCTCCTCCCGGCCGATCCCCGACCACCGGTACTCCGCCTCTTCCGCCCGCTGCTAGACATCTTACCGGCCCTGCGCAGCTCACCCAGACGAGAACCGGCAGCCCATTGGGACGTCCGCCACTTCCTGCGCAACCGACTGGCGACTGGTTGATTAGCCCGGCGGATAAGGCGCGCTTCGATGTGCTGTATGAGGAGCTGGATAAGCAGAAGAAGGGCTTCATTACTGGTGAAGAGGCTGTTCCTTTCTTCAGCCAGTCCAACCTTAACGAGGATGTGCTTGCTCAGATTTGGGATTTGGCGGATATCAACTCGGCTGGTCGTCTCACCCGGGACGAGTTTGCTGTTGCCATGTATCTGATCAGACAGCAGAGGACCAAGCCTGGCCAGGTTCCTCTGCCTACTACTTTGCCTCCTAACTTGATTCCTCCTAGCATGCGCGGTCCCCCTCAGGGTAGACCTCAGACGGCTGGTGGCTTCGAGCCTCCTCGCCCGCAGCCACCGGCGCCGAAGCCTTCGGCTTTGGATGATCTGTTTGGTCTCGACGATCCTCAGCCTCCCGCGGCTGCTCCGGCTCCGGTGCAGGTTCCTATTGCTACCGGTGGATCGGTCGATCCGTTCGGCAACAGTGCTAGTCCCATTGCGCCGTCTTCGCCCATCCGCCCGGTTGCGACTGGCTCGCAGTTCAAGCCGTTTGTTCCCTCGTCGTCTTTTGGTCGCGGTTTGACTACCCAGGTTACCGGTGGTTCCAACAGCTCGGGACCTGCTGGTGGTGTCAGGACTTCTCCGCTGCCCCCTACGGTTGAGGACGATTTGCTCGGTGACGCCGATCCCGAGGTCAACAACAAGCTGTCTAACGAGACTACGGAACTTGCCAACTTGTCTAACCAGATCGGCTCGCTCACCAAGCAGGTCCAGGATGTCCAGACTCAGCGCACTAACACCCAGAACGAATTGTCCCAGGCCAGCCAGCAGAAGAAGAATTTTGAGCAGCGTCTGACTCAGCTCCGCGCCCTGTATGAGAAGGAAGCCCAGGATGTTCGCGCTCTCGAGACGCAGCTTAACACCGCCAAGGCTGAGACCAAGAAGTTGCAGACTGAGTTTGCTATGGTTGAGGCTTCTTACCTCGAGTTGCAGAACCAGCACCGTACTGTTGTTGCTGGCTTGCAGGCTGACCAGCAAGAGAACGCCTCGTTGAAGGAGAAGATCCGCACTGTCAACGGGGAGATTGCCCAGCTTAAGCCGCTGGTTGAGAAGCTGAAGAGCGAGGCCAGACAGCAAAAGGGATTGGTGGCTATCAACAAGAAGCAGCTGAGCACGGTCGAGGGCGAGAAGGGCAAGCTGCAGAATGAAGTTGAGGACCTGAACAAGGAGAAGGAGGAGTTGGCCAGGCAGGTGGAACTTGCCAGACAAGCCAGTCCGGTGCAGCAGGTCGCTAGTCCCGCCCTGTCCACCGGAAGTGGTAACAACCCCTTCTTTAGGAGGACGGGCAGCGCGGATATCAGCAATGCGTTCGCTTCCCCTATGAGGTCGATGAGCGGCCAGACGTTCGATGATGTCTTTGGTCCTTCGCTGAACGCTCCCGCTCAGAGCCCTACGCCGCCACCGGCTGCTGTCTCTCCTGTTCCTCAGGTTGCGGCGTTCAAGGCGCAGAATACCGGTACTTCGACTGGTAGCTTTGGCTCGGGATCGTTCGCTACCCCGGGCAGTACGTCTCCTACGGTTTCCAGGCAGCCTACTATTACGGCCGAGAACGCTTCTGCTGCTGGAAGCGCCTTTTCGCCCTTTGGTGAGCCTAGCGGCAGCGGTTCTCGCGCTCCTTCTCGTCATGGATCGCAGGATCAAACTCCCGCCGCCGCCGCTGCTGCTGTCGCCCTCCCCATCGAACCCGTCCAGACCGGCCAATCCGCTACTTCCAACCGTCCCATGTCTCCCGCGTCTACCACCACCAGCCAGTCCAACAAGGCTCCCGAGACCTCCGATCCCTTCGCTGTCAACACGACGGATGCCAAGGCCAAGGAGGACTTTGAGTCGGCGTTTGCTAGCTTCAAGAATTCGCATCCGTCTAAGCCTGCTTCTGCTTCTGCTTCTGCTTCTGGCTCTGGCTCTGGCTCTGCTGCCGCTGGAGGACCTGCTGGTGGTGGTGGAGGGTTCTCCAAGTTTGACTCGGAGTTCCCGCCTATTTCGGAGCTGGAGAGGGATGATGATGATGATGAGAGTGATGATTCCGAGGATGATGAGGCTGGTGAGGCTGCTGGCGCTGCTGGCGCTGCTGGCGCTGCTGGCAAGGGAGGAGGTGGTGGGTTTGGGTTCGATGATGATTTTGCGCCTGCTAGTCCGGTGGTTAAGGGGGCTGTGAGCGCTGTGACTGAGGGTCAGAGTGGTGCTCAGGGTGGTGCGGCTGAGGCGGTTGCGCCCGCGTCGGTTGCTGCTCCGGGTGGTGCTCCGGGTGGTGAGGCGGTTGTTAGGTAAATACTCCAGTACTCTTGTTTGTTTTGTGTTTTGCGTTGGTTGGTGGCTTTTTGTTTTTGTTCCTGCATGTATACCCCTGTTTTTGTACTCGACTAAGGATGGCATGACTGATCTGATCTGCTACCGATATAGCGAGACTTCCTCGTTTACTACTGCCCCTCCTGTTTCGTCGAGGGCTTCTCCTGCTCCTGCTCCTCCTCAAGATCCTCAGGCTTCTCAAGCTCCTCAAGTTCCTCCGAAGGTATCTAACGATGAAAATAACAGCACCAGCACCAGCGCCGCTCCCGCGACTAACAATGCCGACCTCGACGATATCTGGGGTACTCGCTCCGCTGCTCCCACCGCCGCTCCCGTCCCCGCCACTACCCAACCCCCCACCGCCACAACCTCTCAATCCTCCAAAACCACCAACACCTTCGACGACCTAGACGATGACTTCGCCGACCTCGAAGACGCCAAAGAGGGTTCTTCAGCCGATGACGTCGAAGATTTCGCCAACATCTCCCGCTCCGGCTTCGGCGATGACATTGGATTCGGTTTCGGTTCCAGCGGTTCCCAATTCGGTTCCCCGCCGCCTAGCCAGCCCAAGAGCCATGGCCAAGACTTTGATTTCGTCCCTTCCCATCAGGTTAGTCAGGGTAACCAGAGTCAGGGATCGTTTGTGGGTGCGTCCCAGGGATCGTTTGCGTCCCAGGGGTCGTTTGCTGCGCAGGGATCCTTTGCTGCGCCAAAGGCGGATGCGCATGATTGGGATGCGATTTTTGCTGGGTTGGATGAGAATAACCAGGCGAAGGTGGAGATGGGGGCGGGGGGGAGTCCGTTTGAAGCGTTGGAGACGCCTAGGCCGGGGTCATCTGCCCAGCCAACACAAGGTCAGAGTCAAGGTCAGGGTAAGGGTCAGGGTCAGGGGCAAAATGGGGAGGGACAAAAGGAGGGGGAGGAGGTTGAGGGAAGTGGAAGTGGAAGTGGAAGTGGTGGTGTAGAGGGACTGGGAAAGGGGCTGGGGATGGGGGAGAGACCGGCGCAACCGGGCAGAGCGCTGACTACGTCCGGCGAACATGATGATCCGATTGTCAAGAATCTGACGAGTATGGGGTACTCGAGGGAGCAGGCGGTGAGGGCGTTGGAGAAGTATGATTATAATTTGGAGAGGGTGAGTCTTTCTTTTCTTTCCTAGGTGGTTTTGTGTGAGGGTAGGGAGGGGATGGGTGGATGGGTTGGACTTGACTCCTACACTGGCCCCGGGTGGGAGTACCTAGGGAGTGGCGTTACAGTCTTTTTCGTCCTGAGAGGAGTTAGAAGGCTTGATGACGGTATGCTAACTTTTTCTGTTGCTATAGGCTGCCAATTACCTTGCTAGCCAGTCTTAAGGGACTTTGCTAGGTACGGAGTCCGGAAGACGAAGACAGCATAATGCGAATTACGGCGACGCTCGCCAAGTGTCGTATAGAGAGACGAGCGTGGTAAGGAAGAAGTCATGTGGACGAACATATGAACTATGTTACGGATCATTCAGTTGGTTGGGTGGATTGGCAACGAACGAAAAGCGTTGCGTTAAAGAGTTGAGTTGAGTCGGAGTCGTTACTGTCGTTTTGATACCTCTATCGTTTTTTTCTTTTTTTTTTCCTTTTTACACACATCATGTCGGTCCTCTTTGGACGTCGGAGCTATCTCTCATTTTCTTTTTTTGTTGTCGATATCTGTCCACCTTGTGGACTTCTTCTGTTACTCTCTCGTCCGTCCATCTACTGGACTCAAGCATGGCCAGCTACTATTCGAATGCTGCCGCAAATTTCTTTGTATGTTATGGAATGTTTAGTTTGTAGTGGTAATATTCAATGAGTGTGATGTAGCCGTTGGGGCGGTTGTTGGTGTTGATGTTTGAGCCAGGGGAAGTCAAATAAGGATGTTATCTGTGTTGATAGGGACGAATGTCAAGCGCATCACAAGAAACAGGGGCAATTCCAGTGAAAGCTTGTCCACGAACAAAATCATAAAATTCCAATTTCACTCTGCCCACCTCTACCTCTTTAAGCCCCTTCTTCCCACCCCCCTCTACGACCGCCTAGGATACACCTCCCCAGCAACAATAGCCTTCACCTTCGCCTTAGCTCGATCCATGCTCAAATTCCTCCCATCCATATCCCCCACTCTATACACCTTGGGACTAACACACAACTCCACCTCAACCTCCACCCCCCTTCTCCCGCCAAAACTATCCCCGTCTTCGCAATCTACCCACCCGGACTCGGTCCCAATCGTCACCTGGTCTCCTCTCTTGGGCACCTCCAATGCCAGTTGCGCGCGCTGAGCGCCGAACTGAAGGGCTAACTCGCCCGCTTGCCGGCAAAGCTCAGAGACTTTGGACTGAATCTCTGGTGATAGCGGTTCTGAGCAGATTGAAGACAAGAGGGTGATGATGTTGGTTTGGACCTGGTTGACGTTGGCCCAGTAAGGTGTCGTGGTTGTTGTTGGATTCTCGGGGGGACCGGGGGTGCCACTGGGGGTGCTGGACTTTCGAGCGTTGTTGTTGTTGCCGGTCTTGTTACCAGACCCAGACATTGAAGAGGAGGGGGGAGCGACGGCCATGAGGATAGATTGGAAAGTTGCCGAACGCCATTTGTTGGCTTCGCGGGAGTGGAAGAAGGGGGTTAGGAAGTCGTTGTCTGTTGTTATTTTGGATCCTGCTTAGGGCGAGGTTAGCATCATCTTCCCCCATCCTCCAGAGCATGAACTTACCCTTTCCATTCATCACCACCCCAGTGGCATCATAACCACACAACCCCCTCCACCCCTCCACCACCCCCCTCAACACCTCCCACCCATTTCCTCCCCCTTTTCGGTCTCTCGGCGGAGCAGGAGCAGGAGCACCCCCCAAAGCCCCCATCCCAAACGGCTCACTAAAAAACCCCTCCACCACCCTCTGCCAAACCACGCTCCGCAGCAAAAACCGCAACTGGGTCTTCCCCTCCCTCTCCAAGAATCTCGTCGTGTCAATCTTGCCAATGTTCCTCGGTATCCCGCTGATTCCCAGGTTGTTTGGCTCGGTCACCATATCCACCGCCAGTTTCAATTGGCGGTACGAAACCTTGAGGGAGTCATCGGTCGCAGGGCGGAAATCGTCGTTGTTACCGACCAGATCGTTTTCGAGGGAGGAGACTTTGTCGCGGAGGGATTTGGTGGCGTGGGTGTGTTGGCGTTTGAGTCTTGCTATAGCGGCGAGGTGGTCTTTTTGGAGGGAGGCGATGGTTTGGGAGTGGGAAGTTTGGAGAGTGGTGATCTGCTCGTTGCAGCCTGTCTCGAGGTCTTGGTACTTTTGCTGGTGGGTGGCCTTGAGGGTGGTGATTTCGGCTTGGTGGGAAGAGTGCAGGGCGGTGATGGTGTCTTGGAGCTCCTTTGTTTTTTGGGCGAGCAAAGTCTGGTGGGACTGGTCTTTTTCGTCGAGGAGGTTACCGAGGCGTGTGATTTCGGTGACGTAGTAGGTTTGTTGTTTTTGGATCTCCTGGGCGTCCTTTTGTCGCTGCGACTTGAGCTCGAGTTTGTGCCGCTCTTCGATGGACTTGAGCTCGGATTCGGTTTGGCGCAGCTGGAGGTCTTTGTCGTCGAGGTCGCGCTGGAGACGCTTGATCTGGTTGTCGGAGCGGCGTTCGAGCTCGGACTTTTGGCGCCCGAGGAGGGCGATTTCGTTTTGCTGCGAGGTTTGGCGGGTGACGAGCTCCGCCACTTGGTCTCTCAGATCGGACGCTTCCCTCTGCAGAGCGGGGAGGTTGTCTTCGGCGGCTCGTAGCAGTCGAGATTTTTCCGCGAGCTGGTCTTCCAGTTCCTTGCAGCGTTTCTCCTTTTCCGAGTAAGTCTTGCCCCAGTCTTTGTTTGCTTGGACGAGTTTCTCGTGCTCACAACAGAGTCCTTCGCAGTACTTGAACAACTCGTCAATGATGCCGTCGCTCTCGTGTTTCTTGCCGGCGACTTTGCGGTTGAGATACTTGACGAGCGGGTCCAGCAGTGCTATGTTCTCGGCTTTGGCCTGGACTAGCTGCTTGTTTAGTGCGTCCCTTTCGGCTTTGAGCGTCTTGATGATGTGGTTTTGAATGACCCGGTTGGTGTGGTCCGATTCAGCGTCGTCTTCGTCGGCGGGGGCATTCAGGGTTGGACTAGATGTCGTGTGGTGGTGCCCCAGAGAAGTTGCAGCCCGCTTGCGTTCAGCATGTTCGGCGAAGGAGGCTACTGCTGGGCTTGGCTTTGGGCTTGCAGTTGGCGAGGTTGTGGTCGAAGATGAGGTTGAAGACTCTTCTTCCTTGATATTGATGATGCTCTCTCGAGATGCCTTGGGGGTTTCCTTCCGCTGGGTCTCCTTTCGTGGGATCTGTTGGTGATCTTCCTTCCAAGTCCCGGTCTCTACTCGTTTGATGACCTCGGAAGGAGAAAGATCATAAGAATCGACGCGAGAGCTCGACCTCATTGGCGGTGTTGGAAGGCCCATGGGTGTCTCGGAGATCCCTCTAGGCAGCGGTGCGTAGTTGATGGGTTCAGGCTCAACGTATGTCACTTGACCTGGGCTCCACGCTTGATACTCTCGTTCCTGTCTGGGACCACTACGGCTGGATGAACGGGCCCGATTATGCGACCCTTTGGAAACACTGCTGTTCCTTCTCGGTCCATACGATGGTCTGTGATCCGAGGTCTTTGGAGGGTGGTATGTCGTTGACTGGCAAGTGGCAAGTGATCTCGCAGCGCCTGGGCTACTCCGACCGGCGTAAGTGTTTGTGGGCGACGGAGGGCTTGTGTTGGAAAAAGCTGTTTGGTCGATACCGGCGGTATTATAGGCGCTGAAGCCCACCACTCCTGGCTGCTGCTCATGACGACTGTCGAGATATTCCTCTGGCATATTGAAGTCATGCGTCTCCTGAGGTACAGGAGGCAACAACTTCATGCCCGACGGGTGCAAAGAAATACCCGAAGGGTGCGGAGAAGCGTCAGGCCTCTGAATTGGAAGTTGTTGACTCCTTGGTGATACTAGTTCCATTGGCAACTTTTGAAGAATACTTGGATCCAGTTGTTGCAGTCGCTGATGGCCGATTCGGACCAGGGCGTTTTGCAGCTTTTCGTTCTGGAGGTCCTCTGGATGGATCTCAGCCAAGGCGTGACAGAGGACTTCGGAGTTGAGGGTAGCTAGGATGTCGATGGGTAATCTGGCTATAGTCCTGGAAGAAAGTCTGAGCTGCGTAGCAGGAGACAGTCTGGCGATGACCTCTCCTGGTAGCTTAGCCAGCACTCGGGAGTCTAGCCTGGCGAGGACATCCTCGTGGAGGACTGAAAGCCGGTCTGGCGGAAGGGCTTCAAGCTCTTCGTTAGAGTATCTTTCCAGCTGCTCGGGGGTTGTTTTCCTGAGTCTCTTGTGGGAGAGATGGAGAAGCGGGTCATTGTGACGCTTCCCGTCGTGAGATGCATCGCCATGGCGGTCTATCTTCTTCTTGACACCCCTGAAGGCTGCAGAGATGGGATTGAAACTCATGGCTCATAGGCAGTTGACTGTGAGGTAGTGTGTGTGTCTGATTGTGAAGCTTGAAGGTATTGATGAGAACTTTCCGAGTGTTGACATGTCGGAGTGGCGTGTGTTCTCCTCGTCCTCCCAGTCTTTCGCCGAGGGGACACTCAGACGTAACACCACACAGCCTTTCTGGCAATTGTCCCAATACGCGCTGAGCCATCTTCTCGGTCTCATTCAGATCCAGGGTCTCTTTTTCGGAGTGTGGGTGGGTGGCTTATCCTGTCTCTGTGTGGTGTTGTCCTCAGTCACTTTTCTCCAAAACACCTCATTTCGACCCCGCAGCTGAAAACTTGCCCATGTCAACAACACCACATCCCGCCCATTCAGAGACGCACAGTGCCAAGGAACCACCAAAGACTTCGAGGTACTTTCTCTAATCATCAACATGGGCTGACATTTGACTCTTTGGCGGTTCGGAGTCATGCAGAAATTCGCTAGTCGACGCCACTTGGGCATTCTTCGACCAGCACTCACCAACCCGCGATGACAATATGCGCCCGGTGCAGACTGATGCAGCACTTGTGCAACCCCCCGGAGATGGCACCTCAGCCTTGTCGACACATCTGGGTTGTATGGAGGGGGACTCGGGAGAGTGTGCCTGAACAGGGCGGTTCATGGATCCTGGGCGCGACGAAGACGGGCACGGAGGAGTGAGGGGGGCGGCGTCGGCGCGATGAAGAGGGGGGAATGGTTCCGTTACGCGCAACACGAGGGGCAGCTGAGCGCCTTGCTGATCCGCGATGGGAAAGGCTGTCAAAGTTGTGATGATATCGGGAGACATACTGAACTCGAAGGCAGTGTCAATTGAGCACCAGATGAGGACATATCTGCACTCTTCGCCGAAATAAACACCCGGTCAACTCCTATGGACCCCGAAGAGATTGAACAGTACTACCGCGATATACAGGCAGCGAAAGAACCACGAGTCAACATGGCCACTCTACCAAGTCGCCCTCCTCCTCCCCCACCTGCACCTATCTCTCTCTCCGTCTCCCCAGCTTATCCAGGTACTCCAAAGAGGGAGGTTTCGCCAGTATCAACAACAAGAAGAAGTGAGGAGGATGTCGATGAGTGGGACAACTATGATGATCCTCAAGATCCCATGAACGAGGCCATAACTCCCTCAAGAACCGATAGTCCTCATGGCTTTTCCAATTTCTCTTCGGCAAGCATCCCCGCGCCAGAGACACGAATGGTCCTTGCTCTTGATTATGGAACGACCTTTACCGGAGTTGCCTATCTCTCTGTCGCCTCAAGACAGAAGGACCAAGACCTTGATGTGCTTGCCGACGACATACGGGTTCTCCAGGGATGGCCGACACACGAATCCGAAAAGGTCCCTTCAGAGATTTCCTATTCACCTTCTCCAAAGGGATGTCGGCAATGGGGGTATGACATTGACGATAACTCCCGAGTCCTCAAGTGGACCAAGCTGGAGTTGGAAGAGATACGCAATCGAAGTGCCGAGCTAACAACATTGGCTGAAACTCTCTGGGGCATGCGGTTGCTTGACCTGAGCGAAGAAGCTGTCATCAGGAATGATATTCCAAGGCACTTGGCCAAGGAACCCGAGGATATTGTCAAGGACTATCTAGACCACATCGCTGAGCAGACGCTTGAAGAGATTCAGACTCAGGTTGGAAGAAAGGTGGCCGACAACATTCCCATCGACATGGTGATCACGCATCCCGCTGTAAGTGAAAATAGTCACCTAGAGGTATTGTGAACCCTCAAGCTGACTGCCTTCAACAGAAATGGTCCGACAAAGCACTCAACTCGACATACCGCGCTGTTCGCCTCGCTTTCGAGCCTGGCCTCTTCCCCAAAATCCGCAATTTTTCCTTCGTTTCCGAACCCGAAGCATGCGCCCACTACACCCTACGGGAAGCCATGCGCGAGGACCGGGTAAATTTTCGAAAGAATGACTGCTTCATTGTGGTAGATGCCGGTGGCGGCACTGTTGTGCGTGCCCTCCTACTCCACCCCTTACACAATCCCAAACTGACAAAGACATCTACTAGGACCTGGCCTCCTACAAAGTCGTGAGCCTCGATCTTGACAAGAAGCAGTTCAAGCTCGAACAAATCGGCTACCCAATAGGTGACAAATGCGGCGCCACCTGCATCGACCGAGCGTTTGAAGAATTCATCCGACTAAAAGTTGGGCCGGAGGACTGGGAGAAGCTGATGGAGACAGAATCGCAAGACACAGCGACAGGCGGGCACTCCATCATCAAGCCCAAGCTGCGCATGCTCCATGGGAGATTTGAGGGCATCAAGCACCAGTTCGATGGCAAGGATCAAAAGCTTGGCTTTCCGATCCAGTTGCCCCGAGGAATCGGCACGACGGATGATGAAGAACGCGGGATCATGAATGGTGCTATCAAGATTACTGTGTATGTCCTCCACTTTCTTCACACCCATCAGGCAAAGTCAGACACTGACTAGAACCAGCGACGACCTAAAACAAATGTTCGAACACTCAGTCCACAAAACCCTCGTCCTGATCGGGCAGGCAGCCACCCACATCCAAATCGCCAAAAAGCTCAAAGTCCGCAAAATCTTTCTCTCGGGCGGCTTCGGCCGGTCCCCTTACCTCTACGAGCGCGTCAAGCACTGGGGAGCTACGAGCGGCATCCAAGTCGACCGCGGCGACGACTGCTGGTCCGCCGTCACGCGCGGCGCCATCATCAAGTCCTTGGGTGTCCACACCGACTTGCCGCCCGTCATCCGTCCTTGTCCGCGCCACTACGGCATCAAGGTGCGCATGCAATACGCGCCCTACGAGTCGCATAAGCCGTCGGATCTGGATGTGGATCCGGAGGGCGTTAGTTGGGCGACGGACCAGATAAGGTGGTTCGTTAACAAGGGCGATGCGATTTTCCCCGGGAAACCGTTGATCTCGACGTATGACTGCCATTGGAGTATGAAGGCTAGTCATTTCCATGCGCCGCCGAACGGGACGGGGACGGGGACTGCTGCCGGAGCAAGGGCAGGCCCTTCGCATAACTTTGGGGGATCGTTTTCGAACCGGTTTGATAAGCGCGGTGGTGCTGTCAGCAACAACATGGCACCGCCGCCGCCGCCGCCGGACGTTTTTAGGGAGGTGGTGTTTGTGGCGTCGAGTGCGGAGGAGCCGCCGACGAGGTTTGGGGCTGTTAATAAAGGTTTGTCGTCATATTTTTTTTTTTTCCTTACGCCACCTACGCTACTACTTCCATCCTAGGCTCAAGCTTCACTGCTGCTTTCAAGACCAACAAAGCTGACCGTTAAACAGGCCGAGACCAGACAGTCACGCTCAAGTGCAACCTGACCAAGATCCCAGACAAAAACAGAACAAAGTTCGTGAACAAGGACTTTGGGGAGTATTACAAGTTTATGGTCAAAGTCGAGATTCATGTGACGGAGAAGTGCGAGGTCAAGATCACGAGCGATGGGAAGGTGTTGGCGAGCGCGGAGGTGCCGTTGGGGGAGTCTGATATGTCGTAGATGGTGATGGAAATATGAAGGATGGATGAATGGGGGCAGTCGGAACCTCTTTTTGGATGCTTGATTATGGGTGTTTTATTTTGTGATGATACCACTTTGTCTAGGGTATATATATTTTGTTCCGGAGACTGGACTGGACTGGGTAATGGGTACATGTTCCGTACATCACTAGAGAGAGAGAGAGAGAGGTATGGAAGTCTTCTTTCCAGATCGCCTTCACGATTTGAAATTTGCCTGTCTTTACCATCAATATTTCCGACTCAAAAACTAAATTGACCTCTGTAGGTATGTAAACATCCCAGAGCCAAAATCCCATTGCCTGCCGCCCACTTACACACCAATTCCCCATTCGGGAAGCTCTGCGAGACGCCGCGATTTCCAACCAAGCCCCTCCCCCCCTTCCTCCCGTCACACCACACCAGTTGACTTTGACTTTAACTCGTAGTTCCAATAAACTATTCGCCCCCCCCCCCCCCCCCCCTTCAGGGTCCATTCAGTATCTTCTCCAGAACCCAATGAAACACCCCATAGTAAAGAGCACAAATGCAAGCCACACCTTATCACTTTGTCTCTATTCGTCCAAACATTTGCAACCCATAGCCGACGGACACAGTGCCATTTTCACCCCAGTACCTGACGGTACTCTCGTCAAAAGCTGAACACCACTACTACCATTGATAGCAAAACACTCTTTCCCGACCCTAAAACTACGTAGAACCTTACTGGATACCTAGGATACAACCTCCAGTGCAGTGCAGTGCAGTGCAGTGCACTGCAATGCGGGCTAGACTAGACAAGGCTTTCTTGCCAACTCATTTCTGGCTTGGTGCAGGCGGTGCGCCGAGCCCAGGACCGGGATACGGGATACGGGGTAAAAAGCCGATGACTTACATGTAACATTCTGGATAGGGATAGAAATTGTTCATGATGGTGATGGTGTTGGGAGAAGCGCCCAGGGACAAGAAGAGAAATCCGCCTAGGCTGCTGCTGGTGCCGCTGCTGGATAAGCCAACCCGAATGGATGGGCTGGAGCCACATCTCCCACATGTGGAATGGAAAGTTGAATGCTTGGCTGGGGAGGGGGGCTAAAAGGGTGGCTGCTTTTATGGGGTTGACGAGAAGGGAAGTGGGAAGCGGAAGCGCTGGGCTGTGAAGACTGGACTGGATGGGATTGCTTTATTGTCGAGTCCTGCCGCCGACACTCTGGAGGCATTGGATGGGGCTGAGTTCTCTCGTGTTTGGAAACTTCCTCTTGGACGCGCTGAAGTTGGACAAGGCTCTGACAATCTTTGAAAGGGGCTTTCTGTCAGAAGATCTTGGAAGTTGAACACCTTTCTTCGTTGGTGTTGATATCCAAAAGACTTGTGGAATTTGAACTTTCCCCCCTGTGTGTATGTGTTGGATCTTCTCTGGTGAGTCTACTGGACTTTTTGCTTGAAGAGCATCGACTGATCCCTCTATAACAGACTGAAGCTCAACTGGGGCTCCTCTCTCGAGACTCGACCTGTTATCTCCAAGTCAACATAACAAGCCCCGAGGAGTGACTTTTCAGAGGATAGTTTGAGATCCCACGATTCATTGCTCCTCCACCCGAATCATCGAGCAAGTAGTGTACCCAAGAAGCCATTCAGACACTCATCATTTCCTCGTCACCCCAAAACCCGAAAATCCAAACAACAACACCCTTAGATCGCAACAATGGGCGGCTCCCTAAAGTTCCGCAAAGTCTTCGGACTCCGACCCAAATCCTCCTCCGCCAACCTCCAACCTCAACCCATCGTGCCCGACAACTTTAACAGCCACGACCTCAACGCCAACGGCGGCGTGTATTCCAACAACAACGGGGGTTACCACTCCTATAACCCCAACGGCTCCTCCTCAGCCTACAGCGCCAACAACTACGGCCACCAAGCACCCGCCCTAAGTTCCATCTCCGAATTACCAGCAGGAACGAACGACTACGCAAACGCTTACACAACCCATCAAGCTCCGCCTCAACAGCAGCAGCAGCAGCAGCAGCAGCAGCAATATCCCGGACACCATCATGGCAACAATAGACTGTCACTTCCGGTACCTGCCAGAGCTGGTTCGAACACTCAGTATCCTCACGATCCCAACAACGCTTACTACCACCATCACGACCAAAGCGGTAACGGCAACTTGACTCCACAAGACGCCGGGGGCGTCCACCCCCACCGCGATGGCAGTGGCAGTGGCAGCAACAGCAATATGAGCGGCAACCGCGACCGCGACCGCCGCAGCGCCAGCCTCGGCTCGCGCCTCAGTCTGAGCAACTTTGGCAGCACCAGCAGCAACAGCTCCTTGGGACGAAGCAGCATGAACACCGTTTCTTCTTCGTCAGCTGCTACCTCTCCCGGGGTTGGGCCCGCTGCAGTATCTCCTCACCCTTTGTCGCATGCTCAATCCCAGAGTTACTTGGGTGTCCAGCAGCAGCAGCAGCAGCAGCCAAACACCCCTCGCTATCCCGGGCAGCCGGTGCATAATAGCTCTAGCTCTCAGCAACAACAACAACAACCACCGCTTCAAGAAAGGGGGCAGCAGAGACAGAGAGGTGTAAGCCAACAATTTCCTCCGCAGCCGCAGCCCCAGCAGCAGCCCCAGCAGCAGCAACAAAACGTCCTGCGCAAACCACCTGCTGCTGCTGCTGCTGCTGCTGCTGCTGCAGCGACGGGAGTTCAACCCCCTTACCCTGTCTCGGAGCGCGGTTCCCCCCCTCCCCCTCCTACTCACACCCGCCACGGTAACCTCCAATCCTTTTCCACCCACCGCGCCTCTCACCACCACCCATCCTCTCTCCTCCCCGGCAGCGGCGGCGGTCTCCTCCCCCCCAAATCCATCAAATCCTCCTCCCCTCTCAAACCCCATTCCACCCACCCCCAAAACCCCCCGGGGCAACCCTCCCAACCCCAACCCCAACCCCAAGCAGCACAAAAACAACACCCCTCAGCCTCCGACATCCGCCGCACCACCAAGCTCCTCCGGCGGATGTTCGAGCTGCGCCTCGAACAATGGGCTCTGGCGCACGCGCACGAGTCGGACCAGCATCTGGTGGTGGAGAAGCAAGTGCAGGTTGATGCGGTTCTGATGGATATTTGGAATGAGGTGAGGAGCTGGCCTACGACGGGAGCGGGCGCGAGGGAGAAGTGGACGGGGGGGGAGTGGAGGGATGTTAGTGACGTGGTTAGTATTTTGGGGGAGATGGTTAGTTTGCAGGGGCGGCAGGGGCAGCAGTATGGGCAGCAGTATGGGAATGGGAATGGGTATGGGGGTGGGGGTGGGGAGGGGTATGGGTATGGGTATGGGTACGGGGGCGAGGGAGGGGGAGGGGGGAGGGGGTGGTGAGATGTGGTTACCTACCTCTATGGGGGAAGGGGAAAAAGAGGAGGGAGGGGGTAATGGTGTGAGAAGTGATTTGGTTCTATGTGATGACGGTGGATGATGAGGAAGAAGAAGGGTGACATCCACATGGGAAGGCATGACTGTTACGACATATACTGGTTGGTGTAACGAATGTTAGTAAATGATCTCGGGTGGAAGTAGGCGTGGATTTGGTTGTTACATACCCTTTCTTTTCGTTGTAGATGCAATGCTGCTGGTAGTGACGATAATAATGAAAAACAAAGCAGGACATCGAAATCCAAAGGGTTGACGTTATCAGAGAGCAAACAGAAGTGTATCGCGGAGTGGAAACTTTACGCTCTCATTCTCAGCCATAACATTATGAATGTCCCTGGGCATTATCTCCAGTTTGTCTAAATACCAAAACTCCAAGCCCAAGATCACAACCGAAACAAAGTACTTACCCCCACCTAGCCACCCACTTACATCAACCCCCCACTCAACAAGATACTCTGCCCCGTCATGTATCCCGTCTTGCACAACATTTCCACCACATTGCCCACCTCCTCCGTGGTCCCCAGTCTTCCCACGGGGATATTCTTGACATCCCCGGGTGTCCCTTCAACAAACTTCTCATCCGGAATCATGCCCGTGTCCCCAATCATGGCCGGGGCGACATCATTAACCGTGATGCCCTGTCCGGCATGTTTCCTAGCCAGGTTCTTCATCAACCCGGTCAGTCCCGCCTTGGAAGCAGCATAGTGACACCCGTTAATCCCGCCGCCTTGGGCAGAGATGGACGAAACAAAGATGATGCGGCCCCAGTTTCGCTGGATCATGTGCGGCAGGGCCAGTTTGCAGAGCAAGAAAGCAGCGCGGAGGTTGATGTTGATCATCTTGTCGAATTCTTCCAGGCTGATATCCAAGATGCTCGGGATGCGTTTTCCATAGCCAGCGTTGGAGATGAGGATATCTGGACCGGGCTGGCCGTGGATGAGTTGAAAGTTGGAAAAGAGACGCTCGATGTCCTCTGGCGAAGAGAGGTCGCACTTGACATTGGACATGGGAAGAAGGGTGGCGTTGCCGAGCATGCGGTTGGTGCTGGAATCGTGGGCGGTTTGGCCATCGCAGAAGGCGTCGTAAAGCTCCTTTTCGAGGTCGTCCATTTTGTCGGGGGAAGAGGAATATGTGAGCACAAGGCGGGCACCGAGGGCCCAGAGGCGGCGGGCTATGGCGGCGCCGATGCTAGAAAAGACAGTGAGCAACTACGCCATGGAAATGGGGAAGAGACTGCTTTTCTGGAGTGGTGATGGCCTCAAACTCGTTCTGGTGTGATTATGGCTTCAAAATTTGCCAAAGCCATGAAGAATTCTGAGACGAAAAAAAAGGTGAGAGTTACCCTCCGGAAGCACCGGTGATGAGGACGAGCTTGCCCTTGATTTCGTTGTCAACCTGGACCATGGTGACTGGTGAGAGCCTTCAGCTGTCTGACGAGGTTGCAATCAGGAAAATGAGTAAATTCGTGTGGGATGATGAGACAGTCGAGGCAGGAGCGTGAGGGTCGAGCAAGCTGATGTGGAGAAAGATGAAGGAAGGAGGAAGTTGTCGTCGACTGACAACAGGGCCCCGCCTTCCTTTTATACTCCTTCCCCTCAGAATCTGTCCATCACTGGCTGTTGCCTAGTCATCTGTCACCGGTCAAGGCACGTGCCCATCATCACTGCAATTGCCTCGCAAAACGAGCTAGATGTAACAAGAGCAGGAGCGAAGTGTTCATGTTGTTGATGAAAGGGGAAAGACGAACGGAAGAAGTCGACTGCGAAGAAGAAGCCGCCAATCAGCAGCGAACAGAGATTGACCAATCACAACCCCGACCGAACATCCAATGCGGACAACCGTCGGTAGTCCCCGCTTTCCCCGACCCCGCCCAGTCCCGCGTCCATCGGCTCCGTGGGGGCCAAATATAAATTTTGGCAGGTATGGACCGGCTAGCGGAACACTGTTTCCACCCGGATACCGGATCACTGATCGGCAACGGCAAGAGGCAGGCAACACGGGCACGGAGCCGAGTGAGTGGAATTCTTTATTCTTTGACGACAAGACTTCCTTTTACATTTTCTGTCTTTAGCTTCGCAAACATTCCAGGTTTTCACGAACACACATTTCTGCTCTTATCAGTCTTTTGGATTACCAAACTAGCTCGAAGGAGTCTTGGCCAGCCAAAGAGGTTCTCAACGGGAAACCACATTTGGTTCGTTTTCATTTTCACCTTATCCAGTCAGGAAAAAAAAGTCTTCAAACACTGACTGTCACATTTCAAGATATTTATTCTTTCAGGACAAGACTTGACAACAGACTCTGGCTGTGTGGCAATTTCTTCGACGAGTCACCGTTAACATCAACATTTTGGCCGTTCTTTATACAACTCGAGCCTCTTGGCATCTCAACTCTCCAATCCTCTCGACGAGTTAAACCAACATCACAACACCAAGAAAGTCACCTCAACCCACCACCTCTCATCACTCCAACCAAAACCACCAACATGGGTTCCCAACCCACCCCCCTCCCCCTCACCGCGATAACCACCCTCCTCCCCCCCGGCCTCTCTTCCTCCCTCTCCTTATGGAACGGCCGTCTCGCCCCCTCCCTCCAATCCCCCTCCACCCTCCTCTCCGTCCCAAAGACTTTTCTCGACGCTATGACCGTCCGCGAAGCCGTTTTCATTCGCGAACAGCAAATCCCCGCGGAAAACGAGTTCGACGTTAACGATGCGCGGTGTGTGCATTTTGTTTGTTATGCCTCTTCCTCTGACGCTGACGACGCTGACGACGACGCTGACGCTGACGACGACGACGCTGATGCTGAGGACGACGACGACGACGATGACGACGAGCCTCGACCAGTAGGGACAGTGAGAATCGTCCCCTTTCCTCACGCTCCTCATCCGGTTAAGGGGGGGAGGTATTTGGGTGATGAGTTGGTAAACCATGACGAGCTGGACGGGGAAACGGTCAAGGCTTTGGAGGTGGCGGAGGAGAGTGGGAGGGATAGGAAGACGAGTTTGCATGATGGGGAAGAGACGTACCTCAAACTTGGTCGGTTAGCGGTTCTGCCGGAGTTTCGTGGACGGGGGGTTGCGAACCAATTGATACAGAAGGCGGTGGAGTGGATGAGGGAGCATCCACAATATTTTTGCACGGGTGTGAAGGGAGATGGGTTGAAGTGGCATGGTTTATTCTGCGTTCATGCCCAGGTTAGTGCGATGAATGTGTGGAAGAGGGCTGGGTTTGTGATTGACGAGGAGATGGGGAGGTGGTGGGAGGAGGGGATTGAGCATGTGGGTATGTGGCGGAGGGTGGAGGTGAAGCCTCAGGTATAGGTTCTTCGCTTGCAGCAGCGGAAAGAGGAGGAGGAGGAGGAGGAGGAGGACTGGTGGTTCACTTTGTGGTATTTTGGTGTAAGTGGGGAAGGGGGATAAGTAATGAAGAATGAAGAAGGGGTGGATGGGAGGGGTTTCTGCGAAAAGGGGCATGTCCTTCCTAGCAGCGAAGTGTTTGATATTGATACCATAAAACGGGAATTGGAAGAGCGTCAAAGAGAGATTTAGAAAAAGCGGTTAGTCATTGTTCACATTATGACGAGTAGATAGTGCTATTAGAAAATTTCAAATCATCAAGCATGCCAGCGCCTGAGTCTCACGGAAGAGAGCGAGAAGCAAACAGTTGACCTACTCCTGTACTTAAAACTGAAAGATACTGGGAAACCTTTTTTTTTCCTCTCTTCTATTTACCGACCGTTTGTGTCTACAACATCCCCACCAAACAAAGTAAACCCAAGAAAGACAACACCAAAAATAAATGTAAGATGTAAAAAGGCGCTGACACGCCTTTGCAAGTATGTAGATATACAAAGTCCCATTCATTAGAGGGACAGAATAAACTAATAAAGTTGCGAAGAAGCGAAAGCTACAACGAAGTGAACGAACCAGCCAGCCCTTACCACTGTTTACAGAAGTATCCAGCCCAGTCAGAATATTGGGTATCCGGCCTTGGGTATCCAGTCCCAGACGATCCATTCAGTCTCGATGCAAAACTCCTTTTTTTTCCATGTCATGTACAAAAATAATACATAATGAACAGAACATTATCCAACACTTCTAGCTTTCTTGTGCGTAAGTGTGGAAGTGTGGAAGTGTGGAAGTGTGGAGTGTGGGTATACAAACCTCCTCTTCTCTTCTCCTCTCATCACTTCCGTGCAATTCATCACCGACACTTCTCTAGGTTGCTTTCTTTCTGTCTCTCTCTCCTTTTCACCGTCCTGGCACCTTTCACACACCCGTCTCACCTCTCATCAGACCGAGTAAACCTAATCACCGAGGTGTTTACCATCCGCTCCCCCTCCCCCTCGTCCTACCCGGAGTCAAACCAACGAATCCGTCCCACTAGGACTTTAATCCACCTCGCTGGTTCTCTCTCGGAGCATTCTCCCCCTGATTCCTCACGTTTTCCTTCCCACTCACCCTCCCCTCCGTAGCAGCACCCGTAGCACCCGTCCCCATCCCCGTCGCACCCGGGGCACTAAAGCTCCTAGTCCCCTCCTGGCCACCTCCGGGCGTCATCACATCTTTGTTACCGTTGCCGCTCTTCTTAAGAGCGTCCGCGAAAGTGAGGTCATGGCTTACGACTCTTGCTTTAGAAGGGGATTGCGTGCGTTTATTGGGACTTTGTGTGCGCTTGCTGGGCGACAACGGCCGTCGTGTCGGGGAGGCATTTCTCGCCTTGCTAGGTGAAGCGTTGCGCTTATTCGGCGACGCATCCCGCTTGTTGGGAGAGGCAGACCGTCCGGGTTTATGCGGCGAAGGCTTCGTATCCCTCCCCCTCTCCCTTTCTTGCTCGCCCCTCCTGTTCTTATCAGGAGACTCTGGCCTCTTAACAGGAGATTCTGGCCTCTTAACAGGAGACTGCGGACGAGACTTGATCTCCCTCGACCGACCCCGCTCGCGACGTTCGCGGATCATGGCTAGGGCTTCTTCGCGGGATACGGGTAGTTCACCACCTCCACCACCACCACCACCTCCACCACCACCTCCACCACCACGGGACTGTTGTGATTGTTGTGATTGGGAGCGGGGTTTCATGTTGGGGTCGTTGATGTCAATGTCCATTGCGTTGTTGGAACTGACGGCGCTGGCTACGCTTGCTACGCTGCCCTTGGAAGGGGTGCGGAACATGGCGTTGGTGGAGGCTTCCTTGAGAGGAACTTTCGTTGTGGTGGTGACGGTGCTGGAGTTGGTGGTTGAGCCAAACATGGATGCGTGCGCGAGGCTAGAGGGGGAATAGCCTAGTTTGGACTCAGACTCGGAGAGGTGGTGGTGGTCAATGTATTTATGTCGTGAGGTAGGTGGCGAGACGGGTACTTGACGGATTGATCGCTGGCTATCGTGGCTGGCGAGGGAGTTGTTGTTAGTCCTGTCACCGCCATCCTTTGGTTGTTGTTGAGGGGGTGGTGGTACGTTTTCTTTTTGTTGACTATAAGCCTCCAGCTTGGGCTCTTCCCAGTTGAGATGGCTTTGCTGGATGCTGGTGGTGGCGGTGGCCATGGAGCCGGTGATGGTTTGTACGGATCCGGACATGGCCGAGCTGATGACTGATGATGCTGGTATCGTGGGGATGTTGCCCATTACGTCGCTGCCGATTGACTCGGCGTATCGCTTATGTGGCGCCGTCAACAAACTCTGTAATGATGCCCTCTCCGAGTTGAGCACGTACTCCGGAACGCCATCGCTATCTGGCGTCCTTCGTCCATGTCTCGACATGATACTATCCTGCATCTCCGACCACGCTTGTGACTCGCCCAATCGGGAGTCGGCCATACGTGAGGACTGATCGCTTGTCCGCTGGTATCGTTGTCGCTTGTTCACAGGCACGGAGGACACTTGTAGTTTATCCAACTCCTCCTGTGACACCGTCCTAAAGATGCCCTGCTCCGGCAAAAAGATCTTGTTCTTCTGGCCCGACCTCTTTGCAGTCTCGCTCCTAAGTTGCTCGGTCTTCGTCCTCTTAGCCGACGGAGGCGAGACCCTGTCGGCGCAAGGCGATGGTGATACACCCCTAAGAATCGCCAAATCGCCTGCGTCCGTCACTTTGTAAGGGCTGATTTCCTCCCGCTTCCTCTTCGCGCCGTCCATGCCTCCAATGCTGGGCCTCTTGGTCGTCGCTGCTGCCCGGGCGCCGGCGCACATTTTGAGGTTGCATTCGACTTCCATGAAGGCGATCAATTCCAAAGCGCGATCGGCACGTTGCTTCTCCCATTGCCAGAGTTCTTTCAGTTCTTCGATCTCGGATTCACTGGTCGCGGAGTGCTTGAGGTCGGCGGTATGGTGGATATAAGACTTGAGAGCGGCAAAGTCGTCTTCTGGTTCTGGTACTGCTAGTGGTGGTGGTGGTTGTTCCATGCCGCCCATTTCGACATCCTTGGACTCGGGCAGTGGTATCTTTCCCTCGGCGGCAATCCTGGCCAGCTCCTCGCTCTTAGCCAGCGCCTTGAACGCGTCCCTTTCCATCTCCAGGGTGTTGATGTGTTCCATGGCCTTGTTGAGTTGTTCTTGGAGTCCGGCCATGACGTTTCTCGCCTCGATGGCTTCCTGTTCGCGCTCCTGGGTTCGGCCCTTTTGTTGCTCGAGTTCCTCTTCGGCGGCCTTTTGGGCGGCTCGGCTGGCGTTGAGTTCGGCTTCGGCATGCTTTAGAGCGGTGCGGGTGGACTTGAGCTGTTTTTGTAGTTCGACGATATCGGACTGGGCCTTGAAGGTCTCTTTGCGGGCTTTGCGGATTTCTTTCTCCCAGAGGGCTTGTGTGTGGGCGAGGGTTTCTTTGGCGCGACCGTAGTCCTCCTGGGATTGACAAGCGGTTAGTAAAGGAGTCGCATAGCTAAAAGGGGGCACTCACCATAACGACTTCCAGTCTATGGGAAACCGTCTTCTCCCTCTCCTTGCCCTCCTCGACCTGCTGCTTCAGCGCCTTGACCTCATCGCGCAGTCGTCGCACTTCGGCCTCTGCTTCTTCGCGGCCAAGGACGGCGCGCTGGAGAGCGGCATCTGTGATCTTGCGCTCTTGTTGTTTGGCCTGGAGCGCCATCGAGTTGAACTGGCTGACCTTTTCGGCAACCGACTTGTCGACTTTGGGTGAAAGCAGGGATGGACCGTCGCGCTGCTGGTTGGGAGAGATGGGTTGTAGGGGATCGGGAGGGCTGATGGTGAGGAGGTTGACGCTGTGGTCGTCGCCGCCTCCTATGACGGGAGCCTTTGTCGGCGAGTCGGGCAGACCCGGCGACGCTTCCATTGTGGTGGTCTATTGATGGGATATATGCGACAATGTAAGGGATGATGCGACGGGGTAGGCGACAGGGTGGTGGTATGCGGTATGCGATGGAAGTAGCTCGAGGTCGACAGCGATGATGATGTTGACAATGTTGGTGATTGACAAAGACGCGTCGATGGTTGATGGTGCGACTTGGCTGTCTGTCGCGAATACTATGATCTGTCCTACTGCGACTGCGACTGCGTCATCTGACCTTGTCGAAAAAGATCCGAGGAGGTGGACGGGGGGTGGTTGATCTTGGTTTCCGCCTTGCAGTAGTGTGGATTTGATGGATTGTGTTTGTGGAAAGAGGTTAGGCTTGCGTCTGGCGGCCAGTGGTGTTCGATGTGCCTCGTGGGGAGGACCTGAATGGGCAAGTCAAGTCACTTTTCCCCAGGTTTATTTTTCGGGTCTTTTTGGCTGACGGGAGTGGGTTTGTTTTGTTCAAAATTACACAGTGTTATCGGCGAAAGATACGTAATGTTCAATGTTCGATACGGTGATTCGAGATGGACCAACTCTGATGTAATGGTTGAAGAATACTTGTCCGACAAACAACGAACGATATCAATGAAGTAACCATCCATTCCATTCACTCTTCCACCCCTCCTCGTGCCGTGTTCCAGTTTTCTGCGACACGAGAGCAAATTATACGGCCCAAATTTGCAAACGTGTATTTTACCATCATTTGTTTACATGTACAGTGTCAATCACTGCACGCTCTGGCACCCGAGTGCGCCGTGTTGCCCGGGTGACGCGCTACCTTGACGGATGCAACCAACACGTGGGAACCCCGCCTGCTTCTGGTCAATTGGCCAGCCTTGCATTTTGCATCCCTTCTGCATCCCCATTTTGCCCAATTGGATCACCGACATGACATAGCCATCGGGAAGCTGTAGCGGTCCTAGCGGAACTGTAGAACAGGGGACTTTAGCCCCGAACTTGAAGCTTAGAAAGGGAAATCGGAACGAAGCTTCCTTCCTTCTCTTGATAACATTGTTCCATTCTCTCAGCCTCGCTTCCATTAACCGGTCAAGACATATCTGTTCAAGTCACCAGTTCCATTCCATCTACACCACGTTGTATGATCACCTTTTGATACCCATATCACCATGGCCGACACCGACACTGTCCGCCGGCGCAAGCCCGAGACCAAATCATCATCATCATCATCATCAGCATCATCAGACTCTGAAGTCGAGGAAATCATCCGCCCCGGCTTCCCTCCCCATTCCGACGCCCAAAATGGCAACGGCACCAAGAAGAAGAAGACGACAAAGGCTCCCAAGCGCCAGATCGAAGACGAAGACGAATCTAACCCCTGGCTGCTCGACATCCTCCGCGTCCTCTCCTTCCTCTTCCTTGCCTCCTGCGGTCTGAGCTACCTCATCTCCAATGGCGAATCCTTCTTCTGGGGCATGTCGCATCCGCCCAACTACCTGCAGGTAGAATGGTGGAAGTCGCAATTGGTATGTCCCCCCCCCCATCCCAGGTTGTTATCCAGCAATCAGCTAACGAATTGACCGGTGGCAGCGCGGCCCAATCTACCTAACCCCCACCGAACTCTCCGCCTACGACGGCACCGACGAGTCCAAGCCCATCTACCTCGCCATCAACCACACCATCTACGACGTCTCCGCCAACCGCCGCACCTACGGCCCCGGCGGCTCCTACCACGTTTTCGCGGGAGTCGACGCCTCTCGGGCTTACGTGACGGGATGTTTCATGGAGGATCGCACGCCCGATATGCGCGGCGTCGAGGAAATGTTTTTGCCTTTGGACGATCCGGCGGTGGATAACAAGTACTGGACGCCTGAGGAGCTGAAGGAGCTGAAGAAGAAGGAGATGGAGGAGGCACTAAGAAAAGTTAATGAGGGGTTGAAGCACTGGTCGGATTTCTTTGGCAAGAGCAAGAAGTATCGCTTTGTGGGGTATGTGAAGAGGGATAAGGATTGGTTGAAGAAGGAGAAGCCCAAGAAGCTGTGTGAGGCGGCGGGGAGGGGGAGGACGCCTAGGTCTCCGCCCGGGGAGAAGAAGGATTAAAGGAGTTTGGAGCAAGCAGCGTAGGAAGGTTGGTGATGTTCAGGGGGGATTGGATGGTTATCTTCGCGTTGAGAACACCAGTTCGAGAGAGGGACGGTGTCTTGTAACGGTCACTTTCCAAAAGCAAGGTTTGTTATAGTTTGGTGAGTTCACAGAACATCAATATCTCGTTTATTTTTTGGTAATGGAATGGAAAACAGGACATATTTGGATTTACCTCTTTCCCTTTTCCAACAATGTCGATTACTTCTCTTTATAACACGACAGTCAGCAGGTTTATCATTATGCTTCACAGAACACAGCTTAACACCTTGAGCAGTCCGAAATACCAGAATTCATTTCCACTCAATTGATGCAAAATATCTAACCAACCAATCAAAAAAAAAAAAAAACCAACGTCGCTGACATAGATTTACAGAACAAGGCCAGCACGCCAACACCAAAGAATATTACCCCTTTCTAATAATCTTACACTCCAGCCCCCTTGCCTTTGCCTTTGGCAGATTAAAGAGACAAGAAAGCGCCAACACCACCAGCCATGAGCGCGAGCAAGCTCGTGGCTCCAACCATACGACCCGCACCAGCGGTTTGGGGGGCAGCGGTCGCGGAAGGAATGGTGCCGTTGGAGGGGATGGAGGGGAGGATGCTGGACGAGGGGTCGGTTGTGCCGTCTGTGCCGGTGGTGTCGTCTGTGGTACCGTCGGTAGGGCTGGATCCGGAGTCGGAGCCGGAGTCAGAGCCGGAACCAGAACCGGAGTCGGAGTCGGAACCAGAGTCGGAGCCGGAACCTGAGTCACTGCCGGAACCGGAACCGGAGCCAGAACCTGAGCCAGACCCAAACCCAGCAGGAACGGCAGTAACAGAATTAGCAGCAGCCGCCTTATAATTCTCCAACGACCTAGTCTCGTTCGCCGAAGTACTAACAATTTTCCCTCGTCAGCCATTATTCACCCCCAAATCCAAAAAGGACGGAAAGAAGTACTCACTTCTCATTAACAACCATCACCATCCCCCCTGACAATGCTTTCCCTGGGCGCAATACAACCAAATCGGGTTTTTATTGGTCACAACCATTGTATAAACCGGCACATTATCTTTATCCGCCGCGGCAGCCATGAAACCACTGTGGACACCAGTAATGTTGGAGTGGGAAGCAATGGGCTGGCAAGGGGCGTCAAAGGTGGATTGCGTAACGGTGTGGTTGCCGGCTACGAATTGGAACTGGATGGCTTCGCCTGGTTCGACTCCGGAGAGCTTGGAGGGGGAGAAGGTGAGGGTGCCGTTGTAGCCGACGGAGACGACGTGGGTTTTTTGGGCTGTGACCACGGTTGTGGAAGCCAAGGTGGCGAGGGTGGTGAGAAAGGTGGTGAGTTGCATTTTGGCGGTTTTGGCGGGTTTGAGTGTTGAGTGGGTATGTGAAACTGGTTGATGAAAAAGACCGTCGTCCGTCTAGCGGTTGTCGTCGTGAGAGAGTGGTGGTGAGAGAGTGGTGGTGAGAGAGTGGTGAGAGAGTGGAAGATGGAAAAGCGACTAGCGCCTGTTGTTTTCGTAAAAGATGATGATAGGAGCAGGACTAGCCTGGCTTTTCTTTTTGAAATGTAATTACCGGACGACAGCGGTGGGAAGAAAAGAAACAAAAAAAGAAAGAAACAACGAAAGTTGTGATGCGGGTTGGGTGGGTGGAGGAAGAAGGAATGACGAAAAGAGAAAAAAGGTTCTTGAAAACAAGAGGGAAAACGGGGTTGGATATATAGAACCGCCCAGACCCCTCCAAGCCTCAAAAAGTGAGATTTCAAGGATCCTTCGGAAGTGAATTAGGTCTTAGGAGAAAAAAAATCCATGTTAGTAAAATGTCCAGGTTTCATCGACAAAAAGAAAAGGAGTCTGGTTGCCATGAGGGAGTGTCATGGTCCTGGGGTAGGTAGCCAAGAACGGGACCGTGGTAATTGAAACAATCACGGTGTTTGGAGTTTCCGGGAACATGGACTATATCAGCCAGGGTACACTTACACCTCAATATCTCTTCTCTTATACCAAGAAAAGTATAACCCTCTGAAATATCAACTTCTCGTCCTCTTCCTCACTTCTCCGTTTCATTCGAGGTGCCTCCTCTATCCCTCAATCAAAACACCTCGGAATAGCACCCGAAGTCGAAACGAAAACGACTGCCGTGGCGAACTTGAGATAGGTCGGGTTTCTACCGAGTCTTGTGAAGCGCGTGCGGTGGTAGATTTCGTACTTGCATCGCCAGAGAACGGAGTGGTAAGTGAATTGGGTTTTGTAGAGGATGCGGCGGAGGGATTCCATTGTAGCGAATGTGTCGAATCTTCAACAACCAAAAAATGAATGAATGAAAGGAAAAGTGTCACACACACTCTCTCTCTACCTGTGATGGTATGGTCTTGTTCCTGGATTTGGCTTTCGGTTCGGTTGAAAGTTCATGGTGTTGATATCTCTAGACACTTCGCCACCTATCCACCGGTGAGAACCAGTTCATCAAGCAATATCCTCACATTTCGAAATCTCAATTACTCGTCCTTCATTGATTTTCATAGCCAGAATGTAGAGAGGAAAGAAAGAAAAAAGACCAATTAAGGTTCGGACCCCTGCTACTAAGCGCCAGGGGGCCTGAATGGTCAGTCTGTGACCAGGGGTCAAAGCGACACCCGAACGTTTAACCCGGGAGCCGACCATCGACCAAGAGATCTGCGACGCATCTGATACACGGATCCGGTTTCAGTCGAGCACGACTCGCTTAGCTTTTGGGCACTAGATCTTTCTATGCTGGATCATGTCGTCTTTCCGTGAGGCGATGTCAAAGTGCCAAGTTGGGTGTTTGGACGAATTTGACTTGGTCGTGATATCGACACAGAGCTATGACAGGGTCTGAGCTTTGTAGGATCGAGATGTTGTCTTTGGGTTAGCTTCGTCATTTGATTTGGCCGGGTTGTTGTTGGTCTAGACTTTTAGGTTCACAAGTAAAAGACTGTGAACAAGTTAACGAGAATACTCCATAGATCTGATGATCCCAGTAGGGCTAGAGGTAGATATGTTTCTAAAGTTTCTAAAGGAGCAGCCCATGTCTACTTTAGCTTCCAACCCATATCAAGCCTATTCACAACTCAGCACCAAGTCAGCAGGAACTGTCCATTTGATATCTTCTTGACACCTTCTTTCAAGTACCTACTGCGTATGCCTTTCTTTTCTTCCACCATGCCATGTCCCTTTCAGATGGGCACGTACCCTTGAACTTCCTCCAGCTCGAGATACCTGTTGGCAGTCATGCTACCAGCTCCTAGCCTTCTCTTGACACCCCACGCAGTTGTGCTACTGACTTCCATAGCCACGTGCGTAGGAAAATATATGATCCCACCGAGTTTCTTCGGTGATCTTGGGCCGTGTAGTCCACCCTGTGAGACGTGCAAAAGGCAGAGGGTGATAATGTGGTTCCATCGTCAACTCGCCAGTCGTCAGAGAAACAAAGCTCCCTTCAAAGTTGAGGAGAACATCGCGCGCGTCCTGGCCCCTCAGAGCGCACCACTTTCTCATCTCAGCTTCCAGTCCTACGAGCATGGCCCCATCCGGTCCCTCCTCGCCCACACTTCCCTCCTGCCCTCTATCTCTCAACCACCAGCCCCATACCTCTCCACCACAACAACCTCACACCCCTCTCGCTTGGTCATACACGTTCACAAATCCAACAACAACTGCGGCACAACTTTTTCCAAATCCTCCACCTCCAAAAACCCCCCTCCCACCCCGCCCCCTCCACCAGTTATTGTCCCCCCATTATTCCCCCCCTGTCGCTCAACCACACTCCTCGCAATCGCCTCCCTAACAAAAATATCCACATACTTCGCCACGGCCTCGTTAGCATCTTTAGTAATCTTTGTCTTGTCCGACTCGAAAAATTCGTAGAGGAGGTGGGTTAGGAGGTCGGAGGGGACTGTGGGGCGGTCTTCGTCCTCCTCTTCCTCATCAGATTCCTCTTCGTCGTCTTGGTCTTGGTCTTCGAGATCTGAAGCTTGTTGGTATCGATCAGACTCTACATCCAAATCATCTCCATTGCTACCCTGCTGCATCCGTCGTCGTCGTCGCTGGCGGTCGTCATCGTCATCGTCATCGTCGTCGGACCCAAGCATACTTAAATCGTTATTTATCCCGCTGTGATCAAACATGTCGAGGTCTTCATCGTCTTGATCGGACGCGAGCTCGATGGTGTCTGTTGTTTCGCGACGGCGCTTGGAGGAGGAGGAGGAGGAGGTTGAGGTTGAGCCACGTTTGGCTGCGCCGGCGGGAGCTGCTGTTATGTATGGGAGTTTGTTAGTTTTGGACTACCTAGATAGGATATGTACGAGCGCATGTGGGGAGAATGCGACTGCGACTGCGAGCAATGGAAAGGCTTACCGCGACGGCTGCTGGAGGTTGCAGATGTTGATTTGGGAGGCATTGCACCTGATGTCGCTATCGTTGATATATGAAGCTGCGCGGAGGAGGGAAGTGTCAAGTTGAAGATTTGATTATGGCGTCGATTGGAAGAACAGTCGTAGAACGTGCGCGCGCAAGTTGTCGCAAACCAAGAGGTGCGTTGGGAAGATGTTTGGTGGAAGAAGTTCAACCGCTTGGAGACGCGACGCGGCGAGATACCCCAATTCGCAAATCGCAGTTACGTAACAAACGGTCGGACCAGATATTCAGCATCAATTCCCTTCCTACGATGTCGCGATATTCGCATGATCACATTCAGTTTTGTTGCTACTTATCAAGTCACATTCTCAAAGACATCAAGGTCACTTGCTGCACGACATTCGGAAAGGAAACCCATGAATTCGCCAAACTATCGTCAAAGGGGATCTATGAGACGCATGCAAAGGAAACGGTGCCGAAAAAGGCAAAGGGGACAATACACATGGGGAAACAGCTAAGGATCTTGTATTACAGCGGGGAATTGGTATATAGCCCGCGAAACCTCCTCCTCAACCGGACAATGGCTCAACGCTTGAGTCCATCGTCGCAACCTTTTCGAAACTTTCTGGCATCAGAAAGTCCGTCTGATCTCCATCCCCAAAAGGGCTCATCTCCTCAACTTTAATATCATCTAATACATTAAAGTCGGGAAATTTAACCGGAACCACCCTTGAAGGCCTTGCCGAAGAGGAGGACCTGGAGCTGATCGTAGATGGAAAGGACACCAGCACCGGCGACACCACGGAGAATGTTGGCACCAGCACCCTTGAAGAGAGACTTGACACCCTCCTTGGCGACGATCTGGGAAGCGGCATCGAAGGAAGACTTGTACTTGACGGCCTCACCGGAGGTCATCATCATGCGACGACGGATGGTGTCAAGAGGGTAAGAGGCGATACCGGCGGCGGTGGTGACGCACCAGCCGAGAGCGAAAGAGGCAAGGAAGTTGTTCTTGAGGTCACCGACGAGGAGGACGGGCTTGATGGAGTCGTAGAGACCGAAGTAGAGACCACGGTAGACGACGATACCAGCGACGGAGGGACCGAAACCACGGTAGAGACCGGCAATACCATCGGAAGCGATGGTCTTGCGGTAGACATCGACGAGACCGTTGAACTGACGCTCACCACCCTTCTTGGCGGACTTGGCATCGTTGGCGAGACGGGTACGGGCGTAATCGAGGGAGTAGACGAAGAGGAGGGAAGTGGCACCAGCGGCACCACCGGAGGCAAGGTTACCGGCCATCCACTTCCAGTAGCCATCGGTGTCCTTCTTGTAGCCGAACATCTTCTTGAACTTGTCACGGAAAGCGAAGTTCAGGGCCTGGGTAGGGAAGTAACGGATGACGTTGGCAGTGTTGCCACGCCACAAGGCCATAACACCCTCATCGGCGGTGGTACGCTTGAAGCAGTCGACGATGCCGTTGTAACGGCGGTCGAGGCGGCCAGCGCGGATCATCTCATCCTGGGGGGTTGTTAGTATGGCGTGTCGCATATGTGGAAGTATTCATCTCTCCCATCGCTGAGCATGGAGGGGTGTGGCACGTGACAGCCCAGATAAACTTGGGGAGACTGAACTGCTACCGCACGCGCGGGATCACAGCGACAGACGCCCCCAAGGATATTCCCTCCACGAGTCGGCAATGGGGAAGAGTGAGGTAATTATTGGAACGTACCTGGTTCTGGACGAGGAGCTTGATACGCTCGATGGGAGCGGCAGCGGTCTTCGAGACGGCGGCGGAAACACCACCCATCAAGAAGTCGGCCACGAAGGGCTGTGGAAGGAGGGGAATGTTAGCATGTTGTCGCGATAAGCAAACAGATGAATGTCAGGTCGTGTCTGTCAGGTGTCGTGTGTATCCCCGCATTTCCCGGTGGTTTGTAGGTAGGTAGTCGGACACATGCAAACGCAATGACCTCAGCTGCGACAACTGATCAAGCGCAAGGCCAAACAGTAGCAGTAGCAATCGACCATCATGGATATCGACCGACTGAATGAATCGGAGGACCCTGATGGTTGTCGTCCATGATTGCTATATCGCTCGATGATCTTGTGAGGGCTGGCTGAGGTCGCGATATGTTGATGAACAGCTTGCTTCGAGTGCCCGACCGAACCGAACCGACCGACCGACAGGGAAAAATGACGACAACAACACCACCGACGACGACATCATCATCGACTGTTAGACAACAGAGTGATAATACATACCGGCATGCCCAAAACCTTCTGTTGCTCCGCCATTGTGATATTCCTTTCCTTGCTGTAAAAAGAGAGGAGTGGAGATGGAGGGAAAAAAAGACCAAGCTCTGCTACGAGGGAAGAGGAAGAAGTCGCGAGAATATATTCTGCGGCCGACTGGGGGTCTGGGGCTCCAAGGGGGGGCCGACGAAAAATTTCGCAGCGGAGACAAGGAAGCAGGCCCAGTTTTTACTTTCCCCGTCTGGTTCACTTCAAGTTGTGTGTGTGCGGGTGCCAGCCGCTAGCTCGTCGTAGCCCACCGAATCTTCCCGGTCCCCTGGCTGGGCTTGCCAAGATAACTTCACCCCAAACTGTGCACGGGCCATTGACTTTGTGACCGCCCTTGACCAGATTGGGCAAGCTTGCAGCTGCTGGCGGCCCCTTGACGGCGCTTGACGGCGCTTGACGGCTCATTCATGCCACTCTTACGGTCTTGCCTTGTCTGCCTTGGTCCCGCGGTGGCAGTGAGGTTTGGCTGCACTGCCGGTAAAGCCCGAAAAGGGCTCCAGTGAGTCCAGTCCGTCTTGTAACAAGAACCAAATCGTCGTGACCCAATTGGACGCATCCGAGCCCAATTTGATGGTTGGCTATAATTACACGTATCAATTATCCCTCAGGTTCTCAGTTTACGACGACGACGACGACATGAGGTGCCACGAAGTCGACAGCCCGTGAAAGTGAAACTGGACAAGTATGGCGTCTACATATATCATAGTTGGCAGCCGCCCACCGCCTCTTTGCTTGGTTCTTCACCGTTCATTGCTTTCCGTCGTCTCAAACAGGAGGACTTCCCTCAGAAGGTTGTCAATGTCGATATCCCGTCGGTAAGCCGGTATCAAATGTCATCCACCGTCTTGGGATTCCCACGTTTCGAAAGTGAAGGAGCGAGCCTTTCCATCTTTGAACCCCCTCCTTCCCTCGTCCCCCGTCTTCACGTCCCTTCCCCTCCTCGCTCCTCCCCCAGTCTCGTCCCCCTCCTCCAACTGTTGTTCTGAACAAACACCCTTCACTCTTTGCGTTGGCCAAGACCCGAGTCAGATTCCTTGGCATAAAAAATGCGGATCATCGAAGAGACGCAGCGGTGCGCGGCGGCTCCAGCTGTCCTTGACTCCCTGTCCCTCTGCTGCGAAAACCACGGCCTGAGATTCGGCTGTCATGCAAACGGGGATGGACAGCCTTGACCTCGGTGATCTCAACTTCCACGACATCCGGATGTCCAATCTTCCAGAACCGATCGATATCCATGAGAAACTGCGCAATGGCAGAATGCTCCAATTCACTGTCTCACGAGTCCCAATTTCCTTTCGGCTTCAAGTTTTGTCCCAGGTTCAATTGGAATTGCAACGTCATGCTGCAGCCCCCCAGTCCAACGGCCTTACTTTTTCAGCGCTTCACTCAGAATGGAAAATCTGTGCACCCCCCTCCATCCTGTTCGCTTCCTTTCACAACGCACGAACGAACGAACGAACGAACCACTGAGAGCCGCCCGAATGGCATCGCTAGCATCACTGGCTATCCCACCACTAGAGGCGCATCACTAGCAGGCTTTGGTAGGCTTCGGACAGGGCTCTAGGCGGCGCATGTGGCAAAAATGGCCCAAATAAAAACGACGACGGCAACGGGCGGCAATTCGGGGCACCCGGACAGCAGCTCTTTGGTTCAATGAGAGGTTGTCACTGGTCAATGGCAGACAGCTCTTTGACCTGACGGCGACAGCCTGAATGATCTTGACGGTGAGTCCGATGTAGTTGACGATCAATTCACACGACAGTGAAGGCGAAGATGATGGCGGCAACATGGCCATGCCCAAAGTGAAGTCCACAATCCATCAAGGTTGTTCTGCCGGCCGGAGGGGGTCCGTTCATGCCAGAATGCCAAGCCGACAAGGTTCGGGATGCTGGACCCGGACTTGGACTTGGAGATAACCTCAAACCCGTAGCGAGGCTTTCACGTGCTCTCGATAACACAGTCAGAAACCATGAGTCCTGAACAGCATCACGAGTGTCGTTACAGAACACCAGTGAATTCCTCAAGCGCTCACGTAAGATGAACGGTTCAACAAATCGATTCCGTTATATGTAACCACTGTCCCGTCTCTCATCATCGCCAATGGTCATCGCGTCAACCTGGGCTCTGCCGAGCTCACAAGTGAGCAGCGAACGGCCGTATAGATTCCCCAGCTTCTTGAACAATTGCTGAGTAGCATTCACGTGGTGCTGTTTATTCCCTTTCCCGTCCCCAATTTCCAAACATATACATGTATTCATTTTCAACGGAGAGTCGACCTTGGATCTGATGGGTCTGGGTCTGGAAGCTCCAGTCTCGGCTTATCCCCATGGTAAAGCATACTACGGGGCTCAAATGAGGGTTAAAAACATAGATTGCACTCGCAGATTGTACGGCTCCTAGCCAGGACATGAAATCCACCATGAGTATAAACGGCAATGGTTGCTCGACATGAGATTTTCCGTCATGGCTTGTGCTGGATCACAGCACCAAAGTGATTCGCATAAGAAAATGGATATGCTTGACGCCAAGTGTGAAGGGCCGCAAGAGACTGGGGAACTGGAGCTGCTTCTGACGCCAGTGAGGCTTGTGATGCTAGACCTCAGGTTCCCGAAACGGCTCGGTGACCGCGATGGACTGAGCCAGACGTCTCGTATTTATGGGAGATTGGGAAGAGGAAGACATTGAGCAGCGGGAAATGCTGATGCTGAGTGCTGGAGGAGCAACCGCCGACGTCCTCCCTAGTGGATCTGGCATCAAACGAGATTGTATCCCGTGCAGCCTGACAACGAAGGAGATGTCAAGAAGAACAAAACTGAGAGGCTGCGTCGTACTGAAATGATGAGGTTCTGTAAGAGGAGAGGGCGAGATGACCGAAGCTGGCCCTGCATGGTGGAATAACTGGATCACATGAGGCTCGGGCTGTTTCTCGCCGAGATGGCTTCGACTGTTGGATGGAGTCTGCCTGATAAGATGGGAGCACTCGATAAGAAATATCTTTAGCTTCCGTGCCCTTCTCCATATCATCGTGATAGGATACCTCAACGGCCGGCATGGTCCTTCACGAGATGGGACCCGGCCGTCACAGGGCTGAGCTAACGGCCATGAACAATCCCATCATGGCATCGATATACCAAACGCATACGTCACTGGCAGCATGGGGAACGCAAGCAATGCTTTGAGGCAGTAAATTAGTTTCCTATCTACCACCTCTAGTCCTTCTGTCCTCCTTCCTTGAGTTGGGGTATCATAGAGAACCGCTCATGACAAGCCATTCCCATCGGACTAGGCGCGCACAACACAACACGGCCTTAGCACGGAAAGCATCGCTCGAACTTCCGGGTCCAACTCTATTCCCAGGCAGATGAGAGACCGAGTCTTCCCCGTATTCGCTTGTCGTGATATCTGAAGTCGTTTCCGTTTCGTGATCCTTTTCGTTGATCGATGCAAAATCCCAGTGTGATTGTGTTAAAGAATCTGAGGAGCACTTCCCAATGATTCTTCTCTCCCACTAAAATGCTACACCGTGTGCATTGTGCATGCAAAGATTGACCATTTTCCCACCAGAGAAGCGTAGCCAGCCCGATCAAAAAACGCCGAACCCCTTTTTATTGCTTGCGCCGTCGACGACGGAACCACCTTTCAAGTCTGCCGGTCCGTCACGCGTCACAAGAAAACCGCCGGGTGTTTGGACATTTACTCGTCAGCGCCAATGGCACGGGCTGTGAAGAGTCGCACGTTAGCCAAATGTTCTCGCGAATTGCGGCATGTGTATCTCGTCGAAGTCGATTATCGTCGGAGGAGAGACGTACTGTAGATCTTCATCTTGCTGTGTCCAACAACCTGCTTGATCTGACCCTTCTCCTCGAGGTCCTTAAGGCACTTGCGGGCAAGGGAGCCGTTGATCTTGAGACGGTCGACGAGGGTGGCGATGGTGACAAGGCGGTAGGACTGGACGTCCTTGTAGAGCTTGTCGGAAGTGGACTTGTCAAGGATGACGGCGTGCTGAGCCTTGTCCTTGACTGTTGAGTGGTGATGTGTGTGTCAGCGAATTTGACCAAGACTTTTGGGAGAGGGTGTCGCCATCTCGAAACAGCGAGAGAATGACGACGGCGACAGTCGCGACGCCGTCACCATTAATCGCCTGCTGCTTTCGAAAATGACGAGCCCGAAAAATGGACAGAGATTCTCCTTACCCTTGCCCTTGGACCACTTCTTCTTCTGCTTCTTAGCACCAGACGCGGCGGGAGCCATTTTGAATGATGAGTTCTGGTGGTTTGGTGATGGAAGGGGAGAGGAGAGAGACAAGCCTGGCTTCAAGGTCTTTTCCCTCTGGCGCAACGAAAAGGCGGGGAGATTTTTCTGGTCGGCTCGCACGCAGAGGCAAGTGTGGCTCGGGCGCTGGGCTGGCCTCTGCGCACCAACCAACGCAAACGCACACACTCACACTCTCCGCTGTGCCAGCCAGCGACTTGCGGGTGCGCACCCAGGCCAAGCTTAGGTCAACCGAGCCCTAACCAATTCGCGTCCCCCAAAAAGCAGGCGTGGCGGGCAACTCTGCGTGGCGGTGCACAGACCACACAACCGGCACAACTGGGCCCGTTTGGGGCTAGGCAGCGCGCAGATTGGGGCTTGACCACCTGAGGCGGGGCCACCAAAAAATTCCCACGACGACCCGTCAGACTCTCCGCTCGCCGAACGACCACCCTTTCGACGTTATCCTGTCCGAACTCACGGCCAACTTCACCACCAATTACCACGAGGGTCCCCTTTTGCAGTCCGGCCACCGAACAGCAATTCAAAATGTCTGAGGGAGAAGTTGACGTCGCGGCCGTTTCCCAGTATGAGGTCCTCCCCAAGGAGGTCCTCGCTGAGGTTGGCAGTGTGAAGCTGTTCAGTATGTGTTGATCACGAGATCCAAATTGACGTCGTCATGCTAACTTGTGTGATTTCAGACCGCTGGAGCTACGAGGATGTCGAGATCAGGGATATCTCTTTGACGTAAGCGCAACCCGTCCGAATGATGAACACTACACACATTACACACGAGAAATACGGCCCCCTGAGACTGGTTACGAAACGCGACACGACGGAACTTTTTGGGCGAAGAAAGAGGAGGCAGAAAAGAAAAGAGCTTGGGAAATCTTGGAAATCTTGGGGAGTCACACGATCAGATCGCCAATTCGACCGGGAAAAGAAACTTTGGAGGACTTTGGGAAAACACCGATCTTGATTCGCAAACAAGACATACACGAACGGAGGGCTAACGACCAACACAGCGACTACATCCAGATCCGTTCTCCCGTCTACCTCCCCCACTCCGCTGGTCGCTATGCCGTCAAGCGTTTCCGCAAGGCCAACTGCCCCATCATTGAGCGTCTCACCAACTCCCTCATGATGCACGGTCGCAACAACGGCAAGAAGCTCATGGCTGTCCGCATTGTCGCTCACGCCTTCGAGATCGTAAGAACAACCCCCGGGACCCGATAAGCGACCGATAAGGCAGACCACTTACACATCATGACAAACTCTAGATCCACCTCATGACCGACCAGAACCCCATCCAGATCGCCGTCGATGCCATCGTCAACTGCGGTCCCCGCGAAGACTCCACCCGTATCGGTTCCGCCGGTACCGTCCGTCGCCAGGCCGTCGATGTCTCTCCCCTCCGCCGCGTCAACCAGGCCATCGCCCTCCTCACCACCGGTGCTCGCGAGGCTTCTTTCCGCAACGTCAAGTCCATTGCCGAGTGCCTTGCTGAGGAGCTGATCAACGCCGCCAAGGGCTCCTCCAACTCCTACGCCATCAAGAAGAAGGATGAGCTCGAGCGTGTCGCCAAGTCCAACCGTTAAAATGGTCAACAAGGCTGGTGGCTGCTTGCTGTGTATGGGGGAAACTTGTTGCGTGCTTGGGGCTGCTGTTGGACGGATACTCTTCGGCATGTTTTGCTCGGCTGCTGTTACGGCAGCGTCTGTTGCACGTTAAAAGGAACTGGGTCTGGGAGGATTTACGGTTCTTTTTTTCTCTACGGCGCAGCAATTACTAGGACAAAACAGGCAGGCACTCAATAAGGGCTCTCAGACATTGAATGAGAGGAAAACGTGGATTTGCGGACAAAGATCTTAAAAGTGCATTAGACCTCGGCGCCGGTGATTCGGTGAAATTATGATTCCCCCTTTCTTTTCAAGAATGACGTCGTTTGGCCATTGTGACTAAACGACCGGGTGCCAGTTGCAAACCTCTTTGACATGCCAAACCATGACGTTCCCATCTTGTGTATATATGAGCCATGCCAGATTGCTAACACCAGAGGAACCTTACAGAAATCATCCGGCTAAACCCACATGTCCAAGTCATCTGTCCTACTTCAGGCTCCGTTTAGCAAACCGTTATGGACTCCCACTTCTCATGCAGGAAAGTTGTGGATTTCCTCATGGGATGGATCAGCAGCCAAAGGACCTTCTCTCGCCTTTTCTACTAACGCACTCCATATCCAGCACGTTTTCTTATGATATATCACTCTCACACATGACGGCTGACGGGTAAAAATTGTCATGGCACTCAACGATCTTTGAATTGCAGATTGGAACGGAACACACAAGTCGTAAAATTCACCTCTCCTAGTTGTCTCCTTGTGAGTGACGAGACCACGGATCCCAACTGACCATACTTCTCCATTTATCACTTTTAGAAGAGTTGGTCCTCATGGAATACTCTACCGGAGGGAGCTAACCGCTTTCGTCGAATTTTCCCAACACTTTCTTTTCCGTCCCCGTTCGATAGTTCACAAATATGAGGACACTCGTTGCTGAAAGAACATTGAGTATCTGAAGCCCTCTAAAAACTAGCCTTCTACCCTCTGACTGCTCATCACTGATATCCGCTTGTTTGTTTCATTCACGCCAACAGACGTAAAAGGAGGGAACAATCCCCCTTTTGAATGAAGGAAACATACACCTTCACCTACACCCTCTGCCATTCCATACCCTGATACTCAACTCAACCCGCCTTCTCCCACCTATGTACCTTCCCATCCTTTGGTTAAACACAAGCACCGGCCCTAGTTTACACACTTATAGCTGAAACCTGCAGGTCATGAACGCAAATGGAGACTGTGTCGACTTGGTTATATTACAAAGAAATATTTGTCTTTCATCGTTCGTCATCGAGTGTTGCAGCAAAGTAAGAGATGGTTAAAAAGAAGAGAAGGTAGGTAGGGTTTGTATAACCCTCCACACTTTCTTCACTTTCTATACTTGGCAGCCGTATTGCTTTAGTGAGTACGTAACCTACGTCCATCATGTATTTGTTCACAGGGAGGGGTACATGGAAGAGTTTGCCTCGTGATGGAACTCGACTGGCTCAAGGTACGGACTGGACTGGAATACCTTGCGTTCCGTTAGTTCGATCTTTGACAAGTCGGTGTGGATGACACGAATGGTTTAGGTAGTAACGGAAATCGGTTGAAGTATATAGTTTTCGCACATGCTGCTTTATCCTCATTCTTGTCCTTTTATTTTTTTTTCTCGTTCCAAGCGATGGAATGGTACCTCTATTCAGAAGTACCGTACGCCACTTGGAAGTGTTTATTTTCACCTACGTTGTTTTTTTTTTATTCGTTCTCACTTTGATCTCACAAGTACTCGTATGTCCCTGGTTACTGAGTACAGGGCTTTTCCCAACAAACTTGGGTCAAAATTCACATCATTGACGAGTAGTGAACGTTTTTTTTTTTTTAAGCAGTTCTTTTGTATCCGATGAGCAGGACAGGTGTAGAGAGGATATGCAAATGTGGCAGATGAAGACAATGGTCATCGAGTCTATCTACTCAACTATTTACGAACGATTTTCATGCTGGAACTTGAACTATGTGGCGATAGGAGAGAGTTGCGAATAGTGACTAGCACTTAGACTCATCTCACAAGTTCAATATGGTTGAGTCAAAACGGCTTAATCAAACAGCATTCATTGCAGGTATGGCCAGTCATGAGCGCCTGTCCTGCCTGTCTACTTTGTAAGACTGGTCACATTCAGGATTTCGGACAGGACTGAAGTGTCTCGGCGATGGAGGTGCTTGATCCTAAAGAAAAGGATGCTCTTGGAATATAGTTATGTCTTTTTCTTCCACTCAAAGTTGAATATGGTCTCTTTGAAGACGACAGACACTGCAACCTTCCTTTCCATCTTCCCAAGGCCTCGACGAAAGGTACATATCAAATACAGTGTTGGGCCCGGAGCTGACTACTGGTCCGATATCGTACCTTCCTCTGATATCACTTCTGTTTGTCTGTTATTTCCGCCTCACCTTGCGGCTCTTGACTCCGTACCTTCCAGTTTACACAGGATAAAAGGTCGGAGGAGCAGTACAAGGTACACCTAATGCCTGAGGCGTCTAGACCTTGGTCTGAACTTTGAACGACGAGGCCGGCAACGGCACAAGCTGGTGAATCCCACAGAACCTGCTGGATAAAAATGGCAACTTCCCCTCCTTCTCCTTCTCCTTTTCTCCCAGGAAATTCTTCTCTCCTTCTCTCCTTTACTCCTTCATCAAGCCACCACCCACATCATCACGGTCTTGATATCTCGAGGTTAGTACTCTGAGCTCCTCAAGCCACCGTCGCGCGCGCTCATCATCAAGCAAGTATATATCCAAACCAGCAGCATTTTCAACTCCCCCAACTCTCTCTCGAGAAAAAGAATCAATCGCGACAATGAAGTATCGCCTCGTCCTCACCCTGAGCGCCGCCTCGGCCTTCACCACCCAGGTCTTGGCCGCGCCCCACGTCGAGAGACCCGGATCGTACCGTGATCTCAACGGCACCGAGACCATCACTACCAAAGCGAACGCCGAGCACCATGTTGATAGCTTGCCTGGCCTTCCCAGGCTCGCCACCATCTCGACCTCAGCTGCTGCTGCTTACAGCACTGAGGCTGTTGAGGATGTGCCCATCCCCATCGTCACTCCGGGTTGGCCTGGCAGTCGCCTTGCGCCTCCTGGACCTCCAGCTGCCATCTCGACTTCAGCTGCTGCTCAGAGCAGTGAGGCTGTTGAGGATGTGCCCATTCCTATTGTTACTGCTGGTTGGCCTGGTAGTCGCCTGGCGCCTCCTGGACCTCCGGCTGCCATCTCGACCTCAGCCCAGGATGCTGCTCAGAGCACTGTCGAGGACGTGCCTATTCCCATCGTCACTGCTGGTTGGCCCGGCAGTCGCCTCGCGCCTCCTGGCCCCGTCAACAATGGCATGACCACCATGACCGTCACTGCCACCCCGCCTATTGACCCGGACACTCCCGAGCCGACCAGCACCAGCGCTCCCTACGGCGAGAACATGATGAAGCAGGTCCCCCGCATTGAAGTTAAGCAGGCCGACGCTGCCCCCCTACCGGCCCCGTCCAGCAGTACACGACCCTAACCTTCACCTACAACACCATGACAACCACCTACACCCTCGCCCTCCCCAACGGCGCCGAAATCTCCGAGACTCCGGCCCCCGTCATCCGTTCCTCGCGCAGCTTCCCGCTCGCCGCTCCCTCCGGCACCTGGACCGAGTTAAACACCATGGTCACTTCCACCGTTCCCGCCGCCGACTTCCATATCCGTCGTCGTGACGCGATCGGCGTCGGCATCGGTGCCCTCGAGACCGTCACATCCATGCCCCTGCCTGTGATCTCCACGTCTACCTCTATTCCCGATGGTGATGACGGTTACGATCACTACTACCGCGTCAACCCCCTTCCTGCTCCTAACCCGAACCCCTTGGCGGATCAGATCCTGGAGGTATACAGCACCCCGGCCCCTACTACCCTGACTATGTTGCCAAAGCCAAAGATGGAGGTCCAAACCACCATTCTCAACGGCGGTAAGGGCGCTGTTCAGCGCGAGTATACCCCCGAGGGTGCCAAAAACGAGGGCGTCTACGCCGGCAAGAAGAACGACGCCCTTGTCAACCCTTCCAACGACGCCAACAACCACAAGGATGACAGGCCCTCTAGCCATGATATGTCGTGGTACATGACCGCCAGCTACACCGACGACTCGGTGAGCTTGACGATGAATCCTTGCGCTTTGGATTGGCAGTGCTGGCCTGAGCCGACGTCTACCAGCACGGAGGTTTTCTTGCCGGGTGTTGATGGTGGGAAGCTTGGTACTCATAAGAATAGTCTGCCTGTTGAGACTGAGTTGGCTACTGTTCGTGCCTAACTTGGACGAGACTCAAGTCTTGGAAGGAGCTTCGGGACGTCAAATGTTTTGGTACGGTCTGGACTGGCTCTTTAGCTGGGCTGATACTTGATGGCTGAGCGGTATTGACTAATAAGTTGGGGGTTAACTAGTTTTCTGGCATTTGTTGGAGGATTTTCTTACCTTACTGCCTTACAGCATCAGCGTCGGAGTTCATACCGGATTGTTTTTCGTTCCCATCTGTTTCATAGCATGAGCTTGACGGCTTGTCTGGTTCACGTCAGGCTTGACCTGTCTTGCTCCTCAGCGTATAAATCGGGAAGTAGCGAAGTAGTTGTCGGCTGTTGACGAATCGGTTACTCAGGAGGCTCTCGGTGAGGAGGGCTGAAGGAGAAAACTGATGTTTGATAGCAAGATACAATCCCAAACTGACTTCCTTCATTTCGAACGTTCCAATCTCTTGCTTCGTGCCTCGTTGCCTTTCTCATGATCCGTGTCCTATAGGGTTCTTTGTATCATGTCTCCTTCAGGATTCCCCCATGCGTTGACTTCCAGGCTGTTGCCATTTCGATCTTCAGCCATTCTATTTCCCTCCCATACTAGGTCTCTCTCACCACCCACCATCCATGACCCCGACGTCCTTCGTTCACTCCCCATCCTTCATCCCCGTACCAGCACTATAAATATTAAAATCAAACCCCCCCTCCTCCCTAACCTCCCCCATCCCCTCCGCCCCCTCCCACACCCAAACCCCCACACTACACCCTCCACACCAAAACGTCCCCCACCCATCTTCCCCAATAACCACCTTCTCCCCCCTCCACCCCAACACATCCTCCCATTTTTGTCCCGCACACTCCGTCCCGACATACATCCTCTTCCACCCTTCCCCGGCGTTACTCATCACCACCGCACACCTTCCCGTCGGTCTATCCCAGGTACCATGTCTCGTCCACCCAATACAAGTGCGGTAATCGAAGTAATCATCCTGGGGACCGTAGGCGAAGTATTTACGCGCTAGGAGGAGTCGGGGGAGGATAGTGAGCGGGGGAGAGGTAGGGGAGGTGGGGTTTGGTTGGGAGGGGGTGGGCGTGCAGAGGCCGTAGAGGTCGCCGTAGAAGACGCAGGGGTAGCCGGAGGAGCGGAGGAGGATTAGACTATAGGCGAGGGGGAGGAACCAGGGGGTTATGGGGACGGAGAGGGACTGGAGGGGTTGGGTGTCGTGGTTTTGGACTAGGGTCTGGAGGGTAGTTAGTATGACGGTTTCTGGAGGGGGATTGGGATGGGAAAGGAATGGAAGGAGGAGATGAAGGAAGGGAAATAACGAGGAGAGGCTTGAAGAAGAAGGGGGAAAGGGGACGGGAGGGAGGATGGAAAAGGACATACCACCGCACAAACAGGCGCCTTCTGAACCAGCGTATCATCAAACACCCTCCTCAAATCGGCCTCGACACTCGTGCTGATTTCCCCAAAGTTGTAAACCAAGGGCGCATCAAACAGCGAGAACTTGTGGTCCATCCGGTCGAGATAGTCGGTCTGTGATTTTCACCAATATCAGCACTTCCCCTTATCCCCCATCCCCCATCCCTCTCCCCCTCCCTCCGGACAGTCAAAACTCACCATACTCCCCAAACTATCCTTCCAAAACTCCCCCACCAAAAACCACCCCTCCCCAAATTCTTCATCCAGCATCTTCACAAACCTCCTGAGAAACCCCTCCGAAAAATGCTTCACCGCATCAAACCTCACGCCCCTCAACCCCTCCCCCATCTCTCGTCGTAACCACCGTCCCCAATTCAACACATCCTCCACCACCTCGCCGTGACTATAATCCACATCACACCCCATCAAATAATCATAATTTCCCTTTTCCCCATCCACCTCCTCCGGGCTTTTCGCCCACCCCTGACTTTGTTCTCCCAGTATTTGATAAATAGTCCCCGCCTTGCTAGGGTTGTTGGCATCAAAGTCTACCCCGGAGAAGTGGTACCAGTGGTATTTTTGTTTACTGTAAGCGTCCCCGCGGGCTGGGAAGGAGAAACCAACCCACGCATCAATCTCGTACTCCCCTGACTTCCTCACCATCCGATTCTCACTATCAACCTCCACCGCTTTACACTTCTCCCTATGGTCCGCTCCAAACCGATGATTCAACACCGCGTCCCAGTACAGTCCCACCTCATTTTCTTCCGCGACCCGCGACAGCCCTAACAGCTGCTCCTTTGTGCCCCATTTTGTTGCGATGGAACCCTTTTGGTTAAACTCGCCGATGTCGAAAAGGTCGTAGATGTCGTAGCCGTTTGAGGAGGGGGAGGTGGCTTTGCATTGAGGAGGGAGCCAGAGGGCGGAGATTCCGTGATGGGAAAGTTGCGGGAGGTGCGAGGAGAGGCGGAGGAAGTGGGACTGGTCGGCGGGGACGTACCATTCGAAGGCTTGGAGGAGGGTGGCGTTTTGGGGGGTTGGTTGTTGTTGTGGTTCGCGGTTTTGGGATGATGAGGTGGATGAGGTGGGAGCGGGAGCTGGGGAGGGGGAAGGGGAGGGGGTTTGGAAGTTGTCGCCCATTTTTTTGAGGGTTGGTGAGGTGGTTGAGTTGAGGATGTTGATTCGGAGGATGAAGTCTTGAGGCGGTATCAGGCTGGGGTATCGGGGTGAGGATACTGTTCAGAATGGACCGCAGCAATGGACAAAGAATGATAAAGACGAAAGACAAAGAGTTCAAGATTCCACTAGGACGAAGAGCAGCACAAGCAATAATAATAACCAAAAAACCCGACCACGAGGCTTAGACTCGCTCAGTCTGAAGCCATATCATGTCATGTCAGCAATCAAGCAGGAGCTGAGGCCCAGCCCAGCCAACTCGGCTCTTACCCAACGACACTTACCCAACGACACTTCATCAGGCCTCGACTACTACCGCTTCTGTCGCCATGCAGAGCATCGACGATGGTCTGGTACGCATCATGATTGGCTTATTTCGGTCAAGCGAAAAAAATGTAACTGCGTGATGACTACCTCTACCCAACGACATGAGCTGAAAGATGAAGCGGGTGAGAGCGGGTGAGAGCGGGCATGCCGATAAGGATCTCCATGGGGTTAAAGAATATCGAGGATGTGGGCTATGCTTTTGTACCAGTAGGGACATTGCTTTTTGTGAAAAGACTTCGGTTAGTATAAAAGCCAATGGTTCTTGGAGAGAGTTGTGGTGTTGATGAAGGAGCAAAGAAGGAGTGTCGTCGAGACTCCCGTCCGATAGCGCTTTGCAATGCGGGGTTTCATCCGGCAGGCAGCACTAACAGCAGCCGGGTCCGCCGTATTCTTCTTCAACACTTCCACGTCCACCTCTCGGCCATTTAGCCCACTCGGTTCACTAGAGAGCGAAACCCAATATGTAACATCTTTCAATAAATATCTAGTAGTAAATAGCAACCCATCAGATGTAGTAATCAGATCGATAATCTATGGTCTTTGTAAACGCCAGAGGAACACGCTTTGCTAAATCACATTCTTCCTCACCCCCCTTTTCTTTTCAAGCTCGCTTAAAGCTCCTCATGCTTAATCCCCTCCTCCTTCCCCTCCTTGCTCTCCTTCTTAGCATCCTCCCTCGCCTTCTCCTCCTCCATAGCCCTCCTCAACATCTCCTCAATCTCCTCATCACTAAAAGCCGTCTCCTTAGGCGGCTTCTCCTCCGTGGCAGCCTTCTTAGTAGCCTTTCCTCCACCATTCTTCTTGGTACTACTCGCCTTACCCTTCTTCTTAGCCTGCGTCCTCTCAAAATTCTTAACCCCCTTCATCGCCAGCGCCATCCCGGCCTTATCCAACTTCTCCCTCTTCTCTAGCAATTCCTTAACAGTGAGGACGGGATCATCGGTGGGACCCAGCTTGTCTTGCTCAGCCACTTTGAGTTCCAGCCAGGTGGAGATGGAAGTGTAAAGGTCCTCGGACTCCTTGAGGTCTTCGAGGGTGTAAAGGGGAGGGACAGGGCCGAGTTCCTTCTCTAGAGCCTTCATGGGGTCTACCGGAGTAGCGGTCGTGATGACATCGTCCTCGAGACCGTCAAAGTCGCCGGCGGTGGCTGAAGAGGCCGGGGGTTCAGTGGTGGAGGAGGAAGAAGAAGCGATGGAGGAAGAAGCAGAGCCGCTGGCGGAGGCAGAAGAGTGGAAGGCCTCATACGCGGCAATCTTCTCGCGGATGTCCTTGACGAAGGTCTTGGTGTTGTCGAGAGCGTCTTGAAGACCCTTGAGGATCTCGGGCCTCTTTTCGGCTTCTTCGGCACGCTTGAGGACGGGGTCGACAATGGCTTGGAGCTCCTTGAGCTTGGCTCTAAAGTCCTCGCGGGTGGCGTCGGCGCCGTCGCCGTAGAGCCAGTCGCTGGCGTCGTCCTTCTTTTGCTGGAGAAGCTCGCGCTCGGCGGCCGTCGAGTGGGCGATGAAAGACTCGCGGTCGAGGATGTCGCTGATCTTGTAAGTGTAGGCTTCGAGCTGGTTGAGCGCTTCCTCACGGAGTTGGCGGTTGCGGTCCGACGTGGCAAAGGCCTTGAGGCGGTCCTTGAGGGTTTGGACCGAGGCCTTGGGGAGGAGGGAGGCAGGGCCAGTGGGAGCGAGGGTGAAGTCGACGTTGATCTGAACGAGCTGCTTCTTCTTGGGCTCAGTGCTCTCGGCAGAGGCAGAGGCAGAGGCAGAAGAAGAGGTGCTGGTGGTGGTGGAAGAGGTACTGGTAGAAGACTCGGTAGACGCAGAAGCAGAATCTTCCTCACCCTCAGTCTTGTCCTTCTTGCCAAAACCGAAAAGGTTCTTAACACCATCAACGATACCGGCCTTCTCCGGCTCATCAGTCTCACATTCAACGGCGGCCTTGGTAACGTCAACCTCGCCGTTCTCGCTGAGAAGACGAACGCCAACCTTGAACTTGATGTCGGCCTTCTCGCACTTGTGCTTCTCAACCAAGGCCTCCACGGAAGCCGTCAAGTTCTTGGTGGTGAAAACCTTGGTGTCGACCTCAACACCATCCATCAACAACTGGTAAAAGTTGACAGTCAGATCCTGGATGTTGTTGAAGGTGACCTCCTTGGCGGGAGCTCCCAAGTGGGAAGTGGCAGTCCACAGACGCTGGTGCTTGGGCTTGCCCTCGTCATTCTTCCATCTCATGCCGGCAGGATAAGAAGCAATATCGGCAGTCTTGATCTCCTTGACTCTGAAGCTGGGCGAAAGCTCGGCAGCGCGGAAGCCAGCACCGAAAACGGCGGCTTCGTCCGAGTTGACGTTGGTGCGGATCTCGACGGCCCCGCCCAGGACCTTCTCGAGCTCCTTCTGGACAAAGGGAGTGCGCGAGGCACCGCCGTGAAGGATAACCGAGTCAAGGTCCTTGATTTGCAGACCGGCCATGGTAAGGGCATCGTTAACAGCAACACTGACGCGCTGGGCGTGAGCGGCAGCCATCTCCTCAAACTCGGCACGGGTAATCTTGTACTTGAAGTCGACATCGTCGTACAAGCCCTCGAACGAGGCCTGGGTGTTCTGGTTAGCTGACAGAACGTGTCTCAGACGCTCGGCCTCCTTGGTCAGCTTGGCGATGGTGCGGCCATGGAACTTGACGGCCTCGAGACTGACACCAGCCTTTTGGGCTTTGGGCGACTCGATGAACTGGCGGATTATGTCGTCAACAATAAGGTAGTTGAGGGCATCACCGCCGAGAGTGCGATCCCAGCCAGAACCAAGAACAGTAACCTCCTGGATGGTCTTGTTGAACTTGCCAACATCCTTGACGGTACGCGACTGCATCTGGAGAACGGTAGCCTTGGTAGAGCCGGCGCCCATGTCGAAGATCAGGTGGTTCTCGGCCTTCTCGCCCTTGTTGACGTTGGGGAACTGACGGCTGGTGGCATAGTTGAGGCCGACAGCGAGGCCGTCAGAGATCAGGGAAAGGACCTTGAGACCGGCCAATTCGGCAGCCAACTCGACGGCGCGCTTCTCCTCGACGGTATAGAATGGAGGGACGGTGATGACGACGGAGCGCACAGAGCTGGAAGGACCGGCGAGAGCCTCGGCGTTGGCGCGAATGCTCTGGAGCTCCATAGCCAACAACTCCTCGACAAGCCAAGCCTCCTCCTCTTGAGTGAAAGCACCGGCGCTCTTGAAGGCGGCAGTTCCCTTTGTCTTGTGCGCCTCCAGCTTTAGAGCAGGGTGTCTCTCGGCATATTCTCTAACTTGGGCACTGCCAGCGGGGAGACCGAGGATGGCCTTGAGGTTCGGGTAGACGTCGCCGGGGAACCGAGGGGCAATGGCCATGGCGTCGGAGCCATACTCGCGTTCGGGGTAGACTCCCTTCTTGGGGCCATTTGACGAGGGCTTGAAGGCGACGGCCGAGATTTCTTTGCGACGGGAGTCTTTGGTCAGGACGATTTCGAGAGGAATGCCGGGCTTGACGAGGGCGGCCTTGATGTATTCGGTGCCCAGGTCAACACCCATGACAGCCGAGACGGCAAAGACATGGGCGGAGAAGAGGAAGATGGCGGAGAGGAGTATCCTCAAGGGTGAGGCTAGTGTTGACACCCGCGCCATGGTGGGCGATGTGTTGTGTAAATACGGTATACGGTGGTGGTTGTGTTCTCGATCGTTATGCGGTGTCGAGTAGAGGTGGGTGGGACGGTGTAAATAAGAGAACAGCAAAAGAGTCTCTTCAAGGAGTGACTGAAACTAATAGAGGCATTCCGTCTGACACTCCAACAGAACAACAATGTGGCCTCTTGTGGTGAAGTGTCTTGTTGTCTTTTCTTTTGTTGTTTGACTTTCACGGAGGGGAGCTGCCGTGATGTCGTAGCGGTAGCGGGCAGCAGCTCTATGTAGCTGGCGGCAGGCATTGTCTCAGCACTAATTGATACCTGTTCTTATCGAAGAGGACAGTTGTGAGGTATCCGCTTTTGTAGCTCTCTGGCCAATCATGTTTCGTGGTTGGTGTTACTGTTAGCCTATCATTAGCTAAACGTGGTCTGGGCGCCCAGCAACCCCGAAACTTCGAGACTTTGTCGACTTGCACTTTGCATCGACACCATTCTCATGAGAAAGTTGATCAGATCCAACAATTCATCATGCTCTTCTTTGAGTTGTGGTTGTTAATCTAGTATCCGTCAATCTGTTCTTAAATGAGCTGGAGACGGCCATGGGGAGCCTCCCCTTTCCTCTGATGTCATGCAATCAAAAAGAGTCCACAGTTTAACGGATCCTCTCCGATGCCAAGCCCGTGTCTTCCGAAGTTCGGGCCCACTGAATCACCGGTATGAGACCCACAGTATCGGAGCCGGATGCCGGAGTGAGACGGAGCAAGCCCCGGGTTCTGCTATGTGCCCCGATGGGAAATTGTCTCTCGTCCATACCTCTTTACGCAATTATACCGGTCAACGTGGCTTATGGCGATGCTCAAAACAAAGTATGTGGCCCCTTGTTCTGTGTCACCACCTCTGTGTTCCGAAGCGAAACAGTTGGGGGTCACTCCTCTCTTACACCAGCAACTCGAGGTGTACAGCCTTTTGGTGAAGGATAATAGGCAGTTCTATATCGAACCAATGGCTTCCTATTCTGCGAGGAACGTTGTCCAGAAGTGACATCCCACTTGGCATAACCAAAGCTGGTGTTGTAGCCGGCCCGTCCCGAACCGAACTTCCAGTGAAATTGGTTCATGGCATCAAGATTATAGCTGTTCTGGTCCCATCCAGAAGACGTTAAATTTCCATGTGGGGAATGTTGTCGCTCTATATATTTCTTTCTTGTAAGTTTTCTTACATTGGATGCAACGCACTAGAGGTAGTTTAATGTTTTCTTACTGACTTTTGACAGCTCCTTCCTCCTCAAGTTCAAAAGTCTCTCGGGGTTCAACTTTGCTCCTTCCTCCTTTCGTCCTTTTTTACATACAAGCCAGGGGCAGTCATCAATTGGCAAGATGTATGCTTCAACAGCTCCTTCCACTTGGTCAGTTGCACAAACTGGGTGCCTGCCACTGATGAGTATCCCCCTACTAGCCAACTTCCACCCGTGCAATGAAGAAATTGTCTGATTGGAAATTGGTGAGAACCCTGACAGTCTTTATGCCGTCTTCCACCATTTGATCTGATGTTTCTAGGTCCGGCTTCGGCCAATTCTTCTTCTCTCCGGAGGTCTAGATTCCAGTTCGGGACCGAGCCTGGCCAATATGACGAATTATGGCGGGGATTGAGGAAAAACAAATCGGAAAATTTCAACTTTGTGACCATTGGAATTCTGCAACCGCTTGGCCCACTTGAACTTTCATCGAGGGCAGGGTGTACAGGTATATAAGGGTAGGTATAGTAGTGGGGGTTGTGACACTTCAAGATTTCAACCTCTTACATCTTCCTCAGGCCAACGTTTGGAAAGAGAACCTCTCCTTCCTATCGAGAGGAGCATTCTCACGAACCTTGGCTTCTTCCGTTCCTTTCTACATCATCCACTCCAACATCCATACTATACACCGCAAAGATGGAGTTCAGCGTCCTCATCTCGACGCTCCTCCTCCTCGCGGGCCACTCCCTCGCCGCCCTCGCTTCTCCCGGTTCACATCACGATCTCCGCCGCGACTCCAAGAAGTCTGGCTCATTCTCTCTCTCGGCTCACTACAACCCGGCCTTCCACTCGGTCCACCATGACCAGCCCTCCAACCACGGCCTCGCTTCTTACTACAAGTCTCTCGCTCGCTTGAACATCAAGCGCGAGTCCCTTCCTTTTGGTCTCAAGGACGCCGTCTCCGTCAAGAAATCCTCGTCCAATAATGACAAACCCAAGGACGGACCAGCCGGCGCCAGCAGCAGTCTCCCCACCACTCCCTTCTGGGAGGAGCGCGAGTACCTCACCCCGCTGACGGTCGGCACTCCTCCCCAGAGTGTCCTCGTTAATCTCGATACCGGTTCTATCAGTTTCTGGGTCTTGAGCTCCGAGACATTCATTGCCAACAAGACGCTGCGCGCCTTGTATGATATTGGCAAGTCGACGACGGCTGAGAAGGTTGTTAATGCTTCCTGGGCTTCTCATTATGGTATGTTTTCATGTCCACATTTCCGGTATGATTGATAACTGATGCTTCAACAGCCGACGGCAGCTACGCAGCCGGCAACGTCTACCATGACACCCTCCGTCTTGGAGCTGTTGAAATTCCCAAAGCCGTCGTGCAATCCGCCCTCGAAGTCAGTCTCGACCTGGCCTCCGACCTCGCCACCTCCGGAATCATGGGTCTCAGCTACAACATGTCCAGTGAGGTACACCCCTTGGGAACTGAAACCACCATCGTGGAGCAACTCTACGAACGCCTCACCGAACCCCTGATGACCGTCGACCTGCGCACCGCTGCCAATGGCACTTACAGCTTCGGTGTCATCCCGCCCCTTCCCAGTCCCAAAGAGAAAGGTCAGCGGGCCCAGTACAAGGGCGACATCCACTACTTTCCCCTCAGCCCCAGCGAGTTCTGGCAGACGCAATACTCCCTCTTTGCCATCGCCAACGCCACCTACCAGTCCGAATGGATGACGGGTCTCGAGAACTTTGACTTCAACACCGGTACTCATACCACCCCTCCTCCTGGTCCTACTTCCACCTCTTCCGCCCCAGGAGGCACCGCAACCTCTAAAATCGTTCTCCGCGAAGCTATTATTGACACCGGCACCTCGATCATCCTGCTCCCGGACTCCATCGTTGACAAGTACTACTCTTATGTCCCGGGAGCTGTTTACAGGTCTGCGTACAACGTCTGGACTTATCCCTGTGACCTGGCCGTTCCCGTTCATACACGGTCGACCCCTCCTTCCGGTACCGGTGTCGCTGAGACCAACGACGATGGCAAGGGCCCCGGCCCAGCACCCAAAGAGAAGCCCGTCCTGCCCGACTTCAAGGTTTCCTTTGGTGCTAAGGGTGGTTACCACGCCACGGTCCCGGGTTCGCTGATGAATTTCTCGGTAATTTCCATTTTGGATTATGAGAGCGCTGACGGCACCTCTCGTCCTGTGTCTTTGCCCGTGGGCGGAAAGGAAAAGAAAGGTGGCGATCCGGAAGAGATCACGGTTTGCATGGGTGGCATCCAAAGTAACATGGGTATGGACATGGGTATCTTTGGAGATACCTTTTTGAAGGCCGTCTTTGTGGTGCTGGATATGAGGGGGAGGGTGGGCTTTGCTGATAAGGAGTTGTGATGTCCTTATGGAAGCAAGCTCGTCTCGTTAGGTTTCGAGGTAGCTGATGAAAGGGGAAAAAAAGAAAAAAAGGAAGGAGGTTGAAGGGAAGGGAGTGGTAATGATGGTTTCATGACAGCATGGGCGTCTGGAGTTGGTACTCGGTAGCGTACTGGTTCTCTGTGTTCCTTCGGTAATCACATCTTCGTCCGGTAGATAGGGCCGCTTTTTTCCAATGTTGATGCGAGGCACACCTACCTAGCTAGCCGGTAGCATTAATTCCCTACTCCCCTACACTAACCAGGTGTTGCCGTTTACCAAGTATCATTGTGACATGCCTATGGAAATTTCCCCTATGAAACCATGTGTCGGGGTAACTAAAAAGTCAGCACTGTAGAACCGGATCAATCTCGCCGTTATCATCTTTGTCAGTGACAAATGTCCGTAAATACGCACGCTTCTGTCAAGTGTCAGTGTCAGCCAGTGAGTCTCCTGGCCAGGTACGTAATCCGTGGATTCGATTTACCCGTAGATAGCCTGTAGATAGCTAGTAGATAGCCTGTAGGTAGATAACCAACCATCCACATCTCTCCTCCAGGATCACTCAGTCAAGCTAGTTACCTACCTACCTACCTACCTACCTACCGGACACCACTCCCAGTGCCGGAGACTCATATAATATATAAATAAAAGGAAGGCAAGTGCAAGTGGCAAGGTCAAAAAAGAACTAACCACTGCAGTCGCCAGTCGGTACCTCTAGGTATTCATCGAAGTAGAAAAACCGATGATCTTGTACAATGTACAGAGCGGCATGGGGCATAGGGTATCTGAAATACTACCTACCGACGCACGGCGCACGGCGCACCTTTGCACTTGAGGTTGGTTAGATAGTAGATACGTACCTGGTAGAAAAAGGCTTGGTTGTCGCCGGCTGGCGTCGTTTGGGCGTTTGTATATCTATATGGAGGTGGTTTAAATCAACTAGGTGAGTTCGTTCCCATACCAGTTGTTGATTTTTTGGCAAGCATCATCGTGGAGGAAGCGTACCATAGGCAGTGACTGACTGACTGACTGACTGACTGACTGTGGCTCGCTCGTCCATGGAGGGCCGGTTTTTCTTTTTTTCTTTTTCCCTCCGTGGGGATGGCTTCAGGTATTTCCATAGGTAAGTTGGTTTGAAGCGAAGGGGTAGGTATTCTTTTCACTATAGCGGCCGCGGTCTGGTCTCGTCCGATGTCAGTAAGTATACTTTCTGTCCGCACAGACAGGATGATGTCCTTGGAGAAGAACGGAAGTACTTGCGGAACAGTGGACTTCTTGGGCAGTCTCAGCGTGGAAGACCAGTTCTTTCCCCCACACCACCCTTGCATAATATAATATATACCAAGGGAACAAAAAGTAAATGGGATCAGTTCCCCCCAACTAACAAAAACCTTTCTCTCTTATTCAGATATCAATCGATAGTACAAGAATATCCAACATACAGTTTACAACTGAGCTGAAAAAAACTACCTGTACCGTGACAATGTGAAGCCTATACTTCCAGTCCAAAGAGCCGTCCGTCCACAGTCACACTTTACTTGTGCTGCTCTCTTCTCCCTTCCTTCCTTTCTTCCTTCCAATCCCTTTACACTTCCCATGCGAAAAATGCCCACGCCATGCCATGCCCGTTTTCTTCCTGGCAATTGGTCAAATCCTGACCTCCTCCAACATCCAACCGTCCTCTGCCCCAGGATGCGTAAATGAAAAACCGGCGAGAACGATTGTTGGTGAGACCTTTTCGTGTAGGGGCTCAAAGTGGTATAGCGAGTGCATGTATTATTAATGTAGTGGCGTCCTGCTAGTTTGCGGTGCTGAAAGCCAAAACTCCGTAGACCGGGCGGTGGTGACGATCCCATCCTGCTTTTGTGGCTCCTGGAACATGGTTCCCGGTGTTGATTATCGTCCGGAACTGGTTTCAATGAAGCGCTGTCGCAGTAGTCGAAACTGACGCCTCCATCGTCTTAAAGCTGGCATTGACCCGGTCGTTGGTAGAAAGTATTAAAACTATAGTATTGCTGATATAGCGTTGTCGTGGTATTCGTCGTGTTCCGCCGTCTATCATGGATCCGGTTCCCACCCAGGATTATTCGCCAACCGGTTTCATGGGCTGGAGCTAGGCTGGGCCGTCGTATGTATAACCCTCCCTTCCTGGTTGTGGTTTGTTATTTTCGCCGGCAAATCTCAGTTAGATGTCGTCATTTGTTGTTATTGTTGTACTGTATCTGCAATTGCAATTTCCGATGCCCTCCTCCACCCTCAATGCTGTGTGTCGAAAAAGGTCAAGGGGACATGGAAGGGGTATCTCTCGAAATTGGGTCAAAAAAGTTGACTGGACTCAGTGACGTTGGTCGCGGTCACCGTCTGGATTAGGGGCCACAAGGACAAAGTCAGCATAACTGGAGCTTTCGGATACGGTCTGAATGGACTTGATGGATGCTGTCTCATCTTGGCCGGTGACGAAAAGGAATGGCTGATCGGGCGGTCGGGGTGCTCGTGGTGTCTTGGGGCTAGCGGGCTCGATCGGGGAATCCAATTCACCTTCACTTCCTATCGGGGTAGGAGGCATGGCTCCGGAACCTGGGGCCTGCTGGCTCTGCCTGGCGGACCCTGGCCTGCTCTTGCTTTGCTGAGGGGTCTGAAGTTGTGATGGCTGTTGCGCCTGGGCAGCTGCTGGGTACTGGCTCTTGAGTCTCTCCTCCATCTCACGGAGACGGGCCTCGAGGGCTTCGAGTTCGGACGTCTTCTTGTCGACTTCTTGCTTGCTGTTTCCCAGGAAAGGAACATGGGTTAGCGAATGGGTGCTAGCAGGGGGTGTGTGTAGAAGTATGCGAACCGGGTATCGAGGTCGATGTCAATTGCGGCGTTGGCGGTGCTGGCGGTGCTGGCGTTGGCATTGGCGTTGGCGGAGACTGACCGCTTGTCGACCTGATCGTCGAGGTCGGTGATGTCCTTGTCGATGCGGAAGATGTCCATCAGCTCCTGGGAGAAGTTGCGTGCAACGGTGCTGTTGATGTGCTCGACTTGTTAGTCTTTTGTGGTTTTAGTGTTTGCCGTCCGCGTCATTGTTCATGTCGTCCGGGCTGACTTATGCAAGGTACCGGACGGGTCGTCGTTGGCGTGTAGTGAGTGGGTGTGGAACAATGACGCGGGTTTGACAGCTGGGTAGGTATTGGTATGGTATGGTATGGTATGGTATGTACTCGCTGTATAGTGTATATCTATATAATAAGGAAAGGGGAATAAGGAACTGAATGCTTCCACTTGGGAATAACGTACGATTGGGGGCGACGGCCATTGGGCTTCCAGTCGCGGTCAAGCTCCTCGTCGGTCATGTTGGTGTGGGCGGCAGTAGTAGCAGTGGTGGAAGACATGATTTGGTAAGGGTGAATGATTGGGATAGCAGAAAAGAGAGAAGAGGAGAAAAACAAGAGAGAGCGGGAAAAGAGGATGGGCGGCTTTGGAGGAGTTGCAAAAGGATAAAATAATTGAGGAACAAGTGAGAAGAGTTGGAGGTAATCAATACCCTACCCTAGGAGGTAGTGTATGCAATAGGTGCAGAATGGATGGGGATGTGCCCTGTCGCTAGTTGTTAATGTCACCGTCTGGAGTTGCCCTTAATTAGGGTGGGACTTGGCGGTACAACGCCCGGAGTACCTAACAGGGTGACAGGGTGACAGGGACACGGGGTGAGCCAGGGTCCCAGCTGTCTGGCAACCCGCCCTCTGGCAACCCTCTGGCAAAAGCGGCCAGCTGCATGGCTCACAAGTGGAAGCACAAGGCACAAGTGGAAACTAAGGAAGGCACGACAATGTGGCGCCTGTCATTTTGTCTCTTGACTGTCGCTCTTGCCCATCTCCTGACACTAGCACCACTCGGTCAGGAGTTCAGTTTTCTGTGAGTGGTTGAAGAGAGGGCAACGGGATGCACGACACTCGTGGACTCACCAGGGCAGCGACTCGAGGCCCCCTTTGAACCTACTAACTCCCTAGACTCAACTCCTATCATGGCCAATCATGGCCGTATGAGATTATCAGTCCGCCCTTGTGGGTACCTCTACTTGGTCACCCGCTCAGGGCCACTTCTTGAAGTCATCTCTCCTCCTCCTCCTCCTGCGCTGTAATTGTTAGTGCAGAAAGGGGGGAATATCCGGGAGGGTCAACGTTGAACCTTTTAACCAACGGAGAACACCTCAGTTGACGATGATGAACTGGGCTATTGACTCGACACTTGACACAACAAACCGGAAACAAAAACCAACATGTGGGCAGGGGCACAAATGAAACACCCAGGGTATCCCGTCATGCAGGATGGCTCCCAGATCATGCTCTAGCTAGCGGGAGCATCATCATGGTCATTGTGATAAGCGGGGACGCCTTCGAGGACAACCTCCAGGCTTCTTGATATATGGGAGGTCAAGAAATGTTTTGTGAGCTTGAAGACATCGCGTGTACCTACCTTAGTGTCATGTGCCTAGTGGTGCAAAGACGCAGGCACCGAGACCGACATGCCCTCTGTGAAGAAGATGGAGATGCGACACCAAAGCCACCAAGATAGGACCTCAGGGACCTCTCAACACCACGATACCTGGACAAACATCACGGTACTTTGTATGTGCCTTGGCTGTTGGTTCGAAGGCTCTGGGTAACCCCCTTCTCTCTTGGAGAAATTTACATCATTTTCAAATACTATATGTGTCTGCGAATGTCGACCAAGTTTTGGCTGTCGTCTTGTTGCATTCGTCGAGGTCCAAGTCGGGATTATCGGGGCAAGTTGAGGTGCAGTAGATCCCGTCCAGTTGGGAACACCAAGCTAATAACCAGACCACACTAAAAATGAAAAATTGGTAGTCACATATTCCCGCCCACTCATGTTGGCCAAATAAAGAAAAATTGATGTCCCAGTCGACGATCATGGCTACACGTGTGGAGATGGTCGGATCAGAGCTCATATCACGGCGGTTACATGGTGAGGTTCATCGCCATTTAACTAACCCCATGTTTTAAAATGGACACAAGGGTCTTGGTTCACCATAGTGTAGCTCTAGCTTCAGTCCATGGAAGTGTGAGGTTGAGAGCTTTAAGCAACTTCTTGGCCATTTTCAGCCATTGATCGTGAAACCAGACAATGAAGGTGATACAAGTCAGGTACTGATTCGCTGATTATCAAATGTACACATTTATTTCGCTGTTCAAGGCTGAAACGTGGTTCGGAGCGCACCCCCAGAATCTCCGGCTGCTCCCGGAGTTCCGGGGAAGACTCCACATCTCCGGAGATCTTGCCGGGCGGAGACCATATCCAGGCCCGAAGAGGACCCTCCTAGCTCCTGACTTCGGAGCCGAGTCACGTGGAGAAGACTCAATGACTACAGAATATTTCCCCTTGGCACCATGTCAAGTCCGTAGCACAAGGAATATTCTGTAGATGCAAAATGCTGCTCTTTACCCCAGCAACAATTAAATTCCCCAGCAAATGGATTCGTTGTGCGAGTGTCGCATTCGTCCAAGCACTGACAAGCGACACGCAATTCTCCGATCCAACGAGGCGACAACTTCCCCAAGTTTCAACAAACAACCATTTAGGGCGCGTTTGGTTCGATAAGCAAAACTTTAATTTGTATGGGAAACAGGCCCCCTATCAACTAACAAACTGCAAATCGAAGTCAAAAACCGACGTCGGACCCCCTTTACCCCCTATAACCCCCCTATAACCCCCCTATAACTAAAATACAACAGGCTCTTAGCCGTACCTCCCCTACTACGTCTTACAAGCACTATATATAAGGCCCTATCAATTTCCTAATCGGGTATAATAATACTACGTTTTACTATTCTATATCTCTACGACCCGGGGAAGGAGGATAACTTATATTTTATTAATTAATAGGGGTATTGGGTATATTAGCGGCTAGATTAAATTACGTTATATTAAAAATTATAATATTTATTACCCCCCCTCCTCGGTTTACGTTTTATTATAAATACTTAATAAAATAAAATACTTCGATATAAATCCTATTCGATACTATATTTTTACATTCCTACTTATAATCCTTCTAATCGTTACTACTATTATTCATTTTAAACGCCGCCGCGGTAATAATAATATAGTATACCGATTTATTTATATTAATAAAGAAGAAGGGGAGAAGGTTATTTATAATACCCTCTACCCTAACCGTAAAAATAAATTTTTTAATTTATATTATATATAGTACCGCCCTTTTATAAAGCTCGTTATATAAATAATCTAAAATACTTTAATCTATAAATTATAATATATATCCTTCGAATAAAAGTTTATAACTTTCCTATATATTTATATTTATAATAAAATATATTAAAATACGGTTTATCGATTTAATTACAATACCGAGACTATTAGCCGTAACTTTTATTAAATATTAAATACTATAATTTAATTATATTAAATAATCGTTAAACTTCCCCCTTTAAATACTATATATAATTTAAAAGACGCGGTATCGGCGCTATTCTTTAAAAATTACTTAAGCGTTATCAATAGGATTTATATTTATATATAGGTATTTTAATTTAAGACGGAAATATAACGAAATTATAAAGGATTTATATATTAGAATATTATAATCGCCGTTAATTTAAATAATTTTTTTACGTATATTTTACCGGGAAGCGAGGGTTTAATATATAATTTTAGGGTAATATAATTAATATTTAATATTATTAGTTTTAAAATACCCGAGGGTAAATTTTACTTTATTAACGCGGGGTATTATATACGACGTAATATTCTTATTTTATATTTAAGTATTTAATATTATTTATTAGAATAAAGGTATAAAATTAATCGATTAAAAATATATAAAGAATTGTATAATTTAAGGCATTCGAAGTATTATATAAAGATTAAAATTTCAATCGGTATATTAAAGAGGAAGTAGAAAGTAATACGGTCGTTAGCTCCCGAATATAATATCGTAATATAAATCGATATTATATTCGCCTATACGGCGCTATATAATTAAATTATACGGGTCGACCCCGACGGCCCAAATATTAATAAAAGCGATCGAGAAGAAAAAAACTAACGTATTAGTAATAATAACGGTATTATTATTATTAATAATAATAATAAAGGTATAAATATAAATATTAATTAAAATAAATATATAATAGGGTTTAAGAATACTTTTACTTTACGTATATAGATTAATTACGTTAAATAAAAGCGGGTAAAGCGTATACGCTATAATAAAGTTAAGTGGGCAAAATAGGTACGGTAGAGGTAATTTCTTATAATAATAATTATATAGCCAAACTTTACTTAAATTTTAATATAACTATATTATTCTATTCGTTAAATTATTCTAAATCAATTAATACTAATTATATAAATTTTAGAATATAATTAAAAGAATAATTAATATTATAAAACCGACCCTATACGTAGGGTTAGGGTCTACATTTCTAAAGTCGGGCGCCCGAGCCCCTATATTTGCGTTATAATTACTAGCGGGCGGGCGCTCGAGTACCTAAATTACTAAATTTTTTTACTAATCTTATAGGATTTTTTTTTAACTCTATAAAATTAATTACTAGAGCCCACCTTACAAGGTAGTAAAATTGGCCACTAGAACCCACCTTACAAGGTAATAAAATTAATTATTAGAATTTACCTTATAGGGTAATAAAATTAACCACCAAAGCCTACCTTATAAGGTAATAAAATTAGCTACTAGAGCCCACCTTATACGTTTAAATTTAGAGATTTTCAAAAATAAACCATAAAATTATTATATCTCCTAATAATTATCACGGCGCTAGCGGACAGGGTCCCTATCCGGCGGACCGGTTATCGCTCGGGCGGTCACCTAACAAAAGTTAACCGCACCAGCGCACGTAATTACGTACCGCCTTCGTAAATCGCCCGCGCCCAAATATAAAACCCTAACGCGGGGCGCACCCTTTACTTATTTCTTCTTTTCTTCTTTATCTTATAATTCTACAATAAACCTAAATTCAACGTATTAAACTTATCTCTCGTAACTACGTCGCTCGTAATAATTATAAGATTATTCTTAATATATTAGGGAGGTATCTAAATATCCTAAATTTATTTACCGATTAAAGTAATTATAATATATACCCTTATAATTAATTATAATAATATATACCCCCGACGAAAAGGCTGCCGCGGTTAAAACCGCTAAGCTATTTACTATTAAGAGCGTTTAAATAAACGAAGTTTAAAAAAAGAATATATTTAATAAATTTGTAATTGAATAAATTAAATTCGATATTATAAATATATTTATTATTCTTAATATAATTATTTAATAAGATAATACTTTTAAGCGTCGCTTACTTAGCGATATTATAATCGGTATTCTTAAAGAGAAATAGAATATTTAATTATATAATATCGATAAATTTAATTTAAAAGATTATAATATTCCGGAAAATATAAATGAAGCTATTACGTTTTTTAATTAAGAAATTATTAGTAAATTCGCTAACGTTCGTTATATATTTAATATAAAGGATTTATTCAATTTCTTATATACGAAAATTAACATAATTACGAAATATTAAGCCTAATATAATAAAAATTATTTAATTTTTATTTTTAAGGTTTTAACGGCTACGGGTTAAAATTATTAGGAATAGAATAATAGTAATATTTTATTAATAAACTTCAATATTTTTAAATTTACTATCGAAGATCCCGAAAGTGTATACGCTATTTTCGAAGAAATTAAATTATAAATTATTTTAATTAAGGCTATTCTTTCCTAATAATGAAAATATTAAATTATTATTATTAATTTAAATATTAATTTAAGATAAATATATAAATACGCTACTAATTTATTAAAATATTAAAAGGGCGCCGAAATAAATAATAAATACTTTTATAAAGATTTATGTAAGGAATAAAATAAGAATATATTTTTAATACGCTAATTATTAGAAGCTTGCGGAAATAAAGATTTTAACCTCGAATTAGACGATTACGAAACTTTACGTTATAAAAACGTTGCGTTATACGAGAAGAATTGTAAATTCTAAGCCTAATTTACCGTATTACGTTAAATTATTAATTATTCTAATAAGGGAGCTTAAAATAATACCCCGTTTAATAATAATTAAAATAATAATTTATTTAACGACGGAGAGGTTTAAAATAATACCTTATTTAATAACGGCCGTACCGATAAATAAGGTACCCCTTACGAATAAAAAAATAATTCCTCGATTAAGGATTATTTATCCTACCCCTACTTCTTTATTAAATAGAACGAAATCCGTCGCGATTTTATTAAAAAAGAAAAAGAATTTACCAAAATTAAAAATAACCTAATAATTATAAAGGTTTAAATTAAAGAATTAAAAGGAGTAATAATTACCCGGGATAATAATATCGCTAATTTATATATTATAATTATTATTTTAATTAAAAAAAATATCGATTTCTATAAAGAAAATATTAATTTTCGTAAGAAGAAGGTCGCTTTCCTAACCCCCGAGAATTTCGAACGTTACAATTACGCCGATCGTAATAAGGATAACGATAATAGAAGGCGTTATAAGGAAATATTTACTACCGATTTTTCTACCGCTAATTAAAGACGCTTATTAATTAAAGAGAAGGATTCGCCCTATTTTTATAATGAAAAAAATAAAAATATTATTACTTTTAATATTTAATACTGCTATATCCTTAATAAATTTAAATTGAATACCGACTATTTCTTTAATAATAAAGCTAAAAAAATATATATCGAGAATTGTACTATTAATAAAATTACTTAAGATTTTAAACCCTACTTCGCCGACGGTCCTTATAATATTAAAATTTTTAATAAATTACTCGCCTATTTATACGCCGAATATTATAATTATAATCGAAAGGAAAAAATTATCTACGAATTTAACGATCTAAAATTCGAAATAAACGGGGACTTTTAAAAATTCCGTAATAAATTCGTACGTTTAGTAAGAGAATATAATCGCCCTTTTAATTTATAAAAATAAAAATTCAATTAAAAATTCCCGGGTACTATTTAGAACGCCCTCCTTTAGGGATATAAATAAGAGGATATTATTTTTAATTAATACGCTTTAATAATTAAAAAAACGGTCGAAATTAATTAACGTATTTTCCGTAATAATAAAGCTAAGAAAGATAATAAGGATAAGGATAAGAATATTTCCTTTTCTATAAATTCGTCTAATAAGGTTAAAGGTTTTAATAATTTTAATAAAAATTCTAATAATATTATTAATAATAATATTAATACTAGTAGTAGTAACCGAGGTAATTCCCGTCGCGCCCTTAATATAATTCGTAAGGAAGCTTATAAATTATTCGAAGAAAAAAAATATTTCGTATATAAGGAAATTGGATATCGTTTCTATAACTATTTTAATTACCGTAGTAGAAACCCCAATTATATTAACGAATTTATCGATTATTATAGCCGTAAAAATAAAGAGGACGATAAACCGGCCGATAATAAAGTGGAAAATTAATTACCCTAAGAATATTAAATTCCCTTTTAAAAATTAAATTAATAAGTATTTATTCTAGAAAAAATTTAAAAAAAGTACTACCAAAGAGTATAAAAGTAAATATAAATTTTTTAAAAGACTATTTAAGTAGACCCGTATTAATTATATTTTATATTTGTAAAGTCATAGGTACGAGAGGGTAAGAGCAAATCGCACAAGGTAGGTCTATTCTAGGAGAAAGATTTTAGCCTAGCCAAATACAAGTCTCTAACTAGGAGCTATCCTCTTTTATACTTATACGCTTCCCTATAAATCCGGAATAATCGGCGCCCGGACTCCGAAATCCTTTCCTCTATATTATATCCTACTATCCTTATTTTATCCGCTATTTTATCTATCGTCCTAGGCTACTATACCCTAATTATATAAATCCCCCTAAACCTTCTTAATAATACCCTTATAATTATCCCCCCCCTTAAAAACTATAATCCTTTATAACTCTAATATTAATTATTACAATCCGTAGAAAATTTTATTTCCTATTTATATATTACGCTATACTTCGTAAAAAACCCTATTTTCTATTCGTATATTATATTACGCTTCGGTTCTATTATACCGTTTAATTATTTATTCTTATTTTATATATTAATATTACTCCCCCCCCCGGCTAATTTAATCCTTAAACCGTATTATTACGCAACGATTATTATAATACCTATAGGGGTAATATTTCTATATTAAATAATTTTATTAAAAGATTTAAAAACCGACCGGCGATATTTATATTAATATATCGGACGAAATAATAATCCCCACTTATTTTAACCGTCCATATTATATTAATATTCCTATATTTACCGGCTATAATAATATAATAATTTACCGGTTTTATAATTAATATTTGCCCCCTAGGGCTATTATTAATTCCCAAAAGCCAACCCCGAAACGGTTTAATTTCTACGTATTACGCACTTTATTTACTATTTTAATATTCTTTTCTCTTTGTATCTTTTCCTCGGATAGGAAATATTTTACCCTAAATAATAAAGGATTTCGAAAGAATTCCTAAATAGGATAGAAATTCTATCCCGAATTAAGATTGGAATTTCATTTAAAATTAGTTTTAAAATTTAACCCGAACCGCCTTCCCTCTTTTTAAAATTAAACCCTTATAATCCCTAAAATATAAAGAAAGACCTATTAATTTCAACCGGTTAATTAAATTAATAAAAACCCTAATACGTATTAATTATTTTTAGGAGCCGGAAATACTCTAAATTATATTATTAACCAACGACTATTTACTCTACGTAGTTGGTAATTTACTATATCTCCCTAATTTAAAGAATTTTATTAATATTTATATTTATTAATTAATTATAAACCTCTTTATAATTTAAACCGCTATAATTACTTTAAAGCTAGTAACCTTTAACGCCGCTTATAAATAAACGTTAAAAAAGAATTTATTAATTAATTTTAAATCTTCCTAATTTAATTATCTCGTCCTTATCGGACGGAAAATTTTTAATCCAATAGGAAATATTAAAACGGTTCTCCTTTTAATATATCGGATTCTCTATAATTTTAATAAAAAATTTACTAACTAATTTAAATTCTCCTAATTTAATTATTTTATCCTTATCGGACGGAAAATCCTTAATCTAATAGGAAATATTAAAACGGTTTTCCTTTTAATATATTAAATTCTTTATAATCTTAATAAAGAATTTACCGGCTATTTTAAATCCTTCTAATTTAATTACTTATCCTTATCGGACGGAGAATTCCCAATCTAATAAAAATATTAAAGAGGTTTTTCTTCCGGTCTTAATATTCGGATTCTTTAAATTCCTTATAATTCTAATTCGCGGCTCGGCGTAACTACTTCTTAATTAATATTATATTAAAATATTTAAAATTAAATTATTAATCCTCGGGTACTTTATTTTTAATACCGGCTACCCTTAATTTATTCCACTACGCAAATCTTTCGCCGGCGATAATATTTCTTTTCCTATTAATAAATAAATTTTTAATTCCCGTCCCTATTAGAGTATATAGTAGCTATTCGCTTACTAAACTTTATATATAATATTTCGTACTATATTTAATACTTATTATTTTTTATAATCGTAAAATAATAAATTCTTATTATATTATTTACGTTAATTATCCTATTTCCTATAATATTTCTATTTAATTTTCTAATATTTAGAAAACGCTTTTTACGCATTCTCGAAATACTTTTTAGGTTCCTAAGTATTATATTCTACGGATTACCCTATTTATTTAATTAAAAACTTCTAATTTATATCTACTCCTTAATAATTTATAATTTCTTTAATTTCTTATTCCTCTTATTTATCGTATAATTCCGGTAATAATATTTTATAATTTCCGTCTTTTTTATTAAGGGACAGCATTGGCACCGTTAGGTATATAATAAGATATGTATTATTATACGAAGGAAGGGAAGGGAGAAGTATATACGGAGGATTGGATATATAGGCGCGAGCCTATACCCTAATCCGTACGCACCTACGTAATACTACACGTGACTATAGGTGACTAGATCTGGACTATATCGAGCTATAGCGTACGTACTATAATCGGGAATAGTCGCTAGGGATCTAAGCACTTATATAAGTGGTTAATACGTATACCGGGTATAGTATAAGTATAATCCTATAATATTATCCCCCTTTAAAAGAAGTTCGTAGAGTTAAAAAAAAAAATCTATATATACGTATAATTATAACCTAAAATCCTTTATTAATTTATTAAATATTTCTAATTATAACGTTAGCCGTATCCTAGATTATTTATTTATTAAAAATCGTATAATCTTTATTATTATTTCTATAAATCCCTCCTTTACTTCCTTTTTAATTAATAATAATTCCGTTTTGGAAATAGCGAATCGTTGCGCTAAGTGGGCGGAACGGCGGTATAAAGCGCGGAGTTCGGTATTAACGTCGGATTGTTCGTTACGAATAACGGAGTTTATTATTGGGTATTTTCCTTTTTATTCGAAGCGGTTGAGAAATTCTTTAACGCGGGGTGGTATTAATTTATTGGGGTAATTGTAATAAAATTCTTAAAAATATACTTTATAATTAATAACGTTATCGACCTTTTTTTAAGTAAGGTTGTAATTGCCCTTTTATTTAATTAAATAATATTAATAATAGTTTTCTCCTTTTTATTTAATATTTAATAATTTATCGAATCCCTATTTAATATATTCCTCGTAATCGTCGGTACGAATTATAATTCTACCCTCGTTAGCGCGGATGTTAGAATTGACGATTTGGCTAAGGAGATTTTAATTGGTCTAATGTTAAATTATCGAAATATAAAAAATTAGCGAATATTTTATATTATCGGGTAATTGTAATTTAATAGTATATAAATCCGTTTTTAAGATTTTAAATAATCCTTCCTAATAGAGGGAGAATTTAATATATAAACGACCGTTAATTAAATTAAACGTATTAAATAGGACGGTATCCCCTTTTTTATATTTTATTAAATCGACTTATTTTTTATTAATATTCTCTTCGTATTAATTTTAATTGCGTTTAATCTATTGAATTATAAAATTTTAAATTTTATAGAAGCGGTCGGCGAATTCGTTAACTTTATAATATTCTTTTAATTATATAGGTAATAATATTAATAGTAAGGGGTTATAAGGTTCGGTACTTATATAGGAATAATAATTATAATTAACGAAGAAAGGTAATAAGTTTATTAATAAAGATATTATATTATTATTAGCGAATTTTACGAGGGGAAGTTATTTGGCCTAATTAGTTTATATTTAATTAATATATAATTGGAAGTATTATTCTATTTCCGTATTAATACGTTTAGTTTAAATGTTTATTTAAAAGTAGAAAGCGGAGGTTAAAGTGTGTTTAATATTTAAACGTTAGTATAAAGAGGATTAAAATTATAATACGAATTAAATATTTTTATTTAAAAGGATAGAATTTAAAAGGTTATAAAGGTAATATACGTAATCGATAAAACGTTCGATTAATTCTTTTACCGATAATATAATTATTAATATAAAGTATTGTATTTTTATTAACCGGTTAATAACGATGTAAATATATTTAAATTTTTAATTAAAGTAGAAATTATTAGAGAACGGAATAATATAATCGATAGAAATACGGATTTAAAGAGTTAATATAACGGATAAGGTTTTAAAGAGGTTAATAAAGTTACGTTTAAGGAATTTAGTCTTTATATAAAGTAAGTAAATTTTATAAAATATACGTACGTCGTTAACTATACCTTTTTAATAGAATTTTTAGGATAGGAATTTATAAATAACGTTATAATTAAAGTGGTTTACGCTAAATGAATTATATTAGCGATTAATTAATTAAAATTAGAATTTTTTATTATAAAGGTCGATTATTATATAATCGCGCTATTTAATAATACTGTTAAAAGTGATTTAATATTCGCTAAAAGTTTTATAGAGGATTTTATAAATCGAAATTAATTAATTATAGTTATTTAAATCGTTTAAAACGGAGACCGCTTTTTAAAGGAATATAGAATTTTTGTAATTATTTAGAATAATATTGTCGATTAATTTATCTTTGTAATCGTTTATTAAGGAGAGGGAATAATAAGAGGCTAGGTCTTTTTCGTCGAAGTAATTATCTACGAATTATAAGGGTTAAAAAAGGGTATATTAACGGATAGCGAAGTATTCGTTTTTAATACCCGTAAAAATATTGTTAAATTTCTTATTAAAGGTATCGGGGCGTAAATTCTTTAATTTTAAGGTATATTAAATTTAAAAGTTAAAATATAATAAGAATTATAATTAATATATATACCGTTATATAAATTATTTATTAATTATAAAGCTCTTTAAATTTTTATAATTTATTAAGATATTGAATAATTATTATACTCCTTTAAATTCGGGCTACTACTCTTCTAACGCTTTAATAATAATTAAGAATTCTTTATTATAAATATTATAATTATATTCCTAGGCTATATATTTTATTAAAAAGTAAATAATTAGGTATAATATTTTATTATCGCTATATTATAAAAATATACCCTTTATTACCCAATTAAATATATTTATTTCGATTACGGTCTTTTTAATTTAATTATAAATTTTTAATATAAGTCCGGTCGCGAAGGCCTTTTTTAATACGTTAAAAGCGGATTAATAATAATTGGATTATAATTATAATATATTTTTCTTTATTAATTTGTATAATAGGGATATTATCGTCGAAAATATTTTAATAAAACGTTAATAGAAGTTTACGAAGCCGAAAAATTATTAAAATAATTTTTTAAATTAAAGGGGCGCTTAATCGAATACGGTTTTAATTTTATCTAGATCTATTTTAATACCGCTTAGTATAATAATTAAGCCGAGGTATTTCGTATATTTCGTATAGAATTTATATTTATTAATATTTATATTTAAACTAGCTTTAATTAAGCGTTCGAGGACGTCGTTAATATATCGCTTATAATCTTTCTTATTATTAAAATATATAAAGATATTATCGAAATAAGCGGTCGCGTAAACGTTGAAAATATTATATAAAATATCGTTAATATAATTCTAGAAAGCGCTAAGAGCGCTTTAGAGGTTAAAAAGTATAATTAATGATTCGAATAACCTAAATTTTATTATAAATATAATTAATTATTCGTAATTTTCTTTAATATAAACCCGGTTAAAAGTAATAATAATATTTAATTTAATAAAAATTTTAATATAATAAATAACGTTAAATATTTCTTTAATAAGTAGAAATAAATAGTGGGATTTAAAAATAATATTATTAATACCTCGGTAATTAATATAAACGCGGACTCCTCCTCCCGGCTTTTTAATTAAAAGTATAAGAGTAAAGGTTTTTAATTACGATAGCCGGATAAATTTCTTTTTCAAATTATTATTAATCTATTTTTTAATAACGTTAAATTCTTTTAAATTAAAAGTACGATTATAGGAAGCGGGTAATATAGCGTTAAATTTAAATTCGAATTTAAAATTGTAAAACCGGTTAGGGGGTAATATATTAATACTTTCTTAGCGGAAATTATTCGTCTATTATTAATATTATTAAAGTAATTTTTATTAAATTTAAACGTTAATTTTTAAAGGTTTATTTACTTTTTTGTAGAATTTAATAATATTTTTAAATGTAATTTTACTAATATTAATATTATTAGCGGTAAAATAACGGTTAATAATCTTTTCGCAAATTTAAAAATCGGAGGTATCGCTTATAAATATAATTAAAGCGGAGATTTTAATTATTTTAATAATTTCTTTACTTCCAATATTGTAAAATATATCGATTTAAATATAATAATTACTATTAAAGAACTTTTTATAATAAATTACTTTACTATTTATAATATCTTTAATTATATTAACCGTAAAATTATCGTTAATTACGTTTAAAGTTAGGGCGCCTTTTTCTTCCGTTATTTTATCCTTATCCGTTATACATTAAATTTTTTTTATTATATTCGCCCTCGTTGTACGGATAATTTAAAATTTATATTTTTCGACGAATTAATTAAATATAATTATTAAAAACTCTTTAATATTAATTAAATCGAAGGGTCCTTTAAAAATATAATAAAGGCGGACTAGCGTTTAATAATCGGGGAAAGAAGTATATACTCCTTTAGCTAAGCGATATAGTATAAGGATTATACGTAGTAGGGGAAGGGGGTAATAATATATTATAGCCGTTAATATAAGAATTTAACCGTTAATAATTTTATTAATAGAGACCGCGCTTATTTTATTAACGACCTTCTATTTAAATTTATTAAAACGTTAACGAACGGCGCGTTTAATAATTATAGAAATAAAAATTTAATAAATAGCTTCCGATAATAAGGTAGGGGTATTTAGCTCTCCCTTATTGGGGATATTTAAAATAAAGGGTTTCTAATATATTAATCGCATCCTAAAGGAATTTTTAAGAATAATAGTGGAGGGTATGCCGCTAGGAATAGTAATTAAGGGTATATTAACGTTATATTTGCGTAATAACAGTATATAATATAAGTAGCGGGGTATTCTTAAAGGAAAGTAATTACGTTATTCGTAAACGGAGCCGAAGATAAGGCAATTACTAAGTTAATCGATATTAAAGGCGTAGTAAATTAATTACGGATATTCGAAAATAATAGGGTTATCTTTTATAAAATTATAAATAAAGAAATCGATAAATTCGTAATATACGTTGGTATTTATAATTAAATGATTAAAATACGTAATATTCCCCTTCGTTTAATTATTAGCGAGGTATAGGAATTTGGGGAATTGGAATTTAAAAGTTGGGAAATTATTACGTAAAACGAAACGACGGTTAATAAACCCTAAGGCGGTATAATTATTATTAATAAATATAATATAATATATTTTATACGGTTTATAAAATAAATAAATAGAAAAATTTAATAAATTAGGGTATTTATAACGGTTATTTATAGAAGATTTATTAATTTTAATAATTTTAAATTTAATTATAAGGATACTCTTTAATTATCTTCCTTTTTATTTATATTTAATAAACGTTAACTTTTAATTATAATTTAAATGGGAGGCTATATATTTCTTTAATTATTAATAAAATTATTCTTATTACTTATAACCGGGCTTACGAAATTATAAGGGTATATAGGGGTAGGGTAATAAATAGATTATTATTATAATATAAAGTAATTAAAAGCCGGAATATTAGGAGCGGGAATATTTATAATATTAATATTATAGTAATTATATTAGCTGTATCTATATTAATCCTAAGCGGGGTACTATTATTAATTATTATTATTATTATTATTTTTCTCCTTTTCCTTTTTATCCTTTTTCTTTTTCTTTTCCTTTTCTTTCTCTTTACGTAATTTACGCTCGGGCACCTCCTTTTTAAATTAAATACGACCTTTATATTCGGCGGAAAAATAGTTTTTACAATTATAGCGGGTATAAATACTAATCTTTATATAATATTAGAATACGTTATTATCGATTATATAGAAAATTTAAACGTTAGAGGCGAATATAGAGTTGAGATTTATAGCGGTACTACCTTCGTTAATAGTAAATTCGGGAGTAGAATTGCTCGTATTATTAAAAGCGGAGTTAAAACCGGTAATAAAATTATTAATATTAGATTTATAATAGGGGTTAACGATTTTATTATATTAATTTTTTTATTCGAACTATTTAGCGAAATTGTAAATTATTTCGAACTATTCGTCGAATTTATTATCCTTAGGCTAAGGGCGCTATAGGGTAATAGCGTTATAAAAGCGTTTAATTAAGCGTTAATAGAAATAATAAATCTTTATATTATTATTAAATTAATAACGCTCGATAATAATAACGAATTTATCTTCGAAATTAAATTATTTTATTTTACCTATTTTTAAATCCTCGAATTTATAACGAATTTAAATTACAATATCGATATTATTATATTTATTAATTATTTATTTAAATAAATCGAAGGTAATAGATTATTTAACTGGTTTATTAAATAAAATTTTAATAAATTCGGGTTCGATTACTTCTTAAGGTTTATTATAAAAAGAGTAGGAAATTAAGGAAAATTTAATATCCTCGGTCTTAAAAGTAAAAGGCTTATTTTTAAAAGCGAATAGGATATTAATACGCTATTAATAAAATTTAATAATTTTCTTAAGAATTTTACTAATATTATCGAAAATAGGGGAAACGACGATATATAATACCGATTTATAATTATTACCGCCGTTACTTCCGACCGGGTTATTAATAATTATATTATTAAATTCGGATTTAGAATTATTAAAATTAGAATTACTATTATTATTATTATCGGGTAGGGGTATAGACGCGGAGTTAATAAATTTAAATAAATATTAATAAAAGTCGTTAATTATCTTCTAATATTTAATTATTTCGCGCTTAATTATATTTTAAAAATTAATTTTAAAGTTAAAATAGCGCTTTTAAACGTCGGATAGGCTTTATTAAAGGGTAATTAAACGAATTTAAAAATCGTTAACGATATTATTATATTAAAAGGCGGCGTTAGCGAAGGCTTATTTATAAGCGTTATATTAAATTTATTACTTAATAACGGCGTCCGAAAATTAAAGGGTATAATTAATTTTAAAAATTGCGAAATTAATATTAAGAGTCGCGTTAATTTAATTTTTATTTTAGATTAAAATATAGAACTAATCGAAATCCTAATGTAATTAATTATTCTTATCCTCGGATTATTAAAAATCCTCTTTAATATTTTAAAACTCGGCGGTAACGGAAATAACGTTAAATTATATAAAGTAGGCGAATGCGTAAATAATAGTTAAGAATATAAAATAATTACCTAAATTAAAAATTTAAATAATAAAAACCGGGATAATAATAAAATTATTATTAAGCGCGTAAATAGCGTCGGTAAATTAATTTTAAAATTCGATATTACGAAAGTCGATATTTCCGATTTCGGAAAATATAATAGCTATAACGAAAATATTAATAATTATAATAGGGATTAAATCGGATATTAATCGCTTAAATTAATATATTTTAATAAATATAAAGGAAAAGAGAATATAAACGACTGTAGTAATAATATTCGTTTTAATAATTATTTAATTCGAATTAATTACGGGATTGTCGCTAGGGTATTAGCCGTTAAGGAAACGAATTTTAATATTAATTAATATAATTAACGATTAATCTTCCTCGAAAATTACGCGCATAGCGTTAAAGAAGGTATAATAAATTATTAAGGGATAATATTAGTACCGTTAAATATATGATAAAATATATATTATTATACGAAAGAAGGGAAGGGAGAAGTATATATAGAGGATTGGATATATAGGCGCGAGTCTATACCCTAGTCTGTACGTACCTACGTAATATTATACGTAATTATAAGTGATTAGATCTGGATTATATCGAATTATAGCGTGCGTATTATGGTCGGGAATAGTCGCTAGGGATTTGGGCACCTATACAGGTGGTTAGTGCGTATACCGGGTATAGTATAGGTATAATCCTGTGACATTTTTTATTCTTCTAAAATTCTAATAAATTAATTAGAAAAACGTTATATATTTAATTATATTATATTAATAAAATTATTTAATACGCTTAAAAGTTAATTTTCTTTAATATTTTAACTTTAATATACGTAAATATTAATTTCCTATTTTTAAATCGGAAATTTTTAATTAATAAACTTATAACGTCGCCCGGTTAGAATTTAATCGGCGTATACTTCTTATTATACCCCTTCTTCTACGCTTTTATTATTTAATTCTAATAATATTATATTATTTTATAAATTTCCTTTAATTTCTATAATCGCTCCTTTACGCTTTAAACCTTAATAGGATTCTACCCCTTAATATATTCGATTATATATAAATAATAATTATATAAGGCTTCAAACGGCGAAACCCCTATAATTATATACGTAAAATTATTATACGCGAACTCTATTTCCGGGAATTCTTTACTTTAAAATATAGGGTCGCCTTCCAAAGTTCGGATATATAAAATTTTTTTAATAATTTAATATAAATATTCTATTTACTTATCCGTTTATAAATAGAATATAATAAATAATCTTCGTAGGATCCTACGCGTTTTAGTAAATTCCTTCTAAAATTCGCTAATAAATAATTTATTTTTATTATTTACAATTCCTAATAATAAATTAAATCGGTACTCTACGTATTTATATAATAGGGACGCTATAGAAATTATATTAAATATTTTAATAATAAATATAAATAAAATTATTTTAATAAATCGGTTTATAATTATTAAAATAACGTTATATATCTTCCTATCGGCCCTTTAATTCGGTAGAAAATTAGTAATAAAATTAATATTAATTTTTTAAAAAAATTGTTCGGGTATTAGCAAAGATTAGAAATCTCTGTAAGGTCGGTATTAGGGTTTTTAAATCCCTTAATATAATTCGTACTTCGTAACGTATTCCTAAATATTTTATATAAAACCCTCCTAATAAAACTTCTTTTTAATAAATTCCAAGGTTTTAAACGTATTTATATAATTAGCCTTTAAATTATTATAATAAAAATATAAAATTTCCTTATAAAATAATCTTTCCTTAAAAATTATTAATTATTTTTTAAAATAAAAAACCCTTTAATTATTTAATTTATATCCCCCGATTATAATCCCTTTAAATTAAATAATTGTTACCCGTTCGGTTAAATTTAAATCCTTAGGCTAAAATCCTTTTATAATAATATAAAATTCCTAATTCGTTAAAGGTATTTAAGGGATTTCTCAATATATTATTTTCCTTGCGATTTTATATAATAAAATTTAAAAGAACGCTCCTTTTATTAATTATATTAGTAAAATATTTTTTATAATAATAACGGACCGCGTTATTTATTGAATTTATTTAACGAAGGCGTAAATTATAAACTTCTTTTTATACCGATATAGGATTTTAAAATTTAATTACTTTCTAATTATATTTAATAATTCCGAAATAAAGTTTAATTTCTTTTAAAAGGTCGGTAAAACGTCGCTATAAATTATATCCCCCTTTATATAATTTAGCCTCTTAGATAAATTATCCGTTAAATTCGTTTTTCCCGATTAGTATTTTATTTCGAAATCGAATTAAAATAATTAATAGATTTAACGAATAAACCTTCTACGCAAATCGCTCACTAGCGATTCTGTAATATTTTTTAATGCTTTATAATTTATAAATATTATAAATAACTTTAAAAATCCTTTTAAATAATATATTTAATAATTTAAATTAATTATAATAACGAATAATTCTTATTAGCCTATATATTATTATTATTCTACGTTTATTAATTTCTTAAAAAAGAACGCTATAAAGTATTAAATATCTTTTATAAATTAAAATAAAATTCCCGAAATAGCCTTCTATAAAGCGTTTATTTCGATTTTAATCTTTTTAATTAAATTTTAATAACGAAGGATCGGTACTATTATAAACGCTTCCTTTAAAGTTTAAAATATTTTATTAACCTCTTTAATTTAATAAAACGCGCTTAATTTCCGCCTATTTTTATTCCCTTTGAATAAATCGGTAATAAGCCCTATTATATAAGAATATTAATATATAAATTATTAATAAAAATTAGTAAATCTTAAGAATATTTAAATATTATAAAAAAATTTAGGTATTAATTACTCTTAGACTACTTTTACCTATTCGGAATTTATTATTACCTTTTTTATAATAATTTAATAGCCGAAGAAATCGATATAATTTTTATAAAATTCGTATTTAAACGCCTTTATAAAAAATTAAATAACGCGTAAACGTTCGAAGATTAAACGGAAATATTTATTATATTTTTCTTTAAAATTCGAATAAATTAAAATATCGTTAAAATATATTATGTAAATATAATTAATAAATCCCGTAAATACTTTATATATATATATTTAAAATATAGCGAATACGTTTATAAGCCCGAATAATATTATTATATATTTGAAATAATTATATTGCGTTTTAAAAACGGTTTTCTATTAATCCCCTTTTTTAATTCGGATCCGATAATACGCTTCGTACAAATTAACCTTAAAAAATACTTTAACGCCGATTATTCGGTCTATTAATTCGCTAATTAATAATAATAAATATCGATTTTTAATAATAATTTTATTTAATCCCCGGTAATTAATATATAATTGTAATATACTATCCTTTTTAAATATAAATAAAATCGATACTCTAATAGAATTTTAAGAGTAACGGATATAATTAATCTATAAATTCTCTTTTAAATATTCGTATAATATTTTTAATTATATAATAAATAAAAAGTAAATAAAGATATTAAATACTTTTTCCTTTTCTTTAAGGATAATTTCGTATTTAACGTCTAATAATTATAATAATATTTTAACTTTTTCTTTAAAAAATATATCTTTAAACCCTTTTAACGTTAAAAGAATATTATCCGCCGCACTTTCGGGCGGCTCTTTATCTTCGTTTACGTTTTTAAAATCCGGTTTTAATAAATTATATATTAAAATTAAATTAATAATATAAATTCGGTTATTATATACTACTTTATACGCGAAAATTATAATATTAATAAAAAGTACCCCTTTAAATTCAAATTCGTTCTTATTAATATATATAATAATATTTTTAAAACCTATACCCGGTATAAATAATAATAATAATAATATCCGACTATTTCTTCGAATCGCGTAGAATAATTAAATAAATTCTTTTTCCTAACCCTTCCAATCTTTTAAAATAAATATTAATTCGTATATTTTATAATAATATATCTTTTTACTATTCGTATTTATTAAAATAAATAGAATACCGGTTTTTATTTTCTTTAATTTATACTTCTTCGCAAAATTTTTATATACGGTATTAACTTCTATTTTTAAATTTAAATTTATATATTCTTTTAATTAATAACCCTTTAACGTAATTAATATTATAAAAATCCTACCTAACCCGTTTCTTTTAATTATTTTAAAATTATTAACCTTATTAAATAATAATTCTTTTATAAAGTTTAACCTTTTACCGACTTTTTGGTATCCGAAATATAATTATCTTTTTTATTATTATTATATTTAATATTTTATTCAGTAATTACGCTTTAAATAATAATTTTTTCTCTCGGTCGGTTTTAATTACTTATCTTTCTATATTTTATATAATTATAAATATAATATCCTTTATTTCTATAATTATAATAATTTAAACCAAATTCGTTATTACCCCCATTCTATTTATTAAAGGATTAATCTCTTTTACGGCTTTTACGCCCTCCGGAATTACAATCCCGGTTATAATCCTAATTATAATTTCGATTATAATCCCTATTATAATTAAAGTGTTTATTATTCGAAGACCCTTTATAGTATAAAGACCGTTCGTTATAGCGACTTCTACCTATTTTGTCCTTTAGGGTTTATTTTTTATTTTTAAATTCAATCTATTAATTTATTACCTTCGAAGTAATTTTTACCGGGTTATTAATAGGGATTTAATACGTATAGAAGTAATTATATATATCCTTTTTTAATTAAAAGAAGAAATTATATACCGATTATTTATTTATAATAACGTTTTTACTAAATTATTAATAATTACGCTAATATCGGTCCTATAATTTCTACGGGTCCTTATTATCGCTTTAACGTATAAAAAATAATTATTCTCTAATATTAAATTTATAAACTTTAGGGGTAATATATTCTTTACGGATAAACTTTAAGAATTTTTCTTATACTATAAGTCGCTTCTAACCTTTATTATTAAAAAAGGTAATAAAGTATATATATTATAAAATAATTATAAAATTATCGGCCTTAAAAAGGGTTTATTAAATAAATTAATAAGTATTAATATTCTTACGAATTTAATTACTATTTTTAATACTATTAATTTAATTTTCAATTTCGGCGTTCGTATTATTCGTTATTAATTTATAAATATTATATATAGGAAGACGTAAATAGGATTCTTTATTTCCCTAACCTATAATTTTTTATATAAATTATAATAATATTTATAGGAATTATAATATTATTTTTACGAATCCTTAGCGTTCGCGCCGTTTTACGTATTTATATTCGCGGGACGTTCGCCGCTTATAACGCTTTTATACGGGGGAAAGGCTATTAAAATAGCCGGATTGGTCGGATCGGCCGGACGGAGAGCGGGAGTAAGTTTAAAAGCGGGAATAAATACGAAATTAAAAATAAGAATAAGAGTAAAAACGAGAACGGGATTAAAAATATTCGTTTAATAAACGGCTATATACGGATAGGGAACGGTTACGCTAATTAAATTTTAAAGGGCTCCTACCCTAACGAAATTCTATTTATAATTATTATTCCCCTTTATTAATATAATATTCCTTCTATTAATAAGAATTTTTAGAATAATAATAATTAAGGGTATATAAATTCCTTATTAAATACCGCTCTTTAAACCGTATTTAAATTTTTTATTTAAAACCACTTTCGGCCTCTTCGCGTAATATAAATTCGGATTACAGCTTATTATCGCTAATATTATTAAATTTATTATTAGGATTTTTTAGGGCGGTATTATTCTTAGGTTCGTAGGACGCTACCTCGTAATTATCTTCCCTATATTTATTAATAACCCCTTTATCGGCGGGATCTTTAATTATATTATTAATAATATATAAATAGCTATACGTTTTTTATATCGGGCTTATACTATTTTTATAGCGAGAACTAATAACGCTTTTTCTACGCGAATTTTCTTTACGCTTATTAATTATATTTATAGCCTTCGTTAATAAAATTATAGAAATTAAAAAATTATAAAGTTATAAATATAAGAGGGTAAGAATAAATCGTATAAGGTAGGTTTATTTTAGGAAAAAGATTTTAATTTAGTTAAATATAAATCTTTAGTTAAGAGCTATCCTCTTTTATATTTATACGCTTCCCTATAGGTCCGGAACGGTCGGCGCCTGGACTCCGAGATCCTTTCTTCTATATTATATTTTGCTATCCTTATTTTATCCGCTATTTTATCCGTTATCCTGGGCTATTGTACCCTGGTTGTACGGGTCCCCCTAGGCCTTCCTAGCGATACCCTTACAATATTATAGTAAGTAATAATAGAAAAACTTTATTTATAAACGATATATTTATTAATTCGGGAGTAAACGGTAATATTTTTATAAATAAAGACTTTATTAATAATATAATTAAATAAAAAATAAAAAGATTATATAATTTTTATCCTTACGCTATAGGAAGGTATATTAGGTAATATAATAAAACGATTAATTAATATTTAAAAGGAATTATTAAAATATAAAGCTAACGGTTTAATAAAGAAATAATAATTATTGTTAATTCGAAGTATAATATTATTTTAAGTAAATATTAATTAAAAAAATACAAAGTCTTAATCGATATCGCTAACGCCAACTTCATTTTCGATAAAATAATTATAATATTATCGGCTCTTAATAAACGTATCCAAAAATTCGAAATATTCGCTAAAAATACGATATTATCGCCCTTAATAAAACCCGGCCGATCGATTAAACTATTCGAAGAATTAAAAGAACGACTAATTTAATATAGAGAAAATAAAAATTTAATAAAAATAAAACGATAATTACTAAATTAATGCGCCTTAAGAATAAAAGAGGAAAACGTAATACCTACGCGACGAAAATATATCGAAATATTAGAAATTAAACGAAAAAACGACCCCCTTTAAAATAAAAACGCGTAGGGCCGATATTAATTTAAAAAAAATAGTGTAAAATAATATAAATATTATAACGACTTTACGGTAATTAATACCGACGCTTTTTTTATATTCGTTAAATAAGAATATATAAAAGTAATTAATTTTTATAAATTCGACCGATTTATTAACGATTGTAAAAAATAAGCTTTCGCTAAAAATAAGGTAAAGTTACGCGAACGAATTAAAAAAGAAATCTTTAAATATATTTACGAATATTTAAACGTATTTAATAAGAAGGAATCCGATATTTTATTAAATTATCGTACTAATAATTATAAAATCGATTTAATAGATGGAATAAAATCCGAAAACTTTAAATATAGTTTATTATATAAAATATCGGTCGATAAATTAAAGGCTTATTGGAAATACGTAAATAAAGCGCTAATTAAAGGTTTTATCGAAAGTAATTCTATATTTTAAATAACGCTTATCCTCTTTATACCTAAAATTAATAATAAATTAAAATTTTATATAAATTATCGGAAATTTAATATTATTATAAGGAAAGATAAATACCCTCTTCCCTTAATTAATAAAATTATTACTACGATTAATTAAGTGAAGATTTTCTCGAAGATCGATATTAAATAAACCTTCTATCGAATCCGTATATACCTTAACAATAAAGAATTTATAATATTCCGAACGAGATATAATACGTATAAGTATAAGGTTTTACCCTTTAAATTAATTAATAGACCGTTAACGTTCTAATAATATATTAATAAAATATTAATAAAATATTTTAATAATTTTTATAATGCGTATATCGATAATATCCTTATTTTCTCGAATAATTTAAAAGAATATAAAATCTACGTTAAAAAGGTATTAATTAGGTTAAAGGTAGCGGGATTATAAACGGACCTAAATAAATACAAATTTTACGTCGAGAAGATTAAATTCTTAAATTTTATTATCGGGACCGATAATATATCCGTCGATTTTTAAAAGATTATAATCGTAAAGGATTAGTAAATTCTAATAAGTATATAAAAAGTATAATCCTTTTTAAAATTCTATAATTTCTATTAATATTTCGTTAAAAATTATAACCGGATTACTAAATTATTAATAATAATAACGAAAAAAAGAGAGGTTTTTAATTAAAATAAGGATTATTAAATTACCTTCGAGGAATTCAAAGGACGATTATTATTAATACTTATCTTAATATATTTTAAATATAAATGGCCAATATAAATAAAAGTGGACGCTTTAAATAAAATAATAATAGGAATTTTATCCTAATTAATCGATAACGAATAGCGTCCGGTTACTTTCTATTCCAAAATTATATATAAAATAAAATATAATTATTTAATTTATAATAAAAAATTAATAATTATCGTTAAAGCCCTATAATATTAGCGGGTAAAATTTATTAACCTATACGAACCCTTCCTAATCCTTACGGATAATAAAGCGCTTAAATAATTTAATACTAAAAAATTTCTAAATTTATAATAGGTAAATTAAGCGGAATTCTTATCTTAATATTATTTCGTTATATTATATCGGCTAAAAAGGGAAAATACAACGGTTAATACTTTATTAAAGAAGGCGGAAAATTTAAAGAGTTAAAAAATTAAATAAAAAATTCAACGTACTTTCTAACTCTTTAAAAATTTAAAGAACGGCCGTATAATATAATTTAATAATATAATTAATAATATTATTACCGTTTACGCATTTATTTCGTCTTTAAAAACCCTTATAAAAATTAACCTAAAAATCGCGGAGGGTAATTATAAAAAACGTTTAAAAGGATACTTTTTAATAAATCGTCTTATATTCGAGAATAAAACTTACCTAAACCTAAAAATCTACCGAAATATAATTAAAAGGGGGGAAAATAAATATTAATTAATTATTAATAAAATTTTTACCCGTTTTAATAAATTTATTATACCGTTTAATACCCTAAAAGCCTAAATTATTTATAAATTATACGTAAAAATTATTACCGTTTATTTAGGCCGGAATAAAATAAAACGCCTAATTTCTATATAATATTAATAATTAAAAATAATTAGTAACGTCGACCGTTTCGTTACTAATTACGTAATATACTATATTTCGAAAATTCCCCGTAATAAAATACCCGGCAAATTAAAACCTATTCTAACGGCCTAACGTATTTAATAAAATTTAATTATAAATTTTAAATTAATATTTAAAAATAAGTAGGAATTCGATAATATATTCGTAATAATAGATTGATTAAATAAAATATTATAAATTATCCTTTACTTTATTATAATAACCGCTAGGGACGTAGCCCGTATATATTATAAAAATCTATATTATATTTATAATTTATTAAACGAAATTATTTCGAATAGGGGTCCTTAATTTATTTTAAATTTTATAAACGAATTAGCGAAAATTCTTAATATCTAGTAAAAATTAACTTCCTCGGGTTATAACCAAACCGCTAAATAAACGGAAATTATAAACGAATACTTCGATTAATATTTTTATCCTTTCGTTAACTACTTCTAAAATAATTAATTAAAAGCGATCTTAATAATAAACGCCGTCTAAATAAGGATACTATATAATAATTTAAAAGGAATATAATTATACGAAATATTAAAAGGGTTCTTTATACCCAGTACCCTAAATTAGGAAGTACGTATAAACTTTAACGGCGTTCGATTAATAATTAAGGAGAAATTTAATTGTAAAAATATATAAAGAATAATAAAATAAATTCGAAACTTCGTAAAGAAGGCTAAGGAATATATTATTAAAATTTAAAAACGAATAATTAAATAAATAAATAAATATTAACGCGTCCCGGATTTTAATCCCGGAAATAAAGTATTTATTATTAAACGGAACGAATTTATTAATTAATTAAATTATAAATTCGACTTTCCCTTAATTAATTAATACTTTAAAATTAAAGAGAAATATAATTATTTATTTAAATTAGAAGTCTTAAAAAGGTAAAGGGGAACGGACGTTTTCTATACAAATTAATTAAAGAAATACCTTAATAATTTATTACCCGGTTAAAAATTAAAAGAATTAATAAGAGAATATATTAATAATAATATTAAATAGGAAGTAGAAGTGATTTTAATTTCTCGGGTATATTTTAATAAATTCTAATACCGAATAAATTAGAAGGGATATAACCTAAACCCGAAATTCTACGACGTTAAGAATTTTAAAAATTTATTTAAATTATTACGAATTTATTACGAAGCGTATTTAAAATACCCGAGCCCGCCGCTATATTTAGAAGAATAATTATAAAAGGTAAAGGCGGAAAAATTCGATAAAAATTACCCGGATAATAATATTCTTTTAAAAAAAGGTATAAGGAAATTAAGGAGGATAATAGGCGCTAAGAAATAAAGGACTTATTTTATATATAATAATAATTTTAATATTTTAAAGATTCGGGGTAAATCTTTTTTAGAGGGGGGGGTAGTATTACAACGCTAGCGGATAGGGTCCCTATCCGGCGGACTAATTATCGCTCGGGCGGTTATTTAATAAAGGTTAACCGCATTAACGTACGTAATTACGTGCCGCCTTCGTAGGTCGCCCGCGCCTAGGTATAAAACCCTAGCGCGGGGCGCACCCTTTATTCGTTTCTTTTTTTCTTCTTCATTTTATAATTCTATAATAGACCTAGATTCAACGTATTAAGCTTGTCTCTCGTAACTACGTCGCTCGTGATAATAATAATAATAACGCGTTAAATTATAATAATAATTCGTTACAATACAACTTTCCCACTACAATATATACGAATACGAAGATAAGAGTATTATAACCGTATTAATTAAAATTATTAAATAGTATTAAAATAATAATATATTTCTAATAAAAATAAAAACTAATCTTAAAATATAAATACCAACGCGACTTCCTCCTCCTCCTCCTTCTTAAGGTCTAATATAACCCCTAATAATTATTCAATAATTAACCCCCTTATTTCTAATACTTTAATAAACGCAATAATATACTAAGGATCCTTTTTCAACTCTATAATTAATTATTATTTTTCATCCTCCTTTATCCTCTTTAATAAAGATATAATTAACGCTAATATCGCCCGAAAAAAGTTTAAAGACTAAAAATTCGAAGGCGGTTACAACGGCCCAATATTCAATTAAATAGGGGACGATTCGAATTTTTAAAAGAGTACTTTAAATCCGATATTAATAGAAAAAATAAAGCAATTTATATTAATTATATAGATTATTTTCTTCTTAATCGGCCAGCGAATTTCGAATTCCTCTTCCTCCTTTTCGTCCTTTATTAAATTATCCTACGCTTTATTATTATTATTCAACGAGGCTAATACATTATTAATCGACCGATACGTATTCCGCTTAATTTATTTACTACGGTTAAAATTATTATTTAGGGTATCCCTCCTTTATATTACCTATAATTATAACGACTATATATAATTAATTAACCGCAATATAATATTAATAATATATTTATTAATTATATAATTTATAGTAAAAAATAAAGCTATTTTATTATAATTCTCGAATAATATTATCTTTAATTAATTTACCTTAGGTTAATTAATTATAAACGAATCCTACATATCCCTATAGGCTTTAAATATACCGATTAATTCGTTAAAAATTACCCCGGTCTTTAATATAAAGCTTAATTAAAAACGGTAATTTTTTTTAAAAGTATTCTAACGGTTACAATAATATTTATAATCCTATAGTTTATTAGGGTATTTAGCCCGCATTTTTATAATAATATCGTCTAACGCTTTAATAAATTTCTTACCTTTAAAACTTTAAAAGGGCGGTAATTTCTTCTATTTATTCGCTATAAATATAATAAAGAGTTTATTTTAACCGGTAAATTACCGCGGATATAATTTAAATTCTTCGATAAGCGGGAATTCGTCGTTAAACGTTATAAACTTAATTTCGTTACCCTTATCTTTATTTTTTTTAATAATAACGGGAATATTAATAGTAATACGGGTAGAGGAGGAAAAGCGAATAATATTAAAAGTAATTACATTAATAGCAATTTAATTAAGTAATAATATAATAACGGTTAATTAATTACTTAATAATAATATTACGAAAAACCCTAATACTATTTAATATATTCGGGTAATTCTAATATTAATACGGCGGGGAGTAATCAGTTAAAGTATTTAAACCCAATTAAGCCGTGGCGTATATAGTACAATAAATTAACGAAATTGGATAAAGGGTAGAAATTAAATAGAAGGGGGAGGTTAAATAGAGGGGAGAAAAGGAGGAATATTATATAAGGGAGGCGCTAATTATATAATTGTAATATTATACTTTTAAATATTATTATAATTTAATAGTAAAATAAAAAGATCCTTTATATTAAAATAGACCTTACACTTACAATTACGATTATAATAAAACCGAAGACGAATTTAACTCTCGATAAATTTATCGAAGCTAAAAATATTATCGTTAATATTATTATTAATAAAATTAGCGATATTAAAACGGCGGGAGGGTATAATAGGTAAATAAAGTAAATAATAGGATAATAAATGAAAGAGGAGAAAGTATTACTAATAGAGGATTCAAATCGATAAAAGTATAAAATTAATACCTATATTTATACCCGACTTTATTCTATTCGATTCTATTCTACTCTATTTTATTCAATTCTATTCGATTAAGTATATTCAATTAGGTATACTCAATTACATTCCCTATTAACCGTTTTTTATACTCTTTTATTATTATAAATAATAATACAAATTAAAAATATAATTACTATAATTTATTCGTTTATAACAATTATTATAGTAGACTATTATTTATACTCTTATTAACATCCCCCTTTTACCCCTGAAATTTCCGCACTCACCCAAATTAATAACTATACCTAGGAAAAAAATAGTAGATACACCAATATATAAATGAGCTTCCTAATTATCGAAATAATATTTCCGCTTGTAAATAGCTTTAATATCGAGCCCGTTATAGTAATTACGGCTCTATAATTTTACAAAACGAAGCTATTACTAAGGATTTCGATTTATTATAGACCCCAATTGTGTAGCTTCGCTTACTAGACCTTATAGGCGCTACTATATAATAAGAAAAAATACCTAATCCCTATTACAGACTACAGATTTCTCTTTGTACTCGCTTACCCCCCTATTAGAAAACACCAGAAATTTTGCTTATCGAACCAAACGCGCCCTCAGTTTTCAGCAACAAATCGAGATTTCACCGAAACGAGTTTTTTTTTTCCAAGCTAAGCGACCAACACTTTTCTATTGTACCACGATCCCGACCATCGATAGACGAGACCGATCACACGTGATAATTCAGTCCGACATTTCCATTTGCGACAAACAAACGAAAAGAAAAAAAAAAGTCATCGAGAATCCCAGTCTGCGCAAACAAGCATCGATTATCGCAAAAAGTCATCTTTTCATAGAAGGCTTTATACAACCACATGCGACGACCTGATTCGCATCTACCACCCATACCAAAATCGACGCTGTCCGGCGTGTTGGATAAAGGCTGTCGGTATGTCACTGCTCCCAAAAAGAAGAAGGACGGGAAGACGCGACTGCCCCAAAAATGCGACGCGTGAGCGGGGGGGTTTGGTGTTGCACCGTGTTTAAGTGGCTTGGTTCCAGGGCTCGATTATAGTGGTCCGGCCCTGGAGGGGTGCAGCATCTTGGGTGCATTTTCCATCCATGTGCTTAAACTCCAAGCTTCTGAGAAACGCATCATCACCACCAAAACAACCAACACTACCTCTATATAACACCATTCAACACTTCACCTTTTACCACAACCACATACATTCCATAGTTGACCCAGTCCCGTTACTGACCATCCCCACAGATCGTGGCGCCGATTCACCTTCTCCCCCAACGGCGTGACAGTCCCCTCGATCTCCGGCGAGGTGGAGTCTGGGGCATGACTACCACGAGCCGCGACGCTTATACCCCCCTCGAATCGCTGTTCCTGCTCCGCGGCATTGCCAAGCACGGTCTCGACCAGCAGGCCTTTCATCGCATTGCCGAAGTCCTTCAGCAGAACCGCCTCATCAAGACTGCGCCCTCGTACGATGCCGCGCGACTGAGGCCCGAGCCTCTCCAGGAGCTCTTCCTCCACCTGCTGTGGGACGAGCTGAAGCAAGAGCACGACACTCCAGGTCCGAAGCCCGATGGTGATCTGTCTCCGAATTCAAAAAGGCGACGCTTACAGCCCCCGCCACTGCCGACTTTGAGGGAAGCCCATCAATATGTGCCCAAGATCGAAAGTCTCTACCGAAAACTCGAGCAGGCCTATGTCAACCAGACACTCCGGGAAATCGAGCAGTACGAGAGAAGCTATGACCGGGTTCAGACCGAGGTGCGCGTGCTAGAGCAGGCAGTTGCCAGGGAAGAGGAGCAAGAGAGGAGGCAGCACAAGATTCAGGTTCCAGATGGTGTACCGACTCCGGCTCCAGCTCCGGCTCCAGCTCAAGCTCAGGACGGTCCAGTGCCGCCCGTGGCACATAAGCCAAGTCCGGCTTTGGGTCCGATTCCCAGCCCAGTGTCGGTTCAAGGTCCGGGGCCTAGGTTGCCTAACGGCGCCAGTCATGGTCCATCACCAGTTGCATCGCCGCGGATTGCTTCACCACGGTTACCGCCTCCGCAGACCCAGTCTCCTCGTACGCCGTCAACTCCTCAGCTACCGATACCCACGCCGCCGCCGCCGCCGCCCCAACAACAGCAGCAGCAGCAGCAGCAGCAGCAACAAGTACAGCAACCACAGCAACAACAGCAAATACCACCGCAACAGCCGCAACAGCAGCAACAGCAACAGCAACCGCCGATTCCGCCACAGCTGCCGCCCCAAGTTTCTGCTCATATCCCGCCGCGGCCCGAAGTTGCCCGTCATGCGAGCGTACCTTCTCCCACAACCCAGGTGCCGCCAGTCAGGTCGAGTCCCGCTCCGTTGCCTCCGACTACGCTGCCTACAACTTTACCTCCGACTACGACAGCGGCCTTGCAGCCACAGTTGGTCAGCTCTCCGCGGTTGGGACATCACAACATCCCTCGGACTTCAATATCGTCCGGTCCAGGTTCTCCACGGCCTATGACGCCTGGTGGGATACCACATGTCCTTCAACCACCGGCTTCCTTCTCCCAGGCACCTCCTCAACCACCTCAGCCGCCCAAGCCTCCGACCCCAACCGGAGGACTGCCACGACTGGACGGTGTGACTGGGCCTTCGAGACAGTCTCCAGTGCTTCCGCCTGCTCATCACCCGGCGACTACTCTTCCCCAACCGCAACCATCTATTCCTGGACAGGCACAAGGCGGGCAGCTCAAATGGGAGCCTCCGTATCAACCACAACCTGGCCATCGCCCTATTTTGGGCCCTGGCCAGCAACATCCTCATTACAGCAGTCCTCTATCAGGATCTCCCCAGCCGCTACACTCGCCTAGACTGCCTTCGCACCCGCCGCCTCAGCAGGCACAGCAGCATCCAGCGGTATCCAGGCCATCTCAGCCGCCGCCTATGAAGCCGCAGGTCTTGATACCTCCTCAAACTAGCCAACAATTTGCTCCTCCCCTGCAGCCGGCACCTATTAGGTCTATGTCCGACTCGCCAGGACCGAGTCCTATTCGGCAACCAATGGCTTCTCCTGCGCCTGCGGGATTACCTAGGGCTAATTACCAGCAGCATCCCCAACATCCCTCGCCATATCCCCCATATCATCTTCCTCAGCATCTACAACAGGGAGCTGCGGTCTCGTCGCCGCCGCAATCGCCATCTGCGATTCCGCCGAGACTTACTCATGGGTTGGCTGCTCCTCAGCAGCAACAGTCACCACCACCTCTGCCACCACAACAGCAGCAGTCGCCTCAACACCAACCCCAGGCGCTACAGGCTCCTCCGCCGTTCAGCCAGCCGGTCGCGACGTCTATGGCCCCGTCGCCCTCTTTGCCCCCTATCCAGTCGGAGGTACAGAGGGCCTACCCTTCGCCATATCCACCTCAGGTGCCACAAGCTACTCATTCACCACAGGCACATCCGCCGCAAACGCCTCATCTGCCTCAAGTGTCACATCAACATCCACCACCGCCGACGCATCAACCGCAGGCGCACCCGCCTCAGGCTCCCCAAGTTTCTCCAGTACCCCAGGTATCACAGGCTCCTCAAGCCCATGTTCCTCGGGCGCCACAGGTTCATCCCGTGCCACATCTACCACATCCGCAGCAGGCGCCTCTTCCGCAGGTTACCCAAGCTCAATCACCGCGGATTCCGCCCATCACTCATGCTCCGCAGCCGCCAGTCACCCATGCGCCACAAGGACATGTACCACATCCAGCGCAGCAACAGCAGCAGCAGCAGCAGCAGCAGCAGCAACCGGCACAACCGCAACCTCCGATTCCTCAACACAGGCCTCGCTCACATTCTGCCGTCACAACTCATACCGGCCCTCGCTTCAGCCCTATTGCTTCGGTCACTCAGGTTACTCTGGTACCTCCGGCGAAATTGGGTCTCGGCAGTGGCACCAAGTGGTTGTCTAAAGCTACTCCGTCCACTCCTAAGCTAACTGATGTCCGAGCTGCCGGTGAAGAGATTCGGCCCCCTGCGGTTGAGCCACTTAGTCCGGTGCAGCAGCCTGCAGTTTTGCCGCCGGTCAGACCTTCTCCAGCTCGGCAACCGACAAGTGAAGCGTCCAGACCTAGAGGAAGTCTCCCTCTTGTTGGTCCTCAACCTACTCCAGCGTCACAGGCTCGGCAACAGGCAGCTCAGAAGGCGTCAAGGCCAGCGGATAAGACAGCGGCTGCTGAACAACCGAGCGCAGCGAAGGAACCTGCCAAAGAGCCTGAGCCAGCCACCATTGTTAAGAATGAGGTGGGCACGCCCCAAGCTACGGTAGACACAGGTGATACGACAGCAGACGAGAGTGTCGCTGGTAAGCGTCAAGCAGCTCGTCAAGCAGCAAAGCGTAAACGTGATGAGCTATCGCCCACTCCCGCCGGCACCACCGCCAACGCAACTCCCGTCATCGAGAAATCCGAACAAGAAGCGACAGCTGGATTACCAGACGGCACCAACCGCGTTCTCTGGTCTCGCGGCTTCCACAAAGTCAGCGCCTCAGCCATGGAACAAATCGTCCGCCACCGATCCGCCAACATGTTCGCCGCGCCCATCCGCGAAAAAGACGCTCCCGGTTATCATAAGGTGATACTGCAGCCTCAAGACCTCAAATCGATTCGCGCCGCCATCACCCACGGTAACCGCGCCGCCACCCAAGCCGCCGCCGCCCTTCCCGAGGGAGACCCGGGTCACATGTTGGTCTGGCTCCCGCAGATGGAAGACCTCGTGCCACCGAAAGGAATCATCAACACCGCGCAACTAGATCGCGAGCTGGCGCACATGTTCTCCAACGCAATCATGTACAACCCCGATAGGTGGCACGGACCTGGTAGCTCGTTCCTAGCCGATCAGGAGGAAAAGGCGGATGACGGTCCTCAAGCTAATGCACACGGACATCATGGTCATGGTCATCACGGCCATGGCCACCCGGGTGACGTGCTCGGATATAAGGTTGACGAGTTTGGCGTGGTCAAGGATGCCAGGGCCATGTTCTCGGAGGCCGATTCCCTGCTGGCGGATTTGAGAGTGGCGGAGGATGGGAGGGTTAAGGCTATGATGGAGGACGGAACGCTCCAGGGGGATTGAAGAGTGGGAGTTCGAGTGGGAATCATTCGAGGGCTGTTAGTAAGAGTGTTAATGGTGCTTCTGGTTCGGGCTCTGCTTCGGGCTCTGCGACTGCGAATGGTTCTGGTTCTGGTTCTGCGTCTGGTTCTGGTTCTGGTTCCGGTTCTGCGTCTGTGGCTGGGGCTGGGGCTGGTTCCGCTGGTTCTGGTGAGAAGGCTACCCCTCCTGATGGAGAAAAGGCCGAGGATAAGGAGAAGGATGCAGTTAAGCCTTCTGTTGGTGAAGGGGATAAGAAGGAGGAGGAGGACAACAAGGATAAGGATGGTGATGTAGATATGGTTGATGGTGGTGGTGGTGATAAGGAAGTGGGAGATGGGAAAGCCGATGAGGAAGTGGATGGAGAGACGGAGGCTGAGAATGCTACCGGTGGGAGTGGAAGTGGAAGTAATCCGAATAAGAGGAGGAGGGTGACGAGGGGTGAGAAGGCTTAGTTAGGTCTAGTGTTAAGATTAGGGATTATTGGTATAGAGTTCCTAAGGTGGGAACTTGGTACATAGCTGTACCTCTGGTTGTATAAATTATTGCATGAGAGTTCTTCGCTAGGTAACCTGCTTTAGCTGTTTCTCACCCGTCTAGTGTAGATAAGTGTGTAGTCTCTACGTTATAGCTGAATTGGCTATCGTACCATAGCATCGAAGCACGAACATGAGCTGAGCATTACTATAATAAACGAAGATCCTCACTCCACCATAGGCATCTTCTTCCACTTTCTCGTGAATGTGACAAACGCCCAAATCTATATCCATATCCCTCTGACGGGCAACTCCAACATGCATATCGGGTTTTGGTCTCCAAAAACACCATCTTGACATAATGACATGCTACTTCTATCAAGTCATAGATCTAGTAATTTGGTTTTGGTATATACTGTATAAAGCGGAAGTTGCTTGTTCGTGTTGTTCGTTAGAGGTACCTAGGTCTGGTACTGGTGGTGCGGGATGAAATCTGACGTGCCTTTGTTCTGAAGCACTTTCCAAGCTGAGGTACCTACCTACCTACCTGGACCTGAATGGTTCCAGCCCCTTTTGAGGAATCTTGAACTCGAAAACGCCCTCACAAGTGGAGATTAGAGGAGATGAGATACTAGGTACCTGAGTGTTATGGCAGTCAGTAAATATAAACCACTCCGACTGTTTTCCCGTTCTTTTCTCCCATGATCCCATCCCCCCCCCGCAAACATGAAGTCGTTGACTCGTAGGTACAGGTACGTTTCATTTACCAGGGAGAAAAAAAGGAAAAAAAAAAGGAAAAATTTAAGGAAGGCTTCAACATGCATGGAAAAATCGAAAATGCAAGCGGTGTTTAACTCTCGATGTAACATAACTTTCTCAAGTACTCTTGAACGACGCGAAAGGAGATGGAAAACCCGGGACTTAAGGGAATGGAGCAAAGGGTAGGTAGGTACCTACTAGATGACCTTGTAAAGCGTTCATGTTACGGCCCGCGAGACGGCGAGATGGCGGGATACACAGTATGTGGCAGACAAGGGGATAGTCCCCGTCCATCAATGTCACGAGAGGCGGGAAGGAAGATACGATATCAGACCAGGGAATGTAACCAGTAGCAGCTCTGGGCTGAGGACTTGGACTTGTACTTGTCGTCGAGGTGGACAAAAAAAAAATTGAGTGCCTCGTGATCCTTAAACAAACCTCCTCCAGCTTCAAACCAAGAAGAGATTATGTCCATTCCAAGAGTATCCGTTTCAAGAGTACCTACCTATCCTTCAAGTTGTCTTGCAAATTTCCCTGCAACATCGAGCCCGAGCACCTACACTACCACTACTTACACTACCACTACACTACCTCTACACTTCCACTACACTTCCACTACACTACACTACATTACACTACCACTAACATGGTCGAGACACTCCCTGTCTACCTCTAAATAAGATCCACTACGTGACCGTGAATGGCCTTGTTAAGCAGACAGGGGCAGGGAAGCAATGCTCTTACAAGTGGGCTTTGTCAGAAAGAGGTGGTTCGTCAGAAAGAGATGGTTGGTGATGACTGCTGATATTGAATGTGGGTGGTAGGTGGATTGTTTGACTTGGGTACGGGTTGCGGGTTGAGGGTGGGTGGTGGGTATTTACTTGAGATGTTTTCCGTGGAGTTAAGCAAATATTACCGGTCGCAGCTGTATGTCATCTATGGTACTCGTTTAGTCCTAGGTCTTGAGTGTTTCCATCCGCGTAGATTAGGTTGCGGTAAGATAGGCGATCAAAGTAAGGCGTACGTGGCTTGGGGAAACGGGGAAATATCACGATACCTCTCACAGATAACCACAAGGAAGAATTCTGTGTGATATGACACATTAACGAGCAAAACCCACTCGTTCGCAATACATTTCCCAAACCTCTAAATAATACGATATACCATCCCAACCCAAAAACAAATCAGTTCATACCATTCCTCCTCCTCCCACCACTCTTACTCCTAGCAATATGCGCCGTCAACCTCTTCTTGGTATCCACCAGCGAGCGCTTATGCTTCGCCCGCGCCTTGCCGACCGTCATCAAGAAGTTCTTCTTCCTCGCCTTCTCCTTGTTCGTCGAGCTCTTGCCCTCGGCCTCCTTCTTGGACTTCCTGATGGCCTGCGTAGACTTGTGCTCCTCTCGCGCGGGCTTGCCGTCCTTGGCCATGGCCACACGCTCCTCCTTGGTAGTCTTCTTGCCAATCTGCGCCGGCAGCTCGATGTCGTCGGCCGTGACGCCGTCTTCGATGTGCTTGGCGATGAGCTCCTGTCTGCGCTTGGAGACGTTGCCGGTCATCTTGTCGAGCTGGGCCTCGCGACGCAGCTCGGCTAGCTTGGCGAGATCGGCGGGCGTGAGGATGGTGGTCATGGCCAGCTTGGAGATGCGGTTGGCTTCGGCGGCGGCGGCCATGGCTTCGTCGGAGATGAGATCGGGAGCTGTTGAGCTGTCCCGACGCTGCTTCTTGGCTGCCGGTCCTTCGTCCTCGTCGTCCGAGTGCTCGACGTTGATCCAGCCGGTGGAGGAGTCGGAATCGTTGGAGGCGACTTCCCACTCGTCCGAGTTGAACCCGTCTTCATCTTCGTCGTCACCCATCTTGGCGTCCCCATCGGCGTCCTCGCCCTTCTCGGCAAGCTTCTTGAGTCTCTGCTCCTCCTTGTACTTCTCGAGAAGCTCGATACCCTCGATGCCGCTCTCCACTTGCTCTTCACCGAACTTGAGCCTCTTGACCTCGCCCGACTTCAAGCCCATGGTGGCCTCCTTGCCACGGAACTTCTTCTGCAGCAGCTCGGGGTAGACCTCGCGGTACAGAGACTGGAGACCCTTGGCGGCCATCACCACGCCCTTGTCCTTGGATTTCTGGTACATGACGAGATCCTGGAGGAGGGTCTCGCTCATGCACAGCGGTTGGCGCAGAGCAACTTCGCGGATGGCGTTGATACCGGCGGAAGCGACTTCGGCGGCGGAGGCTTCGGAGACGAACTCGTTGGCGATCTTGACGACGAGGGGCTCGATGGCATCGGGAGGGACGTGGTTGTGTGTGGCCTGCGCCAACGAGGCGAGGAAGGACGTGACCGACGGTTGCTTGGGCGTGAGGTACTTGGTGAACCAGGGGTACAGGGAAATGATGGTGAGCTTGTGCAGACCGACTAGACGGGTGACGAGCTGGAGGACCAGCAGCTTGTTGTCGAGGGAGAACTTGCACTTTGTATTTTGCAAGTGCTTCTGGAAGAGCTGCTCGGCGAAGCCCTGGGGGTCGTGGATGAGGTGGAGAGCGGAAAAGTTGAGCGGGTGAGGGGCGTGCTTCTTGCGCTCCTGCTTCTTGATCTTCTCCATGGCCTTCTCCATGGCCTTTTGGCGCTTCTTGGTCTTCTTGTTGATAGTGCCTTGGTGCTTGACCTTCTTAATGTCAATCTCCTCGTCACTAGAATCGTCCTCCATCTCCTCGCGCTCCTTGTCGCCGCCCAAAAAGAAGCGAACACCGCCGATGACGACCTTCTCGTTGTCGGACAAACACGCCTCCTTCATGACATCGCAGGGACGGGCGTCGGTCCAGATCTGGCGGCGCCACAATTCGCGGGTGATACGGCAGGCCCACATGCCCTTGGTCGAGGTGCGGTCTGAGGTGACGAGGTTGTGTAGGACGGTCTGGATGGTGCGGTTGAGCTTGTGGTTGGTAGCCTTGGAGTTGGACTCGCGCAGGTCGCTAATGATCTTGGTATAGAGCAGAGAGCGAAGAGACTTGGAGGGAGTCGAGATCAGGATGGGGAAGAGAGTGGTGAGCAGGCTGGTCGAGTCGATGACATCCTTGCGACGGAGGAGGGACAAGCTGCCAACGACCTTTTCGCGGAGATCGGGGTTGAGGACGGCATGGTGTTGAGTCAAGAGTTCCTTAAGCTGGTCGAAGTAAGGGGCAGTGACATCGGGGTAGAGATCGGCGCAGTGGGCGATGAGGTCGACGAGGTCGTGGAATTTCTTGTTGTCTTCGCTGGAGGCAGAGGAAGGAGACGAGATGAAGATTTGTCGTTGGGCATCGTATGCGAGCCACTGGTCGTAGAACTCTTGGGCATATGATCTGGAAGAGGAGGAAGGGTCATGGTGTTAGTAAACATAAACAATGGACAAGTTTGCGACTGACGCGACAATGATGTTGATCATGGCAGCAATTGGCGACGGCAACAACAAAAATAACAAACAAACTCACTTGGGATCCCTCCTGATTTTGTACTGCAAACTGACCAGGTCAGCATCGACCTTTTCGAGGGCGGCAACCTTTCTCTTGGGCATCTTGGCGGCTGTTGGATATCAAGTCGAAAAGAAGATGCAAAGGAACGAAGTCGCAAGAGTGGAAGCCGGTCCCTGTGTTCACAGCACACCTCCAGTCCGACCCTTCGCCTGGAGCTTCCAGCGGTCCAGAAATTTTTGGGAAATTGATTCCTTATCGCATCCTTATCAGTTACCAAGGTGGAGTTAGTGGACGTTCCAGGCGGGGAGGACCCTGGACACCGGCATCCAGTGCTCCACTTGCGCTGTGCCCTTTTAAATTTTCTTTTCTGCCGCGATTTTGTTGGAATTTTCTTCCCTTTTACCCCTTCCACAAATCACCATTCGTTTGGGCGATTGACACAGCAACTGCTTCCCCCGCGGTTTGCTATTCCCATTCCGGCGATGATGAATCCGTCATACGCCACCTGAACATGGACAACTGAGACGATTGGCATATGCTGTCCTTCGTCTCGTCGTCCATCTTCATCTTTCAACAACAACATGCGGCTCTTCCTGGTCCGACACGGAGAGACCGTCGACAACGTGGCCGGTTTATAGTATGTTCACTCCGGATCAAGCATATGTCCACGACATTGTCTAACACACCCCAGCGCAGGCATCCGTGACTCTGCCCTCACTACCCACGGTGTTTTGCAGGCCCGTCGTCTGGCCTCCCACTTTGCCTCGCGGACGTCTTCAATCGGTCCTGTCACGCACATCTTTTCTTCCGATCTGCAACGCGCAGTCAACACTGCCCAGGCCATTGTCGATGCCCAGGTGAAGCAGGCAACGGACAAGGAAGATGTCAACCGTCCCAAGCTCCATCTTGTCCAAGTTGTTGAGCTGCGCGAACGCGACTTCCGATCCGCAGAGGGGAAGGGCTTTGGCACGCCGCATCCCGATGCCGAAACGCATGACGAGATGCGCGCAAGAGCCACTGCCTTCATACAAGCCCACCTAAGTCCGCTGCTGGACAGTGTTCTCGACGGTGATGCGTCCAAGACACCAACCTCCGTGGTAGTTGTCGCGCATGGCTTGATCCTCAACTCGCTCCTGAGATCCCTTCTGGCGCGTTACGCCCCGGAAGAGACGACGAGGCTTGCCAACTCCAAGCCGTCGTCGGGCTCTGTTGCCGGAAGGTCAGAGTTCCTCGCTTCTTGGAGCAACACCGGATACCTCGAGATCAATGTAGATGTCATCTCATCGTCCGAGGAGACCGAGAAGTCAACTGTCAGGTTGACTGTTGTTCGGGTCAATGCTCTTGACCACCTCCAAGGCCTGAAAAGGACAAGGGGTGGGATTGGTAGTGCCAAGTTCGACAACAAACAGAAGACGATGGACTCATTCTTCAAACCCGCTGCCAAAAAGCGACGGGTTGATTGATCAGTGTCACCAATTGGTATGTTCCTTTCCCTCTTTCATGCATTTGCACCATCCCACCTCCGCTTTTTATGATGAGAAAAACAATGTTCACAGACCTGTACCGAAATACTATGTGGAAAAACTTGTCCAACCGCTATCTGAGAAAGCATCATCACACTTGTTTATGTTGTCATTCATTTGATGCGAGCTCTGTTGCTAACATATTGCAAAGACAGGTTATCTTCATTGGCATCACTCGAGGCTCGCTGGAATATGCGAAGTCATTGTCGCTTCGGTGCACTGCAGAATAGCTATCAATGACACTTGATCTTTATATTCACTGATTGTCTTCCGTAACCGTGACGCCTGCTTGCTATGATTGTGACCATGCTCTTTCGTATCCTTGGTGATGTCTCTCATGGCTCCTCATCACTATCCCCTTCCTCGCTATCCCCTGAATCAAACTCATCCCCTTCCTCAGACGGCAACCGCCTCGGAAACCATCCATACTCAGCAAAGTCCACCATCAGCTCCCCCAACGCCCCCGTCGTAACAACTACACCTTCAGCCTCCAACGCCGCCGCCTGGCTACGTGATCCCTCCGGTTGAGATCTTGATGCACACCTCTAGTCAGCTTCTGCTCTCTCACCACTACAATCCACAAATAGTCCTTCCCTCCCTCCATCCAGCTTAATTTCTTCGATAAACAAAACCAACATCCAACCTGCCAACCCAGGCAAATGTGACATGCAACATACCTAGGAGAAATAACCCCCTTGGCATTAATCACCCTCTGCCACGGTACATTCTCATGATTAAACCTCGCCGACGGGTCAACGGGGAGGTGTTTGAGGCAGACGCCTACTTGTCTGGGTCGTTGGGCTGTCCTCGTGGCTTGTGTTAGCATCTCCACAACGTACTTCGTTGTGCACCACGGAAATGGACGGGGGGAGAGGGGAGAGTGATGATCGTCAGGGGATGATGGGAAGTGTGTCTGGGGAAGGGTGGGGGAAGGGAGGTGCGTGGGAGGACTTGGGAGGGAAGTGAGTGGGAGGACTTGGAAGGGAAGTGAGTGGGAGGACTTGGAAGGGAAGTGAGCGGGAGGACTGGGGAGGACTTGGGATGTGACACGTACGAGTGCCCACAAGCTTCGCAATGTGGCCGTAGCTGGTGACTTTGCCGTGGGGGATCTCTTGCACGGCGGAGTAGACGGCGTGGAAGAAGGCTTGGGCTTCTTCGGAGCGGGCCATTGTCGGTAAGTCCCGTCGTTTTAGTAAAGGGGAGGTTGAGGTTAGGTTTATGGTAGGTGAGAAATTCCGGTTTGAGTAAGTTTAGGAAGGTGGTTGGAAGTTATAGCTGGGGTGGGTGGATGATTGGAGGGAAGGGTTAATGATGTTTCGTGACGAAAATAGTGGTGATGGGTTGGGCAAGTTCACGCTTCCCCGCGTTCTAGCGACTTTTGGCGGTTAACGTCTATGTAATCGTATCAGCTCTCCTTAGGATAACCGGGAATGCAAAAAAAGAACGATCATGAACGAACGACGATATGACTGCTTACATTATCCCATCTACGATAGACCCCGAGAAAGATCAAGCAAAGAGAAAGGAGGACGATGCAATACGATGGCGAAAAAAGGAGTACAAAAATAAAGTAATCGATGGACAATACGGGAATTGAACCCGCGACCTTCCACAAAGCAAAGTTTATGCGAAGCGGAAATCATACCACTAGACCAATTGCCCAATTAGATTAGTAGAAGTAAGAAAAATCCTTGCTGATGAAGGGAAAAAATTTGAGCTTCAGTCTAGGTCTGATCTCCAAGACTCGGGAAGCTTGGACGAGACACACCATCGCGACACAACCTCAACATGACGAAACATTCGGGCGTGTTTACCGGTTAAAAAAGGCGCAATATCGCTGGAATGCTCTCTGCTCTGGATTCAAAGTCATTTCCCACCATAACCGGCCTTCTTCTCCTCTCTTCTTTCGACCGCCACTGGACGTTTGAGCAGTGTCTTCAGTCGTCAATCGAAATGTGAGACGCAACGCCGTGACCCAGCACAACTCGACTTCGGAGTTCGGCGTCTTCACTCGCTATTGCGACGCGCCATCATCGAATTTAGCCGGGCAATGGAAGCCCTCTGAGCTTAATCTCCGCGTTCAGAACTCCTCGAGCCGGTGGAGAGGGAGGACTCCCGAATCAGAGACGTGAGAGGTACCAGTAGGGGTTGTCGCGTCCGTGTCGCTCTTTCGTCGAAACGACAACCAGGGCATCCTCTCGAGTGTACCTAGTACCTACCTACATCCGCCCATGATCTCCCGTACCTATTATTCAAGACAACAAAACCTGGCGAATCCATCCATTCTTTCATCCAGTCGGGCACCTGAGTCACGTCCGCTCCATGTCGTACTTCTGTGATCAAGCCAACCACAACCCAGCCATGAGCCAACTGCAGACTTCCGGACCTGAAAACACAGTGGGCTGCTCTAACCGTCACCATATTTCCAACCAACTCCAGTCATGATATCATCATTGGATATCTTGCACCTCGTTGCGAATTCCAACTTCCGCTCCATGCGGGAAAAAAAGTCACCGTGGGCCGATCTCCGGGATGAACAGTTGGCGAAATCTGCATGAACAGCCGGTACATCCTCCAACACATGGACCATGGCAGGATGGAAGAAGGCCTCATCCGGTCGTCTCGGTTTCGTCCAGACTGCGTTATTCGAGATTCTTCATGGATTTTTCCGACTGTGCGAACTCCAGATCCGACAATGACTGGTTCTTGCCGTATGTGCGCACGGCCAAGATATGACGCTCTGTCTGTCGTACACCTGGGCTTCAGGCATCGTACACGGCCATACGTACCTAGCTGAACCTTCACCCGTCCGTCTGTATCGACGCCCAAGACCTCCACACCACCCCCATCTGCGCGAGGAGATGATAACATCTCCCTAGGTACAGCACCATCTCATCGGAGAGATATTCGCAGCAGCTATGCGCCAACCATGACGCCGAGGCCAGACATGGAGGAAACAGGGATCCTCCGACGGTTGTTGGATTTGACGCCTCCTGCATACCCAAATCGGACGGTAGTTTGTGGCTTTCGAGAGATTCGTTTCTGGAGGGCGAGCAGAAGGAGCGCATGACAGCAGGCATGCATTGAAGAGGTTGGGGACCTGGGGAGGCGATACCACCTCCGCCCTGAGGAATCACCGGCTCTTGGGGTATCACTGCTTACGGCGACTTTCCCAGTTTGGATCTTCTTCGTGCCACTTCCTATGGCATGTTGCGTTGCGAGGTCTTGTGTGGTTGCGGGTGTTTGGGTAGGGTCCGGTCTACCTCTGGCGAAGAGGCGATGCGGAGGAGGCGGCTCAGAAGGCGGAGAAGGACCTATGGCGATGCTGGTTCGGAATCGGAGTGGTAGCGTGGTCAGGTTGATGGGTGGATGCCGAGTGGTGATAGATCGGAAGAAGCATGGCCGAGATGCTGCGACAGGTTTTCAGGTGGTCCTTGCGGTCATGCACAAAGCTTCGTGGCTCTCGGTCATATCGGTTTCATCGTCATTGCCGTCGACCGACAGTCGTGGTGCATGATGATCCGGCAATAGCTTCGAACTGGTTGGGAAGATCGGGGCATTTATTGTTGGTAAACCGGGTTGGGGTTTTCCGTGAGAGCTCGTTTATCAGTGAAGGAACGGTCATATCAGCGAGTTTCTCGGCGACCATGGGAGGAGCCTAGGCGTCTATCGATCGATCGCCACTCCTCGAGGTGTGCGCGCAGCGCAGACGCAAAGGTCAAGTCGACAAACTTTCGTAGCGGCCAGGTTTCCGAGACTGTCGAGTGAGACACTCCGCCCATGTCCCAAAAACATTGGAGCATTGGTTCTCTCTCATAGTCTCAACGCCGAGAACTGCCCTGGGTGGTCCATAGGGTGCCCCTGTGCGCATGCCCTTCGACACATATGGGCTTCGGAGGGGCTTGGTACCGATGCTGGCGAGCTTCGGACTCTCGTTGCAAATGGTTCAACATCGTGGGTTGGTAACTGTCCACGACGGTAAAGGTTGGCAGTGTTTGCTTCGTGTGTTGGGGATCCAGGTTGAGCACTCAGTCTCTCCATGACTCGGTTTGCGAACGTTTCATGATATCGAGGCTGAACCCCGAAACGCATCATGTTGCGTGCCTAGACCCAGGACCGAGGTTGATGTCGCTCCGCACATCTTTGTGTCGACCCATGCCAGGCAAAACGATACCGTCGTTAGGATGGACGCTCATCCGATGCCAGCACCCTCCTTGGGTATCAGTTGGCCTCAGTCCTAGGCATCGAAGGGTGCCGGTTGCGATTCGCCGGCCGATGGCCTGCCTTGTCATAAAATATCCCATCAACTGAAGGGTTATTAGAGGTAATTGTGCTGTTAGCGTTGCTACCTATTCAGCGTGGAAAGGTGAATCGCATACCTGCCGCTGGGATTGGAACATTGAGCTTTGGCTGCCCTGGTGTCAGACTGCAATACGGGCGCGGAACCCATATCATCACAGCTAGCAGACACAACTGTCAGACTGCGATATGGGCGCGGAACGCATATCATCACAGCTAGCAGACACAACGCTTGCTAGAGTTAACAAGAGGATGAAGTCAAGGAGAAAGTTGCAAGCGATTCTTTGTTGGATGTGGTGAGACTTTTGTTGGGAACAGAAGGCGCCCAAAAGCTCCAGAAGGCGCCCAACACCATCCTGGTACGTACCGCAAGATGGGAACTCAGCCCAGCAAGGTTGCCTTATTCTTGGTGCCCTGCCTGCTGAAAAGTGGTTCGCCAAGTGCCAGTACGGACAGAAGGTACCTCGATAGAGGTATGCAATTTGCGTGGCGAATTGTGCCTGGATACAGGCACGTATTTCTTGTAAATACCAGTTTCCAGTACGTATAAGCGAGGCGCGAATACCTAACCCTCCGTGCTGGTGAAGAAGCCCAAGGAGGATTGGCGGAAAAAAAAAGGATAGAGAAGAAGAGCAGCTTGAGCCTTAAGGGAGTGATCACCTTGGCGAACCAAGCTATAGTAAAGGTTGCTTCGCTGGCCAAGGGGCAACGGCTCCCTATTGGCTCCCTATTGGCGGGCTTTCCTATGTGACTCGAGGATGGGACCCGAAGTGGTTCGCGCACCGCTACCTACGTAATGTCTTACTGCATTCTGGTGCGCGCACCACCAGTGCTGAGGCTCTGCGGTTCACAGTATGAGTTCACTCAACCCGGGAAACTTCGAATCAATCGAATGTGGCCTCCCAAAGTGGAAGCCGTCAACTTTGGCCTTGGTCAGCCCAAACACCAGTCTTTTGCAAAGGCTCTCTTCCTTGTCATCTTTCCGCCCAACATCGAGGCCGCGAGGCCATATTGGCGGGACTTTTCTCAACCTCACCTACCTACTGACCTGTGTACCCTGCATGGGCGAGCCTGGGAATGGCATCGTAGCGTTCAGATCTCCAGTGGATGCTCCGTCTAGTACCAACTACGGCCAATGCAATATGCGAAGAGATAGTAAAGGCACGTGTTTTGATTACATTCAACCATCAAGCCTGGTTTTCTGATCTACATAATGAAACTGTCTGGATTAGAGCGTGACGTACAACTAGTACGGCACGTAACGTGGGCGCATAGAGACATGTGCACGCGAATAGCCTGAGCGCAGTTTGTGGGTAGGCGACACTTTCACTTTTTACAAAAAATAATTCGGGACACTCCCGCCAAGCCAAACACCTTGTAAAGGAGACTAACTGCAGCACAGGAGACGCAATGGCTGGGATTTGGACCCTTTGATTGTCATTCGTCGTGATTCCGTCCTCGGCGCTCTCGCTCGCCGGCAAGCTTCTTCACCAAGAGGGAAAAGTGGAATGACAACCTACTTCGAACATGACCTTTCATGGCACTGGCACAAGAAAACTCCTACCACTGCCTCATTGGTTTTTCTATAATGACCTCTCAAGCGAAAACTCCATCATGCCGACAGCCCGTATTCTCATTCCCTTTTCCTATATATATAGCCCGGCACCCCCCTTCTCTCATAGCAACGAAGCAGCAACTGACCGCCAACTCTCGCATATCTTCCCAACCTATATACCTGAGTTAGAGTCCTTCTTCTATACCTTCTCGGCCGCCACTCCACTACTTTGAAGCATTCCTCCGATCACCATGCCCTCTCACCGTGACCGTACGACATCCCAACCTCTAACCTCAACTAGAGGTACAAAACCCAAAGCTCCCTCCAACAAGGGCGATTCCAAGTACGCACAAGGGCAACGTGACGTAGCAAAAGCTACCCCGAGATCCTTTAACTAAATTTTTATTCTCATTAGCAAGCGAGAGGCTCCCGCCCACAATGACTCCATGTCCACCGGCACCAGGACTGTCGGACGGTCCAACGTGTCCCAGTCAGGATCTGTTGCTTCGACTTCTCAGGATGTAAATGTCCCCTTTGACGACCACTCTCTCCAGGACGAACGCCTAGCCATGTTCGAGTCTCAAGACTCCTTGGATGACAGCACCGTCGAGGCTCGCTTCATGTTCCAAGACAACACCGACACCACTAGAGGTACCACCAACAACGACCAGAAAGCATGTGCACGCAAAGCCTTTTATGAGGCTCGCGCTACCGAAGCCATTCGCAAGTTCGACAATGCTTTCGGTGCCAACAAGTAGACGACCATGCCGCTTGCTACACGGAGACGTTGATTTACGGTTCGTTTCATCCCGTCGTCTTCAGAACGAAGATCCACGGGAGTCCTAACCGACCCCACCCTTCCCGTCCCCAAGCCGCAACGCAGCGTCCCTGGAATCCACCAAACTTTCCCGAACTCAAACACCTTGACAGTCTTGGCGTGAGGGGGTGTGTGCACACCGCATATAACTATACTTTTTGGCCATTTGGTCGTTTTTCATCATTTATATAACCAAAACAGGTCGTCTACCATCGAAAACTAGCCACAATTGCTATAAAAAATCGATATATCGATACGGTAATATTATTTTTATTAATCTTTAGTATTTACGTTATCTTTTATTCAATTTTCGATTGTAATCGATATAATTCGCTACCTAAATACTAATTAAAAGGCGTTAATTAACGTAATACTAGCAAATAGCGAATACCCAAATAAGGTCGCTATAGCGGCTAATATATTTATAAGAATTATTTAGAGGCATAAACGAAATTTAATAGATATTAATAAATGTATTATATTAGCTAAAATATTATAAAATACTAAAAAACTTCTAATATAAGCGCTTAAAATATATATAATAATATTGCCCGCTTAATAAATATTATATTAATAATATATATAAAAGGTTATAGAACTTCTTATTATAAAGCCCGATTTATATTTCGATGAGATTTATACTTTCCTAACCGACGAATACGATATTTACATTTCGAAAGAGATTATACGAAGGTATTTATAATAAAATAAATAGAAGAAAAAAAGACTCTATATAAAAATAATATAATAGTCCCCTATATTAATTATAAATTAATTTAATAAAATATTATTATTTATTATAAAAATATTCATTTTCTATAATAAATTTAATATAAATCGAAGGGATAAAGTTCGTCGTATTAATTAAGCGCTTAAAGGTATTATTGCAATAGTCTTTAACCGGTTTAAAAAGGGTAGGTAATATTATTTCCTCCCCGTTATTAGCGTTAACAATATATTCGATTTACTAATATTCCGGAATATAACGGACTCTATTAAATTTTAAAATTGGATAGTAAAAAGGGTATTATTAAAAATAAATCCTTTTCCCAAGCGTAATAATATTTTAATAATAAATAACGCTAAATAGTATCCTCGAATCGAATTTTAATAAGCGTATATTTAAAAGGGTATTCTATTATAATATTTACCGCTATATTCCCCCGAATTTAACCCTATTAAAATATATTTTAATAATTTTAAGCGGTAATTCAAACGGATATATTGTAATAAGGGTAATAATAATATACCGGACGTAAATTTTATAAACTTTCTAAAGAAGGTAGCGTTCGATATAAATATACGTATACTGTAAATCCGTAGCTATTATAAAAACGCGAAATTAATAATAAATAGAATCGATAATAATAAAAATTATAAATAAATATATATTACCGAATTAATAAAATATAGAGAGATAAGTACTATAATTAGGCGGAGGTAGGAAGGAGAGTAGGAGGGAGGGAGTGTATATACGTTTTATTATATTATAATATCGAATATTTAAAAAGGTATTAAAATACTAGAAAGTATTAAAATTAATATTAGAGCTAAAGTTAGTAATTATTTATATAATAATATTAAATTATTAAAAACCCCCCTCTTTCGCTATAATTTAATTCGAAATATTATTAATCGTAATTATTAATATTATTAATAATAATATTACTAATTATAGAGGTAAGGGTTTTAACTACTTTATATTCGAGCGTAATCGTATCGGTATTAATAATACGTAGTAAGTAGTTAAATTGGGTATTTAAAACGCTATATTAATTAATTATATATTATAATAGGATTAAAGAATATACTATAAAAATTCGCTTAAATAATTAACGTAGTATATTCCTCTTTAAAAAAATCCTTAATTCTATTTTTAAAGGTAGAATATAATACGGGAGAAAACCCTAGTACTGTATATTACTTTACTAATTAGTTTCTTAATATTAATAAATCGTATAACGATTATAGGTATTATAACTTCTTTTATAATTTTATTAATACCCTATATATTAGCGTTACTTTTAATATACGCTTAATATAATATATTCGGTAGAACGATTTAAAAAATTCTATAATAAATTCTTTTATAATACGGCTAAGCGGCGTAAGAGGTAGCGGTAATAATAATACTAATAAGTATATATTATTAATAGCTTCGTTATTATCGTCGGTAATAAAAAGCGGTATAATTAATAATAGCGTTAAGTATATTACGGATAGAGAAATAAAAGGTACGCGTATATTAATATATAACGAAGGTAGTAAATTAGCTGTAGCGCGCCTTATTATTAAAATTACGCGGTTAATAAACTCCCTATAAAATATAATTGTAAAATACTTAGATATAATATTTATAAATTCGATAATTATTACCCTACTAAATAGAGGAAACGTTAGAGGGAAATAATTAATATTAGCGGTAATTATAAATATAATATTAATAATAAATTTAGTAGCTATAGAATTATTAATTATATATATTAATAGAAGAAGAGGAGGGGGGGCGAAATAATAATTATAAATATAAAGTAATAATATTAGCGGGTAAAGGTAAGGAGGAGGGTAAAAATATTACCCGTTATATTAAAAGGGATTTTTAAATTCCTTTAACGCCGTTTATAAAAAGCTTAATATTTCTATATAAATATTATTATTACCGCTATTTATATTATTAATAACGTTAATATTAATACCCTTATTACGCTTTCGAAACCTTATTACGCTAACGCTACTATTACTATTATTACTACCCTCGTTAGCGGTATCTTTATTAATTATTTCCTATAATATATCCCTTAATAAATTAATAAACGTAGCTTTCTATTATTAAATAATACGTATTTATTTATTAATTTATATAAAGGAAAAGTCGTAATAAATTTTACTCCTATTTATAAAATAATATAATTAATATTTAATAGCCTTATTATAATTTTTATATTTAAAATTTAGCGTATACTTCTATAAATCGTAAAGGTTTTAAAACGCTAAACTACGTAGTTTTTTATTAATATACACCTCTTCCTTTTTATCCTCTTTTTTTATTTTAATAACCTCCTCTAATATAATATTCGTTATAGTCCGCTTACCTATCCCTTTATCTTTAATACTATTACTAGGAATATACGAAATTCGAAATATTTAAATAATAAGAGTAACCGCTTATATAATTACAAACGGGTTTATAAAGCCGTAGGAAGGAATAAATATTAACGGGTCGATTATAAAGGGAGTAGGAGGTATTAATAATTATATAAAATTAATAAACAATTTAATTAAACGAAATTTAAAAGTAATAATAAAAATATTATATTAACGGTTATAACGAAAGTACGCTTTTATAATAAAATTATAATCGAATTTAATATATTTATTAAAAAATTAATTACCCGCTATACTATAATTATAAATTATAACGCGATTCCTATTATTATTATTGTAAATAATAGTATTATATATAATATTATATAATATAATTTAAAATTTCGTACTAACGGCTATATTATTATTAATAACCTCCTATATATACCCTTTTTATATTAATAAAATTTCGCCGAATAAATTAATACCGAAATATTATAAATAGAGTTTCCCCTTTTCTTATTCGACTTCCACTTCTTTATATATATTACAATCTAGAATAATAAGAGGTTTATTACGGGAATTAATAAAATAGGACTTAATAATTATAAATTCTATTTATATAATTAACGGGTAAATAAGCGCAGTAGGGATTACGGCCTTATAGCGCCGGTTTATAATCGAAGGAAGGGTTATAATTTATTTAATTAACGAAATTAAATCGATATCCTTATTATTAAAATAAACGAATAAAATATCAAGGGTATTTTTAATAGGTATTAAGCGGATAGGGAACTCTTAATTTTATTTATCCTCGTTATTAAAGTCGGAAATATTATTAATGCCGCTAAAGATTTCGATAAATTCATCGGCTATTTTAAAGGGGGAGGAAGGTAGTAGGTTACTATTAATCTCGACTTTTAATTTTAAAGTAGGGTCCCGGGCCTTTTCCTTCCTTTTTTTAATAGCGGTAGGCTTTTTAAATATAATAGGCTTCTTAAACGCGGTTTTCTTCTTAGGCGCGGCTTTTTTCTTAGGCGCAACTCTCCTTTTAAGAGTAACCTTATTCTTAATTTTAAATAGATTAATAATAACCTCCTCTATTTCGATTAGAGTATAACTCTTTTTCTTAGGGCGGGTAGAAGTACGTTATAAAATTAACGGGGTTCTAAAATTAATTTAATCCTTATTAAAGTAAACCGAAATAGTATTACCGCGACGAATATACTTCTTAAATTAGGTTTTAAGGATAGACTTAAATAGTATTATAATAAAAAAAATAGTAAAGATATTTAATAATAATAGCGATATTATTTATTTACTTTCTATAATAAAAATGTGGTTATTGGGCTTCGATTCTATATAGAAACGGTTGAAAACGAATAAGATTTACGATTTTTACAAGGTTGTGTAATTGTATGCGGTGTGCACACACCCCCTCACGCCAAGACTATCAAGGTGTTTGAGTCCGGGAACTTTAATTTTGGACCAATCATGTCGGGGAATTCCCTAATAGGAAAGAAGCACTTACACCAACCGAGACACCAACGCACAACGCATGCACCGCTTCCATGGACTGGAATTGGAACAGAACGTTCCCTTTTCTCGAATGTCACAGTGCAGCATCCCGTTGGGCCAAACATTTCGTCACCTTTTCCTGTCGGGTCGACTCCCCAAAGCCTTGGAAACACAAAGACCTGAAACCATACACTGCTTCCCTCCCGTCCATTTAAACGACTTCCATCACGACCCTCCCAGATCCCTTTGCGGTCTTGCTTCCGCTTTCCCCCCTTGTCATCAACCAAGACACCATTTTCTTACCTCTATTCAACCAATCCCGTCTAGACAACATGAATCGAACGACGAAACCCTCTCCTTTGTCACCAATCTCTTCACGACCACAACGATTTACGGAACCAACCTATATATACTTCACCCAGTTCATGTTGTCAATGCCACTTTTCACGCCATATACGCTATAAGCACTAACGACGGTCTACCGCTTTATATATCCTTCATCGACTTGCTTATATCTTCCCTTTCTTTTTTTTCTTCCAATACTACTTTATTATTTTTCTCGTGTTATTTGTCTAGATCCAAGAAGAGGACATCCTTCTTCCACCTTCAAAGCATCGGTCACCGCTAAGTAAAATACTAAACCACTAAAACCTAGCGACTTTAGAGACGGAAAGTTGCGCGTCCTACTATACCTATTGTAGACTTAGAGAGTCAAAGGTTGGAGAAGGGAAGGGAACCTACTTTAGAATTGGAGAACAGGCGGGACTTCTCCAATTCTCCAACTCTTCATTCAAATACCTACCCCAACCAGCACGTCGTGCGGAGAAGTCCTATCAAACATGCTTTGTTAACTTGCCCCTCCAGGCCCTCGTTCGTGGTGCTCGCACAGAAAGAGAGCGGTATAATGCGATTGTTGAGTGTACCTAGTATAAAAGTTTATGGGTATCATCAAATGCAACGCTTTCTACCTATGTACGCTGATGAGGGATCAAATGCAAGCAGAGGGGCTATTATTCGCTAGTATAGTTGGGTGCAAATGAAAAATAAAGACGCAGATCAGACAAGAAATTGTAGATATCAACAAAAAAATGGGAGAAGAAACGGAGGCGGACGGACGGACGGACGGACGGACGGACGGACGGAAGAAATACCTTACTTGAAAACAAGGAAGAAGGGAAACACACTTTCACAGGGCAAGGATGAAGAGAGACCATTTACCCCCCTCCCCCCTCCCCCCTCCCCCCTCCCCCGCACGAGCGCTCGCTGCGTGGTTTTAAAAGCTACCGCGACGTAGCCTCTTGTTTTCTTTATCATGGTTGTTCTTGCCTGCATTCAAGCTTGACAAAAACTCTGCAAACCTAGTTCGCTTCCCCTTACTACTTCCAGAGGTACCGTTGGTTCCATTTCCCACTTGGCTCCGTTTCAAGCTCGACGACCTCGAGCTGGTGGCGGCAAAGCTGGTGGTACCTGTACCTGTAGCTGGCTCGATGGCCCGCTGATGACTGCTGCTGTTGGGCGGCTCATGCTCTTCTTCTTGATCATGAAGCAGCTGTTGAGGGTGAGAGGCTTCACCGTCGACGACGGCCTGGGATACAGTGTAGTAGTCCTCGGCGCCGGTAGAGGTTATGCTACTTTCTGAGCCGGCATCGTCGCCGCGAGCCCCTCCTAGATGGCCAGCAGTCGATTCGTCCATGTCGCGCTGCTCCGTCGCGCCCGCGGCGGCTGTGGTTCCTGCTGTCGCTTCCCCGGACTGGGCCGTGACACCCGCGGCAGCCGTGCTTCCGGTCGCTTGGTGTGGTGGCGCCGCCGCCCCCCCGTCGGATTGGAGTGCTCTTGCTCTTGCGTTTGCCGCTTCAATGAAATTGTCTCGGAACTCTCGCGCCCTATCCCGTGCATTCCGGAATGCCGCAACTCCTTCTCGAAACGACTGAAAGGAGTGTCTTCGGGAGGTCAATAACCAGCTATCAACCGTAGTCATATAGTACTCTGGTTGACCGCCCGGGACGGTCGGCGGCGCTATGTGGTGCGCGTATAGCTCGAGGACCCCTTCGGAGTAAGTCGAAGTATAGGTATACGCATTGCCGTCGTAAACCGGCTCGTCCTTGCCATAGTTTTGCAGAGCGTGCATCCCGCGAGCACCGACTGCACCGACGTGCATTGCTTGTCGCCGCGCAACGGTAGCGGAGCCCTTGACGCCTTTAACCTCCAAAAAAAAGTTGGGCAGTACCAGAGCGTGGTTTGTAGGGATGATCAGCTTGTTGAGGTTGCCGTCCTCGTAAGTATCTCTGATCCTTCTATCGATGGCCGATATGTGAGCTCCGTCAAAGAAATCGGGTTTCGGTTTGACAACACGATCTTCAGCAAACGGCTCAATGTTGGAGAAGAGGTTTTCTCCCGAATTGTAGATATCGGAACCGGAGCTGCCGACAAGGAATGGGTAGATGACGGTGCGGGTAAGGGTGCCCTCATTGGTCGCCGCACGGTTGTCCCGTATGAAGGTTTCAAACTCGCTCTCGGTAAAGTGAGATGAGTCAAGGGACGGCCTCCTTTTCCCGAGGATCTCGAGTTCATGCTCAAGATTGTTTGGGCTCGAAATGCCGGCGTCCACGTCTTTTGCGCGAAAGTAATCCCGAGGATAGACGGAATAGTCAATCATGAGCTGTTCGAAAGCAGCATCGTACGCAGACGTCTTTCTTGTTCCGGTAGCCGTGGAGCGGGCGGAGGGGCGAGACATGGTGTGTACGACGCCTCCCGGTTTGGGGTACTGTTGACAGGCAGCGAGAGAGGGTCAGCGTCCGTCCTTGTTGGAGCGCAGCGCAGCGCAGGCAGGCAGGGATACATACGCTTCGAAGATGGCAAAGATCTGGGCCGCCGTGTCGCGCGAACCGACCAAGGTTGGAGGTAGCGGGTGGTGTCCGTGTCCGTGTCCGTGAAGCAGCCTCAAGTTGGGCTGCCGTTCTGTTTCGCCGGTCGAGTTCTCGAAGGGAGCGACGCACGAGCGGAACCTTGGATAGCTTGTCCCAGAGATGGGGAGGCCAGTCCGACGACGTCCGGTGTCGTTTGTGTTTGGGACGGTCTAGTTCTTGTGAGAGATGATCTGGGCGGGCTCTCTTGCGACTGTCATGGCGACTGTCATGTTGGGGACTCGCCATGACGGGCTTTTATCTGAGTCGAGGGCCCCGGGCTGTTCTGAGGTGTGAGAGAGCAGCAGGCAACCACTAGAGGTACGGTACGGTGCGGTGCGAGACGGTACGGTGCGAGACGGTACGGTACGCTCGGGGCCAGGGCGGAGCTGGGAAAGGCTAGGGCGTAAAGACTGCGCTGCTTCCACTTGTTGTTGTTATTGCTGGGTGAGTTGGCACTGCATCGCCATGGTACGTGGTGGTTGTGCATGCAGTGTACGTAACAATGTTTTGTTGTTGTTGTTGTTGTTGTCGAGTATTGTTGCTGCCCATCCCCGCTTCGGGTTTTGGCGCGTCGGGGCCTCGGGTTGGGGGCGGTGGGGTCGTGGGGATGATAGCCTCGAGGTCCTACTCTGATTTGCCTAGAAAGAGGTTGCTGCCTAGGAACTAGCAACGGGGCATGCAGCCATGCACACCGGTCTTGAACCCCTCAAAAGGAAGTTGAAAAAGTGGAAAGAGAGAGCAGAGGAATGAGGAATGAGGAATGAGGAATGAGGAATGAGGAATGTGGGCCACTCAGTCTGGCCACTGGCACTGGCCACTGCAGGGGCAGCCCGGGCAGGGGCGGGTGCCAAGGCCGCCCAAGTGGAAGGTGGAAGGGGCAGCAGGGGCAGCAGGGGCAGCAGGGGCAGGCACCCTCGACACGTCGTCGTTTGTCGTTTCCCGCACGCGACGCGTTCTAGAGGTACTTGCCTCTGTGGCAGTCACGGTGGTCAACTTGAAGTCATGCAGTCACGGCTCACGTCTTGACATTTTACAACTTGTAGATTTTAAAGCAGCGCAGGCAGCTTCCAGTCTACTTGACTCGGTGTTTCCTCCTTCTCAGAATGGCCACGTGACAATGAAGGTGAGTACCTCTACCTACACCCAGTCCATTAACCCTTATTCCGGCTTCTGCTCATCAACCACCTACCCAAGGACAGGACATTATTTGTGCCGAGAGGTACCGCGTCGACCGCAAGGTCGCCGAGGGAGGCTTTGGGCTTGTCTATCAAGGTGTGTGTGCGGTTCCTGTCTTTCCTTGTTATACCTACTCAGTGCCGGCCGCCCCCCGCTAACTACTGGCCCTGCCTGCCTGGTGCTTAGCAACCGATCTGCTTTCGGGCGAAAAAGTCGCCTTGAAACTCACATACTACGATGACAGTGCCGGCCCCATGCTGCTCGAATTCGAGAGTGACATATACAAGGACCTGGTCGGCGGCGTGGGAATCCCCCGAGTACACCTCTTTACCCAGGACGGCGAGTTTGTGGTGCTGGTTCTGGACCTCCTGGGTCCCTCGCTGGAGGATCTGTTCAACTACTGCGGCCGCAAGTTTTCGCTCAAGACCATCCTTCTCATCGCCGACCAAGCCATCTCCAGGCTCCAGTACATCCATTCCAAGGGCATCCTCCATCGCGACATCAAACCCGACAACTTTGTCATGGGCGTGGGGAAGCAGGGCAACATCATCTACGCAATCGACTTTGGCATCGCCCAGTATTGGTACCAGGCCGAGCATGGCGAGAATGCGACGGATCGCTCAATGGTTGGGACCACCGAGTACGTAAGCATCAGAACCCACAACGGCCGCCGTAAGTATTATGTCCTACATCCATCCATCCATCCATCCATCCGTCCCTCCCTTCCTTTTCTTCCTCCACCAACGCACGGCCAGCTAACCCCCCAAACACACAGAACACTCATGGGCCGACGACTTGGAATCTCTCGGCTACGTCCTAGTCGAATTCGCCCGCGGCTCCCTACCATGGGATGGCATCCGGGCCGCTGCCGTCACCGAGGACGAGCGGAGGGCGCAGGTCGCCGAAATGAAGGAGAGCCTGTCGGGCGAGGCCCTGTGCGACGGCTTTTTGCCTAAGGAGTTCGCCACCTACATCAACTACACGCGAGCGCTCGGTTTCGGCGTCAAGCCGAACTACTCGTACCTGCGTGGCCTCTTTAGGCGCCTCTTTCGAGCGAGGGGGTTCCGGTATGATCACGTTTTTGATTGGACGGAGAAATTGTTTTATGAGCAGCTGGGGGGGCAGAAGGAGGAGGAGGGGGAGGAGGGGGAGGGGGAGGAAGAGGAGGAAGAGGGAGAGCAAGATGAAGAGCAGGAAGAGGAGCAGGAAGAGGAGCAGGAGCAGGAGCAGGAGCAGAAGCAAAAGGAAGACCATACCTATGTCGAGGAATCCGTCAACCACGGGAGCGGTTGAGGTTAATAAACACTCAGTCTCCACTCCTATAATATGGTACCTACATATGATATGCATGCATTAAGCTGGGAGCCAAGGAGTGCAATCCCATCCGTCTGGGAACTAAGGTGCGGGATTCCCCGCTCGCTGGAGCTGCGCGTCATCTTGGGTGACCCTTGTTTTCTCCATGTCTTGGCATTATCGATCTGCACATGGATCTTTCTCCTCAGGTATTACCGTACAAATTAGGTACAGTCAGAAAACGTGAAAAGAAAAAGGTACCTCTACATACCTACCTACCTACCTACTGTAAGTACCTGGCTTGACCTGGCTTGACCTGGCTTGACCTAACATGCTCGACATACTAGACATGCTCGATATGCTCGACTATAGGAACTATAGTAGAACTATGGTAGGGGGTGTACCGGTACTTCTCTCCTAAAATCTAACTACTACTAACTTACCTCCAAATCTCCAACGTTGCACTTTACCTATGAAAGTCGTGCGGAGAATTTCCACTTCCCTATCATGTCATGCCATGTTGTCGATTCCCTCCCGTCTCGTCTCGTAGTGGTACTGGTACTGGTGACTGGTGTGCTGGTGTGCTGGTGTGCTCCTGCTCCCTCCCTCGGTATGTTTGCGTTGTATTTGATCCATGATATCTGTCCATCTGTTATACGTCCAAGTCTATCTAAATGCTAAACCCAATACCGTTTCCATTCCCATCCTTGTGCCGTTTGTTAGGTATTAACTCCCGTCCGTATACCCCTCTATAACCATCCCAAAATCTGCCTGGCGTATTTATACCCATTTACCTCTAGCCAACACCAGTCACCACCAACTTCACATCTCCATTTCCCCCCCTCATTCCGCCCCTTAACCCTCCACTCCCCCACCACCCCCATACCCTGTTCATCACCACCCCTCACATACCCAACCCCCCAATCCCTCCGCCCCGTCAACAACCCCCTACAAGCTTCCAACCTAGCATAAAGCGCCAACTCCTCCCTCTCTTTAATCCCCTCTTCCCTTCCACTCAACCTCTCCCCTCCTGGCCCCTGGCCCTGCAGACCTCGACCAACAGCAGACCCATTACACCCCAAAACCCCCCAGTCCAAAACCTCCAGGACTCCCCTCCCCCACTTATCTCTCGCCGCCACGTTAGCCCCTTGCTCCAGCAGGACACTCAACGCCGTCTTCCTGCCCAACCTCGCCGCCATCAAAAGGGGTGTTTCCCCCCTTCTGTTCCTCGCTTCGATATTCGCTCCTCCGCGTATGAGTGTCTCGAGGATACTTTGAAGCGTGCGAGACTTGTCGTCGTCGTGGTCGGGAATGTGCTGGATGAAGGCCATCAAGGGGGTGGTTCCGGATTTGTCGTATGCGTTTGGGTTTACGCCTGCTGAACTGCTTCCGGGTCCGGATCCAGACGCTGAGGGGCCAGAGGAAGAAGAAGAAGAAGAAGAAGAAGGGTGGAGGAGGGAGTGTAAGTGGCGGAGGCGAGAAGGTAAGGGGTTTTCTTTTTCGGGGACTACCACGTTGAAGACGCTTGTGACGGGTGAGGGGTGGGAAGTGGGACCGGGAGACATGGATTGCATGACGTGGATGGGAGTGAACTCGGAGGAGAGGGATGAGTGTCTGCTGCGCTTTTGGGGACGGCTGCTGGAGGTGGAGGAGATGGCTGATCGTTGCTCGTCCATGCTTTGTTGGTTTATGATGGCTTCTGCTAGACAGTGCAAGCCGTTACGACCCTCGGAGTCCTCGGCAAGCGGGTTAGAATAGGCCGAGTGGATGATTCGGATCAGGCGAGCGTGGTATGCTAGGAAGGGGCCTTCATCTGCTGGAGAAGGGATACCAGCGGTGCTGAGGCTGGGAGAAGGAAGGCGGGAGGGTGTACTAGAACGGTTGGGTAATTCGGTCGGGGAGTAGGAGATGGGACTGCTGTAGATGGGAGTACCAGGCGGTAGGATGGTTGGAGCGGGCTGGACATTGGCGACTGGATCCAAGCCAAATGCATCTCGACATAATGGGACGGCGACATTACAGTATGTCAGGATATCGGCCAAGACCTCCCTGTCTGCTACAAGGGAAGCCGCCCGGTGGAAGAAAGTGCGACCATAGACATCGGCGATGTGAAAGATGTCTTGGTCAAAGTGACGGACGACGTCAAGAAGTCTTCGGAGAGACGACAAGGCGCTTGGAATGTTGGTAAACCATTCAGCGTTCAGAACATGAAGAAACGTCTGACCGGCAGTGTTGGTAAGGCCCAATGCATCGCCGGCATATGGCACGAGCCGAAACAAGTGCTCTTGACAGCCGCTTGTAGCGGCGAACAAGTGAAGCAGCGTGTTGCCAAAGGGATCATGCAACTGGCACAGCTCCGGTGATGGGTTGCTGACGAGGTCGCCGACCTCTTCCCGTATCTCTCCGGTGGGCGTTAACCATGAGCCTTCTTCTCGTGTCGTTTCCGCTACGATTGCGCACCAACAGGTTCCGCTGCCATGTCCAGACACTGGAACTTCAGCACAGTTATTGGTATGGGCAGTCAGGAAATCGCCAGGTACTGCCAAGCCCGGTGCGGGAGACACGTCGAAGGTATCAAAGCCTATCTCTAGAGGCTCGCTAGACTCGACCCAGGAAGAGTGGTGTTGTAACTCTTGGAGGTCGGACCCGCTCGCTATCGTAAAGTTGTCAAGTAACGAGCATACCTTTTCTGCATATAGCGTTGAGCAATCGGATATCCTCCGCTGAAGGTCTCTGGGTTGCGGTCGACCAGACACACGGCCTGATGCACGCTTGCGAATGGTAGACCTTGAAAGACAGTCGATCCGCTGATCCATCTCAACTCGTGACTCGGGCCGCAGATAGCGAGGGTCGTTGTCAAGCATCTTGTGCACTGTCTTTTGGGCCGAGTTTTTCCTGGAGACCGGTTAGCGGTTGTTAATGTGTAAGGGGTCAAGACTTCGCATACCGAGGAGCGAAGAGATCATCCTCGAGAACCTTGATGATCCTTCCGATGGACAAGGTTGTGTAGACGTATAGTCTCGCCAACTTGCGTGACCTTGATACGGTCCACTGGGGTGGCCGCCCAATCCTTGTGCCGCCAGGAGAAGCTTTGGAGGATGAAGTCCCAGGAGAGGACATGATAGACGGGTATAAAAAGAACTGGGATCTTTATCTCTACCGAGACGAAGAAGGTAGCGATGTCCTTCGGGGACGTAGTTACCCTTCGGGGACCTCTACCATCATATACCTGTGATGATACCCATGTTGGTCCCCGAAGAGTATCCACATGCCACATGGCAATGGCATCGGCCGTAGAGCCTTGATGAATCGTTCATTGTTGAGATAGCGAACTGGGGTTTCCGTCTTCTGAGGAGCTAAGTGATAACCAGATGCAGAAAGACGGAGTGACGATTCTGGACGGCAGACCTCAGATACGTACGGTAACGTACCGTCCAGGGAGGACGGCAAGGGTATCATGGGGCAGATGAAGCGGTAACATCAACCGTTGTGTTTTGTATGTTTGGCAAAAAGGGGTTGCCGAAGTGTAAAAAGTCGGGCTGTTGGGTCTGTTGTTTCGCGGCCTGGTCCTGGACAGCCAGTAGCGGGATGCGTTAGCGGGTTTGGAGAAAAGGTGAGGGAGGGAATCCGGTCAGAGGAGAAGAGCGTACATCCACAAAGAGTTAGTACGTAGTAAGCTAAGGAATGGTGTCTGATGGATAGTTGAGTAATCTCGGCCTCTTGAACGGGCTCGGGAATTGCCGAGTGAACGGGTAGGTTGCGATTCAACGGCTAGCGGGCTGAGAACGTGGAAGCCACAGATATCAGACGGTATGTCATGTCGCGATGGTCAAGAGTGAAGGCGAGCACAAAGCTGCCGGACGGTTACACTGGCGATCGGGTGCACCAGTCGCCTTGTAGATCGACCGTTGGGTGTTGTTGGCTGCGTTCACCCATTCGATCCGGTAGGTTGGCGCAGCTATTGATGCTTGTCCTGGATGTATACGCACCCCTGACAGACTGTCCAACCTCCGAATTCCTTCTAGAAAGCTTCCATGCATTCCTCTCGATATTGCGTGCATGGAACCGGGGTCTCTTTGGGGGTCGCTGCAACCCTTGTCGCTGCCGTGATCCAAGGCAAGGGCCATAAGGAGGCCGTTATACATGGCCCGAAGATGTTTGCTTGCCCCAATCAAGACCACCACATGTTTCAGCCCGTACCTGTTCGTGCCGGGAATGTCGCCTGGCGGAACAACCGGTCGAGTCCGTAGCTGAGATGGATAGGAAGAATGGATTAGCTAGGTATGGAGTCGCCGAGACGATTGCTTGTTAATATCTGCGAGAACACTATCATCAGCTGAGGCTCCGCGGGTAGTAATATCAACGATGCTGGTTTGGGAACGGAGACGGTATGTACCATGGCCACGTGGTTGAGTATCCACCACTTCTGTCTCACTCGGAGTGTCGGGAAGCTTCAGCTTGTCATGACCGTTGTGCGGTGGCCGGGGTCGGTCGCAGGAGCTGCAGGTAGTCCAAAGTTGCGCTTTGCAAGTCGGCTCCATTGTTTGTTGGCTGTCTCGAGGTATTCACTTGATGGATGCCTAGATTGTGAGCCCTTGTCTCGCGGCACCCTATCAGTAATCCTTTGACGGTGACCATCGTGACATTGTTGCGCTTCGAGTCTTTGTCGGCGAGATTCATGGCCCCATATCGGCAGAAGGAGACGGCGTATGGCGGGCATTGTTCGGTTGCGATGACAATTGACATGGAGATCATCTCTGAAGGGACGGAATACGGCGGGCGACTGGTACGATGGGAATCATGGGATGGCAGATGGCAACGTGGGAAATGGGACGGAATAACCGTAGAGGTACCCGACGTAAAGTCGTAAACAGAGGTAATGGTCGTCCGATTTGGGATGAAATTGACGAAATCTTTACTTGGATTTCCCTCCTCATCCAATTTTTGCAGAGTAGAGGTACTTACTCAATTCAGGGGCACTGCAGTTTGGACACCGTACAGTCGAAACTTTTCGGTTCCCGTCATTTCGAGGCGCGGCGGGCGCAAAAAAGAAATGAGTAGCAAACGCCACTTCCATTCCTGGACATGAGCTGAACCAATGCGGAAGGAACAAAGGGTACACGTCCCGCGTTGCCTGCAGGAAGATGCAGTGCCGCCCTCTGAGGACGGATGCTTCCAGGCAGCAGTCACGCATTGCACAGACACACGGACAGGACACGGCAGGAAGGCTCGACTTCAATTTCCCACTGCACTGAGTGACTGGAGTTTGCAGTGATCGAAACAAAAAAAAAAAAGAAAGAAAAAAAAAAAGAACAAAATGACCTGAGCGCAGAAGTACTACTACTACCTCTACCACAACCAAGATTCTCGCCCAAGTTCTGTCGAAGCCGCCAGTGGTAGAACACCATCGACTACTTATTCGGCGCCGGTCTCCCACGTACCGTTCGTTATCAGACACAAACACTTCCAACGATGGCAACAAGTCAAACACGGAGACGCGACTCGACCGTTGTGTTTCGGATGCTTCCACTCATCTCGATAACCTCGTCATTTTCCGCTGTTTGTTCGATACATAACTAATCGCAAAAAAACCCCGACTCCCATTCACACCCTGTTACCCCGGGGTCTCGACATGTCACGTCTTCGAGGCCGACGTCATCACCATCTCTAGATTCTGGTCCAAGCAGGGTAACGTAGCCTTTTTCTCCTCTCCGCATTCCCTACCGAAACTACCAGCTAACCATTCCCTCGACAGACACTTCGCCAGACCACTCTAGTTGATCAAACCAAAAAACTTCAACATGACCTGCTCATTCGTCGGAGCAACATGTCCCACGCCTGCGCCCATGTAGCCAACCAGCTTGGTGCCATCTCCATAGATAATCTGCGTATACGCCTGGCTCGGCACTCCGGTGACGTTCCTCGAAAACTCGACTCCCAGCACGTTCGACCACTGCTTCAGCGCCTCCATCGCACACTTGGGGTACACCAGGTTGTCCGCGGCACCGTGGATGATTTGCATTCTCGGCCTGCGTCCAGTGTATCCCGGGTACGAATTCCTGACAAAGTTGCCCCATTCCTGCGGCGTGTGCTGCAGGCCCCTGGCACACGTCTGGTTGGCGGAGAAAGGAGTAGCAGAGCCGGCACCCGCGAAGCAAGCGTGCGCCGTACCCGAGTAGGCAGCTCCGGCCTCAAACACCTCGGGATAAGTGCCCGCGAGGACGTTGGTCATCATGCCGCCCGAAGAAGTACCCATGACATAAACGCGCGCAGGATCGGCGTTGTACTTGGCAATGGTGTAGTTCACCATGGCAACAATGCCGAGAGAGTCACCGCCCGCTCCGTGCGTGAGCGAGGCAGGGTCGTGCACACCCCAGCAGTTGGACATGTTGGGTGTGCCGGGGTAGATCAGGATGAAGCCGTTCTGGTCGGCGTAGGACGGGAGCCGAGTGCCCGAGTACCACGAAGGAGCGTTGCCGCCGCAAGCGTGGAGCTTTTGTCACGTCGTCTGTCGTCAGCATGACAAGTCGTCTCGGCCAGGAAAGGAAAAGAGTAGTACTTACCGCTACGATAATGGCAGGCTTGGTGGCCAGTCTGTCAGGCACGTACGTGTACATCTGAATCTTGGTTGGGTTACTGCCCCAGTTTGTGACCTGCTGCAGCGAGGCACAGAGACCTGTGGCTGCCGTCAGGGCGAGCCCCAACAGTGTCTTGGGAAGCATGTTGAAAATGATGAAGGGAGTAATCGAAGTGATGGCAGACAATTGCTAACTGCTTGCTTTCCCCAGATTCTCGATTCCAATGGCATTGCGCCAGCCTCTTTATACTTCAAACATCGTTCAAAGGACCTCGCGGAGGACAATGCACGCGACCCTCGAACGCCCTTGATCAACATCATCTTCCTCATGACAACTCCACGATTTGTGCGCAAACAAACTCAACCAAAGTTTTTCGACGAGAGAGAGTTTCCCAACTAGGAAAACTCCGAGGAACTCCGTAAGCGAAGTCACCCTCGTGGAAGGAAACGACACCCTGAGGTACATCCGGCAAAACGCGATATGCGTACTGATGGCGGGTAAATGCCCTCGTCAACCCGTCACAACGTAGCATTCCCCCAAGTTTGCAGTCTCGCCCAGATCTTGGTATGGTACCTCCAGAGCGTCCAAATAACCTTTTGACTTTCGGAGCCAAAGAGCCGCAGCTTCGGCAACTGGTGTCGGTAATTGGGAATAGCCTCACCGCTGGACACTCGCCTGTCATTGGCGTAGGAGCAGGCTAGATGACTTCAGCCATGCTTCAGGTTGATGCCAGTGCATCCAACCAACACCATATGCACCCCAAGAGGGCCTTGATTAGTTGTTCTGACCAAACTGTCTGACGTATACCTTCCCTTGGTGATGGGAAATACCTTTCCCCCACTCCTACACTAGGAAGTTAAAGTGTCATGGTAGCTTATGTCACTCATGGGCAAGGACACTCTCTCGCCACTTGCCGCTAATGGTATCCGAAGTGACGGCAATGTGAGCTAGCAATGATGGAGCATATCATCCATATGAAGGAGTGTTCATTGTGGGCGAAGTGCGGTCATAATCCAAAGCTGCAAAGCCGTGTACCCGGACGTCGACGTGTTTGCACCACCGGTTCAGGGTTACGCATCCGCATCCTATTCCAATTGATCGATTCACTTCTGGTCCCGTAATGGCAACTTCTTTTACCTCGATCCGGGCTGCTACAACCGCTTTCCAAGACATCATCTAGTACGGTCAGACCAAGTCTAAACCAAGTTCAGTGCCTTCAACGTGAGAAAGCGTTTCGATATGAGGGCACCAACACGCTCGCTGGTTACAGCATCGCCATCTAAATCAATCACCGGGGACGTGTAACTGTTGATACTGTCAGCCAGTTCAACATTATCCCCGTTGCCGGCTTTGACCAGACCAGCGCTTCGCCGACCGGCCCGTGCCAACATCGGAAACCTTTATTGTTCCTCTCCCAAGCTTTGAGACCTTTGAGCAGCCAACATGAGATTCTTCGCTCAGATAGGCGCCGTCTCAACGTATGCCACAATGAGCTTGCCGTGTGCTTTGAGCTTGAGACTATCGCGAGATCAATGTCGGTTAACGCTGGAAGCGCCCATATGTCGTCAATTGTCGTCGGTCCCTTTTTACACATTCTCCCGCCAGCTTAACAATACGAACAATGGCGACGCCGCCGAAGAGGTTATAAGGACGTCTACAAACTCGTTGCTTATCATCCTCTTCTGCTTTGTCAAACATATTTGTTCGTTGATCTTCGTTCGCTTTTCTGGTCTTGATGACATTCCTTCTATAACCCATTGGCTTGACTTGACTACACGACAGGTAGATTCTCTTCTTTCAGGTGTTAAAATACCCCCAATTAAACCAGCTACTGCAGAGACCGAGGCCCCCTGCCTTGCTCACCATCCAACCTTCAACACCGACAACCTTCAACCTTGAAGGAGAAATGCCTCCCCCGACCCCCATGTCGCCCCTTCCTTTCCTTCCTCCGCATAGGATTAGGACAGGCCCTCCTCTCCGTCTTGACTTTGAACCTACCTTCCACCGCACTCGCCGTCCCTACACCCAATTCTCCAATTTTGAACCTCCCCGCAGCCTGGCCATCTCCCAACTCCCAACTCGCACACATGGACCTTTAAGGTTCCCAACGAGACCACCACGATCCGATCTAAGCCCGACATCCACAACCTCCAGTCCCGAACCCAATTCTCCAATCTTAAACCTCCCCGCGACCATCTCCCAACTCGCACACATGGACATGGACCTTTCCCAACGCGACCACCACGATCCAAGCCCAAGGTGCTTTCTTGGGACTGTTGGGAGGGAGAGGTGGAGGGGGAGTTGGGGGAGGGGAAGAAGGGGAAGTGGAGACGAGAATGTTTTGGATGCCTAGGTCCATGTGGTTAAAGGGGAAGGGTCCGTTGGCGGAGGGAAGGGAACGGAAGTGGGGGGAGTTGTGGACGAGGTCGCGGAAGATGTAGTGGCCTAGGGTTATGAGGTTGGATGGGGATTCCGGTGAGGAGGATGAGGGGGAGGAGGGGGAGGTGGAGGATGACATGGAGCGTTGAAGTGCGGATCTAAACCGGGCATCGGCGAGGATGCGAAAGTATTCCCAGCTTGAAGACAACGGACCGGAGTCAGCAAAGCCGTTGATGGCGCCCGCGGCTATGGGACCAATGGTTGGACCTTTTTTGGGTGAGTACTCGGATATAGACCCTATGGTTGGGAAAGTAAAAGATGCGAGCTCGGCTTGGGCGAGGGTCCATTGGGCCATGATGTGTTCTTGCGTCTTTACCTGCACCACATCACTGTCAGTCCGTCCATCCAAATCCTCTTCAACTACCAAACCAAACTGGGAAGGAAAGAACAACCCACAGGAAGTTCCCAAACCTCCCCCCCGCCCTTACACGCCTGCTCAACCGTATTCCCAAAAAACCCCTTAATCAGCATATACCCCGCCCCGACCCGTCTCGCCCTTTCACTCCCCGGCCTTTCCACCGCATAACACTTCGGAAACTGGAACGTCTTCACATTATCCCTCAAAAACGCCATCGCCGCCACCTCACACTGGACCACATACATGTACGTCTCCGCCTCTTCCGCCTGATCCCCATCTTTTTTGCCCATTTGCATTTGCATTTGCAGATGCAGATGCTCAGGATGTCTCAGGTCGGCAGGCGCACGCGGGCGATGACCAGCCGTCGGTCGTCGGGAGTGGAGAATTCGAAGTAGCACCAGCACCAGCACCAGTACCTACTGGCCGGCGGAGAAGCGGTCGGAGAGGTTATTGACGGGTGAGTGGAGGAGGGTTTGAGACGTGTGATTTGAGCGCGTCTTTGTTGGTGGTGGCTATGAAGCGCTCGAGGCGGGAGCGCATGGGGGTGTTGTGTTTCCAGTCGTTGAAGGAGTTCTAGCGGTCTGAAGGGCGTTGTTGTTGCTTTTTGGGTTGTTCGTGCGGGAGGGGGGTGACGGAGGTGGATTTGTTGAGGTTGAAGTTGGGGAGGAAAGACTAGTGTTCGGCGGGAGGATAATTCGTTATCCTCCCCCTTTCCCCGGCTCTCAAGCTACGTGCTCCTATTGGTTGGATAGGCTATATACTCCTATTGGCTATGAAAGGTAGTTTACTAGTTTATGCACAAATCCTTCTATATAAACGAATTTAGTAAAAATTCTATACCCCGCTTCCTCCTTCTCCCTTTTTCCCTTTAACTATTACCGCCCAACCCTTATATCCTATTATTTTCGCCTTCCTACCCCGTTTTCGTATCCCCGGGTATAGTAATTATTAAATTATAAATATTTATAAATATTTTATATATGCGCGCGCATTTTTCGGGTTATTTTTAGAATATTTTCGGTTAATATTTACTTTCCTTTTAAATTAATATAATTCCTTCTATTAAACCCTTAAGCGAGAAAAAATAATCTAAAATTAAAAATATAAAACTCTATAATAATATTATTAACCCCCCCGGTAACCCTTTATAAATTTTCACTAATTTATAAACTCTGGGTAATAATTTTATTTAACCCCCGAACGATTTGCCCCCGTCCTTTAAAAAAAATCCGTCTTCGGCGCCTCCGCCTCCGCTTTCTTTATTTACGTTATCTTAATTTCCGCTCTATTTGGAAATAAATATTAAAAAAGTTTTATAAATTAAATCGTTAAATATAAAATTAAGCGGTTTAATTATTAATAACGACGATTTTATAGCGTAATTTAAAATTAATTATATTAATAATAAAAACCTTCCTACTTTATATATAATTATAAATAAAATACCGGTAAATAATTAATAATATACTTTTTATATTTATTTATACCCTATTAATTATTACGAAAAATCTTTCGTAATTTAATTTTTAAAGAATCCGTTAACGATAATTAGTAAAAGGAAATATATAATATTTGTATAGCGTATTATAAAGCTTAATTTATTATTATTATTAATTAAAAAATATAAAGTTATAATTATATTACGTAGTATAGTATTTTTATAATTTATATTATAATATAAAATATTATAAAGGGTACGTATTATAATTATTATATAAATTCGGGCGGTATAGCGTATATATATTATATAAATTATAATATTAGTAATTTATATAAACGTAAAATCGAAAAGGTTAAGGAGTTTACTAATAATATTAAAGTATACCCGTAATATAAATAATAATAAATATAAGCGTAAGTTTTTTTTTCTTTTCTTTCTTTTATTCTTTTCTTTCGTTCTTTTCTTTTTATAAATTATATTAATTTATATTTTTTATATAATTCACCCGAAATCGCGGCCTTTACGGATTATTAATAAACTTTATATATATAACCGCCCTTAATTACGTTCGGCCTATTATTTCCTTTACTGCCCATCCCCCTTAATATAAATTTTAAAGTATTGGAAATTATAAGCGATTAATTTATAACTTTAAGTATAATTTATTTTAAGGTTGTAAAGGTTAAACGGGTTTAAGAGAACGCTATATATTAAATTTTCGGTTATAATTTTCGGCCCCGAAAATAATTTTTAAATAATTTTCGTACTTATTCACTACTACTTTATATTATACCCTCTCTATTCAATGATTTTTATTTATATACGTAACCTATATAATATAAATTATTCGATTAAAAATATAATAATATATAAATAAATAATAATAAAGTAAATATAACTAATAGAATAGTAAATTTTTAAAAAGTTTTCGAAAGGTTCTTAGAAGGAGGTTATATTATATTAATAATAATAGGTATATAAAGTAAAAAGTAATAAAAATAATAAAGGAAGTATATTAAATAACCCGTATAATAATATTTATACTAATACTTTTAATTAAACTTCGTTACGTAAACGTTTATCCACTTTAAATTCAACCCTTTATAAAAGTATATAAACATTATCCACGGCCGTAATTCTATTTATAATTATATAAAATTAATTATAATTAAAAACGTAGTTATATAAATTAATATTAATATATTTTAAGGATTACCTTTAATTCTTATTAATAATTATAAAAAAGTAGAATTAGATTGGAAATTATATACGTTTTAATTTATACGTTTAATTACCTTCTATAGTAAATAAAGTAATATATAGAATTAAATGTAACTCTTTAGTAAAAACTCCTCCCAAAACCTTTACTTCGATTATATTTCTCCTTAACCTTACGATTATTAATTTTATATTATTATATATACCGTTTTTAAAGTATAAATTCCGTAATAATAGGATAAATGTACTTTTTTTTAAGGTTAAATAATTAGATAGAAACCCTATAAAGTTTAAGGATTAAAAATATTCCGGTATAAGCGTTAAAGCCCGAAATTCGTCCTTAGGTAAATTAATTATATTTATAGCCGGGTAATTTATATTTTTATTTTTTATATAGGATAGAATTTCGTTATTTACGTCCTTAATAATTGTATTACGGGTATAAAAAATAGCTTTATCTGCAAAAATAGAATAATTTATAAAAATTACGGTAAGAAAGGATATAGGGTAAATACGTTATAAGAATATTTTTTCTATAGTAGTAACGAATATTATTAGAAAAGGTTAAACCTAATTTATTTAATAATAAAGAAGGTAATAAAATAAATTATATAATTATTATACGAATAAATAGGTTTATTTAATACTTTTACGAATATATATATTTTCTATAAAATATAAAACTTTTATGTCTTTTTAAATAGGAAAAGATTTAAAATAGGCCGAAATAATGTCCGTATAATTACCCTTCTTTTTTATAAGTAAGATTTAAGCGAAATCCCCTCCGAAAATTATAAGGATATTTTTAAAACGTATTTTTAAACGGTTTAGAAGGTTTTATAAAAAACAATCTATAATTTTTATATACCCGCGGTTTTATATAGGAATTTCGTCCTAAATAATTAAGAAAGTTTATTTAATAAGTTTATATAAATTAGTATTCTTCTTAATATTATAATAAGTGGGATTAAAAACGTCGAGAAGGATTTTGAAACGGGAGTGTATAATCTTACTATTATTTAATAATAGAATTATAATACCCGAAGAAATTACGTATAGGATTATTTTACTCTAAATACGAAAGTACGAATATAGATTTTAATAAACGAAAATTTTATTAATACTTTTTAATCCCTAAATAAAGAAAAGTATATTTTTGGGATTATTTTCGAATATTTTAATAATTTCGTTAAAAGCCGTAATTTATTTAAACTTGAATTAGGATTGTATAACCTTATATAAATATTACTATTCGGTATAATTGTAATTTAACTCCTACTATAAAAGGGGGTTTCCGTTTAATATTTTTTAATTGAAAATAGGTTTAAAAAGGTATATAGAGGAAAGAATTTAATCTAATTACGTAAGGTATTGGTTGATAAAATATAAACCGTAATTAAAATAAAAGTTTTCTAAATTTAAAGGAACGTTAATTATAATTATAATTTTATAGGGTAAATTATTATAAAATAAATATATAAATTTATCCTAAATAATTTGCGGTTATATAATAATATCCCTATTTATTAAATAAATAGCGAAAAGATATTATAATTAGCGCCTAATTTACTAAATACTAATTTTTTCGAATAAAGCCTCCTAGCGAAAATCGTCCTCTAATAATTTATAACGTATATAAACTTCCTTAAATATAGTATATATTATATTATTTATAGTATATAAATTTTCGAAAGAAATTGGGCTAAATATAATTATTAATAATAAATATAAATAAAACCGTTCGTTTATAGAAGGAAGTACATAAAAAATACGCTTAATAATTATAAACCGTTAATATAATTTTTAAATCTTATTTTTTATATTTTATATAATTAGGAAGGAAAATTTCTATAAAAAAATTATTAAATATTTGTATATTATATATTATATTTAAAAAAATTATAAATTTTGTCCGTTTAGTATTTTCGGCCTCTTTTTATATTTTTTTTTAAATTTAAACCGGTTTAAAAAGTAATAAGAGGGTTATTTTCTAAGTATATAGGTAGAGAAGTTATTAGCGGATATTCTTCGTAAATAGCGTATTTTATAGAGCGAATAAAGGCTTCCGCTAAATTTATATACTATATAAATATATATAATTTAATTTCGTCCGGGTCTATAAATTTTAAAATAATTTTATTTATATTTTTATAAATATATTTATAGATATACTTTACGGTATTAATAGTCGAATAAATCTTTACGTTAATATAATAATTATATTTAAGGATTAAATACAGGTTATACAATATAATTATATTATTATATATAATAATATCCCTCTTAACTACCTTTTTAATAATATAAATATTATTATTATAGCGCTTATAAGAAGGGTAGCCGGAATTATTAACGGTTATTTCGTTAATAAAAAGTTTTAGGAAGCCTTTTTTATATTTATATACGCTATTTTTATTCTTTTCGTTTATAATTATATATAGGGCGTTCGGGTTATTTAGACCGCAAAATTTATAAATTAATATATTGCCTACTAAACGAATAAACCGTCCGTTAAAATCTTTTTTAAATAAAAGGAATTTTATACGGATAATACAATCTATAATTTAAAATTCTAAATATACGTTTTAAAAATCCTTATTTAAAAATATTAAGAAATAGCGGTGCGGAAGGTTACGTTTTTAAAATTCTAAAGTTTATATAATATCCGTATACTTCTTAAAAAGACCGTTCTTAATTTCTTTAACAATTATATTTATTTTTATATTAAAAACCCGATTAATAATATTTAAACGGTCCGTAATATCCTAGCTATTTAATATAATTATAATTTTTAGTTAATTCGGATTTACTATTATAGTAATAAAGAAAGTAGGCTTTCCAAATTCATAGGTTATAGTTATAGAATTCTAGTAATATTTTACTCTATAACGGGCACTTCTAGTATATAATACGGGTATAATTAATCTTTAGCCGATATTTAATATAGTTTCCTAATTATTTATAATGTAAATTTAGTCCGATAAATATTAATAAAATTCTATATAAATTTCCTTTTAATATTATTATAATTAATTTAATTTATATTAATCGTTAAAAGTATAATAATTTATTAATTATTATTAAAAGAGCCTCTTAAATCGAAAAGGAATTAAAAGGTTTATATATAAGTATAAGTAAAATTGAACTTATTTATTCTATTTAATTATATTATTTTTATAGGTATTTAAATTAATACGGAATAAAATCCTATAAAAATTATAATTACTATTCGGGAATATAAGCGGGTATATTAGAGGAAAATATATTCTATAAGTAATGGGAATATATTTAAAGAAATTAAAACCCTATTTATTAAAAATAATGAACCGTATAGAATTAATTATATTATCTTTACGTATTTTTTTTTATTCGTTAAATACGTTCGGAAGGATTATAATTATTTTATTAACCGTAAAAAGGTTTTCGCGCTTTTAATTAACCCTTTTTTTAATTACTAATTATAAACGCATTTAAATATTAATTTCTATTTAAATATTATTATATAAATATATATTTAAACGTTCCTTTACGGTATTATATTATTTTATATACGGGTTTTCGCAGTATAGGAAAGATATAAAGTTTTTTATAAATTTAGGATTTAAATCCCCGAATACTTTTAATCGACGGTTAATTTATATTTACGTAGTATTTAATATAAAAGGATTATAAATATATAATTATATATATATAAGTTATTTATTAGCTTTAGGTTTTAAAGGCCCGTATAAATAATATAAAGTACTTTATATTTGGAAGTTTTTCGGTCCTTAACCGTTATTAACGTACGGCTTTTCTATATATTATATAGAGGTAAATATAAAGGCGTTATTATAATACCGTATATTATTATAGAAATTTTATATCCGTTAATTATCCTTTATAAAGAATTTACGTAAGAAATATAATAAAGGTTTTTATAGTGGAAGGGAAATTTAGCCTTTCGAATAATAGTTATTAAATTTACTATTTATACCCTATAATTTATATATATATTAATAAAGTATAATATAAAAAACCCGTAAAGTATTTACTTAAAATTATTTATTTTTTTAATATAAAATTCTATAATATTTATAAATAATATTTATAAGTCCTAAATTAGCGTAAAGGGTAATTAGAATATTATTTATAAGAATTTAAATATTAGGTTCGCTAGGGCGTAAACCCCGTTTATTTATAAGTACGGGTATTAATAATCCTTAGTTAATTATATTATATATAATTTCCTAGAAAGTATTTATTTAGGCCTTTCGCTATTTATTTTATATATTACGTAACCGGGTACGGTTAAATTTATTAACAATTTTATATACTTCGTACGTTCTATATAATTAATTACGTAGGTTAAAAGTAAAATTAGATAGGGGTTTATTTATTCGGTAAATAATATAATAAAACGTTTACGAATTAAATATTTAACGGCTTTCGTTACGTATAGCCGTTTATTTCAAACGTTTATTATAATAAGCGGGAAGGGGGTTTATAGAAGTAGTAGTACGGCGGCGAAATATTTTCGGAAGTTCGTACGGAATAGGATAGTTTGTAAAATAATAATAAATACGCGTTCGTTTAAAATATTTGGGAAACGTATATATAGGAGTATTAATAAAAGGAATAGAGTTTTTAGCTAAATTTAATAATTTTTTTACGGGTGAAAAGTATAGTTTTCGTCCGTGCAATAATAATTTATTAGTGCTTACGTAATTTAGTATAAGGACTGCCCGCAAAAACGCTAACAACCTTACCCGTAACTTTTAGCGTACTAGGAACTATTAATAAAGTAGAAATATAGTAGTTGTTGTGGCTGGGGGCACTTGGACAGGGTTCGGGCAGAGAGGTGAGTGTGGTGTAGCGGATTTTGGGCGTTCACGGTGGGAGGTTTGGTCTGTTACCGGGAAGAGCAGTTGAGGATGATTTGAATTGATAAAGGAGGTTGCTGTACATTGGGGTCTGTCGTTGGGGAGTGACGGAATCACAGGGACGTGACCAAGAGGGGGAATATGTTTCAACCTATATCCCTACAACATGATGTAACTGGCCTGCTATCGGTTTAGCACGGCATTCCACGGTTTGGGGCCGACAACTAATCTTTTTCAGAGAATCCAAATGAACCCAAATTAAGAATAATTATGAATGGAAACGTAAACATGACTTAAGGGGGTTGTCCGACGGAGTGTCCTATCGAACAGTATCATTTTGTAAGGTTGTATCAATCTTCCATATTGGCCATAAGAGTTGCAAACTGACTCGACCTAACAACAAGCGGTTGTATAGTGTAGCGGTTATCACTCCGGATTCTGAATCCCCTCAGAACATTCCGGCAACCCCGGTTCGATTCCGGGTACGACCTCTTTTTGACGACTTTTTTGTTCCGTCATTTTTTTCTTGCGATGCCAAGCTTGAGGCTTTTTTTCTTAAGCTGGTATTTTCGCGGCCGCACAACAACAAGGTTGTATAGTGTAGCGGTTATCACTCCGGATTCTGATTCACATTGGATATTCCGGCAACCCCGGTCCGATTCCGGGTACGACCTGATGTTTTGGTTTTTTGTGATCTAACGAACGTGTCTTTATTTTTGTTATAGCTAAAGCTCACGAAGTCAACATGGCCATTGTAAGCTACGAGGCTGTTCCGAATATATACGGGTAAGATATAGAGGAGATGAAATGAAATATAGCAATAACTTTTTTGTTCTAGAGACGGAAGAGAATCGCAAAGCGTAACTTGTTATTCAGTATCTTGGGACAACTGAAACGAGCAAGTTGAGCAACGGACAACTTCTTCTAATATGAGCAACAAAAAGAGAAACTCGTCATGGAAAAGTGTGCCAGCCAACGCGATGATGTCCAAAAGGAAAAAGACAGGTCGTACCCGGAATCGAACCGGGGTTGCCGGAATGTTCTGAACAAGACATCAGAATCCGGAGTGATAACCGCTACACTATACAACCTTCACAAGCTGGTGATGATTGTTCGCTGTTGATCTGCGTGCTCAGAGTGCGTCTTTATCAAGCCATGTCATGGTGTGCCCTAATCAGGGTGGAGATCGGGGCATGTAGTGGATTTGTGCTCCGAACGGGACCCTTGACTTGATGAGGCCGGGATGGCCCGCTCCGGGACGCGGAAGATCCACATGCATGAAAGCTGGGGACGTCATGGGCGAAACAGTTATAACGTTCGGTATGCTTGCTCCGTGGTGAGGAATGCCTTGAGAGTGTCGTAGGTCTGGTAAACAAGAATAGCATATTGTACAGTTGTGATTCCGCGATTGACGGCCATGCTCATGTATGATGTCCTCATTGGCCACTTGGCTGGTATAGCTCGACGCAGATGAAGGCAGAGCCGCGCAGTGCACTTTTAGGTCCTCGCCCAACTGGGAAGCTTTTGCATCCTTTGTGCAACTAAGAATCAGTTTCACCCAGGCGCAAGTTCGGTAGACATGCGGGTAGTGTAGCCGGATGTTTTCGTGATGGCTGCCATTGCCATCCCTTCTTTCCGCTTTGGCTGTCCATTCCCCGATCCGACTTTGAAGCGTGTCTAGAAACGCCACTGAGGCCCAGACCTGAAGCCACGGGTGTACCCTTCCGAACCGCTCGCGAAGGGTGTTCTGGAAGCCGATACGGGATGGTCATGTCTCTCATATTCCACGGATAGCGAGCCAGTGTCGAGCAGTTCGGAACAAGCTGGGTTCGAGAAGGACAATGGTATGGGTAACGAGGGTGACACGGGGCTTGGCATTGATTCTTCAGCTCCTCGACTCGGGACGAAGCTGTGTTTCATGTTTTCGTGGCGGCGTATGTAGAGGTTCGGTTATCGATCGAGCCTGGATGATATCTGCCCAGGAGTCGCGTGAATAAGCACGGATCTCGTTTGTGATTGTGTTTGTCGAGGAAGACAGGACAGCGAAGGATATGCCGGGCCTAGAGAGCAAGCGCTGGAACGTGACAGCAAGCAGGTCAACACTGGTTGGGAAATAACAGTCTGGCAAACAAGCATGATTGATGTCAGCAGTTGCTCGGACATGACCGGGTAGCTCTAAGGGGATCTAAGGGGAGGCATTGGGTCTCGAGGAGGCGATCTTGACAACTTGAATTGGAAGTGATTGTATTCCATGTATTGTAGGCTAGTCGGTTGATGGTGTTGTCGGGTCCCTTGCATTCGGGACGTGGATCACCGTTGATGGCCCGGGAGGAGGGACACCAGATCGGAGGTTGAGCCTTGCGTGTGTCTAAGGGACAGGACCGGGGAGGGGTTGAGAGACGTTGGGATTTGCAACGACTTGAGAGAGATTGGGTTTCTGGGCTGAAGGGAAAGAACAAACTGGAAACGAATTGCAATCGACAGGAGAGCAACACTGAAACGGACAAGGGGAGGCAGTTGGGCGCACTTGGCAGGGCACCGGCAGGCACTGAACGGACTGTGAGTGGTCGGAACAGGTGGGGGGACTCGGGGGAGACAGGGGCACGATAAGCGGAGGACCCACTATAAAATGCGCATCAGCCAGGAACCCGTGCCAAGAGAGCCAAGGAACGGCGAAGCTGTGGAGACGCATTTCGAGAAAACATGTGAGCACGGGCCTCGACATTTCTCACTCACGGTCACATTGTGTGATGAGAACGGAAAGGGGGCAGAGGCAGAGGGGAGGTCCGAGATCAAACACAACTTATGGTTTAGGTGGTCTTGCTGCTGTGAAAGTCTAGAGCAGGATACAGGAGGGTCCTTGAGATGGCTAGTGTCTTGTCATATCAGATCTTTATCTTGGGCTGATCGGGTTCAACATCCAGGCCAGGGACATCAAAAGTGACATGAGGGAAGAGGAAGACTAAAGGGACACGCCAAGTATTCGAGATTAATTGTCCCCGAGAGATGCCACTGACATTCCACACTTGAGCCCTGTCATGGAGCTGAGGTGTCCAACAGTCCCCGGACATTTTGGCGGTTTCAACGGCAAGCCACGTTGGATGGTGGTAGTGCTAGAGAGTTGGCTTTTTTGGTCCGATGTCTGTCGTCCGACCAGAATAGAGAAGGCTGAGATGTTGCATGAGTTGGTTATGACTTGAGAGTTAAATCTAATCACAATGGGACGAGGATCTGAAAGAGAGGTGGAAGTATCTCCATCTCATGCCTGTCCCATAAGTTACCAGTATTCTACCGTCACAAACCGACATGATTGCTTTTTCCGAGTCAATGAATTTCCCCTATCCATCACTTTGATCACTTTCATCCCGTCAAGCCCGTCACCGTGGTCCCTCTCGTAGTTCACAAGCCAGGGGCTACTAGGTACCTCTAGGGGCTGTCACCATGATCGGATGAATCTACCCAGTCAAAAAGTCAAGATGATATGCGCCCAAGATGGAATCACTGCAGTCACAACATTGACACTTTTCGTCACCTTTCAGCTTGTCCTACCAAACGCAGTCTGCACTTCCATGTTTGTGTACGGATTTGTGTAATATTTTTTTTTTCTAAGAGTGTAAATGTTTAAACCCCTTTCGTGACCCCTGTTGCCAATCTGGACCTCCAGTGGATTTTTAGTGCTGTTAGTGCTTTTAGCGCATTGCGGTGAAATTGGGTATCGTGGCCGCGCAACGGGCACCTCTGCGGCACCAGGGCACTCACTGCACTTTTGAACGAACGAATCGTTCTCTTTGCACTTGCAGCTTCAACCCTGCGTCCCGTCGCGAATTGGAAGTGCAAGTCACACCCAGTCGCTCATTCGAATAGAGGTATCCATTTCTCACAGTTCCAACTTACCTCTACGAGTACCTGTACCTGTACCTCTATACAGCTACCACGACACGCCGTACCTAGTCTACGCACGACTCGACTCGACTCGACGACGACGAGGCCTACGTCCAAGCTCCTGTCCTCAGCACATCCAGGACCCTCCCTCCTCCTCCTCCCTCCTCCTCCTCCTCCATCATCCCCGACCGAATACGCTCGCTTCGTTTTGCTACAGAAAGAGAGACATAGAGAGAGACAGAGAGAGGCTCTAACTGACCCCGTCCACTCTCCTTACACATACTACCACCACCAGACATCAGACATCAGACAACCATCCCATCACCTAGAGGTAGACAGGAGGGACCCAGCTCAGACACAGCCGCAGGTCCGGACGAACCACTCCAGTCAGTTAGTTGCACGTCATCTCTCTCCATGTCCATGTATCACCAAACCCCTCAGCTAAGGTAGCTGACCTATACCCAATCCAACCAGATTGTCCATACGCCGATACCGACCCGATTCCTATTCCTTAATCGTAAACCTTAATACCGGAACACTGCCCAGGCCCACGACGTTCCCTACAGCAGAACATACGCGCGATTACCGATCGGGACGAACCAACGAGTCAGTCTCTACTAGGAGTACAAGAGTTGAGCTCTAGAACTAGCTTCATAGCTCGACCACACCCGCGACGGCGACAGTGACAGCGACAGCGACAGCGACAGCAACAGCAACAGCAACAGCCATCATCCTGTCGCAGTAATCCACCACTCACCACATAGCTCCAGACATAGATGCCTTGGACCTGGCCAACACACTCAAGATGCCCTGGCAACCTCTACCCCGAATTGCCTTCGCCGTAGCTACCTACCCGTTCACAGCCTCCAGTGCCGCCGACCTTCCACTCGAAATCGGCGACGAGCTATACATCATCGAAGAAACACCAGATGGGAACTGGCTAAGAGGCTACCTGGTTGCCCCTCCGAGTCTGCTTGCCGGCTTGACCAGTGTCAAGGGCCAGACACTAGAGGCTCGCGTCTTCAGTGGCATCTTCCCCCGCAGCTGTGTCGAGGTACGCGAAGTCCTGGGCGAATCCGACGAGACGGACGATAGCGAGCCCGACAATGGAGATCCAAACGCAGAAAAGAAGAAGCGGAGGAGGAGCAAAAAGGTGACAAAAGATGGCCGACTGTCCGTCCCCGTACAACGAGATCCCAACGAGCCTCGACCACCAGCCCCCGTGCCCATGCTCAAGATTGGCGACGAGACACCCACTTCGGCTGCTGAGCCCCTCATCGACGAGATCGCGTCCTGCCTCCGCGAATGGCACTCGACAAACCTCCACGGGCTCCTTCTCTCGAGACAGTACGAAAAGCTCGACACTCTTTCCAAACTCATCACAAGTCTCAACCTCTCGCGACAACAATTTCTACATAATGTCCTCACCACTTGGGAATACGAGAACCTACGGGAAAAGACGGTTTGGGATCTGGTTCGTGTCAACAAGCTGTGTGGAGGAGAGGTCATTGTGCGCGATCCCAGTGCCCGTGGCCGTGTCATGACGGGCGATGATTCTGTCGTCGAGATCACCCAGCTGCAGTCCGTCATGAGCCTGCTTGACGAGCCTCCGACAACCGCACCAGATGTAACGTCTCTGCACCACTTGATGGTGGACATCAAGTGCTTTGCCGGCGCATCCACCGAGTCGACAACCCTGGTTCTCTATCTCGCAACCAAAGCACCCGGAGGAAGAGTGACACCTTTGTCGGAGAGTTACATAGTGGATGTGCCCGCTGGCGGACAACTAACCAACCTAGCCCGGACCTCACAGATGCGCACGCTTTTCGCCGATCTCTCGTCCGCCGACATTGGCGAGGTACAGGCCTCCAAATCCGAGTTGTTGTTGGTCGTCAAGATCCGGTCACCTCAGCCAGTGGTAGCAGCCAAGCCAAGTTCCCGGTCGGGCGGGCCCTCCAACAGCTCGCCCCAAATATCGTCCAAGGAGTCGAAACCACCCCTGGCGTCGGGGAACAAGGCCTTGCGTAGGAGCATGGTTTGGGCCAACAAGAACACTAGAGGCGCCTTCACTAGGAAGAACTCGGACCTGGAAGCCTTGTCGGAGCAGGCCGAAGAACAGCAGATGAGCAATGACGCCCTGGAAAGCAGGGAGGGACGGCCACCAAGTACCGCCAACTCGCGAACAGGTCGTCCTTCGGTCGATGGCCAATCCCCGCCGACTACAGCCGACAGGACGGTCGGTGTTGGCGTGCTGAAGCTGAACTCCATCATGAAGCAGCAGGGCGAGGAGGTCGAACATGTGGTCAACATCTGGGCGCCTTGCTCCAAGTTCCCATCGGACAGACACAACACTGATAGCGAGGAATGGGATCCACTAATAAAAGAGATATGTGATAGCAGATCGGGCCACCACGAAAGATCGAGGAGAGCCGAAAGGTTACAGATACGACTGCGGTCTTTCAACAACCCGGATGCTGACGCCCTCATCAAAATGACGCCTACCATTTTGTCGGGAATCTGCAAGACAAACAAGATGGGGTTTTCCGGAGCACCAACCAAGCCACGTTCGGACATCTATGTCACCATTGACGAAGCGGCCTTGTCCAGACAGACCCTACTGTCCCGGTACGGAGCCAGCGCGACTTCGCTTCCCAACAACATTCACGGCGCCAATTTCCAGATTACCCTCGAGGTACGCCGGGCAAACGGCGAGCGCATCGACTACTGCATCTATCCCTCCTCCAAAAACGAAGGCTTGAGCACATGGAGATCAACAGCTGTCGACCGTGGAGACCCGTGGAAGGAGATCATCAAGCTCGTCCTCGCTCCCCAGGATGTTCACCAGTCGCACATCGTCATGTACCTCTCCGACGCGCCAAATCCTCCCTTCGCTGTGGCATACCTGCCTCTTTGGGATCAGCAGGCGTTCATCCATGACGGTTCCCACAATCTGTTGCTGTACAAGTTGGACGAGAACACGTCGAGTGCTCAAGCACCCGCGGGGGGCAAGGGAGGATACCTGAGCTTGCCTTTTGCCTCCAACTTTGGCGATGAGCATGTCGAGGTGACTGGTCCACTGGCTGTTTTACGCATCGACACGTACTTGTGCAGCACGCGATTCTCCCAGGACAAGGTCGTGCTGGGTTTGCTAAAAGGCAAGGATTTGCCTCAGGGAGAGGTACCTGACATCCTCAAAGCATTCATCTTCGTCCCCGAAATTGAGGTTGTCAAGTTGCTGAACGATGTCTTGGATGCCCTCTTTGGTATCCTCGTGCATTACACCGGAAATGATGACCTCGAAGACCTCGTCTTTACTGCCTTGGTCAGAGTGCTAGACATTGTCCACGACAGGCGCTTTAACCTCGCTCCTCTCGTCGACCAGTACGCCGAAACTCGGTTCAACTACCCGTTCGCCACGCCCTGTCTTGTCAGGTCTTTCACCAGGCTACTGTCCAAACCCACAGAACCCGAGACATCACGGAAACTGCGCGCCACGTTCAAGGTTGTACGGCACATTCTCAAGTTCATCACCCATGCCAGAGGCCAACAAAAGGAAAAGGAGGCTGGGATAGGAATCACCACCTCCAACCCCAATTTCACCCGCCACCTGCGCACCATCTTCAAAGCCCTCGATGCTCTGATGCGTAATCAGGCACCTGTCTTGGTGGGCAGTCAAACCCTCGCCGTCCAACATTTTCACACGTGGCTTCCGGAGCTCACTGGGCTATTGACGACCGAGGAGATTCTCCATATTGCTATTGACTTTATGGACTCTTGCTCCTCCGTCAAGGGCAAGCTCGTTCTGTACAAGCTCGTCCTTATCATCAACTACTCCAAGCTTGACATCTTCTCGCACCCAGAGCAGCGGTCCGCCTTGAGTGCTAACACCGTGAGGTGGATCGCGCCGCACTGGGGGCATACTGATGAGGTGACGGAGCAATGGAGGGACCAGGTGCGGCTATGCTGTTCGGTGCTTGCCAGTCAGGTCGAGCATCTCGGGCCGGAGATCCCGGATTATATCCCCAAGATCATCCAGTCTTACCTCGCCATTCAAGCTGCCGAGAAGACGCCCAAGAACCGTTTGTCGCTTCTGTTTCCCACATCCTACCCATTCCCCGCCAAGCCGACCGCGGAAGAGGTGGTCTTTGACGAAGCCCTCATTGAGCTGTCTGCTGTTCTATCGGCGCTATCCAATTCTCCCAGCGGCATGCAGCTGGAGCTGGCGGAAGATGAGCTCAACATCATCATTGAGAATTGCCTGCGCGTACACATGAGCATCTTGCAAGGCGAGACATTCCCCTCCAACTGGCTGAGCGTGCACATCTTCCACCACAAGTCAACCATGCGCACTCTGCAGTACCTTGCCAGCTTGCTACTCGATAACTACCTACCACACCCTGACGAGGCCGAGAACTTTGATACCGAGCTGTGGAAGATGTTCTTCACTACACTCTTGAAGCTGGTGGGGAGCCCCTCGCTGGCGCTGGAAACGTTCCCGGAGCAAAAGCGGCGAGCGGTCTGGAAGATTGCAGGCGATGTCAGAGAGCATGGAGCTGATCTTCTGAGAAAGACGTGGGAGGCCATTGGCTGGGAGACGAGCCTGGAAGAGCGAGCACGGTATGGGCTGTCCAAGATGGGCGGTTATCAGGTGCAGTATGTGCCCACGCTTGTTGGACCCATTGTCGAGCTTTGTCTTAGCGTGCACGAGGGTCTCCGGAGGATGGCGGTTGAGGTCCTGCAGACCATGATTGTCAGCGAGTGGACCCTGAGCGAGGACTTGTCTGTCATTCAGACGGAGATCATCGACTGTCTTGATGGCTACTTTAAGGAAAAGCCATTGACAGAGAGTATCCTCCAGAAGCTCTTTGTGAGCGAGCTGCTGGATCGCTTTGAGCCCCTCTCCAAGATCCCAGATGAGCCGCTGTACACTGCCATCCGCGAGCTGATGGCCACGGTTGACGAGTTCCTTGATTTGCTCGTTGCTGTTCACAGTGGTGATGGCTCAGGCGAAGCGTCCAACCTCATTCACCGCCTTCGTCTCATGGAGTTCCTCCGCGACATGCAAAAGGAGGAGATATTCATCCGCTATGTCCACCAGCTTGCCAACCTACAAGCCTCAGCACGGAACCACACCGAGGCCGGACTCGCCCTACGCCTACACGCCGACCTCTACGACTGGGACCCTCTCAAGACCACACCGGCCCTCGAGGACCCCTCCTTCCCAGCGCAGTCCCACTTTGAGCGCAAGGAGCGCATCTACTTCGACATGATCAAGCACTTTGAAGATGGGCAGGCTTGGTCATGCGCCCTGGCTGCCTACAAAGAGCTGCAGGCCCAGTACGAGTCCAACATCTTCGACTTTGCCAAGCTCGCCCGCACACAACGAGCAATTGCGACCGTGTACGAGACCATTGCGCACAAGACCGACAAGCTTATCCCCAAGTATTTCAAGGTGCTCTACAAGGGTCTCGGCTTCCCTCCTTCCGTGCGTGACAAGGCTTTTGTCTTCGAGGGTGCTTCCCCCACTGAACGCACGGCTGGGTTCACCGACCGCATGCAAGAGATGTACCCCTCTGCACAGATCATCACTCCTTCCCATGAACGCGACACCTCGGAGTACGACGTCGAAGGCCAATTCCTGATCATATCAGCTATTTCTCCCCACCGCGATCTCACGCATAACGTCTTCCAGCGCGCTCGGGTCCCGCAGATCATCCGCGACTATTTGATCTCTTCAAGCCCGCAGACGTTCAGCGTCAGCACAAAGAGAGACACCAACGGGGATGTGAGGGATCATTACGCCGAGAAGACGCTATACACTACCGCCGAGCCCTTCCCAACGATTCTCAAGCGAAGCGAGATTGTCGAGATCAAGCACGTGAGGTTGACGGCAAAGGAGACGGCACTGGAGAGAATCGTGAGGAAGACGGGAGAGATGACGGCTGTTGAGAAGAAGGTTGCCGAAGGACAGACACAAGGGGGGGAGGGGAGCGACGAGGCTACGGTGATGCTGTTGGTGGATGCGGTCAGCATCAGCGTGAACCCGGAAAGCGAAGCGAGTGTGAGCAGGTACCGAGAGCTGATTCCTGGGATGGGAACCATGACGCCAATCACGATAAAATGTGGGAGTGATGACGGCGATGAAGACGAGGATGACGGGCCGCCGGAGATTGATGCCCAGGAGAATGCCATCAAGATGGCGTTGGTGGATCATGCGATTATGATCAAGAGATGTTTGGCGACGTTTGCGAAGAGCCCTAGGGAGACGGTGAGGAAACATGGGGAGGATTTGCAAAAGTGTAGGTTTCCATTCTGTTTTATTGAGTTGGATGGGGTGGCGCTGACAATGAACACACACAGTCTTTGAGCAAACCTTTGCTCCCGAAATCGCAATCTTCACGCCTCCACCCGCTCGCTCGCCCAATCCTTCTAACGGCAGCGACCGATCCGGCGGTATCACTCCCTCTCCAACCTGGCCCCGATCACCAGGGCCTTCAGCTTTCGCAGGCGGGTTCTCAGCTGGCCAGCACAAGCATCACCAATCCGCCACGGCCTTGACAAATGGCCACGGTCTTGGCATTTCCGGAAACCCACAGGCCCAGGGGCATGCTCGCACGACAAGCGAAGCGGCCGATGTTCTAGGCGAGATCGTCGTTAGCACCGGGATTTCTCAGCCTGTTTCTCTCCGACAAGGACGCGGCGCAAGGTTGAGTTTCTTGGGAGGAAGGAAGAAGGAAGGGAACTCCCCCACGGCTCATCAACTGTCATCAACCGGTTCCATCCCCCACTTACTCAACGGCAGCGATCACAACCTTGTCAGCAGGTCCAAGTCCCACGACGACATGAACCCCGGATCAGCATCGGCAACCATGATGAACACACCCACCACCACCGGTGGCGACCGAAGTCCCTCCGTCCCCAGCAACGTGATTCACAGCAGGAAAGAGCAGGCAGCCGACAACGGATCAATAGGAAAATCCAACCGCCGCTCCTTCCTCCGCGGCTTCAGCTCCTCGGACAAAGTCCACCTCGTGAACGCCATCAACGGCGTGGCCGAGAGCATCACGGGCGCAACCACGAACTGGCAGACGGAGTACTCATCCCCTTCTCTCTCTCAACCCAACTTACAATCACCGTCACAGCAATCACAATCTGACCAGTTCGACCGCGAAAGGGAACGAGAGCGTGGGGCGGCGGCGGCGGCGCTGAATGGAGTTTCTCCTAGTCCTGTCAACGGCGGCTATGCCTATGGGAAGGAGCAGAAGAAGGAGAAGGAGAAGAAGAGCAGCAAGAAGGAGAAGAAGGATAAAGAAGATAGTAGGGATAACATGGATGAGGATAAGGATTTGGATTTGAGGGAGTTGAAGGATAAGTTCCATAATGGGAGTGCTAGTGTTAAGAAGAGGTTGAGTATGCTTAAGTTGGGGAATATGAAGAAGGGTGGTGGGAAGGGGGAGGGGAAGATGGGGGCGTTGGATGAGGAGTAGGGTTCGGATTCTGGGTCTGCTGTTGGTGAGGGTGGGGGTGGTGGTGTTGGTGTTGGTGGTGGTGTTGGTGTTGGTGTTGGTGTTGGGTATCAAGGTGATGCAGAGTATGTCGCTGGGTTGGTGGAACATAATTATCTACATCCGCCTTTGCCTTGTCCGGCACGTCCTCCACCTCGTTATCCGTTACGTGAGCGGCGGGCTGGAGGTTACCAGTATCTCTAGGTATATACTAGCACGGCGTCAAGCTGCCAACTACTCTTTCAACGGGCTCGTTTCTTTTCGGTTTAGGATAAATATATGGCATTTGGGATGGGGGCTCAAGGAGGGGCTAGGCGGGCGGCACAGGGGAGGTTTTTCGTTCTTTTTTGTTGGTTTCTTTGCGCTTTAGGATATCTCACGGCGAGTTTTTACCATACACTCTACAATCTTCTATCATTAGCTAAGAGCTACATGTACATGTTCGGCATTACAGTACCATACCACGCTTTGGCAAATCATAATCTCCTTCTTGTTATCCTCCACCGGATCACAGTCACACATATGTGTACTTTTTTGTGTTCACGACTTCTTAGACCTTGATATGTGATTCTTCACTTACAGATGTATCATGTATTCGATCCTTGTAGACTAAGACTTCCTGTTCCGATTACAGCTTGCTAGAAAATTAAGGAGGGCTACTCGCAGCCACTTGTTTCTCAAAGACACGGCCAACAACCTCAAGTCTATCAACCCGCCCGGGCATAGTCTTCAGGCCCGTCGTCCCTCTCCTTGCCAATTTGAGCAGCATCAACACTAGCAACAAACGCATCGTCGACTTGCTTAAAGCAAGTGGAAAAAGGACGGCGTGCTATCCAGCGGCGCGACGAGTACGACCCTCTGGATCGACATCCGCAACGTTGCTCGAGATAACTGCGGGAAAATAACGGGCTTGAAAGAGTTCCAGATGGCGGAACAGAACGCCAAAAAGAAAGAAAGCAATTGCGAAAAGACACGTAGAGAGGGAGCAAAAGGAAGAAAGAAAAAGAGAAATGAAGCGAGGAAAAGGAACAAAAAAAAGACATACAACACCAGGGATTCGCTGGTCGTCACCGACCCAACTACTAGTCTGGCCCTCACTGGCTTATCTATGGGAGAGCGGACGGGATCCCGAGTTTTCCAGTGGGTATGGTCGTATGTGCTTTTCCAGTGTCATTCTTTTGGTTATGTATCAAGGTTAGTCGGTAGTTTGGGGTGGATGGAGGATGTGTTGTTGCTGTTGTGATGTTTGGATGGCATCATCTTATGAGGTTCGCTCGTCTTCCTCGCTCGGGGACGAGGATATGGTTAGGGGTTTGAAGTGTCGATCGATAGCGCTCAAGGCTGGCAAGATCAGACAGATACCAAGTTGAGATAGGAAGTAATGAACGGGGTACCCGTCCCAGCGGGACCCCTTTCCGAGATTCCCTGCATGCGCATCGAGTGCTCTGCGGTTGATCCTAAAAGCAGACGATGCAGGACCGCAGTCAATGTCCTGCACCCTGCGACTCTAAGGCCATGAGTGCTGCTGACCAACCGGTACATGGAGGCTTCTCCAGCCGGCCGAAACACTGACAGTCTCCTAAGATACTTTGTGATGTTCACCATCCCGGTTGTCTGCTTCCTCTCTCTTTCCCCCCTCAACACCAAGACAAGGACGGACGAACCCAACCCATCTATACAACAATGACACGAGCAGTGATCAACCTAGCCAACCTCTCCCACCTCTCCACTCGCACCCGGTACCGCCTACTCTTTACTTGTTTCATCCTCACCACCGCCCACCTCTTCTTCTCCGCTTCTCTCATCCGCTGGTCATCCAACCTGTCCAAGGCGGCGCCGGGTACCTCCCCCGACAAAGCCTCTTACAAGACCTCCAGCAATGCATCCAGTAAGGAAGCAAGTCTCCCGCCGTACGGCGCCGATGACGTCGATCGGCCCGTGGTTCCCCAAGCCAAGCTTCTTAAGGACTTCTTCACCTGGAACGAAGCAGACATTGCCTCTCTGACTCCACCCGTCTTCCTCCCTCCTGTTCCTCCCACCCCTCCCATCACTGACCCTTTCCCACTTCTCTCTTCCAACTTGGTGTCTCGCAAACTGAGAAAGCTGCTACAGCCCCTTGAGATCAACCGCCCAGTGCACTTCCGCCATCTCCACCCTTCCCACCCTTCCCAAAAGGAGAGATTGGACCAGCAGCCGCCAAGGTCCTGGTCTTCCTTATCCCGCTTCGGGAGCAAATCCTTCGGTCGCCGTCCCGAGCCTCAACCTTGGGGTCCTTATTACATGGAACTCAA